>CM026327.1:2400000-3694308 GCA_014843725.1 Amphicarpaea edgeworthii | reverse complement strand
GGTGTCGTTAGTGACCATCATCATATCAAGTAAAGTATGACCGTATGAAGATTGTGAGTTTATAAATATATTGCATGTTCAGACATATATATATTAAAGAATTTCGGATTTCGTTTTATCAATCAGTACCAAATATAGAGCAGTTTTGAGATAATCATATTTGGTAGAGCACAATGAGTCAACTAAAGGTCAAAATATCTGAAATGCCCTTTGCTTCTAGGACAAACACAAACTCAATATTTACTAGTCATTTTAAAAGTATTCTTGTATTATTTTCCTATAAAGCGCGAAAAGTTAATGAGTACTGATACATGGGTTTGAACATTTATAAATTTGATTATGCCAGGGAGAACAAGTAGGTGAGAGTGACAATTTTTCTCTACGTCATTGGATGGTACCATTGATGAATTTCCACCCGAATCGTGTTATTTTATGAAATGGGTCTCCATACTCATAAATTTACCCGTCTATAAGATTCATTCCAAGGCCTCCAAGTGTCTCAGATTCAATTTGACTGCAGGAGGGAGGAGTTAGGTGTTTTGGAGTGCCTAGTCAATTCACATTAAACCCCCTAACACTTTCAATTTCAACATCCCCTTCTCCCTTTTGATCTTCTCTAATATGAATTGAATTGGTTATTTTATTATTTGGTTTCATTTGGTTGCCAATAACATGCTCTATTCTGATTAATTAACTTAATAAATTGGTTAATTACAAGCTGCCTACCTCAAGACTTTGAATTCCCGTAAATTGTACTCTTCCATATATTTATGGAATTATTTTGGGTCAAATTCATATTTGGTTTCTTAAAAAATAAAATGTATATTTTCATCGTCTGTAAAATTAGTGTCATATTACTGATAGTGGTACAATTTAATGATAAAGACAGATACAAAGGGTTAGCAATACAGCCGCGCGCAGTGAATAATTAACTATCCGTCCGCTTCGTTAGAGTAGAGACTAGAGATAGCTTTTCATTTTTTTCTTGCCTTGCCACTTTCATTCATCAATCAAATCAATAATCAATAATATACCACAACTACAAGGTAGTCACAAACGAACCAGGTAAATAAAATGAGACCAAGAAACATACAACCAAACGAACTTAACAGCTTATTAATATATGTATTATTATAACCCAAGTACTCGATCGTGCTTTCATGGCGAGTATTTCAGATTAGATCATAACAGGAAGAAATAAGACTTAATAGAAGTACTACTAAGTAAATAAAGCCCTCCATAATTAACATTGTGTTTTCTTGGATCTAAGCACAATAATAAAACCATTAAACACCCACAGTGGATACTCAAAAAAACATAGTGAATTAAATTCTTCAGTTTTGCTCATGGCTGGAAGTTCTCTTGTTCCTTTTGAAACTCCTCCTGGTTCTGGTACCCCGTTACCAATTGCCACCTCTGTTGTTGTACCAGTAGTTATTGATGTTCACTTCCCTGGATGACTCACCATAGTTTGTCGGATTGTACTTCTCCGCGGCAACGTCATAAAGTACCTTCCACCCTCCAAAAACCTTGTCCCACTCATTCCTTGCTTCTAAGCATTGTACCTGTTATTGTCGACATTGTTGTTGATGTTGTAGGAGTATTTGTCATTGGAAGCATCGTTGTTGTAGAACTTCTGGTTTGTTGTTCTGATTTGAGTTGTGATACTTGTTGTTAACACATTGTGGTTGTATCCTTCTTCTGTGTACTTTGTGTCCCACTTAACTCATATTAGTTATTACCCTCAGCAAAAGATCCTTGTTGTTGTTGTAAACAGTTTCTACAAACCTTGTGTTGTAAACATCATTGTTATAATACTTGTTTATTGTCCTCAAACTCAGAGGTGGTAAGAAGTGGGGGTGGTGGTGGAAGGAACTTTTGTTGATTAGACTCATCATCATGATGACCATATAGACCATAGCTGTTTTTCAGTCTCGGGAATGAAAGCTGGTTGTTGTTGCTCTGCCTTGTTTTACTTCTGGTGCTTCTTTGTTGGGATTGTTGTCGAAATGGGTGACTTTGCTTTTAAGAAGAACTGGCTATCTCTTGCACTGATTTGAAGAGCCAACAAAAGGGTAGTGAGAAAAGGGAAAGAAATGTAGTTGGATGAGAGGAGCCATTGGTAACAAAAAGAGGGAAGTGTGGTCTCTATACTGATGAAAAGTGTGTGATTGCCTAACTTGTTTATATAGAAGTCCTTTGGAACCTTTTTTTTTCCTCTCTCCTTTCAAAATTTCCCACTTATTAGGTGTAAAATGGACGAAGTTGGATGGTTGTGGTCCCTTTCAAGTTTTAAGAAATGTATTTGGATCCCATCCATATAGGATGTACCTCATGCGAATTAACTAACCTAGTGAGTTTATTTTGGTGTATTTTGAGGTGAAAATAATTTGGCTTATTAGGAGGATTATGGTATTCCGAACATGCACTAAAAAATTATCTGATAAATGCTACCAATATGGATCCCCTTAAACATATTTATTATTATTTTGATTAATATTGAGTGAATTTTCTTTTCTATTTAATGATTCCTACTCAATATAAAAGACGTGATGTAAGACAGCAGTCTTCAAACTAAAATGGGTCCTTCTTCCTTAAATTTTTTTTTAATCATATTATGGGCTATTGTCAAGACTGAGGACTCTGCTTATATCGTTTATGTATGAAAGCAGCATGATTGTAAGGTGCGTAAAGTCTAGTCTAATAATTAGATTGGACAGCTTTCACTTAGCCTCGTCCCTAGGGAGCTTAACATTTAATTAGCATCTTCTTCATATTTCCTTTATTGTATAAAGCTAACTCTTTATTGGCTGGTAGTTGCACCGTAGATTATGACGCAACATTTGCATTCATAGGTGGTAGTTTTCATACCGTTGGATTCCCAGCCTAAAGAACGTTCTATCTTCGATTTACATTCAGAGCGGTCCACATAAACTAAGTTTTGTGTATTGTTATATGGTGCTATCAATTAAAAGGATGGCCTAAAATCATACAATCAAATTCTATCCATCCACTCTAATAAAGATTTTGATTCTAAATCATGGTATTATATTGATAGATCATGTACTAAATATCATCTTGACCAGTCTAAACTAGAAATAGATTTTAAAAGCCGTATACAGTGTTTTTTTGGAAAAATTCAGTTCAAATGTTAGGTTACTAACGTTTTGGTAGCTTGTGAAATAACAATTCAAATACACACTTAATGGTTAGAATTGTTATAGAAGATACATGTAAAATATATAACGAATTATAATTATAAAGTTATTAAAATGAAATCTTTTTGATTTTTTTTATTAATAGTTATAATTTTATGTTTATCCATCAAAAAAATACATCTCATTTTTAAAGACTCAACTTAATACGTGTAGAGATATTTATTCTTTGAGGCCCTCATCTTCAAGTCGTATTTAAATAAAATAAATGGTTGCGCGTGGTAGTCCTGACCTATTGATTAACGTTAAATAGATGCCAAAGTTAGCTTTCACATTTTATTTAATCGTTTTGGACGTATAGTCATCATATATCATAACTCCATCGATCATGGTATTCCCACCAATGAACATCGGTGATTGATTGATTAAGTACGGTTTAGTCCAAAAATAAAACTACTCAGTTGCAAAATGTTAAAAAAAAAGTTGAAGCTTGGAAGAAGATAAGAGGACAAGGGAAGAATAAAAACAAGGAGACAAGGGAATGGCTGGCCGAGTAATTATGCGTGGATTGAGGAGTTGGGGGGACACGAAAATAATGGCATTTGGTGCACAATGCATGTGCATTCCATGCTTTGTCTAAGTTCAGGACTGTGATTGAGAGTTATTCATTCTCTCTTTTGTGAAAGTGCACACTCCAAAGTCAGTGCCGGGTGGGTCTGTAACCGAATTAGACTTTTATTTCTTTTGCTTGATTTTTGCCATTTCACATAATCCTCCATGTGCTTTTTATTTAATGTTTACAGCAACATCCTGTTTAGGAATATACTAAGATGTAATGTTTTTCAAACAATTAAGAAGTGGGAAAACTTTGACAAACCTCAAGAGATGTTGTCAGTATAATCTATTCTTTCAAAATATAACTGAATTTGACTTATGATTCAATTTTTTTAATTGAAGTTAACAATGTGATTGTTTTAATGACTCTAAAAAAGAGTGCAGTAGGTGCTGAAATCTAAGTTGATCAATCAAACTTTGCCAATGTTTCACTTTAAAATTAGACAAATGCAAAGATGACTGGACTGTATAAGGAGTCAAAAGTAAATACTCACACCGGGATAAAACTTGAAATTAATAATTCAGGAATAAAAACTCCTTTGATAAATGAAATAAGGGTGAAATTCATTTTCAAGGATCTTAGTATTACTCCAATCTGGACAAAACAAACCAGCATTCTTTTGCATTATACTACTTCACTTTATGACTGTGTCAGGTGTAAGGTGTGGTGGAGTAGAATTTAGCCATATTTTAAAATCTCGTTTTTCGTTAGGTTTGTTGATATACTAACCTGCTCTTGTACATTTTAAGGGTGCAATTGTTTGTGATGCATATCCAACTACTTTGGGGCCACCCATATGAAATAATTAGGATCGGGATGTTGATGTTACTCAATTTTCTTGATGTAGGTAAGTAACATGTAATGAAGGAGTGAGAAAGAGGTGGGTTCTACGTGTAACTGAATTGGTTGCAATAAGGACAAACAAGGGAAAACAAAAAGTCTTGAATAGGTTGCCAAGATCTTGCATGTAATAGGTGGAAGTCTTAACATATGAAATTTTCATCCAAATCAGAGTTTTTTCTTTTTATCGTGTGTGTGTGACTATTTTATTATGTTAGATACTGCATATAGTTTGATAAACTATGACAAAACAATTAGGAGGACCATCATAAGCAGGTACACGCAAAGAAAGAGTGGAATGAGCAATCTGAAAGTGAGAAATTTATGGCAAAGAGGTTTCCGTGTAGCATTTGTGTCCAGATATGAGATCTGTGCCTTCCCCTGCCAAAATTTATTTTTCATATGGTTGGAGGAAGAAGGTGCACCTATAATCATTCATGGATTTTAATTTGAGAAAATAGATGATGCATTGAAAGCTGGTTGTAATTAACTGAGTGTGTAATCGGAGTGCATTAAACTCTTCTAATCTTGTAAAGCAAAGTGTTCAAAGTTTTGTTATTAACTAGTCTAAAGCCCATAAATAAAAAAGGAAAGAGTAAAATAAAAAATGGTTAGAATGTTAAATCCTGTACACAAGAAAGAAAACTAGTTTAATCGAGTAAAGTTGTTGGAAATATCTGTTACAAGACGATAAATATACGGGAAATTGCGACAATTTCAGCATATGGTAATAGAATTTTGATTGGTATGTTTAAGAAATACAATTATTTGTAAATTGTATCGAACTTGTCTTTTCTTAGACTATCAATTTTGTTTTCTTGGAATTTTTCTTTCTTCCGTGTTAGATGGTCCTGAAATTAATTGCGTAATTGGCGGAACTATATACTTTATGGCCTTTCCATAGGAAAACAAGAAATTGAAACACGTTCTTCCATTTCAAAGACATTATAGATTTATACAAGAAATAAATAGAAAGTAGAGAGAAAATTGAAAATGTTATTATTATTAATAGAAGAAACAAGTTAAGCAACATCACGAGATTGAAGCGGGTTCCAAATCATAACGGACAACAGCAAAAGATTGGGTATTAGAATGTGTAAAAAGGGGTTAACATTTCTGCGAAGCTTCCTAGCCATTCTCTTCCTAACATAAGCTATTCTCTGTTGGGGGTCCCACTGCGGTTCTTGGACTCCAGGGGCGAGAATCAATGGCGGGGGTTGGTGAAAGGGGCATTTGGATCTCCAAGAGGTTTGGGAAGGTGCGGTTCCCAAAAGCCTTTTGAGGAAGAGTGAGCGGAGCCATGTTCTGAGAAGCCGAGGGTTGTGGTGGTGGCAGAGGAAGGGAGGGTAGTCCCAGTCCCAGCTGAGGTAACAGGGGACTTGGGTGGCGATGAAGAATTGAGAGTGGAGGGATGGGGTGGTTGTGGGGCTCGTTAGGATGTGGGTTAAGGCTTGCACCCTCTGTTCCCACGATGATGTTTCTTCCATGGAATCAGATAAGGTTTCCTAAACCCAACAAACATAGCCTTGCAACTTAGGATATTGTCAAATTATCGATAAATGATTATCTAAACTTCACAAAATAATCGGTGCCTTGGACCAATACAAACTTTACGTTCTACAACTCCGTCTAAACAAAAAATTCATTTGAGTAAAATCCAGTCATTTTTATTTTATCTCATGAGTCATTTTTAAAATATCCTTAATTTAATAGGAATGTTACCTATGATACCAAGTTTTAATAGAAGGGTGATTTAGAAAAAAAATTTATATTATTTTCTTTTATTGAAAATGACATAATTTATTGAACACGATTACTTTTCTTAATAAGTTTGGAACCTTGTCTTGTTTGTTGCATATAAATAAGAACGGACAGTGTATACTTTTTTTTTTTATTATTTTATATTTTCAATTATTTTTAAATTTAGTATGTATATATGAATAGAAATAAACTATAATGTATGTAGAAGAAAGTAGTGTTAGTTTTTTGACTTAAGATTTTAAGTTTATAATTTTACGATTTATAGTTTATGATTCATTGTTTAAAGGTTTTAGAGTTTAATGTTTTTGATTGGAGATTTTGATCCATGGTTTTAAGGATTTAAAATCCAACATAAAATTTAAGGTTTATGGATTTATGATTTATGATTTTAAATGAATGATTTAGGATTTTATGGGGATAAGATTTATGATTTATGGTTCAAAATTTAGAATCTCATGATTTAATGGTTTAAAATTTAAGGTTTTATGCTATAAGGTTTTTAGGTTTTAGGTTTTATGTTTTAAGGTTTATTGTTTTAAAATTTAGGATTCCATGGTTCAAGAGTTTGAAGGTTTGTGGTTTAGGGTTTCAAGAACTTCAAAGCCTAAAACTCTAAACTCTAAATCATAAAATTCTAAATCAATAAACCAAAAAAATGTTAGAATCAGGATATTGAATGATGTTTGACCCTTAATCGTTTTATTGATTTTGATGATAATAAATGTAATAATATTTGATCAAATTAATGAGTTGAAGTTGAGAAATTTTAGGGAACCAAAAATCACTAACAAATGGTAATCTCTCAATTTTCATTATTATGATTAAGTGTCTGAAAATATTTTCAAAGTAAACCAGCGTCCAAAGTGCTTTAATTAGACTATGAGGTCACTATGTGACAAGACAAAAAAGAGTTCTATTGAGCAAAAGAAACATATTTCCAAGTACAAAGGAAACATTTCTTGGTGCACAAACGGAAGGAACTTTCAGTGCACATATAGAAAAGTATTTCTATGTATAGACGAACAAAGTTTTGTCTTAACAAACAGACTGAGTCTCCTCGTCAGACACTACCATGTTGACACCAAATAACAACATAACTTAATCATTTTATACATTGATTTTAAGAACGTTGTCTCTTAATAGAAAGAGAGAAGATATTACTATATAATTTTACACTTATTCCACGTATATCTGTCTATTAGTTTCGTCAATGGTGAAGTTCATATAAGTACAACTAAAAGGCTACTTCACTCAGAGAAGTATAATAGGACAAACCTATGAAAAGCTAAAGCAGAGTATTGAAAGCAACATGAGCCTATTGTCCTTTGACTTACTCAAGCAAAGCTATTTCAACACTCAACCATTAGACAATGAATCAAAAAACTTTAACGTTTAAATCCATGAAACTCTCCTATAAATATAAGCTCACATGCAAAAGGAAGAAACAAACAATAAAATACAAAGAATACTACAACGTATATACAACAAAAAAACTTAGCAACATTCAAACCCTAACTCTTTCAAGAAAAGTGAGAAAAAGTTGAGAGAAAAGAAAACCTACATTCTAAGCTCTTAGAGATTCAACCATCTGTATATCCTCTCTTTGAGAGTTATTTGAATCTTATTCATTTATTGAATAGAAAGCCAGGAGTGTCTCAGTAATTAAACAATACTTAAGAAAGTATAATCTTAGGGGGAGATTGATACTTATAGCCAAAAGTAACATAGAGAATACTTGTAACCAATAGTAATGTAGAGAATACTTGTAGCTAATAGTGACACAGAGAATACTTGTAAGTCAAAAGTGATAGTGTAAAATTCTTTTTGTAATTAGTTTGATTATAGTGAAATTATTTAACAGTTGTTAAAAGAGAACTGGACGTAGCTTAGGTTGAGTGAATCAGTATAAAACAAATGTTTTATTATTGTTGTCTTAAAGCTTTCAACTGTTCATCTTTGCACTTTGTGCATCTTTGAAAATGATTTCAAAACATTGTCTTGAGGAGATATATTTGTTTGCTTTCAAATATTCATATATCTCAACAAATAACTTCTTAAGAAACTATATTTGTTGCGAAAATCTATCTATAGTTTTAACCAACCCACTATTCAACCCCTTTTTTATTGTGTCTTTGTATATTTCAAAAAATCGTAAGTCCTAAATTTATGAATTATAAATCATAAACCTTATCCTTAAAACCTTAAATCATTCCCATAAAATCATAAATCATAAACCTTAAATCCTAGACACTAAAACCCTAAATTAATGCATTATTCCTTTTTTTTTTTTTTTCATGTTTTCATTTTTTACTTTTTACAAATTTACAAAACATTCCTCATGTTTTTTTTTTTTTTCAAATTTTCAAGATATTTCTCTTATTTTTAATATTTTCAAAAAAATTTCAAGACATTATTTTTGTTTTTTATATTATAAAATTTTTTTTTTCATATTTTAAAATTTTGATATCTTAAAAATTTTCAAGACATTACTAGTATTTTTTTTTCATACTTTTAAAATTTTATTTTTTAAGAAATTATAATTATTTTTTCATATTTTTCAAATTTTCAAGACATTACTCCTATTTTTCAATTGTTTTTGTTTAAATTTTCAATACATTACTCTTGATTTTTAATCTTTTTATAATTTTCATTTTTTTCAATTATTTTAGACACTCCTCTTGTTTTTTTTTAATATTTTTTAAAAATTTCAAATTTTTTCAAATTTTCAAGAAATTATTCTTGTTTTTCCATATTTTTAAAATTTTCATATATTTTTTTTTCAAACTTTCAAGACATTCCTCTTATTTTTTTATTATATTTTTTGAAATTTTCAATTTCTTTTAAATTTTTTAGGACATTCGTCCTGTTTTCTTAGATTTTTAGATTTTATTATTTTTAAAATTTTCATGACACTAAACCTTTATTTTTGTCATATTTTTAATTTTTAATTTTTTTAAAAAAAATTTACAAGAGAATACTCCTGTTTTCATATATTTTAAAATTTTTAATTTGTTTTCAAAATTTCAAGACATTCCTCACATGTCTTTTCAAATTTTTAAAACATTCCTCTTATTTATTTAATTTGTTTTTTCAAAATTTCAAGAAGTTATTCTTTTTTTTTTATATATATATATTTTTAATAGATATTATTCTTTTTTTTTATTATTTTAAAATTTTCAATTTTTTTTTCAAAGTTTTAAAACATTACTCTTATTTTATTATAATTTTTTTAAAATTTTAAATATATTACTCTTGTTTTTTTAGAGACACACACGTATATTTTCTCAATATTTCAAGAAATTAAGATTATTTTTTTTTCAAATTCAAGACATTACTCTTATTTTTTTCAATTTTTTTTCCAATTTTTCAAGATATTACTCTTGTTTTTCATTTTTAAAGACATGGTTTGGGTTTCATAGTTTATGGTTCATTGTTTAAAGGTTTTAAGGTTTACTGTTTTTGGTTTATGGTTTGGTATTTGAGTCCATGGTTTTAAAGGTTTATGGTCTAGGATTTAGGATTTTACAGGATAAGGTTCATGATTTAGGGTTCATAGCTTTAGGTTTTAGAGTTTCATAAATCAATGTTTGTGATTTTAGGATTTATGGTTCTTGGTTTAAGCTTTAGGGTTTTAGGGTTTAATGTTTTAAAATTTAGGTTTTCATGGTTTGGGGTTTTAGGATTTAGTGGTTTAGAATTTATGATTTCATGTTTCAAGGTTTAGGGTTTTAGAGTTTAGTGATGTAGGGTTTCATTTAGGGCTTCACAAATGAAACAATAAATCCTAAGACACAAACCACAAATATCCGGGGTTTCATAAAGGAAACCATAAATCTTGAAGGTTTCATTTATGAAACCCTAAATTAAGATTTAGGTTTTCATTTAGGAAATGAAACCCTAAAGATTCATGGTTTCATTAATGAAACACTAAAATTTAGAGTTTCATAATTTAGGATTTAAGGTTTCAATCCTAAATTATGATTTAAGGTTTCAATCCTAAACCATTAAATCCTATATCATAAACCATGAAATGAACCTTATATCATGAACGAAACCTTGAATATTAGGCTTCATAAATGAAACTTTAAAAATAAATTTGGTTTAAGGTATCATTAAGAATGAAACCCTAAAATTTAGGTTTCATGTCCTAATTTAAGGTTTCATAAATGACTCAGGATTTTAGGATTTAGGGTTTCAAGACTAAATTAAGATTCAGGGTTTCATTTGAAACCCTAAATATCCATGGTTTAGTTTTTGAAATCCTAAATATACAAGATTTCATTTAATGAAACCTTAAATCATGAATCAAACCCTTACGGATTTAATTTTCATTAAACGAAACCTTAAATATTTAGGGTTTCATAAATGAAACCCTAAATATTAATTTAGATTATCAACATAAAACCCTAATTATTTAGGATTTCATGATTTAAGATTGAGTTTTATTTAAATAGCCCTAACTTAATATTCAAGGTTTCAATTATGTAACACAAAATCCTAATTTATGATTCATAAATGAAACCTTAAATCCTAATTTTGGGTTCATAAATGAAACCTTAATGATTAAGGGTTTCATTTATGAAAACCTAAATTAGCATTTAAAGATTCACACTTCATAAATGAAATCTTAAATCCTAAACTATTAAACCCAAAATATTTAGGGTTTCATCATATAAAATCCTAAAGATTTAGGATTTCATGTAGGGCTTCATAATTGAAACTTTAAATCTTAAATCATGAAACTCTAAATATTAAGGTTTCATAATGAAAAGCTAAATTATAATTTAGGGTTTATAAATGAAATCCTAAATCTTAAACCATTAAACCCTAAATATTTAAGGTTTCATATATAAATTATAAAGATTTAGGGTTTCGTGTAGGGCTTTATAAATGAAACTCTAAATCCTAATTTAGGGTTTAATAGTAAAACCCTAATAATTTATAGTTTTATTTCTGAAATGCTAAATTAGAATTTTAAGGATTCAAAGCTTTATAAATGAAACCTTAAATCCTAAACAATTAAACCCTAAATATTTAGGGTTTCATAAATGAAACTTTAAATTCTAAACAATGAAATCCTAAATATTTAGGCTTTAATAAATGAAACCCTAATAGTATAAGGTTTTATTTGCAAAACCCTAATGATTTAGAATTTTATTTATGAAACATAAAATTAGGATTTAATGATTCAAGGCATCATAAATCAAACCATAAATCCTAAACCATTAAAACCTTAAGATTTAGGGGTTCATAAATGAAACTTTAAATCTTAAACAATGAAAATTTAAATATTTAGGGTTTAATAAATGTAACCCTAAATCCTAATTTTGGTTCATAAATGAAACCCTAATGATTTAGGGTTTCATTTATTAAACACTAAATTTGGATTTAATGACTTAGTGCTTCATAAAGGAAACCATAAACCCTAAATCCAAAACCATCAAACCCCAAACATTTAGCATTTCAAAATGAAACCATAAATATTTAGGGTTTCATGTAAGGCTTTATAAATGAAACTTTAAATCTTAAACCATGAAACCCTAAATATTTAGGGTTTCATAAATGACATCATAATTCATAATTTAGGATTTCATAAATGAAACACTTATTCTAAAGTTAAGGTTTCATTTAAGAAACCATAAATCCTTATTGAGGGTTCATTTATGAAACCCTAAATTAGTATTTAAAGGTTAATGGATTCATAAATGAAACCACATATCCTAAACTATTAAGCCTTAAATATTTAAGGTTTCATTAAATAAAACCCTAAAAATTTAAAGTTTCATGCAGGGCTTCATAAATGAAACTTTAAATCCTAAACAACAAAACTTTATATATTTAGGGTTTAATAAATCCTAAATCCTAATTGTGGTTTATAAATTAAATCCTAATGATTTGGAGTTTCATTGATGAAATATTAAATTAGGATTTAAAAATTTAGGGCTTCATAAATGAAATCCTAAATCCTAAACCATTCAGCCTTAAACATTTATGGTTTTATAAATGAAACTCAAAAGATTAAGGGTTTCATGTAGGGCTTCATAAATGAAATACTAAACTATGAAACCCTAAATATTTAGGGTTTTATAGATGAAACAATAAAGATTTAGAGTTTCATATATTAAACTCGAATTTCAAATTTAAGGTTTCATTTATGACGCCCTAAGTTCGTATTTAAAGATTAAGGGCTTCATAAATAAAATCATAAATCATAAATCCTAAACCATTAATCCCTAAAGATTTAGGGTTTTATGTAGGGCTTCATAATTGAAATTTTAAATCCTTAACAATGAAACCCTTAATATTTAGGGTTTCATAAATGAAACCACAAATGAAACTTTTAATATTTAGGGTTTCATAAATCAAACCCTTAAATCTTAATTTAGGGTTCATAAATGAAACCTTAAATCATACACCATTAAACTTCAAATATTTAGGGTTTCATAAATGAAACACTAATGATTTAAGGTTTCATGTAGGGCTTCATAAGTGAAACTTTAAATCCTAAACCATGAAACCTTAAATATTAAGGGTTTCATAATGAAAAGAAAAATTATAATTTAAGGTTCATAAATGAAACCCTAACGATTTAGGGTTTCATAAATGAAGCCCTGAATTAGGATTTAAAGATTTTAGGCTTCATAAATGAATCCCTAGATCGTAAACAATTAAACCTTAAATATTTAGGGTTTCAAAAATTAAACTAATGGTTAAGGGTTTCATGTAGGGCTTCATAAACAAAACTTTAATTCCTATACCATGAAACCCTAAATATTTAGGGTTTCATTTACAAACCCTATATCTTAATTCAAGGTTTAAAAGTGAAACCTTTATAATTTAGGGTTTTATTTCTTAAACCCAAAATGAGAATTTTAAAGATTCAAGGCTATATAAATGAAACCCTAACTCATAAACCATTAAACCTTAAAGATTTAGGGTTTCATAAATGAAACTTTAAATCCAAAACCAAAAGATCCTAAATATTTAAGGTTTCAATTATGAAATATTAAATCTTAATTTAGGTTTGAAAATAAAACCCTAATTATTTAAGGTTCAATTTATGAAACATTAAATCCTAATTCAGGGTTTAAAAATAAAATCCTAATAATTTAGGGTTACAATTATGAAACCACTAATGATTTAGGGTATCATAAATGAAATCCTAAATCCTAAATCATAGACCATTAAACCCTAAAGATTTAGACTTTCATAAATGAAACTTTAAATTTTAAACAATGAAATCCTTAATTCTAAATTTGGTTTTTATATTAAACCCTAATGATTTTGGGTTTAATTTATAAATTCATGAATTAGGATTTAAAGATTTATGACTTGATAAATGAAACCTTAAATCATAAACCATTAATCCTTTAATATTTGAAGTTTTATAAATGAAACCCAAATAGGTTTCATAAATTAACCACTAAAATTTATGAAATCCTAAATTATAATTAAAGATTAAGGGCTTTATAAATAATACCCAAAATCCCAAACCATTAAACCTTAAATATTTTGGATTTCATATAATTTAGGGTTTCATTATATGAAACCCTAAAAATTTAAGGTTTCATGTAGGACTTTATAATTGAAACTTTAAATCCTAAACCACAAAATCCTAAATTAATTTAGGATTCACAAATAAAACCCTAAATTCTATATCATTAAACCCTAAATATTTAGGGTTTCATATGAAACCTATGAAACCCTAAAGATTTAAGGTTTCATGTAAGACTTTATAAATGAAACTTTAAATCCTAAACCATAAAACCCTAAATATTTGAGATGTCATAAATGAAATTCTAAATATTTAGGGTTTCACGTAGGCTTCATAAATGAAACCTTAATATTTTGAGTTTCATTTATGAAACCATAAATCCTAATTTAAGGTTTAAGAGTGAAACCCTAATAATTTAGTGGTTTTATTTCTGAAACCCTAAATGAGAATCTTAAAGAATCAAGGCTTCATAAATGAAACCTTAAATCATAAACATTTAAACCTTAAAGATTTACGGTTTTATAAATGAAACTTTAAATTCTAAACAATGAAACCCTAAATATTTAGGGTTAAATAAATGAAATCCTAAATCCTAATTTTGATTTATACATGAAACCTTAATGATTTAGGTTTTCATTTATTAAACCCTAAATTAGGATTTAATGACTTAGGGCTTCATAAAAGAAACCCCAATCCCAAACCATTAAACACCAAACATTTACGATTTCAAAATGAAACTATAAAGATTTAAGGTTTCATGTAGGGCTTTACAAATGAAACTTTAAATCCTAAACCACGAAACCTAAAGTATTTAGGGTTTCAGAAATAACACCGTAATTCATAATTTAGGATTTCATAAATGAAACCTTTATTCCAAATTTAGGGTTTCATGTAAGAAAACGTAAATCATAATTGAGGGTTTATAAATAAAATCCTAATAATTTAGGGTTTCATAGGTTTTTATTTATGAAACCCTAAATTAGTATTTAAAGGTTAAGGGCTTCATAAATGAAAGCCTAAATCCTGAACCATTATACCGTCAATATTTAGGGTTTCATTAAATAAAATCCTAAAGATTTAGCATTTCATGTAGGATTTCATAAATGAAACTTTAAATCCTAAACAATGATACTATAAATATTTAGAGTTTAATGAATGAAACTCTAAATCCCAATTTTGGTTCATATGTGAAACCTTAATGATTTAAGGTTTCATTTATGATACCCTAAATTAGGATTTAAAGATTTATGGTTCATAAATGAAATCCTAAATTTTAAAGGTTTTATAAATGAAACAATAAAGATTTAAAGTTTCATAAATTAAACCCTAATTCAAAATTTAAGACTTCATTTATGAAACCCTAAATTTGTATTTAATGATTAAGGACTTCATAAATAAAACCCTAAATCCTAAAACATGAAACCCTAAATATTTAAGGTTTTATATGAAACCTTAAATATTTAGGGTTTCATGTAGGTCTTGAGAAATGAAACTTTAAATCTTAAACCTTGAAACCTTTAATATTTAGGGTTTGATAAATGAAACTCTGAATTCGAATTTGGAATTCATAAATGAAACCCTAAATCATACACCATTAAACCTCAAATATTTAGGGTTTTATAAATGAAACACTAAAGATTTAAAGTTTCATGTAAGGCTTCATAGATGAAATTTTAAATCATAAATCACGAAACCATAAATGAAACTTTAAGTGTTTCATAATGAAAAACTAAATTCCAATTTAGGGTTCATAAATGAAACCCGAAATTAGATTTTAAAGATTTTGGGTTTCATAAATGAAGTCCTAAATCCTAAACAATTAAACCCTAAATATTTAGGGTTTCATAAATCAAACTAAAGATTTTGGGTTTCATGTAGGGCTTCATAAATGAAACTTTAATTCCTAAACCATAAAACCTCAAATATTTAAGGTTTCATTTATGAAACCTTAAATCCTAATTTAAGGTTTAAGAGTGAAACACTTATAATTTAGCGTTTTATTTCTTAAACCCTAAATGAGAATTTTAAAGATTCAAGACTTCATAAATGAAACCCTAACTCCTAAACTATTAAAACATAAAGATTTAGGGTTTCATAAATGAAACTTTAAACACTAAACAATGAAACCCTAAATATTTAGGGTTTAATAATTGAAATCTTAATGATTTAGGATTTCATTTATGAAACCATAAACCCTAAATCCTAAACTATTAAACCTTAAAGATTTAAGTATTTATAAATGAAACTTTAAATCCTAAACAACGAAACCCTAAATCATAATTTTGATTCATAAATGAAACCCTAATTATTAAGGGTTTGATTTATTAAACCCTAAATTAGGCTTTAAAGATTTAGGGCTTCATAAATGAAACCCTAAATCCCAAACCATTAAAGCCCAAACATTTAGGGTTTCATTTATGAACATTAAATTAAGATTTGAAGTTTTAAGGCTTCATAAATGAAACCCTAAATCCTAAACCATTAAACCATAAATATTTAGGGTTTCATAAATGAAACTTTAAATCTTTGACAACGAGACTCTAAATATTTAGGGTTTAGTAAATGAAACCCTAAATCCTAATTTTGGTTCATAAGTGAAACCCTAAAAACTTTAAATACTAAACCACGATACCACTAAATATTTAGGGTTTCTCCCTAAATCTGAATTTAATGTTTAAAAATGAACCCCTAATGATTTAAGGTTTCATTTATGAAATCTTAAATTAGAATTTAAAGATTTAAAGTTTTATAAATGAAACTCAAGATCCTAAACCATTAAACCCTAAAGATTTAGGGTTTTAGAATTGAGACTTTAAATCCTAAACCACAAAACCCTAAATATTTAAGTTATCATAAATGAAACCTTAAATCCTAATTTAGGATTCATAAATAAAACCCTGATGATTTAAGGTTTCATAACTGAAACCCTAAACTAGGATTTAAAGATTTAAGGCTTCATAAATGAAACCCTTAATTTTAAACCATTAAACTTTAAATATTTAGGGTTTCAGTAAATAAAACCCTTAAGATTTAGGGTTTCATGTAGGGCTTCATAAATGAAACTTTAAATCCTAAGCCACAAAACCTTAAATATTTAGGGTTCATAAATGAAACCCTAAATTATAAACCATTAAACCCTAAATATATAAGGTTTCATAAATGAAATCTTAAAGATTTAAGATTTCGTTTGACCTTAAAGTAGGATTTAAAGATTCAAGACTTCATAAATGAAATCCTAAATCCTAAATCATTAAATCCAAAATATTTAGGGTTCATAAATGAAACCCTAAAGATTTAGGGTTTCATAAATGAAACTTTAAATTCTAAATCACGAAACCTTAAATATTTATGGTTTCATTTATGAAATCGTAAATTGGATTTAAGGTTTAAAAATGAAACCCTAAATTAGGATTTAGAGATTCAAGGTTTCATAAATGGAACCCTAAATCCTAAACCATTAAACCTTAAAGATTTAGGGTTTCATAAATGAAACTTTAAATCCTAAACAACAAAGCCCTAAATATTTAGGGTTTAATAAATAAAACCCTAAATCTTAATTTTGATTCATATATGAAACCCTAAAGATTTAGTATTTCATGTAAGGCTTCTAAACCATGCACGATAAATATACCATAAACATAAAACCCTCAAACCATAACCTATAAATCGTAAACCATAAACGGTGAAACCCTAAACCTTAAACTATGAATACTAAACCCTAAGCTTATAAATATCGGACCACAAAACCTAAACCTTAAAACATTAAAATAATAATCTCTAAACTATGAAACCATAAATGATAAAACCTTAAACCTTGAGGCATTAAACATAAACTCTTAACCCCAAACCTTAAAACCCTTAAACTTTGAATCCATGCATCATAAACCATAAACACCAACTCTTAACCATGAACTAAAAATACTAAATCTTAAATTGTGTAACCTTAAAACAATGAGTATAAAACTTTAAATCATGAAACCTTAAGCATTGAAACCTTAAATCTTAGAACTTAAACCATGAACCAAATACATTAAACCTTAAACCATAAAACCTTAAAATGATGAACCCATAACACTAAACTATGAAACCTTAAATCTTAAAACTTAATTCATGAAATCCTAAACATTGAAACTCGAAACCTTAAACCTTAAAATCCTAAATATCAAACCTTGAAACATAAATGGTAAATATTAAACTCTAAAATTATGAATCCTAAATCATAAAACTATAAACCATGCACGAAAACTATCTTTAAACCATGTAGACCTAAAACCTAAACATTAAACCTTCAATACTCAACTATGAACCATAAACCATGAACTATAAACATAAAACCTTAAAACTTTAAAACAACAACATATAAACTTAAACAATAAACATTGAACCCATAAACCTTAAATCATGAATCATAAACCATAAGCCCTAGACTATAAAATAACAAATAATGAACCCAACATCCTGAACTCTAAACCCCTAAACCAAAAACACTAAATCTTAATCTATAAAACTCAGAAACAATGAACTATAGACATTGAAACCTTAAACCTTAAAGTATGAACCTATAAACCATGCAACTTAAAGCCCTAAAATTATAAATTTTGAACCTTAAATTGTTATACCATAAACTATAAACCATAAAACATAGGCCCTAAAACCTTAAATGATAAATTGTGTTCACATAAAATCATGTATCCTAAATCATAAACCTAAAAAGTGAAACCAAAATAATAAACCCTAAATCACAAAACCCTAAAATAATGAACTATAGTCTTAACTTCTAAACAATGCATTCTTGAACCTTAAACCTTGAATCATGAAATTATAAATTATGAAATCTTAAAACCTTAAACCCTAAACATTGACATTTAACTTACTCCAACATACATTTTGATTTACTTCTACTAATATATACTTATATTAAGTTTAAAAACGATTGACAAATATATTAAAAAATATAATACTATGAAAAATTATAAATTGTAAACTTAATATTGGTGCAAGACACGAAATAATATAATAGTTAAATATAATAATTTGTTTATAAGAATTTTAAATAAAATAATATACACATTATAAAAAATATTATATAAAACTAAATAATTGATTACCAAATTATATAAAATCAAAATCTATTCAAGGTTTAATTTAATTGATTAATAGAATCATAATATATACTCATCATAATGACCTAAATTACTATATTTAAGGTAATTAAGTGAATATATAAAATAAAAAAATCTATGAAAATAAATATAATAGTGACATTTGTTTACGACTGTTAACGTTATAACACTCCATTTTTAACAAAACTTGTATAAATACAGGAATTAAAAAAAAAATCAAGAACTAAAATGACAAAAATAAATAAAATAGTCAAATTATTTGGACTAAAAAATTGAATATCTGATCCGCATCTGGGGCATTTTTAAATTGAAGCTACAAATTGTAACTTTTGCATCATTTGCTGATTTGACAAGATATTTTCTCTACACAATGTATTTCGAAACACAGGGATAACCATCTCTTAAGATTTACTATCCAGATTCCAGATGGATGTACAGGCAAAAAAATTACATGAAATGCTTAGTATTCTCGGCTACTTGCTACCATACACTGATACAAGATCAAAACTACATTAGCCCACCATCACCGAGAAACATTCTTGAAGCAGAAGTGTTGGAAGAAAGTTGTAGCCGTAGAAAGCAGTACGGGAATTTCCTGTTCAGTTAAAAAATAAAACCTTGCCAGCCTGGTAACTATGAAGAGAGCAACATCCAGGCACTCATTAATGGAAAGGTGATTAAAGCAGAAGCCTGAAAACATGTAACTTTGGTCAAAGGATGACACATTATAAAGAACTTTTAAAATCCTAGAATAAAAGTTTTATACTCGATAAAGTAAACTGAAAGCTTTAAGCATACCAAGAAGAAGACTAATTCATCATTTGCAAGAGATGCAGTCAATTGATTTCTCTCCATCAGATCTTTAATAAGACCTTGAAGCTACACATGTTCAAATTTTTGCAGCTGCTTAGATATTGAATTTCTAGAAAGATAAAAGCCTTAAAATGCTAAACAGGCCTCACTGTATCCCCCCAAAGCATACACATATTGCAAAACAATAGAAGTTCAAAATTTTGAAATTCAGAATGCACAGTGCTGGAATAGTAGTATGGGAAACCATGATCACAAAGCTTCAAATAAAATATTGAGTTTGTACAGAAAATGTACTTCACATTCTCATAAATGAATAAAGCACCATTTTCTTTCACAAATTTGAAAATATCTATCAAATATTAACTAAAAACTGATTTATATTTTCATGCAGACCTGATGGTGATACTTTTTGGTCAATGAAGAGCATCTCTTCAACAGATCCAAAGCCTGTGAGATGACTGAATTGACTATAGACCTTTTGCCAAATACATATGAATCAAGTGCCCGAAGATCATCAAGAAGGACGTTCATAAACTATGGAACAAACAATAATACAGAAAGGGAGATTAGAAATTATGACTAATGGAATATTTAACTCTGCTCACTGCTAGGAAGCTTTAGCAATTTCTGACATCATTAACTAAGAAATGTCACACAAGACAAGTGTACTTGGTACCAGACTGGATAAAGTATTAATTATGTTTACATTAACAAATTAGTCTAAAGCACTCAAACTAGTTATTCTTAACATTTAAATTTACCTTAAAAAATGTGCATCTTGTTATGCGTGTTAGCCTTTGAGCCTTTGGAGTCCTCATCTTTGCACATACACACACAAGTGTGCAAATAGAAATAAATGAGAAGCTCAAAAAACACATGAAACATGAACAGAATGATGTAATCATGTTAAGGTTTCCAAAAATATATAAACTAGAAAATAAATTTCACATACTTTGGTAATGTGAAGAGCCTGCTCAAGATGCTGAATTTGAATCCATTGTTCATTCACAATGTCACCCATCTGGAATGAAAAAGATGAATAACATCAACTAATGCAGGGATTTATAATCTATCTTAACCAAGCCTCATTAATGTGTTGGAAAATGTTAAATTGCATATGAATTATTAAGCAAGCAAATTCATAATGGGCATTTATATAAAGCTGAAATCTCTGTGAGCTACAATATATTATATTTTATACTTTGCATTAGAATGGATTTATATGTATTCCTAAACTGACATCTTGCCACATAGATACTTATGCCTTCCATTTTATTTGTCATGCCCACCAGTGGCCATACTGTTAGGGTCCATGATATGAAAAGCTATTACAGAAACAGAATGGAGAACTGATAGAAATAAGAGAGTGGGGAGAGTTTTGCAAAAAAGGGAGAGTCTCCCCAAGGATTTCCCCTTACAACCAAAGATAGTTCTGTTATTCAATTATCAGAAAATGAATCCAAGCACAGTGAGTCCCCTATTTAACTGCCCAACCTACAGTAACTAACCTAGTCTTTTAACTGCTTAACTGATAGAAACTAACTAGATTTCTATTCCTATGAGTGTGCATCATCCAAATCCCTGCCTCATTGGGTTTGGCCTTAACATCCACTAAAAGAGCTTTCTACTTGGCAGTTCACTAGAACAGGTAAATTTAGAAAACTCAATTTACACTACATCATATAGTTAATTTATGCACAGGCAACTGTTTTCTCTTTTGGTTACTCTTGAGCTTGACAATTCCTACCCAAAGAATAGAGAATTAACAGTGTGCAACATAAATCCCCTTTGAGAAAATAATACTATAATGAATGATCAAGTATTTCAGAGAAAAAAAAAATTGACTTCCTCTATAGAATGCCTGCAGTTGCTCTTAATACTAAAGGCCCTTTCCAGGTATCCCACTCAGTCACTCTATAGTTCTTGTTGTATGCGCAAAAGTGTGTCTTGTGCTTTGAGTAAATATTCATATTAACCACTAAAACCAGAAGGTGTATAGACAATGCATAGACAATAATAAATGATAGCATAGACAATGCACAAACCTTTTCAACTCTTGAAGTAAGCTCTTCCAGTCTCTCTTCAGCATCTTGTGCTTTAGATTTCAAAATATGAAGATCAAAGTTGTTCCTTCTCAAGGTATGCCAAAGAAGTTGTACCTATGCATTTCCAATCCTATTTCTCAAATCAGTTGAACTTTCAACTAAATCCAGAAAACAAAATGCTGTAAATTATTCACTGTTATACAAACAACCAAGAGAAGTAACAGGGGATTGGGGAGGGAACAAAAGAATATAGCTCCTGGAGCCTTGGTTGGATCTTGGATGGAGGACAAATACCTCTTCCTCCAGAGCTGTATACTGTTTCTCGGCATGCAATGAATCAGTCTGCAAGAAGAATAACACATGCTTCTCAAATATATAAAATAAAATCAAGAACGCTTAAACCTGATGAATATTATATTTTCGCTTATTCGAATAAAAAACTAATAGCAATTTGCCTCGGTCACATATATTGGATCAAGAAGGTCAAATTAAGTGAAAAATGAGGTCTAGCAAAAGATCTATAATCTATGAATAAGAAAATGCACTATGCTTTACTCTTTCACTGTAGAGAGTGGAAGAGAAACCTTCATTGTAAAAAGAGTTGATTGCAGATGGTGAATTTTTTCCGACAATTCATTCATACGCTTCTCACACTCTTCCAGGTACGCATCCCTTTCCTTTAATATTGTGTTAGTTTCTTCAAGAACCGATTCTGCATTCAAATGAAACGCAAAAGGAACAAGAAAAGTTCTCAAACATAAAATGGATAACAGAAGCAAATATAAGCACGACGTGACGTACATAAGAAGAAGTAGAATATTGAGAGGAGTGTGGTTACCTAAGTGAGCGATTTTGAGGTTGATTAGGTTGATTTGGGAGGCGTAGTGGTCGTTTGGTTGAGCAGAAACAGAAAGAGAAGTGTGAGGAACAAGAAGAAGAAAAGGAAGAAGCAGCGCCAACGCCATAGTGATGCAGATGCTTCTTCTCAGTTCTCTAGTCTTCGCTCTTCCTCTGCTTATGCAAGAGGAAGTGGACACTGCACTGCGCACTACGAAAACGAATCAAACCATTTTCATAAACGAAATTATTTTTTTCAGGAAAATAAACTCGTCATAAAATAAATAAATAAATGTATTTATAGAAAAATTCATCATGCTACTAGTTTTTCATCTAAGTTTTAAATAAAACGTGAATATGTAAAAGATATTTCCATTTTAAAAAAGAATGCAAAATGTTTGTAAGAAAAAAACAAGAACGTAGAAAATAATGCCCATCATCAAATAAAAAATGTCCACTCATAATATGAACTCTATAAAATATTAAAAATTAGTTATTTTCGGTTGGATATAAAATAACTCTCTAATTTTTAATATTTAATCAAAATTAGTTACTTTCGGTTGGAAAAAGATAATTGGGTGACTGTAATAGTGAAGAAAAATTATTTGTTTATTAATTAAAAATTAAATTATTAAAATACTTTTATAATAGATGAAAAAAAAATAGATGAGTAAAAATAAAGGGTGTTACTACAGAGCAGTAATCATATACTCCACTTTAGTAACTTTACGGTGGGTTAATATACATACTATCAGTCACCAGAAAACGAAATAATTAACGTGTAAAATAGTAACTTTCTCCGAAGTAACGGGACAACAAATTAAGCAAATGTACAATTCAGGGCTATACCGGTCATCATGGGTCATGCTCATGGCCAGAATTTTATTATTCTATTCTATATCTATATTCTAAATGAGCAAGATGTACAATTTTCATTGTCTCGTTTCTTCTTCTGGCCTCCCCAAACAAAATTAAAATTTCTAGTCATTAGTAGTATTAGAGATCAGAGAGGGCATCGGCATGGATCAATTTTCCATGTCCTCTCTGCATACTCTTGAATGGTCCTGTCACTGCTAAATCTCCCAGACCCAGCAACACTAAGGATACTCATCTTTATCCACTTCTCTGCATCAACAAATGCTTTATCGGCAGCAGCCTGTTATCATATTTAATCAAGGTTTAATTTTAATACTTACTAATATAAATGGTTAGGAGACTCAAATACTAGGAACGAAAGTACCTGTGCCTCAAGGTAACTCCCAAAATCAGGGCCAAGTAGATAGAAATCATTACCAATTTCTACTGTGTCACATAAGGATTTGAAGTAGTCCTTATAACCAAAGTATCCATCTCGAACCATCCTAATGGTATTTTAGTTAGTATACTTAATTTTGGTCATTCAATAAATCATTATCAAAATAACAATTGAATTGTGATCATCTGCAATCGTTAATTATCAACTTATGTTATTTAAAGATGGAAGTTACTTATTTACCTTAACACGCGAGCAAATTGTAGAGGTACTTTTAAAGTAGATTCTTTTTCACGCAGTCCTGCAACTTCTTGCACTTTTGCACCAAAGAGAAACTGAAACAAGTGTAGACATTTTGAATTGAAGCTGTTACGTGGGTTTAACAAAAGTTTCCAAAAATGATCAAAGAAAGCCTCCATTATTATGTGATATTGCAATTATTCATAAAACTTGAGCATGAAATTAAATAGAGCAGTTTTAGGTACGCAATCATGAAGCCAAGGCTGAGTTTAGTCAAGTCAACTACAAGATTCTATCCCTTCTATGAAGCAGGATACATAGGCATTTAAAAGCACAATCTGAGTACAGATCAGCACATATCCCAAGCAGATTTACGGACAGAATCCTATAGATGAAAAAAACTTGGGAAATATGCCAAAGCAACTTGATTCCTATATTTCAGAACCTTTCTCAATTTTCAGGAGAGCACATTTTGATTTTGTGTTGAGAAACATGAAAACATCATGTAAAGTTATCACTCACCAAGTTATCCGATCCTATTTCTTCAATTATTTCTACTGTAGATCCATCTGCTGTAGCTAAAAGTAAACATCCATTCATCAAAAATTTCATGCTCCCAGTTCCTGATGCTTCATGTCCTGCAGTGCTACAAGATAATTATTGCTGTTAATATGTAACAAACTTGTATTGTACTTCTCAAAACTAAATTTGAAAAAAAAAGGGTAGGAAATTGGTGCATGTGAATATATTAATACAATTTTACAAAAACCTTAATTTGCTAAAAGATGAAGGATATGATAGCATAAAAATACCTGTTCCATGTTTGATTTTAAAATATGATGAGACATCACAAAACAAATGAGGAAGCACAAGTCTAAATATTTGTTACTCAATAAATCAAGAGACAACTTCTTGTACCATGCACAACACCACTCAAAAGTAAAAAATACCCATCAATTTGGCCAAACCCCATCAACATAATGGGAAACAACTAGCAAGCCCAAGTGGACTCATATCCAACTCATACCCCCAGCAGCACAATCCCCTGCTCCACCTCCAAAATTGCTTTTGCTGTGTATCAACCACTAAATAACAGACCGGAAAAAAAAAAAAAAGTGCTGAATCAACTTCTTGTACCATGGTGTTATGCATGTGCTCATGTTGTCCATCAATATACATAAGGTACAGCCTAAGAAGAATCAAAATCCCAGAGAATTAAAGTTGTGTCCAGTCTTGAAACAGTGGGTGGACTATACAGGTTCTTGCTTAAACAGACTGCGATATACTGGTTATAACTTAAATTCTACTCTATCCAAAGATGCATCTTTCACAATAGCTATTCCAGCTGTATATGACCCTCACTACTTGGTCCCACAACATTCTCCATATCTCTTTCTTGATCATTATGAGCATGGCACATATAAAGCATGATGTGAAATGAGGCAAAAGACTAATATGCTACTCATTAGTAACTTCGATAAGCATTAATCTGGGCACTATAATGAACATTAAATTAGCAAACCTTAAATGTTGAGAAAGGTCAGCCCCTGGTATTACCAATTCAGCAACAGAGACATTATAATCAGGGATAAAAACCTACAAAATAACAATGGAAATGGATCAACAAAAGAGATGCCAAAAACAAAAAATTACAGTATACTTAACAGGTTCATGAGAAATACTAACAAATAGAAAGAACAAGGATGACAAAAACACACACACACAAATGAACAGTTGTACTTGTAACTTGAAACTTGCCAATTTCAGAAGATCTCCGATATCAGTGTCATTATTGATTTTTTCTGCCACAGCATGACAAAGTTTGATAATCTTCTTAGCAATTTCATAACCAGGAGCTGCTTTCCCACCAATTATGCAAACACGGGGTACAACTTTCCTCCTGTCATTCTTGTCCATATTCTGCAAGAAAGCATGGAATAAATGCAAAATAATAGTTGATGCCTCAGTATAACTCCAAGTGGAAAGTGATGATCAGTATGTAAGACTATGATCAGTATGTATGTAGGTGATGATTAGGAATTTAAACCATAACTGGGGGGATATCAGATTCTAGGATAGGAGCTAAGCTAAAAAAATTGCTTGCTCAAATGCAGAAAGAACAAAGATCATAATAATTAGTGAAAGCAGATTTTACATTCCAAAGGAACAGCAACATATTTTTATTTTAATGGAAAAATAAATCATTTTTCTACTTATTTATAAGAACTTTTAGCACCAAGAAACACACATTTACCTTGATACAATCATATCTATGGATTATTCCAAGTATATTAAGCAACTGTCTTTTGTATTCATGTATACGCTTCACCTGAACATCAAACATTGCATCCAAACTGACCTGCAATTAAGAAAGATATAGGAAAATATAACTTCTATGGTAGTAATGTAAAAGAGAAGAAAAGTTTAGGTAAAATTATTGTCACTAAAACCTTCACACCACTCATTGCTTCAATGTATTCAGCAAGCCTCATTTTATTGACCTTTTTAACCTACAATATCAAAAGGCCAGAAAGACATATCAGAGCAGATCATATCTAGTTAGGGGTGCTCAAAATAACTAGTTTTAAAATAAATAACTATAACTAATGATAACTAGTTATGTAATAACTAGTTATATAAAAGTGATTATAAAACTATAACTAGTTTTATAGTTATGGTTATTTCAAATAACTTATTTTTATTTAAAAACTAGTTATTTCAATAACTAGTTATTCTATAATAACTTGTTTGTCAAATACCCAAACAAAAAAATAACTAGTTATAACCAATTATTTATCAATAACTAGTTATATAACTTGTTTTAAGTATAATAAGTGGTTATATATTTATAACTGGTTTTAAAAAAACAATAACTAGTTATTCGAAATTATAACTAGTTTTACAAAACTAGTTATAGTTATAGTTATAATAACCATTTCTAATCTAGTTATTTATAGTTATTAAAATAACTAAATTTTGAGCACCCATATATCTAGTTTCTCCTAATCTAAAGAGATTCTACAAAGAATAAACACAACTTCAAAAATTACCATTTTCCATTCTTGATGGAAATCAGTATTGTCAACATGATCTCTTAATCCTGTCAGAAGGTCAGCATTACGTATCCAAGCTTCAGTTCCTATCCATTTTGATATAAGAGCACATAAACTGGGATTGCTCACCACAATCCACCGACGCTGACAAATATCAATTCACTGGCTTATTAGTTGTTGCACAGTGCACACATAATCACATTTTTTTAATGAACAGTTGCAATTGCCAAGTACCAGAAACAGAATTTACTCTAAAGAGAAATAGGTACAAGTATTTGTAAAAGAAGCATCTTATATGGCCAATGGAAAACACTACTTATGATGTAATCAAGATACACAACTCTCCCAACAATGCTACTCACAAGTCACAAGGAGGTAAGAAATTTCAAATAGGGAAAGTAGATTTGTGTATTTCTATTGATTATTTATAGCCTTTATACTAGTCACAGACAAAAAGTTCTGTATATAGAAAGATAACTCTTCCAACAGATACACCTAATTCAAGAGTAAGCCACTCAAGCCATTTCATGTATAACTATACATACATAGCAGGAGAACGACAGTTGCATTACATATATAATGTAATAGTAACTGATTTTCTACCTGTGTAACACCATTTGTCTTGAATTGAAATTTTTCAGGCCATAGCTCATAGAAGTCCTGCAAAGTCAAAGCAGTAATTTATTGCTTTATGATTTCACAATCAGCCAAGGTGATAAGGACAGTGGTGAAGTGATTGGCATGATTAATTCATACCTTAAATGTTCTCATTTTCAGCGTATCTAAATGTAATTTTGAAACACCATTCACAGTATGGGAGCCAACAATTGACAAGTTGGCCATTCGAATGTTCTGCAAATAAAATACATAATCACAAAAACTATTTATGATTTAAAAATTAAATATACAATACATTAAACAAACATTTCCTTAAATAACATATTCAAGAAAACAAGCACCACAATTACAAATTTGGAAACATTGTTTCAATATGCTTGAATTACTATCCAGATACATATAGAGAGTGAAGTTCACCAGTGAACTTAATGAGAGAAGAGTATTCAAATGAAAGTGAATGTGAGGAAGAGTGGAGAGTGAAGGCACAAGAAAGCATATAGTCTTAAACGTTTATATATACAGGGGGATATCTTATCATAAAATGTCTTAGATTTTCCTCTAGAATTAGTATCCATATTTCCTTGCTATCTCTTAGAACTGGTTACCATATTTCCTTTATCTTTTAAGTCTCAAACAGTTGGGTGATCTTGATTATTTTCTAGGAATTGAAGTCAAAAAACAATCTGATGGCACCTCTTGCTCACCCAAAGCAAGTATAGCAAGGTCCTTTTTGTGCTTGAAGCCATGTCTATTTCCTCCTCATGACATCTAGTTAAAAAATTGTCAAAGTTTGGTTCTGATCTGCTGCCCGATCCATCTATGTACAGGTCAGTGGTTGGTGGACTATACAATATGTGATGATCGCTAGACCTGAGATAACTTTTGCAGTCAACAAGGTTTGCCAACTTATGGTGAATCCCTAGTCACATTGGACTGCAATTAGACAGATACTAAGTTACTTAGAGGATCCTTAAAGTGTGATTTACATTTGTGCCAGCATTTCTACATTAGTCCTTGTCACTAAAGGCATTTTGTGACGCTGATTGGGCAGCTGACCCTGGTGAAACATTAGTGAGTTCCCCACACCTGCCTGAACTATGAGGGAACCTGATATGGTATTGAAGCCACCACTGATTACTTGCAAAGTAAATTATTCAATTCTTAATAACTCAAGTTTTGGTTTTAAGAATTAGTATACAATTATACATAACACTAGACATTATCCGATAGTCAAATTGCATAACTTACAATATTCATACTAAAAAAAAACCATATGCAAAAAGAAATTGTAGCCTACCAAAATTACCAGATTAACCATTGACATTGTTCTAGAATACCTTCACAGCACCTTCTTCAACAATTGACATCCGGGACAGCCGGTTGTAATCTAAACCAATCTTTTTCTTCAACTCTTCCATAAAATTAAAATTTATTTCATATAAAATCTGAAAAGGGCATTTAAAATATTTGGTAAATATAATTAAATTATAATAAAAAATTAAGAAAAATGCAATCAAATATTCAAATGTTCACATGCTTTAGCCAAACATAAAAGGTGAAAAAAGGATCAAACATATCTGTTTGCTGCCACTCAATTTGCTGGTGAAATACATATGTAAGGTAAAACACTACATAAAATACAGAAACTCAAAGCGTGTCTTGATGAACATACTTGTAAATGACGAGGGAGAAGGCTGCCAAGCAGATCAACAGGGATTTTCTCTAGTCCTTCAGCCACCATTGTGTGAGTTGTAAAAGAGAAAACTTTGCATGCAATGTCCCATGCTTTATTCCAGCTCAGATGTTCTTCATCAACTAATATTCGCATAATTTCAGCAATTGAAAGAGATGGATGCGTGTCATTTAGATGAAGAGCAACCTAATTATGGGAAAGGAAAAACATAAGTTGCAGACAGAAGTGAGAACTCTATTATGTCACTAGTGATAATCTAATGCATACAATATTCATCCACTTTCACATTTACTGAAGCAACAGATAGAAATCTGACAGGGCTGGAGAGTGGTTAGTTAGGATAGTTAGACAGTTAGAATTCTAGAGATAGGGAATTAGCTTTGAATAGGAGGAGAGGGTAGAAGAGTGGGAATTCTGTCTTGTTATCATGTGGGAAATCGAGCATTGGCTCTGTTGTAGCAAGGATAAACCATTTATGAAGGGGAAACCCTTCAAAGGAGAAGGAGAATCCTATCCTTTTCTTTCTTTGTTTTCCCCTTCTCTCCCCCTAAAAACTCAGAAGAACCCATGTTTAGCCTGGGATAACCTGAAAACTCCATGAATCCTAATGGAACAGAATCGCCACAAAAAAAAAAAAAAAAGGAACAGTTACAGCAAGAAATGGCCATGGGATAACCTGGTACTTTGAATGGTCAGTCAAATATCAGAACCTTCTCACCATATGACAGAGGAACACTAAAAAAATATGTAAACTACATATTGATAGTCTTGCAACAGAGTAATCAGTAACACCAACCAACTAACAACCAAATGTGAAAGTACAAATTATTTGACAATGAACCTTATCTGGCAGCTCATCAAAGTTATTATGTGCTTCTTTGAACCTTCGGATGATGTCTTGTAAAGATGCTGAGACAAAGAAATATTGTTGTTTCAATCTCAGCTCCTTCCCCTGAAAAACACACTCAAAGTGATAATGTGATAAGAGAGATTGAATACTCTTCATCCTTCAAAATGAGGCAAAATGATTACAAAGGCAAAATTTATCCTATTCATGAAAAATTCAAGTGACTAAATAAACTTCCTAATGTAATGTTCTAATGTTTCTATTGAAAATCAGAATTAATATTCTGATTCTATTCATAATTGCAGTTTATAGGAACATAATCTTTGATTTAGAGGAAACAAAATATCCTCTATTTATGTACCATTAATGTAATTAACCTATACAAACATGCACCCCGCGTGTACTCTAACACACAATTTACACTCAATTATCCCTCTATTTCTCCTATTTTAACAGTTTCTATACCAACTGTTATACCAATTGCCAAACAAGGGAATCAATATTGTGTGGGAGGCAACTAAAACAAACTAAAATAGAATGTGTGGAATCTTAACATTGAAATCTTGAGAAACATAACAAAGTAATACACAATAACCACACATTAACCAAGGAAAACTTTGAGAACAAAAGCAGAAGATGATAAAAAAAAACCCTCTGTTTGTTTGTTCAACAATTGGAACCAAGGTCTTTCACTATGCTTCACCCATAATTTTTGGCAGATAATCAATTCTATAAACAATTATGTTGAGTCAATAAAAAAAAACAGAATTTTCAATACAAAGGATCATTTGAAAACAACTGCATAAGACACAGAAAGGTCAATGCAAGATTCTACTAACTATGTGAAGCTTTATACATATATTATAAATTATCTAATACAATGAGGAAACAATGAAACTATAGTAAGTAATCTTAAATGAAAGTAATATGGGAGTCTCTGGTTCTTACAATCATAAACCCACAACCAAACATGTGGCACTGTGAGCTTTCATTATCAACAACAGAGACAAAGTGCAAGTTCTGAACAGGTAATAGCAAGAACTATATCATAATTTAAAAATAATAATAAAAGCATACCTGATGGTTACGGTCATCAGGGTACAAAACATTACTTATAGTTTCTGCCCTTTGTCTGTTGACAACAGAATTAATGTAGTCTCCAGTGTTATACGCCTCCTACAAAAAACAATAGGGAAAAAGGATTCAATAGCTCACCCTAAGCCTAAATAAAGAAAGAGTTTTGCCAAACTAAACTGGAAATAATGAACTACAGCATACCACTTTTCATCTGATTCTATGCTAAGTTCACTCTCAGAAAGGGTATGACATACAGAATTAACGACTTAAATTGAATAATTTATTTAAAAAGCTGCATAACCACACTTAGTTATTTTTTTATTTACTTAAACCTATATTATGATATCATCGTACCAATAATTTAGTCCTAAATTTGGATCAGATGTTTATTCTTAAGAAAGGAATTACCAAATCAAATTTATTACTGGGTTTAGCAGCCCATAGTCGAAGATTGATGGTATTTCTTGTCCCGTAACCAGGTATTGGGTTGTCATAAGCCACAGCTTCTACCTGTAATTCAGGAAGAACAAGTTCCTCCAACATTATGCACATTCCACAAGTCTAAAAGAAATGCAACACAGGTAGCAGTAGGCATAAATCTAAAATTATTTGAAATGACGATCTTGAAAAAAGTATCATTACAAACCAAATTAAATATACTACTCTCACCGTCTCTCCAGGGACCCAAACTTTTTGTTTTTGCCCATTCATATCAACCTCTTCAACAGTGCCATAGAACTAATCATCCAGTAAAACATAGAGATGCAATCAGTTTGTAATTATCAGGTGATAAAGTGAAAGAAAGGAAATAATATGAACAGAACCATAAAATGATTCTAAAGGCATAACAGATGGAAGCTTGGCAAACCTTCACTTCATATGTTACATGAATCCGCTCTATCTCCCAAGGGTTTCCATAGTTCAGCCAATAATCAGGTTGCTCATGTTGAAAGCCATCCACTATGACCTGACGAAACAACCCATATTCATATCGCAGCCCATAACTGCAAAGTGAAGATCAAGTCCACAAACTCAGCTAACAACACCTTGTCTTTTAAGTAAGAGGCATATTTGTTTTGTATACAACAAAGAGCAAAATAAGTATACTTCTGTTTGCATGCACAGTTCCAGAATCATCAAGTAGGTTGAAACTTAACTAATCAATAGGATGTAATCCTCTATGGTACTCAAGGTTTCAGAGGTACAATTCGTACAGAAACTGGTAAAAAGTATTGTTGACAATAAATAGAAGAACTTCCAAATTCATACAGTTTTAGGATAAGACACCTGGAATGGGAACTACAATTTAGAAAATAGAAACTAAGCTGTTGAGACACAAATTCATTCTTATTTGACAATAGCACCATAAATGCACACAATGTAAATACTGTTTTAGACTTGGAAAACCTTTGGGCTTCTTAACAACTAAATGTGGCCAAAAAAACTAAATATTAGATGTCCAAGCTTATAAGGCCAACTTCACAGCTCACAGCCTATATCTGGGTTTAGAATATTCATTAAAAAAACTGAAAACAGTATGGTGAAAACAAATCAGAAGGTCACACCATACCCCCATGCAGGATAATCCAAAGTTGCTAAAGAATCCATTTGGCATGCTGATAGACGAGCAAGGCCACCATTCCCTAAGGCTGCATCTCCTTCCTTGTCAGGGATGTCACATACATGTATATTAAGGGGATAAAGATAACCACATTGAAGGCTCACTCTAAGATAAAAAAATTATGATAGTAGACTGGAAAATAAAAATTAATTAAATTAAACTTTATAACACCTGCTCTGCCACAACTTCAAACTCAAATCCAAGTTGGCTTAGGGCCTCTGCATATTGATCCTGGATGCCAAGATTTATGACACTATTTGACAAGGAACGGCCTGATATCCAAAAACACATTCAAAGAATTGGATACAAGAACAGCAGCAATTGTATACTTTCACAAGCACAACCAATGATTAACCTTCCATCAGATGAATGAAACAATTTGGCATCACTTAATTTAATTGTTTGACTTTGCTATGACATAAATCTAAGAAGAATTTTTGGACTGCTTTAGTTTCCTTCATATTTAAACCACCAGAGTGCTAAAATTTATAGATACTTATATCAGAACACAACAAAATATGCAGAAATATATAATTAAAAAATCTTTTTTTTATAATATAGTATAATTGAAGAAACTCAAATGTCATATACATTATTAGAAAATTCTAACACACATAATCACATTAGAGTCAATTAAGATGACAATTACTTTGCTGAAATATAACAAAGACCAAACATCCCGTTACTTGCTTAAACATACACCATCCTTGAGAGAACCACACCCCAAAAGCTAGTTGTTGTAGTTGGGATCCAAGGTCTTATAAAACCCAACTAATCTCCAGTGGGGCTGCTCATTTGCAGCTAAGAGACATGGTGAAAGGATTCAATACCAATTAATTTATCATAGATAGATGACGAAACTTTTATTTGTAAAGAAATAGGAAGTAAAGATTAACGTGTCAAACAATTTTGAGTGAATGACTTGAAGTACCCATAAGAAACTCAAGAGAAAGGAAGTAGAGGCGCTTAGGTTTTGTTCTCTTGACGAAAACGTGAGTATCATGCCAGCGTTCAATCAACCGGTCTCTTACACTGTGTGACATAGCCTACAAATACCATCACTCGAAATCAATTTTTTGATAATGATAGCCATTAAAAATATGACCAGCAGTAGACCAAAACAATTTAATATATTATTTGATTTGATGCCCCTAACCTGCAAAGGTGCAGTAATTCAGTCTATAATTGTCTCTTTCTACCAAAAAAATCTTATCTCATATCTCCTCTCGTTGTCGTATCTTTTCCTATACTTGAACCAAAGCAAATCATAGATGGAAAGTTGAAAGGAAGCGGCGTACCTGATACGCTTCGAAATCATCAAAACTAAACCGTGACCTGGCCACAGTGTACTCAACATGATTCAGAATATCCTTTTGAAGACTGAGAGGGTCGTTCTTCAGAAACCCATCCATTAAGCTGAACATTCTCTCCGCTTTCGCGCGACGCTCCCCAACCGCATCCACCAATCCAGGCCTCCTCACCACAATCCCTCGGTTCGCCGCCGATCTCACCACCGAGACCGTGTCGTCGTCGCCGTCGCCTCCGATGGCCTCCGCCAAGGCTCGCTCGATCCTATGGAGGCTATCGGGGTCCTGGATTTTGTTGCCATGCGAGTCGGTGACGAAGAACTTCTTGACGAAGAAGTCGCCCTCGAATTCGACGATGGCGCGGTCGACGGTGAGGCCGAGGACCTTGAAAGTCCTGGTGATGACCTGGAGGAGGCCAATCCGGTTGCGGGCGCGGATGACGAAGGCGGTGGAATCTCCGGCGTCGGAGTTGTCAACGGCGATAGTGGACGTGGATTCGCTGGTGGAAGCTCGCAGCAGGATGCTCCGGCGAGCGGCGGTGGCGTGGGGGAAGGAAAGCGACGAGAAATTTGTGGGTGTGAGAGGGGGGAATGGAAGTGGATTTGGAAATGGAGTGAGGAGAGGGAACGAAATGGTTTGCATTTTTGTTTGGGAAGGATAGAATGAATCAGCAATGTGGTGACATGAGTGTATGATCCAATGGAAGATATGAATATGATATAACTTTATGAGACAGAGAAAGAGGAAGATAATAGCGGGAAGCGTGATGTTAGTGTTACAGGTTACAACAACTACCCGCTTTTAAAAGGACTTTGCCTTCCCGATCAGAGGAGGCAAGTACTTTATGATATGCCACTGCTCAGTGCTCACACGTCAAACCCAACCTATTTTTTGGGATATACAATACTATAAATAAATAAACATACATACATACATATTAGTTTAAATATAATTTCTCATGTTCTGTTTAGTACAACAAGTTTTACATATTCAGACTTATTTATACATTATGAGAATCCTCTCTTATTCAGACATAATGTGCATTGTGAGTATATTTAAATTAAATTTTATTTGTATGTATTAAAAATAATGGATAAAAAAATAGAGTTTAATTTCTACTCCATATTGGTGAAAAAAATTGTACAATGTTAATTAATTAAAAGTAAAAAAAAACATATTACCACTTTAGGAAAACTATGGAGGACAATGAATGTCAACCATTAAAAATTGATGACATTTGTTTGTGAAGTTGTGAAACAGTAAGAAATGGGATTTATTATAAGAAAGGACAAATATTTATATTATGATAAGGGTGCAAGATAAAAAGAATAATGTTAATGTCTATAGTGTAAAGGTGGCGCATGATTGTAAAAGCACATCCAAAAATCTAGACAAATCATTTTCATTTCAGAAGTTTGAACCTTGATAGTTATTACTGATTAGTGAGGGAAGGGGTAAGAGTGGATTACTATAAGATTTAGCAGGTTGGCAAGAATGCAACGGATGAAGAGTTGAAGAACGAACATTTGCATGTTTGTAGTCGTTTTTTGTTTCCCAGAAGATCAATACGGAGAAGAAGGGCTTAAAGGGCAAGTTCCACCTCCAGATGCTGGTAGTGGTGGCCCTACATTATTCCAATGAGTCATGGTCCACGCAAGGCACCTCCTATCGAAAAGACATTGCCTTGCACCCTTGAGGAGCTCCTCTATAAGGGTAAATTGCTGATGCAAGCGGGTAAGTGAAGTCCTTCTTTCATTTACCGCTCCATATGTTTTGGATTTCTTTCCTTTGTTTGCAGGAAAACTTTGCCGGTGGAAGAAATCTTGACCATTGAAATTAAACCCGGGTTGAAGAAATCTTGAGCATTGAATATAAATACCTCAGTTTTTTCCTATTTTGTCACAAAAGTATCTGATAAGCTTCAAGCTTGTAACGTGGTGTGGGCTCATTAATATTGATATTTTTAAGTTTAATTTTTTTTTTATATCTTTTTTTTTTTTTAATATCTAATCATATCACTTATATTTTTATATTTTTTTTCTTTTTAAATAAGATGTTAATTAACATTTGTATATAAAAATATCTTTATTTTTAAAATATTATAGCACCGTAGAACACGTCTTTTATCTAAATTCATTGTTACGGTTATACCCTTCTGGTTCCATACACACAATTCCTTCTCACTCTCTATTCATTGTGTACCTTATTGTAATGAACCTCACGAGAACCTTTTCAGCTCGTGTATCGCATGGAGATACATATTATAAAAATAAATATCAATTGTTATAAAATATGAATAAGTCCTTTTCATAAAAAACAATAATTTCTTAAACTGAATTGATGTATATTGATCAAAAGTTAAAAAACAAACATTGTTACATACTAAATTTCTTATCTCAAAATTTTGCACAGAAAGGTTGAGTGAAGAAAGAGAAGAGTGAATATATGGGGATGGACTACTTTGGGATTTTGGAGGTTGACAGGAATGCCACAGATGAAGAGTTGAAGAAGGCCTACAGAAAGCTTGCAATGAAATGGCACCCTGATAAGAACCCAAACAACAAGAAAGTGGCTGAGATTCAATTTAAACAGATATCTGAAGCCTACGAGGTAACTAAACTAACATCATGGTCTTTCATTTGTTGTGTCGGTGTGCTAAGGATGTTAGATCCTATGTTTGATTTTGGTCATTATTACTCTGCCTTGGTGGGTTGTGTTTTCCCACTTTTAGTTGCTTTGTTCATGATGTTGATCCTTCCTTTCAGTTCATGGATAAACCTGGACCTTGGTTTAACTACACTCTGAGTCTGATGATATGGTTCTTAGTTTGACTTCATGTTGAGGAAGCTATCGGGAGGCTTGTAATCTATAGAGCCCCAATTTCAGTTCATTTCTTTCTATGATAATTTTGCCATGATTCAATTTTCTTGCCAATTTGATTATTGCTAGATTTAGATGGTTGATTGATCATTCAAGTTGTATTGTTCTTATTATTATGCATCCTCTAGCTTGCAGGGGCTATTACCATAGTTTGCGATCAATGTTTGATTAGATAAATTATAATTTATAAGTTAGTTAGAATAGTTTGCTGAGTCATTTAGTTGATTGCCACTCAGATACACTCTCTTGCTCTACATAATTCACATGATTGCTTGGTTAGTGGTTACAAACTGCACATTTGTTCACATACAAGTTGTGGTATCCTTATTTTTGCTTCAATTTTTCCCCCTATGTCTATGTTTTTCTGTGGGGCTGTAAACTGTGAAATGAATATAGAATGTGACTTGATAGTTGGTATATATTGGTTTGGTTTCATGCAGGTTCTAAGTGATCCCCAGAAGAGAGCAATTTACGATCGGTATGGAGAAGGTGGCCTTAAAGGTGGAGTGCCAACACCGGATGAAGGAGTGGCTTCCTTCTTCCGAACTGGGGATGGCCCAACAGCATTTAGGTTCAATCCCAGAAATGCAAACAACATTTTTGCAGAAGTTTTTGGGTGTTCAAGCCCATCATTTGGAGGAACGGGAATGGGATTTGGCTGCGGTGGCAGTGGCGGGGGCAGAGGTAGAGGCATGGGGGGCATGGGGGGCGGATCATGGGTGTCTAGGTCCTTTGGTGGAATGTTTGGCAATGGCACGTTTAGAGAAGGCAGGCCAATGAATCAAGGTCCACGCCGCAAGGCACCTCCTGTTGAAAATACATTGTTTTGCAGCCTTGAGGAGCTATACAAGGGGAGTACCAGAAAGATGAAAATCTCAAGGGAAATTACACATGCAAGCGGGTAAGTGTTCTTTGCCTGCTATTTCAATTTACAACATTTTTTTTTCTTAAACCTTGTCTTGTCATAACTAAATGTCATCAACAGAATGAGTTCTGTTGTTGGATTTGTTAGAACTAAAATTTTGCTATGTTTCTGTCTTATTTATCTAAACCAAAAAAATGTGATTGCTACTTTAGATAGTTGTTAGTTAGATGTCTTGATTTATTGGATTTCCTTCTCCTTATATATTGTTTCATGTATAATCAGTTGATGCTACAAAGTTTAGCAATCTGCTCATTTTTCTCCTCCTCCTGCCCCTCCATTTCTTTGGCTCACTGAATTGTCATGGTTAGATAGGATTGGTGTACTGACTCATTGCCCCAATCTTGATATGGTCACTGCATTTGTGCCATTACTCATTGTTGGTTCTGGAGTTTCTGCTGATTGAACTGTAATTAGTTGAGATCTAGGAATGGAAATAAACTAGGTGAGATTAGGCCTTGCCAAGCTTGGCTTGACCTGCTTTTATAATCTACCTTAATGAAACCATACCCCATTAGTTGGGCAACACTTTTCAGATTGGAACAGTGGGCTGAGGCTGCCACCATCAATACCTAAGCAAACTTAGAGGGTGAAGATATGCATGGAAGTATAGGTGTTCAGTGTTTTTAACTTTTAATTTATCACTCAATTGTCAGTTGTGCAAAATGTGCATAGCCTGACTCTCTCGGCTACCTTTCTTCTGGTTAGTGTTTACATAGGTGACTTTTCTAGGCTGTTTGAACTTTGAACTATGCATTTTTCTCCATGAAAATGAGCAGAAGTTTATTCTTTCACTTGTTTTGTGTGCCTATATAAGCACAGCCACATTGGCATAATTTCTCTCCTCTACATTTATGTTTGCAGGAGAATTTTTCTTGTGGAGGAAATATTAAACATTGAAATCCATCCGGGCTGGAAAAAAGGAACCAAAATCACTTTCCCAGAGAAAGGAAATGAGCAGCCAAATGTGATTGCTGCAGATCTTGTGTTTATTATTGATGAGAAACCTCACAGTGTATTTACAAGAGATGGTAATGATTTGATTGTGACACAAAAGATATCACTTACAGAAGCTGAAGCTCTAACAGGCTACACAGTCCAACTTACAACTCTAGATTGCAGGGGTCTAAACGTTGTCATAAACAATGTGACTGATTCAGATTATGAAGAAGTGGTCACCGGGGAAGGTATGCCAATATCCAAAGATCCTTCAAAGAAGGGTAACCTTAGGATCAAATTCAACATCAAAATCCCAACATAATTGGTGCCTGAGTGGAAAGCCAGAATTAAGAAATTTCTGGCACCATAAGAGTGCCAACAGTTGCAGAGTGTATCTAGTGTATAATAAATAGTCATTGGTTTTGTTCCCATTCTTCCCTTCCTTTTTCCTCTTTGTTTAGATGGCTGTGACTTGTGTAGTTTGTGTAATGCGTTAACAATGTCATCCACGCAAATAACATCCGATCCGACAATATTATATTAGATTGAGGTATAATATTTTGAAAATTACGGGTGACAAAGTACTTCAATTGTGTATGGTGTTAGTGTGCGTTATTTAGTTAAATTATTATCAGCTGTGATTCTGAAAATGATTAAGAAATATAATGTAAAATGAGGTGTGGGGATCAGATCGTGTTTACTGAAGTAAAAAAAAAGCGATTTAAACATCAGAGGGTTTAAAAACTGGCGTGTATTAAAAACAAGGAAAATGACTTTTACTAAAACCTTGTAGTTGCAAGAGTACGCTGGTAATTCCTCTGTTAAGCACATCTTAAAATGGTTGATATATTTGAGGTTTGATTTTTAATTGCTTCATATTTCAGAGCGAATAATTTCAGTTCCAAATAGTCCAAACAATAAGGTATAATAAAAATTTATTAATTAATGAGTATCGATTACAAGTTACAAGGAGAGGAGAAAAAAAATACAAAAACAAAATGAGGTTGGCTACTAAGCCCTCTGCTTCAAGATTCTTACAAATACAAGGCTCCATTTTGCATGGATAATATACACTAAATCTACTCAACCATAAACTCTTCAAGCCATGACATGACTTGGAGCTCAGGTGTTTGTAAAGCTGCAATATCAAAAATGTAATGCAGCCTTCAGGTGCAAATCCCTTCATTGAGCAATTAAAAATGGATGTTCTAATCAGAAGAGTCTTCAGACAAAGCCGAGTCTGAGCCTCCAACATTTACTATCCTATTTGCCATCCCATCTGAACCATCACTCATAACATCTGCTTCTGAATCCTCCTCTTCAATGCCATTGTCATTGTCATTATCATCTTCAAAAGCGTCCACATCTTCGTCACTTATTCCAACCAAATCCCTACTCCATCTGTTGGGGGGAACACCATTAAAACCTACCTCCCAGTTTCCTTGATCATATTCCACAGCTTGAGCATTGTCATCATCAGATTCCACCTCTTCGGCACTGTTACTATTGTCAGCAGCAACCCCAATGTGTACAGGAGTCATGGGACTTGCCTTTTCTCCATCCCATTCCTCATCCAAGTTTCCCAATGGTTCTCCATCAATCTTGAAGCTATGACTGGCTGTCGTATGGCCCAACAACAAATCTTCAACAGCTCTCTTACCCATTCTCCGCTTCCTTACTGTTCGGCGACCTCGCCCAGCACCTTGTCCTTGTGTTCCACATGCCTGCTGTTTTAATTTGTGACTTAGATTGTCAGTGACCTTAGCATTCTTGCGACCACCATTTTGTTTGGAATTGCACACTCTTTTAGCCATCTTTTTACCCCGTCCTTGTTCATTAGTACCCCGACCACGTTTATTGCCACTTCGTACAATTTTCTTAGGAACAAATTTATCTTTAGTGAATTCATCATAGACAAATTCTGCTGGTTCAACCTCCCTATTAGATTTCATGTGAGTATATCTTGATGGAAGCTTCTGCAAAAAGCAAGTTAGATACATTAAAATATCATGATAAAAACCCAGACACTCAAAATATGACAAAAGGAACATAAATTTAAGGGGAACTTAACACCCAATCTGCTTCTATTCTATCGTACACAAAAGCCCAGCCTCAGGTTTTTCAGATAAAAATGAGAAGTTGCAGCGCTGCTTATGCATAGCAAATATTTCGTGATAACATCAAATCCTATTACTTAAGACTAAAAGCACTCTAGTATAAAGGAAAAATGAGACTCACTATGTATTCTCTTGCTTCTTTCTCCCCACAAGGCTCAAGTCTTTCAAGCTTTACATAGCTGATGGATGAATCAATCTCAAAAAGCCTGAGAGACAAAGCTGCAGTCGTCAGTGGAACCCATGGAAGCACAGCAACAGATTCAGGATCAGTTGAAGCCTGCACAGAACTTTCTGACATATTGCTTGATCTCAACAATTCATCTGTCGTAGAGAAGTTCGATGACAGAAAATCCCGCCGTAGTGATCTCTCAAATAGGGTCAATATCTGCAAAATGGGTTGTTTAATTCATACATGTCTGAGTAGGCATATAATGCAGAGATATAGAAGCTAGAACTTTATGAATTGCAAGACCTGTAAAAGTTCCTCGACAGAAGATGATTTGCTCAACTTTACACCCCAGTGCTTCCTAATATCATCGTTCCAATTTGTTTCAAATGCTTCAGATAGAACAGATACCTGTAAATAAAAATCAAAATGTGAATACAATATACTCCTCAAAGTCAAACTAACAGGAAAAAATAAGAGGGCACAAAATAACAGTTTAAAGTTTAATAGAAAACAATGTTCAAGGTGAAAGCAGAGTTACCATAAACTCACCTCCATACAAGCCAACAGGACCTTAAGCAATCTTGGCTGCAAGGGAAGAGAATATTCGAAAACACAATTATCTTTGGATAACTTGTCTCGACATTGAAATGCATGTTTAGAAAAATTAAATCCACTATTTGAGGGGAAATTCCGGTGGCAGGAATTGCAATGGGAGTCTTCAACAAAATAAAGATTGAGACAGATATCACAAATGTCCATCTGAGGTTTGCATCTCTTTATCCCATATTTCATTGCACATAAAACCGATGAATTATAGCATTCTTTCCACAACCACTTCTGAAAATCTTGATACCTTCTCAAGGCAGCTTTCTTCTCACTCTCAGTTTTCCCAAGATCAATTTTGAAGGATGGCGAAGTTTCAGATGGATCAGTGTTCAAATCATGAAGGATACTGCTAGGACTGTCAGATCCAGCATTGTGGTCAGGGATAGAACATGTTTCGCTAGCTTCAATTTTAATAGAAACTTCACTTCTGCTTCCATTTTTGGCACAACATGCAATCCTGTTTCGAACATTTTCTTTAAAGGAATTCTCAATCTTTTGCAACATTAAGCGCAAATGAGATTCCCTGATCCCCCGTGAATCCAATGATGTCAAAAGAGCATCAAAGGCCTGCATTGTAATGGTAGGATAAATAAAAATGAAACATTGAAACAAGACATACATAAGAATTACCGTGAATAAAAGGACGGCAAATTTTTAAATTTCAGAGGCTATCCTCATTAATTCCATTTGCTAATGATCAGATATTGATGTGGAAAAAATTAAATTTAGAGGAAGTGTCTCTTAGGATGTCTAAAAGGAGACTTGTTGGACCTAAGTCCTTACATGTCATTAAAGTGTGCACCAGAATAAGAAACATGCCAACATCAATGATCAATGTACAATTTAGTTGATCAGCCTAAGGAAAATACTGAATAAACAATTTACCTCTTCAGAATCAATAAGCCTCCACATGCCATCATGATATTCAACAAAGATCCTGCCGGAACCAGGATCATTGCTAGAAGCAGAAGCAACAAACTGCCAATATCGATTACGTCTGCGATCTTGGCCAAGGGGTAAAGACCTGTAGACATACATCTCCTCTGATAGGTGGGCCATATAAGATTTCAATTGTGAACGTGATCTTTTTGAATATTGTGCAGGTACCTGAGTCTGAGGGGTGTCTGCACCGGTACCTGTGGAAAAATCTTGAATTGACGAGGACTTCTCCATAGGCATGCTCTGTGCTACAGCTCCTTTTTGGTTTTCTGCAGTGCTGGGTGATGCTTCATTATTAATATTGTTAATATTAATGTCAAGCATTGGGCTTTGGTTTCCCTCCACAGCTGGATAAGTGTATGGTGTTTCAACTTTATTCCCAGTAAGTGATGGAAAATCTAATTTACTAATATTATCATCTTTTAGACGTACTTTATCTATCTGTGCTTCTGCCCACATTTGTTTCTTCAGAGCATTTGCTGATTCCAGTCGTTCCTAAAAAAAACTCGCTGTGTCAACTTAAAAACTAAACAAAAAAATATTGATACATGTTAGACAGAAATGAATTTCACCTCAAGAACAACACGGATTGAATTTCCTTCATTTGCCACACCAACCAACACAACAAGAGCGTTTAGACGCTCTTCTACGCTGAGATCAGAATATTCTCCTTCAGCGAGCCCTAGAATCCAGGACTCTCCAGATTTGCTTTCATCAATTTCCATATTATCTTGATCATGATTGCCAGCATTTAAATCTTCACAAGCAACAGGATGTCTGGTGACAGGACTGGGACAATCAGCAACCTTCGAACCATTCTTAGGAAAACAAGGTAGAACTGTATTAAACTCATTTTGAATAAGATCTACATTGTGACCCAAATTTTCTTTTCCATTTGATGAGCAAATGTTTGAGTCATCATACTGTTCAGAATTTTGGTTTGCACTTGAAGGATTTACTAAATCATCATCTTCAGGATCCTCATCAACTTCATCACTTTCTGACTCTTCTCTTTCAACATCATCAGCATCTTCACCTGCTAGAAACCCATTTTCAAATATCTGAATTTTCTTCCTTGCTTCTGAAAGAATGGAGTCAGCATCAGCAGGATTCTTTCTGAATGCATCTCGTACACAATATGTTGATGGAGCTATTCTTTCAAACAATTTAGTGTCTCTTGTCAAAGCAACAGAAATTGATGCTTCAGGTGTCTTGCTGGTTGTCAGGTCCCGAAGACCAGATTTCTAACAGAAAAAGAGACATAAGAACAAAGCTGACAGTTTTTAAAAGAGCACTTGATACAAAGATAAACAATTCACCTGAATTTTTTCTGCGAGCTCAAGTACTGTCAAACCCTTACTACCCTCCAGCGAGAGAACATGAAAAGCTGCAAATTTAACTGTTCCAGGAGTTAATCGGTGCCTTGATCTTCGAGGAGCTAACAGACCTCTCTCTTGCATTTTGGTCACAGCACTTTCGGCTGCTGAACCATTACGAAGTGTAGAAATGATATCTTTGCAACTCTTTCCCTGCAGTTACATATTTTGAACCACTTAATCAACGAGAGAAAGTAAGACAAAAAAAAAATCTACTGTTAATTTAAAATGTGTGCATAATAAATCATAAATGCTCAGTGAAAGTATTCAATGGCAACAAAAAGCTCCTACAGATCCGGTGAACCGAGATGATAATACAAAGATGTTTCAGCCTATGGGCTCTAAAATATGGCAGCCTTCAGTTAACATAAGAATTTGAACTGAAAATTAATATACAAAATAAAGAAAATGAACCTCATCTTTATCAATTACATATGACCATGTAATATTTCTTTTCTTCAGCCGCGGTCCTAATCCTGCAGACAGTGCTAACTGTCGGAAAATTTCTGGCCATGTCAATTGATTTAGGTTCTTCTGCCAATTTCGTATGTCAAAGCCCCATGCATATGCCTAGAACATGATAAAGAGAACCTTTTCAGAGTCAACGGTCTCAGACAAAACTAGTATGCCTCAAAAGGAAAGATAAAATTTAAGATATATTTCAACTTACTCCTTCCACAATCTCTGGATGGCCACCTCCAGGATTAGCAGCACCATTCTGGTTCAACCCCAATCCTGTAGAAGGTGTCCTTGCAACATCTTCAATATCTTTTATTATCACCTTGAGAAGAGCAACATGTATCTCACCCAACAGTCTAGAATCCTGCAATCAAATGGTTTGAATTGAGAACATCATAATGAGCACAGAGTGCACAGAAATCCAGTTCATCTGCAGCACAAAATCAATAGCAAAGGCCAGATTTACTCACATAGTCATGAAATGACTGTACAAACTCATCAAGAGTAAAAGGCCATAAATCAAGAACATCAGCAAAAGTAATCAAGAATCTCCAAACCTGAAATACAGCAATAGACCACACATTTCAAACTTTAAATTCAGAATCCTCAACTTAACCTTAAAAAACAAATAAAGAACAACATGAATGACCTCAGTCTGTCTAACATACATGCAAGCTTAACATAAATAACCTTCACTATAATATACAGGTAGACAAGAGCAACATTAACCTAACATTTCAAATCATGAACTGACAGACCAAAGTCAAAAACTGTGAAAGGGTGAAAGTCCCCATTTTGAAAGAAGGGACTACCAGAACAAGAGATAATTGATTCAGAGCAACATTCCTACACTACCATATAACAATGAATGAGTGCCACTGTGGCAATAAGAACATACCATGAGAAGGTTGCCAATATTCTGTTCTGAGTTGATCCAGGGTTGGATGGCAAAGGGTTTTCTCTGCTTTACACTCTTGGGTGGAAATACACACAATGAATCTACAGTACAACATGTATCAGTAATAGAACCCAATTATGTAACATTACCAAAAAGTAACATTAATGATAATTGCTCACCCCTAAATGAATCAAGGTTTTGCAAAGTATCAAGATCAATATGAATAATAGAGGAAAGCCCCTTGCTTGCAGCAGCCAACTCCATCAATTCCAGTTGTTCATCCTCGATAAGCTCCATAGATTCTTTAGCTATTCTCCGAGCATTTGCCTTCTCAAGGGCAGTTTTCCTCCTCTCTTCCTCTTTCTCTTTGCGGACCTCTTCTTTTTGCCTCCTTTTCTCAGCCTTTTATTAAGAAAGACCACAGGAAAAAAGAGAGTAAGGTACATAAAAAATCCACGGATGTTTGAATATTTGCCAAAGGAAGGCTATAACCAATAGGCTTTAAAAAACTTACTCTTAAATGTTCTTTCAACAAAAACTTTTCCCTTCGTTCGATTTCCCGTCTTTGCTCACGCCTTGATCTTTCCTCTTCTCGCAGTTTCTCACGCATCAACCTCTCTTCTTCCTTCCTTCTTTCACGATCTTGTCTTTCCATTTCTTTCTTCAATCGCTCTTCACTCTAAAAGGGAGAGGGAAAATAGACGAGTTAGTTAAAGAGAAGGGGATGCCTTTTTTAAGATCTATACAATGTATGGTGCCACAGTAGCAGGCAAAATTCATTTTTAATAAAACCTTTCGTCTGAGGTTATCTTGTTTCTCAAGCTCTTTCCGCATCCTCATTTCATAGGCTTCAACTTCCTTTGCAACTCTGGCTTCATCACTCTACATAAATAATTTTAAAAATATATATCAAGCTAAGCAAAAATATTGTATTAACATAGCAAAGGAAAATGACATAAAATAATACTTAGCAAAAATTACAAATTCGATTTATACCTTTCGTTTCCTCTCCATCCTCAATACTGCATCGTTATGGGAAACTTGCCCACCAGGTAAAGTATAAGGATTTTCTTGCCCAACAATTGGGTGATCAGGAAAGTGGGAATTCATTCCAGTATTGGTTATGTTTGTGTGAGGTTCCCTTTTGGGTGCAACGACATTGTCTCGAGGAGGAGATGGATAAGGAATCACTTGCTTGTCCTGCTGCTGAGACAAAAGGCGAACACGAGAAGAATGACTTTGGGGAGCATGAATTCTGGGTTGCTGTTCATTTCCAGGGGGGAAAGGAGTTCTGGTAGGACCCTCCATTGGATCATGTAAATGAGGTAGGTTCAGTTGTCCATAAACATCAGATCTAATGCCAGACTGGTTTGGAAGAAAAGGATATTCATGGAATGTCCTTGCTATTGCCTGAAATGGAGCCCATTTAAAATCAAAATATCATATGAAACAACCAAAGAGCAAGATTTGGCAGTAAATATAATCTAATCTAAATATGAATAAATAAAAGCAAGTTTTTTTCTCAAACTATTAAAGTAAACTGAGGAAAGACTGGTTGTATTAAATACTTTTTCCCTTTTACACAAATAAAATCCAAATAAATGACAGAGGCTAAAGTAATAATAATATGCCTGATAACACTCAGCAGATATAGCAAAAGAAAAACCAACCGTATTTGTCCTAACATCATGTCTTTCATATATTTTACTGTCATAGGCAACACTAGGCCGCTTCTGCGGTTCCGTAACAGCTGCACCAAAAGAAAATACTAGAAGTGTGAGTAGTCAAACAAGGCACATGCACTTATCACAAACAATTATTCATCGAGTAAACCCTCAGTGTAGTATCTAATGTGCTTTGCGCCATTTTAGTCCCTTCACTAAAACATCATTTTGGTCCCAAAATTTGAAACACATAATTCACCTTAATCCAATGTGAATGGTGTTTCCCAAATATAGGAACGAAAGTAAAGTTTACATAGATACTAAAATGATCAGCAGATACAATATCAGATTAAAATTAAAGTTTACTCATTAATCATCAGCAACTTATAACGTAAAAGTAATGCTTATAACAATACCTTCAGGTTGGAAAAATCGGCAAGAAAGATGACAAACAAAGCTAAAAAAACATTTTGATTATTTGCTAGAAATAAATGAGCTAACTATTGAAATTTCATGTACTCTTAAACAGAACACCCAAGAAACTAGTTAACCCATTACGACTTAACAAAATAAAAAAACATATAGATATCAAAAATAGAAACTCCATAGTTGACACTTGACAACATTATCATGATAAATAAGCATTAACATACAATGAAAAGACAAAAAACAAAGCAAGCATGCAAGGCAAGTTCAGTAAACTTGAATTCCATATGATTTAGAACCCCAATAAAATAAAATAAGCATACAAAAAGGAAGTAAAAAAGCAACAACGTCACCATGGATCATACATTGATAGAGTTCACTCAATTCAACCCAAAATACACAACCATTCACCAAGTCAAAGAATCAAAGACCATACCTAAGGGTGCCCCAAATGCATCCGGTGGCAATGGATCAAACTCCACTCCAAGAATAGGTCCATCTTCCCTCAAAGGCTCCCCCAACTGAGCCTCCACACAAGCAATTGCTCTGAGCTCCATTATAGTCTGTGGCGAGTCATAGTACCCCCGAGACACCACATTCCTCAACTCAGAGCGGGTCAACGGGCTGGATCCTGAACCCGACCCGGATCCGTATTCCACACCCACTTCAGGCAGCAGCTTGAGCTCCTCCACCGGAGAATCCGGCAACGCTGCCGCCTTACGCGGCTTCTTCGACGGCAAGTCCTTCTTGTCCTTCAACCGCCGGTGACAGAACCACATCTGCAACTGCCGATCCGACAACCCCAACTTCTCCGACAACTCCGCCCTCATAGTCTCCGACGGGTAATTCTCAACTAAAACCAAAACAAAAAATTTAAACAAAAAAATTAAAATAAAAAAACAGTGAACAATAAAAATAAAAAATAAAAACAAAAAAACAAAGAAATGTCAACAATAACAAACCGGCATAAGCTTTCTCGAGCGTTTCAAGCTGAAACGGCGTCTTCATCTGACGCTTGGGCTTGCTGTGACCCTCACTCGAATTTCCAAATTTGCTGTTACTTTCATTGTTGTTGTTGTTGTTGTTGTTTTCGTTCTCATTGCTGGTTTCTTCTCTCTTCACTGCGTTGTTCTCTGGCTCGTCCTCCATCGATCGAGATCGAACCTCTTTCCCCCTTCAAACCCTAGGAATTCACAACGAAGCCTCAAAAAGAAACCCAACCACGACGCACTCGCAGCACAGAGAAATAATAATTAGGGCAACCGAATAGAATCGATTTTTGTGTTGCTTTGTTTTTATTTATTTTTGTCATCTCTTTTACTCTTTGGAAATCAAAAAATTCCGTGATAGTCAAGGAATGGAAAGGCACAGAATTATTATCCTCTGATGAAATGAAAAATAAAATAAGTGTAGTATCCAGATAATTTAAATTGAAAAGATAAAAAAAAAAAAAGCAGCGTGCGTGTAATAATATAAGAGATTGAAAAGAAAGAACAAGGGAGATGAAGAATAAAAGAACAAAATCCAAAACAATAATAATAAAAGGAGTGATAATTGATAAACAAAAATAATAACCCAACAACAACAACAGTTGCTCTTCTTGACTACTATAACTCCTTTACCACTTTTCATATTAATTTCGTTGAGTTATTAATTAGAATTAGAATTAGAGTAATAATCTTAATCTGTTTTTCTTCTTTTGTTTGGTTTTTATGAACGAACGGTATGATCGTTTGATGCTCGTGTCATACAGGAGGGCCAGCTAAAAAAACCAAACCAAACCCGAGGAAAGAAGAATGCCTTTTTTATTTTTTTATGTTTCTTATAATTTTATTTTTTTTATAAACTAAAATGAAATGTTTCTCTCACTGGTGAGGTGACTCTGCCTGCGTGTGTTCTCTCCCACTCCCACGTTGTTTTAATTTGGATGAACTTTTTATTCCGAGGTTCTTTCTTGTCTCGCTCGCATTTGATTTTTCTTTTGGTTTTTTTAATATTATTTTACTTTTCAGTGTAAGTTTAGTCAATTGTTAGTTAAGTGCGTGAGGGAATGGGAGAGAGAAGAATTACTGAAGGTGTTTTTGCGTTGTTCAAGTGGTTCTTTAAAAATATGTTTTTGTTTCGAAGGCTCAGTTTTGGTGATTTGGGATCTTCTTCGTGCTATGATCGAATCGATGTTTAAGGTTCGTGTTGTTGTGGGCCCCGCTTTGGTTCCTGTAGCTGCCACACCACACATCATCAACTGGGCTTCTCATCGTGTTCTTTGGGCCTGAAGAATGGTCTCAGTTCATCGTCAATGATCAAGATTCATATAAGTGTTTGTTTACTGCTGGTTATTGACTCAATTAGTCCAATAATTCATAGTAATTAAGGGTTGTAATCATGATGACCCTTTAATTGTCCAATTTTCATCAACTTACAACACACACATAATGTGTTGTGTGAAAAAAGAAAATGGTTTCTCACGTTACTTTTCTCGAGATTTATGAGTATATCAGGTGAAGTTACACAAATTATTAATAAAATAAATAATTATATGTATTTTTAGTATATTTTTTTAAATTATTTTTATTTAATATAAATTATTTTTTTTATTTAAATAAATAAATCTTATTTGTTATAAAATAATCACTGATAATATTTTTTATAAATATTTATTATAATTTTAATCAAACTAATCCATAATATTTACATGCACATATAGGGATGGAAAAAAAATTTAAATTATAAGTATTAATTAGGAAAGTGCTTTACAACCAAATATGAATAAATAACAGGAGCAGATTTTACACCCTCAAGCTTTTATTCCCTCAAGATTCCACCTCAGAAAAAAAAAAAAAAAACAGAATAAAAAAATAAGAGGAACAATGTGAGTTAAGGATTTAAAAACAGATGGATGAAGCTACTATATTTACTTAATAGTTAATACTAGAATGACGAGAGTTGAAAATACTTACCAAAAAAAATTTTGGTCAACGAGTTATTTATGATCTTATTATCTACATGTTATAATATCTTTATAATTAACTTTATTTTTCCAGCAATTAATCAGCATTGAACATATACATTCATACATATGTACGCCTTTGTAGATATGAAGATAGTAATTGTATAGCTCTTTCCTTTCCTTTCAATTCCATTTCCATTGTGCAATAAAATCACATTGCATCTTGTTGAAATTACCTTTGATTAGTTGAAATCATAAAAGTAATTAAGCTTTCTATATATATTAAAATTTCATTTCCAAAAACTAGTTTGTTTTTCCTCACTGAACTGAGATAAAGAAAGGAGTCACAATCTGTGGCTGCATAGATCCATATTTTTTTAAGTATTAAATATAAAATGTTTAAGATGGTTTTGGTTACCCTAGAGAGTATAGAATTTGTGAATGGTCACATTAGAAGGATAACATTGCGCTTGAATGCGTCCCAGTTCATCCTGCAGGATTTCTGGTAGTATATTTGGATTAACTTTGAATTTTAGCCACTGCTATACACATCTCAACGCACGGTTTGTCGAAGAAAAAAACAAATAATTCTTTCGATCAAACCTACACGCATTTCAGCATTATCCCACTAATATGTTTTAAGTCCTCAATTGTTTTTTGCATCATCCACCAAACTAGTTTTACTGTAACGATCAATATCTATGAGTTTTTACTATAATAGAATAAAGGCTTGTAGTTGGGGTAGTTGACAAAGAAAGTCATCTTATCTTAAGGTGACAAAAGTTATTTTAAAATAGTGTTTTATATTATATTATTTCCATTAGCACAAATTATTAATGACAAGTGTCCTCTAAATCAAATCCTAATCGTTATATTAATAATGCTTTAATTAACAATATATTCCTAATCACTCAAACTACTAGCCGCATAACCTAATCCAGTATATGGTTCGTGTCTGTCTTTACACTATTGAACATTGAATAGCACGTCAGTAAATGAATCTATCAAGAACATATATGTAACATTGAATTTTTATTTTTTAATGACCTGCTATGCTACGTAGAAGAATCATTTCTATCAAACAGAGCGTTAGCCTTGTAGGTAGAGGATGCAGCAGAAGCGGTTTGGAAGAGAGACAGAACAAGACCCACAAAATTGATGACCAATATGAGTATGACAGCAGCAATTAATCCAAATTTCAAACCAACATGATAAGCAAGCTTGTTGAGACGTGTTTTGGTACATACATATGACATATTCACAAATGAATAAGGAACTTTGCTGGCTCCTAAGTGGACCTTAGGATTTAAAAGGAGTTGGACAAAGCCTACATGGATGGGAGCCCAACAATGTGTTGTTTTAAAATTCAAACAAAAGTGAGTGAACCGATTGTTTCCTTAAGAAAAAAGAGAAACTTTAATCCAGCAATATATGAATCAAATCTCTATCTTTTCACTGTCATTCTACTTGGTTGTTCTTTAATCCAGCAAAGAGAACCTATTGTTTTGAATTTCAAGTAATAAAAATTTACATTAAAGATCAGGACAAGTTGAAGTTACTAATTTTAATTGAAAGACAATTGGACAAGTACATGGAAATTTTGTCCTCCTTATACTCTTTATTCTAACGATATGAATTGTGCTAACATACTGTAACGTGTAACTCGGGGCACTGAAAGAAGATCCCATCCCATGAAACATGCCTCCTATCCTACTTTTTTCCCGCAGACGTTTGAGGAATCTCGTGAAATCTGCTTTATCAAGCTTATAGTTTGTGTTTCTTGCAAGTAATGACAATCCTTCCTTTCCTTTCCCTCTCTTTGGCGCCACTCAACTCAAATATATATATGCTGCAAAAAGTAGACAAAGGTGACCAAAACATACAACGCATGGACATCAAGATAGAAAGTGATGATGATTCTAAGAATGAAGAAAGGGTAGCACTCCTGATGAGAAACAGTGAGGTTCCAGAAGCAGAGAGGAATCTGATTCAGAAAGCCATTAGCCAGACATTTGAGAGCACTGCCCATTTGGCCAACCTTTTACCAACTGGCACAGTCCTTGCTTTCCAACTTCTGTCCCCAATCTTCACAAATGTTGGAAACTGTGACTCTGTCAGCAAGCTCATGACTGCTGCACTTGTATCTCTCTGTGGCGCCTCATGCTTCCTTCTATGTTTAACTGATAGCTTCAGAGACAACAAGGGGAACATCTGTTATGGCTTAGCCACCCTCAGGGGCTTGTGGGTCATTGATGGATCAACCACCCTTCCACCTCAACTTGCTACTAAATATCGCCTCAAGTTCATTGATTTCATGCATGCGCTCATGTCTGTTTTGGTATTTGCAGCAATTGCATTGTTTGATCAGAATGTGGTGAATTGCTTCTTTCCAGCACCCTCAACTCAGACTCAGGAAATCCTCACAGCATTGCCAGTGGGTATTGGAGTTTTGGGCGCCATGTTCTTTGTTACGTTTCCTACACAGAGACACGGAATTGGCTTCCCCCTTTCAACAGATTGACCATTCTGTTTATACTTTATATTCATTCATCTTTCTTGATTAATTCTTGTGTTTCGAACAATTTACATATTTTCCATTCAAATTTATTATTTAAATCGTATACTGTTCAATACTTTCGTTTCATCTTTAATGTATTTAAAACTAGCACTATACGGACTTCTCCGTCAATCCATTTGTTGGAACTTCTCAGGATTATCTTGATCACACACGCAAGCAATAATTTACGCCAAGTCGGTTTCTTTCCTTCTTTCTTTCTTTCTTTCTTTTCTTAAAATAGGAAATTGATTGCTTGAGGCTTGAGCAACTTTTCAACGAATTGAATCTTAACTTAAACAACTTGTCTTTCTTTAATTAATAGCCTTATATCCAATAACAAGGGACCGTTGCTTAATTCAGCCAGAAAAACTTGATATAGTATTCAGCCTGGATTTGTAAATATTAAGAGTGGTTATTCAATGAGTCAATGTAGTAGTTTACACCGAAGTCAATAATATAGTTAACCCATCATCATTAAGTGACTATCTAGTAGCTTGTATTCCCCTTTTGACTAACATATGTGCATAATGTGAATCCAATATTAAACAAAATTCCTGAGGAGTCAGGCCATATGAATTGCAATATGCAAATAAAGAATGACAACTAAAATGTTAACAATTGGACTATGAGAAGAGAACACCAAGGAATACTCAAAATTTTGCTAAGTGTCAAGTCTTCTAGGAATTGACAAAAACTTCAACCACAAGTAATGGGTTTTCAGTAAGAAGAATGCAATGAATATCTGTAATCCGCAAAACTACAGAAGTCAACTTTCAGCTTCAACAAACTTCTGCCTCAGCTCAACTAGCAATAGCTCAGTGGCTTCTCTCACTTTTTTCCGGTCCCAAAGTCCACCAATTACTACATTCCATATTCCCTCATCTGGAATGCATCCATCTAATACCATCTCATCAAGAATCCGAGCAGCTTTGTGCAGGTCTCCCCTCTTGCAGAAACATTTGACTAAACAATCAAAAGTGTCAATTTCAACAGAGATGCATCTTGTGCACATACTAAGATACAACTGAAATGCACGAGAGGGATCAACATTATTACAAAGGCCCTGGACTACCATGTTATGCATCCTAACATGAAGGCTCCAACTTGCTCGATTTGGCGAGATACCAGCAAGCACCATCTCATCAATGAAGTTTGCAGCTTCTTGATAGCTGCCTGCAGCACAGAAGCCACTTATGATTTTTCCATACAACCCTGCATTTGGTTTCAAGTCTTGAATCCTCATCCTGTCAAGAATCTCCACAGCTTCACGAAGCTTTCCTTCTTTACAAAGTCCACTGATTAAAGTACTATAAGTGACCATGTTAGGCAAATGGTGCTTTCTGACCATCACTTCTAATAACTCCATTGCTTGTGACGAATGACCACCTTTACATAAACCATCCATCAAAGAACTATAAGTGAAAACATTCGGCTCAATGTCATTTCTATTCATCTCTTCAAGCAATCCTATAGCTTCACCCAAATTATTAGACTGACACAAGCCATGTATCAAACTAGTATAGGCAACAACAGAAGCTGAAAAACCTTTCTGCTCCATCTCTTTGAATAGTTCCTTTGCCTCACCAATTTTTCCAAGTCTACACAGCCCATTAATCAATGTGCCATACGTATATGAATCTGGCTGGCATCCACGGTTGGGCATCTCCCGAAATATCCGTAAGGCAGAATCAACAGTCTCCTTGTTTTTGCAAAGGGCCTTGATCAAAATATTGAGGGAAACAACACTAGGTGGAATACCCATCTCTCTCATCTCCCGGTAAAAACCAATAGCCCTCTTTACATGGTTTTCCTCCACAAGAATATCAAGTATTGTAAGATAAACCTTTTGAGTTGGCCTAAGCTGAAAATTTTCCATCTTGTGGAAAACCCTGGTGGCATCAAGTGGCTTATGCACGCGTCCATAACCCCTGCATATAGTTAAAAATATGTCCTCTGTAACATTGCAATTTTCTTGCTTCATTCTCTCCAGCATCCCTTCTGCTGACCTAAACTGGTTCACAGTAACTAATCTAGAGATGATGAGACCAAAAGTTTCGGGATCATGACGAAACCCATTACTATACTCAGCAGTTGCAGAATCAAACACGTTAACAGCTTTGTGCACGTCCTTTTCTGCTTTAATTAACTGCACAACTAGGGAATTTGTGATTTGCTTTGGCCACTTGAATATAGTTTTACTACCCATAGTAATTCCAATTTATATTATAATTCTTCAAAATGGTATATGTTTTGAAAACTTGCAACGCTAGTTCCTCGCAACAAGGTAGCTGGCCCCAATATTCGAGTTTGTTTTACTCTTACGCATTTTGTCGAATAGGTCTCCTACTATATGATGCATATGAACCTCCGAGAGCCATGCTAACTAAGATTGAATTGAAATGAAACCATTAAAAAAAAAAGTGTTTAAAATATTTTAAAATATAGCAAGATCTCCAAAAATTCAATAAGGTTACCTTGTTTTATGAGAGTGGAACATCGTCATCTTTATTTACACCATTGTTGAGAAGAGAGTGGCTAATGAGACTGCAAAACTTGGACCATCCATCACTAAGAAACAACTTTTCGGCCTTTCGTAAACGGGGGGCTGCTATTCACACCTCCTACCATAATGGGAACACGCTTTAGGGAGTTTTGCAATGTAGTAGTAAGATTAACTCAACTAATGAGAGTTTTTTTTTTTTCTCATATAAATTTAAACTTTGATGTTTCTTGAGGAGAACCAAACATGTACTAATTATAAATATGATTAAAACAATCACCTGTTAGTTATTTAGTAAGATTAGGGATGCAGATAATTTAAATCCATAAATAGTACTCAAGTTTGTATCCTTTGACTTGATCACCCACAGTAATTTTTGTATAACTTTTGTTAGTTGAACCCTTTTCTTCCTTTGACCATTAGTTGAATACTTTAATACTAGAGGATAGGAGAAAGTACAATACTAGAGGAAATAATTCTTCCAAGTAATAGAAATTCTGAGTTGGCTGGTTGCTGACCTTTTTCTCTGGCTGGCATTGGTGCAAATTGTAATTAATTTGCTGCAGCTTGATTGATGCTGCCTGTTTCGGCGGCAAGCAAGCTTGATTTTGCAAAATTCTGATGTAGAGTTTTTGTATCTTGTTGGCTATGCACTTTAGCTTAGTTACTTTCGAACTTGGTTGTTTGTGTTACAGTTTTAAATTTGATTGGTTTTTCTAGTTGTTTTATCTTGGTTCTCCCATCTTTTCTTATTTTATTTTTTCTATTAATTGAATTACAACTGCCCTTATCATATGATTGCCCTTATCATGTGATAGGGAGCCTAAGGGTTGTCACTTTGGGATCCTTTTGGTCATTCCCTTTGAAGTTTGGGTGATCCGAACTTTAGATAAAAAAAAATGTTTTTTTTGTGAAAAAAAAAATACTTTAATACGAACTAATTCAACAAATTTCAAGAACTTAGAAAGAGTCCACACACCAACCAACGCGAGTGATATACTATCATTATCATAAACTAAACACGTGCGATCCCAAGATTTTAAAAAATCATACTATGCTGAATTTGTCCCAAATTGGCAAAATGTACTGCATTTCGAGAAAGGAACCTATTCAATCTTGCATAAATTACGGTCTACAAATCCGAAAAAAAGTATCTAATTATTTAGTTAATTATTATTTCAGAGTCCACATTGTAGTTACTAGTTACTATAAATTAACTATTTTGTTTTTGTTTTACTTTCCTTTAGGAAGAAAAAGATGTTTTTTCTTTTGGTCAATGGAAGAGACAGATAAGAGAAATGTTTGATGATTGCAGCAGTATCTTGATCATTGACGATGAGATGAGACCATTCTTCAGGCCCAAAGTAGGTGCTGTGACATTCCCCTACAGAAAATATGAGGAGCCATAATCACCCAAAGTGATGTTGATGCAAGGACATGTGGGGAAATCCATTATTTCGTCTTGTTTTGTTTTCTGCAATATGAATAAAATGAAAACTCACCATGAAATGTCTAACAAATGAGAAGTTCATTCCTTTTTATAAGCTTTTAATTAATTTGTCTCCATGTGAGATTGTGTGTTGGATGGATTGTGATATCAACGACATTTTGGCCTGAATTACAGTATCCTCCTAATTTTATGGAACTAGAAAGGAAATTAAAGATGGACAAAATTTCCATTTTGTCTTTCTTTATCAATCAGCAAATAACCACATAAAAAATAGGGACTAATAGTTAGTGTCCCATGATTCACTTGAAGATTAAAACTCACCTTGTGGTCTAGGATATTAGGGGTCAAAGAATATATAGTAAAAGTTACTGAGTGAGAGAGTCCAATGAATTTAATGCAGAGGCCAAAAAAAGAAATAGAGACAGTAGCAATATAGAATGATATTATTTGAGGCATATTATGTGGTTGCACCGTGGAGATTGAAAAAGCGAAAGAGGAAAATTGAGGAGAGGCAAACACTCCTCACAGAACTACTCACTTAGGCATGCCTAGTCTTTGAATTGATACCAAACCAAAGGCACATTCCACCTACCTATACCTTACCTAGACAAAAAGCTTAAACTTCAGAACACTCTTTTTTTGTCATGTCTGAACCTGCAGCACCCAGTTTCAAACCTGTGCAAGTTTGAGTTGGAGTGAGAGTGACTTGAACCAACAACCACTCTGCTGAATTGTTTTTCCAAGTCTCATTCATCATGGCCTCAACAGCTGAACCACTTCCTTATAGCTCAAGAAGAAGAGATGAGTCAGAGTTCAATTTGAGAGAATAGGCAGTGAAAGCTAGAATCCAGCCGTGAGGGTGGTACCACCAACTCTAGAAGGTTGACATGATGATAAAATGAGAACCACTAAGCCCTTGAGCTTAGAGTATCAAATCAAATTTACAAAATTAAAAGTGATATGCAGCAGATGCAGTGAAGACTCAAAATCAGGATTCATAAGACTTTGCAAATCCTTGATTGATATAAAGTTCAAAATAACCCACACCATCCCCTCTCAAGACCTTCAACTAACATCACACCTTTATTCTCTCACTTAGCAATCACTGCTTCTCTGAAAATTCCCCAAGGAGTATAGACTGACAACTAAAAAACTATAGTTGTGTATTGACTTACTAAGAATTGTAAAAGATGAAAAATGGAATTCGGTGTGCAAATAAAAATTAGTAAATATTAATACAGGTAACTATAGGCCGGCTGGCTATGGAGGAAGAGATCAGAGTGAAGGAACAGATTATGATGAATGATCAGAGTGAAGATCTAATAGTTTTCCAGAACACTACCATATTGTGGATGGATGGAGTGACTCATAGTTTGTTCAAATTTTCTTAGTGTAAAATGAACCTCTTGTTCTTTAGTTGCTACCTTAGTTCTTTTTTAGCAATCGCAAACATGTATCTACCTTTGTTGCCTAGATCCCATTGGCTATTATTACCCATGCCTTAACAATAAAAAAATACTATGACACTCACATTCTCAAAACACAGGCGATCCCCTCTGATTCAGACCCTTCCCCACTATCTTTGTTTCTTTATTTTCACAAATATATACCAGTTTGCAATGAATCATATTTAGATCAATTTATACACAGTCAGCACTAGTTTAATGAATCATATTAACTTTGTTTGCCTATTTAGTAACACGAGATGTCCCTAATTCCACGAAATTACTCACCTGTAGAATCTATCTTCCTTTCTCAGATTCATAGACATAAATGTTCGCTCCAATTCAGTAATAATAATTCATTTTTATAATAATTGACTAAGAACCAATTGGAAAAGAAAAAGAAACAGGGCATAGAGCTTATAACAGAGGAGCAAATTGGAGGTTTCAATACCCTAAGCAAGAAATATAACAGAGCATATGACATTAGAACATTAGAACGCGATATAAACTAATCTAACAGAGCATATAATTCAACTACAAACGCGAAAAAAAAAAGTTAGAAACCCTAACTCCACTCGACTCGATTAGAAACGGTGAAACAAAGAGAAGGGAACCTGGATGGTGTCGCTGGTGAAACGAAGTCTTCACGAAGATTAAGCTAAAACGAAGTACGAGCAGCGAAAACGAAGCACGAGCAGCGAAGAGAGTGAAGAGAGTGAAGCACGAGCAGCGAAAACAAAGCACGAGCAACGGCAAGCGAAACCAGCGGCGAGCGGAAGCAACTGCTTAAGGTTTTAGGATTTCTGTAAGTAATTTTAATTTAAAAACTAATTTTTTCAAACGTGTTAGGAAGAAAAGAACAGGCATTTGAAGAAAAAGTTGAGAAATCAATGTCTCACTCGATTTCTTTTTAATTATTTGTTTGTATTTAAATCATTTTTAGCTTGAGATTAGATTCACGGATACCATTTCTCTACCATTTATGATAAATGTGTGAAATAAAAACAAAATGTCTTAATTTGTTTCAAATATTCCTTTCATTTTTTACTAATAAGTTAAATTAATTAATTAATCAACTAGTGTGTGACGAAGATAGAGGCTATGAGGAGTAAAGCAAAAATTTCCTTCATAATGTATGAAGTTGGTGTCTCATTAAATTCTATAAATAACACTAACAGTTGTATCAGTGACTCACTTCATTAACTATAACTTTCAAATCAAAAATTGAAGATAACATTAACTACAAACTTGTCTATTCTATTAAGTCTAAAAACTCATTCAGAAAACTTGATCTACCCGCAATAAACCAGTTAGTAACAATAAATTTAGAATTTTTCTTCTAATCCTACACATATTGATTGGCATCTAGAAAGTAGAAAAGGCAAGTGGAAATGAAACGCAAGTTGAAAACTTCTGTGTCCTAATCACATACAGAGAAATTTGGATACACCTCTGATCAGAGAGTTGAAGCTTACTCTGTATGATAACGTCAGCAAACAAATTACTTTTAACTTTTAGATTGATTCTTTAAAAAAAAAAAACTTTTGGATTGATAAGAAAAAATTGTTTAGATTAATACACTTTTCTTAAGGGTGATTAATACATTATAGAATCCCTTAAATTTTTCAATAAATTTAATATATTTTTTTTATCCTTATATTTTATTTGGTGTTTTTTTTTAAGGGATTTTATTTAGTGTTATTAAATGTGTTAATTCAGTCATATATTTACTATGTAATTTTTTTATTATATTCTGGATACAAAAATTAGTCATATACAGTAATACAGAGTAATAACTATCGAAATAAACAGTGTACATAAAATAAATAATTAGCTATTAAATCATAAATAGTTTTTAACTTTCGTTAATATAAAAGTTTTAAAAATATATTTCCTCCACTCCTTAATATAATATAAGGTATCATTTGGAAAAAATATTATATCTTATTTTTTAAGACATTTGACTATTTCTTAAGGCAAAGAGTTTCAAAACCCTAGTTTTCAAAACCCTAAAATTAGTATTGTCTTTTGTGATTAATTAAAGATAAATAATCAATTTCGTTATTAATATCACTATTTACCAGTTAATTAATGACCCCAATTCAAAAACCTTATAGCTCTAAGTACGTAGTTGCAAAATGTTATCCCCAGCAGTTTAATCCATCTGCAATTGGGGTGTCAACTATGGACTGTGAAGATATTATATAGCTGCCATGAAATTAGAAACGATCGAAGGCAAGCCCTTTAGCTCTTATACAATGATTGAGATATATCACAGCAATAAGATATGAGCATGAATCAGAGGTCACTTCCTTCAGAATTGGGTTGGAACTTTGATTATACATCTGACCCATATGCATGTACTTATAATTGAAGATGTTGTTGGACTTTTTGCTTTTCAAAATAGACCATGATGTGAATGTGATGATAGCTACTAGAGCAAGTTAATCACACTCAACATATCCTTCTACCAAATCCAGCAATCAGATTCTTGGTTGTCTGATTACAAATTTCTGTAATATAATAAGGTGAAGACGAAACATTCATTATATATCTCATGCCATTAATTAATTGGGGGGCCTTAATTGTCAGGATCATGAATTGAAGAGAACAATGGCCCCATCCCAATACTATTTTTCTCATGCATTTTTGTGGTTTCCATTGGTAGCCTGTAGCCGTATAGCTATGTTTATGGCGGGAAATTACTTGGTTTTGGTTTGGCTATTCCAGTTCGCAATGTTCTCTGCTCTGCTCACTTCCATCAATTCAATTGATAGTTGATAGCAGAGAGAGATGCCTCCTCCTCTTATTATTGTTATTCAATTATGCATTCAAATAAGCCTCTTCTTTTGTTGTTATTGTTATTATGATTTGCTTCAATTATTACTATTCATTTTGAAACAGAGTTCAGATATTCTTCATTGCGTATATAGTACTAGTATTTTAGTTATTTACTAATTTTTTAATTACTCAATTAAATATCAGAAAATAAATATTAATACTAGTATTTGATTCTAATGTGTTTTTTATGCAATAAAATAGAATCCTTATTCTTGAAAGTGGGATGATTTTTTATTATTATTATACTCTGTTTTTTAAAAAATAAGTATCATTATCGTTGAAAATCAGTTTGCACAATGAAAAAACTATGTAACTTTAGTTGCAATAATGAAATCTCACCGGGATCCCTCTAATAATAAGTAATTGATTTGAGATTTGAGAATTGAAGTACAGAAAAGAATAGAATAATAAGGATGCTAAACATCTTCATAAGACGAACTGAAAGAACAAGTATATGGAAACACACAATTCCGTAAGCAGCTGTCTCTCCTACTACATAAATAATACGTACTCCCAGACAAAATGTAAAAGAATGGAGGAGAATACATTTCTACGCAATCAGCACCCATGGATTGTCCCACCAACATTACTCATTACGCGTCGCGTACTCAAACAATTGGTAAGCTAAAAATAACATTGTGTTGTCGTAACCAAAATACTAATACTGTTTAGTATTAGTATTAGTATCATTTAAAATGTCATCCCCACCCCAGCACAAACGAGGAATCCATAGTCAGTGGTTGCATCCAACAAAAAATAAGAGTACATCAATCACTCAATTATTATTTAATAAACCAAACCTTCCCCGGGTTATTATTTACGGAATACTACAGAACATGAGAATCAAATTAATGTATATTGTTTCAGTATAATACAAAATTTAAGATTCAAGTCTAGAATTACAATACTGAGTTAAATATTTGAAGAAATAATTTTATTATTTAAGATCTCAATATAAAGTCTCTAATTTAATAAATATAAGGGTGTGATTGTTACTATTTTCGTGCATCCTTAATTTCTTTTTATCTTTTTTCCATTTCATTAAGTATCTTTTCTCTCCCTCTTTTTTTTTTTTTTCTTTCTTACATCAAAATTACACAATTCGTGAATAATACGAGAGGTAGAGGTAGGGCTGCCAGCTATCAACTACCACAACTAATCTGACCAATCCAGCCGTTTTGTCAAGCTGATGCCCTCTTTTTTCCTTTTCAACTGTTTGATAGATATCTCCCTATCGGAGTCACACTCACATCTATATTATATTATATATATAAGCTTATTTCCACACACCTCTTTGACAAACCATCCTTCAACGCCATTGCTCCATCACTACCAATAACTAATCTTGTTTATAGTTTACACAACAACAGTAGTAAAAATGAACCATGTTGAGCATATCGCTTATGACATGGTGATGATGAGTCTATCCATGTCTCTGATCGTTCTTGGCATCATCCTCTTCCTTGCTTGCAAGAAGAAACCCGTTGAATCTGAAGAAACACTCCCCGTCAAGCTTTGTGCTCGTGCATACCCCTTGATGGAAATTGATGCTGCTACCGATGGCTTCAACCATAGGAGAATCATTGGCAAGGGTCGCTTAGGAACAGTGTATGCAGGGACCACAACACTAGAGAAAGAACAAGTTGTAGCTGTGAAGCGTATTCACCCCGTTCTTGTGTTGAGCAATGCAGGGTTTGGTTTCTCATCCGTGTTGAAGTGGCTCTCTTTGGCTCAACACCCCAACGTGGTTCCAATCACAGGGTTCTCAGAAGCACCGGGTGAGAGAGTTATTGTGATGGAGTATGTGCACATGGCAAGCTTGGATTTTTACTTGCACCAAAACCAAGATGGGGCTTCAGCTTCACTTTTGGATTGGAACAAGAGGTTCAGGATTGCAGCTGGAGCAGCTAGAGGGCTTCAATACCTGCATGAAGTGGTGGCACCAAACATAGTACATGGGTGTGTTAAGTCCTCTAATATTCTGATTGATGTTAACTTCTGTGCTAGGATCTCTGATTATGGGCTTAACTTTTTGGCACCTGTGGAGAAGAGAGGGATAGTGGGGTATGTGGATGATGAGTATTGGAGCAGGGGTGGTGTTGGTGTAGGTGTAGCTACCAAGGAAAGTGATGTTTATGGGTTAGGGGTGGTTTTATTGGAGCTTTTAAGTGGGAAAGGGTGTGAGGGTGGATTGTTGGTGAAGTGGGCTTTGCCTTTGATAAGGGAAACGAGTTTTAGTGAACTTTTGGATCCTAGGTTGGTCATTCCTTCTGACATTAAGCCTCTGGTTAGATTAGCCAAAGTTGCTTCAGCATGTGTTGGTAATTCACGCAAATGTAGGCCTTCGATGGCTCAAGTGGCAACCATTTTGAACAACTTGGAAACGGAACTGTGTCTTTGATTTCATTGACCAAAGAAGAGGACAACATTCATCAGGCTAAGGTCAAGGAGTCAGAGAATCATTTTTGAAATACATAGGTGGGACGGTGCCGTTGTCGTTAGGACGGTGAATATTAATCTCTGCTTCCGTGTGGCATGGGGGATCCTCTTGCTAATGAAAGTGACCTTTTCAATTATCTCTTAGTTTCCATCAACTTTTAATGTGTGTCTATGTACCTATTTTTTCCAGCTTCTGATTACTTAGTCATACAGAGTTGTACATTTTCACAATGTCGCTTTTAAGTTTATAGAAAGCTTTATAACAGCCCTTCAAATAAAATTAATACAATTAGTCTTAAAATTAAATATTTTGAGTAAAAATTATGATTCATTATTTTCATAAAGATACTGGATACCATAACTTTGCAGTTCAATCTATCAAAAATAGATGCTCATTTTTCTTCTTTTATATAAATCTTTCCAAATATTATCCAAACATATTCTTATTATAAATTATAAATAAGATGCTATTGTACTTGTTTTCATATTTACGCTAAAAAAAAAGTCCTCATCCCCAAATTTCTCTCAAAAAGGAGTGACAATTTGCATATTCATAATTGCATTTTCTAGGTACCTACTCATACCAGACATACCTCAACCTTTTACTCTCTCATTAATTAAAAAAAATAGTTGACTAAGGATCCTTCTCTACCCAAACCAATCAATATCATGCTTAAATATATATTTACCTTCCTTAATCAACTAATATACATTCTTTTTTATTTTTATATTTTTTATTATTAAAATATTCTTTACAAAAAAATCATTATTTTTACTCCTTTTATTTATTTTTATTTCTAAACATGGTTAGTTTCATTTTTAATCTATTTTTTATACTTTATTACTTCCCTTCCCTTCTCCCTACTCCCCACAATCCATCCATTTACTTTTTTTAATCTTGTTTTTTTATTTTATATTGATATCTTTTCAACCCTCTATTCAATGTTTATTTATTTTTTTTCACTAAATTTGATACAAATCAGATTGAAAATAGATGAGAGTAATTTTTTTTCTTTACTTTTAATTAAAACATAAAATACTAATGAGTTTTTATAAAGCTCAAAATCATTAAAAAAAAAAATTATGCTTGATGTTTTTATTTTTAAGTGAAAAGTTTAACATAATTGTACTACAAATCAATACGATAATGTTATAATTAAAATGACTAGAATTAAGATTAACACAATCATGTTAATAGTTATCATGATTATAGTAATGATAATGTCAAGAGTTAGAAGAGGGTAAGAGTAGTCACAAATGAAGAGAGAAAGAAGGGGTAAAGGCAATGATGGAGAGAGGATAAAATACTCAATACTCATAGATAAAGAGAGATGATATAGGAAAAGAAGGTTAGGTTACGGAGGAAGAAGAAAGAGTAAGACTATAATAATTAAATTGCTTAGAAGTAAAAATGATAAGTAAAAAAGAAATCAAAAAATATTTTAAAATAAAAATATTAATAAGAATATTTAAGAAAGTTAATTAGAAAAAATGAAAAGAGAGGTATATTTTCTTTACGGAGGTATTCGATAAATATTATTGTCTTATAATCGGAAGTCTTTGAACCTAGCAGGCCTTCTAATTTCTCACATGGGCCTCTCCTCTCTTTTAGCATTTTCCACAATTGGGCCTTATAAAGGCCTATCAATATCAACATAACACATACTTTGGAAAATGACCCTAACTCAACGCATATGCGCGCGGTCTTAAAACTGTTGTCTTGTTGCAGTAGGTTATAGGTTCAAGAATTTATCTCTTGGTCAAAGATTTTTTTTTTCAAGTGTATTATCTTTAATTTTTTTTTTTTTTTTTTTTGTAATAATGAAATTGTCAAAGCGTGGACTTTATGTTATGACATTGTTACGTGGGAAATTACCACTGTTTGGCAATTCCTTTTCCTTCGAATATCTAAACTAATTGCCGCATAACAACCAGTCAGCCACTAGAAAATCTGAGATGTTAAAATAACAGGAAAATAAGACAGTCTTTTTTCTTCAAGGACTGTATTTCGCACACTACTTTCTAACTTTTTGTTTATCCCTGTGGCTGTGATACACTTAATTAAACCATATGAGCGTTTAACCTATTTTTCTTTCATCCCTGTGATAAAAGACAAAAAAATAAAAAATAAAAAATCCATTAACTCTTCCTCGTTTCTATATAACTATTTCGCGTTTCTTTATAAATTTGCCGCACGTACATTTCCTTGGTCTCTAAGAAATAACAAAAATTAAATTTTTCAATTAAATTTTTCATTATTTTTATGTCTGACTTTTTTTTTTTTATCATATTCTTTCTTGCATTAATTAGTTAACATTATAAATAAAATAAGTAGTACTAGTTAAGAACGTTTTTTAAAAATATTTGTTAAAAAATGTCATTAATAATCAAATTAATTATATTATTTTTAGTAAACTTATCTAATCCAATTCAGTTAAATTTCAATTTTGTCATACTTAATAGTAACCCCACCGGGAATCAAAAGATTCGTAGTGACTCGTTCCCAATCCCCTGTGCGTATACTATACGGTATTCACTATTCGGTAGAAAACATCATCGTCCAACGCAAGAAGCTTAATGCCTAAGCTTCTCTTCTCTTGCGTGGCTTCTTGGAGAAGCTCACCAAGACGTGTCGGCGTAATTAAGAATGGTTGTGCTTCTCATTTTCATACCTTCAAGTCAACATCTAAAACAAATCATATTATTCCAAATCAATGCAATTTGACAAAAACATCCCTCCAACGTCCAAACGTCTATGGCTTTGGCAGCAAGTGTCATGTACCATAGCATAATACTAATAAGAATATAAGATTATTAAGATGCTAAAATGAGATATACAATGCAAAAATAGAGCAAATAATTAAGGGCAAGTGATTGTAATTCAATGAGGGTTGCATGTGAAAATAAGTGGTAACACCATGAAATGAAACCACTTCGATCCTCTAGTTAGCAAAATGTAATAATACATTATTAATACTAAATGTTAAATTTTTTAATCTTTTACTTATTATATGTTTAAGACAACTTTTAACAAAATTGTTTACAAAAATGATCTGAATACTATAACATGTTTTGCGTGAAACTTTGAAGACATAATATTCGTTGTGTTCAGCAGAAAATATACGGGAATAATTGCTTGCTTTGGGTGTGAAGGGAAATTAAAAGGGGAGCGAGAGATATTGACTAAACATAAAATCTACGTGAAAAAGGAATATACTTATAATAGAAAAAGAAAAGAAAAGAAAAGTAAAATAAATTGAATTTCTTTCTTAAAATAAAATCAACTAATGCATGCATTTCAACTTTTGAAAGAGTTAAACATGAATTTCTATGAAAGTATAAACGTATTCTCGATTCCTCATGTTACATTCTTGATCGGTTCGTATGTACATGTCTTGTGATCGATGTGGATGAATTTTTGCATATCTTTAACTGCACTCAAATTTGACACTGCAGCTAATATTGAACTCCCAACACATACACTCTCTACTCTCTAGAGTGGTGAAACGTCTTAAGAAGATCGAATCAGGTTGCCCCGCTTCCACTCTTTGCCACCACCACCTTTTTAACTAACTCGGGTTAATTATGATTGTGTTTTAATATTAACGAAACCCTTTTTAATTGCTTAATCAGGTCAAGTGCTATTGGTTGTATAGTATTCGAAAAAAGTCACCTTAACTAGGACGCACTTTATTCCGTGGTAAAAGCGTATATACAAGATCATCGACAGTAGCCAAAACGTGACCTCCAAGCAATTAACCTTCCCTATATCTAGACCCACCCTCCATTTCTCACCTTTTTTTTAATATATATTTATAAGCTCTATGTATATCCCCTCTCTCTCTCTCTCTCTCTCTCTCTCAGCCAGTTAGGGAAATCAAACACATCTAACTCAATCATTGAATCTTAGCATAGAGAACACATACAGAAGAAGGAAAGGTAGAACCCTGGTACGATTAAAATTCTCTCTCTCTTTCAGCAACTACAAGTTGATTCAGGATAAACTAAAGAGACAATCTACTGCCTTTACCTTTATTCACCTTTTAATTTCATCTCTATTTTTTGGTATTTTATTAATTAGGGATATTGTAGAAGGGTTTGGAAGAAAAACGGTCCTGCTTTGAGATATATGTGCATTTACCTAAGAAATTAACACAAAAAGAATGACAAGTCCTAAAGAGACAAGCTGCTAGCTTTAGCTTTCTTAATTCACCCTTTTTCATTTTTATTTTTTTTTGTATTTTATTAGGGAGCTGAGATTGTAGCTAGCTAGGAGGATTTGGAAGAAAGAAGGTTCTTAATTAATTGACACAGATCGATTAAGATGACATGGTGCAATGAGTCTGATGAGGATAGGGGCATTGAATCAATCACGCCAACAATAACTATTATTACTCCTAACACTCATCACATAAAACTCACCCAAGAAGTTAGGACCGTAACATGCCCCTCGTGCGGCCATACCATTGAATTCGAGGATCATCATCAGGTACTTATATAATTAATCAAAGTAAAGCTTTCTATTAATCCCCACATAGATTTATATACATGTTTGTGCTTTTCTCTTTTAAGAAGTTGCTTTTGTTTATATATATGTATGTATGAACCAAACTTTAATTAATTAGTTTGTGTGTGGTGAATTTATTATTAGGGTGGAATTCTTGAGTTGCCGGGGTTACCAGCTGGAGTGAAGTTTGATCCGAATGACCAAGAAATATTACAACATTTAGAGGCAAAAGTGGCGTCTGATGCATGCAAGCTTCATCCCCTTATTGACGAGTTCATACCAACGCTTGAAGGCGAGAATGGGATCTGTTATACACACCCAGAAAAGCTACCAGGTACATGCTTCATCTTTCACTTTATCATTTTCTTTTAATTGTTTTTTCTCTAATTAATTAGTACTATTATAGAATACCTATTGCATATGTTATATAGTACACATCAATGAAATTCTCATTTATTGGGAGCACGTCTTGATTTGCACGATACCGCATGCATGAAATTTATTGTTTTAACAATGAAATGATATTTTTTTTTTCTTTGAAAAGGATCTCTAATCATAAGGCGGTTCAAATTTGAAAATGACAGCAGAACATTAATTTCATGCACTCTATAGAAAATTAGAAGTCAAAAATTAATTAACATTATAATTTTTTTTATAGCAATTAACATTATGATTAAAATATTTTTCTCCATATTTTTAGAGATACAAAAAAATTTTAAGATGGGCTAGAAATTTTAGTATGTGAAATTGGGGATAAAAAAAACGGATACCCTGAAATAAATTAACAGTCTAAACAATCATGCCTTTTTTTTATTCCTTAATTTCTTCATATTCGTCGTTCTAGCAATTGTAACCTAGCAAAGAAAACTTTCCTTCCAATCCTTGTATGTGTCATTCTTAAGATGCCATGTTCAAAGAAAGAAGCACATGGGAGAAGCACGCACCTCTTCTATATAAGTTATAACCAACTTCTTGTCAAAGTATGTTGCAAGAAAGTTCTTAAGTTAGCAATGACTATACCAAACTCAAAAGTGACATATATCATATCGACCCTATCTTACATCAGCCATGTAGCAAGAGAAATGTAAATGTCATCCCTTAATTTTCACAATATATTTTATTCTGTCATATTTCAACATGATACCAAATAGAGGATTGTTGTCGGCTAATTGTATCAACAAAGAAAAACGAGGTTGCTGCCTTTTTACTCTTAATGGCGAGCTTTTTCAATTTCTAACTCGATTCAACTTTTATAAATATACACTCATTTCTCTTTTATTTCATTTTCGTAAGGAAAAAAAAAAACTCTCATTTTCTTACTAGCAATTCATCAGCTTCTCTAGCTGATTTTATCAGGATTGATACATACGTACAACAACGATTCATGCAATTAATAATATATATACATATATACTTTCTTTCTCATGTTCTTCGTAACCTTTTGAATTATTAATATAACAATGATACATGAATTTATTTATTTTTAATCTTTCTTTTCATATTATCATAGTAACTATCACAGCTTTCTTTCTTTTCTTAATTTATCACTCTAGTGTCAAGTAAACTTTATGTGCCATCGATCATTTTTCACAGTAACATTTCTCAATACAGTGTTTCCTTAATTACTACACAATTAATTCCTCTCTTTTTACTATGGATATATGGCTCCTATGAAGTGAGTGTCCTAGTTTAGAGAATAAAGAAATTAAGTAGTTGTGTATTTAGAATTTAATGATGCACTTGGTGTAAAAATCAGTCACAATCTCACTTGGCATACATGGTAAGTTCTGATTCTATGAAACGTACATTAATGCAGGAGTTAGCAAAGATGGACAGATCCGGCACTTCTTTCACAGGCCTTCAAAAGCATACACAACTGGAACAAGGAAAAGAAGAAAGGTTCACACTGATGACGAAGGAAGTGAAACAAGATGGCACAAAACCGGAAAAACTAGAGCAGTTTTTGCAGCTGGTAGTGCAGATGTAGTAAAAGGTTTTAAGAAAATACTAGTACTCTACACCAACTATGGAAGGAAAAAGAAGCCTGAGAAGACTAATTGGGTGATGCATCAATACCATCTTGGAAGTACTGAAGAAGAGAAAGATGGAGAATTAGTTATTTCAAAGGTCTTCTATCAGACTCAACCTAGGCAATGTGGTAATCCCATTATCATAAAGGATCCGTACGAAAAAATGTTGATTGATGGAAGTGGCCAAGACAACAACAACACATCAATGCCTAAAACTACTGCAACTTTTGTGGATTGCTACAATGTTCCTTACATAAATTATGATCATGTCCATGTGACTCATAATAGGGAAAGTTCCTCACAACTAATTATTCCCAGCTCGGTTGTTCAAGTTGATGGCTCTTATATTCACTTACCAATGGATGCAAAGAAAGCAAGATTTGACTGATCAGAAGAGCTTCCAGTTAGAGCAGCAGACAGCAGTGACAATGATTTACATACCATAATATATATTGTTTCCATTACTAATTGAGTAACAGTATTTATATATATGTGGGGATTGAGAAAAATGTAGTGCATGCATGCATGCATAGTGGACTTTCCCATAATTGACCCTGGTTGAAGTAGAGAGACAAGCAAAGTATATATTTGCGGTACGTACTGTAGTTTGATTTTAATATTAGGGTACATATATATTCGTAAAATGTGTTTATGGATATATTAACTACAATAGTAGGGTTATCGTTTTTTTTACAATAGTAGGTACATGTATATTCATAATAGTAGGGTTTTTTAACTATATATATGTGTCAATCTATAAATTTTGTTTTGTCTAGAATTGAACTTTTCACCCCCTCAATCCTGAATAGATAAATTGCTGAGATATATGTTTCATTATTATATTATACATCTCAGCAACTTTGCTGGGAAATTTGTTGCGATCCCCTGTAGTTTTTTCCCCTCTTTCCTTTGGTCGTTGATACAATAGAACCTTCTTTTTCTTTGAATTTGAAAGGTCGATTGTAAAATAACGTGAAGGATCGTCTTATTTATTCCATGTTTAATTGTGGAAGAATTTATATTCTGAGAAATCCAATTAAATTTAATGTTATTACTAATTACACGCATTGAATAGTCTAAATAAGAACTTTTTTTCTTTCTTTGTCCACAAGCAAGCATCCAGTTTAGAAATTATCCCGTTAATATCTTAATAGAAATATTATCCAGTAACTTATTGACTAAGGTCAAGTACCAAAAGCGTACGCGACAAGAAAAGAAAATGTGGAACTTTGAATACCAGAAATTGGAAAGCGCGAGCTTCAATGATACATAATTTGTTTCTGAGTGAGGTACGTGTAAACTGAGTTACGCCGATCAACTGTAACAACATTGTCCAGTCTACTCTAAAGAACGATCCTGAAAATTCTCTCAATACTATATATGGGCTAGCTGTCATTAATTAGTTGTCTATTTTCTAAATGTACTATGAAACTAACCTAAGAATGTTGGTAGTTAAAATCTTAAATAGTACTCCTGAACTTGCTTGCTTTCGCCAATGGTGGGAATTAAGGAATGAAACTTGTTGCGCACGGGTTTTCTTTTTTAAATATTATAGTTTTGGCTAAATTCTTTGCAATTATTGCTACTTTGTGAGCCTGTCCAATAAAAGTTATTTACTTGCTGTGAAGAAACCACAATAACAACCATGCATGTTAGCATATAGTTAGTCACCGCATGAAACAACACAACACATACATATGTAATGTAATATGTGAGACAGGAACCCTCCATTCATATATATATGTTGGTATTTGATCACGTACACATGCAACCAAAAGTCATTGCAAATTGAGGCCACTAATGCAATTTTCTCTGTCGTGGTGCACTACTCACTAGAAGGTTTTGACATATTAGGCATATGGGTTAGATTTGAATGGATGATAAAGGTTCACATAACAAGCATGTTAATGTTTATTAATTTTTTTAATTATAAATTTAATTAATTTCTTTAAAAATTAATTTAAAAAAATCCAGTGTAATATTTTTTACGCTATCATCGAATCTTATAAAAGTTGAAAACATAACAAATAAATTGTATAGTTATACAGGGACGAATCTAGGAACTTAAGTAGGGAGGGACTAAAATTTTTGTTACAAAAATTGAAAATAAATTTTAAAAAAATAAAAATTTAATGTAAAATTTATATAAAAAAAAGATAAAAAAAAATAGGTATTAAATTTGTCAATTTTTAAAAAATTAAAAGTAAAATCTACAATAATGTAATATAAGAGTAAAATAATAAAGTAAAATTTATAAGATTTTAAAAAATTATAGATAAAAAATATTAAATTAATTTATTAAGAATAAAATTTATAAAAAATAAATAAAAAAAATATAATAAAATTAAATATTTAGTAGGTATAAAATTAAGATATGATCTACTAATAATAAAAAAATTTAAATAAATATTAACTTAAAAATCTATTTTTTATAATTTTTTTTTAATATTTTAATATTTTTTATAATATATATATTAACAAGGGGGGCCGCTGAAGCCCCTCCCCCCCTAAAATTCGTCACTGGCTATATATAATGCTAGAACAAATTAAAAATATTATTTAAAAGATATGATCAAATCTCAAGCAAGAAATTGCTTTTACAGCACCTTAAAATTTATTCTTGATAAGGACCCTTACGTTTTTTTTTTTCTGGAGGATAAGGACCCTTACAATACTAAACCAACCGTTTAACAATGAAGAATGAATGACGCTAAGGTTCTTCTTAAGTGGAAAAAAATATAAGGTATTTCAATTTAAATTGTGTAATGTGTAAATAAAGAAAAACTTGCCAGTGAAATTTGTGAACGAAGGGAGAGGGGGGGAGGGGGGAAACCAATTGCATATTTAATCAAATCGTTTCATTACTAAACAGACACTAAATATATGATTTAAAACTACTCTAAATCTATTGCAAACAACTAACTAAGCATACAACTATGCACATGATTTGAAAGTATACTACAAAAGACTCGTGGGCACCATGGCATAAATAAAATTTGTATGATCCAGACGCATCCAAGTTAATGTTAGACGCCTACTAGTGACACAACTGCTATGCTATGACTTCCGAAGAACACATTTCTCGTACAGGGCAAGGATAGCTTTCTTGTTGGGATTCCTCAACTCAAGCAGCTGATCCCCGTAGTTATGTTTTGTTAGCTCTTGCTTGAGCTTCTGGACTGTAAACTTTTTATAATCTTCCTCGTTAGTTTGCTGACTATGGTTGTCTTCATCACCCCCAATGAAACTAACATCTTCCAGACTCGTAAACTTATGTGGATTAGATGTACTCTTAGATCTCTTGCTTCCCCTTAAAATTCTAGGGCTCGAATCCATGTCCTGAACAGATTCTACACCTATATCATCATCTACCCTCAAACGCTTTCCACGAGGGGCAGTTTTTACCTCACTGTCCAATATTGTTTCATTCAATCGAAACTTGGTCAACTCTTGATGGAGAGAATCTATTTTTGCTTGTGCCGACTGTAACTGGAGAGAGAGAGAGTCAGCCCTGCTATTTGCCTGAGCACATGCTTCACGTTCTGTTTCCAAAAGTTGGTCAAGAATCTGTGTGTTATTTCGTCTGTGTGTTCCATCTTTCTCCAAAAGTGAATCTATATCCTTCTCTCTCTGTTCCACCTTTTCCCCTAGTGTTGAAACCCTAAGAAGTGCATCTTTCTCTGAATCCCTCACTCTTTGCAATTCATCTTCCAAATTATCTTTCTCCCTCACCAAATTTTCAATTTTCCTCTCATCCCTCTCAATATGCGCCAGCCTCTCCATTGCAAGCCTCTGCATCTCGCTCTTCTCCTTCTGAGCCAAGTCAGCTTCACCCCTAGCTTTGTCAGCTACTTCAGTAACCCTTATGGCTTCTTTTTCCGCATTTTGACATCTTTCCTGGACTTCCTCAAATGTTCTGCACTCAGATTCGTACTTCTCCTTTAGATGGTTAATCTCCTGTTGAATTACCATCACATCCTTCTCATATGACTGAGCCCTGGCATTTTCAGTTTTCAATCTCTCAGTTAACTTTCTAATTTCAAGCCTCAGTGGTGATATTTCTGATTCATAATTTCTTATTTTTGACTCAGCAGCCTGCACACATTTCTAGGGTCAGACATGGTATTTCCCGAAAGGCCAACATGTGTTCAATAGTCAATACAAAAAAATCAATTGCAAAAGTATCCAAATTAGCTTCAGGTATCAAAAACGTTTCTCTGTCGTACATTATTGTTTAAATCAAGTGCTACTCAGTTAAAATACCAACCATGGCACTTCACACGACCGAGTTAAGAATTCCTAGTGAAAGCAAAAGTTTATAGAACAGTTTTCTTGAATTATCTTAGCAGGCATGAATCTTACCTTTAATTCCAATTTCAAAGTTGTTAAACACTGCTCAGCATGGTCTATTTTGGCAGTTTTCTCCCTTATTTTACCTTCCTGTATAAATCAACAAGGAGAAATGAATAACAATTTAGAACTCCAGTCTCCATCCCATTCATCATACACAACATTAATAAGCTTAGCTTTGTATACATTGAACTTTATGCAATAGCAATTCTAGGTAACCAGAGATTTTTGCAAAATTGCAGTGAAGGAACAACAGAGAGCTTACCTTTTCAGCCAAAGTGCCAGAAAACTCTTCTCTTAAAGCATCTTCCCTCAATTGTGTTTGCTTGTTTGTGTACTCCTGCACAACTGATGCCTTCTCTAGTGCAGCTTTTGCTTCTCTAACAGCAATGTCATACTTCCGCTTCCACTCTGCAGCCTCCTCTTGAGCAGACTGAGATTGCTCCCTTGCTGCAGCCAACCTTGCTTCAGCAGCACTGCTACGTGACTTGAGGGCTGCAATTTCAGAACCAGCTTGGTCTTCCTCTGATTTCTCCCTTGATAAAACTAGTTCATATTTTCTTTTCCAATCCATGGATTCCTGTTTGATAGAATCCAATGTTTTTGATAAGCTAGAATATCTCTCATCTAGCGAGCGACAGCTAGCCCGCAGATCAGTTATGCGATTTATATATTCATCAGTTAGCTGCTTCTTATCATTGATGGCATCCTCATAGCGTTTAATATACTCTGACTTTTCACTTTCACTGGTTTCCATCCGCTTATTAATTTGGGCCATCTTATCTTCAATCAATCGACAGTTTAAACTGAGAGAACTCTTGTCAGATTCAACTTTATGTATCAATCTCCTGGTCAGATCTAGTACTGGGCCTTCAAAACTAGAGTCAACAACAAGTAAACTATTAAAAGTCAATTTTAAAGAAACAATAAAAAACAATATCAACAGACAAACCTTTGTTGTAAGAAGACAAGAAGTTTTTGCCACTTCCCTGGAGCTTGAATGGATTTTTCATATTCACATAAAAGAGCATCAAGAACCTGCACAAGAGATACATAAGATAGTTTATCATTTCAATAAAGCCACCGTACATGGTACAAAAAGGAAGAAGATACACAATATAAATAAGTTTTTGTCTCATTTCTGAGCTTTTATTCCAGCTTTATAAGTGAGCTTTTGAAAAGAATATTGTGATTATTCCTTCACACAAATCAAATTCAAACATGCACATACTTTATGTGTTGTTTCATGTCTCAGCTCCTCATTGCTGGCTTATAAGTTTGCATTATAAATCATCAAAGAGGTCTAAAACAAAGGAATGGCCTCATCTAAAAACCAGAAGCAAATATACTAATTCATATATAGCACATTTTTATGAATCAGAAGCAACAGAAAGGTGAGGGGGAAGGAACTCAACGGAAATAAATTTTAGACACCTTCCTACTAAGCCATCATGCATAAAGCTAATATGCACTATGCAGCCTAGTTATCTCCAACAATGCTCACAAGATATCCCCAATTTTATTTTTAAGGAAAAAAACACTTCAGTAAACAAGAATCAACAACAATTACCTTGGCAACATTATCTATCTTTGCATCGGAAGCATTACAAGCCGCCCTCAGCCTCTTTTCCATAGACTGTATGGCACTAGAGCATTGTATATCAGCTTCCATATACACATCCCTCTTATAATCCTGTCCAGAGACAATAAATTAGTAGCATGAGTGCATGACATACAATATTAGCTCACTCCCCCAGACAGAAAAAAAGGCACACATTAAAAATAATTAGTGTGAGAATTGTAGTCAAGTTAGGTTAGTCAAAGGTCACAAACCAGAATTCAATTGTACCAAATAAGTTTAATCAATTAATTGCCCTCAAATAATTTTGAATATTCAATACCTCGAAAGCCTTTTTGAGGAATTTATGCAGCATGCCTTCATATTTTGTTCGTACTGAACCAACCCCTACAGCACTAGCAGTAAAAGCTGCTATTGAAATTCGAACTGCTTTTTCATGTGCTTCCCTCAGAGCAACCTACAAGCATTGTAATTAGAAAAGGAAATGAAAAGAAATATATAATAACATTCAATTTGAACAACTTACTTCCTCAGGCAGCTTAGTACGGTCAAAAGAGGACATATAAATCTCAGCAGCAGAATCATATGCCTTACGACACTCAGCTTCTTCAACACTCTGCAAGTCAACAACAGTAAAGGCAAGCAAAAACTAAGGAATTTATGCTTCAAACATTTTTGTCCCAACTTATCCTTTGCTTCCATTAATGAATCCATTACATATACGTGGTAAGAAGCACATAGGGAATCCTCACAGGTACAAACCAGAAAAAAAAAAACTCATTCACATCAAAAGGAAGGGCATATAAGAATGCAGTACACAATTGATTTGAAGAAATTTCATGATTTTTAATATCAACAACAGAAAAACTGAAGAACTTCCACTTCCAAATGAAATTTTGGTGGTTGTGAAAATACTGAATATTATGTCACATGTACAAGCTATATAAATAATCATCATGTTAGGATGGCCCTTGTTAATTATAATATGTTAGAATAGGTGAAGTTAGTTAGTGGTGGAAATTAGATTTGGGTGGCAGAGACAGACTCTCGAATTCCTGGGACAAATCTTTAAAAAGTATAATGACAATCTCGAACAAAAAATAAAAAAAATGGTAAAATGTAAAACAGGACAACAGCTGTCTAAAAATCATATTATGCAATGAGCCACTAATGTTTCTGAAAATATGTTTGATTATATCAGTTATTACCACATATGGCCAAAATTAGAAACATGAATTACCAACATTAAAGAATTATTTTTATGATGACATGTTATTCACATTCCTTTCTCACAAGCAGCCTTGATTTAATGAACATACTGACCTGCCAGGAGGAAGAAATTGTAGGCACAGCACCATGATTGAGAGCATCCAGATAAGATTCAGTGATTCCAATCAACACAGGACCTGTCATCATAGTTGCCCCAACCTGTTTTGGCCTTGCTCTCTCAAAAACAAACTTTGTCAAAGCATCTAGGCCAGATCGAAATTCAGGCCGTAATTTCTCCAACTGCACATTGAAGATAAAAATTTCAAGCCACAAGATATAACAAAATGAATGGCAAAAGAAAATGGTAGCTAGTATGTCACCAACCGATATCTGATCAAGTCTCTGTAGATCATTTTCCTCGTTCAGAGGTCGCACAAGAGTGAAACATTCCCTATCTGGGAATAAAGCCCGAATGGAATCTCGAATCTACTGGTTGAAATTGTCAGAAAATTACCAACTCCAGAGAACAAACCAAGTTTATCATTTCCAATATGCTAATAATGCTATAAAAGCTTATGAAATGTGTTTGGTTTAAAATAATAGTGCACAACTATAATGAGACCAAGCACTACAATAAAATAAAACAAGCCACAGAAGGATATAGTACACAAATCTCAAAGCAATGGAAAGTAGACAGGACAATACTAGATTGACATTCCTGATAAATTTAAGAACAAAACTTCTGTGAAGTTGTATCTATTTCTGGTGCTATTTTCCAATGAAAACACAATAGTTCATTTCCTTTGTCTATCTTTATCAATTTCATTTCACATCGAGTATTTCCAATTTATTTAAGGATCATGATCAGACAGATAAGCTTTGTGAGTTGATAATAATAGTTTCTGTGAAAAATAAAGAACTAAAATAGGAAGTAGAAAGATACCTCGTTTTTAGCAGCTATATCTCTTCCACTCCCTTGGACAGGCCTCAAAGCAATTTCCAGATAGTCACCGGGTGTTATTTTCCTGTTATCTTCTACAAGGTCCAAATAGAAGTCCTGCAAGCAAGAGGAAAGACAAATAAGGAAAAGACTGAAACTATACACCAGAAGTAAGCTCAGAATAACATCAAAAGCTCAAAGCACGAGATTAAAAAAATAAGAATTTCAAGTTTTCCAATATATGTGATGGAACCGTGACAAAAGATTTCTAAACATCATACTCTTAGGAGCCAAACAAAAATAGGGGAAAATTTTCCCAGTTCCGATGCAGAACTCCCTCCTCCAGATGCTTTAACACGAATGTGCTTTGTCATCTGAGTGACAAGAGAAAGTTGATCAAGGGCAGCCTCATCAATACCACCCATCTAGACAAGAGAGAAAAGGGAATAAATTCATATGCTTATGAATGGGCCCACAAACTGATCAGTAAATGGTCAAAATCAAATAATATGCAGAAGTAAAAGCACACTCAGTTAGGCCTAAATATAGGCTTCCCTAAGTTGCCCCAACCTGGTTATAAATGAACATGCTAGATAAAAGGACAGCCAATGAGAAGATCTGGGTGCTGTATGTTCCCTGTACATTGAGTGAAAAAATAATAAAGTGAGAGGAAAAGAACATTACAACAGTTGGAACTGGGATACCTACATATACACAACAAACTGAATACAAAGTATTATGATATTACTCAAATAGTTAGCTTCAACATCCAAAATCCAAAGTGATTAAACACCAAACAGACATAAATAGAATAAAGCATATCTCTACCACTTAGAGAACCCAGCTAACCGTTTGATCATAAGCATCTATTCCTTCACTGTCTAATAGCAGGAGATTGTACTCTGTTCCATCAAGGGCAGTCCTCTTCAACGGTGTACTCCACAACCAAAGCCCTTTGGTACACGGTCGATGTGTTGATGCTACTTGAAATCCACTAGTTCTCCCTAAAAGCTGCAATATAAAGATTAGGGTAATGAGAACAAAGTCTCAATTATTTTTATCACAAGACTGTTAGAGTAATTTGGCAACAGAGTAGTTACTCAAAATGAGATAGTCTCATGATAGCTGGCATTAATATATGGTCAGTTAATTAGAAAAATTATTGGTGTGCCAACTGTAATTGACATGTCAGATTGTGTAATAGTCTAATAGAGCAAGTTAATCTCTCAGATGTATAAATAGGAACATTGTATGATATATGGATAACTTTTAAGATTAATAAGATCAAAATCTTTTCATTCTCAAATTCACTCCAATATTTTCTTCTACTATCTCACACTTTCTCTCTGTTTGTGGCATTTCACTCTAATAAACATATCCAAGAAGGGGGGAGAGGAAAGCAATGACATACCGATAAAAAAAAAAAAAAAAAGCCTTGGAGCTAATAACATTTTCTGAAGAGGCAAAATATTTACTAAAAGGCAACATTAAAATGGTTTGTTTGACAAGAGGTTGCTTTCCTTGATCTTACAGTTCGTGACAGTAATAGGATAGCAGCATAACTCCAAACCCAATGTATAAAAACCATCACTCTTCTTCACTTTAACCTCAATTTCAAACTCAAAGAAAGAATTTAACTGACATGAAAAAACTGTTCCCAACTTTTTTTCTCTTCCACACCATAATAAGCTACAACAATAGGTAATAACAATCTACAAAGCACAGACACGTCCACTACGTACTGCGTTAATAGGTAGGCAAAAACGGCCGCCCCCAATCTAATCATAGACTCACTACGTAATAACAAAAAAGTGATTAAATTACAATTACATCTCTGGATAAACGTATTCAGTGCCTCTAACAGCACGGAAACCTAATGGAAAATACTGCAATGCCTATAAATAAATTATAATAAGTTATTAAACCCTAAACTCCAAAGGAAGAATCATTCATTGACTTCAATTGAAAATTCACCTGATTCAGAATGAAACTCTTGCCCTGCCGAGCACGTCCGCAAACGGAGACCACGCCGATGGGTTCCTTCACGAGCTGGAGCACGGCGACGGCCTCGGGGTCCATGCGGAACCGTCCCTTCTCGTCGCAATATACAAGGCGAATTGGCCTCGCCGGACCGGTCACCGGCGACGAAGAAGGCGTCGCCGCCGGTGAGGAATTGGCGGCATTGTCTCTTCCTCGACCGAACAACTTCATCATCTTTTAACTTCTTCTGGTTCCCTTTGTCTTTTGTTGAAATGAAAACCGGGGAAACACGAGACGTTTAAACTTGGGGAGGGAAACTTTGTAATTACCATATTGCCCTGTACTTGTTCTGACGGTGCCGTTAAGGCGTCATCCCAGCAAGGACCTCTCAGTCATTTCACCATAAGTTACTTGGTTCTTGAATTAAATCACACAAACTAGCTTATAAGTTTAATCCTCATTACAATTATACATGACGTTTAAAATAATTTTCAAACTTATGTTGTTACTATGATCTAGGAATAAAATAAGTTTGTTAATCTCTCATTATTTATACTTTTAGACTTTTACCATTTTTTGTGCTTAAATAGACTTTTACTGTATTAAACAAAGTGGCGGTTCCACAAAAAATAATACAATTACAAAAACTGAATAAAAAAATCGCCATTGATTCAAAAGAGAGGAAGAGAAATACTTCGTTGTTCACAAAATTTGGAAACGTGAATCTATAAAAATAGCTAATACAATCTAGTACTAAATACAGTGTATTTTACAAAACTCACACAAAGTATATTTAACCAACTTAATTAAATTTCCATTGTTTCCAACTTTAAATATAATTTATCCAATTTCCGCAGTTGTTTGAAAAAGAATTTGGTTCATACATTGCCAGTTAGAAAGAGCAAATATCACCCTCCTTTCTGCCGCCGAAAATAAAAAAGAAGAAAGAAGGGATCTTGTGTATTTTGTATGCAATTGTGGGTATGATTGACTTAGTCTCGTTTTCTCCGATGATGTGATCTGTTTCTAACAACTATAACGTGAATCTCACCTCACCAATCCATTAACTGAGGGGAGACGTTTTCCAAACTTAATTTGAACATCATTTTCCAAGTGATTCAGATCCAATATTAACTTGTTGTCCCCATCAATTAATTGATACATAATGTCAAAATCTCTCTTTCTGCCATTTCGTCCCAAAAATTAAAACAAGTAACAACAACAGTGAATCAAACTACTAAAAGTCATAATAACACCAACACATATGTTTTACCTCTTTATTACACTGATTCCATCTAGTTTAATTTCCCTTTACAATTAATCTAGAAGAGAAAAACGTTACCCAAAGCATGCATAATGAGAAGATCGCAATTTTGTAATAGATTGATTTTAATAAGATAGATCCAAGATGAACTTGTACGTACGTCAATTGAAACATAATGTACAAAATCTCTCTTTCAGCTTGTGCTTTCTCTTGCCCAGCTAAGAGACGCATGCAGGAAAAGAAAAACAAAAGAAGGAGGGAATTGAGAAGCTAAGAAGAAAATTTGGGTATGGAGAAATTAGGTTAAAAAAGAAAAGAGCAGTCGCGGAGAGTCAGAGCCACAAGGCACCAGCCTCCTTTAAGATGGGAACCAATTCACCTGAGATATGGGTGGCCATAACTCTTTCCAAGCCTCCGAAAAACTTGCCGGCGAGGAACACCGCCGGAAATTGCAGCGTCTCGGCACCCTGCGGGGACAGGTGGCGAGCAACAGCGGCTTCGTGGTCCTCGTCGACCTCGTACACGGGAGGATTCACTCCCAGACCTTGTAGCAACCTTTTGACCACGTGGCACATGCAGCACCCACGTCTTCCAATGATTACCACCGCGTTCTCCGAAACCATCGTGGCGACGTTGGATGGGTCGGCGCCATTGGCGTGTGGCATGTCACGTGTCCCGGTCGGGATAGAGGTTCTGTAGGGAATGGCTTGGTGCATGGTGGAGAGAGAGAGAGAAGGGGGGGGGGGGGGAAGATTAGTGGAGGGTATAGGTGGAAATATAAAGGGGGAGGACTCAGGAGTGGGGACTGTAACGTCAACGGCAGTTACGCAATTCTACGTCATCGCTGTTGCGGGTGACGCGGTCAACACATTCCCGGAAGTTACATCTGATCCATGATATCATGAAATGCTGAGATGCTCCTCTCTTATTATGCAAGTATCATAGTAAATTCTCATTTTGGACGTGAGCTACTTAACTTGCATACGCAACTTGTTATTATTCAATAATTGATTCTTTTTATTTATGAGTTATGTTCAGGTCCAATGTTGAGGAAGTCTTCACGTGGGTTGTGGTTGTGGGGATTAATATATATGTGCGGATGAGACTTCCACATTTAAGTCCGCGTTTAGAATTCAACATATTTAATTTAATAGTGTTATTATTATAATTAAGAGCATATTTATCACAAACATTGCTTTATTGTTTTCAATATTTGTTTCTGCCATATATTCATACATTCAATGCAAGAGTGATGACTGAATATAGGAGGTTTGTGTTTGTTAGAGAAATTATGTTTACTCTTTTTATAATACTAGATTTTTGATAATACTAGTAGTTTAGTAAAATATTTGTACTGTATTAATTATAAAGAGCGGTGACCTGGCACCGGCCAGAGGCAGAGTTCACGGATAGTATTACTGCCTGACAAGTCACAGTAAAGGACGGTGCAGGAAAACGGCAACGTTCCGATTACGTCGAACTCCATTTGCACGAACTCCATTCGCTGGCCACGTGGTTGCGGGAAGCAGAATGATCATCGCCGTCCACATGTTCTGGAGCTGTCGTTTTTCGAAATCTGGGTCTAGTGAGTGTGGGTGGTTCAGCCTCCACTACACGTTTTCCTTGAGTTTCTTTTAATTAAATAAAATGGTCTCACACGTACGTACGGTTGATAACATTAACATTCATTTGCTAACACGTTCTATGGGGCCAGTGAATAATTATAGCTAAGCAGGCATGTCACTCTCTTTTGGACTCTAACATAAACTGACTTCATTAGTGCTTGCTAGCTATAGCTACAGCTACTCTTATTTCCCCTGCCCTTCAACTTCAAATATAATGTACTCTATCATTGTATATATATCTATAGTACTTAATAAAAAATGACAGTAGTGTATAGTTTAAATTTCACCCTCTGCATACGGATTTAGTTAGTTGTGCTGTCACCTTTTGTTTGGTTCAGATTTTTCTCTTTACTGCACAAACAGAAATTAAGTTGGTATACCCTTATACTCAATAAAAATGTGATTATCTAAATCATATAATAAGTGAAAATATCATATAAATATTTTATTAGGTAAGAACATGTTTTGTCATTGATACAGTATATTTTTAATCCAAAATTGAACGTGATGTTTGGTTTAATTAGGCTAGTTTAGTCATACAATGTATATATATCTGTGCACGTTGTCCCATTCAATGTATATACATCTTCATGAGAAAAACGAGAATCTAACTAGTGAGTATTATTTGTGTGTGATTAAGGCCGGGTGTGTTAGTTCACCTTTAACAACAAAGTTTAATTCTTCAAATTTAAAAATTACATAATTCCTGTTTTTCATTTCATACAGTCACCCGTGTCTTTATCAACAAAGTTTCAGGGTCTTTATATCGGTGGAACAGATTTGCTGATTTGAGCTAAATAATTTCCATTTGAGTGTAACACAGCCGCAAAAGATGGCAAGGTACACTGTACAGAATAGCAGAAATCCAAGTAACACAATTTTTTCTCAATTTTATAGTTTCTCAAAAATGAAAATTACATGCAAATATCCTTTTTTTTTTCTTTACTTTCGTAATAAAATAATAAACATCAAAGACTATTTATTTAGTCTAAAAGTATATGCTAACTAATTCTACTATTACAATATTGTGTGCATGTTACACGCCTGGCGTGACGGCACCACCCTTGACTCCTCCTTTATAGTATATAGTATATAGTATATAGAGAAATTATATATGAGCTAGTTTAAGAGTTTTGAATGATTTTCATGACATAATCACTATTGGTGAGAGGGGATGTGATTTAAAGCAAACCACTTAATTTTAATTAATGACGAAAATTAAGCCTGGCTCTTAATAATGGAACTTCCAAGTGTATCAACAACTATTCAGAGCAAGTAAAACCTTTTTCTTTTTTTGCCCTCATCAGAAATGCCAGGTGGCACACAATGGATACATGCATCCTATTACTATATTGTTGTATCACTGCTGTTGATAAGTCCTTGCTAACTAGTTGATTGAATTTCTTGCTAGACAACCGTTATCTGGTTTTCCAAGTCTTTAGCCAGCAAAAGCATGGAATTGGAAACAAATAAAATATGAATTTGATGCATCATTTGACACTTATCTTCTTCTAACTCCATTCAATCGCCCCATGTAAAGTTAAAAACCATGTACTCAACTCAACCTAGCTAGGCTACCCTCACCATAGTTAATTTCATAAAGAATCTCGAAAGGGGCCACACAATCCAATATGCATATTATTCCAAATTTCCCTTGTACGCATAATTTGACTTTCCAATGGTCGCGCACACAAATCATTCCGCATATACTCTCCACATTTTATGCACGTCATTTTATTGGAGCTTCGTGACGTATCCACTGACGAAACTCTGCCATTATATTTTACTACCTGAAAGCGAACATGATAAATCGTAACACAATATATGTATTTTATCGCCAATAATGTCCTTCCTTTGTCTCTACAATATCTTCACGTCTTTTTCACACAGCAATGTTTTTTCATAATTGAATTGTCATTTGAACAAGTAAAGTGAATTAGAGAAAGGTAAGGTATAACATTTTGAACTTCAATCAGCTAGCTAGGTTCTAGTTCTAATATATTCAATTTTTTATTTTATTTAAAAAAAAAAAACATGTTAACTAAGAAGCTATAACTTTAAATTTATTTAAATAATTTTAAGGATATATAACGTGTGTTAACATAACTCTTTTAAAAAAAATAAAATGAAAATTTAATATACATATATGCGTGTGTAAAACATAATAAACATGTATATTTACAAGAAAATTTCTTATTTTTTTCATATTAAGAAGAGAAATGTTGAGTATATATACAAGTTAATTTGGTATCAATAATTTATTTATTATCAACTACTATCATTTATTTATAAATTAATTTGGTGTTTTAATATATGTTAAATGTTAATTAACCCTTTACCATCTTAATTGTCCTATATTAGACAATTTGGTATAATTCTAATAACACCGAAAAGAGAACTAGAGAAGGAGAAGATGGATTTCTCTTTCTTAGAAGAAATATATATAATATATGTTAATTTACAAACATTCAATTTCAATGTTAGTTGGTACCTATATGCATCTAAATTGCATTCTTTAGTTTTACTTGTAAGAAAGTCATCAATGTTACTAGAATAAGATCGTCTACTGAAATATACGTCTTCTTAATATTTTTGGTTGTATAGCCTTGTAGGTAAAATTTGCTTGGAGTCCTAGTTTCACTGAGATCACTACTAGTGGACATATAGATATATTTAATATAAATTCCGATGTAAATTAATTCATGTGTAGAAATTATATTTCAAAACTTAACTAATTAATCATTTAGGTGCAATTTGAATTTGACCTAATTCAATCCTACAACAATTAAAATCGTAAAAGAGAAAAATACAAAGTAACGAATGAAAACAGAGGTTTGATTCCTATTCAAAATTGTCCTGGTTTTCCTATGTTTTGCAGGTCAAATCCTTGAAATGAGCCTAGATTTGATTCCTGATTCTGGGATTCTTGTTGTTCACTCACTATTTCTCCTTCAGTAATATTAACAGAGATGTGCTTATTAAGATCTAATGGACGATCCATAAAATTGGAGAGCGATGCATGAAGCCTGAAAGAAGGCGAATTAGGCTGATATAGTGAAGTGTCTAAGCCTTGTGATTGTGATTGTGAATATGGATTAATCCTCCTATTCTTCTTGGCCTTATCCTGCCAAATTTGGATGCCTCTAATCACATTCTCCGTAAACACAACTTTGCTCATTGAGGTACCCATCTGTTATACATTAAATGCATATATATGTTATGTCACAAAATACTATGCAAACAAACAATTAATCCGAACAAGTATTATTATGGTTCGATAGTGTACCTGAGTTACTAAGGCATAGAGAGGTAGTGTTACATAGCCACAAAGAATTTGTACTGAAACAACCATAGCTACCCTTATCACGATATTCTCAGTTTCTTGATGAAAGCATGATCTGATGCCGAATCGGATCTGTACTTCACACAAAACAATATATCTTATATTTGTTTTTGCTATTTTCTTCTATTTCATTTCAAGTAATGTTACACTGCTAAAAGGTAATTGTTAAATAAATTAGAGTAGTAAGTACCAATTATTTAACCAGTGATCAATACTCAATTCTAATTCTAACTCATTGTGGAAGAAAAAAATTGACAAAAAGGCTCGGGCTATGCATGCAGCATCTTTATTTTCGATCTCGTTTTTTTTTTTTTTTAACTTTTCTTTTAAGAACGCAAATTTGCCAATTTTTTACTATTGTTATTTTCCAAGCGAATAAAATGGGTAACTTACCGAAGTCCATGTGAAAAATGCTAGTTGGAAGGAATTCTGCATGATGCAAAACACTCTTATGAGTTTAAATACATGTATTAAAAAAGAATAAGAATTAAGAATTGTATGGCGTTAAAGAATAACCTGAAACAATATGAAGCCAATGAGATGAAGCAGCAGCTTGGGCCATCCAAACCAGAAAAAGTGGTCACTGGGCCTCACAAGCAAAGTTCCTTCGATCATATGGGATTTGTCATCACTATCCAAACACATATCTGTTATTATGCCTTTTAGCTTTGTTCCCACCAACAAAAGCAACTGCACAACAAAGAATTATAGTATGACAACAAAAGTACCATGACTGAAAAAAAGGTTACACTACTAAGCTGCTTCTTACCATTAGCGGAATAAAAGGCAGCCAGAAATGGCTGTAGAATGCTGCAGAACAAAAGGGGAGGAAATAATAATAATAAAAAAAGGTGTTAGTTGTTACATAGCTTATATATTTGTATCATGGGATCTTCTTTTTTAATATAAATGAATATATAGTTTAATACTTACCGTTTGCATTGAAGAATATGTAAAGTACAGAGAAGATCCAAATCCACCAGCTGCAACAACACGCAATTAAATTTCTGATAAATTTAATTTGGAGCTAGAAAAAGACAATGGATAATAAAACATTCAATCGCATTTACTGAGGTAGTTAGTACAGTACCTTAGTCCCACGACCACTCCAAAATCTTTCTCCAGAGCCCGTTTTATATATTGTTGGAAATTGAATTTAGTTCCTTCTGCAAAATGGGCCTAGGATAATAGTGTAGCAACAACAAGTAACAGTAATTAGATATTTCACCCGATAATAATAATCTTACTAAAAAGACATGATATTGTTAATTAAAAGATTGCATTACCATGATGAATCCATGTCTAAGAGTGAAGTAATCAACCTTGGAGACAGAATTATAAAATTGTCTAACTAGACAGGCCTGGACAAATTAAAATGGTAAAGATAAGAAAATTAAAATACAGTCAATAAAGACAGTGGGAGATAGATTAATTACTAGCTAAAATAAAGTCTTATGAATGTAAACAATTAAACTTAGTTCCCTAAGGAAAAAAAAAATAGTCAACTTACAGGCCAATACATTACAGAATTGCTACTCCAATAGTTAAGATGCCGCTTTCCAAATGGTGTCTGTCGAGTGAGCTGAAACCTCCGTGGATCTACATTTCCAACGCAAGTAATGAAATTAATGAACTTTCCTGGATATTTGTATTTTAAAATATGCTTTGAAGTTACAGTATGTTTTATACAGATACTGTTTATTAATAATGAAAATAAATGGATTTTATGTAAAGACAAAAAACGACTATTGTAGATAAAAAGATAAAGAGAAAACATCTAAAGATAATGCTATTTACTACACGTTTGCGTTCGTCCACGGGTTGCTATCTTATTAAATTCAAAGGTCTAATACCGCCTCAAATGTTCAAATCATTGAATTGTATAAGGGTATTTATTTATTTGTTTGCTTTTGTTATATTATATGATATATCATCATGTATTATGTCATGCATGATTTAGTATTATTTTTTGACAGAGTATGTAATGTATTATGTCATGATTTAATAATATTCCTGGAGAACTGTAGAAGAAATATAAGCTATAGCTAGCCAAGACTTACGTACCATATGCAAAGTGATATTCCATTGTTGTAGTTTCTCCTTCCCAAGACTCCCAACGCCTCATCTGCATGCATGCCTCCAAATTAAAGGTAATTAGTTTGTCAAGTCAAGTGTCCTTAATTAATTAATGGCGTAGAAATTAAGAAAGAAAGAAAAATTATTGAGTGAGTGACCTTGGCCATTCCAAGACTAAAGGTGAGGATGCATGAAACAACATGACACAGAGCCAAATAAAATATGAAGTATTGCAGCTCTCCAACACCTTCCCTCGACAACAATGACACTTTTCCCTGCTCTGCACATTTTGTTTCTTCCTCAGCAACGTCAAAAGTCATGCTTGCGCAGGGAACAAGAGTTTCACCTACACCCTTTGGAATGCAAATATTTGCAATTGGCTTTTGGCTCACCGTTAGCAGCAGAGATGTGAATCCCAGAAGCATCAATTCTATATATATATACATATCTTTAATTTATTTGTCTTAAAAGAGGCCGGGAAAGAAAAAAAAATTTACCTGTTTTGATCTTTTCAAGAGCCTCAGTGAGGGACTTTCTCCTTTTCCTTTTGAAATACTGAAGTAGAAGAAATGAAAGAAATAATTAGATAAAAATACCCTTTATGTGGCTGAAGAAAAAAGGTTGAAATATACCCTGGCCAATATATGGAGCAAATGCTCAATAAGAATGGAGATGAGTATCATTATGAAGCATACGGTTGCCACAGCCCATGTTGGTGTGTTCTCTAAACTTGTCTTAGCTGAAACATTAGCCATCTTATTCCTCAACTGTGCAAACTACAGTAGCTATTAATCTATTATAGTCGTGTAACATGGAAACAGTAATTTCTTTGGTACCAAGGCATGACTAGCCAGGTGTAACGTCTACTTGACCACGGCATACAATAGAATAGACTCACCAGAAAGAGTAAATGAACGCGTAATCCAACTATTTCAAATTAGGGAAGAGTAAACACAGGAATTAATGCCTTTATTACTTGTCAACGTACACACCCATCTTTTTCAGATGCACTAACTGTACGTCACAAAGGCGGAGGGAAGAGAGGACCTGGACCTGGACCTGGGCCTGGGCCTGGCAGGCCGCTCGTCCTTCAGCTCAAAACTTCACACTTAAAAACCTGTACGTGTTTTTTCTTTTATTAGTTTCTTACGTTAATTTAATCACTCTCCTGTTCTTATCTCTCTCATTGTTGTAAGAATTCTTGTGGAAAAAAATTGAAAATGTGATTAGGACAACTTTTGAGTTATGTTAACAAGTGTTGTTAAAATATTGATAAAAGCGAAGCCTTAAATACATTATGTTAAAGAGCTTTAATTACATAAAAAGTAAGATTTAAATTATTTATTTTGATTTAACTAATGTAGACACTTTTTTTTGAAAGAGCTAAGCATTTATCATAACTATTTAATTTTGACTACATGTAAAAACATACTGTATGAGGAAAAAGGGGATCGCACTGCAACATTAATGCACATGGTCCCAACACCCAACCGAAAGTTATGCATGTCATCTTAATCGTACACTATTCAGTTTATGGTTACATTACTTGTATGTACGATATGAGAGGCAATTAGAGATGTTGGGCTGCTTCACTGTTTTCGACCAGAATTGTTATGTTCACTTTCTTTACTTTTTCGGTTCCTAAACTTTAAGGTAAGGAAATAGTATCTTAAAATAACACTTATCTCACTCTAGAGTTGGGAGGAGTAAGAGCTTTAACAAGCCGCGTAAGACCTTATATTATATGATTATATCTCATTGGAGTCTACTTTTTCTTTCGTTGCAATGCTTGAAGGGGAAAAGAAAAAGACTCACCGTAGTAATATTATTTTTCTAAGAACAAAACATATATATGAATTTGTTAACCAATAATTCAGGCATGATGAATCGATATTTAACTTCCATTTAAAAAAAAAAAAAACCTATTGAGAAATTGTTTTAGATAACTTTGTTAACTTCTAAAAAAAAAAAAATTTATAAATTTATAAACGTAATTTCTTATTTTGCCTCGGTGTTTTCTCCTATCAAATGTGACAATGACCATTTACTTTATTTAAAACAAAATACATGTTCCTTTCAAAGTTTTCATTTACTTTAGTAGTAAATAGTAAATCGTGAATATAGTAAATACTCGTACTGCTTGCCATGTGAAATTTGATTTGATTTGTACAGTTTTCTTTTTACTTTTACGTCTGGTCAGTCTACAGTTCTTGTATTGCAGTGATCCAATAATTTGATTTTTCCTTAACTTATTACAAAAATATAAAATTTAATCTTGACTTGTTTAAAAGAAACTTCATCAAACATTTATTGAACAAGCCTAACAAATAATTCAATTCATTTACACTACTAAAAAAATACCAAGACTCGGCATAAAGACATGTTATCAAGTGCAACTATGTTAGGACTAATGAGGAACAAGACTACATTGACATTCAGCAACATTGATCTTTGCAACAGTTGACCACTTCGTTGGGAAGTGTCAGTTGAAAAACGTTTCACTAGAGTTTTGGAGATGCTCAAGGGTCCATACCCTTTCCATTGAAATTTTAACATACATTCAACTTTAGACGTGCCACAAGTAACAAGATAAAGATGCATAGAATTACCACAATAGTTTTTAGTCGAGTATGCATCTCTTACAGGTCACATTATAATACATAAGCACTTCAATTTGGTCATAGCCAACTTAAAATTAGCCAAATATGGCACAAATAATAACAATTTTCTTCGTCACTTAAATCCAAAGATACTTAGCAAAGCACATAACCAAAGCAAACTATGGACTCGTTCTTCAGCGTATCTCATTCCAGTGTGTCATATAGCTAGCACACATCAGGATTCTAAGCTCAATACTGCAATACACCAATGTGAAGCATGAGATGAGATGAACAATTAGAAACAATAGGAAGAAATATGTCTAGGACAGGATACACAGATCACTACTTACTTTGGTGCAGTTACTTCCAACTGGTAAAGGAAGGTCCAGCATTCAATGGTAAAGTGATGGTAGAGGCATCAGCCTCTTTATTTGCAACATGCGTGTCCTCAGTCAATGAAAAACCAAAGAGTCTGCAACTATTTTTACATGAGGAAACCAACTCTTGGTTGCTTCTCAATGCTGCTGATTCATGTGGTCGTGAACTACCCAACTGATTATTATGAACATCAAACATACCTAAAGAACTAGCACCTTCTGGAGCTCGCCTAGAGAAATAAAGATCATCAGATGGGGAAGATGATGCAAATGTTCTACCTTTCACTTCAGATGTGTATAAACCTTGGTAATGGACTCTACCCTCCATTTCCTTATTACGTTTGTTATTGTAATCACAGTTTGAAACTGGAGTAACTGCTTGCTGGAACATTAACACAGATGATGGAGATGACACTTGTGCAGGTGTGACAGATGCATGCAAATGTGGAGCGTTGTCATGCATCTGTGCAGACCATCCATTTCTGGAATTGAGCAACTGATAACCATCAAAATGTCCAAAGCGACCATTAGCTCGAGCCTCCTCAATCGACAAGGCTCTTCCATATGGTTGGCTTGGAAGAATTTCTTGACCTTGCAAGACCTTCTGGAACCGGAAAGATTCACTAAAGCCTATGCCATTGCAGGAAAAATCAGATGCCAGATGAGGCATTCTGATGTTATTTCCTGTTGGAGGAATCCCAGAATAGTTTGAACCAGGATAGCATCTCCCTAACTCATATAACCGGGGACTCTGAGCATTAATACCATCAAAGGGAGTATTAACACCCAAAATTTCTTGACCTTGCAAGACCTTCCGGAACCTTAATGATTCCCCAAAGTCTGATGTTCCAATCCCATCTGTCATGAAATTATCAATATTATTGAATGCAGAAGCATGGCTCAAAAACATTTCTCTTTAAAGAACATAGGTTTAGTGACTTACTGGGAGTGGGAAATTCCAGCTTTGCTGAAGTCATTCCAATCCTGGACCTCTTCAAACCAGCTGCCATTAAGTTACTGGAATTTGAAGCAGAACCAGATGGCTCAATTTCCCATGGGGAAACCCTATTGTGCCTAGCAGCTTCTATGTCATCCCACCTCACCTGTAAAAGATTGAAAACATATGGCAGAAATCAATTATATTGTACTATAGAAATGACATCTCAAAAAAAAAATTATCATCAACAATACGGTAAAGGACATGGAATTTGTTTACAGCTTCGGAAGAATGAAAAGAAAAACAAGAAAATGTGCCAAAAGAAAAATATTTTTGTTTGCTACAGTGAGGAAAAAGCAGTTTAAAGTAGTATTCATTCTACCTTACATACAAAACTAACTTGAAAAGCACAATAATACAGAGGCATAGAACTAATATATATATATATATAGAAAATCATGAGCTGCAAACCCCAAGATGAGTATAGATTTTATCTTTCATAATGAACTAAGAAATCATCATAAACATTACAATATCCAGCCTTACAGCTTAAAACACACAATCTTGAGCACATGGACAACAAAATTAAAGAAAGTTAGAAGGACCAAAGCTACATACCAGTAGGCACCTCCATTTTGATCCGGGCCATCTAACAGGATCGACATCACTAATTCCAGCAATTAATCCAGTGAATCTGCCCAATATAAGTTAGACCAGGATCAGTTATTGATAAGTAATCAATATGTAGCAGGACCGCAGGAACAAGCATGATATTAGGCAAACCTTTGCTCTGCTGCATCTTCAGTTTCAAAACGCATCCTGAACCTCATTCCAACTGAATAAGAACAATCAAGGCTCTTTAAGAATTTGTGAACAGGTATGATGAATTCCGATGAGCTAAACCTACAAAGGAACAGTGAAATACATAAGACTGAAATCACATACCATGGTAATCGGTGAAATGCTAGTAGACTTTTCTTATTTTTGTCCAACTCAAATCTTATTAAAACATACAAAGCATACAGAGAAAATGGAATTTTAAAAAGCACTAATATATTCAATAACTAATGGCAAGGATCTAGGAACTTTAATGCAGTTTGTTTTCTTCTGTTAAACCAAATCTTCTGTCTTGCCCCTTAAAATAGAAAAGCTGGGGTGGACTTGGAAATTCTTCATTGGACATTATGTATGACTAAACATTTCAGAGTTCAGAATACCCCATCCCCATCTTATACAAACATAAAAAAAAAAACTTCACAATAACCATACATAGGAACTGGCAGTTTTACAGATTTCCTTCAGTAACTCCTGGGAGAAGGTAGACGTGAATAAAGAGAAAAATACCTTGGATTGTAGCAAACACTGAATGCACATCTTGTAGATAATGCATTAACAACATCCATGAGAGTTGAAGGATTCAATTGCTGGCCAGATGGAACTGCAAAGGAACCAGCACTTTTCAACTGAGCTGCCCTACGAATCCCTAATCTCAGTTCTCCATCATCGCCCCTGATTTAAATTATAAAATGTTAGTTGTAGTTAGGAATACTAATTCATATTAAATAGAAATTCAGGTCATGATACCTAAGAAACAACACAGCATCTCCAGAAACAAGCTTCTTTTTGTTCACAAATGCACTCCACCCAGTTGTGAGCAAATGCCTCCGCGGTTGGCCTGCTCACTCAAAGTAAAAAAATAAGAACTCAAAGTATTCAACTGGCTATGTACTAGTATGCAATGTTGGCAAGTAAAATACCCCTATATATATGACGAAACCTCCATTCCAGGCCATAAAGATCCTTTGCCACAAGCTCCTGTGAAGGTCTCTGTTGATTGTAATCCTAAAAGTAACAATAGACTATAAATTAAAAATGCTACCAAACAATATCCAAAGCATACTTCCAAAAGCTTGATAACATGGACATAGACACATTTCAAAGCATCTACACAATCAGGCTTGAATTTAGCATATCAAAAAATAGGATAAAGCAAATTAGAACAGACAGCAAAACACTCAAACACAATTCCTATGACAAGAAATCAAAGCATCATAATTCATAATTACCAGGGGAGGAAAGCAATCTTCAGCTGCTCGACGGGGCACTGAGAATCCACCATGAGTGCTGGTGTCTGAAGCTGTGAGAGTCTTGCAGAACATATGGGGAGTTGTTGACTTTACAATAGCTTCAGTATCCTCCTCTTCCCCATCAGCATCAATTTCCCCTTCACGCAAGCCTTGCTCCAGTTGCTATAATCAAATGCCCAAATCAAGCAAAATTAAAATTAAAATCAGCTAATAAAGACACACTCCATGCACTTAGTATCCCTCACTCCTCTCCTTTTCATTCCTACAACAAAATAACAACGAGACTGTTCTGTGCATCAATTTCTCCCAATAACGTCATATCGAAAGGGCTAGTAACATGGATATAGAAAGAAAACAAAACTGAGTTAACCACATAGTCTACTTTATGTCTCCCTTGGTTTCCAGAGCCATGGCATTCTGCTGCTCAATCAAGCAAAACCCATCATAACTAGGCCGTTTAGTAAAATTTTAAATGACTCTTAAGACATAGATAGGTTGAAACATCTTTCTTTCTGCAAGCTTCCCCAACTGAACCATAGTAAAATCAACATCATAGATAAGCCTTACCTCACTTTCAGGAACCAACAACACTTGGCAATACACTTCATCGCTCCCTTCCTCTGCCTGCCCAGAAAAAGCACAATCACATCTTCATTAAAATTTCATGTAAAATCCAAAACAGACGACCCTATATTTCCCTTTACACATGACTCATCCAAAAGAACCATAATTAGGAACAAAGTAAGAGGAAGGGGGCCATTCCTTCATTCATAAATTGTTAAACTTGTCATGAATTTTCTCATGAAGCAGACATGACAAAAGCACAGATACAAAACCCCATAAAGAAACCAAATTTAAGAAAAAGAGAAAATCCTGAGCCGACACATTGGTTTTATTTTGTCCAGTGAAAGGAAAAAAAGTGAAGAACACACTTACATGGAGCTTGACATCAAGGACACGACAGAACACATGGGGTGGAATATCATAAGCAGTGACCGGAAAATCCTGAACATGCTCAAAGTGTCCCTGTGGCAAGTACACGACAACACTGCCTTTCTTCGGCAGAGAGATCAAAGGGCCCGCACACGCGTGCCACAGTTCCAAGCACACAGAAGGAGGAGGTGGAGGAACAACCAAGGTTGAAGCAGAAGTGCTTATCCCCGAGTGAGAAGACGAAGATGGAGAAGAAGCAGAAGCAGAAAATGGAGCTTCATCATCTTCAGTGGTGTTCAGATCGATCAAACCCATAGCACCAAAGTTGTATCTGCAATGTCAACAAGTGAAGGAGGAGAGGTTTGGAAGGAGGTGAAGGTTGGAATGAATAGTGGTTTCATGCCTGCAGCATTTTCATTTTCATTTTCAGAGAGCGTGAGATGTTGCTGAGTAACTTTGGCATTGCGAAAAGAGGCTGTGACCCAATACTCCAAAAAGAAAGAGACCCTCTTTCTCTCTTTCTCTCTCACTACCCTGTATGAGTTATCACTCTCTCTGCTGTTTATCTTTTTTTTTTTCTTTTTTGGGGGGTTCTTTTCTTTTAACTTTATGTTTTTTGAAATGGCTGGGGGAGAGAGAGAGTGTGTGTGTGTGTATTTTGGGGTAGCATCAAATCAAGCTTTCAGTGAGATTTAAGTTGGAGTGATATAAAAATGGGAGCTTTGTATCCCCTCTTGTTTTATTTTATGTATGCTTTGGGCCCTTTTACTCGGTCTGAGTCTGAGAGCTGAAGCAGAGAGGAGCAGTGGTGCAGTTGCTGCTGCAATGCTGAGACTGTTGGGTGTGATGTGTGGCAGAAAGAGAGAGAGAGAGAGAGAGAGAGAGAAAAAGGTACAAACAAGGCTACAAGAACAAAAACTGTAGTAGTAGTAGTGCCTCACTTTGTGAGGTTGTGTGTTATGTGTTGGTTAAAGACCAATAAAATATCACAAACTGAATAAAAGGTATTTAAGACTGTACGGTATCCCTGTATTTCCGGGCGGATGTCTATTCTGTCCCCTTCTACTTCACCAAATCTCACACCTATCCCTCTTTCTTTCTTTCAAGTTTTTTCAATTAAATTTGCTCATCATCATCATCATCATGATGTTATCAATCTTATGCTGCTTACTGGATCTCACTTCCAAGATGCCTTCACTCCAGATTTTGTTTGTCTACGGAGATTCTCCAGAGTCCAACCACTTTAGTAGTACATTGTTACAAGGTACGGATTCAAGAGCCCAAAATACCAGTATTGCACCATTTTTATTTTATTTGTCCATTATGTTATATGAAAAATGGTAGCAAACACATGTTAGACCAAGTGGTTAAGACTTAAGATAAGAGACGAATTTTCACCTTCTTTTCTTTATCTTGTTTGCTAGACAAGTTTCTTAAGGATGGCTCATAGAAGTTTATTGAGTAGGTAAAACTGTTTGCGCGCGGTTTAAATATGTGTAATAATCCTCTATTAGCATATCCAACATGTTTTGAATTTGATTTTAAAATATTATTATGTAAAAAAATTATATTATCAATCAATTATAAATCACTTTAAATATGTTTTAAAAGTAAATATTAAAATATCAATAATTTTATACTTATTGTAATTTTGATTTCTTATTTTTTAAAATTTATGATTTTGGTCTCTTTAATTTTAAAATAATAATTTTGATCTTTCTAGTTTTAAAAAATGATAATTTTAATCTTCTTAATTAATTATTAACTAATAACTATAATTAATAGAGTTATTAAGTTAATTAAAATTATTACAAAAATTATAATATTTTTTTACACAGAAAAAATAATTAAAAAATAAAAAAAAATCATTTTAACATTAAAAAAAATTATTAATTACCTATCATACAAAATTTGTTTTTAATATTAAAAAATAATAAAAATAAAAATAAAAATCATTTTTAACCTTTTTGAATAATTAATATTTTTTAGTGAATTTATAATTAACTTAATAACTCTAATGATTATAATTATTAATCAATAATTGGTTTAGAGGACCAAAATTGTTTTTTTTTAAATTAGAGGGACCAAAATTATTAATTTAAAATTAGGGGGACCAAAATCATGTATTTAAAAAACTAGGAAGATCAAAATTACAATTTATTCATAATTTTATCATATGAAAAATTTATTATTAAGTAGTAATAACGAAAAATAATATTATCAAAACATTTTTAATTAAATTAAAATATGTATGAGTGATAAAGATGGAAATTTGTTTTTTTTATTAATTTAAAATGCATTTAAAAATAGGTATATAAATAAGATTTAGAAATAAAAAAAATATTGGATAAAAAATATCAGGTTCGAATATAATGTCAATTTATTATGTTGAAAGAGTGAAATTAATTTGGTAAATAGCATTCAGATCCTATTGGTGTAGAATATTTTGATTGCTTCCTGTTGAGCCTAGATGATTATAGGTGCACCTTATTATTGCTCCTATTTGGCATGCTTTGGTGGTTAATGTTGACAATTAACCAAAAAACAGAGACAGGTGAAAGACAAAGGGGGTTTTATATAGAAAGTTGCATAATAGTTTTAAGCATTCATCTTTTCGCTTCAGAAACGGCCAATTACTTTGCCTACCCAAGTTTTGACTTTGCCATTAGGGTCCTATCATCATTATTAGCTGTTTTCTTAGACATAAAAAAGTAATGACAAATCCAGATCACTCTGGCTAACCAATTATGCAACCGGTAAATTAATTAACAGCTTTATGCTTTGCTTTGTTGCCTACTGTAGATCATAAAGCCACTCTTTGCAAGTTTGGAGTTATTCGTTGCTTTTAATATTTTATATTACTTTAATCATTAGCTAGTCTCTCTACTTGCACCTTCGTTCATGCTGCCTGCCAACAAAAGTTCTTTATTTTCTCTTTACTAAGCTACTACATGAGTAATAAAGAATTCGTGGCAGAATTTATCAACATGATTTTTCATTTCTTAAAAAATAAAAAATAAAAACTATAATAAGACAATACGCATCGCTTAAATATTACTTCACTGATCAAGCCATGAGCGTTGTGCCTGAAATTTCAAAGGTTATTCATACGCATATTTAGTTAAAGAATTACCTACATGACATTTGTTTAAAGAATTTGTTACGCATACTTCGGAATTATTGATCAAGAAAGAATTTGAAAATCTTATCCAAGTGGAGAGTGTTATTAAGATTTCTTCAACTTTACGGCGTTACATTTTTGTCAACATTGTGTAAGTTAGCAAGGAATGTTCCCGTTATATGGTGAAAAGGGAATAAAAGGAAGAGACAGAAGAAAATGATCTATGGAGAGAGATGATATTACACATATCTAACACAGTATCTACATCACAGCATAAAGTGGTTAGTTATATTGGAATATACAGATAGCAAAGACTATTTGTTTTTTTTAAATCATTTTTTGGTGAGACAATTTATGACACTTGGGTTTTCAACCGATGATCATCGCAAAATTAACGGTAACTATGTAAGGAAGATGGTAGAGAGGAAATTTTCATACGCGAGATTATTATTGATGGCGAACCATCAACATACTTTTTTTTAAGATTTAACTAATGCTAAGTAAGATTTATTTTAAGAAAAAAAAAATTCAAATCATTGATAAAAAATCAACATATAACTTTTCACTTTTCCTATTAAAGTAAATCTTCCACTTCAAGGAGTCAAATCTTAATTTGAACTAATTCAGTTAATTTTAATCAACTTGTTTCGAATCAATAAGTTAAAATAAACAAAGTATACATGAAATCGGTAATTACTAGGAAGTTGGTATATGGTAAAAAAGATTGAAGTTTTTTTTGTTCTTAAAAAGTCGGTATATAGTATATTATTTTGGAAGAAATAATTGTATAGTTTGTTGTTGTGTTGTGGATAAATGAAAGCAAATAGTAGAGAGAACTGAGAAGCAGAGCGAGCGAGCGAGGTGAAGAGGGAAATTGGCAAATTGATGAATGATCATAATGTCCTGGTTCCCTTTCAGAGGAGGGCAGATCTGTAAATCGAGCGAGTGAGTGCATGGACGAAAGAGTGAGGGCAGTGGCAGTAATGAAGAGGGTCAAGTCTTTATCAGAAACCATCAATTGCGACGAACCCAAAACAAAATAGAGGCAGGTGCAGGCTAGGATAGGGTTGGATAACCCGGACAAAACGGGTTACCACTTACCCATCCACTGCCTAACCGGTTAATCCATTGCACCTAGTCTGGAAACTGCGTGCAAACCCTACTTCTACTCACGCTCCTCTCTCCTTTTTAATTTGCACTGCCAAGGTGACCCAGTGTTGCTTCCTCCGTATTAAACCACTGTTCCGTTAATGTTATTTTGAATAAACCCAATATATATATATATTATAAAATCAAACTAAATTATGTTTGGTATTGATTGAACCATTAACATCCCTATCAATTTTGTTGAAGAAATAAATAGTACGCATGATTATTCCTTAGGACATGGTACTTTTCTTTATGTTGATTATATATGTCGCACTCTAAAATAGTATGAGCTCCAATAAATTGGCATTTTTTCATTTTTACTTTTTGTTTCACATTACTAATGTATAAAAGAGAGGAACATGGGAATTAATTGATTTTGGGTTAAAAAAAATATTCATTTGAAACATCAACATCATCCCATCTATTCCATTATTGATCAAATTATACAAGAAAACAGTTCCCCACCAACTGCTAATTAGTTGGCTTATTTGTTCATTTTCCATAAGGGTTGAATTTGAATCTGTTCATCAACCTACGATTTTCATAACCAGTAAATATTTATAGTTTTTCAATATAGTAAACATTTATTTATCATTTTGATACCTTGTTATTTTTTTATAGCTTGATAGTTTTTCAAATCCAGAAACCCAAATTTTCTGCACTCGAAAAATAACTTTGGCATGTGGGGGGTGGTGCAGTCACTCACAAATCGATAAAAATAAATCCTTCACAATTAATATAATACTACTACCAAGTACCAACCAAGGTTTAAACTTAAGAATCAGAGCAAGATGACCAAAAGTCTTCTATTAAGTTCTATGCCAATCCCGGTGAGTCACAATACATGTTATATATCTAGGAATGGATAGATAGATAGATATTTGATATATGATATATGTAGCATGTGGCAATGACAGGGAAGGAGGGCATATGAAATGTGCATGCCATATTGCCCCTCATCATAATAACACTTTTGAGGCTTCCCCTTATAAATGATCCAAATGCAAACACCCCACCATCAATGCAAGCATGATATTACAATACATTCACCCAACTAAACCCCACACTATACTATACTCCTCCTTCTCCTTGTGTGGTTCCCAACCACTCCTAGATATCTTCCAAAATCTCCTTCATTTTCTTATCTTACCCCAAGCAAACAGGGCCAGGGCCAGAGAGGGGGCCCCATTCAGCAACTTGAGATGCGAGTGCACCTCACGCGCAACATGCTGCGCTGCCAAAAGAAAAAAAAAATGGGTATGATAGGAAAAGGGGCAGAGGGTTTAGAAAGAGTGAGGGTCAGGGGTACAGAAAACCCTCGACTTTTACGCGGGTGCGGGTGCTGTCTATCTTTTCTCTTTCACCCCTTTCATCGTACTTTAGTCATGTCATCCGTCTCTTCTGCACGCGCCCCAACGCCTCCCCATCTGTGACTCTCTGTGGTTTGTGGTGAGGCTATTTTTGTCATTTCCGGAGTCTTAACTGGGTGAGCCCCGCTCGAGGATTACCAAAAGGAACTAGACCGGTCTTTGTCTCTCCATCAGAGGGTGTCGGCTACCGTCAAGTGGGTTTGGATCGGACGGTTGTCATTCGCCGAAACTCAATTAAAGTGGTCGTAGACCCACCCACTCTTTCTCTCTCTGTATGGAACGTGAACGTGATACACTGATACCTGGAATCTAGAGACCCCCCATAAAGAATGGATTCTTTTGTGCTACTTGACACTGTATCCTCTGCTTCATACAGCTTCGCATTACTGCTCTTTTATCCTATTTTATGTTGCTAGCTATACAACCAAACCTGTGCTGTGAATCGCTTTCAACGTCTATATATTGGGATGTATCAATGTAAATTGTAAAACAAACACTATTTAACCATTAAGGGTCTGTGTTTAGTTTAAGAACAAAAGTATAGAGAAAAAGTCGAAATAATAAATACAAATCTGGTAATGGTTGTTAATCCAAATAAATCTTACAAGGATGGATATTTTTTATTAAATAAATTATTGTTTCATACATGAATGCAACATAATTTTATGCCGGTACATCAATCCCAGATTAAAAAATACTGTATCACAAGAATTTTATATTTTAGTATATAATAATAGGATTAAAAGGCTCATTATATAGTGCATATATGATTTTTTTTAAAAAAATATTTATTGACAGTTACGTTCTTCTTTTGGTTTTAGAAGATTGAATGCTGGATCAAATAGGGAAAATAGAGTGAAGTACACAGAAATGCAAAGCCTCAGATAGGGGTCTACCGCCATAGGACTCTTTTGTCAGGGAATCAGAAGTAATTAAGATTTGAATTTTTTTTTCTGTGTAGTATTTACTACCACAATAAGTTGATGTTGTAAGAAATAAATTAATGTAATTAGAAAATACACTTGCATGTGATTTTTATATTTTTAACTTATTTGTTAATAAAAGAAATTTTTTTATAGCTTTTTTGTCTTAAAGGTCAGTATTTGTCAAATAATTATAGTTTACATGGAAATATTAATGATGGAAAAAAATTATTATACATTTTTTGTGATTTCAAATTTTAAATAGAAAAAAGACTTATAGCTTATTAATATAAATAAAATTATTTTATACTGTTAATTAGTTATAATTCTTTACTTATAATAAAATAATTAATTTTTATAAAATTATTTTTAAAATTATTATAATAATAAATTATAATTAATTAATAATATAAAATAATTTTATACTGTAAGAATATTTTATTTTTTTTAATATTGTTATCCATTTCCCTTCATCCTAATTAATGATGATAAAATAAACTATTGATGTATTTATATCCCATTATTTTAGATAAGACTAAGAACAAGTGATGTGCCGAAGAAAGTAATGGAAGATAAAATTGATCGAGATGGGAAAAATAAACCAGTTTACGCTTTGTCAAGTACTACGTCAAATCAAAGAATGATTTTTTTTAATTCATCAAAAAAAAATTAAAAATTCATAAAAAAAAGAATGATTTTTTTTTTTTTATAAACATGCATTACTATTTTTTGCACAAACTTCACATGAGGTGGTCTATCATGTATAATTGATTTTGGCAAATAAAATTGAGAAAAAAAATGCTGATAATTAACTTTCATTTATTGTATTTTTAAAAAGTAATTTTTTTTTTTTAGAGTTACAAACAGATATATTAATGTGAATACACCTCTTTTAAATAAGATATGGGTATTATGAATGAAGCTTATGTTGTTAAATCTAACGGTATAAAAAGTATTTTTTTTAAATTATAATTTTAGTCTCTTATTTTTATAAATTTATAATTTTGATTTTTTTAATTTAAAATTCATAATTTTGATTTATTTATTTTCAAAATCAAGTATTTTTAACCCTCTATTAATTCTGAGGCATTAATAGTTATGTTTAAGGTTGACTTTTTTTATAACCTAACTCTTTTTATTTTTCAAATGTTAGAATAATTACTAAGTCAATAATTTAATTAATAATTATTATGAAATATTTATATATATAAATTTTTTACATAAATTTTATTTATTATCGTATATTTGTTTATTATTTCTTGTATTATTAACAAAAAAAATTAATAATTTGAATAATATTAAATAAAATGAGTGATTTATAAAATAAAAAGTGAAATATATATAAAAAAATTATAACTAATAACAGAATATGTTAAAAAATAAATGAAGATAATTTAAATAATTAAAGAAATTATTTTAACATTTAAAAATTAAAAAGATGTAAGTTTAAATCTTAATTTTGTCAAAATTTATTTAAATTTTTATTTAAATTAACTAATTAAATAAAGGGTAACTTAAGAATAAAAAAAAGATAATTATATTATTAGAAAAAAAATTAACTAATTAATTTTATTTAAATAATTATTGATTACAATAAACAAAATTATCTTTAAAAATAACAAAGACCAAATGCTTGAGGTTAAAAATAAGAGAATTAAAATAATAAATTTTAAATTAATGAAATTAAAATTATGAATTAAAAAAAATATGAAACTAAAATTATAATTAAATCCTATAAAATAAAATGAATAATTGAGATATTATGAGTGACGTTGTTGCATAGTATTCCACTTATCTTATTTGTTTTGCTTTCAGTCAAGCTCCCAACCTCGAATCTCAGTTTTTCTCCAGATTGATTGGTGTGGTGCTGGTCCCTCGCTGTGGCACTTGCAATCTTATGTTGTTAAATTTTTCTGAGAAACGGAATATGTCGTTTTCAATGGAATCGTTGAGCTTTTGCAGTCATCAGAATTATAATTATTAATTTGTGTGTTGTGGAACTTGACTAGTCTACGTCACACACGCATGTCTCAATAGGGACTATGATCATAGGCTGCCTCACTTCTTTTCAAGCAAGCTATATGGACCATCAAATTTAATTATTAGCTTATAAATACTTACTCATAAATACAGTGTCATCACCATATCCTATACCCTGTCTTCCTCCTAGATAATCAATTGTTAATTTGAAGACAAAACTAGTATTAAGTATAATCATATCCTTTGATTAATAATTTTTTTATTTATTTTAATTAATAAATTATTTCTACTCGTGCATGTTCGTGCACGTTGTCATTTATTTTCAAGAAGACAATTTAGGGACGAAAATAAATTTGTTATACATTGACTTTGTATCTAAACATCATGTTAAACATGCAAGAAAAACCTTTAACACCAGAATATCTCAAATTTAAACATGAAAAAAAATGGCTGATGTAATTCTGAATGTATGCTTGTTCAAGTCTTATCCATTAATTCCTTATATCAAAATTATTATAGTGGAAATGATGATAAAATAATAACTTATTCGTTAATTTTAAAATAACATACATGACTATTATTTTGTTAAGTTTAAGCTGAATCAAATATAGTACTTATCCAGTTACTTTACTTAGAAAAGTAGGTAAATATTAATACTATTATAGTCATTTCTATGGTCCATTTAACCCAAACTGTCAAACCAGTGAGCTGAGCTGACACTTGAACCGCAGAATAGGGACAAGGCCCATAATGACTAGGCACTAGCTAGACAAGCAATGACTCATTTGGTTATTCGGTTTAGAACTTCATTCCATAGCGCAATTATGAGTGGAAAAATGACACTTTTGTTCTAATTTGCAAAATAGCCTAACATTTTTATTTGCATGAATTTTACATTTCTGATTATATGTGGTGTCATGATTGTTTAACATAAGTTAATTTCATTAATGTCGGGTGGTCCAAATGATAAATAACTTAATTTTCTTAATCTTTAAAAGTTTAAGAGCTAGCCAAAAATAATCTGATGGAAAACATATATTTAATAATGAAGCCTCTTAAATATAAACTTCACCGTCATTAGGCTAGACAGGCTAACGGCTAATATATTTATAGTGCCAAACACAAAGCCACTCCTTTAACTTGGTCCCTAATCTTAATTATGGAATATGAGAGAAAAAAGTTACAGTATTTGCTTATTTATTTATGATTTTGGCCTTCTTATCCAATTGCGTGCAAGCCAAAGAGAGTCACACTCACTTGTGCCAAAAGCAATTAAGCAATTAGCCATAATTGTGGCATTCAGGGTTTTAGATCCAGCTGACATGGTCTTTTGCAATTACAAGTAAAAAAACAGAGCTTTGTTTGTAAGAAAAATATCTCTTGTTATTCAATGCTCTAATTAGATTTTTTTCTTAAAAAAAACGTATTTGTTTATGTAAATTTATTGTCAAATTCTTAAGGTGGTATGTAAAGATGGCTTGAGTAGCCATCTATTTCTATTTTAATTTCCACCTGGCGGGCGCTGCACATTCATTCGTGCACTCCAAGATGGTATACTAATATATCTTTTGAATTTCAATGTTATTCAGAGTAAGAGGCACCTTTTTTTATTGTTAGTAAATCATATTAATTCATTAAGAAGATAAAAAAAATAGTTAACATACATTCACTTTTTCTTTTTATCTCACTTCTATAATTTTTTTTTTATATTTCTCTTTATTTTTTGTTACATCATTTGTCACACTTATTAATTTCTCTCCCTCTCTTTTTTTTTTTTTTTCTATTTATATCTTCTTTCATTTGTACAACAAAAAAAAAAGGGTGCATGTTTATTATTATTGGTTTGATACATCTCATTGAATTTGTGCTTCATTATAAAACATTGGTTGTTCCTTGCTTCACAAGTTAAAGCCTCTCTTTGGCATCTGAAAGTGGCTTCCATGAGACACATTAGGATGCAACGGCCTTGAATTAGAATCAAGATAATGGAGGAGGAGCACCATAACCACCGAGCAAACAAACATGGGTATTGGCCCAAAGAACCAAAGCAACAAATCAAGAGCAAAATAGAGGGCTCGAAGACCAAGTGACCAGAAATCACCTCCCCTTATGACTGCAATTTCCACACTAGTCACTGGGACAAAACTATCAGGGGTGCTTATCAAATAGTTAGCATGAACAAAGTGCCTTGCTGATTGAACAAAGCATGAGAAAGCAACGAGGAAGCAAGTTAGTAGAGAAATGTACTTGATGGAAACAGTGTTTGGACTAGTGTCACCATAGATCAATTGAGTCTGGAAGAAAATGTTGGATCTGTTGGCAATCCAAGCTCCAATGAGGGAACAAAGAGTCAAAGAGACTGAGGCCAAGAATGTAGCAGCTGTAGTGTTTGATTGAATAACAGACAGAGCTGTGCTAACATCCCTTTTCTCAGCCTGGTCATTAGTCATTACCATTTACCAATGTTAAAAACAAGGAAAATAATTAAAAAAGAAAGGATTAATTAATTACTTGCCTGCATAATTCTTTGAACCCAAATTCTTTTGTCATTGTTCTCAAATCCCATGACTGTAGTGTGAGGCTGATTGACATATTTGTAAAGCAGGAAGAGGTGATAAGCAAACATGATCAGCAACCCGGATGGGACCAAAATCAAATCCAGGCACTCTTTATGGAACTTCATATTTATGTTGTTCCTTTCCTAATTGAGAAGTGGTGGTGTATTGATTGGGTTTTTATATCAAAGCCTTCAGTTATAAACAAACAAGGACATGTTTCCAATTAGCATTTAATTTGCTTCAATGATCACTGACCTTCCGTGATTTGACAACCAATAGCAAGTTGCTAAATATCCCACCGTATTGTATTAGTAGTGTACAGCTCCAAAACTAATGAAAGAAAGAAAGAAAATGGGTTAGTGGGAACAAAAGGCGTTGCCAAGAAGAAACAAGTTTTCTATTCCAAAATGTTCGAATCTAAACGGGATAAACCATTGATCTGAACAAGGGTTACCTAAATAGCGAAGGCAACATGTAATATATAATTACAGGTATACTATTATACAATATATATTTGAATATTAACTTCATTAATTCTTAGAACTAGAAAGGTAATTTCATTTTTTTAATACCGATATGAAAGAGTTTCTTCTACTTAAAACAATTGAGCACGTCTTCCCCTGAAGCCAGACTGGTTTGAGATGGGTTGAATTGCCAATTATTTATAAAGTCTTATTCGAATACAACATTATAACAAATTATTTTATCAAGACATTCCATGATTAATAATTTACACAAGTTGTGTTCTGTTCCTCGGTGTTAAAGATAAGGAAGTATATGATGGAGCACGGAGGTAAAACATACAAAGACAAGCAAAATATCACACCTATCTTAGTTCCGTGCATTGGAGGGAATTGTCGTCAGCGGTGGAGTGGGATAAGCACCAAGACCACTAGCAATTGAAACCTCAGTGAGGTCAACAAAACGCCACAATTCCTTACTGGAGTTCAAATAATCACCACCAACATATACAACCAGTTTCTTAGATTCCAAGACCAAACCTATTCTACGCAGGTTTAGTGCTTATCCCACTGCTGATGCGAATTCCCTCCAAATGCTTGGAATTCTGTATTAATTCTAGAATTCTGATAATTTTTAATCATTCCTAATAAATTTTCGTCCAGGGATACTGAAAATAATTTGTGAGAAGGAATGCACTCGCAGAAGAGAGATGGAAGACATTGATATTGCAGTATTTGATTTATCAACCATATTTTATGCCACTAATGGCTTTTCTAGGCACAACAAATTGGGAGAAGATGGATTTGGACCGTGTTACTGACATGATTATGTTACACCAAGGAATTATATATTGTTGAACAAATTCTTATCAGGGTGTACTTGCCAATGGGACAGAGATCGCTGTTAAGAGGCTTTCCAAGAACTCTAAGCAAGGGCTGCGGGAGGTTCAAAACTGAAGTTCAGTTAATAGCCAAATTTCAGCACCAATCTTGTAAACCTTCTTGGCTGTTGCATTCAACAAAAAGAGAAATTCTTGATTTAATGAGTTCATGCCCAACAGATGCTTGGACTACTTTATTTTGGTTCTTGTTAACCATCCTAATTTATGGTTCTCTTTGACAATTACCATCATGTAGATTTCATGTTAACGTTGGATGTTATGTTATTGACATCTCAGATGATGGTAGAAGAAAACTAATAGATCGAACTAGAGCTTCCAAATTATTAGAAGGATAGCTCATGGCCTAGTTATGAAGAAAAACAAAACCTAACTAACACTTGGATTTCTTCAATTTCCTCTTTGATAATTCAGTCAGAAGCCTTCCGTCTTAGCAAGTCATGCAAATTAAGTTCATTGATCTTAGCAGCTAGAATGAAGTCATTCTGTGTCAACCCACCTACATAAACATGGATTACTTCAGATAATGCCCATATGTGAATATAAACAGACGAAGTATGATGTAAAAAAAATTAAGAAAAATAACACATTAACTAACAAAGAAGGGGAAATTTGGGACCAATTTAAACAGAGTTGGAATGAAGCAATGATGCTGTCCCTGCTAGACTCAGGAATTGATTCACTGTTAATCAAGCACTGAATTTGTACCCAAAGCTGATAGCTTTAGTCCAGTAACCATTGGGGTAGGCACTAGGCAGGGGTTTTGAAATAGCCATATTTGAAGCAATTCAAAAATGTACTTGGTCCAAGATATTTTATCACGAATTTGAAATGAAGCTGCGAGATAAGTTGACAGATTTGTATACTGGAACTTCCAGTTACAATGTTGTCAACATAAAATGAATGTGATGAAGGTAGAGGTGAATAAGATGAATAGAGAAGGGTCACTGTTGGCTGCTATAAAGCCAAAAGAATGAAGAGCATGGCACAGTTTTGAAAACAAGATCCGGAGGCTTGTTTAAGCCCATATTTTGATTTCTCAGAAACAAACTTTGATTAAAAATCTTGAATAATGAAATATTCATACCCACAGAATGTGTCCAAATCTCTACAGTAACATTATTCCAGCCAACAAGGTGAAGATCAGGATGATGACCTACATTATAAACATCTTTGTTATACTTTTTTTTCTTCCCCCACATAAAATGAATAGAAACAGAAGCAAAAAAGAATACCTTCAGCTTCAGCAAGATGAGCTATTATCCTAAAAAATTCCAATCCTTTAGTAAAATTCTTAACTTTCCAGGATCTGCTCAATTTGAATGCACTGGCCTCGTTTACCAAATTCCAATCAGCAATCTGAGGAGTTAATGTTAATAAGAAAGACATCGATGATACTTAAATTGACATAAATTGAATTGATAAACCTGTGGAAGCAGAGTGCGTGCTTCATCTTCGGTCATGGGATGCAAGTCCTTTGTGTTGCACGGTACACACTTCTTAGTTGACAAGTCTAAAAAGGAAAAAAAAGAAAATGATAGTAAGAAGTAAGAACAAGTGTTATGAAACGCCTAGTAGGTAGACGCACCTTTGTTGGCAGTGCAGAATGTAGCGATTGTACGAAGCGAAGAGACTCCACGTGGAGATGGGTCCTTAATCTTGTAGTATATTTTTTCATTTCTGAATGTAAGGGAGTCAGTGAAAGAAGGCAAACGATGAGCAATAAAAAAGCGAATTGGAGGAAATTAATTACCGTGTGGCTGATAATGGTAGCTTGGCGTTGGAAAGGGATAGAGCTAGTAGAAGAGGATGACGAACAAGAACAACACGATTCATTTCGTCCTCTTAGTTCTGTAACTATGTTTTCAGAGTGTTCTCTTCAGTTCAGACTTCCATTCCATATGGGCTGCATTTCTCAAAGCTATTCACTTCTCTTTACAGTTTGCACCTCCCTTTTTTTCTCTTCCCATCCTTCTCTACATTTTATTTATTTATTTTAAAACAAATGTTTACCATGTCCTAAGACTAAGACCATAGTCAAAAGTTTAAATAGAAAATTCCATTAATGCAAATGTTCCATGATTTTCAATGCATTCCATGATAACTTTTTCTTTGTGGTTAGTCTTTTAGTTTAGTTAAATAATGATGTGTTTCTTGAATATTTAAAAAAATAATTTGTGATGATTTTGATTATTTATTTAAAGATAGATAACTAAAACAAAATTTTTTATATATTAAGGATTAACCATAAAAGAAAAATTTATTAGGAAGTAAATATAAAATTTAAATATTTATCCGTGACCTAAAACATTAGTAAGAACAAAATTTTAGCCCCTTCTATAGTGTTATCGATCCATCACTGAAACCAGTTATATTTTTTGAACCCAACTCAAAAATAAAAAGTATTATAAACGTTTTTCCTTTGTAAATATTGAAATTACAAAAGGCTAATTTTGATAAAATCTAAAAGACTATCTTTAGTAAAGTCTAACATCGGCACTAATGAGTTAAAAAAAAAAAAAATCATCTGCAATGATGTTACAGTGACAAAAAATTCCTAGCTAGCCACGATGTATATGTATTGCTGACACTTATAACATTCATAATGGAATTATTTTGAGTTATTCATGGGTGAACTCTACTTATACATATAACTCATTTTTATTTTATTTAGTATTATTAATTTTTAAATTTTTTTATGTAACTTTTTAAAAGTTATTTAAAAAAAAAAATATTTGAAAAAGTAACACACATTTATTATCTCAAAATAATAAGTATTGGACAAATATTATATTTGTTTTGCTTGATATAAATACTTAACAAATAATTCATTACGAATACTGTGACATATATCATCCATCCATATCCAAGAAAAATCAAATGAAACTTGCAAAGTCCTTGCTATGTATATGTATTTCTAACACCTGCACATATATTTCATCCACGTGAAAGAAAAAAATATGAAACTTGCAAAGTCCAATTGATGGAAAAATAAAAGCAAAAAATAATGCAAAGTCCAATTGATGGAAAAATAAAAGTAAAAAATAATGCAAAGTCCAATTGTACGTTATTACAGGTTCAACCCTCTAGTTACTATAAAATGAACACAACGATGATCCTGAATTATTCAGATTTAATAAAGAGAAGCATGTTGCTAGAAGTGTTAATTCCTTTGTTTCTCTTGGCCTTTTACATCATCCACTTAAAGTTAAAACCAAAGTCGAAACACGGCCTCACGTACCCACCAAGTCCAAAACTGAGACTCCCCTTCATTGGTCACTTGTACCTTTTGAAACTTCCACTTCACCACTCCCTCCTGAGCCTCTCAAAACGCTATGGCCCCTTATACTCTCTCTACTTTGGCTCTTTGCCAACCATCGTTGCCTCCACTCCCGAATTGTTCAAAGTGTTCCTCCAAACTCACGAGGCCTCACACTTCAACACAAGGTTCCAAACCTCAGCCATCAAACGCCTCACTTACAACAACTCCGTTGCCACAGTTCCCTATGCTTCTTATTGGAAGTTCATAAGGAAGCTCATCATGAACGACCTCCTCAGCGCTCCCACCGTTCAGAAGTTAAGTCCATTGCGTAGTCATGAAATCCTTAAGGTCCTAAGGGTTCTAGCCAAGGCTGCAGAAGCTCGTGAGGCTGTTAATGTTACTGCTCAACTCTTTAAATGGACATGCAGCACCATTTCCACCATGATGCTTGGTGAGCCTGAGGAGCTTGGTGATATCACTCATGAGGTGCTTAAGATCTTCGGGGAGTATCACCTCTCTGATTTTATCGCCCCCTTGAGGAAGCTCAGAGTTGGAGAGTATGAAAAGAGAATAGAAGATATATTTAGCAGATTTGACCCTGTCATTGAAAAGGTTATCAACAAACGCCAAGAGATCATAAGGAAAAAGAAACAAGAGGGAAAGGGAGGGGAGGAGAGCCAGATTTTTCTTGACACTGTGCTTGAGTTTGCTCAAGATGAGACCATGGAGATTAAAATCACTAGGGATCAAATCAAGGGTCTCATTGTGGTATCATGCTTTTATTTTCACTATATTTAATTAGAACATCTCCAAACTACAACTACTCATCACAGTGTAGTCTCTTTTTTTTTGTAGGATTTTTTCTCTGCAGGTACAGATTCGACAGCAGTGGCAACAGATTGGGCTTTGGCAGAGCTGATAAACAACCCTAGGGTGTTAGAAAAGGCTAAAGAGGAGGTTGACAGTGTTGTGGGGAAAGAAAAAATGGTTGATGAGTCTGATGTGGAAAATCTTCCATACATAAGAGCAATAGTAAAGGAAACATTTCGTCTCCACCCTCCACTTCCTGTGGTAAAAAGAGTGTGTGTAGCTGAGTGCATGGTTGAGAACTACGTGATCCCAGAAGGAGCATTGGTTCTTTTCAATGTTTGGGCCGTGGGAAGAGACCCCAAATACTGGGATAGGCCCTCGGAGTTCAGGCCTGAGAGGTTCTTGGAGGAAGCAGGCCCAATAGATCTTAGGGGACAGCATTTTCAACTGTTGCCATTTGGGTCTGGTAGAAGGATGTGCCCTGGAGTCAACTTAGCCACTCAAGGAATGGCAACACTGCTTGCTTCTATTGTCCACTGCTTTGACTTAAAGGTGTCTGATCACAAAGTTAACATGGAAGAGAAGCCAGGATTGGCTGTTCCAAGGCTTCATAATCTCGTTTGCGTTCCCGTTGCAAGGCCAAACAGCCCCCTTCAACTCCTTAATTAATTTCTTCATCAAATGACGTGCATGCTTTTCTAATTTTAATAAAGTGCCATGAACGTACAAAGGATTTGTGGCAAACGTGTCATCCATCATATCTACACCTAGTTTCTGGGATAGAGATTAGGGAGTTATTCGTAATTACATCATCTTTTTTTTCTTCAGTTTATCATGCTTATATATATAGTAATACTATAATATAAATGTTGTTATGTATCGTCTGTAAAACACTAAAACTTTTACAGCTTCTTGGGTGTTTCTCAGTAAATGCAGAGAGAAAAGAGAGAGCAAGAGAAAGCTCTCATATGAATTGATGATTGTAAGAAAATGAATAATCTGTTCTCTGTGGGTGTCAATCTTAGTAGGGTGGATCCTAATTATCCAAGTTAGTGTCGTTTTCATGTGTGTTGCCTAGTCGGCCAGTAACTTTGACTATTCTCCCCAGTTAATTAGTCCATGCCTTTAATGAGGACATAGACCCTAAAGTTTTGTTTTAATTGTTTTCATTTTCAACGCATAGAGCTTATAAATAAAAGGAGTTAAGTCAAAATAATACAGCCACTACACACAGTAACGAAACATAATTGTGGCAGCAAGTAGCAGATAAACAGAAACTAGAACGCAATATTCTTACTTGGCAGAAAGCAATAGAATTAGAAGCTAAAGCAATGCATAAATGATCATAAATCACTGTATCTGCTCCTGAGAACAGGGATAAACTTCAATAAGCGACCTTAAACCAAAGATGGGCGTTATCTTGTAATGACTGAATCCAGATTCCAAGAAGAGTTTCTCCCATTCTTTCTCTTCTCTCTCTCTTCCATTAATCTGAGCCATCATTAGCATATCAAAAAACAGCTTCGTTTCCCTCCATTCGCCTTTTTCATTCTTTTCACCGATCACAATGTCTATGATAATTACTTTCCCTTCCTTCCCCTTTTTTGAAATTGCTTCTCTGCATTTCTTCAGTCCCTTAATGTGCTCTTCATCATTCAAGAAATGCAATACTAACTGCAAGTCTGCAACATGCATGCATGATATATATTAATCAAAATTAAGATATATAGCTTTAATTAAGTTCAACTAAACTTATGTAACAAATTTTTTTATATAGAGATGAATGTTTTGCACACCTTAAGAAGAATGGCATCTACTGAAGGAATAGACTGAAACATGTCACCTCCAACAAATTTCAAATTGGTGCTGTCAGACAAATTTTCAACCACGTGTGGAAGATCAAGCACAGTCCAAAGCAAATCAGGCAGGGACTCAGTAACTATACTACCAACACCTCCTTTACCACCCCCAATATCAACCAACGAATTCAGTCCCTCAAAAACATGTTTGCAGTTTTTGATCACCAAATTCACCATCCCGGAATCACTGATCATTGCTTCATTGAAGAGGTCATTAAACTCTTGGTTTTGGCTGGTATAGTCCCATAAACCCGTGCCGAATGCAATTTGAAAGGGTGTGAGTTCATTGCTGTGAAACCACTCAGCCAAGAATTCTGATGAGCGAGCTAGAGCAGGATGAAACATTGCCCTAACATAAGGAGACAAGGTTGGAACATTGTCCTTAAGGAGTAGCCTTGAGGAAGGTGTGAGATCATATCCCACTACTTCTTCCTTATCATCATTATCATCATCTTCTTTCACAGCCTTTGTTGTGGCAAAGAAGCCAGCATGCACCAACAAGCGCATGAGCCTGTATACACAATCAGATTTAGAAGGGTGGATCTTAAGTGCCAATACCAACTCAGGGAGAGTAATGGGTTTGCCATTCTTGAAGATTATATCTGGTAGTCCCAAATGAACTGCACTTTTGAGGCACATGGAACCAATATAACTATAAGTATAGTTATATAAATGGGCCTGAGCCTGAAACAACTCTTCAGCATCCATCTTTTCCGTAATTCTTCTCTGCTTTAAATAAATTCTTCTGTTTTTATAACCAACCAAAATCGCAACTGAAAGCATCTTTTTGTTATTTTATTTCTTTGATTTCTGACCTCTAGAAAAGTAAGAGTGTCATTGTCTTCTTTTTTTTCTTGTTTTGTTTGGCCGGTGCCGAAGTTATTGAAAAAAACAGTGCTAATTTAGACAAAATTTAAGGTGGACCACCATCATAAATGCTTGACTATGCACCATTATTTACCATCCTTGGATTAATCTTATCTGCATAATGTTACAATACACTCTCTACACCAAGACTCTCTTCCCTTCTTAATGTCTGAATAATGTTTGGCTGATGCACAAGGCGTCAAGGCCAAATAATTAATGCTGAAAGGTGAAGATGCCAAAGTTAACAAGAACATGGAAGAGAAGCTAGGATTGGTTGTTCCAAGGCCAATTAAACAGCCCCCTTCAACTCCATAATGTCTTCACGGAATGATTTATGTAACTGCATGCATGCTTTTCTAACAACGTAATTATAACTTGCTCTCTTTTGAATAAAGTGCCATGAAATGTAGAAAGGATTGTGGCAAACGTGTCATGGATAGAAGATCAGGGAGTTCTATTCGTAATTACATCTTTAACTCTAGATTTGACTATTCTAAAGATGTTCAAGCATAGACCGGCAGAAGAGACAGCCCAGGCAGTTTGTGTCGTTTTCATGAGTGGTGCGGTGCGGTGCCCAGGCGGTCCTATGGCAACTTTGTTGACTATTCTCCCCACTTAAGGACGTACATTCTAAAGTTTTGTTTAATTGTTTTCAACGTATAGAGCTCATGAATAAAAGGAGTTATTAAGACCGATCCACTAAGTCAAAATAATACTGCCCTGCCTTGAAATTAATTAAGCTTTGATACCCAGAAAAAAAGAGGCGAAATTAAATACACTATTACAGTAACGTACGAAATATAATTGTGACAGCAAATACAGGTAGAGGAATTGTCACATCACAATTGTGAAGATCAACAGAAACTAGGCATAAAATATATTATTACCTTTGGCAGACAGAAAGCATAAATGATAATAAATCACTGTATGTATCTGCTTCAGCTGTGAACGGGGATTATTCAAGGATAAACTTCAATAAGTGACCTCATACCAAAGATAGGTGTTATCTTGTAATGACTGAATCCAGCATCCAAGAAGAGTTTCTCCCATTCTTTTTCTTCTCTCTCTTTTCCATTGACCAAAACCATCATTAACATATCATAGAACAGCTTTGCTTCTGTCAATGCGTGATTCTCATTCTTTTCACCAACCACTATGTCTATGATGATTACTTTCCCTTCCTTCCCCTTGTCTGAAATTGCTTCTCTGCATTTCTTCAGTACCTTAATGCAGTCTTCATCACTATAAGCATGCAATACTAACTGCCACATGTATATATAATTAACCAAATTAACATATATGATCAAACCCAACTTATTTATAATTTATGTAACAAAAATTAAGTTTTGTAGAGATTAACAAGTTGAATAATAATACCTTAAGAAGAATGGCATCTGCTGAAGGAATTGACTGAAACATGTCTCCTCCAACAAATTTCAACTTGGTGCTGTCAGACAAATTTCCAACCACATGTGGAAGATCAAGCACAGTCCAATTCAAATCAGGAAGTGACTCAGTAACTACTCTACCTACACCTCCTTTGCCACCCCCAACATCAACCAATGAATTCAGTCCCTCAAAAACATATCTGCAGTTTTTGATAACCAAATTCATCATCCCGGAATCACTGATCATTGCTTCATTGAAGAGGCCGTTAAACTCTTGGTTTTGGCTTAAATAGTCCCAGAATCCGGTGCCGAATGCAGCGTCAAAGGGTGTGAGCTCATTTCTGTGAAACCACTCACCCAAGAACTCTGATGAGTGAACTAGAGCAGGATAAAACATTGCCCGAACAAAAGGAGACAAGGTTGGAACATTGTCTTTAAGGAGTAGCCTTGAGGAAGGTGTGAGATCATACCCCAGTACTTCTTCCTTATTATCATCATCATCATCATCATCTTTCACAATCACAACCTTGGTTGTGGCAAAGAAGCCAGCATGCACCAACAAGCGCATAAGCCTGTATACATAATCAGATTTAGAAGGGTGGATCTTAAGTGCCAAGACCAACTCAGGGAGAGTAATGGGTTTTCCATTCTTGGAGATTATGTCTGGAATTCCCAAATGAACTGCACTTTTGAGGCACATGGAACCAATGTAACTATAAGTATAGTTATATAAATGAGCCTGAGCCTGAAACAACTCTTCAGCATCCATCTTTTCCATAATTCTTCTCTGCTTTAGATATTCAACTCTTCTGCTTTTTTATGACCAACAAAAACCGCAACTGAAAGCAGTAGATCGTTGCCTTTTTGTTATTTCTTTGACTTTTCACCTCTAGAAAAGTAAGAGTTGACTTTCTTCATTCTTTAGTTTTGCGTGTGCTCAAGTTATTGAAAATAACGCTAATTGATTACAAATTTAGAGAGTTCAACAACGACACTCTGAATTCTAATATTTTAAACTTTAGCAATTAAATAGCATAAGTATTATAATAAATAAATTTATTACTAAATCTTACAAATTGTGGGCAATTAAAATAAGTTTTATTTAGAAATATATATGAACAGGCAATTATAAAATATTATTTTGAGTCCTTAATATAGATAAGTAATTAACTTATTATTAATTCTTATAAAATATTATTCAAAAACACAAATAATAAGAACAAAATTTATCAGGAGCGAATGCTAAATTTATTAAATAAATAGTTTATGCCTATTTAAGTATTTTAAATAGATCGAAATTAAGTTAAATAAGTAGTTAATGTAATTTGCAGTTCAGAGTTTAGAGACTGAAGCAAATGAGCAATAGGGCGGTGATGATGTTAGTTAGTTAGTGTGAAGAAGCAACGCAGGTCGCAGGGTATCGATCAAACGAAGGATGCTGCCACTGTTGAAGCTGGGAACGCTTGTCCTGAAAACCCTAAGCAAACCCGTGGCGAGTAGGCTGAAGCAGCAGGCGGCTCTTCACCCGAGGTTTCGCAATCACATCGTTAGAATTGCCCAGGCCAATCATCAAATCACCACCAAGATGCAAAGGCGCATCTACGGTCACGCCACCGACGTTGAGATTCGCCCCTTGAACGAGGATAAGGCAGTTCAAGCCGCCGTTGACCTTATCGGAGAACTCTTTGTCTTCTCGGTCCGTTTTCTTTTCTTTTCTCTCTCTCTCTCTAACTAATTGCTCATCATCACCTACCTAAGCTCTTCATCTCTCTATAGGTTGCTGGAGTTCTCTTGATCTTTGAGGTACAAAGAAGTGCTAGATCTGAGGCCAGAAAAGAGGACCTTCGAAAGCAAGACCTGCAGGTACATTTATCTTTTTCTAACTTACAACTCTCAAATTTTTAACTTTAGGATATTTAGGCCAGCCAGTCTGAACTGGGGTTTTGTAGAAACTACTGTTAAAGGAAAAGTGGATTTTTTGTTCTTTCTTTCTTTTCTTCCAAATAATTCATGGCAATTTGTCCTCCTTTTTGCTCTAGAATATAAAACCACCCTGAACAACTCTGTATATTCAGGCTAACTGAGAAAGGTTATTATTTAAGATAGTCAAGGTTTCATATTTAACATTCTCCAACTGTTGTTTATTCTTCTATCTTTAGGCTGTGAAGCAAAAAAATGAGAACTTGGCAGAAGAATTAGAACTTCTTAAGCAGAGAATTCAAGAACTGGAACAGATGGCCAGGGGACGAGGACTCACTGGAATTCTAAACTTCAGACAGCCTAATACAGAAAAAATTGGAAAGGAAGAGAAAACTGCTTGAGCTGTTGAAGACTGTAATTTTTTTTCACATTTTTTCCCATTCATCTTTGGGATGAATGTAATTCAGGCTTAATTTCTGATAATATTCAAGAAGAGCCTATTTTTTACAAATTCATTGGCTTTTAGTTTCAGATTTCAAATTCTATTGTATTAAGGATAACTCGCAGATTGAAATTGTATTGCCCAAAATAAGTTGCAGAGACCGTATAATTCATTCATTGCGGCAATGAGGTGACGCTGCCAAATTGAGCAGAAAATGCGTTATCTCAAATATATATACCATTTCCCTTGTTATTCTTTCATGTATTCTTCACTTTCTCTTTCAGCATCTTTCTCTTTCAGCATGAATGAAATATGCAGCTGTGGAGTGCTTGGATTTATCTACATTGCAGAATAGCCAGGACCTCGTGTCCTTATTCATTTAATCATGACAGTAGAATCTATTGCAGACAATGTTGTGTTTGAGATGGTGGTAACCATTTTTAGCTGACTAAAATACTGGAGCAATTCATGTGAATACAAATATACAGAGTTTGGTGGTGGCGGCGGCAAAGGTATCCACCGTGCTTGACCCACCCCACTATACTATACTATGTTTCCTTTGGGAAAATAGAGGGTTATGGACATGACATGTTGATGGTTCCATGGGATGCAGGTGGATATGATATCCCCTTAAGCAGCCTCCTATAAAGTTCTTCCATTAAGAGAGGGCATCAATACAGGAATATGTTGAGCGGTAGTGGAAGACTACTTTATTCCTTCCTTACCCTGGTTTCTTTCACGTATTCACCCAATACAAAATTTTCATCTTGATTTCTACTATTTGGCAACAAAAGAGGAATCACCTTTTTTTCTTGTACAGTTTCTATTATTCCCTAGGTTTCTTCTCTCCCTCTTGGAGCAGTGATTTCATTGAACCACCAGCAAATTGTTGCCAAAAATCAATTTGTAAAACCAATGGGGAAAACTGAACCAAGAAGAAAAAGAAAACACGTTTTTTCCATGAGTTTATCTCTTCTTCACTAATTAGACCAAAATCAACTTTGAAGCATGAATCTTTTCATTTTTTATCAGATGTCCCCGAAGGGACTAATCTTTTCATTATTCATATATAAATTTTATTATTATTATACATATAAAAACTAGTTTGGTTTATATTGCTGCATTTGGTTTTCATGAGTCGTGACTAAGAAAATAAAGCATTATATATATATATATATAATTTCAAATTCCTTTTATTGGGAAGAAGAAAAGTTAGCAACATTTTATCAACTTGGTAACACTCAATTAAAAGGACCACTCTGTGTGATCTATGCGATCTATATTCGAGAAGTGACAATATGGGGGTAGTTATAAGACAACGACATCCTATATTCCAAGAAAAATTATTTTGTCTTTGAAAAAAGTATTTCTTTAATTTACGGTGCACATTATACTATATTATATAAAATGTATACCTCTTTTTGCTTTGTTTTTTTTTCTTTTGGTGATAATTGATACTGTGTTTTACTTGTTAATAAAATTTTTAATTTTTAATGTATGTAATATAATACTTCCCAATGATAATATGAACATTTGACACCAAAATACTAACAAACCCAAATTAATTAATTAGCACAATTGCAAGATATAAAAGAAACCAGTTATATTTTTGAACCCAACTCAACAATAGAAAGTATTATAAACGTTTTTCCTTTGTAAATATTGAAATTACAAAAGGAAATAATGAAGGAGGTTATAACCGTTATTTTGGGTAAGACATTGGGTATATTTAATTATTTATCCAGCAACAAATATTCTTCTTCAATCTTCCCTTAAACTGTAACTGCAATGTTATGTCCCTATGCTTTTTTCTGTTTTTTTGTCTGTCCCCTTTTCTGATCAGTTGAGAAAGGAAAGGAGAGGGAATGAGACATTTTCTCTCTCTTCTCCCTTTTCATCTCCTTATATGACTTTCTTACCTTAAATCTTTTTCTGAAGCAAGAGAGAGTATTGAACCTTCTATCTTTAATAGAAAATTTGGAGTCTCAGGTGAGCTTGTATGGCTTTTCTTTATCCAAATCGGGTCTCTTGGCTGTGTCTTAGTTTAGTTGTGTACTTGTGTTCCTTCGAGCTAATATTGTCTTTTGCTTCAGAGTTGGAGATTGTTCTAATGATGCTGTGTTCAATGTTTTTGATCGGCTCTTTTTTATTTTGTTAAAGTTGCTTCTAATTTTTTTTTTTTTTTTTTGTAGTTAACTAATTGAAAATGTGGTGAATCTTTTACTATGATTTGACATAATTTTCTGATAGGGATATTGGAATATTGGTTTTAGAATCTCTGGACTTTTGGGGTGGGGTGGGGTGGGGGGTGAGCTGGAATATATATGCTCCTGATGATCATGATAAACTTATCTGGAAGTCGTTTGCATCATAAACGTTTTCTCTCTTTTATTTGTGGTGGACTGAAACTCAGTTATATTGGTTGTAGGCAGGAGTTGAAGTTTTGTGATGAAGAAAATTTGCAAGAGCAGCAGCTGCAAGTCAGCATCACACAGGCTCTTTAAGGACAAGGCAAGGAACCATGTTGATGATCTTCAGGTGATGTTCTTGGATCTGCAGTTTGCCAGAAAGGAGAGCCGTACGATTGATGCTGCACTTCTTGAGGAGCAAGTCCATCAAATGCTTCGTGAGTGGAAGGCCGAGCTTAATGAGCCGTCTCCTGCTTCGTCTTTGCAGCAAGTAAGCTCATGTAGTAGCAGTACTAACATCTTTTTGATTGTCATGGACCATGTCACCATGGTGCTTGTAACCTGTACTTTTTCAATTGTGAATTTGTGGTGGACACATCTGAACTTTGTTTGAATGATTTGAGTTGTTGTATTTATAGGGTGGCAGTCTTGGTTCATTCTCGACTGATGTCTATAGGCTATTGCAGCTCTGTGAGGAGGAAGATGATGCCACTAGTCCATTAGTTGCACCTAAGCCTGAACCTAATGATCAGGTTATGCAGGCTGGGGCTAAGGTGATAGTCCAAGAGGTGTGTTCCCTTTTCCTTTTGGGGGATTATTCATCCATTTTGACCCTAATTCATCTATTTTGTGCCTTTTTCTTCTTTTTTTCCTATCCGTGCTCTAAAATTATTGATTTTGAAGCTTTTCTCTTGTTGTTGGGTGCCCTATTTCATTCTTGTGCATTGTAGTTTTAATCATTATTTCAATGCCTGTCAGCGTTTTGGTGTCACAGTAATTGTAATGAATTTATTGGTTTAACTGTAAATCAGGGGCAACATCAACAGGATTTCCTATTACTTAAAGAATGCAAACACTCCACTGTAGGAGTTCCAAACTTGGATGGAACTGCTTTAGAGTATCACCAATTTGATATCAATAAGGACTTGGATCACAGCTTCTATCCTGGTACAGGATTTTGTGAGGAAGGTGGTGTTCCTCACATATCTAGTTATCTGCCAAGTATGTGCCCTCCTCCTTCTGCTTTCTTAGGCCCAAAATGTGCACTTTGGGACTGTCCAAGACCTGTGCAAGGGTTGGACTGGTGTGAAGACTATTGCAGTAGCTTTCATGCTGCTCTAGCTTTAAATGAAGGACCACCAGGCATGACCCCAGTTCTAAGACCTGGAGGAATTGGACTCAAGGATAATTTACTTTTTGCTGCTCTTAGTGCAAAGGCACAAGGAAAAGTTGTTGGAATCCCAGAATGTGAGGGAGCAGCAACTGCAAAATCTCCATGGAACGCTCCTGGTAATTTAATTTTGATGCCTCATTATCACATAGAATTTAATTATAATTCACTCATAGTAATTAAATAATTAAATAATGGTATTATTTGATTGCAGAGCTGTTTGATATTTGTGTTCTTGAGGGAGAGACGATTAGGGAGTGGCTTTTCTTTGACAAGCCTAGAAGGGCATTTGAGAGTGGAAACAGAAAGCAGAGGTCACTGCCAGATTATAGTGGACGTGGATGGCATGAATCTAGAAAGCAAGTGATGAACGAGTTTGGAGGGCTGAAGAGATCCTATTACATGGATCCTCAACCTCTAAACCTATTTGAGTGGCACCTTTATGAGTATGAAATAAGCAAGTGTGATGCATGCGCCTTATACCGGTTGGAACTAAAGCTTGTTGATGGGAAGAAGAGCTCCAAGGCAAAGATAGTAACAGCAGGTGATTCAGTTGCTGATCTGCAGAAGCACATGGGAAGCCTCTCTGCTGAGTTTCACTCTGATAATAATAATAACAAACGGTTTGCCAAAGGTAGTAGAACAACCAAGCTTGGCATAGGAGGTGCTGTTTATTCAGCTTCTAACAGAGTTGCTCTACTAAATGCACCTACTTATCAATACGGCTTAACTGCACCATATGATGATGACTATGTTCTTGACAACACAAGTGACTATTATGTGACGTGATTGATCGATCTTGCATAACTTTTTTTCACTTTTTCTTCTTAGGAACAACAAGACAAGGTGATTTTTTATCCTTGTCAAGACATTGTGAATAGTTTCATTATCACATTCACAGGAGTGCTGCATGTAGAGGCTGCTGGATACCAAATTCTAACTTGGGAGGATAACCACACCAACAATTGGTGAGAGCTAGAATCATCATCAGCAAAATGTTGCAGTAATTCAGTCCTGAGTCCTGACTCTTTATTTTCCAAATCATGCCAATCTAAGCCACTTATATGGAGGGCACATAATATTGGCTGTGTAATAAATGTTTGTGTCCCTTCATGAGAATTTATCTATAACTCAGAAAGAAGAAAAGGAATCTTCGAAAATCAGCATTGATAATGACCTGCCTTGTTTTATTTTTTTGGGTACAAGGTCACTTCTATCTAACTTTACAATAAGCATCCGATACGATTAATTTTGGAGTGATTTATATATGGTTGTGGTTGTTGCAAATAAATATAGCAATTCTATTTTATTTTCTAATAATATAATACTTTTTATTTTTAGTCTGTCCTAGCAAAATATAACAACTTATATTTTTAATCTTTATTGTTATACCGAACCGAAGATTAAAATAAATATTGTAGGACTTTTGATTTTTAGTCTCACTTGTAAAATTGTCTTGAACCGCTTTAGATCTTCCCTTTGCAAACAATCGTATTCTGTCGATCAAGAGTATTGAATAGCCTTCGAAAAAGCTACCAGCACAATAGCTAAGTATAAGACTAATTTCTTTAGAATATATGCTGTAATCTACCTTTTATTTTTATATTTAGATAAATTTATTGTGGCTTTTAAAATATAAAATAATTATTCCATTAGGTGAGAACAGAATATAAGTTATTCTAGTGAAGATTATTCACTGTCAGCGATTTGACATGTCATTATTATTCAATCCTGTCAAGTTATCACTTAAAAATCTTTGGATTGTTAGTTACTATGTCTTCTAGACTTGAAAAATGCTTACTAGTTTCAAGTAGTAAAATGTCTGATAACTTGAAATGAAAATAGTATTACCCCAATTGGAGCAAAATGGGGAAACCAAACATAAAAAGGTGAGTGTTGAGTAGGAAAAAGATATTAACTGTATGTGAATCCAAAGCCAAGCCCATCAAGCTATATATTAACCCCTTTCACCCAAGTCACTTCCAAAGGAGAAGAAAGAAATACACGCTTTACATATGCAGCCAGCACACGTACAGAAATAGTATAATCTTGTAAATATTACAGACCAGCTTCCCATCCAGGTTGGCTTCATCTAAATAGGACAATTATTCTCATGTTCTTGCACATGCTATTACATAACTCAGCTATTACATGCATCTTATAGTTGCACCAGTGCTCACATCAGGAACTAACATAATTACAGGTTGAAGATATAAAATTAGCCAGTTAATCCGTCCACAACCACAAGAACAGGAATCTGGGCATCAGTGCTCAGCACCATCGTCATCAGGGTGGTTCACCAGTTCACATTCATCAATCCACTCACTGTATCTGCATAAATGAGAAGAAGCTCCCATGAGTCGTGAATGACAAAAAAAAAACACAGACACAGAGAGATGGAGAAATGCTTCCAACAGATTTAACTTACATGTCTATTGCCTCTGATAAAGCTGCGAACACAAGAAAAGAATAATTATTAGCTACATTTGTAATGTGTGAGCTCTCAGCAGATATATAAAATTGTCAATATCTGACTTTTCAAAAGCTTAAAAGCAAAACACTTTGTTTTGAACCTGAGTATAAAAAAGGGAAATACACTTTCCATTTTCTTACAAATAGCCACAAAGAAGACCATGAGATGCATTTGCAAAATGATTATTTATCACCAGTAGGAATAAACTTATTTTCTTCTCTTTTAGCATTTGCAAAATGTCAAGACAGGTAGCAAGCACATCTCAGTAGCTTCATTTTAGTTAAGAATCATTTGGAATCAACTGCTTTACTCAGAGTCAAGATCATAAATGTCAAACACATTCCATTGAAACAAACCTGTGATGGTAGTGCTAAAGCTCTCTTGGCATATCCCGCAAACAGCTTCCCCTATCAAGTTCTTCATGTCACTGTCAAAAGAACCCCAAAAAATGAGCTTCAAACAAAGTACTCTAACATGCAAAACAGAAGGCATCCAAATGATTTTACAGAATATATGCATCAATGTCTTTAGATGCATATTGAAAACACACACAAACATGGTCACATCCCTAACTAGTAATCAAGAAGTGCTTACATGCGGCATTCAACACTGCTACCATGATTGCAGAAAGGGCAGCTGAAGACAGTATCAAGCTTATCCATTCGCTTCTTTGGAGGAGGCTTTGCTTTTGCCTTCCTTTTTCCCATGGTTTAAACCCTACACTGCATTTCATATAAAAATCAAAACAATACAGTGATATAAAAACTTCCCCTTGTTCCACAAATTGCAAATACAGACATGGTTCATCATAAAACAAGCCACAGTCCCATAAAACAATTAAACTTCTACAACAATTCACTCAAACAAGTAATCCTTTTTCATGCTTTTTTAAGACCAAACCAATATGAAATATAAATTATAAACCTTAACGATAAAATTGTGTTTTTTTGTTAGAATTTTCGCTTAACAAACAATTTGAAGGAAAACTGTTAAATTTTTAATCAACCGCGCGTTGGCTTGGGAAAAAAGCCAATCTCTTAACAATTCTCCGTTGCATCTGCAACACGAAAACTTAAAGGGGGAAAGCAGCGGTTTATATCGAAATTTCAATAATTTTTCGTGTCGGGATTGAAATAGAACACAGAACCTTGCGGACCAGATTATCCTATTATTATGTTCCACGAATTTTTTAGGGCAGAAAGGGAAAAGGGAAATCAAATCAAAGTTATCAAACACAAATCGAACCCAGAAAAATTCAAGGAAAAAGAATGAAAAAAAGCATACCTGGTCGAACCCTAGCGAGAGAGAGAGAGAGAGAGAGGTGTGAGTAATGGTCAAGACAAGAAAACAACAGCCAACAGGTACAAATATTGGCCACCTTTGTTTTTTCTTTATCTTTTCAATGTTTAGTTCCATAGATTAACCCTTGATTTGCACATCTATTTTTTTTTTTAATGTTACATTCAGTAAAAAAAATGTTAAAATATTTTTTATAAAAATATTATTGAGCTTTTTATTTTATTTTTATTTTTATTTTTAATTATTTAATGATCACCTTAAAAAAATTGTAAGTAAATACTTTTAGTGTTTCTTGTATAAATAAATATTTAAATAATTTTTTCTGTCTTCGTAATTTTTTTTTGTTAACTTTAATTCCTATTCAAATTTTGGTTTGATTTAAATTATTATTGTTATTTCAATTTCAATTTTCAATTTTCAAAAAAGAAGGGGGTGAGCTTAGTAGTAAAAGGGATGGGAATAACAACGGCCAACTTTAAGTATCTTTATTTGGGCCAAGGGGATCCAGTAGTGGCCCAATAGTCGAAACCATTAAAAGTTGAGTGATAAGAGCGGAGAGAGGTGAGGAACCATCGTCACCGACGGCGATGGCGATGGCGATGGCTATGGCCGCTTCCTCACTGTTTTCCCCTGTTCTACCCTACACCAAATTCTCACCCTCTATGCACTTCACGAGCTCCAGAAATTCCATTTTTGTCCTCTCGTGTTCTTCTCCGAAGAGCATTCCGGTGACGGAGAAGGAAGTGCTACAAGCTATAGCTGACTCGGACGGCAAGAACCTCCCATGCGTCAGAACCTACGACAACGACTTGTCTCAGCTCACACTCGTCGGAACCGTCGATTTCCAGCAAGCTTTGACGGCGGCCGCAGCTGACGGCGGTGAAGTTGCCTCCGACCATATCGCCGCCGGCATGGACGCCATGGTCGTCGAAACCGTGTTCCCTGCTCCTTCTAGCGACCACGCCACTGTCTCCACTCGACTGGTTCGTTCACTTTCGTCTTCTTCTCCACTTCGTTTCGTGAAATAGAGAAAGGAGAATGATAAATGTTAACGAACGGTGATTTCTGTCAAAGCACACTGTTATATTCCTTTAATATTAATCATTTTTTGTTTAAAAAAATCTCCGTATTACGCGTTCAATTTCGTGCTCATACGAACTAGCATGGCTGACTTGAAAATGAAACTCTGTTCATAGCAGCAGCATAATATGACAAATGTACTTATTGGTTCTGAATTCTGATACTATTTTTTTGTATATTGAGCTACAAGGAAAAGTGAGTGCATTAGGACCGTTTGTCTATGAAATGTTTTGGTGTGAATTATGTATGTTGTCTCTGGTGGGAGCTTGTTGCAATGCAATTTGAGGATTAAATTTCAAAAACTTGTTGTTTCGACAGTTCTTACCTGCTAGGAGAGTTAAAGAAAAAGCCACTAAGCTCCGGAAGTCTTTCCCTAAAGATGTATTTTCCAGCTCTGCATCTAAGAATGTACTTGCAATGACCTTTAGGCAAGTAGTGTTGCAGCAGATTTGGAGCTTTGACCTGTCTGTCTTTCAACCAGGAGAGGAACGGAAGATGGAGGATCTTGAAACACCAAGAGAGGTTCGTTTCTTTTTATTTCTCTTGAAGCTTTTGTGAGTTTTGGTATCACCGTTACTTTTGTAAATTGTAATGCCATAATACAATGTCTGTCCTGCTCCTGCAGGTGGACCTGATACTGATGCGCTGAGTTCTTTTTATGCATTTCATATGAGCAGGTTCTTGCATCTTTTGTTATTAGCTCAGCCGATGAATATCTTATCTCCGTGCTTGCAGAAGCCATTTGCATCTCTGCACTTCAAAGCACCCAAAAACAATTTCTTGACAAAACCCAGGGTGGTATTGGAAGTGGCTTCTTTCACTGGTTTCGGAAGCCTGAAAGTGTACAATCAAAAGATTCTGCAGTTATCTTATCCAAATTATTTGAAGATGAGATAGTTGAAAATGCTAGGAGTCTATTGGATAACTATAATTTAATGCAGGATGGCTTCATGCCTGTGAAAATTAAGTCGGGGCATCATTGGTGGAATCCATCATGTTATAAAAAGTTAGAGAAAATTGGTGGTTCTGATTTCAGTGCTTGGGCAAGTGAGTACTTACCTGCATATCGGTTAGAAATTGACACCAAGGTAATGGGAAATGCAAAAATTGAGGGCTGGAAGAAGTCTGCAGAGAATAGGTGGGAAGTTCTTTTGACCCACTCTCAAATGGTACTTTATCTTTTCCTTTTGCAACTGGCTTTGTATTTTTTATGTTAATTTTTTTTTTCAATTACTGGGAGTTTTAGCTCAACTATTTAAGTAAGTTTAGATGTGGGCTTTATATTTGTCTTCAGTGTTATTAAGAAGAGAAGGAAAAGAAGATAGTAAGACCTTTGGCTCAATATTCTTGTTTATGAGTTGTGGGTAGACCCCCCTCTTTCTCACTTCAAGTTAGATATCCAAATGATAGTTTGCTTTAATCATCTTAGTTAGAGTAGGCCATTGGCTACAATTGTTGGTGATTAATTGGACTATACGGGGTCAAAGCAAGTCCTTAAAGTATATCTCATCAAAACCATTGAAACATATGTATAACTTCATCTGAATTTTCTCTTTAAATCATTAATTTTTAAAGACAGTTGTAATAATGAGAAGAGAACAAAAATAAATAAAACAAACAAAAAATTACAAATGGTTAAAATTAAATATTGAAGAAAAAAAAAAAAAGAATGAAGGGGGGCAAACCAATAACCTGTCAATCTCATGACAACATTTGATTCTTTATGATTTACTTGTTGAAATATATATAATTTTGTTCATACTCCCTCGGTCCCTCCATTCCAAAATGACCTATATTTATGATTTTTTTTTCACATAGATTATGAACAACAATAAATAAGTTATTGAAACAATTTTACTAAAATCTTAGTTATTACACTGTTTATTTAGATTTACTTGTTGCACTTATTTAGTCATGTGGAGGGTTTTACTTGGGTCACCTGTAGCTATGTGATGACTGTGTCATTAAATCATGTATACAATTGATGTCATTCAGCTATAGGTTTAACAAAATTGCAGGTTCAGTTGGCTGAAACACTAGATATCTACTATGTGGATCCTTATTCACTACCTGATAAGCAATTATCCTGTGGTGTGGCTGCCAAGTTTGTCAATGTTTCCAATAAAAAGGTAATCAAATGTCTCTTTTTTTTTTTTTTTTTAAATCCACTAAATTTAGCATCTACAAGACTTGATTCTTTCATGGTATGATAAAGTCCATGGGAATTATCCTGTGGTGTGGCTGCGAAACTTGCCCAAGTGTGAGAGGAAGACAAAACTACATGATAATGTCTTTCTGTATATAAAGTTAGTCTTTGAAATTTAACTGATTTTTATTTTTTTAATATTTTTTTGTAGGGGAATTCTTTTCCAAAATTGTTGTCAGTCGCCCTTGCAAGTGGTATATTTCTTGTAGCCATTAGTGCTCTGGGTCAATTTTGTTTGCCTTGGTTATGCAAGGAAAGGAAACACTCTGTGGAACATAGATCTCTATCATCATCTGAAGTCAATGTTGCAATGCATGACCTTTTGGATGCAAAAATGGTTTGCACTCTACCCTTTTTTCTTTTATAAATTTATGTTATTATAATGAGATTTTTTACAAGCAGTTTATGCAAAATTTGCACCATTTTAGTGCAAGGTTATTGGTCGTTTTTAGTAGCTTTGTTTCTGAGTTCCTTCTGGCATATTGTCCTGTTTGTTTAATGGCTTTATTGGTTTATGTGCCTTATACTTCTTTCTGAGAACTCCTTGTTTGGATCTATTACATGGATAGTTGGAAGAGTTTTGCGTGTTAGCCATTGCTAAGGTAAAGGACACTTTTGGCTGGTCCAATGAAATTAAGGTGGAGGATGGTATTGGTGTCTGGATTGGAGAATTGCCGGCTTACTTGAGAGGTGAAGTTGTTGATACTCTTTCTACTTCAGAGAATATAGATGCAGATGCAAAAGTCTACATACAAGACATTGCCAGTTACCAGGTACTCCAGAATTTCAGAATATTATAATTAATTTTCTCCTATCATAGTTATTAATTATAATTCTATCAGGCAACTCTTATTAATGCATTTCTTGATGTTCTTGCCCTTGGAATTATTTGAAAAACAGGTGGTTTTCTCTAGCAAGGGGAAGATAGTTGGTTTTCAACCTTTGAGTCGGGTGGCTGTCAATCATTGGGCTGCTAATCCTTTAGCAAGGGAGCTATATGGAGGGAAAAAGCTTTCTCCAAGTAGGTTCTAATTGCTTTTAATATTTTATGTTTTAGCTTAACCTGCTATTAAAGTTGCTTACTGTTCTCTTGGATTCTCTCAAGCAGGTATCATTGAACCAGGACTCAAGGTGTCCCTTCCAGAAAAAGTTATCGTTGTAGAGTTATTAATGTCAATAAATCCAGATGCATATTTTGCTCTAGCCAGGCCATTCCGGTGATCCTTTTCTTAGGGTAATTGTAAGACTAGAAGCTAGTTAGGTCTTACTATACTGGTTGACTAACCAACGGAATATTGTAGGAAATTTTTCAGGCATGCCTCGATTTTTTATCAGTTTCTTTTTTTAATAGGCATCCTGAATATTTTAGCATCTTGTTTTTTTGTGAAAAAATGAAAATCCCCTCCACCACTTTGTTTCAAGATAGTGCATAACCCTTTCTCCATATGAATCTACTTGGAACATCATTTATCCATTGATTGGCTGAGAAAAGAGATGGATGGAAACAAGAGAGAAATTAAGAGACAAAGATATTGGAGAGAACAAAAAAAACAAAGTGAAGCGAAAATGATGTATTGTTTGGATGATTGGAAATGGAAAAAAAAATCTGCTTTATATAAGGAAGATAATGTTGATATAAACATTTATACCTTTATGTAAGGAAGAAGATTGGGGGGAAATGGAGAGTAAAAACGAGAAATGGTGTATTTTCTTCTTGCGTCCCATACAATGGGGAAAAATTCACTGTCTATGGTGTGCCAATCAAGTGAAGTTGTCTTTTTTTCCTTTAACCCAATTTCCATTCTCCATCTTTTTCTACTTTATTTGATTAAAACAAAGAGCACATTATTGTTGATATCGTTGGTGGACATCACGATTGAGTTGTGGTATTGATTTCTTGAATTGCTTACCATTTGATGTCCTTGGTCCTGTTTTAGAAGCTTTTATTGGTGGTACTGTTCTATAGTGTAAATGTTGCTGATTTTGGACTTTTATGCAGCAATATAATTTTTTGTAAATTAAACTAATAAAAGTTTGTCACATTAGTTGAACTCGATTTATTATTTATTTGGTTTAAAGTTGAGACTATTATATCTAGATATTTATACATTCTATAAAAATATTGGGGTTGTGTTTGCTTGTAAATACAATTGCTCTTATATTTTCTTTTAATTAAATTTATGAAAAAAAATATCGAAACCACTCACGCGGAATGGACAAAGAAGCCTGGGAGATAGAAGAACTCGTGTATTTCATGACTTTCCAAACTGTTGGATTTGTTTAGAATGACAAAGGGCATGAAGTTAGATTTTCATCTCATTTTTCAAAGAACTACCAGTACAATCCACACCTATGAGCTCTTCCCACATAACTTAGCAGGAGTATCACATTCTTGTAATTCCATTTGCTTGGCCTTAATTTAATTTTGATCAACCATGGGTACCAACACTAACACCTTTCATGTTGCAATGTATCCATGGTTTGCCTTAGGCCATTTTACCTCATTCCTTCACATCTCCAACGAGCTTGCTGAACGTGGCCACAAGATTTCATTTCTCATGCCTAAAAATACTATCCCCAGATTGAGGCATTTCAATCTCCACCCTGATCTTATCTCCTTCATTCCAATCACCATACCACATGTCGATGGTCTCCCTCTTGGCTCCGAAACAACTGCAGACCTTCCTTTCTCATTGCACTCCCTTCTCATGACTGCAATGGACCTTACTGAGTCTGTCATCGAAGCTTCTCTAAAAGAACTGAGTCCCCATATGGTCTTCTTTGATTTTACATATTGGTTACCTGCATTGGCATGCCGATTAGGCATCAAGGCTTTGCATTACTGCACAATAAGTCCAGCCACTGTGGGGTATTTGATAAGCCCTGAAAGAAATCTCCATGAGAAATCATTAACAAAAGTTGATTTGATAAACCCTCCACCAAACTTTCCACCATCAGCCATAAGGCTACAACCTCATGAAGCAAGAGAGTTAGCCACCACCACTGCAAAGGATTATGGGAAAGGCATTTCATTTATGGAGCGCCAATTGATCTCTTTTGCTAGCTGCGATGCCATCATTTTCAAAACTTGCAGAGAAATGGAAGGAGCTTATTGTGATTATCTTGAAAGCCAAATGAGAAAGCAAGTGATTTTGGCAGGACCAGTTTTGCCAAACACACCAACCTCGATTCTAGAAGAAAAATGGGCGACTTGGTTGGGAAGTTTCAAACCCAAAAGAGTAATTTTCTGTTCCTTTGGAAGTGAATGCATTTTGAAGAATAGTCAATCTAAGGAACTTCTATTGGGTTTTGAACTCACGGGAATGCCTTTCCTAGTTGCCTTAAAACCCCCTATTGGAGTTGAAACAATAGAATCAGCTTTGCCTGAAGGATTTAATGAGAGAACAAAGGGAAGAGGGGTGGTACATGGAGATTGGGTTCAACAACAATTGATATTGAGTCACCCATCTGTGGGTTGCTTTGTGACTCATTGTGGGTCTGGGTCATTAACAGAGGCCATGGTAAATGAGTGTCAATTGGTACTACTGCCCCATGCTGGAGATCAATTTATTAATGCAAGAATACTGAGTGGAGACTTGAAAGTAGGAGTAGAGGTTGAGAAAAGTGAAGATGGACTATTTACCAGGGAAGCTGTGTGCAAGGTAGTGAGAGTTGTAATGGACTGTGATACTGAAGTGGGTCAAATAGTGGGAACCAATCATGCTAAATGGCGGGAATTCTTGTTCAGTAGAGGGCTGGAAAAATCTTATGTGGATCATTTGAATCAGATGCTCCATAATCTACTCAAATCTTTGATTAAGAAAGAATTACAAAGTTTTGAAAGTGACTAAATAAACAAAAGTTTAGTATCACCAGAGAATAAATATTGATGATGTTTTTTATTACAGATATTGAAATCAAATTCTGCTGTTGGAAAACTTGTACTGTGTGTGAGACAAACTTTATATTTTGTTCTCTATTACAAGAGATAATAGCATAATTGAATCACAAGCAAATCTGAACAATTAATATGGATTGAAGAAGGAAGCATTTCTGCAGTTTAACTAAACATATTGAATTGAATGCTACAAAAACCAAAGCTCCTTCTGCATGGCTCTGCTGATCTCATTATTTATCACTGGCCACTGGATTTTCTAGGCCAAAGCGGCGTCTGAACTTAGCAATCTGTCCTAAACTCTCGGCCATTTGACGCTTAGCCCGAAAGTGGTAGACTTTCCCTACAGGGTGTATCTTTGTCATCATCACATGCATCAACCTACCCGTTTGTGTAACGTAAGATATCCATTGCTTCTGTGGTTGAATTCCCTTCTTCATCTCCTACCAATATGCCCAGCTACACACATTCATTTAATCAAACACTTCGCAGGCAAGCCTCAAGAAATTAATATTCATTTTTAAATTGACAAAAACAAATTTCTGGGTTATTAGAAAGAACAAAACAGAATACCCCTTTTCATGTAAAATTACAAATAAATTAAAAAACTGAGCTTTAAAGTCAAATTGAAGAAAAAAAAAATGTACACTTACTAGGACCTAAGGGGAGTCGTTAGATTCAATTCAATTCCTGAACTTCGATGCTTGTTAGATTCAATTTGCAGCAAAGTGAACGGAAAAGATGAGATTTTTAAATTTAGGTTGAAGATAAATGGTACTGGTTCAATTTGGGCCCAATAGACCCATTTGTTTAAGCCCAAATAAACATATGGTCAAGTGGTATATTTTCTCAAAAAACTATTACTGTACTATAGTTTTCGGACACTAAAAAATAAAAAAAGTCAAGCAGAGGGCAAAAAATAAAAAATAAAAAGTCAATCATCTAAATGCGTGTCACTGATAAAAAAAAAAATGCGTGTCCTTCAAAAAAAAATTATATATAATATATCTTCCGAATTTATGTGGAGTTTAACTAGGGTTTTTGGAATTTTGGAATAAAGGGAAGCCGAGTGCATCTTCTTTTTGTTGTGGCAAACTTCAATCTCATAAATTAGCAGAAGGAAGAAGAATTTGATTCGAGAAATCGTAGCGTAGCGTTGCATTGCTGCGATTGAACGATACGATGGGGAGAGGAAAATTCAAGAGCAAGCCAACCGGTCGTCGCCAGTTCTCCACCCCGGAAGATCTCCGTCAGTCCCTTCTTTCATTTTTTTTTTTTGCAGAAGTTTACGTCTTTAGACTTTAAACTTCAATTGCTATAACTTTTTCTTTGTGTGCATGTTTTGTTTTCCTTCCTCTCAACTCATCACCTGAATCCAATTATAGTTTTGTTGTTGCAAAATATGGTTTTGAGCTATAAGGGATGATTTTGTTATTGTTTTTGTGTAGAATGGGATGAAGGGTGGTTATGGATGTTTTGACGTGGGATTGGTTGGGATTGTTAGATCTGGCTTTGGAACTCTGAATATCTGTTCTTGTTTGAATTGAATTTTATGGCTGTGCATTTATTTGGATTAACCGTTATGGATTGTTTGCCTTTTTGTTTATGGATTGTTTGCCTTTTTGTTTGATTTTTTTTTTTCTTGTGAAGCTTTAAAAGTGAGCTACAGTTATAAATATTAAGTCAGGACCATAGATGAAGGGGAAATATTTTATAATTATTTTTATGGTGGAGAGGGAAAGGTAACCATCAATGTTTAATGAAATACTAATGGAGAAAACAAGAACTAATTGCCCCTTTAATTTGCCGAGATTGTCATTTTGCTGTTTGTGATTTCGGTGAGTTTCTATTTGGGCTACCCCTTATTAGACTATAACTTATGAATATGTCTTTTGTGTGTTGTGTCTGTGGGTTTAGTGAATATGTCTGTGGTGAAAAGAAAAAAAGCACCTCTGAAACTTAAATGTTGCTTTTGACTACTGCAGTTGCTGGAACCTCTAACCGTCCTCGAACTTTTAGACAGGTTTTTTTCTGCATCTTTTTCTCCTCTTCATTTTGCACCTCTCTCTCAAAGTGCACACACACATAATCGGTTTGTTATATAAAGTATCTATGGCAACAATTCATTTTCTTTATATCTTTTTCATTATCTTCAAACTTATCAGAAAGAAGCTGAGCATGAAGAAGAAGAAACTGAGGAAGTATCTGGGGACGAATCTGGAGAAGAATCTGAAGAAGAAACTTCTGTTAGTATCTTGCAGTAATTACTTATGTAGATGGGTTGCATTTTTTTTTTTGTTTTTAAAAAAGGATTTGTTTCTTTCTATGGTCTTCCTCTGTTAATATGAAATTTGTTATCTCGTCACTATATAATGTATGCAGAAGAAAAAAGGAACACAAGGGGTTATTGAGATTGAAAATCCTAATTTGGTCAAGCCAAAGAGCTTGAAAGCTAGAGATGTTGATGTGAGTTCAACTTTACTGTTGTGGTCCTTACATAGACATCTTTATAGAGGTTGAAAGAATAATGCTATTTTCTTGTGGATGCAGGTTGGAAAAACAACAGAACTTTCAAGGCGTGAAAGGTTAGCTACTTTTCATTTGCCTGTGTTGTTTAAATGGGGGCACAGTTGTCAAAATTTAGATACACGTAGCATCAGAAAAGAGGGAAGGGGGAATGTGTAAATCTTGAGATTGTTACTCTAACATGGATTGTAAGATTCTACTTAAAACAAAAAAAAAATATATTTAAACTTGTATATTTGTATATGCATATAGAATAGAATAACAGAGATAGGAAAATAACCTATAAATCACAACTTACATTCAATTAAAGCCTCCATCACAGAACTGTAACAAGCCTCCAACAGAGAACCTCTCCAAGTCTCCAAACAAAGAAGAGAAAACATTTAAGGCACACAAAATTAATTGAACTGGGTTTTTCACTTCTGCGTTTTACAACCTGACCCATGCCACAATTCATGTAAGATCAGAAATTTCTCAATTCCATAATCTTCCCTGTTGATCCTGCTACAAAAGCACCACCGTGCCTATAATAGAACATAGAAGGGAGTCAAAATTCGTAGGATTTAATGAGACCTAAAACTTACAATTTTATCAACAATGAGAGGGGGTGGGGTTATATATAATAATGAACTTAAGGAGTGTGTTGCTTATTGTTAAAAGGGGAGCAGAACATTCTGTTAGGTCTAATTGTTTCAGCGTCAGTTCTATATTAGGGGTATATTGTAAGTGAAATTTGTGAAACATGTTTTTTAATATATTTAAATTTCCCTGCCTGATTACAGAGAGGAGATAGAGAAACAGAGAGCACATGAGCGCTACATGAGGCTGCAAGAGCAAGGAAAAACAGATCAAGCAAAGAAAGATTTAGGTACCAGTAGCTCTTGAAATAGTTTCTCTATTTATATGCTTTAGCCTTTTTGTACATTGTTTTAATTTTCTTTATCTGTGCCTTTTGATATTATTATTACATAATTTAATGTATGAGTTGTGCAGGGTGAAGTGTTCTATAATGAGGGCATTTGTTTTCCAATGATTAATGTTTAGTTTCTCTGTTTTGCAGAGCGTTTGGCCCTTATACGTCAGCAAAGGGCAGAAGCTGCTAAAAAGCGAGAAGAAGAGAAAGCTGGTTAGTTCTAAATACTATTTTGTTTGTTGTTCTGCTTACTCTATTTTGATATCCAAAAGCATGAAAATAATAAGTAAATTTGTTCCACAGCCAAAGAGCAGAAGAAGGCTGAAGCGCGCAAGTGAATTTCCTGGATAAAATGGCATGTTGCCAAATTTACTCCAATTAGTAGGAGTATGTGCTCTTACTACACTTCCAACATTATGTCCATTTAGCTTTATATTATGGTATTACCATACCAAGCTGGTAACATGTAATGCGATTATTTTCATATTCTGTGGTTTAATTAAAATCGAGATTATACATATACAAACGTTTATCACAGCTGAGTAGACTACTTTTTTTAGCTATATTTGTATTACAACACTTAAGTTTTCCTTCAATTGCACACAGGCCCCACCCCTCAAAAAAGTCTATATTCATGGTCAATTTTTTTTTTTTTATCTTTTTATTATTTTGTGCTGGCAACAAAATCTCACTTTGATTAAATAAAAGTGTAAAACACTATCGTGTAAGGTCAATTTAAGCAACTGTTAAATGTTAATAATATAATACCGTGTCCAAATATCTCATGGTTTGTCTAGGATATGATTGTCCTCTTCTGAAACTGTAGGTTAATATTTTTCTACAGTCAGATCAATTTACTGAATCTGAAATTAATCATAGTGTTTGGGGTTGCGTGAGCTGTTATTTGGCGACCAGCTTGACTATTTCTTAACAAAAAGTTAGTACGAACTGTTACGAATGGAAAAAAATGAGTCAATCAATGGGTATTTTACTCATTTTATATAAGAAACCTGTTTGTTTTCGAACAGCAAATGCATTGTTTTGGAGTTGTTACAAATTGTATCACATTCTAGTATTTTATTTAATAAAATTTTAAGAGTAAAATAATTGTATACTGTTAGTTAATCATAATTCACTGTTATAATAACTTTTGAAATAATTTTGTATAAATCTTATTCTCAATTTAATTTTTTATTTGAAAATTGTATGATTATTTTTCACTATTATTTGTACAATGATAGTATTTTTAATAATATTATATCATTTTATATTTAATATAACTTAAATACATTTTTACTTTATATTTGAAAATTGTATTATTGTTTTAATAAGATTAGTAACAATAAAAGAGTATCATTTTAATTTTTAATTATTAAACATTTTCACTTGAAAATAAAAAAGGTTGAGCAACTTTACTTGGTGGCAGCCAGGCCCACTTGACTGGACACTTTTCTACACTGTCTCTGTCGGAGGCCCAATGTGAGAAGCGCGCCGGTTTCAAATAAAAAATCCCTTATTGATTCAAAACTTCAAATTAACTAACTCGATCCCTAATTTGAATTTGAACTTTGAAGTGCAGTGCAATGGAGGTTCTGTACACGAAGCTCTATGCCAAGTACACCAAACTCAAGGTCTGCAATAATTTATCTTTCATGAACATGAGCTTGAATAACACACCTTATTACTATGCTTTCTTACTCACTGTTTCTCATTTTAGACCAAGAAACTCTCTGATTTGGAGCACCTCAACGAAAAACAACAATGTCAATTCCTCAATCGCTTGTCTGGTACGTTTCTTCTCTGTTCCCCCCTTCCGCGTCGTCAAATCTCTCTTCCAACGCCTTCTCAATTTTTACGTGTTGCAACTTGCAGCTGCCGATGAGTTGATAGAGCACTTGGAGACCGAAAGGGAAGAGCTTCTTGGCCAAGTCAATCATTTCAGAACTGAGCTCGCTTCGCTTAGGTATTAAACCTTTTTTTTTTCAGTGTGTGGAATAGTTTCTTTGATTCCTTTCGTTTTGTTCATGCAAATGTCTTAATTTAAATTTCAGGGCTGCCAGGGATAAACGGGTTGCGGATTATCAGATGCTTTTGATGGAGGAAAGCCACAAAAGTGAGACCCTCCTTCCTTTTTCCGTGTCTTCAAATTAAATTTAAATACTTGTTAAATAATTGTAGTACACATGTTGACAAAGTTTTTTTCAGTTCCTGAGAATACGGGGAGGAATAATTGTTGAAAATAATGCTTTTCACCGGGTCTTAACTTGCTTTTGTGCTGATCGTTGATGTTTTCCTGCATTTTTCCTAAAGGGTTTCACATGTTTGATGTTCAACTTATTTTTCTTATTTAACATTTAAAAAAATTCCACCTTTATTCTTTGGGGATGTATGTGTAATTTAGTTTAATTTAGATTTTTTGGTGGCACATCCAAAGAATGGGTATCATGAGGAACATATGATGGTTGTTGCTTTTACAGCATTGTTTGAGTGTAATAAAGCATAAATCTTTCACTTGGTAATGTTAATGTTTAATAGTTTACCATTATGATAGCTATCTTGTTAATCTTTTACTTTGGAACCTTTGTGGGAATCTATATTCAATTCAGGAGTTTGATTATGTTTCATTGCATTTTTTGTGAATGTGAGTTCACCACCATATTTCCATGCTCCTTTCCTTAAATGTATCTCAATTTCATTTATTCTTGTTCTCTATTCATTTATTTGGCAGATGAAGCTCTTTCTGAAAAAGTTGATAAATTGCTGAAGCTTCACCAAGAAGGAACATCTCATGATTTAAATAATAACAGTAAGATAATGACTGCAGATGATCAGTTTAAGACTAGCTCTAACAGCTCATCTATAAGAATGACAAGAAAGCGTACAAGGCAGATTGCTTTGCAGAAAGAAGCAAAGTGTATATCTTTTGAAAATGATCAAAGTAATTCTGTGGAGAGAGAGACAACCAAAAATGCTTGCAAGGAGACTGCTTCTGCTAAGGTGAGCATTTAAAACCCTAGAAATGGTATAAATAGGTGTAAGTATGTATATAGAGAGAGAGAGAGGAGGGATCAAATTACACTCCATCTTCACCATTCATTTTTTAAGATCTAATGGTTATAATAAGTCATTAATCTTAACCATTAGATCTTAAGAAAATGAATGGAGAGGATGGAGTATAACTCTCTTAGAGTTACTCTTGGTGTAATGTGATCCTTCCTCATATATATATGCATACTGTTTAATTCATTTGGGTGGAATGTAATCACCTTAATATGCTGACATTTCTTGTGAAAAAAGCTGCTGGAGTGCTGTACAAAGGTTAATGATCAATCAGGTTGGTGTTGGCAATTGTTATTAACGCTTGGTGTGTGAATTGTTTGGTTAGAATTTTGGTATATTTTATATACTCTTCATTGTGTTTTACAGGCATTGATTTACATGAAAGTGGTCATGGTAATTGGCTTATTCAAGTTCTTTTTGAGTATGCACTGCGAATGAAATTATCCACTGACTATCAAACGGGACAAATATGCCTTTCTGCACTTCATCAATCAAGCGGTAATTCATAATTTTGGATTGTAACTGATTTGTCCGTTTTATTATTTTTTAATCTTATTATACCTTGTTTTTAATCAACAGTTTGTTGGAATATTAATAATAAATATGCTTGGCTATATTGTTTCAATTTAGATATATTTCTGGAATTATGATGGCTTGTTGGATGGTCAAGATAGGATAAGGATGGATAAGATAAAAGAGCAAGATAAAAGTAGAAAAGGAAATGAGCATGATTAGCTCTTATCCTGTAAAGTGTCAGTTTTTGGACACTGGTTGTTTTTTAAGCAGAATTCAAAGTTATTTTATTCTCAGTTCAGTAAGACCTTAGTTTCATTTGTAGATCATTCTTTGACAAAGCTACTAATCTTGGTCACAGTTTTTAGAGTTCTCCAACTGCTCCATCTTATTGCTAAATTAGTCTTAATTTTAAATAAAATTCTTGCCATTTTGCAGAATGCAGATATGTAACTGCTTGGTTAACATATTTCTTTTATTGCAACAATGATAGGTTACTCCTTCAGTTTATCGTGGATTAGCAAATCCCCTGGAGAGGAAGCAGAGCTGCTGTACCATGTTTTATCTCTAGGCACATTTGAAAGAGTGGCACCAGAATGGATGAGGGAGGACATCATGTTCAGCCCTAGCATGTGCCCCATATTCTTTGAAAGGCTAGTTCGTGTGTTATCATGTTGAACCACTAATTTTTATTTGCAGAATATTAAGTTGTGTTGTACGAGTAGACTTGCCTGTTTCTCTCCAATCCTAGAGATGTAAAAGTATGTAAAGAAGAACGGTAAAGAAGAGAAAAATCATTGAAATTATTGAATTGATTCTTTCAGAGATATTTATACAGGTAAATGAAAGATAATATTTTTTTTATGCTTCAAAAATGAAAAAAACAACTAAAGAAAATGAAAGATAATGAGAAACTAAATTATGATATAATTAGAGTTTAATCTGGTGCACTGTAAACTATTTTTTTTATATCTTACATTCAATTAAAAATCATTCTACATATGAATTTTAAAATAAATATTACCAAGTTAAACTTTTTAATTGAATTACATTGACATTATTGAATTGCTTCTTTATACAATTATCAATTTTTTTATTATATATTTTAAAAGGTTTTTTTACATATATTCACTTGATCTTAAATATAAAAATTTAGATCATTAAAATGAATATATATTTTGATTTAATTAATCAATAAAATTAAAGCATTAATTCTTAATTTTTTTTATATTTTGTATACATTGTAATTATTTATTAAGTTTTATAAAAAAAAAAAATTATAATGTGTATACATGTATATTTTTGTCTAAATTTAATGATTTTTCTTTTATTTTTACATTCATATAAACAAATTATTATATATAATTAAATTATTAGAGGATCATAGAAGAAAATCAAAGATGTGAAAATAATTTAAATTTTAAAGTTTTGTTTAAGTCTCAAGATTTAGTATTCAAGATTTAAAATTTTATTTATAATTTATAATTTAAGGTCTAGACTGTTATAGTTTAAAATTAATGGTTGAGGGTTAAGGATTCAATGTTTATGGTTTAAGAGTTTATTTAGGGTTTATGATTTATTATTTCAGAGTTTTAGGATTTTAGTGTTTATGATTTATAATTCATTGTCTTTGATTTATGGTTTATAGTCAATTGTTTAATGTTTGGGATCTAAGGTTTATAGTGAATTGTTTAGATTTAAGGTTTATGGTTTTCAATTTATGGTACATGGTTCATTGTTTAAGGTTTGTAGGTTAATATTTTAGTGTTATATGTTAGGTTTTATGGTTTATGGTTTGATATTTAGGATATTATAATGTATGGTTCATAGTCTTAGGTTTATATTTTATGGTTTAAGGTTTATATGATATGATTTGGGAGTTTTTGGGTTAATAATTCATTGTTTTAAGGTTTAAAGTTTGAGGTTTAAAGATTTTATGGATATGAGTTTTAGTGTTTATGGCTTCATGATTTAGGTTTTAAGGTTTCAATTTTTATAATATCATGATTTAGTGGTTTGGATTCATTATTTTAAGGTTAAGTGTTTTATCATGGTTAAGGGTTGATGTCTAGGTTTATGATTTAGAATTTTATTATCCATGGTTTTAGGATCCATGGTTTTCATGATTTAAGTTTAAGGTTTTAAGGATTTGAGTTTAGGGTTTTATGGTTTAGAGTTTTATACTTTAATGTTTTAAGGTTTAAAGTTTAAGGTTTAGGGTTTATGCTTTAAGGTTTTAGGGTTTTGTGTTACATGATTTATGGTTTTATAGTTTTGGATTTAGGGTTTTATGGTGTAAGATTTAGAATTTCATTTCATAATTTAGGATTTATGGTTTCATTAGAATTTAGGGTTTATAATTTATGATTCCATTTCATGGTTTATGATTTCATACTTTAGGATTTATGGGTATTAAGATTGAGTGTTAGGGTTGAATGATTTAGGATGCATGGTTTCATTAGGATTTAATGGTTTCATGTTTTAGGATTTAAGGTTTCATTTATAGTTTCTTTTATGAAACATTAAATTAGGATTTATTGTTTTAGTTATGAAACCCCAAAGCCTTATGATTTCATGGTTTCTAATATAATATTTAAGGTTTTATTAATGAAAACAAAAATCCTTGGGAATTCATAAAAGAAGCCCTAAATCTAAATTTAGGGTTTCATGAATGAAACCTTAAGGATTTAAGGTTTCATAAATTAAACTCTAAGGATTTAGGGTTTAATTTATGAAACTGTAAAGATTTAAGGTTTCATTTATGAAACACTAAATTAAGATATTAGGTATTATTTATGAAACCTAAAATCCTTATGGTTTCATGGTTTATGGTTTAATATTTGAGGTTTCATTAATGAAATCCTAAATCTTTAGGGTTTCATTTATGTTATGAAACCATAAATTATGATTTAGGGTTTTAATTATAAAACTTTAAATTAGGATTTAGTGTTTTATTTATGAAATCCCAAATCCTTATGGTTTCATGGTTTATGATTTAATATTTGAAATTTTATTTATGAAATCCTAAATTTGAATTTAGGGTTTCTTTTAGAAAACACTAAATTAAGATTTAGTGTTTTAGTTATGGAACCTTAAATACTTAAAATTAAATTTATGAAACCTCAAATCCTTAAGATTTTATGATTTTTAATTTAATATTTGGGGTTTCATTGATGAAACCCTAAATTGTTAGGATTTTGTTAATGAAACCTTAAATCCTTGGAAATTCATAAATGAAACCCTAAATAAAAATATAAGATTTCATAAATGAAGTCCAAAGGATTTAAGATTTCATATTTGAAAACCTAAGGATCAAGTGTTTCACTTATAAAACTCAAAGTATTTAAGGTTTCATTTATGAAACCATAAGCATTTAGGCCTTCATTTATGAAACACTAAATTAGGATTTAGGGTATTATTTATCAAACCCAAGTCCTTATGGTTTCATGGTTTATGATTTCATATTTGAGATTTTATTAATGAAACCCTCAATTTTTAAGATTTCAATTATGAAATCTTAAAATTGGATTTAGGTTTTCTTTTATCAAATACTAAATTGGAATTTAATGTTTTAGTTATCAAACCCTAAATTTATAGGGTTTCATTTATGAAATCTTTATGATTTCATTATTTCTAATTTAACATTTTGGGTTTTATTAATGAAACCATAAATCCTTATGATTTTAGTGTTTCATAAATAACCCCAAAGATTTGGGGTTTCATAAGTGAAACCTTATAAATTTAGGGATTCATATATAAAATCTTAAAGATTTAGCGTTTCATTTACGAAATACTAAATTAAGATTTAGGATTTTATTTATTGAACCCAAAATCCTTAGGGTGTTATTTATGAAACCTTAAATACTTAAGGTTTTATGATTTTTTATTCAATATTTGGGATTTCATTAATGAAACCCTAAATCCTTAGAATTTTTTTAATAAAACACTAAATCCTTGGAGATTCATTAAAAAAAACCTAAAAAGAAATTTAAGACTTCATAAAAGAAACCCTTAGGATTTGGGGTTTCACTTATGAAACACTAAGTATTTAGGGTTTCATTTATGAAACACTAATTTAGGATTTAGGATATTATTTATCAAACCCTAAATCCTTATGATTTCATAATTTATGATTTAATATTGGAAGTTTCATTAATGAAGCCTTAAATCTTTAAGGTTTCAAATGAAACCCTAAATTTGGATTTAGGGTTTCATTTATCAAACATTAAATTTGGATTTAAGGCTTCTTTTATTAAACAATAAATTAAGATTTAATGTTTTAGTTATGAAATTCTAAATTCTTAGGATTTTATTTATGAAACCTTAAATCATTATGGTTTCATGGTTTCTGATTTAGTAGTTGGAGTTTTATTAATGAAACCGTAAATTTTACAATTTCATTAATAAAACCCTAACTCTTTAAGGATTTATAAATGACACCCTAAATCCAAATTTAGGGTTTCATAATTATCAAACCCTAAGGATTTTGAGTTTCATTTATGAAACTTTAAGTATTTAGGGTTTTATTTATGAAAAACTAAATTATGATTTAAGGTTTTATTTATGAAACCCCAAATTCTTATGGTTTTATGGTTTATGATTTAATATTTTGGGATTCATTAATGAAACCTTAAATCTTTAAGTCTCATTTATGTTATGAAACCCTAACTTGTGATTTAGGTTTTCAATTATAAAACTCTAAATTAAAATTTAGGGTTTTGTTTACGAAACCCTAAATCCTTGTGTTTTGTGATTTATGATTTAACATGTGGGGTTTCATTTATGTTATGAAACCCTAAATTATGATTTAGGATTTCAATTATAAAATTCTAAATTAGGATTTAAGGTTTCACTTATGAAACCTAAATCCTTATAGTTTCATGGTTTATGATTTAATATTTAAGGTTTAATTAAATCTTTAGTTTTTCATTTATCTTATGAAACCCTAAATTATAATTTATGGTTTCAATTATAAAACTCTAAATTAAGATTTTGGGTTTCATGTATGAAACCCCAAATCCTTATGGTTTCATGATTTATGATTTAATATTTGGAGTTTCATTAATGAAACCTTAAATCCTTATAGTTTCATTTATGAAACCTAACATAATTAAGGATTCATTTATGAAACCCTAAATCTCAAATTTAACATTTCATAAATGAAACCCTAAGGATTTGGGGTTTCATTTATCAAAATTGAGAATTTAGGGTTTCATTTATGAAACTCCAAATCCTTATGGTTTCATAGTTTATGATTTAATATTTATGATTTCATTAATGAAACCATAAATCTTTAGGGTTTCATTTAAGAAACTTGGTTGATGAAACTTTAACTCAGGATTTAGTGTTTTAGGGTTTCAATTATAAATATCTAGATTAAGATTTAAATGAAACCCCAAATCCTTATAGTTTCATGGTTTATGATTTAGATTTGGGGTTTCGTTAATGAAACTCTAAATCTTTAGGGTTTCATTTATATTATGAAACCTTAAATCATGATTTAGGATTCCATTAATCATGATTTAGGATTCCACTTATAAAACTCTTAATTAGGATTTAGGGTTTCACTTATGAAACCCCAAATCCTTATAGTCAAGGTTTATGATTTAACATTTGGATATTCATTAATGAAACCCTATTTCTTTAGGGTTTTATTTATCGAATCATAAAGTTGGATTTAGTGTTTCTTTCATGTAACATTAAATTAGGATTTAATGTTTTATTTATGAAACCTTAAATCTTTAGGGTTTCATTTATGAAATTGTAAATCCTTATAGTTTCATGGTTTCTTATTTAATATTTGGGTTTTGAAATCCTAAATCATTAGGATTTCATTACTGAAACCTTAAATCCTTAAGGATTCATAAAAGAAATCCTAAATACTTAGGATTTCATTTACGAAAACCTAAGGATTTATTGTTTTATTTATGAAATACTAAATTAGAATTTAGGATTTTATTCATGGAACCCAAAATCCATAGGGTTTCGTAGTTTTCGATTGAATATTTGGGGTTTCATTAATAAAACCCTAAATCATTATAATTTTGTTAAGGAAACAATATATCCTTGGGGAAACGTAAAAGAAACCCTAAATTCAAATTTAGTGTTTCATAAATGAAACCCTAAGTATTTGGAGTTTCACTTATGAAACTCTCAATATTTAGGGTTTCATTTATGAAACCATAAAGATTTAGGGCTTCACTTATGAAACTTTTAATATTTAGGATTTTATTTGTAAAATTATAAGGATTTATGGTTTCATTTATGAAATAGTAATTTAAGATTTGGAGTATTATTTATCAAACCTTAAATCTTTATAGTTTCATGGTTTATGATTTAATATTTAAGGTTATATTAATGAAACTTTATGTCTTTAGGGTTTCATAAATGAAACCTTAAATTTAGATATATGGATTTTTTTTATTAAACACTAAACTAGGATTTAAGGTTTTAGTTATGAAACCCAAAATCCTTAGGGTTTTATTTATGAAATCCTAAATCATTACGGTTTCATGGCTTTTGATTTAATATTTGGAGTTTTATTAAGGAAACGATAAATTCTAAGATATCATGAATGAAAACCTAAATCTTTAATGATTCATAAAAGAAACCCTATATCCAAATTTAGGGTGTCATAAATGATATCCTAAGGATTTGGGATTTCATTTATAAAACTCTAAGTATTTAAGGTTTCATTTATGAAATCCTAAGGATTTATGATTTCATTTATGAAACGCTAAATTATGATTTAACGTTTTATTTATTAAACCCCAAATCCTTATGGTTTCATGGTTTATGATTTAATATTTGGGGTGTTATTAATGAAACCTTAAATATTTGAGTTTCATTTATGTTATAAAACCCTAACTTATGATTTATGGTTTCACTTATAAAATTCTCAATTAGGATTTAGGATTTCCGTTATAAAACCCCCAAATCATCGTGGTTTCATGGTTTATGATTTAATATTTGGGGTTTCATTAATGAAATCCTAAATCTTTTTGGTTTCATTTATGAAACCCTATATTTGGATTTATAATTTCTTTTGTGAAACAATAAATTGAGATTAATCTTTTAGTTATGAAACCTTAAATATTTAGGGTTTCATTTATGAAATCGCAAATCCTTATGGTTTCATGGTGTTTAGTTTCATATTTAGGGTTATCCTTAGGATTTTATTATTCAAACCCTAAATCCTTAAGGTTTCATAAATGAAACCCTAAGGATTTAGGGTTTCATTAATGAAACCATAAGTATTTATGGTTTCAATTATAAAACTCTAAATTAGGATGTAGGGTATTATTTATGAAACCTCAAATACTTAAGGTTTCATGGTTTATGATTTAATATTTGGGGATGCATTAATGAAACCCTAAATCTTTAGGGTTTCATTGATAAAATCCTAAATTTGGATATAAAGTTTCTTTTATGAAACATTAAATTAGGATGTAATTTTTTTTATTTATGACACCCTAAATCCTTAGAGTTTCATTTATGAAACTCTAAATCCCTATGATTTCATGATTTATGATTTAATATTTGAGGTTTCATTAATGAAATCTTAAATCGTTGAAGTTTCATTTATAAAACCCAAAATCCTTAAGGATTCATAATAAGGATTTGGGGTTTCATAAATGAAACCCTAAAGATATAGGGATTAGTTTATGAAATGAAACCCTAAGGATTTAGGGTTTAATTTATGAAACCTTAAATTAGGATTTAGAGTTTTATTTATGAAACCCCATATTCATTATAATTTCATGGTTTATGATTTAATCTTGGGTGTTTCATTAATGAAATCCTAATTCATTAGGGTTTCATTTATTAAACCCTAAATTTATATTTAGGGTTTTTAATGAATCCCTAAGGATTTAAGGTTTTATTTTTGAAACCTTAAAGGTTTAGGATTTCATAAATAAAATCTTAATTTTGTTATAAATGAAACCCTAAATTTTAAATTAGAGTTTTATGGTTTAGGATTTAGGGTTTCATTTATGAAACTTCAAATCCTTAGGGTTTTATTATTTATGATTTATGGTTTCATTTATGAAACCTTAAATTTTTTAGGGTTGCATGTGGTTTTATTTGTAAAACCTCAAATTTGTCGTGTTTCATTTATGAAACCACAAATTAGAATTTAGTCTTAGAATTTCATAAATGAAACCTTAAATTATAAATTAATATTTTATGGTTTATGGTTTTGGATTTAGGGTTGCATTTATGAAACCCTACATTAGGATTTAAGTTATCTTTTATGAAAATAAATTTGGTTTTAGGGTTTCAGTTGTGAAACCACAAATCCTTAATGTTCTTTCATAAAAAAAAAAATCCTTAATGTTCCATGATTTAGGATTTAAGGTTTTATTTATGAAATCGCAAATTCTTAGGATTTCATGATTTAAGATTTAGAATTTAATTTATAAAATCCAAAATATTTATATTTCTTTGAAACCCTAAATTGTTAGGATTTCATTGAAACCTTAAACCCCAAAGTATAATATCCTAAATCATATAACTTGAACTATAAACTATAAACCATAAAATTATAAACTCAGAAAACCCTTAGATCCTAACTCATAACCCTAAATCATGAACCAAAACTTTAAATCCTAAACCCTAAATCCTAAAACTTTTGTATAATAAACCTGAAATCATGAAACCTTAGACACTAAGATCTAAACCTTAAAAAATGGACCTCAAACCCTAAATCATGATCCATAAACTACAAAATCCTAAAACTCAAAACCCTAAATTTCTAAACCTTAAACACTAATACTTCGCTTAATTCTACATACATTATTGTTTACTTCCACTAACATATAATTATATGAAATTTAAAATAAATTGATAAATATATTGAAAAGATAATAATATAAAAAATAATAGATTATAAACTTAAAAGTTTAAATGTTATGAAGTGTATTAGACAATCACAATCTTTTATTTATAATAAATGTTGATTTTTATAAAACTAATTTAAAAATTATATAATTTTGAAGGTTTAAAAATTATTTAATTGACAACGGCATAAAACTATTTTATACTATCAGTGTATCACTTTTAATTTCTAAAATTGATAAACTTTATACCTTTGTAAGCTTTCATGAGTTATCGTGGACTTGTGGTACGCGTCATATGAAGTAAGATCCTAAACTTTTATAATAATTATTTTAGACATCATCTTTATAATAGAAGAAGACTTTCGTAGTGTCATATAAAATTATTTTATATTGTCAGTTAATCATAATTTTTTATTTATAATAAGACAGTTAACTTTTATAAAATTATTTTAAAAATTATTACAACGGTGGATTATGATTAATCGACGTTATGAAATAATTTTACACTTACGACGTATGAGCATTTTACTCTATTTATAATAATTTTAATTAGTTTTTCTAAAATATATTTTTTATTAGTTAATAAAACATTAACATTGTAGGAAAATTAAATTATTTCGATTACTTTATGATTATATAATAACATAAAATCTTTTTTTTAGAAAAAATAAAACAAAAACAAAGAATAACAATGTAAAAACTTTTATGTTGTCAATTTATTTATTTGAATTAGAGAAAAAATATTTATGTACCGCCGTGGGTTTTATATACCCACATAGTCAGTAAATTATAATCAATCCTCCATTTCTATTTATATTTATAGAAAAAATGTTTATGCACTGCTAACATAGGATCATTTTACTCATTAAATTCACAATTAATTTTAGCATCGCTTATATGTCAAGTATGGAAGCAAAGCAATCCACCGCCACATACATGACTGAGAATAACCCCAAAACCCATTACCCTTCTCCCTCTTCTTCTTCTTCTTCAGGTGATGATGGCCCCAAAAAGTTTTCAGACCCAAAGAGGAAATTCAACTTCAACCCACCAGAAAAAGAGATTCCGGATGCTGCCACTCTGAGAGATCAATGGAGGTACGCCATCAGACAGTACAGTAAATGGTACTCTCACGCTTGGGGCACTGCCGTTCTTGCTGGCACTGCTTTCTTCGCCCTCGGCTGGATCATCAAAGGAGAGAACCCCATTCCCTCTTTCAACTCCAACAACAGCAACAACCCCGACAAAGACAATACTCACCCCTGATTCAGGTCACTTTCATCAATTTCCTGTTTCCAGCTTTCATTTTGATTCATCCTTTCTTACTGTTCAATTCAATTTGACATTTTGGATAGAATCTGAATTGGGCTATCGGGGGTCAAAAAATTATTAATGTTGATCGTTTGATTTGTTTCCATCATTCAGTTCTATGGCTTTTTGGTTGAATTGGTCCTGTTAGTGAATTTGTTTAGTGGTTTGTTGGCCCAAAAGAATAGGGGGAAGTTGAAGATGAAAAACTGGGTCTGATGGATGTCAATTGTCAAGTGTTGCCTTACTTTCATCTATTATCGATAGATCATGTATTTGGGACTCATGTCAATGCTTCTCATTTAAAGTGTCAAGTCACGACTCGTGTTTTTTGTTGTGGTCTATGAAGATAAAGGTGATAACTGATGATACAATTCAGTTATGAAGGGGAGCTTTTATTTGACACTGTATATATTGATGAATTGTTGTCACTTGTAACTTTAGTGAGTGTGATACTGTTGCAAACATGTCCCATGAAGAGTAACCTACAGTTTCTGGATTGATGCACCAGTCGCCATGGCTTTGAAAGATTCCATGCTTAGGCCATGCTTGGTTGGAATTAAATTGGGGCTGTTGAAAAATGATTGTATGTATTAGGCATAAGGAAGCCTAAAGTGTTTTTTCTTCTTCCTTTTGGTGCATTTATGAAGTGATTCTGTTGTATGCCATGTCCATTTGAAACTTTCTCTACTTTTTGTTGGGTGTATTGCATGCATTGAGTCTTGTTGCTTTTCTCCTCTGATGGTACAATAGTTATTAGAAGTCCAAAAAAATAGTCTTGGCAATGCAGGGAAAAGTTGGTTTTTCTCCTCACCTTATTGTTTTCATGTTTGTTAGATTAACTGCTCTCTGCATTTACATAAAACAAAGTTGTCTATCTCTTGGCCATGTTACATCCTTTATTTGTTCCTGAAAACATCGAACTGCAGGCACCTTCACTGGAATCAAGCCACACAAGAAATGCTTTTGGTCGGCAATGCCTTAGCACCTTGCTTGCAATGGTCTAATAAGGAAGTTAGATTTTTATAGTTGAGTCTCGTGACACAATGGTTATTTTGCTTCTCTTAAAGCTAGTTTGTCACTGTTTCATATGGATGTAAGGCTTGAGATTATGTATATTCAAATGCTTTTGGTATGGAATGGATATATGGAAAAAGATTGTACATATTCAAAATGCTTCAAGTATGGTCCATTCAGGTACAAGTTTGGTCCTGTTTGATGTTCAACCATAACAATCGCGAATGTCAATTACATTCCATGAAATAGCAACCATAACAAAAAAAAAAACAAGAGGATGTGACATGGTATAAGTAACCTTCTCCCGTAAACCACTTCACTTTAATCCAATCAATGTTTAATCTAATCATCTCAACAAATACAAAAGTTACCATCTGATCGTGTCCACTAATATAGTTTGTTTGATTTTTGGATAGCATTTTGGCCATCAACAAACTTGTACATGTTTGATTCTGGCACGTTTATCTTATAAATCAAAAGTAATCCCTGAACTTCATGTTGGTTTTTCAAAATTGTACATGTCACTACATTAAATGTTATAATAGTGTTTGGAAACTCGTTGAAAATGACAAAATCGTGTCTTGGATGTAAAAATTATAACTATTAGCTTCTGAAAATAACATTTTAAAAATTACATTCAAAACATGAAACCAAAATGACTTATAAATGAAAGGTTATGGTATAAAATTAGACTTAATTAAATGTGTTACATTGACTTTGTTAATGATGACTGTTCTACAACAAATAAATGTGTAACATAGACTTAATTATATAACTCCTTTCAGTCTGTGATACATAGCATTGGTCCATTAGTGTTACAACCTGTTGGGTTAATACCAGTACACTTTTCACCACAGGGTAAACCCCAATTCGAAGCAGATATAAATTAATCAGTGAGTTGGCAACTTCAAATTTTGTCTCCAATCATTTACAAGTTGTGTTTGTCTGAACTCTGAAGCTAGCTCAAACTATATATAATCATGGTTATCCCAGCAGTAAGAAACCTACAGAGAGCTTTTAACACAGCTCCCATCAGATTCAGAGGGTGGTCATCACAGGCACAGCACAGTGAGTTGTCAGAGGGAAGAAGAAACTTCAACTTAGAGAGAGAGAGCTACAGAGGTGGTCCAGCAAGAGATTACTTACTGATTTTCATCTCATTTTTGGTGCAGACAGAACGGTGGGAACAGAAAAAGGGTTAGATGATTAGAAAGGAAAGCAATTAATAAATACATACGTGGGCACTGCTGCAGAGAATCAAGCCCCTAGAACTAGAACTACAAGTGCAATGCAAATCAAAGAGATATAATTAATGCCAATGCCATTGCCATATTATATTAGTATATTGAGAGAAGAAAAATACTAGCAGCAGGTAAGTAAGGGAATGGGGTATCTGCATTCTGCAATGGAATGGTACGGACACACTTACTATATAGGTCGATTTTCCTTCATTATTGTCCACAAGGTACACTTGCTTGCGCACGTTTTGCACTTTGCTTTGCTAGGCTTATATTAATTATTAATTAATAAAAAAAAGTGTGTTGATCAGTAAGTTGTGTAAGAGTGGAGTTATGGCCAAAACGCCAAAGTTGTAGCCACTACACTAATCAAGCACAAGTATAGTAATGCTACCTCTCAGGAAGGTCTACTTCAGTTGCTAAAGTTGTTTGATGCGATTGTAGTCCCAATTTTCTGCCTAGTTTCCTGTCTGTCTACCCTAAACAGAGAGCGTGAGAGAGATCAGAATCAGAGAAAGAAAAGAAAGAGAGTTGGCCATGCATGGTGATCATCGATGGTCCCCTTTTCATATGTCAGACCCTATGAAAAGATTTATGTAGATACTAAGAAAATATATAGTTTTTCTTGCTTTCTGATCACCTTACTTTATATTTAATGCCATTCATACATTAATAATGCTATTGCTACCTTTTCACTATGGCTACTAGCTTGTTTATCATTAATCACCTATGTCTGAGCTTATTCAATACCATCCTGTAACTTGCATGGAAATATTAAGATTGTGCAATAGATCACAACTTGCATGGAAATATTAAGATTGTACTAATTGATCATATAATTCATAAAGATATATAAAAATAGACAGAATGTGGCTGCACTGTGCTAATTTATCAACTAATCACTGCAAGTCCAAGAACGAGAGCGACATCGAGTTACCACTTAGCACAATATATATATATATATATATATATATATATATATATAACCAACCAAAAGCAATTGATTTATGGGAATTAATAATATAAAACCAATTAAAAGTTTATAGCCAATAATTGAAGTTTTAAGAAAGTTTGTTTAGTACTACTCGCTCTAAGACCAACGTACGTATACACGGGTTCAACGTTCATAAATAATTTTGTCGAACTACTGTTATTATTTATTAATTTTAGTTTTCTTTGTAAGAAAGAAATATGATTTCATGCTTGTGGCGATTCTTTTCTTGACGTCTATTCCATGCTATGAATGAAATTGCAAAAAGAGAATAGGGTCTCAACCTACCTATACATGCATCTTCCGAAGCCAGTGTGTGGTCATTCAAAAAGAATGACAGCTGAATCGCAACCTTGTATCATATATTCAATTCAATTTTTCTACCAGACAAAGACAAACAAACTCATTAACTTATTGCCATAGTCAAAGCAGATATGTGGAGTACTTTATATGCATTCAATCTCTTATATATAATAATAAAAAAAAAGCGAAAAAATACAAGTTTATACGTGGTGTATTAATAATGCACCTTCTCTAATATTTAAATTTACAAGAATATATCTAATTACTTAGATAAAAACAACAATATATATATTTAGATGTTATGTTAACACGTAATAAATTAAACGTGTTTATTTTTCGAATATTCTTGTTACTTTGAAATAGGACAAATGAATATGAAATTTCGACATTTTTCTGGTCTACACGTCATATCACATCTGTCACGGAGGGTTACTCTTACTCCCATCCTTTTTGTTGTGTTTGGTCTTGATATGATATGTTCACTCCAGTGGATGTCTTGGCGGGTTGTTTTATTTATACAGCAATATTCATGTATTACTTTTTTCACTTAGAAAAAAAAAAAAAGGAAAGTGGACATTAAAAGGCGTGTTCTTAGTTTCATTATTTCAAAAACAGTGATTAAAAAATGTAATGAAAATAAGATAGTTTATTGTATATATATGGCCCCAAAATCAAATTTTGGATAGTTGTATTCGTAGATTTCAGTAAACTGTTTAAGATCAGGAAGTACAATATATCAAAAGACACTGATAATTGGATAACAGGAAATGCATTATACTGTTGATAAACTATCAGAATGCACTGAACCCCGGATATAGTGTTGCGTATTGAAAGCCGTTATAATTAGAATTTGTATATAGTCTTGTCTGTGAGTGGGAAACTGAAGTAGTTGTAATTTACTGTACTTGATTAAAAATGTTTTCATATTTTAAATTCATGATAAGATTTTGTTTATATACAGTACTCTTTCATTTTAAATGTATGGATTTATTCTCTAAGACTCTAACACACTTCCTCAAGTTTAGTTGTGATTCATCTTTAATTTTCTACTTAGACTTATACTTTAAATTTGGACCTTAGAAGTCACGGATCTCTTTTACTTATTGTTTTCCTCTGCACTTTTTTGGTTGGGTCTTCATTTCAATTTTTTATTAAGTTCTTTTTTTTAAATTTAGGCTTAAATTATTTTAAATATGGACGTATTAGAAATTAAGAAACAATAGATCTAACCCATTTTCAAAAGTGAAGTCAAAGAATCGAAGGATGAATGCTTTTTTTTTTTTTTTGAAATAAGGATGAATGCTTTAGTTTTATAAGTTCTAATACTATATTAGAATTTGTATATGGATCTCACTGTCTCTAAGAGTAAAAGAGTGAGTTAGTAAACTTTAACTTAAGTAGTTTATTCTTGTAAAAACATCAAAACATTGGTGGTTGTTTCTTGCATTACCTTTTTTTTTACCAGTGGCAATATTACCTCTTGTTTTTTTTAACTGTTATTGCAAAATTATCTCTTTCTTAAACAAGATGAGTATGTGTTATTTTTGTCGCTCTTATCTAAATACTACTCTTATAGTATTAATTTATTTCTATCCAACAGACGTGGCTTTTATTCTCCAAAAGTCGTAATTACAAAGTAAACAAGTTACAAATTACCAAGTGCATACAACAACAAGTCATGATTCATGAACTAAATCTATACCATTTCATTAATTTGTTAGTTATTTATTCCATTCCATCTTCTCGGCTTTGTGAATATATAGAGGGATTGAATTGAGCGAAAATACAAGTGTAAATACTCTTCTTAAGAGATAATAGATAATAAATATGTTCCCTCGAGTCAATCCAAAGCTGTTGATGATCCTTTCTTTGCCGAAAATAAGCCAAAATAGTTGCAATTACTAACCCACCACCGCTTTCCAATCAAACACCACATAGGAGTACTACTCTTCTTGACTTTGAAACACCCCATATCCCTATTTATTTCTTCAACAACCTCTTCCATTAGAATAATCCCACACTTATTTCTACCCATTAATACACTGCTAGCACTCCCAAGTGAGCTGGTAGAGGAGAAACCAAAGAAAGAGACAAAGTGATCAGAACTACCCCACCCTCACCCTCACCCTTTTCCCTTCTTCCCTCTCATTCATTTCTCAGACAACAAGATTCCTAATTAAGTCCCCAGCATGTATTCCTTTCCATGTTCCATTTGCTTCTCGTCCGGGGGGAATTTCCTTGTACTTTAAAGAACCTCCACACACACACTACTTAACCCTTTTTTTTTTCTTTCCCACTATTAATGCAAAAGCTAGCTATATAGCAGGGGATGGGAGACATGGTACTCCTCTCTTTTTATTTATTTCCCTTTCCTTTCTAGTTCATCTTTCTCACAGGCGATTCCTGTTGCCCCTTTCTCCATTTTTATATATTTTATTTATTAACCCTTTTTATCTTTCATTTTATTATGCTAACTTCTAATATATACTATAATGTGAATAATAATTTTGTACCTTTTTTTTCTTTTGTACTACTAGATAGACTAGATGCCAAGATGTTATTTACATTATGATAAGATCGGTGAGATGCACAGTCACTTCTTACACAGGGGGTAGGGTAGGTGAAGAGGCTATATAAGAAGGCACGTTATGTTGGTTTAGTTCAGACCGAAAAGCAAGAGCAACAAAAAGTGCTGCTTCTAGATTGTTTTTTCTCTTCTGGTTGGCCGTTTTTGATATCTAACTTTCAGTTCAGTAATTTCCCACCACCACCATCATGGCTTCTTCTAATAGACACTGGCCAAGCATGTTCAAGTCTAAGCCCTGCAACCCTCACCACCAATGGCAGCATGACATCAACTCCCCCCTCATCTCAGCTGGTTGCCACAGAAGCCCTTACGCTTCAGGTTTGTCACACTCCAAAGTCTCTCTCATCATTCACCTTCTATAACAGAACTTCAAAACCCTTTCCAATTCTAACCTATTATAACACTCTTTACGTTACAGCATTTACAGCCCACAAATATAAGTAGCATCTTGCACTTCAGCCTTCACTTTGGAAAATGTCTTTCTTATATACATAAAATATAAGTAGATGTCATGCATGCTTTCTATTCGTTCTTTATATATATGTACAAAGTTTTTAACTATATATACTTTTTGGTTTTCATTTTTAACATTACAGGTGTTGCTGGTGAGGAGAGAAGTCCAGAGCCAAAGCCAAGGTGGAACCCAAAACCTGAGCAAATTCGCATTCTGGAGGCTATATTCAACTCTGGAATGGTGAATCCTCCAAGGGATGAGATAAGGAAGATAAGGGCACAGTTGCAAGAGTATGGCCAAGTGGGCGATGCCAATGTGTTCTATTGGTTCCAGAACCGTAAATCAAGGAGCAAACACAAGCTTCGTCATCTCCAAAACCAAAACTCAAAGAACCAGAACCTTGAAACTCAACAAAACCCCACTTCTCTCCCTCGAATCACTGCACCCTCATCCTCATCTTCCTCCTCTGAGAAATCCTCCCCAAAAGGAATAATACCCACCAAGGTATTCTCCATTGGATTCTCTAACGTCACCGACGTGGTGCCTAACTCTCCAACTGCTTCTGTGAACCAAACCTATTTTCAGAGGCAAAATGAGTCTTTGCTTCCACCACCACCACCTATTGCTGCTGCACCAGTTGAGGCTTTCTTCTTCCCAGTGCAACATCATGGGCAGGGTGTAGCACCTAGTACTGTGACATCATCACAAGGGTTTTGCTTCTCTGAGCTGTCCAATGTTGTTCAAGTGCAATCACATATTGCACAGCACAACAACAACATTGGTCCTTGCACTAGCCTTTTGCTTAGTGAGATCGTAAACCATGGTGCTTCTGCTGCTGCTTCAAAGAAAGATCTAGAACATGACAAGTCTCTGAAAATAATGCACCAGCCCTCACTGCTCAATTTCTGTGTCTCTCCCACAACAACACCTCCTATTACAACCACTGTTGTACCTCCCATCACTACCTCCTCCACTACTGTTCCATCCCCTCAACTTCAAGGTAAATCTTAATGTTCTTTTTATGATATTAAATATATTTTCTATTTAAAACATATTGAATTTGGTGTGATTTGCATGGTGATCTGCAGAAATATTAATGTCCTCCACAATATATGCATTGGTTTTTTTCTTCTCACCCTTAACTATTTGGTAACAGATATACAGTGTTACATTCTTAATAGGGCTTAGTTGCTTATTCACTTTCAAGAAGGGTGTAGCGTATTAATCATAAGAGTAATGTTATTTTTATTTTTCTTATAACACATTCAATAATAGAGATAAGATGATAAATAAATGATGTGATAAAAAATAAAAAAACTTATCGAAAGAATTAAAAATAAGCATAATAAATTTGAGAATTAATTATTAAATTGGAGGTAGTTACCATGGATTCTGGGTCACGTGTGCATGGCTTTAAATGGGGTTAGAATAGTTGACTTGTGGTTGCTTGTGTTTCGACTTGCACATGAGATATATTTTGGTGTAACTCAGGTGTAGGAGATCCAGCTGCTGCGGCGAGATCAACGGTGTTCATTAATGATGTGGCATTTGAGGTAGCGGTGGGACCTTTCAATGTTCGTGAAGCATTTGGAGATGATGCTGTGCTCATCCATGCCACTGGTCAACCTGTTCTAACAAACCAATGGGGTGTCACTCTTCATTCACTCCACCATGGCGCATGTTATTATTTGGTGCGCACTTTTAGCCCTGGTTTTTTTTATGGCAACAGCTCTTTGTGATCATATCTTTTTTTCTTAACATATATATATTTTCTCATTTTGCAGATATAGGAAGGAGAAAGTTCAATGATGAATGTGAGGCTTTAGATATATATGGTGTTTTTTTCTGTTTATTTCGTGTCTTTCTTTTCCTTTCTTATCTATCTCTACGTGTGTATTACTATTAGGGTTATTAAATAGGTGTTTGTAGGCACTGCTTATGAGAATGACTTAAGATGTCTATGTTGTCCAAGTATGGATATTATGACTTTGTTGACCAGATCATATGTATTCTCCTAAATTAGTTTAAAGCAAATGATCGTTAAGACCTATATCATATGATTTCTGGGTTATTGATGTGTTTTATTCATTATATACCTACTATTATTGTCCATCCAAAAAATTTATTGGTAATCCGAATTATTTTTTTTTACAGAATACAAAAATGTATTTTTTTTAAAAGAAAATTAGCTTTTTTTTTTTACTGTAATCAGGAAATGTAGTTAAAAACAGTATATTTTAATTTGCACCGCGATACAGTGATTTAGAATTCGAAATACTGTTCAGATAAATCGTTATGTTCTCGTACTTTGCTTTTGAGTTGCGTATATTTTAAGAGGTATGCAAGTGTAAAAGGGAATTGATTATAAAAGTAACTTTATGGATCATTTAAAAATTAAAAAATAACAAGATTTTCCTATATGGTGGAAATTAGAAGCACATGCATGTATAATTTATAGCAAAGTAGATTTTTATGTAGTATTACTAGTTCAATCAAAATATTTTGTCAAAATTTTAATGCATGATGATACCAGCTCCTGGTATAAAGAAAATGTATTTTTTTTTTTTTTAATTCTGTTCGATTTGATAGGATTATCATGAGTATTTTCTAAAATTTTCGTTCCGAGTAATTGTATACAGTACTTGAATTTGAAACCAGTACTCTCTACCAGTTAATGTGCAGCTAATCTGATTTAAACAAGAGGTGGTATTTGAAACTAGCTAGTACTCTACCAGTTAATTGAATACAGTACTATTATATTTCCTTTTTTTACAAAATTTAAACCGGACGAATTGATCAGTTTAATAAGTTTGCAGATATTTCGTAATGTGCAACTAGTCTGATTTAAACATGAGGTGGTATTGGTAAATCTGACTGTATGCCATTACATATGAAACACTTTATTTGACACATATAACTAATCTTGCTCTTATCAGATTAGTCCAGTACATTAAAGTAAAGTTATACTTATGGGTTACATTCTATGTGAAAACTGAGAATTGAACTTCAAACCACTCGTAGCAACAATTTAGGTGAGTGTATGGCATTTAAAAGCGAATCTTGTTTACACGAATCAGAAAGGTCTGACCCGAAACGGAATGGTACCAACGTTTACACACAAACAGCCAAATTGAATTTTGTCTTGAGCAAACAAGTGCCTGGTGAGGGAGATCAAAGATGCATGTGTAATGTGTAATGTGTAATGTGTTCCCATCGATCTCACTCACACACTCACTCACTGTTCCTAATTTTTTTCCTATGAATCAAACAGGAGAGTGGTTGTTGACGAGAGGTCACAGCAAGCACAGTCATGCACAGATTGGTTTACGTGTTGTTTCATAATAACAGTGCTTCCTTTCATGTTTTGATGCCTGGATTTGACACACCCATTTTGATATGTCGTCTCTGCATCTGCACTACACTCTCTCCTATTCTCCAATCCAATCTCATGCTATGTCACACCCCAACCCAACATGCATGCACCCATCTATTAATTCTTCTGCATTGCATGAATGAACTATCACGTATGTATATAATAAGTGAATGATATGATGAACTACCACGACTTCGTTCTGGCTACTTGGTTAGTTCTTTGCAAACTTTCGTATTATATGGTATTAATTTCTCATTTTTTGATTGGATGAGAGGAAGCATGGTTGGGGAAATATAAGAAGAAGCATGTGTCATGTGGGTGTGTTTTTGGGTGGCAGTAAGAGAGTTTCTGACTTTGTGGTCACATGTCATGAGATGTGATGTTTGGTTTGGATTGAATTGAGCATATTGGTGCCGTGCGTGGTGCATGAATCATGATGCTAAAGAGTAAAGAGTAGTGACTTTATTTTGTACTTGCTGGCTGCAGCTATATCCCCCAACCAGGTCGATGGTGTTAGGTAAACAAACAGTCCCCCTACCTTGCTTGACTTTCATTCGATTCCTTCATTAATATTGGATTCAATATTTCTTCAACCTGTGTTCTTCTTTATCACTTTGGTTCACTGTTTAACTTCATCCCTCATAGATTACTATAGTAATATCATGTGAAAGCAAATTTAGCTTCTAATTTTAATCATTTTCAATTAACTTAATCTTTGATACTGTCATTAATTTATCTTTTATGTTATTAAATTAATCATTTAATCCTTAAATTTTAACAATCATTATGGATTTGACTCATGAATATTTTGATAGTCACTCTAGTTGATTTTTTCTTATTAATTACTATTATTCATTGGTAGTCATTAGTTGATTAACAAAAAAATAATGTTATGGATTGGGTATGCATACCCAATCCAGCTAATGACTCTCCTAAGCCTAAGTGTGTGATTACTGATTAGCTCAAGACTACTAAGTGTTGACCATGGTCAACCAGTAGTTGGAAAACTAACTTGTGTTTATAAATAGTAAATCATTTTTCTCTTCTTATTTTTACCTTTTTTATTATTATTTCTACTTCATAAAAACTAAATGAAAAATAAAAATATAATTGACAAAAAAAAGTAATTAATATTATCTTTGAACTTCAAAAATAACCAATGAATAGAAATAATTTTTTTTCATAAATTCAATAATTAAAAAAGAGCGGATGTAAATTTGTTAATACTAACAATAAATTAAAAGCAAAACTAAATTGTATTTTTATTTTGTTCACTTTTTCAAAAGTCTATACTTTAAGTGTAATTAATATTGCTTTATTTCATTTAATAGAAGTATTTAAAATGAGTAAAAAAATTTAACATTTAAGATGATATTAAGATCTCGTTTACGTATTTTCATTAAAATTTAGTTGGAAAATTAAATATTGAAATAAAAAAAAAGTGACTATTTTAAACAGATTGTCTCTATAAAAAAAAGAAATTAATTTAAGAATGAAGATGTAGGTGTAAACCACTAAAAAAAAATGGAACCACTAGCATGAAAAAAAGAATTGGAAAATGGTTAATGGAGTTAATTGTTTGTTTGGTGTTTGGCACTTTACAGTTACCACTGTCTCATGATTCCCCCAAACAATTTGCCAACTAAGAAACCCCACATTTCCAGCTTTTGCTCTTTCAACTTCTTATTGTTAGCAAATCTGGATTTCAAAACAAAGTACGTTTCTTTGATAATAAATTAATATAGATTCGCTATCGCCGCAACCCATTTGAATCTCTGAAAGAAGGGGCATATCAAAATCATTTTTTCCCCCTGATTTTCTCTGTAGCCAAACACCAGAGAGAAAAGGGTGTGTGTGTGGCAATGGGGGCGTATAGAGCTGATGAGGATTACGATTATCTGTTCAAGGTAGTGCTGATTGGGGACTCTGGTGTGGGAAAATCCAACCTTTTGTCAAGATTCACCAAGGACGAATTTAGCCTTGAATCAAAGTCCACCATTGGGGTTGAGTTTGCCACCAGAAGCATTAAGGTAGATGATAAGGTTGTCAAGGCTCAGATTTGGGACACTGCTGGCCAGGAAAGGTCTACATTCCTTTCCTTTTTATTTCTCTCAGATTTGGGTTGTTGTTGCATTTTGGTTGGTATGCTAGCCAGTGCCCATGATTTGATTGTAGTGGGTTGTGCCTTTTAAGTTGGTCTTTGTTTTCCTGCATCCTTTATGCTGATGAATTGGAAGCTTTTCTCAATTTCTGTTTTGCACCTTCGTGTTTGGGAAAGGAATGTCATTGTAAATGGGAATTCACCAATTTTCTTGCATATAAATTTGATTTTTATTTGCTGCAGCTGCTCTGTTTTTGAGGGAGGGTTGTCTTAGGCACGCAGCAGCTAATGTTTCTGAAATCTAAAGCATGGATCGCTCACAACTTTCAAATCTAGCATTTATGCATTGAGTTCTTGTTGAAATAATCTGCACTCCGCAGTATGGCATTTATATAATGTGATAATTCAGATAGCTCATAGCTCTTTGTCATTCAATGTCAATATGTAAACATGTCAGTGTTATTATGACAAAGATGTTAGAGTTGCTGGTAAACATGCAAGGAGCATATACTAAGCAATCAAAGATATGAAGTTACCACTTGACTAATCTTTCTTGCATAGGTTACCAATGTCTCAAGTTTGTAGTAGTAAGATGTTCTAATTATCTTTAAATCATTTTGTTGGTATGATTTACACTTATCTTGGCTTTAAATTGGCTTGTTTTATCATAATGTCTTATAAAGTTCGTGCATTAAAGATTTCTATGCTTTAAAAATTTGAATTCCAGTGTTGCTAAAATGTGATGGTTTTCCCCCCTTGTACTTAAGATTTGATGTGAAATCTTATTACTAGCTACTGATGTTGTTGTTGTTGTTGGATCATATGCTACATTACTAGCTACTGGGAAATAGAAAGGGTCAAGTCTGTCTGGCTGGGGCTATTATTGTTATGATTGCTTTTTACTAATGCCTGAAGTTTGTTTGTAATATGGTGGCTTAAAAGGTCACTATGGTAGCTGAATAATTATAGGCTTAAAGTTATGTCCAAAAGGGGATGTCAATCAGCTCTAAGATTAAATGCTGAATAATATGCATATCCTGTAATGAAATTTGGTAGTCTCTTTGATTCATAATCCCAACAAGAATCTTTAGAGTTAAGGCACCTAATTTTTTGGATAAAGATTTAAAAATGCTGTGTATGATCAAATTTTCATGTAAGGTATCTTCATTTAACTTTGCTTTACTATAGGTACCGAGCAATCACTAGTGCATATTATCGAGGAGCTGTTGGTGCTTTATTAGTCTATGATGTTACTCGCCATGTTACATTTGAAAATGTGGAGAGATGGTTGAAGGAGCTCAGAGATCACACAGATGGCAACATCGTGGTTATGCTTGTTGGGAATAAATCAGACTTGCGCCATTTACGAGCAGTTTCAACCGAAGATGCTACAACTTTTGCAGAACGGGAGAAAACATTTTTCATGGAAACATCTGCCCTCGAGTCCATGAATGTTGAAAATGCCTTCACCGAAGTGCTGACACAGATCTATCATGTTGTAAGCAAGAAAGCCCTTGAAATTGGTGATGATCCAGCAGCATTACCAAAAGGACAGACGATAAATGTAAATGTTGGGTCTCGTGATGATGTATCAGCTGTGAAGCAAGGTGGATGCTGTGCTTGAGCATGCAGTAAAAACCTCTGTATTTTTACTTTTATTTCCTGTTTATATCCATGTAGAGTTCAGCCTTAAAACATGAAAACATTGTCTAGAGAGCATTACAATCTCAACTTTCTGCTTTGGTATTTAGAAATGTTTAGAAAACATGCACTTACATTTTGCTTGATGCCTCAATGGTTGTTGTTTCATGAAGGTATCAATTTATCTAATTTCAGATTTATCAAAATTTTCACAGGCTTCTTTATTCTTTTTGTTCTTTTTCGTGGATGCAGTTTCATGCTATCCAATTTTCTTGACATGTTTTGAAAGTTAAATTCTGAATATTCAAGAGCCAAGAAGTAACGTGATTTGCGCATTGTTTCCTCAAAACTGAGAGTTAAGCCGGATTTCAAAAGTAACAAGGCATGAGATAATGTACATAAATTATTTGTGTCACATTTGTAGCTTATGAACAGCATGCTTTGAAAATAACACCAAAAGCAGAGAAAATGGTTCTTTACTTTTATTGAGAGAGAAATATCCTTTATTCTACTCGGCAAAAATGCTATCTAAAAATCTAGTTTGTTTTATTTTGCAATAATGTCATTTAGTATTATTTTTTTTGTTTATACTTTTGTTGGTCTGTTTCTCATGCTAGTTAGCAATTCTAAACCATTTTACGTATCACTAATCAAATCATAAACAATATTGGTGGACACGTTCAGATAATATTTTGTATTTGTTGAGATGATGATTAGATTAGACATTGATTAAATTAAAGTGAAGTTGTTACCGGAAATGGAAAGTTATTTGATAGTGATTATTTCAAAAGGATTTCCGTAATATTTCACATTACAATTAGAAGCTCCAATAAAGATGGAGGTTTTACTTACTAACAACCACGTGCTATTTCACATTCTTTGTAATTTTGTTATGATTGTGATGGCTTCATGATGGAATGTAATTACATTTGTGAATTGAATTGTGATTGTTAAGTTTGAACAATAAACGGGACCAAACTTGAATCTAAATGGACCACATGACATAACAACCCAAAACCTACTAGGGGTGAAGCATTTGAGTATGTACAATCTTCATTACATATCCACTCCATACCAAAAGCATTTAAATATACAATCTTTTTTCACCTTATAACCATACTGAAACAGTGACAAGGACTAGCTTAATAGAAGCAAAATATTCATTGTGTCATGAGATTCGATTATAGACATCAAACAATCTATTATTTTAAATCATAATATTAGAGTAATGACAATAGCGATCTCATAAGTGTAATGTTCAATTATAAATACTGTACTGTAGCGATGACAATAGTAATTTCATAAGTGCTTAAAATTAAATTTTAATCTCAAGAATCTATTATTTTAAGTCTTTATAGAAGAGTTGTTGTATGTCGTGTCATTAAAAAAGTGTTCTCACAAAAGTCACTCCCTAATGTATATGTTGTATTTATTTTGTTATTCAAGAAGGAAATCCATTTTAATTTTGTATATGCTAATTATTTTTTACCTTCATGAAAGCCACTCATTTTCAAAAATGAGTGCATTCGGATAAAGCAACATAACAACAATATAATAAACTCATTTGGAATGTGGACTGCAGCGAGTTAACTCTGGACCTATACGAGCGGTGCAAGGCAAGCTTAAGGCTGTTGTTGTTTCCTGCACCTCCAACTTGCTTCCAGCATCCTTTCCAAAAGCTTAAAGTTGCAACAATTCCGAAATGTAATTTTACATTCCGGATTGGTCATTCCAGAAGCCAAAAAGAAGTGCAGGAAACAACAGCCCTACTCAAACTATTGTCTCAAATCTTAAATGTGTAATAAATAATAAGCTGGTATATGACATCACATTCAATCCAATCACCAAAGGATAAAATATAGAATAACGCCCCTCCCAACAACCTTTAAAGAATAGATCAGCAAGGGTGGGTGATGCATAATAACCAGTCGATGACAAGTCTACTAATCAAATACATAAATCAAAATTGAGATCCCATAATAATCATGTTGCATTTCTCATGTCCCTGAAACCAATGAAAGGAAAAAAGAAACATTAAACTCCACAAAGAGATTGTAAGTTATAACCAACATTAGTAACATAATTGAAAATGCATACATCAAAATCAAACACTAATTAATAAAAATGGACAGATCTAAATTACTAGTATCATTTATCAATTGCAGCAAATAGCAGTACTTTTGTGATTGAGTGCCAATACCTAGCTGCAGAGTGTTTATAGTGGAGTATACATTTAACGATTTGAGGCTGAACATACCTGTGTAAGTGTGTATGAGATTTAAACATAGCTTTGATTGAAGGCTCAGTCTTGAGGTTTCATGGCAGGGAAGAGAAGAACCTCCTGTCACCCAAAGGACAGTAGATAGTAAGAAATTGTGAAATCAAAGTAAGCATGCAGATAGAGGAAGAGGAAGAGCAAAAACCTTAATATTCTGTGAATCTGTCAGTAACATGGTCAGCCGATCAATACCCAAACCCCAACCACCAGTAGGTGGCAAACCATACTCTAGAGCCGTACAAAACGTTTCATCTAAAGCCATTGCTTCATCATCACCTGATTGCCGATCCTGACATGTAAAACAAATATCAAAAAGTTACCACATGTTTTTTATAAAAAAGCACAACCATTAGAGCACAGTACATATTACAGTATCAAATTTCATTACCTTGAGTTGTTCAGCAAATCTTTCTCGTTGTACTACAGGGTCATTCAATTCAGTGTACGCATTGGCAAGCTGAAAAGTAAAAGTATCCGGTCAGAAGCATGATTCCGTTTTATTTTTAAATAATAAATAATAATAACCTCAATGCCATGACCTTACTTCATGTTTATTAATAAACAATTCAAAACGTTCAGTCAGTCCTGGTTTTGATCTGTGCCACTTCGCTAAAGGACTCATGATCTCAGGATGATTTATGATGAACGTAGGATTTACACAAGTTTCTTCCAAAAAGTGACCCACAAGCTACAATATGAAAAGAATACAATTATATTTCCTGCAGACATCTCATAAGAGACTCATAATAAGGAATAAATACATGAACAAAGGGCATTAATTAGAATTGTGCAAATTTAAAACTGAAATTATGTCTATAACAAGAAGTCGAGGTAAAATATAAAACAGGAAAAAATAATAGACCAGAATTAATTTTACAATTCACCAAATAGAAAGGTTGGAGTTCTTAGCTGGCAAATTACAATTATACTAACTGTTGTTTTACAAAGACTATAATATCTATAGACTTCTATCCCCCCCTCCTACAATTCATATATATTTCATTTCCCTAACCATAGCATAGAAAACTAATGCTTTTATGTCCAACGTCGGAATTGTCCGGGTCTTAAATCAGACCAGCAACAACATAATAAGTATGATAAAACATATCACTGGAAAACAGGGCCATTCAAAATGTTGAACCATACTGACAAGGAAAGCTAAAGTAAACCATCTTTTACATAAAAAAAAAAAAAAAGTGATTACTTTATCCAACAAACGAGTAGTTGTCTCAGGGGGAGGACATTTGATCTCAAACTTCAAGCATGCATCCTTTAAATATTGATTAGCTTCCTCACTTGACAGGTCTTTGGGAATACTTAGGCCTGCCAACTTCTCTAAATCTCCAATCATGTCAATCCTTCTGTAACAATTAAAAATCCAAATCCATCATTCAAAAATGGAATACAATTAGAATTATAATGACCATCAGTGATCAGATAGTGAACACCACGCACCTAAAAGGAGGAGTAAAGTCAATTTCAATAGGTTCCTTATCAATCCCATCTGCATGATACTTGATTTTATAGCTGCCTTTTGTAAGTTCCTTAACCATACCTGTTTAACAGTTTTCACATCATGAGATATATAAAAGAGAATCAATGTCAACAGTACAATCAAAGTACCCATTAAATTCTTACCACTCAACATTTGCTCTGTTATATCCATTAAGTCATTGTAGTCCTTATAAGCCATATAGAACTCACAGGTGGTAAACTCGGGATTATGAGTTAAATCTATGCCTTCATTCCTAAATTGTTTACCAATTTCATAAACACGATCCAGTCCACCAACAACCAACTCCTTAAGATACAGTTCTGGAGCAATCCTCATGAATAATCTCATGTTAAGGTCATTGTGATGTGTTACAAATGGACGGGCTGCAGCTCCACCAGCAATCATGTTCATCATGGGCGTTTCAACCTGAAAGTAATGCAAAAAGTAGGTGACTGGAAAGTAAAAGAACAGGATCCAGCATCAGAATACTCAGAAAAAGAACATACCTCCAAGAAATCAAGGTCATCAAGGAACCTCCTAATGTAAGAAATGATTTTAGACCTGGTCCTAAATATTTCTCGAACCTCTGGATTAAGCATCAAATCCAAATGGCGTAACCGATACCTAGTTTCCTAAAAACAACAATTAATTGAATAAAACATATTATTGTCAGTACAGGACTGTTGAGAGAAAGATGAAGCAATCAGGAGATAATGCAAAATAAAATTTCTCTTCGGCTTCTGCAGATAAGAGTAATTAAAACACTTTTACTATACTAATCAGAAATATAGCGGACACAACATTAAAAAAAAAAAAAAAAAACTTCAAAATTACAATTTATTGTCTCCTTGTACATAAGTGCATCCACCTCATTACCATTGTCCCAATATTGGTCCCAACAACATGAGAGTATATAAAAATGTTTATAAAAGACTAAAAACAATGTCATTGAATAATACCTGATCCTTCAAAATATATGTTTCAGGATTCCTGGTACTTCCCGGTACCCATGAATTTTTCTGCAGATCATTAAAGTAACAACATCATTGCATAATGCATATGATCATCAAACAAAAAAAAAAAGAATTATCCTGACCTTCAAATTTGAATTATCAGCAGCAGCAGCAGCAGACTTTTGCCTCGGCATCATATGCAAACAATGAGACAGTGCCACAAAAGTCTTGGGGAATATACTAAGTTCACCCTTCTTACTTTTGCCTGAATAATTGAACAAGGGAAAACTGAAAAAGTTGTTGTTTATAGAGTGACCAAACTTGTAACTAAAAAATATAATACTGTAGAAAACATCCTAGGTATGGAGAATCAGAATAGAAAAATGTATGCCAGATTAGCAGGATTTAGCCCGTTGTAATGAATAAAAGGCAAGCATGTATGACAAATATGGTCCAAAATTTTGGCAAATAGCTAATATTTACAGAGTAACTCTTGGAGTTAAAGCGATTTCCAATTGCTCACAATAAGACACAACTTTTCTAGTCTTGAGACAGAAATCATTATTGAAATAATCAGAACCTAATTCATAAGCTCAGTTATTCATTTTTACCTAGATTAATTCATTTAAAAAAATAAAATACTTATTCTAGTAATAGCATGCCATGTATTTATTGTCAAGGTCATAGAATTAAACACAGGCCAGAATATATACATGAAAGACAGTTAAAGAAACGATAGGAAACTGAAAGTTTATAGCATCACAAACCTGGAAACCCAGTGATACCAACTATGTCACCACGCTTCACATTAGAATGGAATTTGGAAAATTCAGCCTCATCCAAGCTAGATTTGCTGCATTAATCAGATAACAGTTATTTCATCTGTCCAACTAAAATCAAACGGGATAAAACAAAGAACATATAGATTCAACATTAAGAAAAAGACACCATTATGAAAGAATTAAAAATACTAAAATCTATCTTCATAAATTGAAAATACAAACATCTACATCTAAGTCAAATGCCGAGGTAACAAGGATTGCCACAGACCTTGACATTATAACGATGAGTACCCTAGAATATGGCATTATAAAGTAACCTCTCAAAGTTACACTATCCATATTTGAATAATTACTGCTAAATATTTATCCTTTTATAATGCTAGCACTTTAGCACCATACCATTTGTAATCTCTTCTAATCCTCTCTTTAGCAACCAAAAGGGATTAAAATGACATGTTAAGGGCCTAGGAGATGTTTTAAAGTATAGGGACTAAAAGGGAATGTTTTTGTAACTATAGGGACCAAATGAGAAATTAAACCTTTAACAAAAATGTTCACGGTTAATACTAATAGGCTTTTTCTCCTGGTTCAACAACAGCATCCCTACATGTGTAAAGTAGAACAGCAATTTTGGGTACCTTGCATCGGCCATAACCTGGACCTTGAAACCGTCACCGTGCAGGTCATAAAAGACAAGCTTAGAACCAGAGGTGCGTTTGTGCATGATTCGGCCTGAAATGCAGGAAGATTATCAGAATCAACATACAGAAACAGAAGCAACAACCAAACTATCAACGCAGAAACTGCTGACTACCAGCCAAAGACACAGAGACATCCTCGAGGTGCTGCCCGTCACTTAAACCTCCATATTCCTTGATGAATTGATCAAGAGACATAGTGACAGAGAATTTGTGAGGATACGGGTTCTTCCCTTCTGTCTTTTGAACTGCAAGATACTTTAGCCTGTTCTCAAGGAATTGCTGCAATGAAATCACCCCAAAAATTACAAAAACAAAAACAAAAATTGTAATTCATCAAATATTCCACCGAAATGACAAAAAGTGGAGCTATACAGTTGGGTCCATATCATCGTCATCAGCAGGTGCATATTTGTTATCCTTAGCCTTCTGCATTTCAGCTGCCTGGAAAAAAAATGATATAAAATGAATTACATTATAAATAAAACTCCATTTTTAATAAGAAATTGGAATCCTAATGCGATGAATAAATGAAATCCCACAAAATCTTACTGAAACATACAAAACAAACACTGCATTATCGTTGGGAAAGATGGAAATATCATATACCTTTTTGGCCTTCTCCTCCTCCTTGCGCTTCCTTTCTTCTTCTCTCTGTTTGTTCTTCAGTTCCCGCTTCAGCGCACTGCGAGGCAAACAAAAAATCAATTCAGTTGACTTGAGGTACGGTTATTGCGAATTGAATTTTGCATACAGAAAAGGCTTTCGAACACTGACTTTTTGCTTATCGTTTCGCCGGCGCCGGTAGACGGCGCTTCCGAAGGGACTTCCATTGGTGGAGAAAGACTGAACGAGAGTGTGAGAAGTGAGAACACCTAGGGTTTTGCGTACTCACTCTTGTAGCCAACGTGTTACTTTTAAAATATGTACTCTTCGTGTTAAAACAAATTTTTATTTTTTATTCATTTATTAAAAAATTAAATGTAATTTTGTTCGATCAATAGTTTTGATTTTTTTAATTTAAAATAACAAAATTTGATTCCTCCATGTGAAAAAAAAAAAAAAATTATCGGCAAGTTCTCAAGGAATTATATAAACTTTTTCTTAGTGTGTGAGGGATTAAATCCTTAAGAATGGAGATTGAGATGTACTTTAAAAGGGTAATGCTTAATTAATTAATATTAATCCACGGCTATCCTCTGATTATGACATCACTAGCTAATTAATGGGAAAATAATTAAGAAGAAGAAGACGACGAAGAAGAAGAAGCTCTATGGGAAATCAATCCACCTGTAATAAGGCTGGTTCTTGGGCCAAAGGCTTCAGTTTATGGGCCAATGTATTTAGGTTCAAACTTTTATTTCCATTTCTTTGCTTGGAAGGCTGCCGAAACCTAGGAACAAAAAATAAGGATACCAAAAAAACTTTTAATGCATATAGTATTGTTTGCTAAGGATCTATGTCTATAGTTGATTTTGCAATATTTAATTTTATTGACGGGAAATAAAAGCAGAAAAAAGAAATTAGGGCCTTCAAAACAAGGTGCCCAAAGCATTGCCAAATAACTTAGTTTTAATATTATAAGGACATTTTTCTAGAATTTCACATAGAGTGTTACTGCGAGCTTCTTCTTTTGCAAGCCAATTTACCACTTGATTTCCTTCCCGGAGGGTGTGCCTAGAGCTGAGATTTCATTATTGAGACCGCAAAGCTTTGATCTTCTGCATAATTGGGTCATGCGTGAGTTTTTGCAATGTCTTACATGATGAACTCTGAGACACATTTGGAACCCTATTCACAAGTGAGGTTGTGAATGCCCTCAAGCCAAGCTATACTCAGTCCATTGTATATGGCATGCAATTTCCATTGTATATGGCATGCAATTCTGCCATAGTATTTGTAGTGACACCACGAGAGCTTGCATATCCCACGATCCAGTTGCCACGTGAATCACGAACCACTCCTTCATTGTCCACCTTGCTTGGGTTGCCAATCGCACTGCCATCTATGTTGAGTTTGAAGCATCTGGCTGTTGGATTGTTCCACCGTACAAGCTTTCCTTATGTAGTAACTTTAATTTGGTAAACATTTTCTGGATAGTTGTGAACATGTTCAGTATACGGTTGTGGAGGATAGCATCTAGTGTAGTAGTCTGCCGAAAAATCTTTGCATCGTTATTAATAAAAAATTTGCTTATAAAAAAAAAATTGTCGAAAAATCTCTTCATTCCTAGTCTTCTATAGCCACCAGCAAGTCACTGCAAAAGAGGGTGCTAGTGGCGTTGGACGTGTTCCTACGAAGCCAAGAGGAACTGTCCTCCCCTTGTTGGCTATCAAACACGTTTAGTTGGACAGATGCCCAGACAATTTGAGCCTTAGGACAGTCCCTAAGGTGATGAAGAATAAATTCTTCACTGTTGTCACACTTAAAACAAAAAGGATCAAACGCAATATGACAAGTAGCTCTAAACAGAATTGTTGGAATACGTTGATGATCAACAATCTAAAAGAAGTGTTTGATATTTTTTGGGAGTTGGAGTGGCCAAACCCATGATTCTCTCCCCGTAAGAACCACGACGGATGAACAAGCATTGTCAAGCCAACCATATGCACATGATTTTACATGATGTATTCAAGAAAGATGAGAAATATCTATATGTTAATGTTAAAGTTACTGAAGTTTTATGATATCTTTTTATGTTTATTTTATTTTATACTTGTTGTCATGGTTAATGTATGTGCAAGTTAAAAATGATTATCTGGATTTTTTTGAGTGTGTTTTAAGTTTTGTATTCTTGATGAACAATTAATTCAATAATTTGTTTTAGTAGTAGAAGTAATTATTGTTCTGTGTGAATTATATGTATTAAAAACATGTTTCTTTGCTGAGATTGAATGAAAGTCATTTTACATTTTTGAATTTTGAAAAACCTCTTGTGCCAACAGTTAACTTAGATGATCAATTAAAATTGCAAAATAAAAAAAGAAACAGTAATAATAGATGACAAATGATCTTTTAAGATTCAGCTATTTTGTCTATAAAATGAGATTCAAATTTCCAACATAACACATAAAAACCATTAGAATTGAAAGTGTGTAAGGTTACAAATCCATTACCTATCGGAATGACTAATGAGTTGCAAAAATGATATATTGAACCATTAAATTACTCACAAAATTAAAAAATTAAAGGTCAATCGGTGTAAAACATTCCAGAAATTTTAGGAGTCTCATTATGTTTCTGATAAATTTTATCAAAACAAGTAATCTTATACAATTTTATATGACAAATAATTTTTGACACACTTTTATCTTATAACATGTTTACTGCGTAAATTTAGTATTTGGAAAATTCGTGTAACAAACTCATAACTATTTTTTTTATGGTTATACCTTTTTGTTATATTTGACTGTAAATCGAATTTCACTAAAGTTTAAGTAGCAAATATTTACTTGTGGTCTTGTGGATGCTATATAGCAGGTAACTCCAGTCAAGATCAAGTGAAAACTTTGGCAGATGAACATTGTTTTAAGGAGTGAGCAAAAAACAAATAAATAAACGTAAACTGATCAATCCTAGTCCGGTGTTAACTTATCATTAATAAAGAAAGTTGCTTTCTCTATTAATTATTTTTCCTTTTAGAACATACGGTAAAAGAAAATTTTTATTAAAAGAGAATTTCAATTTGTAAAACATATAAATTAATAATAATAATAATTCAAATGTAATTATTGATATGCTCAATAATAAATAAAATAATAATTAATAAGATAATAAAATAACAACTAATAATATTATAAATTTAAAATTATAACAGAATGATTGACATTTAATAAATATTACTATAATTTACGATTAAGCAAATTATAAAAATAACTTAAATACAGCATAATTTAAACCCAATGGCAGTTAATAATCTTCTATTGTACTTGAACTGCCCACAGTTTTTGGCATTTTTTTAGTTAATTTATTCCCTCGATTTATTTGTCAGAGACAAAATTAGTTGACAATAATAAAGAAACCAATGACTACTTTTTTTTTCTCTTTGCAATAATAGAATTAAATCGATTGATTCTGTCAAGTTTTAATATGAAATTAACTAACAATTTTTTGTGAATAAATAACTAACAATTTTTAAATAGAGACTATTTTATTTTTTATAATTCGAAGATTAAATTAATTGGATATTCAAGGAGGTTTTCAATTGAATGGCTTTAACAACCTAACCAATGTACTATTGATTTTCTAGATTCACTTTATGATCTGGCTCCAAAATGGTCCAAAACAATGAATACTACGATTTGACATTTTTAAATGCTTTTGTACGTATCCGTCTAGAAGCAATTAAGACGGAAAAACTCCTCAATTCACAGTATTGCAAATTGCAAACTATCTCTTTCTTCAGTCTTCCCCCGTGGCCACTACTACCCTACAAATAAAAGTAAAATAGGACTAGAACATTGTTTTTTCAGGTTCCTCGTCAAACTTTGAAGAACTACAGTTACAAGTTAGAATCCAACTTTGAATTGTTTGCATTTCTATTTAGAAAGAGAAAAGACTTTGGAAGATTTTTATTATTAACAAAAGACATTCAATATCCAACTTGGTTTTGTCTTCCTCTCGATATATACTGTTCCACACACACCCAACACTAACATGAGTTAAACCAAACATTATCATTTTTCTTTGGTCAAGATTTCAAACCACGTGAAACTGTTTGTTGTGGCAAACCTTTAGTCTCAATTCTTCGAACATCATATGTGTCATCCACTTATTTTTTTACTTCAAAACCTCCCATATTAACACGACACGTCTTTCTTCTTTTTGGCACGACAAAGCTTAAAAATTATAAAGAAGAATGTTTTGACTGGATGGCCAATGTAACTTGTTATTTTATGCAATAATAATTAAAAAGGCCACAAATTAATTTTTAAATGAAATATCTTCTAAATAAAAGTGTTAAAAAAGTCAAAGATTTAACGGGCACCAAGCAATTCATTTTTTTTTAAATAGGTAATTTTATATATTAAAAAAAAAAACAAAGTGAAATTAGGTGAAAAGTCAGAAACAAAGACTGGTATACGACTTCTAGTAACTGTGGGACCCACACCAATTTTATCCGCATCCGCTCTCATCGGATGGTGACGTCATATACAAATGAATTATTATTCCAAAAACCCAGATGATTACGTCATCAAGAGGGAAATGACGGCCTTGATGACGTGATTAGCAAATGTGAATTGAGTTTGGAATATGCTGAGGTGTCATTGCCATCGCTATCCCCAGTAATTACTAGAGCATTTTTAACGGTAGAATTTAAAATGGATTTTTAAATTCTTTTTTGTGGACTCTAAAATATTACATAACTAACAAGAACTTTTATTTAAATTTATTTTAATGGTAAAATTCGTTTTGAATTCTTAGAAAATTATTTATCTTTTAAAGAAGTTAATCAGAGATTTAAAAAATTATTTTTTTAAGGATTTTTAAAAGTTCTTGTAAAAGAATTATTCTCAAGAAAGTGAAAAACTTAAAACACTCTTATGTGAGTTTTAACAAAAATAATTCTTAATTTTAATAACTTACCTTAAGAAATCTACACTAAATATCCCAAGTCCCAAATTTCAATGATGATGCATAGACTTTTATGAAGCGTACGAAGTGCAAAATTGTAATTATGAAGAAAAAGTGATGGCAATCGTAAACGAAGCCCACCAAACAGCAAAATAGCAAATAGTAAAGTAAGTCCACTCTTTCCCTGGGTGTCCCAAACTGAAAACCTGTCTTCTCTGCCACAAAATATTGTATGCAATATCAATATGCATGCCCCCACTTTATTCCATTGATATATGCCAACTCCAAAACCACTTGGCACACCTTTGCCAACTTGCTCATCCTTCAAAAACCAAAGAGAATAGAGAGACGAGAAACAATTAAGAAACATGGGAAGCAGCAAGAAAACCTACCAAGAGGAAGAATCCGCGGTTCTATTTTCCCAACCTCAAACCCAGACGACAGAGTTGTTACCCTTCAACGAGAACGACCCACAGGACATGGTTATATACCAAGTCCTGAACGAAGCCAGTGCTTTCACTCTCACCAACACATTTCTCCCTCAGACTCAGAGGCTCCACGTCCAACCCCATTTGGGCCTTGAGCCCACCAGAAACATAACGAAGAAACACTACAGAGGAGTTCGGCGCCGCCCCTGGGGGAAATACGCGGCTGAGATTCGCGACTCGGCGCGCCACGGCGCCAGAATATGGCTCGGCACGTTCCAAACCGCTGAAGAGGCAGCCATGGCTTATGACCGAGCCGCCTTCAAGATGAGGGGCGCCAAGGCTCTGCTCAATTTCCCAGCCGAAATTGTTGCTGCTGCAGCTGCAGCAACACACTTATCTTTCAATAACAACGATGCTGCTTCTGATTCCAGTGCCGGTAGCTCTAATTCCACTCAGCTAAATAGGAATCACTCAGATAGCACAAGTAGCACAGCCACAGGTTAATTAATTAATTAGCTAAATGGAGTTGCTTCATTGAACAATTCATTGTAGAAATCTTCTTTTCTTTTCTCAACTGGCTTGCTTTTTTCTTCTTTTCTCTTTTTATAATTATCATAGTTATTTGTATCTGTCTGTCCAACAGGACAACAGAAATTAATTAATTAATTATTGAATGTGATTTCATGATCATGAATGTCTTCAAATGCTTGCCGTTTTTTGTCAAATATATTTTGGTTTAGTGTTAATTAAGTGCTCTTTGTTTTTATGGGTCCCTAGAATCTGTGTATAAAGATAGGCTAGTACTACTATTGTTTAAACTTTGAAGTAATGGAAAAGTCAGAATATATAGGATCACCAACTGCTCCTTTTCTGACCATGGCTTAAGTCCTGTACGTTTATGTTTAAGCTATAATGAAACTGCAGTACTGTGTTTCTCTAAAGAACAATTTCATGGCTACTATTTAATTTGTTAAGGATACGAATGTCACATGCGCCAAGTATGCATTCATTAAGGGTAGTAATATTAAATATATGGTCAATATTTGATTATATTGCAAAAATGAAAACCATTAGTATTATCAAACTTAACAACAGTCACGGAGAAACTATATATATTGTTCTCTCTACCTGTCCTTGTCACAAGCTCGTGCTTTGAAGTTTGAATTGTATTTCTCTCCCTCCCTTAATTTTGGTAAACATATAGACAGATTGATTAAATACTAAAGCAAACAAGATTGGCCTAACTCGGAGCAACTTGGTGTATGCATGGTCCCCAAAATAATCATCAGTAATATTGATTGGCAATTTTATTCACCAACTGTTAGAGGAAATAAATAGATTATTCTCAAGTCTTTCTTCGCATTTCAGGCTCTTAGGAGTGAGCTTCCTCGTAATAATTAAGGTCACTCCTAAAATGAAAAAATAAAATAAAAAATAAAAAAACAAACAAACAAGAAAAATGCTAACAATATTTTTTTAACAAGTCTATTGGTGATGCACTATAAAAAATAATTTATTTACTTTCATCAATTCCAAAATAAACAAATTTATCATAAATTATGATACGTGATTAGATGACAGTGAAAAACAATTTTATATATGTATAATTTTTTAATGTATTTTTAAAAATTAATTAATTAGTTATATAGATAGAACAATCTTATAAACTTATGTGTGCCTTTGCACGAAAGATCAGTGAGGAAAAAGAAACTATAGAAGTGGGGCCATGCTTGGTGCTTGGCTGTCCTTCATTTAAATAAAACATACAGCCACGGTCTTGACACCAGTCCAACGCTTGCACGGGCCTTGAACAATCCAATCCTAAAGATACGCACGGTTGGAAATCTTCCAATTCATTTTGTCTTTACATTTCTTCTCCCCACCCCCACCTATTCCCATGCTATGCCGAATAAAATCAATTAAAATTATTACTCTTTTTTTATAACTACTTTATACAGTAATAAAACTATTTTAGTAGTGATAATAATTTATTTGTTCATATTTTATGAAAACCAAATGACCGGTTTACAGTTTTACCATGTCTTATCCCTTGTTGGACCCTGAAAATAATTTATTTGGAGCTAATAAGGAAAGAAACATAAATGACAAAACTCTATAATCTATATTCTGAAATGCTATTGTACACGTGAATCTTGATCTTCTTAAGACACTTTTTTTCTTGATGACAAAATTAAATACAGCAAAAGTATGCAAAATATATTCGTGACAAATGGTTATAATATTTCTATACATGACCGACCACTTTAAAGACTAATTAATCAACTATTGTAAGTATTCTATCAAAAAGAAGACAGTAAACTGTCCAAGTAATCACTTCCTAGGTCCTGAAATACAAAAGCACCTAGTTCATTTTCTACCATGCATTCCAACTTTTTTGTCGCAGGTTGTTCATTATCATCAAATACTTCCCTTTCCCTTGATCCTCTCTTTCTGGAGTTGATCAAATTTTCTTTGTTCCCTATGCATGTGCAAGCAAGATGAGTTCCTTTGTGGTCACCACAACAATATCCTAAAGCATTTGTAACCCTCTCAAGTGGGAAATTAAGGTACGCCTTAGGACCTCTAATCCTCAAAGCAGCCTTGTCATAAGCCAAAGCTGCTTCTTCAGCAGTGTCAAATGTTCCAAGCCAAACTCTAGCACCTTTTTTGGAAGAGTCTCTAATCTCTGCAGCATATTTACCCCATGGCCTTCTCCTAACTCCCCTGTAGTGTTTTGTAACTGCCTTCTGATCTATTCTTACACCATCTTCCACCTTGTTATTGGATTCAATATCAGCACTTCCAATTTCCAAATTGTTGTTGCTTGTGTTAGGTAGAACAATACCATCTAAAACTTGTTCCCAGAAATCAGCTCCCATTGATATCCACCTTCCTAAACTTGGAAGCCTTTGTAGGATTTCCTTGGACCCTTCTCTTCCATCAAGGTTAGGAAGTTCTTCCCAAGGGTTAGAAGATTCTGCTGCATCACCTTTTCTTCCATCACTGCTCATAACTTTGGCCCACACATTCTCAAGAATCCCTTCAGAAGTTGCACCATGATTAGTATGAATATCCATGTTGGTAATGAAGTGATATTATGAGTGAAGATATATATAAAGCAAAGCATGCAATGTGAAAGGCTGTAATTGACAGCTCATCAGATTTGCTTTAATATGATAAATGAATGGAAACACAATTGGAAACTTGTGCATTAATGCACTTACCAGCTATTTTTACGGAGGATTTCAGGATTTTCAACACCATGACAGGGTTTAATAAAAATGGTTTACATTTTTTTATTGCTTCCTTATTGACTTGTGTACTTGTTCAATCATTTGGGACTTCATCCCATGCTGATTTTGTATACTTCATGCGTTGTATTGGATTACGTTCCTTAAATTCATGGATCAAACATTACGAAACAGAGAGGCAGAAGCATTTGAAAGCTGGCATGCATGGGTGGACTTTGTTGCCTTTTGTTGAAGTTTGGAACCATTATAAGTTTGGTTGAACTAATTTAATGTTTTGTAAGTCAAGCCAAAACCAGTTATCCAAATTTAATTTACAGGGGATGCAAGTTAACGAAAATTATGAATACTAGGCTAAATGTACTAACTACAGTACTTAGCAAATAATAAAAGTCCTTGTATGAAAATCATGAAATAATTTGCTGAAAATTACTTGAGTATCAGGGAAAAAGTAAATGTATGAAAGGATAGTTAAACAACCTACCACTTAATTATTCATGACAGAATTGATGGCATAATCAGCGATTATTAAATTATTTTTGACGTATTGTTCAAGTAAGTCAATCAACCGAGTTACATTAAAAACTAAAAGATAGAGCTTTGTTGCTTGGAGTTATCTTATTTACTAATTTCATTCGAAATAGTCAAATTCTCGATATACAACCAACGCTGATTTCACGACTTTTTTCCTCCCGATTGTTGATGATGATGAGGTTCTCGATCACTTGTTATATCTAAAGCTTGGTAATTGATTTGACTTTGAAAGATAAAAGCAAGCGGATATACACCACACCACAGCACTACTATGAACCGATTCCAAATCAAAACAAGGTGGCGTGAAGGAATCCACAATGAGAAATTTCTTGGGGCGAAAGAATAGTGAGTTTTATTAAGAAAGTGATCGATTAAAAAAACACGAAACTATGCACACGGTTGGTCCTCAAAAAAATGATGATCCATCTACAACGCCACAACCGGAGGGCTAAGACTAAGACTTAAGAGGCTTCTTACTTCTTAGCACTAAAGCAACTTATTGCGGCGCTGGGATCTTGATTCGATGAACCAAACGGCGCAGGTGTTTTGCAAACGAAATTCAGCAACATTGACTTTTGACTTTTGATAATCTCAATGGCTATGAACTACGCTTCTAATGGACTTGGGCTGGGTTTGTTTTTATGTGTCGGACCTTTATTTATACCCAATAGAAAACGATACTATGAGGCAAAGCTTTGATGGACATGGATCTAATGTTAGTCTACACTAGACATAAGAGAGAAAGAAGTAGAAGAGAATTTTTTTTTTTTTTTTTTTTATAGATGTATAGTAATATAATGTTATAAGAAGAGAAATATAGAAAGAAATTAAAGATGTCAATGTTGGAAATTGGAATGTGTAGAAATATATACATTTTTTTGATTTGTTTTACACTTCTACTATTTAATAATCCTTTTTTAATCTAAACAGAATTACGACCTGCTATCTAACCAATTATATGACATGGTCATACATTCAGAAAATAGGATTGTGAATAGTATTGATGTTGATACAAACAGCATTGATTAGTGAAATGGGGAAAAGTTTTTTTTAACATAAAATTGGAACAACAAAGAGTTATTGTTTTGATTTTTGGGTCAAACACGTGTATAAGATAATAAGACAAATAAAATTGTATGTATATAATTAATGTCAAACAGTACAAACTGGCAGTGAAAGCCACATATAGTTTGACACTTGTCAGTCTAGTGATTCTTTTATTATTTAAAGTAGGTGCAATATAACTAAAAAAATGAGCTAACTGCTATAGAATATAAAAAGGGAAAATTGAATCATGACCTTTTATCAGTAAAAGAAACAGATGAACTATAATCACGTTATATGTACAACAGTGTTCACAAGTGTATTTCAATATTTGGGTGGATATATACTTGAAGCGCTATATATGTGATCGAGCTGTTTATGACAACTACCTAAATTACATTAGCTATGCTTTATATCTGCTTCATTTTAATTATCATTTGCTGTTTATGCTGCAAGCTAGGCTTTGATGAAAATGAATATCTAAACCATATATGGGATGTATAGTCTGTCACACGTAAGTGAATGCTTTTCAAAATCCGGTTATATATTTCTGAAATAAACCAGTTGAAAGTTTGTGTTGCATCATTTTCTTTTTAATCATCGAAGAACATATATGATGAATTAATCGTATCTAATTAAATGTAGTGTTCAAATCGTCCTTTTTGCCAGACTATATATTATATTTCATTCAAAGTTCAAGCTATGTGTGATCTGTCTCCGCTCTCCACGTTATTTATTCGTATATGATATTATAATATGATAGGGGGCTAAAAAGTTGTGACATTAATAGAAGGAAATGTTTGATTCAATTTCCCAACTAAAGCACACACTAAATTCATATTAAGAAAGTTACAGATAAAACATCATATATTCACAGGGTTATTTTGGTCATGAAAATTAGCCTTGTTCAGTTGTGTACTTGACCTATAATAACTCTATAAATTAAGAGCCATATTCATCTCACTGTTCCAAGTCCAAAAACATCTTCAGCCAGCAAACTTAGTTGGCATGGGGACTTCGAATTCTGATACACGGTACTTGTTTCTTTCTCTTAGTTTGCTATGTTTGATGGCCAAAGTTGAAGGTTCAAACAAGAAGCTTTCAGGCTTTTATGTGTTTGGAGACTCGACGGTAGACCCAGGAAACAATAACTACATAAAAACAGCTTTCAGGAGCAATTTTCCACCGTACGGAAGGGATTTTTCCAACCAAGTTCCTACAGGGAGATTCACCAATGGGAAGCTTGCCACTGATTACATTGGTACGTACTAATTATTAATTAATTAATTAATTAAGCTTGCTATGTAACCTTACATTGACATGAGATGTGTGTAAAATGCACTGCGCGCAGCTTCATACGTAGGACTCAAGAAAGATGTTCTTCCACCTTATTTGGACCCAAACCTCAGAATTGAGGAGCTGATGACAGGAGTTAGTTTTGCCTCTGCTGGTTCTGGCTTTGATCCACTTACACCAACCATGACTGTACATTCCACTTACTTTCTTTCTTTTTCTTAATTTCTATATATATTTATAGTGCTGCTCCATAAATAGGCTCAATAAAAAAGTGTATAAAAAAAGAATGTATATATTACCTCATTCTATGATTTACTAAAGTGGAAATTCGATCGATCTGTATTCTGTATTTGATTTCAGAACGTAATTCCAATTGAAAAGCAGATGCAATATTTCAGAGAATGCAGAAAGAGGATGGAGGATGGGGTGGGTAAGAGAAGAATTGAGAATCATGTGAAAAATGCAGTGTTCTTCATCAGTGCCGGTACGAATGACTTCGTTCTTAATTATTTTGCTCTGCCAGTACGAAGAAAGAGCTACAGTATTCAGGCGTACCAGCAGTTCTTAATCCAACACGTGAAACAATTTATACAGGTTTGCTTCTTCTTCAATTACTCACGCTATATCTTCATCAAATTATTGACTGTATTTCTTTCTTTCTTTGTGTTATTTAAAACTTTAGGTTCCATGCTAGTATTTAGTAGTACTTTTGAATCTTTTTACGCGCGTAGCTGTACTCACGTCGTACATTATTAATTCACTATTTATTTATTTTAATATTCTAAAATAAAAATAAAAGAGAAATGTAGAACAATGTTGTGGAAGTGGAAGTAATAATTCCCGTAGGTACGTAATAACTTTCATTTCCATGAAAAATCTTTTTTGGAGATAAAAGAAAATAAAAATATCCCTAAGTATTTTTAATGTTGCTTTTTAAGTAGAATTAAAGTTTTATCTCAACTGAATTTTAACGCAAAATATTTCCTACATGGACTCCTGAAGTAAAACTTTAATAATGATGGAAGAATTGTACTAAAAGTACTTAATTATCAAAATATATCTAACTTTTGTCTAACTACGTTCGAATGCTTAGCTTGCTTTTAATCCAACCAAACACCCTAAGTCCCTCATCAACAAAGCAGTGTGGCTTTTGGTATATTTCAATGGTTTATGTTGTCAATTTCCTTCGCTGCTTCTCTCGGAACATATACTCTGCCATCACTTTATCATAGTAGAGAATCTAACCGTTCATTAAATCTAATAATATAATAAAATATTTTTAAAAAACAGATAAAGTGTTTTTACACTTTTGGGATCTATTCCTGCTCCTCTCACCTTTTAACGTTGTTAATCTATACTACCCATACAAAATCTAATTAACTTTTGATTTCAGCATTATTAACATTATTTTATAGTAATGGAAAATTATATTTACTTATGTTCTGTTTTGGATAAATTATTCTAAAATTTTAAAAGTACTTAAAAAAAATATTCTTCAATAATTAATTTAAAAACTCCCTCATGTAATTTTTTTCAACGTAAAAATTGTACAAATTGATTATTAAAAAAATTAATTTCACTTTTTTTTCATTTACAAATCCTTTTAATAACATTTGTCCAAACAAACCCTTAATCAACTTGCATTATTATAAACATTATCCCTAATTTATTTTTGCCGACTGAATTGAGATATCGACATTCATTTAAAATGCCCAATGAAAAGGGATATTCAACAACCTACTTTTATCATGAAAGGTCTATTAATAAATAAAAGCACCCTGCCACATGACGTCGAAAGAGAGAGGAATAAAAGAAGCAGAAGACACTCAGAGACAATTGAATGGTTGCCAATAATGAGGAGGGAGGGGAACAATACGAATCGTTAGTGTGGTTGAGTTGAGGGTAGATAAAATAAGATAAGATATGAAAACTATTATATACACTCATCAAAACTCAACCCCACAAACCCTGAAACTAAATCAACTTCACTTCAATATATAACAAACAAAGAAACGCGGTGAAACAAATTGCATGCTGTGCCAAGAATATGGGCATATGGCAGTAAAACACTACGTATATAGTATATAGAATAACTTGATAGCCTTTAGTGGTTGGTACCATCGTATTTATTTACTGTTAGACATTGTAGAAACATACATATCCCTTTTCGGTTTTGACATTCAAAATTCTTTTGTGGGCTGGACACCAATTTGACTTGTCTACACTAATATATTAATATATTATGCAATAGATAAGAATGGTGATATATAAAAGTGTTATGTTTTATAAATTCTGGATGATAGAAAGATTAGAAAGAGGAAAAAAGAGTGGAATATGTCTGATTTTATAGTCAAATCTTTATCTCTTTATTTAAAGATAAAGATATTATCTTTATTATATATAAAATAATAAATTAATCTCAAAGATAAATCTTTTTTATTTAGAGATAAATATATTATCTTTATTATATATAAAATAACAAATTAATCTCAAAGTTATTTTTATCTTTTTACAATTATCTTATAAGATTATTTTCTTAAATATCTTGATGATATTATTTTTTGACGGCTAAAGGACGTAAGAAAAGGTTAAGATTAACCTTGTTCAAGTGGTCGACCTTTACTTCTTTATCTTCAGGGAGAGCTAATGCTTGTTGGGTAGTTTAGTTTGACACTGCTTCACACCCAAAAAGAAGCGAGTTATGTCTGAGTAAAATTTGGAGATGGAAGTCTTTTAAATAACGATTATCTGATCGATAAAATAATCGGACAAAAAAAAAATAAAGAATATATATCAATTAAATGTTTATACTATTAAGTGTCCATCAAAACATATATACTACACTACTTGATCATTTTTAATTTAATTCAAATATATTATAAAATATTTTTAATAAATTTTTATTCTCTTTCGTAATTTCAATACAAATTTTACTAGAAGACAAGATTAAAACAGATGTTTGAATATCTCATTGGTAAATAAAAAATGAGAGCATCTGTCAATAATACTACAATAATTTTAAGACGGAGAGAATATCATTCTTCGTTCAAATAAACCAAACACAATGGCAATCCATATTTATTCGAAGATTATCCACTTACCTTGGAACTGGAGTCTGGAGTATGAACTGTAGAATGTATTTAAAAGGTTAATGAATAATGAATACTAGTAATTAATTAACTGGACCACAGGAAATGACGTGGCCTGTCAGGTATCTTGTATAAATAATGAATACTATTTTTATAAACTCTATATGGCTGCTGCTGAGAGCCTAAGAAGGAAATAGATCTGTCTTGCCTCTAGTAGTATATACCTTTCTCGACCTTTTTAAATTGAGGTAATGTATTTATTAAAATGCAGCAATATTTTTAATTAATTTCCCTATAACATTAGTTGGTGGGATTTAATAGATAAAACTAAGTAGTGGTAATTCAAACAATACAGATAGATTATCAAAATCATTATAAAAAAAAAGTTTTTTTTATTTATAAACAATGGATACACGATTCAGGGGCCGGGGTTTTGGCGTGTAGACCTAATCCAAAGTATGTTCAAAACCATGCTCCTACTTTTTCGGCCAAATTTATTTGAGCTTTATATGGGATGTAGTATGTAGTTCTGTCCCATCTCATGATATCCCTCCTAGAGTCCTAGTTAATTAATTACTTGAAGATACCTTATATTGGTACGAATTACTAGTGTACGTTTAAGTAACTGGACAAAAATGTTGATCAGGAATTGTTATCAGAAGGTGCTCGAAAAATTGCAATAAGTGGAGTACCTCCAATGGGATGCCTACCGTTCATGATCACCTTGAATTCCCCGAATGCCTTTTTCCAGCGTGATTGCATTGACAAATATTCCTCCGTTGCAAGAGATTACAATCTACTCCTTCAACATCAATTACACGCTATGCAAATTCAGCTCAATGTGTCTACTCCAGATGCTAACATCTATTACGTTGATATATATAAACCCATTGCCGATATGATCCAAGGGCAGAAAAGATTTGGTAATTTGTAACAATTACTAATGAGTTACTTGCTTGTTTGCTTGAGACAATTGATACTAATTAACATTTTGTTTGTCCCTATGCTGGTAGGATTTGATGATGTTAATAGTGGCTGCTGTGGAAGTGGGTACATTGAAGCATCCCTTTTATGCAATAAGCTTTCAAACGTGTGCCTTGATCCATCAAAGTATGTATTCTGGGATTCAATTCACCCAACAGAAAAGGCATACCACAACATGTTCTTGGCTAGCCAGTCCACCATTGATTTCATCGTCAATAACTAGCTAGAATAACTTCTCTTCGTTTTCTATCTTCTTATCGATTATGTATTTCTTCTTCTCGCTAGTAGTATATATATGCCAGTTAATCAAATGGGTTCTAATTAGTACATCCTCTGAATCTCTGATCCCTTCACATTGACAATGTAAGAATTTCCAACAAATTAAAAGCAAGAATTTGCATTTATTTCATGGCTGGTTCACGCAAGCCCACAACAACTAATCTTCATGATTCTCCTTGATCGAAAATTCATGGTGCTAGATGATTTATCATACAAACCTGATGATCGAACTCTCACCCTCCTCCTTCGAGAGCTCAGAATATCCATATATCAATATATAACAAAGACTTATCCGATAACAAAGCATATTTTCCAACTAACACCATGCATGTGAGGCTAAATCGCACTACAATAATTGTAAGACTTTCCAACTCTGAAAGCCAGAACTCGCATTAATTTCATGCTTATCACTTATCACGCAACCCAATTCAACAACAACAACTGATTAAGAATGATCGAGGACCAACGTTATCTCAAGTCTCAATTATTTTATCTAATTAAGTTCTTGGCTTTGCATCCTCAATTTCATATGCTCCCTTCCCAACTCTGAACAAATTATCGAACCAACGTTATCTCAAGTCTCAATTATTTTTTTATATAGCATGCATCAGTGTTTATTTATAGTCAACTTTATGTGACTATTTTAAGAGTTAAATCAAAAGTAGGGTGCTAAAATTTTAATATTAGATGAGGACGAAAATGTTTGTACAAACAATAAATAAATATTGTCTACAAATAAGTTTTTGAAAACTTATATATTAGGTATATAATTTTTTTATAACTTATATGCATGACTTTGTTATAAAATTCTTTTGTTAAATAGAAAGATAACAAATTCATTTTTTTTTAAATTCTCCAAAAAAAAAAATGTAGAAATCGTTTATCAATCATTAGTAACATACTTGGTGGGAAAAATTAAGGATTATATATTCAAGCTATAACATCTTCATTTCAGAACAATTGACTACAGTTATTGTATTATTATTTTTGATGTTATATGAAAAATTGTAATATATGTATCCATGATTTCGGATTCCTTTTTTAATGCAACATGTGGTATTAAAACACAAGATCACAAATTAATTTAACCAATATTTTAATTTTGTTTATGTTAAAATTAACTTAATAAGTTACTATTAAACTTAATTGACGAAACGAAAATACAGGGGCCGGGGGTCTTTTTCGACGTTGATACAAAATATATATATATTAAATTGGTGGGCTGGCGCGCTGTAAAATTAAAAGAAATGATTGATAAAAGATTGAATGGCCTCATCAGCTATTATCTTGTACATCTTTTGCGTAGGATGAACAGCATCCCAGAATACATATTTGTCTGGATCTGAACAAGTATCCATCCCTTTGCATGAATCTCCATATTCTACTGTCCCGGTCCCAACACATCCTTTTGAACCATCGACAAAACCTGCACCCATGCATATATTATATATATAAATATAAATTCCCTCCAAAATAACAACAACAAATTCAAATAAAAGGAGTACTAACCGTATTTTGTAGGGTTGGTGACGGCACGTTGGATCATACCAAAAACATCAACCAAAGCAGTTTTTAATCCGAGTTTTGTCTTTAAGTTGTCTAATTGGTGTAATAATTTAGCATTGAATGAGTAAGCTACGGTGTTTAAATCTTTATCACACCCAGCTTCCACGTTCCTAACTGTCTTGATAAGTGGTATGCATCCTAGAGGTAGGACCCCTACAACGATCAATCTCCTCGCACCTACTTTATGCATTGCCTGTAGTACCCAAGGAATATGTTTAACCAAAAAAATACCTTACTGCACAATTAGTTCCGCTCAATCTGGACTGATTGATTAATATTTAATAACACTTTATTGTTGGTGTTATTTTCGCTAGGGAACTATCAAGCTGGGGCCTGGGCCTCCCGACACACAGGCCCATCCCATGCAAGAAAATATAATCTAATGTACCAACAAAATTAAATGCAAATCTGTAAAGTAGGAAAGAGAAAAAAGTAGGAGAGACTATTAGATTAAAGTCAATGGAATCAAATTTTCTAGCCCAAAGAATACTACGGTATGAGCAATTAGTTTTTAGTTGGCCAATATTAGCATTTCGACTATTTTTGTGAAAGATAATTGAGTTTGGGTGGTGAAAGATGGAACGTACCTCAACATCCTTAGAGAAGCGGGAGAGCAAGAAATTCTCAAATTCAAGCAAGCTGAATTGCTTAGGGCGAGTAGGTTCCAAGAAATAGTTCTGCAGAAAGTCATTTGTACCCATACTAATTATATACAACGCATTTCTTGTAATAAATTCTGCCCTTTCTTCACCCACCACTTTTCTTAAGTGGATTTTATAATGCTCAAAGTACCCGATCTGTTTCGAAACAGACAAAACATTCTGTTGCATTCATAAAAAATACACCTCAATTAGCTAGTCACAAAAACTATTATTCAAATACTTAATTGGCTTTTTATGTTACAAATCAAACTAAGGCTCATAGAATAATGTACCGAAACTTCAGCAGTATAGTCATCAAAACCTGTGGCTGCTGATGCAAAACTAACACCATATTGCAAATCTTCCGGCTTTAAATTTGGGTCAAGAAAAGGTGGAATCACTTTCCTGTACCCAACTGCTTCAGCTGTACATACATGTGTTTGGAAATCACTCATACTCAGTTTATTTATTACATCCCATAGCTAGCATATATGAGAAGAAAAATAAGGGAGAAGCATATTTTATGTACTAATCTTTTCAAAAGTATTTTGCGCTCACGTCGGTCCCCGTTTTAGATTAATGCTTCTGAGTTCCATTTACCAGAGCAGAGTTAGGTCCTCAGCCATTGAATGATTTATGTGTTAAGAGAAGAGTAATGATGTAGGGACATTTTATGTTGTTTGATACTTTAAGAGAGAATGAAAAGGTAAGGTACTATTCGTGTAACAATTTTTTTTGTAACATTAACCTATATAGAAATGAACTACTTTTATGATTTTTATACATCAGCAACAACACATTAATAATACATTAGATATGCCTTGCCTTCACCGGATAATAGTCTACCTTTTTGACATAATATGGAAGCCTTTATGCCAAGTAATATTAAATTCTATCCTCGTCCTCTCTGTTCTTTTAATTAAAAGTTGAATTTCAAGGTAAGGTAGGTAAGTCGGTACATTAAGTCATTTTGGATAATTTTTTTATAAACACTTTTTTTGTCCTGTTACATTTTCTCTCATATATATATGGAGGTAATTTTGTGGGAGTTTTTATTAATTTACTCCCTTTTCCAAAAATTGTTTATTCACCTGAGAGTAGTATTTATAAAATAAAAAGCTATCTCAAATTTTTAAAAGTCCTTGGGCGTTTGTGGGACATGTTTATTTGTGTCCCTGCTCTACCCAATGTTTCATATATAGGGTTAATGACTTCAGTATAATTTATAATATATTTTAAGATAAATAATATCAATATAAATATAACGTTATTTTAGACAAAATACTATTAACTTAATTAGCAATTTTTATTATTATTATTATTATGCAATTGTTTAAAATTTTATACATTTTAAAAGAATGTATGACATTTGACCAGGTTGGATGATCCAAAGTATAATCTCAGCTCACCCTCAAAACATGTCTTTAATTTCTTAAATATAAACTCATAAAAAAATCCTTTGGAGAAATTAAGCCAGGTTAGTGTGATAAGATGGGGAATAAACACGCCTAGTTTGATCTAACATTTCCAAAGGTAGAGAAGTACAAGTTATTTATAATTCATACAAGATATTAAAATTTGTGTTATTTTTTTCTTGTTGAAGTGCTTATTAACAAGTTTTTGGATCTAAAACAAACTCATTATACATGTTCCCCTAATAACTTGAGCTTATATTAAATAGGAAAGTGATAATGGAAAAAAGAAGAAGGAATTAAAAGGGGAAGGGGGTTGAATGGGTTATTTACGTACCAACGAAGTCAGTGGCAAGTCTTCCATTACTAAACCTCCCAGTTGGGCGGCTATCGAAGAAGTTCTTGCCATAGGGAGGAAAGTTGCTCTTCATAGTTGTGTGAAGGCCATTGTTGTTCCCTGAATCAACACTCGAATCTCCGAATACTAGGATGCATGACACGTTATGTTTAGCTGCCACTTCCCTCACTTGTTCAATGCCCGAACCAAATGAACACAATGGCATCATCATCATGGCCATTGCTAGTGCTAGTATCATTTTCACCATTATTAAGTGACGCTCCATGGTCATTAATTAAGAAAAGAGGAGAACTGATGAAGTGATAGATAGATAGATATTGAAAACAATATATCCCATGCATCATCATTTAAATACATATATACACCACCACGTAAGGACGAAGGATCCTATGCATGTGGTAACTGGTAAGTGGGTTGCTGGAGCATTTATAAAACGGTTCCCTAAATTAATTACAGCATTTAAAGTTTAAAACTACTACTATACTCTCTGGCCTCCACTTTAATTGGAATAAGAAGATCCCTGAGCGAGCTACCATCGAACTCCAGGGTTCCTTTACTCCAAATGTAACTCTGATTGTGACTTCTTTTTTTCCAAATATCTCTTCTTTTCTCTTCTCATGACTTAATTCACTGTACCACGGTCAAATATACACTCTTCAATCTTGATCACTTTTTTTTTTTTTTATCAAGTTGCACACTAGACCATTTTATTTTTGTCTATTGAAATATCATTATACTATAAAATATAAAATGTTATTATCGGTCTAAGTCTAGTTTAATTGATTGATTAAAATGTATGAGTATTATAAATCTCTATTATATTTGATTCTTATGAGTAAATAAAAAGAAAATACTATAAAATGTTATCAATATTCTTAACTTATCATGCATTTAAATTTTGTATACTGATTATTTATAAAATTAAGAATGTTACCATTTCATCATTTTTTTTAACATCGATCGTTCCTCCATAGTTACCTTGCTGCATGTTTGTTTACTCAAATTTATCCGTGTCATTGGCATAATTGTGGGTTGGTGCACGTCCCTTCCAACTTTTGTGCATAAAAAAAGGAGGCAAAGCATATGATAGAATAGAATCAAATAAAATACGAAAAAAATGTTTATATATTATGGGTATAAAATAACATAGTAAATTAATTATAATTTTTTTATTTATAATAAAATAATTAATTTTTATAAAATTATTTAAAAAATTATTATAATAATAATAAATTATGACTAATCGAGTATTTTATAAAATGATTTTACAAAATAATGATGTGATAATATTTTATTTATAAAATATATATTGTTGCAAGTCATGTCATGTTATGTTACGGAGGTATCACTCAAATTGAAGACCACTGCTACCTCCTGCCGCCTGCAATCAATGTTATTGGTTACTCATTAAAACTTGTTCTCCAATCCTACACACATGCTTTTCGATTCTTCAATTTAATATATATATATATATATATATATAAATTTTTTGCTGTTATTTTTTTTTTTACTTCATCTCTATCGATATTTAAGCAATATATATGGCAAAGAAAAAGTTAAAAATAATTATTTTTTATTGTTTGAACCACATTCTACATTTAAGTGCTAAAGTTCAAGTAAGTGTTAAGGATTGAATTAGTGATATGGATTTAGGTAATTAAGTTGGACAATCGCGTATATTCAAAGATCAAAATACTTATTATTTATATCCCACCAATTCAAAATTTAGGTTTTCTATCCGACATGGAGATTAATCACAAGAGAGTGATAATTGTGAAGATATAAATTGTATATTTACTATCTACACTTTATATCATAATCCGTTGTAGTCTAGTTGGTCAGGATATTCGGCTCTCACCCGAAAGACCCGGGTTCAAGTCCCGGCAACGGAATTTTTTTCCCCCTACCAGACATGGAGGCTTTTAGTGGTGGTAAATATAGTGATGATTTGCGTGTGGCCCTTTTATATTTGTTCCACCATATAAGGAGATGTTGGGGATGGTAGGCGGTAGCAAGTAGCTTTTTCATAATTCATAAAAGATAAAAAGTGGCCTATTTTATGTTACTGTTATCCTTCCAAAAGTGGAAATATTTAAAGTGTGTTTTGCAGATATGATGAAAAATTACAATTTTTTCTTTTAAGAACACATGTAATGTAATTATTGATGGACCGACTTTTATTTCATGCTCCTGAATTCAAATTATCGATAGTCAACACTTACAGCTTGTTTATTACTATTGAACTACAGGGTTACACTTGACGATGAATGTTCTCCCACCAAAAAAAGTGGCTATAACTATAATATTAATGGCAGCAGCTTTTTTTTTTTTTTTTTAGAATATAAGACTCAACAAAACAACTGACTTTTATGCATCACTGAAGCTTTTTCTTGTTCTACTATTCACACTCGTAGGATAAATTGCTTTAGTCAACATTTTAGAGGGCCAAATGAACCGTCCATTGAAAGTTTGAAATGAACTTGATTAACACTAAAAAGCAAATGCATGTACTGAATGCACAGTATATGTTCAGTGGGATATATAGTATAGTATTAGTATAGTTTTTCTAGTAAGAAAATCTTTAGTTTTTACCGTGGAGAATGCAATATCACACCAATCAAACAAATTGTAAGAGTGCAAGCCCTGTTGTGTGTGTTGTGTTCTTATAATTATTAGTTACTGAGAATAATAGTTAGTTGAGATTGCAAGAGAACAATGTTTAATGTAGTTATTTTATTCCCCCCCCCCTCTCTCTCTGTATATATATAAATCCTCCTACAAAAGTACAAAAGATTGAGGATTAAGAATTGGCCTAATTGAGGAAGAAACAAAACAAAGACGAACGTGAAACGCAAACCATATTGCAAAAAGGAATTTTTCACTTCCTTTAAAGTATAAACAAAATAACAAATACGTACGTAGTGATGGATAAATGAAGCATGTCCCACCCACCACAGCAGAGAGAAATTATGAAAAGAAAGGGGAGAAGCATTAAAGACGTAGTAGTTTCACAATTGTAACACTCTGCACCAAACATGAGCTTAATTAATATTCCGTAATCTGTAGCTCTCTTATTTTCTTATCGGGTTGGGCTGAACAGAACAGGGTCACATGGAAGAGGGGGACAAGTGAGGGCTGTGAAAGGGGTCCCTCGAAAAAGTACACACTCTCCACTCTCCAGCTCAGAGAGAGCAAATTAATGATCCTAACTTCTAACTTTCCTGAGCCACTTCCCACTGCAAGAGCATTTGTACAGATACAATTTGATTTGCAAACATTAATTTTGGGATACTTCTGGTTGTGCTGTCCCTTTCTAGTATTCATTGAAAAGTAACTTTGCAAGGCAGTGAAGATTTTCTGAGGGTGTTACTTTTTCTTTTTCTTCTATAGCTATCAACGAGATTTTCATGTCATTAGCAAGAGGGATTTTCTTGATGTGGCGCATTTAGAACATCTTTTGAATAATAAATAAATGTTTTGCCTTTGATTTTTTTTTTTTTTTTAATGATTGAATGACAAAGTTCCTCAACTAAATATTTATTGCAATTGCATAGCCTAATTAAACTGGAACAATTCTCTTTGGTAGTGTACAAAAGAAGTCACAAATTAAGAGATTACCCTATCGAATTGTTTCAATCTATGGTTTCTAAACAAAAATACGACCGGTGTGGTGTCATCTGAAAATAGAAATTGTTCCCTTGCTTGGTTATATTTTCCCTCCTCGTCGTCGAGGTGATTATAGAAAATCCCAGGGGGGAAACGCGTGGGAGATTAGGTGTACCCAACTCATGATTATTGACAGCAAAAAATGTTGGAACCCCCGGTTAGATCTAGACATCTAGTACAAAATAAATCTTTAATAATTATGAATCCACTTCATTTTTTCCATATTTGTCCATTTTGAAAAATAAAAAATAAGGTTATTATTATAGTTTTAATTTCTTTAAATTGGATTGTTTGTGATTTTAATTCTTTAAGTTTTATTATCCAATTAATTGATGTTTAGTTCACTTTATTTGAAAAAAAAAAAACATTTGCTGTTGCTTTTAAACTCGCGGTTATGGTGGCACTGTAACGGTTATTTAACAATATTGACTGGAACCAGTTAAAACATAGCTTGGCATATAGACAGGGTAACAGTTACCCAGATTGGTAGTGTCATCCGGTAAGGAATCCAAACTCTATTCCCACATGGAAGAACAAACAGGGACAATTTAAGGCATTCCTTGTACAAAATAGTGTTACAAAATGGGGTCACCACTACTCACTACATTGGGGGAGAAAGAACCTCAACTAGAGTTAATAAATGTCTTGCATTTGGTCTTTCTTACGGAAGAGCCAAAATTCAAGCTCATTTTTTATCAAGCCAGATCAACCACTGATCAAGGTTCTGCTGCATCAACTGTATTCCTGAATGATTTGAATTGTTAATGATATTCTTATAACAGAAAAGACCAGCATTTCTCATTCAAAATTAAAGTAACATCGATCATCAACTCACTTTGGGGAATTTGAATCAAGCTGCATGGTAACTGGTCCATCATTAACCAATTTTACCTGCTTTCCATCACAAGTTTGAGGATTGTTAACAAAGGCAGCGTAAGAAATTGTCACGCAATAAAGGCACCCTGCACAAGCATTGAATGGCACAACTTACCTTCATCATTGCTCCAAATACACCGTCTGCATAAGAAATTGAAAGTAGCTTAAGAGTAGGGTTCCAGCAGAATTAAAATGAATGAATCAGTACAAAGCAACAAATTCAACTAAAACTCCTTGAAGGAATTCATTATTGACAAGTCTCACAGAACAGAACAACTAATTATTCAAAGGCCATGGGAAACAAATTGAACAGTCATCATGATCTTAGGTATTTTTAAGATGGTTTTTATAATTTAACTAACGATCAGCCAAAAGACTTGGCACGTCGAACAAATTTTTGAATAAACAATAAGTTGAATTGATACATAGAGATAGAGTACATGAAAAATTGAAAATACAGCAGTGACATTTGTCTTTGACTCTTTGTTGACCACGATACACATGCAGTTAATAATATTGGTCCTTACTACATAGTACACACGTAGTAGTAGTACCATATAACATCTCTGGTTTGTCAGGGAAGAGGGAAAAGTGAAAAGATTTGATAGAAGATTCATAAATAATCCGAATTGTTTTTGCAGAGGAAAACGTGTCCAACACTCCAATCCAACTCATATGTATATGTACGTACGGATACGGATCCTCAGCAGTCGGAAAAATAACTGCAGGGGGTCAGCTTAATCTTACATCATTCATTCTTTTTCATTAAAATTTGATATAAGTAATAATTTGCTTAATGTTTGAGATCCATGCAGTTTAATTTTTCTTTGCAGAGGATCCTGATCTGGAATATGTACGTACAGTTGCAGTACATTCTATAGCATAATATATTAAGTTCTAATGAAATACTACTTATCAGTTATAACCTGTTTCTTAGAGTAATAATAAATTACACCAACTCCTCCACTTATGTCAGTTATGTGTAGTATTTATTATTTATTATAGAAAGAGAAATGAAAATTGAAAGATAGATAACAATAACATAGTAACATACCCTTGATTGCATCAGAGTTATAGGCGTTCCTAAACCTGTCAACTAAAGAGGCATAGAATGGCTTGGCTCTCTGAGGCGCCATCGCTACGTGAAAATCCGGTTTGTTACCCTTCAGGAATCCATACAACGTAAACTGACTCACTGTTAATAATAGAAAAAAAATTACTATAATTTGGGCATTTCATATAAATAATTAAGATTGAAAATGCGAATAGAATACTGAATCACCCAACAAAACTTGATAATTTTTCTGCGTTACACTGTGGTCCCACGCTTTGCCAGTATTTTCATTTGGGAACAGTCTCATATTCAAGACCTTCCGACATCTGTTGAAAGAGTAAAATAAGTTGAGTGATAGGAAGCTGAAATTGGATTGAAAAGTAGCTTAAGAGAGACGGAGATGACATGTAATCGGCGTCGGCGTCGGAATCGGAGTCGTGGATTCCGACGAGGACTAGAAGGCCGGGGCCAATCTCGGAGACGATGCGACCTTCGACCTCGACGGAGGCAGAGGCCACGCGCTGAACCACCGCACGCATTGCAGTCACTGTCACTGTCACTGCTTTTCTTCTTCTGAGTCCGAGAGTGGAAATGGAGCTCCCAATTCTAGTTGTTCTACTATGTACTTTATGTATGCCTCCCGCACGTGGAACCCTACACGGCGACACCGATTGCAACTGCATCTCCGTTGATTCGTTGCGTTTGATTTCCTCATATGTTTTAATATTTTTTCCCCTTTTCTAATTCCGTGTACAATTTTCTCATAGAAAAAAAAGTTGCCTCTTTCTTATTTTAAAATTATCTATTTAACGTATGGAATTAAAGTTATTATTATAATTATAATTCTGGTGAAATTGAAAATAATTTAGCAATTCATTTTGTTTAGTGTATATAATTTATGTACAATGTTATTAAAAAATGTTATATTATCAATCAATCATAAATTATAATATATGATAATTTATTAAATTTTATAAAATTATTAAAAAAATAATATTAACAATTGATTGATATTTTTTTTGTAGCTTCAGATAGAATAGTTGTCATTTGTGAATGCAGCTTCTTTAACGGTTCTGTTTAAGCACATTGGAAGAGTTAAAGAGCCAAAGCCAACTACTGATGTTATTCGTGGAAACTGGAAAGGCTATAAACTTAACAAAAGCTTGATATCGTGCCTTCACGCCGGTATTTCCATTTGTTTTGCTAACACAACAGTTTGTTTTGTACTACAAAAGGTTTAAAAATAAATGATCCCATCTCGAAGAACAATCTGTTACATCCTGTGCCTCAATTGTATTTTTCTTTGTTTTGTATGTCGACTCTTGGATTCCTATTTCATGAAATTGTTTGAAATTAAGCCTCGGGAGACATGTAATGTAAGTATGTAACACCAAAATTTCTAGCAAGAGCATAACTAAACATTAGACAACAAAGGTTGGGAATCTCAAAGATGTCAGAGTCTACAGCATATCTTTGACAGCTGACAGGATTGCTCACATCATCAAAATTCAGAAGTGCTTATACTCTCCCACCTTGAGGAATTCCAACGACGTGTAAATTGTGTTCCACCAAAAGTTGCAGCTCTACCTAAAGTTTTGTTATTGACATTATTGTAAAAGCCTGTATTGATTCTAATTGCCTTCTTCCAAACACTGTCATCATTAGCAGTCACATTGCCTTGAAGTTCAAGTTGAGCTTTTTCTTCGCGATGATGCAAGTATTTTGTCAACAAAGCAGATGGTGGATATGGCAGCACATATGATATAGAGACCCCAAAAGTTGTCGAGGGTCAGGCTCTCAGTTTCTGGAGATGTTGAGTTGGAGCATTCTTTGGAAGGAGGGGTCAACCAATACTCTTCCATATTTTTCAGTGTTCCTTTTTCTGCTAGCTTTAAAATGACTCCAGAGAAGTCTCTTGCCATGGGAGATCCTTTTTGAAATACCTGCACATATCAATATCATACACCCAGTGTCAGTTCAAGATTTCAAGGACTACAAAACAAGTTTCCATGAAGAAGGAGTTGTAAGAACTTACAAAGCCCAGTCCTCCAAATTTACTGGAAGCTGTAATTGCAGTGTAATCCTTGCAGTACTTATTCAAGAAAACCTTCTCATACGGGCTCTCAAGAAAGAGCGCAGATATTTTTTTGCTTTTGAATTAATCCAAAATGTCATGTTCTCCATCGAGCTCTATTATTTTCTGTGGATGGAAATCATACACTCTTGTGATGTAGCTCTTTACAAAGGAGCCGGTATCACAACCAACTGATAAATTGTTTTGCTTTAGCCACTCAATATCTCTTCCAGACTGCAATCGTTTCACAGTAAGCATTGACGAAAGGTTGGCAGTGTAGCTTGAGGTTAAAACAAACACTAGAAATAGCCAAACTCCAACTACTACTCGGGCAGAGTTGCTGTTTATTTTCTCCTCTGAGGTACATCAAAATCAGGTATGTGTTAGAATTTGTTTGCAAAAGGAAGGTTTTAGATTTCTAATTGAAGAAGAAATCTATATGAAATCTACCTTTTTAAAGTTTTTCTCCAAACACAATTTTTTTGTATTTCAACTCACAAGTGTCAATGAATCTCCTATATAATTACCAAGAAGTTTTATTTTATAAGTGAAACATTAGCTGATCATTGCAAGATGGCAAAAACATTGCTATAGATTTTTAACTATTTTAATATCCCTCTTTATATATTGTTTTATCCACATGTTTCAGGTCACTTTGTATAAGATCTGCCTGAAATGGCTACTTGACTCAAATACCACAAACTAAAATCTTCTATACAATAAATTACCAATCGATTTTGGCTTTGAATATGATATAACAAAAAGGGAAGTGAAAGAGTTTTCATTATTTGTACATTTATACTTACTATGAGCAAAAAATAGAGAAGTAAAAGCAAACCACAGCGTGGTGCTGATCTGATTTTTCAATGGTCCACCAAAATCTGGATTCAAGTGATGCTCCAGGAACCATATGATAAACACTGTGTAGATGAGGATTCCAATTGTTGCGATCCACATTTCCCAGCTAAATGGTTTCATAAACAACCATGCTGACCCTTCAGTCTCTATTGGAAGAATAAGTGATAAGCCTGACTCAGTGTATGGCTGAGTGAACCACACATCCTTTGATCGTTCGGAAAGTATTGTTACATCTCCTACAATAACATCATGGGACTGCATTTGATTTTGGTCCAGAACAGAAGCATTAGTTTACTTTTCCCTTTCAGTTAGAAAAAAATATTTGAAAAGCTAAAAAATCTCTGACTACATGATTTGATGAATAGTTTTACTAGTCAAATTCTCTTTCATTTTTCCATTCCACACAAACTTGGCTACTTCAATTTCTATAATGATCTCTGTTATTAACATGGTCATGCTCAAGCAAAGAATCATGAAAGCCTAATAAGAGGATATAGTTTAAGAGGTATACCAGAAAGAAGTGTGTTGAGAAATTCTAACAATAAGAATGCTAGGTATGGTTTTCTTTTCCTTTATAAATGATGTTGTTTGTGCCAATTTGGTGCAGAATACATGTTTTGGATTGTAGAAATTCAAGGGTCAATTAAGCCAGTAAATTAAGAAAAGAATTGCTTTAGTTTTGATAAAAATATGATGTTGGGACTTTGGTCTATGTGTAGTGTTATGTTGTGGTGTGCAATGCATACATATATTGAAGATGAGTCCAAAATAGCAAACACAAGCATAAGATACGAGAATCTAATGTGTTCAGAAGGTAAGGATTTTACCTTGTTTACGATATTCAGTAGAAGATTATCATAGGATTCATTGAAGGGGTGAAACACATAAGGCATCCCAGAATACTTGTCACTCAGAATTTTTCGTGCCTCATGGAAAAGATCAATACAGAAACCAATATAATTCCCTTGGGAGTCTTTCTTCAAAAAAAGATCAAATGCTGGGTTTATAGGAATTGCCACTTTTAAAGGTTCTTTGTCGGTAGGCATTTTCCATCCCTTAGGATCAGCAGAAATTAGACCTCCTGGCCAAACCACTGTGCCAGTTATGTTGTTTGTAGCAAAATCACCCCTTTTGTCTCTGTCTTTCAGTATTTCAAGAGATCTAGCGAACTTCAATTTTGGGGTCCCAAAGTTCAATTCCCTGTATTCCTTATTAACCACATTTATGACTCTCAATACTGGAGTGTTGGATAGATGACTTTCTTTGAATGTTATATTACCACTTAAACCAGTGAAATTGCTAGATAACATTTTCTCCAAGAACACCCTTGAGTTACTAGATTTGCTATTTATTTTCTCCAATGCCTTTGAAATGATTGTAACGCTATCATAAGCTCGTAATGCATCTGATCCCGGTTTAGAGACTTCTGTTTCAGTATTCTCAGATTGGAAATTTTGCTGCAAATGAGTATAAGCAGTAGAATTTGTAGAATAGTAGGTTTTGATTCCCAAAATACCTTCCATAGAGGATAAAACAGATTTATTTGCATAGTCCAACATACTTGTGATCCCCTCGTTGATTATCCAAGCTGAATCTTTCTCCAAGAATCCAATTTTCTTAGCTTCTCTGAACAAATGAATTACCATAGGGAATGATGCTTGAAGTACAACAAAGACACGAGAGTTTAGTGGCAACAGCTTAAGCAATTCATCAAGAACAAACCCTTTTGGATCAGATAAAGAAGTGAACGATGGAAGAACTAATAGGTTCTCAATCTGCGCGTTACTCTTTTTGAGAGCCTCGGAAAAGAGGCCCAACAATCCAGAATCACCACTATAAGGGTTGTCTTCATATATAGCTATAACCTGGTGCCAGTTGTACACATGGATAATATCTGCAATGCAGTTCATGTGTGCAGCCTGATCTTTAGCCATTTGAATCAAAAAAGGCCAACGATGTTGCATTAAAGGAGGGACTATTGGGGGAGAAGCAAATGAAATAATTGGTATTTGAGCTTTGTTTCCAAGGTCAGCAACTAGAGCTGCTTCTTGCCATGTCCCCATGCCAACAATTACTTCAACTTTCTTCTTCATGATTAGTTCATCAGCTGGAAAACAGAAGAATCAATATATTTTATAAGTGCTTAAATGAAAGAAGGTAAAAAAAAAAGAGTTAACTACCGAAATATTCATCATTAAAATAGTGCTCACCAGCTGAAGCTGCTTGTAAAGGGATTCCACCTGAGTCGCTGAAGAAAAGGTTGATGTTACGATTCTTTGAATAATTATTGAAAGTTAGAGCTGCAATTTGCATGGCTCTTCTCTGTTGTTTTCCAGCCACTGATTTGATATCGACGACTACACCAACACTTGTATTTTGAAAGCTGTAGGCAACCTGAGCTCCAATAAGGAACTTGAATAGGAGAATCAAGACTGATAGAAAAGGCCCAAGCAAAAGATTTAAAAGTGCTTTGGAAGTTTGTGCATGAAAATTCATACTGGCTCTCAAGTAATATAAGTGACATAAATACCAGTATCAACAGAGTGATGTTATATTCCTGTAATGAAATATATAGACACACACGGTGGAGGAGGGGCTGGTAGTGTTCAGAAATCAGAATGCTACACTATAATGGAATGTTAGAGCTTTAGTGGTAATCATTCTGCTGTAAATATAAGTCTGAAATTTAGCATCTTGACTAGTAGTGGTAGTATTAATTTGAAACTTAAAGATTTTTCCGATTTTTTTTCCTTGGATTGGACCCTGGGTGAGTAAATAGAGAATGGAAAAGATATTTTATGACAATACGAAGTTAGACATTTTGAAACGTCAATATGGATGGCTGAGAAGGTTGAGGAATTGCAACAGGATCTAATCCCTTCCCCCGCACGAAAATTAGCTTATTTTAGTTTATTTGTTGCAGCTAAATCTTAATAATTGAAACATTTTTGAATTATTCATCTGAAAATAATTTTAAAATTGATTTAAGTTGTTTTGAATCTCATGAAAATATTACAAAGGTAACATACATAATTTATATATTTCATCCATTAATATAAAGCATATCGTGTATGCAAATTTGTTCATCTTATATTTAAAGTAATTTGTAATTAAAAAATATTGAGATAATTTTTTGAAAAATTAAAGTAAAACTTATGACATATTTAATTTAAGCAACTATAATACCGAAACAAGAGTCATTTTCAATCGTAATAGCTTCCCAATCCCAGAATATTTGTTAAGGTGTAGTATATACTTGGTGAATTGATGGGTCTGGGTTTGGGCCAAGTGTAATTGGGCCCTCTTGAGTAAGAAGATCTAAGTTCCAAGTGAAGAGTAGAGGGTCCTTGTGCTGTGCATTGGGGTGATGAAGAAGAAGAATTGAACAAACAAACAAAGATGTCGCAGTTCTGGAAACCTGGGACAGAGAGGCCTCAGGGTCGCGTGGTGGACGATGAAGAAGGTGGTGTTCTCTTCTTGTCTGGCTCTCACCATTCCTCCTCTTCTTCTTCTCGATACGGCTATGCCAGCATCGAGAAGCAACGCCAGCGATTGCCTGTGTTCAAGTACCGCACCGCCATTCTCTACCTCGTCGAGACTCACGCCACCACCATCATCGTCGGCGAAACCGGAAGTGGCAAAACCACTCAAATCCCTCAGGTCACCTTCCAACAATTTCAAATTCAAATGCTAATTCATGTTACTAACAGTTGGAACTGCGTTTCAGTACCTGAAAGAAGCAGGTTGGGCCGCCGGTGGCAGACTCATTGCTTGTACTCAACCTAGACGACTTGCCGTTCAGGTGAGTTCACTTCTTATCACTCATTCTTCAATTCTTCATTCACACTACTCTCTGATCTCTTTGCGTTTCACAGGCTGTTGCTTCCAGAGTTGCTGAAGAGATGGGAGTAAAACTCGGCGAGGAAGTTGGCTACACCATTAGGTTTGAAGATGTTACCAAACCGGTGAGCATCTCTCTCTGGTGAAATAAATAAATAGTAGAAGAGAGAGTAACGGTGCTGAAATGGATGATGACGAGTGGCGTGGAGTGGTTACAACATTTTTATTTTGTGGCAGCACAGGATGTAACGGTGCTGAAATTTTTAACTGATGGAGTGCTGCTAAGGGAGATGATGGACGATCCTCTTTTGACCAAATACAGGTACTTGTTATCACTCTTTTTCTTTTCCTTCTTTATGAGGTCGCTAGCAGATTTGGAGAACCTTTCTTATTGTCTTTTTTTTTTTTGTGGTTGTGCCAAGTAGCAAGGACCTTATATTCGCTTCTATGAAAAAGATGCTATATTCCACTTTCCTGTTCTGAACTCCTTTTACCCTGACCTCCGCGAGTGCTTGTTGCAGTGTTATAATGGTGGATGAGGCTCATGAAAGGTCAATAGCAACTGACATTTTGCTCGGACTATTGAAAAAGGTATTAAATGGACGGGCGCAACATATGTATAGGAATAAAATGCTGTTCTTTTTTTGGTAATTAAAAAATGGCCTCTTTATTTAAAATTTTTGAATCTTTCAATTTGTATGAATTCTGTTTGCTACTTTTCTAGATTCAAAGGCGTCGACCAGAGTTGCGGTTGATTATCTCATCTGCTACTATTGAAGCAAAGTCAATGTCTGACTTCTTCCGAATGAGGTTTTCTTCTGCTCTTGCTATGTTTCAATTGTTCAGACTTTTATTACACATCGACATTCTTCTGGAAGCTGTATTCATAGAACATATCCTCGTAAAATGTCACAAGATTTTATCAGGAAAATAGCTTATCTGATTTTAAGATTCACCTGGATCATTGCAAAAAGATTATGTTTCTCTATCAGAGTCCAAAAAGACAAGTGTCACTTATTCAACAATTTGTGTTCTATTAACAGAAAAAAGCGCCGAGAACCTGAAAATGAGGAGCATGGCCTACAAGTGGAACCTGCAATCTTATCAGTTGAGGTACTATTTTTGGGAGTGCAACTCATGCTTGTATGCCTACTGTTTTCTAAGTGCATTTGTTTGAAGCAAAACACATTCATGTTTAAGGTCACTTGAATCTCCCTTGCCCTTGAATTTGCTTTCAAACATGGTTATACATTGGTTTCTCTCTAGTTCTCAGCCTATGGTTGTTCCAGTGTGGTATCAGATTCAGATGTAATGGCAGAACTGGGCAGCTGTTGTATTCCTAGCTTCCTTCTTTCCTTGGTTCTTTTTTTTTTTTTTTTTTACAATTGTTATTATTATTTAATTTTTCCTGCCTGTCTGTATCATCAACCTGATGTATTTCTCTTCTATTTAATATTAATTTTCACAAAGAAACTCACTTTTCAGAACTACAATATAATTTGAAAATATTTCAATTAAATGGGGCATTGTTATGACTTTGTGATTTCCAGGTTAAAGTTTTCAATATACAAAATACAAATACATTATGCTTTATGATTTTCAGGGTAGAGGCTTCAATGTACAAATTAATTATGCTGAGGAACCTGTCCAAGACTATGTTCAGGCTGCTGTTTCAACAGTACTCTTGATCCATGAGCGGGTATATTATCTTTTATTGAAACAGGATAACTTCAACTAATGCATTCTATTTGTGAGACATTTTAAATTTAAATCAGTGTAGTGTAGTTACGTGTGTTGTTGCACGGTGCTTACATTAGGCTTGATCATGGAAGCCAAAATATGAGTGTTCATTTTGATACATACTATAGTAACAAGTAACTATACATTTCTGCTGTTGATGTAACTTGTAAGCAGAAAGTCAGATTTAGCTAAATAGTTAAAACAAAAACAAAATGGATTGAAATGGTGGTTTGGTCTTTTTTATCTCTCCTTAGGAGCCTGCAGGAGATGTTCTAGTGTTCCTTACTGGACAAGATGATATTGATGCTTCTGCTCAGTTACTCAATGATGAAGTTCAAATTCAGGGAAAACACTCTTCAGGTACACACTCTGAATAGTTATTATTTGGACTGTTAGCTTTTGATGTCTTTAACTACTGACAAGTCACAACAAACAATAAATGAGTAAAATATGTATAATATTTTGTTTTTAGAACATAACAAGAAAATGATTTCATATTTTGCAGTCTTCAATGAGATACAACTAATGCATGCAATTTTCTTTTGTTCCAGGATTTATTGTTTTGCCCCTGTATTCAGGACTTCCACGTGCTGAACAGGTTAGAAATACATCTGTGGGTTTAGTTGTCAAAAATTTGTTTGTATATTTATTATAATTATAATATCTGAATGTAGTGATACTTGTTTTATGGTCTCTCAGGAGTTAGTGTTCTCTCCAGCTCCTCGAGGAAAGAGGAAAGTAGTACTTTCTACGAATATAGCAGAAACATCACTCACATTGGAGGTAACATCTCTTTTACCACAAGTTTGACTATGTCTATGGTTAGAGATGAGATCCACCTTATCCATTCTTATTTTTCTAATCATGCAGGGAATTGTCTATGTTGTTGACAGTGGATTCTCTAAACAACGGTTCTACAATCCGGTATTTTCATTTTGTTGTTTCTCTTAAAGAGATATAGTAATGAGGCCTGTAATGATTTGTTCCTGTTTGGTTTATGAATGTCACTTTTGGTCTATTTTTACTTCCAATGTTTCTTTTGCTCTCCATTTTTTATGTAAGATTGTTCCACTGCAGAGGAGTTATCCTCACTTGCCACTTCTGCCTTGGTATTTTCTTAAAAAGTTAAAGAAGCTTCATCAATTTTTTTTTGTCACTTATTTAAATTTTATACAAGTCATTGTTGGTTCATGAAGGACTTAAAACCTTAAAATGTTCAATATATGTTGGGATGACAGTTTCTCAGTTATGCTACACGATTGAATTTCAAGTAACATCCATTCTGTATTTTCTTCATTATTCAGTTTAGTAGAACTTATCCACTAAATTTTTATTAATCCTAGTTAGCATGCTAGTAACTTTATTTATGGAACCTGTCCTGTCCCTTTTCCACTATTTTTCTCTCCCTTACTCAGATTTCTTGATGTCTCCAAGTGTAATTTTCTTCCATGCTTTGTAACAGATTTCTGATATTGAAAATCTGGTTGTGGCACCTATATCTAGGGCTTCTGCTAGACAAAGAACTGGTAGGGCTGGACGAGTTCGACCAGGAAAGTGTTACAGGTGTAGTAGTTAGTTACCTTCAGCTGTTTCATGAACATGTTTCATTTATCAAATATGATTTTTTACCCTAGTCACCTGTTGCTTCAGAGATAAGAGATTATCTTTTGTATCTGGTTTTCTTCCAAAGAACCACAATTATTTACTAAAGATTAATTTTTGTTTCATGTTGTGGATTTTTGCTTCTAATTACCTCATGGAAGAAAGTGCCCCTTTTATCTATAAATATCTATGTATTGACATTCTTGCCAAAATATTTTGCAAAGGCCTGAATATCTTATAATACTACAAGTCTCAACAAAGGAAATGCTTTGGCTATGCTATATATGTTGTTTCACCGGATACCTTTACAAAAAACCATAAAATGCTTTACAATATTCACCTTTTAAAACTTTTTTGGTATGAATTTAATTATGCTGCTAAGAACAAGTATGCCCACTTTGGGGCAATTTATTTTACTTCAATTTAACAAGTTTTGGAAGAAAGAAAGGAAAAATGTAATGGCAATTTCTATAAAACAAAAAAGTCAACCATTTTGCAGTTTTTTTATTTTATTTTTTATGTCGTTTATTTTATTTAATTTAATCAGAATGCATTCATTTTGAAGAGTCACACTTTGCCCTAGATTTTCTTTGGATTACAGTTTCTCTTTGGCCCTCTGCTGATGGCTGTTTTGCTGGGGTTTTCAGTTCTGACATGCAAAGATATCCAGCAGCCTTGATTCATTATTGATTCTTTCTTTTTTCCATTATTTTCTTAATCTGGTTTGGAGGATATCTTATCCTGTCCACTTTGTAGTCATATCCTTCCCCCCTTCTCTCTCTCTCTATATATATATATACAGTATACACACCACACTTTGTGTGCTCTAATATCATATTAAGTATCCTGTTCATGAAGTTAGTATTGCTTCAATTTCATGGTGTAATAATGGTCATTGTATTTAATTAATGTTTTTTATGGTTGTTTATTCTATTCTGTTTTGTGTTCCTGTTACTGTGTCAACATCTCAATTTGTATTTTGTAATGATGTTAACTGTGGCAACCATTCACTGTGCACATGACTGCAACCAGGCTATATACAGAAGAATATTTTCTTAACATCATGCCTAATGAGGGAATTCCAGAGATACAGAGATCAAATATGGTCTCCTGCGTAATCCAGGTGAGTAATTGTTATGAAACAATTTCACAGAAACAGTAGTATTTTAGTCTGGTTTATTTTTTACAATGTTACCACCATTATCTGTTACTTATTTTCCTCCAGGGATGGAACTTTTTGACTGGGATGATATTTTTCTGATCAATAGAATGACGACTAATGAAAAGTTGCATCATTGCTATTTTGATTTATCATGAATTTGTTTGAATTTAATAAATAATCAAAAAGAGCATCTGTTCCCTGTATGATAATTTTAATTAAAAAGTAATCAAGATTAGCCAGAGATAGGGAAAGAATGAAAGATGAAGTTGCATTTGAAACTTCAGTATGCTTGACAATCCATATTATCAATTCTTTTCTTGCAATGAATTTGATGTGCCTTTATTACTTTCTTGGCTTGTTATTTACCAACGCTTTGTTTGGCCCAGCTTATTTTTAACTTATAAGTTACTTTTAAGTTAAAGTTAGAAATGAGAGCTTAAAAAAATAAGTAAGAAGTTGTTTGTTAATATATATATATATTTTTTAACTTAAAAGCTCCTTAAAGTTAAAATATAATCAGATGGGGAAGTTTGGGTTTGACTCCTCCCGTTAACAAAAACTAACAATGATAAAAAAATACTAATTATTCTAAAATTTGGCCTTACTGGATTTGAAGAGAGAACATATAAATAAACTCCACATAAGTAGCTCTAGGTAGCTTATTATAAAGTTTCTTATTTCTAATTTTTCTTCATTAAAAATAAGTAACTTTTATTTTAAGGAACTTTTACTAATTGGTATTTGGCCTAACTTTTACTTAAAAGTAGCTTATAAGTTGAAAATAAGTTGGGGCAAACAGAGCCTAACTCTTTTTCATGGTCTGGTATTTTTAACTTCACATTCAAAATCCTATATGCCAAAGTCACATAAAGAGAAGAATTTTGAGGGGTCATGAACAGAATTCCTTGTTATTGTACCACAAACTTGCATATCACTACTCCACTATATATGTTATGGGATAAGATTATTTTTATTACTTCTGTTTGTTTTTGTGCTAATGGTTAATTTTAAGGGGGGTTCCTCTTCTAATATGGAAGGTGTTGAACAAGATGAATTGTCCAATTATCACCTCTACCTTTTCTGATATTACTGATATCATTCCATTGGAGTGCTATTACTGGAATATTGTGTGTGTATTCTAGATCAAGTAATGATCAATCCTAAAATAATTACTTGACACTTTTTTCTGATGATTTCCAGTTAAAGGCCTTGGGGATTGATAATATCTTGGGCTTTGACTGGCCAGCATCTCCATCTGCTGAAGCAATGATCCGAGCACTAGAAGTTCTCTACTCACTTGGGGTCTTGAATGATGATGCTAAGCTGACTTCACCAACTGGATTTCAAGTTGCAGAGATTCCACTTGTAAATTTCTTACCACAAAAATCATGTTGGATTCATTTGTTAGATGCTTCACCTCTATTTGTAGAATTATAAAGACTTGTTTTATTCACCATGGGCCTAGGGTTAGTGTTAGTCCTAAGTACACTAGACAGATAGAATCATTTGGCAGTCAGGATAAGCTATCATATCCTATATTTTAATCTATTGTTTGATGAGCTGACAAGATAGGATAAGCTTATCCTATCATTAGTTTAAAAATTATCCAGAGGGGTAAGCTAGGTTAGGAACAAGTAGGATAGGATAGATAAATTTCCACCTTTCACCTTGTTACACAGCAACTTTTTTGCTCCACCACCACTACCACACTGCTGCCACCACAACCATTGCTACTGTTTCCATCACTACTATTGCTGCTGCCATCACTTGCATGTGTCATGATCACTTCCATAATTGTTACCACTACTGACACAACCACTATCACTACATTTGCCAGGATCCGATGGTCTCAAAAATGATAATAGCTTCCAGTCTACTTGGGTGTTCAGAGGAGATAATCACCATTGCTGCTGTTCTTTCCATCCAAGTAAATCTTTTTGCTCTAGTCATAACTCAAAAAAAATGTTTTGGACACAAAATTTAATCAAATTCTGTATTAGAATTAATTTTCATGCTGACATTGGGAAATAATATCAAATGAACTCTATCTGTATATCATCACAAATATATAGTTGAACACTGATGTATAGAGTAGTTGACCTTAATTTCAAATTATCTATGTGTACAGACTATCTGGATCTCAGGGAGAGGGATACAAAAGGAATCAGATGAAGCAAAATTGAGATTTGCTGCTGCGGAGGTACTTTCGTTCAAGTTTTTCTCACTCACTTTTTCTGTTTATAACCATAATTTCCTCTACATTATTTATATGTGAAACTCCGATGATTCGTCATTAAACTCCTCTTCCAGTGTGTAATACAATTGTTTATCTGTAGCACTATGATGTATGAAATATTTTTTATTTATAAATGTGACTTTTGATAATTGGTACAATTACAGGGTGACCATGTAACGTTCCTTAATGTATATAAGGGGTTTCATCAGTCTGGTAAATCTTCACAGTGGTGTCACAAGAACTATGTAAACTACCAGGCCATGGTGTGTATATGTTTAGCAATTTTGCAGTTTGCACAATTTAGGCATTTCAATATGTCCTTTCTAATATTCATGTTGACATGGCTGCTTAAATTGCTCAGAGAAAGGTTCTTGAAGTTAGAGAACAACTCAAAAGAATTGCAAAGAGGATAGGCTTAGTCTTAAAATCTTGCGAGAGTGATATGCAGGTTGGGTTTCTTCTTCTTCTTCTCTATACTTACTGATTGTGAATTTTTGTTTTAAAACTTCAATCTTCTCCTGGTTTATTCTCTCTTAGGTGCTTAGATAGTCAAAGTTATGGAAAGCTCTGCACTAGTGTAATTATTATTTTATTGATCCTGTCCCATTCTTTGGTTTTTCACCCTACTACATGGTTTCACTCAGTTCCTTGGTTTTAGGGCTCGTTTGTATAAACAACTTAATTAAGATCTTATTGTTGTTTTAGTTATTGAAGGAAAAATAGGGTTAAACTGTTTTTATATAAGCTATATGTTATTTTCATAAGCTATCATGGAGAGCTTATTCAAATAAGCTAAAAACAACTTATGGACATATCATAAGTTATTTTCATAAGTTCTTCCAAACACGGAAGCTAGTGCTTATGTCATAAGTCCAAGTAAGTTGTACAAGTTCTTTAAAATGGGATAGGTTAGTAAGGTGTATATTTTAAATGCTATACTTTTCCAGGTGGTCAGAAAAGCAGTGACTGCTGGCTTTTTTGCTAACGCGTGCCATCTAGAGGTGAGATACTTATTGACACACTAAAATACATGGGGTTCCTCTTTCATTTTTCATGTATATATTACCATTTTTGCCACAAATTTTGTGGTAAAGCAAATAATTTGACTTAATTAAATCTGTTTCCGTACCTTGTTAAAAGGCATACAGTCATAACGGGATGTACAAGACGTTAAGAGGATCACAGGAAGTTTATATTCATCCATCGTCAGTGCTATTCAGGTATGTACAAACTGAGTTTGTGAAAGTTATGTATTATGTGCACTACTATTTTTGCTTTAGAAATCCTGTAGTCTTTTCCAGTCTGTCTGAACTTGTGACTTTTTCTTCCTTTTTTTTTTTTTCTGGGGGGGGGATTTGATGGATGATCTCTGTATCTAAATTCTAAAGTCAACCTAAAATTGTGTTCTTTTGCAGAGTAAATCCAAAGTGGGTTATTTACAATTCTCTTGTATCAACTGATCGACAATACATGCGTAATGTCATAACCATAGATCCCTCATGGCTATTGGAGGCTGCACCTCACTTCTACCAGCTACAGCAATCTAATCATCTTCTTCGCTGATTTGCCTTAGGAAAGAAATTGTTAATATGTCAAGTTTCAGTTCAAGTAGAACAGATTAACCACTACCAGTGGTGTTAGGACTCTCGTTACTTGTATGTAAATTGCATCATTTCTCGAAGTTATTGGGAGTATTTTTTGTTCCTTTGTAGTAGTCCTCACGGGTTGAGGTTTATTTTTGTTGTTTCGATGCCTTTATAGTTGTCAATTATTATTGTTTAAGGATAAGGACCGAAAAGGTTTGTAATTTATTATATTATTATAATATATTATATAAATTGTAATAAATATTTCTGTGTAATAATAAGATTTTTATTTTTTAAATTACATGAATAAACTGACTATTTAATTTTTTTTTTTTATCAAGGTTTAATTATTTTGTGGGTATTAGATTACTGAGTCAAGGATCAATCTAGTGAGTCATTAGTTGATCTGCATGACTCGATTTATATTTAAAAAAAATTATAGTCTATCAACTTGAATATTTAAAGATTTAAAATTTAACGAAATTAACAAATTTAGAAATTTATTTATAATTTTTGAAATTTTTTTAGCAATATATATTTTCATAATTAATCCTAAACAAACCTAAGTCAGAATAAAAATATATTATTATCTTTATTTATTAAAATATTAAGTTGGAATATAAAATATATTATTATCTTTATTTATTAAAATATATTTTTTATTGTGCACTAGCAAAAATACATGTTTTTGCAAAGTTGTAAAACCATATATGAATAACAAATATAAAAATAAATTCAATGAAATCAACACAATTAATAAAATCTAATTTATTTAAGCAATATAATTTTTCTATTCATCTCCTTGTTGCTCCAATAAATAATAATCATATTTCAAATTAATAAGTCTATTAGTTGAAATAAGGTAAAGACAAGTTTAATTTATATATAATTTTATCATTTTAAATTTCAAGATGCAATCATACTTGGTAAAAATAAAAGCAACTTTAACATAGTGTGAGGTATAAATTGAATTTTCTATATAAGTCATATTTTTTTTTCAAAAAAAATAAAAATAAAAATGATTGACCCGTCAAATCACCAATTCGGAATCGAGTTGCACCGAATCAAATTGGGTCGCGTGCATACCCAATCCAACTAGTGGCTCGGACCAATTGGATGCCTAATTTTCAGGCTAACGGGTTGACCCAGCCAGTCCGAGTCGGGTCTAATAATCATGCTTCTAATTAAGTATTTGTAGTTAGTATTGTATAACAACAATTAGATTGAAGATCTAATTTAAAAAAAAAAAACTCAATTAAAAATTCATGGATCAATTTAACGTTTTATTAAATTTCATTATATTTTATAGCTAATACTTTTGAAATAGCATGTGAATTTCAATTATTATCTAAGGAAAGAATGTCCCCATTATGATCACTATATATAAAGATGTTTATAATATGAGTGAAATTTTACTTGAAAGTGCACTAATATCTAAATTGTAATAGTATTTACATCATTAAAAGGAAACAATATTTCACAATAAGACATATAATTATTTATAAATAATTATAATCTTTATCATATTATCTTAACTTGAATATGTATCAAATAGAATTTATATATTAAAGAAAGTTGAATAGAAACCAATTTTATATAAACTAAAAGTATGTAGAAGTTAAGGAGAATTTTTTTATGAAATAATTAGGGTTGAAGGTTTAAGGTTAATGTTTAATATTTTTAGGGTTTAAGGCTTATGATTAGGATTTTTAAGGGTTGTAGAGTTGGAGTTTTAGATTTATGATTATTATTTATGGTGTAGGATTTATGATTTATGGGTTATGATTAAGGTTTTATGGTTTAATTTTTAACATTTATGATTCATAAATTTATCATTAAGGGTTTATAAGTTAAGGTTTCATAAATTATTATTTAAGGTTAGTTCTTTTAAGATTTAGGATTAATGAATTATGATTTACTATAGTAGAATTTATGGTTTATGATAATTAAGGTATGAGATTTTTATGATTTATGATTATGGATTTAGAGTACAAGGTTTAGTGTTTATGATTTTACGATTTATATAGTTTATTGGTTTACATGTTACAAATGATAAGTTATGATTTAGGATTAATAGTTTTTGGTATTTAAGGTTTATGATTTATGATATTTAAGGCTTATAAGGTTTATGATTTATAATTTTTTTTTTATGTTGCATAAATATGGTTTAGAAATTTAGGATTAATAGTTTTTGGTATCTAAGGTTTATGATTTATGATATTTAGGACTTATAAGGTTTATGGTTTATAATTTTTTTTTTTTTTATGTTGCATAAATATGGTTTAGAATTTTGGATTCAATGTTATATAGTTTAGGATTTCTAGAATTATGGTTTATTGTTTAACATCCGTGATTATCTTTAAAATACCACAAGTTATCCTAATCTAGTATTCGTGATTTTTTCCCTCTAAAATATTTTAATCTAAAAAAAAATCAATTCAAATAACATATCCGTTTATGTAATTTGAAAAAATCAAAGCCTAAATAATTCTTTAAAAAAAAAATTATTGCGGTCATAGTTTGTTTTTCAGTGGGTAATTTAGGTTTTAAAGACTAACAGATCGTATGCTTTCACGAGGATCAAATCAGAATGTGACGGTCAACATTCTTTCAAACAAACAGGGTGCAAACTACAAGAATAGTGCATCTTAGGACAAGTGGAGGTATATTGTCAAATTGAATACGTTTGGATTTATTTTATTTTATTTTTATTGACCAGGCTCATTACACATAGTTGGTTGATAAATAAAACAAATGTCAACCAGTCAACACTACTTAAATTTGTGAAGCTCTTTGAACTCCAATTTTAATATAACTTTTTGGGATGTTTACGACAAACATAACCTAAAGGACTGAATAACTGAAAATTAAGTTAAATGAAAATTCCATGCAAAGTAAGAATCTTATGGTTTTTATAAATTATATCATACTCTCTCCCACACACAACAAACCCAGTCTATCGAATCAGAAAATCAATGCAAAGCATGCATATCAACCAGCACTAGGGAAAATATTCATATTTTCTTCACGGTTGGATTTTAAAGTGAAAAGCCACTTCATACTCATCAGACCTATCTAATCTAACACAAACCTAAGAATCAGAGCTTCAAGTTGAGATCAATGCCAACTCTTCGTGTTTCACGTCCCCCTCCTCGATTACGCATGGTCTCTGATACCCCTGAGTCCTCCACTTCCAGGAAGTTATAGAATGATTTGCAATTTGATTCACTTGATTCTGAATGTTTGTATGAGTCCATTTTATCCTATAAAAATTTAATAGAAGAAACAAATATATTCAGGCAGCCAAACAAGAGAATAATTTACATTTGACCTTGCAGAATAGCTTGCAACTTACTTCATTAACTTGGCTAGGGGGCACATTCCCCTTGGGAAGAACACCAGGAAACAAATGCATAGGAGGTGAAGGAACAACTTCAGAAGTAACAAAGGGTGGGAAATTTGCATGACCAGTCACTGCCATGTCAGAATTGAACCTTGTGTTACTGAGTTCCAAAGTGGTACCCCATTTGGCATCCCTGAGAAAGACGGAGAATTTGGTAACATACCAATTATAAGTGGAGAATTTAGGCAAAAGTTAGTGATGGCAAAAGGGATTATTACCTGTAGCACTCCTTGCTTGAATTGAAACTACTTACACCATGACCGTCGTTTATGGATGATGATTGGTGTGGTCTATTGTAGTGAGAGAAGCTTGGAAGAACATGAAAGTTTGATGGGGGAATCAGAGAGTTTTCCAATGTTGAAGAAGAGTGAGATCTCTTCATGCCAACCATCTACAACACATATTAGTTGTCAACATAAAAGGTGCAATTTGCTGTGAATGGAGAAATTACTCACTTTGTATCGTTCGTGCAAATCCCAATAGAAAACTAAGTTTCATGCATAATGACTTGTTAAAATATTTCAGTTTTCAAGATCTGTATAAAGTTGTGTATTTTGCTTGAACAGCAATGTAATTAAATTGTTCATAATTTTTTTTTGAAATGTTTAAAAAAAAAATCTAAAGGTAAGAAATCAATCAATTTGGAGGACTAATAGCATCAACTATCAAATACATATGTCAATTGGGACCTCAGTACCATCAACTACCAAATTTGCAGCAGAAGGAATTAGAAGAATTACCTGATGTTCTTCTGGGACTCTAGACATGTAATTGTAATATGAACTTTGGTTTGAAGGAAGCTCTGGATGATTGTGAAGTCCGATTGACAATGATCCTGAGGAATTTGTTGTCCCATGAAGTTGATTCGCCTGCATGTAAGTCAGAACTTAGAAAACAACAGAAGTTATATGGACCCTTTCATTCATCTCGGCCATGTCATGCACTCATTATAAACTTTACCGTGGAAGAGGAGTAATGATTGTTTCTCTTCTGAATTGTCACGGAATAAGGCCAAGTGGAATTAGACTCATTGTTGGATAAATGTTTAGATGGGGAACTGGTAGAGTCGTACCGATTCACATCAATTGGTTCATTCATGTTCAACTTAGGCCTACATGAATTCAGATTCAAAGGAAATAAGTCTTTTTCAGGTGAAACCAGACGAGATCCACGAGATCCACCGTTTCTGTCTAGTGATCCACAGCTACCATAGACAGATGTTATGTTTGGAAGCGTAGTGGGACCTGAATGATCAAATATCGGGGCTGAAGGAACATTAGTAGAAAAGGAAGAAGAAGGTACAGTTTCCTTTGGTAAAGTTGGTGGTTGAGGGGGATGAAATTTCAAAGAAGAAGAATAAGAATTGGAATTGGAATGATGGGAAACGAAAGATGAGAATCCTTCTGGATTTTCGTTGTCAGTTAAGTCTATAGTTTCTTGCTCTCTCAAAATTTTCTCTAGTTCCGCCACCCCAGGTCCTCTTTTTGGCACTCTGGGGCGTTTTTGCTGCTTCTTCAAGCTAGAACTCCAAATGCTACTAACAACATTCCCACTAGCGCCACAGACACAAGCACTGTTACAATTATTGCTGCACATATTCTTGTTACAGATTTTATTATGCACTACCTCTCTTCGCCACTCTGCAGTTTCAGCCATGCAAATATGAGTGATAATATTTAAATACCATCGAGAGCTGAGAAAATTTTAAAAAATAAATACAAACTATCCAAGCAAGGATCACAGAATATAATCCAAAAGGGGCAAAAAAAAATATTCATTCAAGGAACAGATAAGGTGGTGTATGGAAAGAAATCAAAGAAATCTGAGTATCCAGGAAAATGTGCTCAACTATCTTGGTGCAATAATTAAGAAGAGCGTTAACCGTGTGTTTTCAGTTAAGGAAAATCTCAAAAGAGTGATATCTAAATGGTGTTTTCGGGATTTTCTCATACTCTATTGAATGTCAGAGAAAAAACAAATCTGACAACATAAGAGAGTTTTTCAAAACAAGGAAATCCAAACATTCATCAGAATCTTTCTTGCCTTCTCGGTTTTCTCGCCTGTGTTTTCCTCCCTCACTTTGCTTTCTCTTCTCACCATCTCACCAGGAAAACTAACTAAGCTTTCAAGGATTTTCTTCACTGAAATTTCTAGTATTGTTAAATATGGGTGAAGATCCTGCTATTTTTAACTAGAAACATGCATTCTCCTCAGCCAGTTATTGCATGCAATTTATAGTAGTTTTAGTGGACCATGCTCCAAGAATATTTTATATTATGTACTACTAGTTTCCTTCTTGGTCGGTCAAAGTTTAGTTTTAGTTTTGAAAATTTGGTTGGTCTCAACAACCAAATTCACTCTTTTTTCGGTACAAATATTGTTGGACAAAATAATTGTTCACTATACTGATTAAATTTTAAAACTGATCTAATATGATTAAAAAAATTGGCATCAGTTATTACTATTTATATTAGATATTATATTAAATAAATTTATGAACATATTTATGTTAACAATAAATTTTATCTGAGAAACACATGTTTAAATTATACTTGGATGTATAAAAAATATTATTTTTCAATTATTTTTAATAATTAACCAAACATGATTTTTATAATATATCCAAAAATAATATTTTCATGTTTTATTTTCAGAATAGTAACATTTTTTAGGCTAAAAAAAGCTATCCCTAAAATAAATTCAATGAGTTAACTATCTACCAATTGTGTTGAACTCTCGATTTTTTCTTTATTGAATAGAATTCAAGTAATTCCAAATAATATATTTCTGGATATGAGGAAAACTTGTTAAAAAAAATGCGAAAAACAATATATTTAAAAATATGTAACTAATATCTTTCTAGATTTGACTCTTTAAAAATTATATTTTAGAAGATAAAGGATAAATAATAATAATTAATTAGAAAGTTAATAGCTAAGATATCAAGAATCGGTTAATATATTTTATATGTGCATAATTTTATTACAATATAAAAGTCAACTATAAATATTTAAATAAACAATTATTATTGTGAGTTTTGTTTTTATTTAATAGATTCCACCTAACTAAACGGTAAAAGTTATGTGGAAAAATATATTAAAAAATGTTACTAATATCTTTCTAGATTTAGTTCGTTGAAAAATATATATTCTGCAGAAAAGATATATGCATAATAAATATAATTAATGATTAGAAAGTTAATAAATTGTTAAGATTTTAACACTAACATGATAGTATATTTTATATTTTTTTTATAAAAAAAAGTAAAAGAAAAACTAGTTACATAGATGGAAACTATGTCTAGGACTATATCATGGACAATAAGACACAAAGGTGTGCGAGCGTACTTCACGCTTTGTAAGAAAGTATGCTATTCCATTCTTTTTGGTAGTTATGAAACTATCAGATTTGGTTGACGATGGACGCATAGTGGTCAGTTTTATGTACACGTGCACATATTTATTATAGTTATTATTACATTTCGTTTCTTATTTGTGAGTTTTTTTTTTAATAGAATATCTTAAAAGATAAAGTATGAGTAATAATAATTGATTAGAAAGTTAATAGTTAAGATCTTAACAAACAGTTAATGTATTTTCACATACAAAAATGGTTTCATCAGTCTCACGGACAAAAAAAAAAAAAAAGAACAATTAATATATTTTATTAAGAGTTGTGTGGAAAAAATATATTAAAAAATTTACCATTGTCTTTCTATATTTGACTCCATATAATACATTTTTTTTAAAGTATAAGATCTTAGCAATCAATTGAAATATTTTATGACTGTTTCTCGGCTAAAATTTAATTTATAGTACTGGACAATTTTTTTTTCACGATGATTGATTTGAAAGAAGATTATGGGACAATAAAAATTTAAACAAGTGACTTCTAAGAAAAAAAAATAATCATGGAACATTTTTTCGAAGTATTAATAATATGTTTGAAAGTCAGCTTTTATTTTTAAAAATTATTTTTTAGAACAATTTAAAAAAAATTTATTTGATATTTAAAAATTAATACCAGATAAAATGAATTTAGAGGGGTGAAAAAGATAAGTGAATTATGTGAGAAAGATAAAATAAAAGATATGGGAATTGTGTATAAAATTATTAGTAAAAGATGTGAAATTTTATGAAAAAAATAAAATAAAATGTGAAACTTTATGAAAAGAGAAAAATAAAACATAAAAAAATTATTTTTATTTTTTTAGTTTTAAAAAATAAAATAGAAAACAATTTTTAAAAATTGATTAACCAAAAAAGTTTTATAATTTTATAATTTTTAAAAATCAAAAAATGTTTTTTAAAACGAAATCAGGCCTAAGTATTCAAAAGACACAAATACTTCACCTTTCTCCTAATTCTCGCCCATTAATGTAGTTGCAATAACATTATCATGTCATCATGTTTTTTGAATTTGCATTAACTGCAATAATATTATCATGTCGTATATTTTCAATTTATATTATGATCTATTAGCTAGCTTTATTGTATATAATATGTATTTTGAATTCAAATAAAACATAATAATAATGGAAATTATTAAAATAGTTAATATTAAAAATGGTATTTTGATATAGGAAATAAAACTTTGTTAGTAAATATGTGCAGTCTCCAACCTGGCAGCCTTAAAATCTTGCATCTTTAAAAGACATACTAATTGTATCTGCTACATAAAGCAACCAATCTATGCCTCAAAACAAACTTTAAAATTGCAAAAAATGAAAGATTTGTCAAATGATTTTGACCTTATAATGATGCTTTTCCCATTCAAGATCAAATCTTCTTAAAAATACATTGTAAGAACAAGATATACGTATGTAAGTTGAGAAATCTTTGGCAACAAGAAAAGCATCCACATGGGTCATACTCATTACGAAGATCATCCCCATATCATCATAATTAATATCCCTTCTTCATATATGGTAATTGCTAGCAACAGAAAACCAGCCCACATCCAATTATGGATCGATTCTATTGCATAAAATATTAAAATGTCATTGGGATTTTTTAAAAAATGTCATTAATAGCTACCTCTTAATATAATAAAAATATTTCATATCACATCAGTTAACAATTAACATTGACAAATAAATTGAATTTTCTTAACCGAAATGAATTTAGTTTTCCATTGAGATATATAATTAAATATTTTTGGAAAATGAGCTTTTTTTACGTTTCTTTTTTGTATTTTCCAGGTAACAAAAAATATATTATTATTACTGGCCTCGTGTTCGTAACGATTCCTTCAATCCCATAATAATTGTTGTATAAGAACAAAACGTATGTCTCGTAACAATTGTCATTTGTTAGAAAATAGAGAGTAGATTTTGTTTTTTGAGTAAAGTCTTAAATTTGAACGAATGGATAAAATTGTATGGGAAAATTCAACTAAAAATAATGATAATAAGCCAAATTCTTGATGGAGATCAAACATCAATAAAACTAATAAATAATCTACATTAATGTCATGATAAAAAACAAAAAAAAAAAAAGTTAGACCAATCTATCAAATTTCACATAATATTATTTGGTTTATCCTGGAACAATAAACAGATAGAAATACAGGAAAATTGTGGCGTAAACAATCCCAACACTCCCATAACAAATAACATACCAATACTCACTCATTCAAACAAAGAAAGGAGAAAAATAGCAAATAACAATATATTCACTACTGAATTTAGTGGCTTTCTATATCTGATATGGTAGATCCATCACAGCTCTGAGTCCTTCTCCCTGGTCTTTCCCTGTTACTAACCATCCTATGGAAAGACCCTATTCTCAATCCTGAACACCCCACCCTCTCCAATTCATCACCACCACCCTCAGCCGGTGGCGCTGTGGGTTGAACCGGTTTCACCTTTGGTTCAACCACGGTGCGGCAAATTGGGCATGTGGTGTTAGAATTAAACCATTTATCAACACAATCAACATGAAAAACGTGCTTACAATTTGGTAGCACCCTAGTAATTGCATCTTCCACAATAGTGCCTAAACAAACCGAGCACTCTATAACTTCACCTTGCTTGAACTTCTCCGTTTGCTTGTACAAGAGTTTAGGCAGAGAGGCTATGACCAAAGGGTCGAGGCCAGAGTTGCGTGGCATCACAGAACTCACATCAATTGGTGCAATTTGAGTGCGGATTTGATAAAGAAGGTCGTTTTGGCGTCTCCTTTGTTGGCGTCTAATGAAACATTTTACAACAAAATGGAAGATTATAATTAACAAGATCATACCAAATAAAGAAAAAGCTGCTGCTAGCAGCACCTGAAGGCCTACACCAAGTGACTCCTCGTCATCTTTGTCTTTAGAACCCATGCTTGATTGATTTCAATGCAATCTACAAGGAGTTATGGTTTTGGTTCATTTATTTTGTTTCTACGGAATATATTACCCGGCTTGAATTGGAAAATATTGGTTGGTAGAAAATAAGATTGGAGCACGAAAAATTGAACCCTTTCATTTGAATCTTAGTTTTGTCTCAGTCAATGTTATTGACTTTGGCGTGACAGACGATTTTCTCGGGTATGTAGAGTTATTGATCCATGGGGACAATTGTAGACTTCTCGCTACATTACAGAGTTAATTTCAATGAACAAATTTATTTAGATTTTGACTTCTTGTACACATTAATAAACTTTGCTATCACGGGCTGCAACTATTTCCTATCCATAATTGAGATATGGGTAGTAATTTACCAAATTGTATAAATAATATTTATCATCTACCAAGGAATGGCATTTAATTTATTTTGGATTCAGATCCTTTAATGTAATCTAATAATTATATACATCCATACATTCTATAACGAAATATAAGTTATCATTTTTACAAGCAACAAAATAAAAGCTATAATTACATCATTACTTTACAGAGTTTCTAGAAATTTCATGATTTTTGAAGAATCTCATTTACTGATAATAATTTTTTTTTTTCACTTACAAGTTTCATAAGACACTATCATTTAAATTTTAATGCTTCGAGATTCCTTGGTAAGTTTAAATATTTCAAATGATGTACGATATCTTTTACTTAGAAGAAAATAAAAACTGAATAACCACGATTCCACAAATTAATACAGGCAAAATGAGTTAGATAGAAATATATAGATAAATGAGCGACTTTTATTTTTTTTACAGAATAAATGAGTGACTTATAATTGAGAAATTATTATAATTAAATGTGAAAAATTAAAATTTAGAAGATCAAAATACGAGATATAAATACGAACAATTAAAATTTGGACTATGAAAATCACATATGGGTTAAAATATAGAAGTAAAAGTAAAATCAGGTAAAAAAATATTTAGGTCTATATTAATTAAGATCTTATTCAATATACTATTATTGTATTATAAGTCCTCAGGGAGATTTAAAAATATAAATGTACATTCAACCATGATCATAATAGAAATTGAATCCGAAACACATTTAAAAGTACTGCATAAGTATAATCAATAAGCATTCTGCATCAATTTACTACAATAAATTACAAAACATCTTATGATATTCATAATATATTCTTATAAATTATTCCAAACACGTTAATAAGTATTTATGGTATAAAATAAGTCTCAATAAACTATTCATAAACTCTTTCAAGAAGGGTTAGTAAATTTGATAAAATTAAAAAGATTTTATATGCATTAAATTAAGATTAAAAAAGAGAAAGATTTGAGTTTTTAAGTTTGGAAAGATTGATTTTTTTTTTATTGATAAAGTATGAGTAAAAGAATTTTTTTTTCCAGCTCACTCCAAATCCAAAACTAATCCTACTTGTGCTGCTATGAATGTTACCGAAGAGTCAAGTGGTGGAGATCATTCTTCTCTAAAAGTATGTTTTCATCTTGCTTAAAAATAAAAGATTATTTGAAAATTTGAAGATAATATATTTATTTTAATTGACATGTTACAATATAAGTAGTGGGATAGACTTTTGAACAAGTGATGTTTATTTACATTTACATGATGAATGTAAAATAGAAAAATGTTTAAATTAGTTTAACTAATTCATTTAATTTTTATAAATGATAATATATTTTTACTCCCTAAAGTATTGAATATTTTCGTTTATAATTTCTAATATTTTATTTGACTGGTCCTAAAGTATTTTTTCATTTCATTTTTATCCCTTCCATTAGCTCTGTTGATGAGTGATATGATTTCGATAAATATCATGTGTCTCATTAATTAATTGACACGTAACATTAAAAAAAAAATTTAATGTCAGATGTCAATTAACAAGAGAGACACGTAATTCACATCTATCAGTGTTAGATCACTCACTGATGACGAAACTAATTAAGAGAGGAACCAAGACCAGTCAAATGAAACATTAATAACTTTAAATGCTTTGGAGATAAAAATATATTTTATACTTTATAAATTTGGATAAACAATGAAAATTGATGAATTTTAAATAAAGAAAAATTAACCACAAAATAATATTTACCTAATTTAAAGTTAAATGAAGAAACGTAATTGAATAAAAAATTTAAAAGATTAATATGTTATATTTAAAACTCAAGGTAAAACCTACATCCCTTTGAAGAATCCTCACTAATGCTAGACCAACATTGAGGAAAAATAGTTTTTTGAATAAAGACTAGTGCAAGGGTCAAATCATGTCTGTTTCTACTTTTTAGGGCCACTTACGCAATATAAAAACATAAACAAAATTCAAAATGAGAGGTATACAAGAGATAACCTTCTTAAAAAGCTACTGCAGAAAGTGTTAAAAGTTGAAAAATTGAAAACTATTACAACTATGTAGTAATTACTTAGCGTTTGAAGGTGACTCCTCAATCCTCGTGGTCCAATTCCCAACCAGAACGAAAGAAGGTACGAGTTGATCATGTGAATGAGATTTCTGCTCAATTTCTATTTTATAAGTTCTTCTTGCGGAATGATTTGGGAACCTAAATAGGGATGTAGAAAATGACAACAAATTGATAAATGACATTGAATGAACCTGACTTGCTACTTTTCTTATATATGCAGGGTTACGATGTAATTATTGGAGTTGTTCTGTAAAGTCAATTTGAGAAAATACTTGCTCAAGTCGTCTATTGCAGAATATAGTTTTTTTCCAGGTGTTAAACACGCTTAAAGCCACGTCTTTTCTTAATGGCATTAAGAAAGCTAATATAAGATTACAAAAATTTCAATAAATAAATTGTAGAAATATTAGTATGTAAGTCCCGTAGCTCAGTTGGTTAGAGCGCTGGTCTTATGAGCCGGAGGTCGCGAGTTCGAGCCTCGCCGGGACTAATTTTTTAATTATTTTATTTTTATAAATAAATCAATGATAAAGTCTAAGTATAAAAGTAGGTAACAATCTACCAGAAACAATCATCAATTCGCGCCTATCTGTAATGTATTGATTTCGCACCAACGGCCGACAACCTTCCATGTCCGGAACCTTAATTTGAGGATCTAATAGACTTACCTGTACCAGATGATCCCACTGCAAACTATAACCACGTCATCACCCACATAGTCAAGGATCCCTTCCCTCTATCTGTTTTGCCTTCATGTCATATAATCATCTCCAACAATTAAAAACAAAACCCCTTCTGCAAGTGTATATACATTAACCAGAAATACTATACAGAAAAGTTTGTATATTATTTTTGGTACACTAATTTATAACAAGTACAAATTATGAAAAATTCTAACCTACCCTGGTTTTTTCTTCAAATGACATGTAAATAAATGACACCAATAAAAAGTATTTCCCTTCAAATAAGACACGAAGTTATGGCGTGAAGGCAACATTATATTTAAAAAATTGATTCAAATACAAAAAACTTTAGACTATGTAATTAAGCTTCTTTTTAAACCAACTTTGTATCTCTTATGTATCAATAATTTATGATTAGATGAGACCATAAGAACATTTAGACTATCGTGTATATATTATTATTATTTTCTTGTCATGTCTTTCTATCTCTAAAAAAGGTAAATACATGCGATTTCGTGGAAAACATTTTATAAAAAAAGTGGAAAGGAAATAATAATTGAATAGAAGAGCCAGAAAGGCAAGAGAGCAAGGAGTCAGCATCAAAATATTGGCACAATTAGTTCTGCTGTCATTGTAGGTTTCCTTTCCTTGCCGAGTTCTTCAAAAATCCAACCAACTATGCCATATATATTACTCTGCCCTCTACACTGACCCCATGTATTCGTCGCTCGTCGCTTTCACATAGATAAAGTTTTTTCCTTTTTTATTTATTTCATCTTTGGACTTATATTCATCTTTCCCTCAACTTATACGTTATGAGAGAATTAAAAGCTGGTATTGGGCCATGGCAATCCACATTTCACACCCACCTTTTATTCTTTTGCTGACTCTCTCTCTCTCTCTCTCTTTCTTCCTCTTTACTTCTACACTAATATATCATTTTCCCCACCCTCCATTTCTTTGTTGCCAGTTCAGGAAGAAAAAAAAAAGGGTCTCCTCTGAAACTTCCCTGGTATGCCTGTCATTCTCACCCCCACTTGCATTCTTCTTTCTTCTTTTGTGATTCTGAGAATTCCCATTTGCATGTTGGTTTTGGACATATTCCTTATTTGTCTTCCAGAAGTTGATCCATTTTTTTATGTGCTGTTTTTGTGTATCACAGTTTAAGTTTGTTTTAATTTCTCTTGCAAGTTTGTCTGACTTGGCTGTTATTATTGCCGGGAAGACAAAAAGAGTTGCTTTTTGCTATCAACTCTAACAGCTTGTCCTATATTTATAACCTTGGTTAGCTTCAATATGTGCTATTTACTGCTTTCTTTTTTTAGTGTGTGAGTCTCAAACTGTGATCAATTGGGTCGCTGTATGCTCTTCTGATCATAATGTGATTGCTGATAGGATCTAGCCTATGATATATTTGTAACATAATCTTTCATTGCTTGCATATAATATACATTATCGAGCTGTAATTTAAAAGCATGTGTTTGTATAGAGACAAATGTTTGAAGAAGTAAGTCTAAGTGTTCAACTGTCTAAGGCTTTCATTTATCTTCCTCTTTGGTTTTGTTTTGTATGGATCTTTTATAATTAAGAACATACTAAATCTATATTTATGAAGAGTGAGATGCTAATGTTTGTTGTATTCCTAGGGCTATGTTATTTTGAAAGAAGTTACTTCGCATCAAGAATGGGTTCAGGTGATTGGTTTAAGACAATAATTAGCTTGAGAAAATCAAAGAAAGGCAGATCAAAGAAAGCAAAGGTACAATGCACTTCCTGTCATTTTTTGTTTATTTCTAATCCTTGCAAGGATTAGGTTGCAGTTATGTCAATATGTTGAGTTTAAGCCTCTATATCTCCATTATTCTCCTAAGAAAATCAATATAGCATTGAGTTTTTGTGGCCTTTTATCTGAAATTAGCTGTAGTAAGTTGGCTATAGACCAGACTTGGTTCTTGTCCAGAATTGAAATGACCAACAAATTGTCAAGTACTCTGTTTCCATAAATTGAAGAGAAAAGTTATTTTAGAAGCCTTCTATAAACTATAAGGCGATTCAAGATTTCTGACTGCAATATGCCTCTAAACTGATGTAATTATTTTTTAAACAGAACTGATAGAATGTAAAATTTTATCTTGAGTTTGGAATGATGATGCATATGAGGCACAGTAGATGTTGTTTGCAACAACAACTTAATTACTTTTTTAATCATTTAGGCTGCACCAATACCTTTTATTACCAAGTATGAAAATTTATTTTGCATGAGAGCCATTGTAACCAGAATGTTTATATCCCTATCTGGCCACATTTTGAAACAGGGTATCTTAGCTCAAGAGAAACTAAATGCATCAAAGTCAAACAATTATCCAGGAAAAGAGTCCAGTGATTTAGAAAATGGTACTAAAAGTGAAAACCTTGTGTCAGTTGGGGTGTCAATTGAAACTATTGCTGCAACAAGGATCCAGACTGCATTCCGAGCTTATAAGGTGTGTTGAGTTGAAAATTTTGTGGAGACAGGTTCTTATAGTACTGGATAACTCTGCTCTTACTTTTTTGATTGAGCATATCCTTGGCAATCATACTTCTGTTTATATATTTCATTATTCCACTGTGAATGCTTATGTACTATTGTACCATTATTGCTGGTATGCCAGCTTTCAGATTGCATTTTAGAGGGGTATATGATTTCTAAGTTACTGTTTATAGAGAGAGAAAAAAATATTGCTGAGTGGGCATAATCCTATGGAATTAAATTACAATGTTATGTTTAAATGAATTTTTGGATTCTACTACAGTTTATGTGCTCTATCTTGACACCTTTTCCGTGTTCATTAATAATAATTGGATTCTGTAACTCTTCAAGAAAAGCATGAATTGTTTGATCTTTGTCTATTCTCTTAAATTCCTCCTTTTAGTTAAGACTCATTTATGCTTGTCGACCATTCAATTTAATCGCTGCTAACAAAATTAGCTACCTCAGAAAAATCAAAAGTATGTGACTTCTTTCACCTGGTGTTTTGTGTTGACTCTTGATTATTGTCTTAATATGCATGCTGTTGTTGATTATGAAGATGTGTAGATGTAGGTTTGTGTTAATAGATCAAACCTGTGTTAGTATCTTTGACTGGTATTTATTTTGCAACTGACTTTTAAACTCTCCAGGCTAGAAAAGCTTTACGTCACATGAAAGGATTTACAAAACTGAAGATCCTAACAGAAGGTTTTTCTGTTAAAAAGCAAGCCAGTACAGCTGTAACATACCTTCATTCATGGAGCAAGATACAATCTGAGATTAGAGCTCGCCGAATCTGTATGGTAACAGAAGACAGGATCAGGAGGAAGAAACTAGAGTCTCAACTAAAACTGGAGGCAAAGCTTCATGATCTGGAGGTGATCTTTAGCTTGCCCTATTTTTATTTTTTTTCAGTCTTAAAATTTAAAAAAGGTTGTTCTTCCAATACTATCACTCTAACTGAATCTGCATTTTTATCTGTTTATTAGATGAAGACCCAATTGTTGTATTTTAGTTATCTTTGAACCTTGGTTTTGGTTTTAAAGTGGGTGATTCTTTCATATCGTGCTAGAAATGATTAGAAGCATCTCTAATTTTCGAGGAATTTTATGGTCTTCCTGGAACTGCCTTTTCTATTCTCTATAGCTTTAAGTTAAATTGGATAGCATAAAATGCGTATACTCAATAAAAAATCTATCCGGAGATTAGTGCTTGAAATCTTCTATCATTGAATAGTTAATACTGGTCAAATATTTCACTAGGTACACAACCTTGTTTGAACTCAATCCAGATAATCTTGTTCTGAGCATTATATAGTGTAAATTACAGATTGAATGGTGTGGTGGTTCTGACACCATGGAGGAAATTCTTGGAAGGATACATCTGAGGGAAGAAGCTGCAGTCAAGCGCGAAAGAGCAATGGCATATGCCTTTTCTCATCAGGTAGTTTAGTTAGTCTCAGGAATGTCTCAATATTTTGTTTCACCTGATCATATTGATACTCACATGCATATCTTATGAATCTAAATAGTGGAGGGCCAACTCTAGTCAGAGCCAACTGCTAGGTAGTTATGAACATAGCAAAGCTAATTGGGGTTGGAGCTGGAAGGAACGTTGGATTGCTGCTCGCCCATGGGAAAGCCGTGTCCCCAGCTTATCCGTCACCCCGATGAAAGCTCAACATAAGCAGCCAAGCAAGGTTCAAAAGGATAAGAACACATCAACACCTAAAACTCCTGCCTCGGTTAAACCTCCTTTGGCCAACGCAAAAGGAACTCTTCCTTCAGCCAATGCAAAAGGCGCTTCAAAAGCTAGGAGGAGATTGTCTTATCCAACAACTGAGAAAACTGTGGTTCAAGCAGTGCAATGAGTTCTCAGCATGGTTGCTAAGATAGAGCACAATTTTTAAGTATCAAGCCTTTTTTTTATAACTCGAATCGAGCTGAGTCAAATTGATTTTCAATTGGCTATAGTCCATTAAAAGGCAACTAAAATGCCAACTTATTTATTTATTGGAGTGCTTCCAATTTGTGCATATGAGCGTGACTGAAATTCAAACCACTGCAGAGAATGTGTTAACAGACCTGCTTGTGGGTGTGATTTGTTGATTGCTTCTGTTTATTATCTTTTTCAATCTTGTATATTCAAATTCAATGAAGAGACAAATTGTAGATAGAACATATATCTATTTTTTTCCTTCTCTGCTGTAATAGAAAAATTCAAAGATGTGATCACGTTGTTGACTTGGTCATGGTTTATTATTATCATATTGAGATGGCTTGTGCAACTTGCTAGTGTTTCTGCTCCATTTACGATTATATGTTACAAAATAATACATACATTATACATGTGTGTATTTACCATAAAACTTATTATTTTCCAACTTGTTTTACAAGAGTCAGCACAGATATGTAGTGACAAATCACATGTAATACAACTAGTTGACTAATTTCATTAACATGCTTTGAAACTCTCCCAAGCTATGCAAATTGTAACGTGGGATTTTTTATGTTGAAGTTTATAATACAAGGTCATTATATAAAATGACTAATAACACGTTTGGTTCATTTTTTTTTTAGAGAAATGGTTATTGTTTGAAAAAAAATATAAAAAAATACACATGCAAATGCAATAATGATTATGATATGTCAAATAATTGCAGAACAACTCCCACATGTTGGTGGAGGATGGAAAGAGTACCTAATTAGTTGGGGTAGGCTGAGGTGATTAATTATGCTTGGTAATTGTCATCACCTGCTTGCTGCATCTATCTTATTGTCCAACCAATGAGGGAATATAATCATCTGTCAAACTACCACGATCTAATTACTCTTAAAAGTGTGTTTTAATCAGCTTTTTATTTATTTATTTTCAATAACATATTCAATTTTTGTTGAGAGAGCTGTTAAAAAAATCCCCAAAAAGTAAACCTACCCTAAAATACATTAAGTTCACTTCCAATATGATCATTTATTATAATTATTTGGTGGAGTCACTTTTTTCAATCCAAATAAAGCTTAGTGTTTGAATAGAAAATTTCAAAATTTTCAAGAACTTAAAATACATGACAGCGTAATTATTTTAATTGTCATTTTTTTTTAAAATTGAATTTAAATTTAACCAAAAATAAATATCACTCAAATTTTAAATAATAAAAAATAGCTTTAAAATTAGAGAATTTAACAAAATGATTAATTTTATCATTACTTTATAAATTAATAACTACAAAATCTCGTAATTTTAGAGCTGACAAGCTGTGTATAGTCCATGGGTTAGTTCGAACAACTCACAGTTAAATCTGCATAGTTGCTTACTGCACCTTAAATTTGCTTCCTGCACCTTTTGAAGCTTTCGGAAAGACTAATCCCAAATACAATTTTACATTCCGGATTAGATGCAGAAACCAATTACGTAGGTGCAGAAAACAACTGCCCTAAAGTTAAGTTGAGCTCCTAAAACAGTATCAATTTGGTTTTTGGATTTATTGGGCTCAGTCCGATTAGTCCAACAGCATAGACTGAGCTCCCAAAAATCCTATGATGTTGTCCCATGAAAGTTTTTTATTTATCACATTTAGATTCAGGTTGGACAGTGTTATTAAGAACGACAAACCTCTTTCTGTTGAATTTTTAGTAAAAACAATTATCTATGCGTTTTATCTGGCTATTTAAATGGCTTAAAACTGTAATTTTTCAACTGACAAACTTTGAAAAAAAGAAAGTCTTGACTTGACTTATTTCATGAATAGGTATGGCCTAGAACCAATATATACCAAGTCAGAGGCTTTCCATGAACAATCTTATCTTTTCCCATCCTTATATGGCAGTTACCCATTTACATAATTGAAATCTACATAATTTAAATATAATAAAAATTAAAATAAATGGTGTTTTACAAAATTAAATATTGAAGTGATAATTTGATAGAATCATTAATTAAAATGATCAATACTTAGACCAATGCTAGAGACATAGGCAAATAATGCAATAGCCATATATAGAGCCAATAAGGAAATAGCTAAGGGGCAATAGAGCCTGCCTGCATTTCCTATAAAAATGAAACACCACCCTAAGGTTCGGCCTCCCTTCCCCGTCCCCCACCCCCCCACACCAAAACTCTTTCGTTTTTTGTTTCTATTCAAACAGATAAGCTGTAACATATCCAAAGTTATTTTCATAAGTAAATGCTTCTGTGATAAGAGATTAATCACAAAGTAATTTCTTTAAAAGCAAATGGAATCCAATATACTGTAATTTTTGTATTACATGTAAACTTGGATAACAACTAAAATAATGAAATCGGTTCCTGAGAGTTTGGCATTAAAAGCCGGCATTTTGGATAGCCAAAAACGTTATTGTCTCATAACAGGTCCTTGTGCCTTTTTAATGCGAGTCAGGACTCAGTACCAAAGAGAACCTCCCAACTAGAAGAGCAATAATATAAACTTAAGACCAATGCTTAATGGAGAAACCTAACAACATGGATAAATACCAAGTACATTTCTAATTCCAACAGTAACTGATCAATTTGTTGCATTAAAACATTTTTCCATTTCTGATCTTCCTTAGTTGTCATTGGGTGAAAAAGGCAAGCCTAGTTATTTGGACCCATAGTTTCTTGCCCCAAAATTGCACTTGCCGTAACTCCTAATGTTGCCGAACTCGTTTGATGAATTTCAGGGATTAGGGTCCCTCCAGTTTTGTTTTGTTTTTTTTTCCAACTAATTGCAGAGGGTGCAGTTTCATTTTTGACCAAACATTTATTTTGTTTTAATATTTTATTTAATAAAAAAAAATTGTGATAATAAACTCAAGTAGTCAAGTGTACTCTGCAGGAGATCCCTTCCTGAATTTCAGTGTCATGTGTGTGTCATAAATGTGATGTTAGGATTGGAGAGACACATCATTGTTGGTTGAGTTGTGCATGTGATTGATAAAGATAAAGAATGAAGAAGATGGTGACTGACTGGGGTTGGGGTAGGCCCAAAAAGTGTAGCCGTTCATATGGCACCTTTTTCCGTTTGAAGGATATTAATATTTGTTGCCAAAAACAGGTATTCCTTCACATCATTCAATCATAGAACCGGTACCATTCTACCATCTACCTCTTTTCATTAATTTCTACAACTTCATAATATCATTAGTCCATGCTATATAGTATTGTGAGAAGATAGTTATTTTTTTTCACTCCAAGTTGATGGATTCTTCAAACTCCAATGAAGCATCACAGAGGCTCCTTGACTTGGCGCAACGGCTCCGCCTTTACAAGCCCCCACCATTCCCTGAAGACATCTTGGATCAGATCATGGAAGAGAAGGGAGAAAAAGTTGTTTCAGAAGTGACTAGTTACACAGAATCAGCCACCCCAAATATTGCTCAAAGTCAAAACACAGAAAAAGTCAGATACAAGAGAGCTGCTGTTTTGATCTGCATCTTTGAAGGGGATGCTGGGGATCTGAGAGTGATACTCACTAAGCGCTCTTCCAAGCTCTCCACTTACTCGGGTCAGTTCAAGTTTCATATATACAAATGTTGTTTCTTTAAAGATTTTTAATTAATGTAGGACAATGTGTGTGGCAATGTTTTGTCCTTTCTGAAGATGTTAATAGATTAAAAGAAACGTTATTTCCCTTCCCTTCATTTTTCATATTGTTGACAATGTTTTGCAGGTGAAGTGGCCTTGCCTGGTGGGAAAGCGGAGGAGGGGGATAAGGATGATGGGGACACTGCAAAAAGAGAGGCAATGGAGGAAATTGGATTGGACCCTGAACTTGTCGATGTTGTTACTGTTCTTGAACCATTCTTCTCTAAGGTATAGCTTCGTTTTTACAGCTCCACTTGTTGGCTAGTGGCTGAAAGTTAATCCATTGCTTTTTTTCTTCTTCTTTTGTAGTACCTCATGAGAGTGGTTCCTGTCATTGGCATTCTTCATGACAAAAAAGCATTCAAACCTGTTCTGAATCCTGCTGAAGTAGAAGTTTTATTTGATGCACCTTTGGAAATGTTTCTCAAGGTTCACTCTTCTTACGTACTCTATTACTTTTATTTCTTTATTGTGTGTTTTAAATACTGTTTGTATTCATCTAGAAGTAGTCTAATGTTATTATATTAATAATCAGGATGAAAATAGGAGTCAGAAGAAGATGCAGTGTTTGGGAGAGAATTATCTGATACATTTGTTTGACTATGAAATCGAGCATAAAAAATTCCTTATATGGGGTTTAACTGCTGGGATCTTAATAAGGGCTGCATCAGTTGTGTACCAACGACCTCCAGCTTTCATGGAGCAGAATCCTAAATTCAAGCTTCCTCGGGATTTAACTGTGTAATGCATTGAATTTTACATTTAATGTATTTTATCCCTTAACATTTTGTTTATCCTACAATAATATTCATCGCAACGTACTGTAGATTTCAAGAGTACTAAGCAAGGAAAAGTGTCCGGGCACTTGGAATTCATATTCTACTTACAGAATGCCATTTTTAAGTTACATTGATTTACTCCAAAAGATGTATCAAGAATCTTAGAAATATTTGCTGACAAATAATTTGTTTTATTACTTAGTTAAGTATTGAAAAATCCTTTAAATTGGTCTTCGAACCCTAGTTAAATATATCAATCAATATAAACTAAATTGAAGGATATTCAATATTAAGAATTATTTAAGAGGGAGGATATTTAATACTTGAACGACTAAAACAATAATTTACTCTAAAAATTAAGAGTAATAATAATGCACAAACAAATGAATGTAAGGGGTTGGACCTTGGACGGTTGGTAACAGTAACATAACAACCAGTGGATACGGGAATGAGTTCGAACAGGGACAGGGCGGAGGTACGAGGTTCATCAAGATTACAGAGTTTGATTGATCATCTAAAATGTTCGTATTCCATTCCCTCTAACTCCAATTCAAAACTCACCGTTTTGAGGAAGAGGGCAGCAGTTCTGATCTGTGTCTTCGAAGGCGGCGATGGGAATCTGCGAGTATTTCTGACTCAGAGGGCTTCCTCTCTCTCAACCCACTCCGGTGAGGTTGCTTTGCCAGGTGGAAAGAGAGAAGAAGGTGATGCTGACGATGTACAAACAGCCTTGAGAGAAGCTAACGAGGAAATTGGCTTGGATCCTTCTCTTGTTTCTGTTATCACTCTTCTCCCACCCTTTCATACTAAGGTAGCTATATTCATATTCTGTGTCTGTTATCTTAGATTACTTCTTCTATCAATTGCATGTCTTCAGTTTCATCTTAGTAAACATTTCAATCAAATTGTACGAATCCATTTCTTAGATTCTCAGTGGCAGTACTGTCATGCTCACAAGTTCCAACCTTGATGGGCTTCGGGTTCTAATTCAGGAACCACCTGCTTCCTTTAAATCCAAGCTTCTTCTTTTATAAAGCTCTATAATTAAGAATTTTCTAAGACAAGAATGCAGAGTTTTGTTCTATTTATAAGTGTTTACTGTTTATAGAGAAATTAGATGAGATCGTTTCTAAAAATTTAAGTTGCATAAGTTGATTTTAACTTGTGTGAGAAGTTTGATTCATTTTATTTTCTTCTGCTGAAGTGCTTACTGACTTTACTCAATAGTTTATGCATAACTCAATACCCTTACAAAGTGGTTTTTAAGTGCAGTATGGTGTTACAATAATACCTGTGGTTGGAGTACTGTCCGACAAGGATGCATTTTCACCAATTTTAAATTCAGCTGAGGTTGAAGCAATTTTTGATGTTCCATTGGAGATGTTCCTCAAGGTTTATGCTACTGTTACTGTTCTCACTTAAAAATTTTGTACACTTTATTGTTTTTTTCCTGGTGGGAAATGTTGGTACCCTTTTTGACATAAATGCAAATGAACTTAATTTCTGAAATCATGGTTTGAATGCAGAACGATAACAGAAGAGCCGAGGAAAGAGAATGGATGGGGGAGAAGCATCTTGTACATTATTTTGATTATGAGGTTGGGGATAAGAAGTATGTGATATGGGCTATAACTGCTGCAATCTTAATTACAGCGGCTACTCTTTTACTTCAGCGCTCACCTGCTTTTCTAGAGCAGAAGCCTAAAATATGGGGAGGAATGACTGAAAATGACTTATGATAATACTAGGAGTAGTGCCAAATAATGATTTTGTCTTTTAAGTTTGTGTAATAATTTAACACATGAAGCTGCATTTTTTAGCAATGAAGCATATACTTGCTTCCGCGTTAGATTCAATGGGATCTACATTAGAATGAATGAATAGTAAACTTCTACACATTTTGATGGTTCAACATGGAGACAGAACAGTAACTTGTTTTGGAGAATTTGTTCCAATCACTCATTTAGTGTGTTTGGTTGTTAATAACATGCAATGTTAAGAAAAATGCGTCAAAATAAGAAAAAGACAGATGCTACCGTGAGTTGTTTCTACTGGTCCGATGGTGTAAAGTTTTTGCTGAAGAGACTTCTTAATAACATGCGGTTAGTGTGTTTGGAAATCCATTTTATACTTGCGTCATTCAGCAAAAGTTTTATGCTTGGAGTGTATTTTGCTATGATTTTTCCAATAACTGACATTTTTTATGCCAACGGGAAATGTTGATTGAGTCAACCGTTTGTTAATTGGATCAAGAAGACAAAGTTGTGATGTGATTAACTAAAAGGTTTTAACAAAATAGTAGGGTTTTTGTTTGCTTTCAAATTTATGCTAATACAAGAACCACAGTCTCAAAATCCCAAGCTTATGTAAAGGCTTACAAATAACAGAAGAAATTAGAGAATGACTCTGCATAAAATGCTTGGAATTTCCTGTGTAGAAGGAACTCATGAATCTTACTACGTAATGTTTAAGGACAATGAAAATCCCCACAGGAAAGGTAAAATGTAAACCATGAAGTAGCAATATGCTTTATGGAATACCACAGCATACAGACCGTGTTATATCTCTATGACCCTCAGCTGAATACCTCATAAAATTTCTCAGTGACAAGTAAACCTGAGTCTATAGACTCCAAGGGATCCTTTCTAAGACGGTGTCTCAAGCAGTTAGGGATGACAGTAGCAATATCCTCTGCACTTACTTTGTCTCTTCCCTTCAGAGCAGCAAGAGCTTTTGCAGCTCTATTTGTTACTATGTCTCCTCTTAATCCATCCACATTCAACTCAGCACACACCCTGGAGATTTTCACCTTGTGATCTTGATCAATTTGAACAGAAGAAAGAACACTCCTTGCTGAGGTAATTTGTTCTTGGAGCTTCTCTTGCTCGGCTTTGTAAGAATCTCGGAATTCCTTTGGATTTTTGTCAAATCGACCTCTCTCCTCCACAATCTTCACTCTGAGCTCAGCATCCCTAACAGTTCCAACTTGAGCATGCATTCCAAACCTATCCAGCAGCTGCGGCCGGAGCTCCCCTTCTTCGGGGTTGCCTGAGCCAATTAGGATAAACCGTGCCGGATGCGAGATAGAAATTCCCTCTCTCTCCACTGTGTTCCATCCTGATGCAGCAGAATCCAACAACACATCCACCAAGTGATCATCCAAAAGATTAACTTCATCAACATATAGGATTCCCCTATTAGCTTTAGCCAGTAGTCCAGGCTCAAATGCCTTGACACCCTCAGTCAGGGCTTTCTCAATGTCAATTGTTCCACACACTCTATCTTCTGTAGCTCCCAATGGCAAATCAACCATGTTAATTTTGGTCAAGACAACAGAAAGTTGCTCTCCTTGAATTACACGCTCTCTGACTTCAACACCCATGAATTCTGGATCTACTGGGTCTGAGTTATATGGGTCACCAGCAACAACCTTGATTTCAGGAAGTAAATCAACCAATGACCTAACCGTTGTGGATTTCCCTGTTCCCCTATCCCCCATGATCATTACACCTCCAATCTTAGGATCAATCACATTAAGGAGAAGACAAAGCTTCATCTCATCCTGTCCAACTATGGCAGCAAACGGGTATACTGGTCTCTGGCTTTCTTTTGAAATACTCTGAGCCTGGATATGAAAACTTTACTGAGTTGGATTCTTGTAAAACACACACACATAAAGAACCAAAATGCAAAAGCCTGACCCCAATCCTTAATTTCTGATAAATCTAGCACTAATTTTGAAGTAAAAAAATGCAGGATATGAACAAACTAGGTATTTGTACACAATATATGTTCAAATATGGGCTCATTCTCATTCCTCTATTTTTCACCTTGCTATTTCCCCCAATCAACCACGCTCTAAATGTACACGTGCAAGGGTTTAAAGAGAAAAGAAAAAGAATAAATAATATACGCACCAGCAACGTAAAGGAAAGATTTTTTATACTAGCATGCAACTAAAAACTGCTATGGATAATAAATTTGTTAATTTTTATAATAACTTACTTAATAGTTAATACCAATGATACAATATACAAACTTTTACACTCACCATGGATGCCTATTAAAATCAGTGAAAAGTATCAAAACATTGTCTAAAAATTGTGTCTTCAACCCATAAAAAAAATCATTAGGAATGCTCAATGGCTCAACACACACAAAGAATGGAAGTCTTCACAACAAATATCCAGAGTTCAGTGCACGCAGTACACCCACCGGTCACCCCACCCAATGGAATCCAAAACACAGACAAAGACACTGAAAGAACATCAAGACCTCAAAATTCAATATCCTACCTACCTGTTCTACAGAGTTAACTTCAGTGGCAACATTAGCAACTGAGAGCTGAGACCTTCCCTTTATGCCATGGATTCCAATTCCACCATAAAACTTCCGACCATAGCTCTGACCTGCAAAGTCACAACCACTCAACTTAGAGATTCTAACTATCACATAGTGATAATGCCCACAAGGACCCACCTTCCATTCCCAGGGAAAAATAAAATCACAACTTTAGCACAGAGAAACAACGTATATGAAATGGGTCGGCTGCACACCCTCCAGAACAAGATATTAAACGCAAAATACAGAGGAAAAAAGCATGGAATTTGCAAAGCAATGTACCTGAGGTTAGCGAGAGAGTGTGAATGGAAGGCTTGGAAGAGAAAGAAGAGATGCAGCGCGAAGGAAGAACCGGAATTGAAGAAGTGCCCAACGTGGACGCCATAACCGGAGAAGAGAGGAGGGAGTGTGTGCTATGCTAATGCTATGTAGAAGTTTGTTTCATTTCTATTTTATTCACCATTCATATCATAGCAGCTGGCGTGCTTCCTATTGGCCTTCCAGGCTTCGGATAAGAAGATAGATAGATTTCATTCTTCTTAGTTCTTTCTCTCTCTCTTCGTTTTAATAATTCCTCGAAATTTTCAAATAAATAAATAAAGATTTGGATTTGGTATCAAAATTAAAACACTCCTGTTTTTATAAGTAACAAGAAATTATTTAAGGCCAAAATATATATATATATATATATATACTTATTGTACCCTAGTACTTTTATAAGTGCTTGACAATTTGTTTTTAAGACTCAAACTAATTTTGAGAGTGGATTATTGGAATTAATCATTAATTGCATAGAATTGAGAGATTATTACGAATAATCTAAATAAAAACTCTAAATCATTTTAATTTGTTGTCAAAAGAAAATAAATAGTTGAGATAAAAATTATACTGTATTGTTTTTTCTCAGACTAAATTACATGTCAAATTGAGAAGAAAAACAATGAAAGAACGGAGTGGTAATGCCCCCTTCAAATAATACATAATTCTAACTCTAAACAAATATTATATTAATTATTAAGACTGATAATTATACGCATTTCTTTAATAATTCTACATCTTTTTTAGCTCAATTTTCTTTTTTTCTTTTTATTACGTCTCTCACTTTTTATATTTTCTTTTTATCTCTCCTTTTACCTCTTGTATCCAAAAATGAGATATACAAGAATTATTTTTCATTAATTGCATTTCAGCCTTAAAACTTCACCATCGAAGAAACAAAAGGTGTTGTTAAGCCTTGAACAGAACCAGAACTCATGTTTTAATTATCAGTACAATGGGTTATGAAACTTATGTTCTTTTTTTAAGCAAAGATAAAATAAATAATCAATAGTTAATATCTAACACATTTATAATTGAATGTATGTGCATGTAATATCAACTACTAATTAATAATTGCTTTTATTTTAAAAAGATCCGTCAGTGCTGAAGCCATGTCTATACGTAGCTCTGCCACTGGTCTTGGCTATGGCTACTGCAAAACACTTGCATGTCTTTTCTGAAAGAAGGCAACGCAGTCTCTCTCAAAGTCACCAAAACCTTGAAACCCTCTTTCTTGTCTGCAGTGGCTGTTGAATAAGGCAGAAAGAAGCAAGGATGAACACTCCCAAGTAAGTTGGTTCCAAGGGGCAAAACAGTAACTGGGCCTCCCCAGCCAAAGTCCACAGTGGAATGGCCCAAGTGCCTCCAATCCGTGAACCCACTCACCTCTTTCCCCGCTGTGATCCCATCAGCAAAATGCAGCTCCTGATAATCTATGTAGGACCGAACATATTCATCAGTAACGTTGCTTTTACTCTTTTTGATTAAATCCGCAGTTTCCCAAATGGGTTTCTCTATCAAGTCTTTGGCACTCATCTGAACATACATTGGCACACAACCATTACCCCAATAGCCAGCAGGCAGTGATGGCTTCACTAGTCTCCGTATGTTAATTGAGTATGCAAACTTAACCTTTTCATCATCCTCAATTCCCAAGGCCCTCACCCTGCATGTCATCATAAATCATTTATTATTATTATTGGAGTTATGAAAAATATAAAAATTGAAATGATTGTGCATAACACTTACTTAGCCCTCCAAATGTAGGCACCAAGAGCCTCAAAAACGGTGAAGTTGAAGCCAGACTGCTCCAGCAAGGACCTCTTGAACATGTCCAAGCACTCATCCTTCACGTGAAAGCACTCTCTCACAACCGCACCAACACTCTGTTGTTGGTACGGCAAGAACCCTTTTTCCAAACTCAGAAACTCCTCAATCAGCGGCGAATCCACCCGGGGCGGATCCCTAGGGCCCAAGAACCTCGCACGGTCCCAAACCGGGTCCAATGTTATCTGTGTCGCCCCGCGCGCCAGCTCCGCCACCGCACTGAAGAACAGCGTCCCGCCCATGCCGTCGCAGAGCGCGTGGTTCATCGCGGCGCCGAGGACGAACCCGCCGCACGCGAACACCGTCACCTGGAGCATGCAGGGGTGCTCCATCCCCTCCTCGGGTCCCGGGTCGGGCACCAGCTGCTCCAAGAAGCTCGAGGCTGGGTCATCCAGGTAGTTCACGGACTCGAGGGTGAAGTCGGCGGTGGTGCGGATTAGGGGGACCCCCTGGCCGGCGGCGCACCAGAGTTCGAGGCGGTGGGGTGAGGTTTGTTGGCGGCGGAGGGTGCCGGCGAGGGGGTAGAAGTGGGGGAGGGCGTGGGAGAGGGAGGTGGAGATGACTTGGAAGGGGTCGAGGGAGGTTGTTACGGCGGCGGTTGAGGTGTAGGCGCGGAGGTAGCGGAAGGTGACGTGGAGGTTGGGGTCGGTGTCAAGGTGGGAGAGAGGGAGGGGATGGTCTTCGAGGAAGGGTGGCTGTGAAGGGAAGATCAGACTACGCTCTGAGGTTTTGATCCTTTCCATGATTAGTAGCTGTGTTATGTTGTTTGTTGGGGTATCAAGTACTTATGGCTATTGTAGTAACTATGTTCCCTTGTTTTTGTTGTTTTGAGCTTTGAGGGGTCGCTGTCTCACACCAAACCAGTGCATGGCACTGGCATGACTCGTGCCGTCACCGTGAGTAAAAGATGGGGCGACGTGGACCATGCTGCATCCCATCATCTCACCAAACACCATTTTGACGTTCACCAAACCCGGCTATAATCACCGTTTTTTCATTTTTTTATTACAATTACAATTATGTATTTTTTTAGTGAACAATTACAACTAGCCAGCGCGCACTTGCTTTGTTATACAGTACTTCCTTCTTTTTTCAAAGCAATACTACTTACTACCAGACCAATCATCAAAGAGCCGAAATATTTAACTTTGAATTATTTTTTCCGTTCAACACTCCTTCGGTCATTTCAAATATAGATGGGTATAGAAAATGGTAACTATCTCTGTACTTATCCAAAAAAAGGTGATGACGTCTGTTCTTCATGGTTTATAATAATGTTTCACCTTAGCCGCACGCATGTTTGGAAAGTTTTATAGCAACTTTTTTGAACTATGCAGGGGTCAGATCAGCATGAGCCAATAGTAAGAAACAAGTGAAGAATTGTATTGGCAAATTCAAATTATGCAATCTACGATCACGCAAAATAGAACATAGATTTTGCCTTTAGTGCCGGCCGACGAATTGCTAATATCGTGTCCTAGTATTCACCGAGTCATCAAAGTACCAAACGCCTCCATTACTGGAGGAGACACGAGGTTAGACTAAAATATTGCATCGTAAACTCTTCATTTGTCACACGTACGGCTTCTAATGTCTTATGTCTAAAGTGTTCCTCTCTTACTAAGTAAACGCTATATATATTGCACATCTACACCATTTTTTCATATGCATTATTCATTCTGTAAATATCTCATCATCCGTGCTTTTGAAAATGCTGAAACTGAAATCATGCTTATGGCTTTGCCTTGTACTCGTGTTCCTCTCATTATTATCGAGTTGTAAATCTCGTCCTCTCGGAACTCCAACTAGTTTGAAGAGCTTTCCGGGCCAAGATTCAAGTTATGGAGCATATGCTAGTGTAAGTACCAGGCTCTTGGAATTTCAAGAAAGCCCACGTAGGCCTGGAAGGCTTGCTCCTGAAGGCCCAGATCCAAAGCATCATTGATCAAAGCCCGAGAGAATCCTTTATGTGTTTTGTGAAAGAAAAAAGGCTATGTTTTAACCTTTTAGTTCGTGAAACATAATCGTATTTTATTTTCAGTTTTTAAATATAATCGTTTTTATTCACTAATATGTCAATTGTCATTTGAACGAATTCTATTAAATATTGATTAAAATCAGTGTAGAAGGACCTGATAGTAAATGGAAAGAAAAAAAAATATCCATTGAGGCAATTGAAACTTGAAAAACTAAAATTTCACAATCATAAGATCAAAGGGATTGGGAATACAATTAAGTCAAATTTATTTTACCCATTTTGCACCAAGGAAAATGAGGTAAAGAATTGATCGTGTGTATCTACACAACATGACGACACAAACAAAAAAGTCATGCAAAAGAATCGAAACAGCGTCTAGTCAAGCTTTTCAAACGACAAAATGTTTTTGTCCAAGAGGAAGAATTAAAAAGTTCTTTGCAATCGTGTGTAGCATAGTGATGGATGATGATATGTGGAATTAAGTGAAAACCACGTTAGTTTGGCACATCAGATTATTTGTCGTCTAAACAATAAGAATGATGATTGCATGATGCATGAGCATAATGATATTTGGATGGCTAGAGCCTAGCTATATATATGCTTTCATTCTTTAATCTGTCTTATACCAATCAATTTATCAAAATAAACAAGTTTAAATAAATTGACCCATATTCCCTTTATACCCAGGCCTTAGGTCCAGACCAGATCTGAGAACCCAGTCTCTTTTTGGTTACTATTGAAGTGTATCTATATATCTATAGTTCCCTCTTACATCAAGCTCTAACGGTTTCTTTTGCCATATCACAAATTTCAGATGATGCTGAGCTGCCGAGGACTCATTTGATCGTGTGTATCTTCTTCATTACTGATAATTAATTTTCAGTATGGTTGATACACACAGAGAGGAGATAAGTACTGTATACAATGGCTAACCACTTAACCTCTTTGTGTGAATCTCTCTCCTATTTCATATTGCATTATACAAATGCTTCATATTGTTTCATTCACATTCAAGCGAAGAAGAAAATGAAAAATTCCTTTACAGAAATAACACTTGACACGACAGCAGTAGACATAATTAGTTACCCAACGTATTGTTTTTTTCCCAGAGAATAGCTACAACAAAAGGACGATCAAAATACTATGGGGTAACATACTGTATCTTTCAATAACAACGTCAAAAGCCTAATAACCCCAGAAAAGAGACTTCTTTTGTAATGCGTATTACTACTGAAATGCCTTAAGAGGGTCACTAGGGTCAATATCAGCAATAAGTGGGAGATCAATTGATAGAGATTCTAGACTCAAGCCTTCTTCTCTCAGCTTTGTGATTACTTCCTCAAAAACAACTTGATTGCCACTTTGAGTGAGATGCAAACCATCACTGCATTTAAGTTACCAAAATCATAAATTCATATCAAAACCAAATTAATATAATCACAACACGCACACTCTTTAGTTCATAATTGTGGTGCGATGTAATGACAATTCAAAACACATACAGTCATGTTTGTCATCATTTTAGATTTAAGTGGTACGTACGTAACATTGTCAACATAAGCGTAAGATATATAAAGACGCAAAAATATGATGCAAGTGAAAATATATAAAGGTAAAGGTTTTGAGACCTTAGATAATTTTTTTTCCAATCAGGGTACTGTTGCATTTTGGTCCAAAGATCAACCACAGGGATTCCACATTCTCCAGCCACAGCAATGCATGCTCTAGCATACTCACCAGCAGCTTCATTTGTCCTTTCAGGAAGACCCTGTGGATTTTCTACATACGGATATCTGCAAATTAAAGAATTAGAGGAGTTAACTGATTCGAGTTTAACCTCTATTGTGTTGCATGTATCTCTAATTAAATCATATAAACGAGAAAAATCTAATAAAAGCAGTGACAATATGAGGAACAAAGGGCAAATAAGACACTACCTACAACGTGCATCCTCATCAATTGGAGGAGGAGTTATGAGGAGAACAAGAGTTGTGGGCCATCGCTTCTGCATTTCAAAGGAAAACTTGCAATATTTAATTTTATATCATTTATATACTAGATGGCTAGAATTGAAACAAAAATGTGCATTTGGTTTTCTTAAAATAAAAATAAAAAATCCTCCACTACACGGAGGCATTTGTTTCAAGGTTTCAAGAAAGAACCTAAAAATAACATGAACTTAAAGAATATCATATTCTCATGTTAAATACAAAGTTTAGTAAAAACATTCACATAATTGATTGATTCTCATAAATATCAAGTAATATGAAAGAACATTTGAAATATTGATTTTAAATAAATAAATTTTACAAAATTGATTTTAAAATAAGTAATTTATATGTAATTTAAGGTAAATTTTCCAATCCAATACAAAAACTACTTTTTATTACTTCTCCTTAAACCAAGGTTTTAAAGGAAAAATAATTTTACTTTATAGTAACAAATGTCTGACTATGAGACTATCTGTATCTTTACTAAAATCACATCAAACTTTCGACCATAGAACCAAACACACTTCATTTTTTCCAATGTTGAAAGGTACAAGCTGATTCTAAGAGTGAGCGAAAGTTTCTTTTGTTCTGGTGTAATTTGGGTCTAGCTTTTTATGAAAACTTTTATCCCAAGTGCAAATAATGGAAGTGCATTTGGAAATGTAAACATATCGAGATCTTCCATATGCTATTAGCTCGATCCAGTCAGTAAAGCCCAGAAGATAGTACGTAGCACGACTTCCAACGTTGGTCTCGTGAGCTTTGCCATAAACAAGACAAGATAGCTCAATGCCTTCATCATCTAAACCACAAAATAAGTAATCAAATGTTCACAAACTAAAATTCTATAAATAATGAGTATTCCCCCTTAACTCAGGACCGAGTTTTTTGGTAAAAACATTTTTCTTTTAATTTTGAATAAATTATTATGTATACATGTCTTACACTTTTACTTTATCTTAAATTTTATATTTAAATTTCTGTACTTATTACTCTTTGCGTGAATTTATTATAAACATTTTTATGATACAAGGTTTTTATAACTCAGATTTAGTTCCTATAAAAGAGAAAGTGTATGTAAAGTGAAAAAATAAAGGCATTTTCATACTTAAAATACCCCTTATAAATTTATTCAATTTGAAAGCAAGGACAAATCCATCCTTAGTTTATTACTTTACACATCTACACATCTTATCACATTAGGAATTAAATTCTTATTACTTGTACTCCATAACAAACTAGTAGCTAGCATCTGCTTTTCTCTACAAACATCCTTTCAAACTTTTGCCGATGAATATAGTCCATACATTCATTTATACATATATATCTTCCCATTAAACTAAAATACTTATATATATATATATATATATATATATTTTTTTTTTTTATCATGACTAAAAGACTTATATAATACTACAAGAAAGCATTCGTTAGACCCGTGGGCCTCGCAAGGGTCAGTAACCTGGAATGTGGGGGCAGATGATGCCTTCAGTCTGTAAGAAGGAGAAATTATTGTATAATATATAGTACTAGCTTCAATCAATTAATTTTCATATAGAATTTTATTAATTTTTTTTTATAAATTAAACTATTCAATTACATATCAAATAAAGATAACCAATTAGAATATATAACATATTGGAAAGATGATGTCTTAGTCCTTAAGGAGAGGCTGAAGCACCAAACCAATTCTTGGAGTCCTAAATGTGGGTCTTCCCATATATATCAAGCTAACATTCCTACCTAACAGCTCATACTCATAGTCGACCAAACCGAATAATATAATTGCATGGGGAGCCAAAGAAAGACAAGAGAAAGAAGACATAGAACAGAAGAGTTTAATTAGGTCGTGAAAACAATGGTAGGCTCCCTCCAACTAACCCCAGCTTCCCAGTTTCCCCCAAAAGAAAACCAATAAAATGGTGGAACTTTACACTAACAAACATCTCGTGCAAAAACTCCACTCGCGCGCATAGAAAAATAAAATAATACTAAAGCAAAGAAGAATCAGGGTCCCTTATGACAGCGTATCATGCTCGCTCAAGTGGCACACAAGCAACAACAACCACACTTGACACTTCCCATACCCACGGCCACGCACGTGTGGTGTGGTGTGTTAGCTGAAACCACAACTCAATTCTCCCATTCCAATTCTTGAAGCCCCACATCCATATTGATCATCACCCCATCAGACAAAGTAAATCATCATAACATAACACTCGACCCCACCAAATGACTAATAATTAACTCTTTCGTGACATGCAATATACGCAACCAAAGCACGCTTATGACTTATCACCCCAGCCCCGCAAGAACTTAAAATAAAAACCACTTTTTCACGTCACTTAAAAACAGTATCACTATGTCAGTGAGTGACCAACCCTTTTCCGGGTTTCAACACCACCCAACAAACTTTGCCTAATCATTTTAATCTTAAACAAACACTTGCTCCAATAGAAACTAACTTACCTTGAAGAAGGAAACAATGGAGTGGAGATTCCGCTTGTATTCATGGAGAGGCACGTGTTGAAAAGCAGAACATCTATCTGGAACACAAGCATCGTTGGCTCCAAAGAAAACCGTCAAAGCAATTGGCGCTGTTCCGGTTCCACCGTCGCCGCCTTGTGACGCAGGGAAAACCCTCTCCAACACCTTCAACGCCCACCGAGTGTTGTAACCGCTGTAACCTCTTAGCACCACATCAGCCTGACAAACAACCCCATTTGCCAAAAAACATAAGCTCTACCTTAAAATTGTTGACAATAAAAAAAAAATGAAACAACATGGTTGGTTTAGTATTTAATACCATGCGGGAGAAATGGTGGGCGAGAGAAGCACCCCATCCAGCAACTGAGAAAGACTCTTCCGTTATTGAATCACCGAAGAGATAAATCTTTGGCCTCATCGTCTTGTTGGAGAAGATCAGTGGTTGGGTTTGGTGGGTGCAGGTGAAAAAATATTGAATGTGTGGAGAATGCAAATTCGATTGAGTTTACGCTGCAACGATGTTGATGCATTGGTCATTAAATAAAGCTGACAATCCTTTTTAGGTTTTGGTGGAAAAAGGCTGCAAATATTTAAATGCACCAATTCATTGCATTGCACTAAAAAGGCATGTGCTGACAGAGACACTAGCTACCAGGGGCGGCGAGAGACAGGGACAGATGGGGCTCCAGCACTTCCATTTTTTATTTTTTAATCTGCACAATAACAAAAACAATAAGTAATGAATAAATAACTCAAAATAAGTGAAAATTTTATATATTTAGGGATGTATTCAGTTTGAAATTTGAAATAAATAAAATGGAGAAACATATGATATGATGTATAAGTAAAAAAAAAACTATACTATCCTATCCTCGTGCATAAATAAAAATAAAATAAATTAAGAATTATATAAAAAAAATAACTCATTTCTCTTCTCTCCAATTATTTTCACCTATTACATGAAAAATACTTTTCTTTCTCTATTCATTTCCCCAGTTCCAAACGACTAATTTCTTTTCTCAGAGTTCCATCCTATCAAACAAAATAATAAGATATAAGAAGGTTTTGTAAGAATTTTGTAATATATAGCATTATTTGATATTTATTGTTATTTTTAGGTAGAATACATTTTTAATCTTCCTATTTTTCTCAATCTACAATTTTGGTCCTATTTTATATATATATATATATATATATATATATTTTTTTTTTGATTTATTAAGAGTAAAATAATATTAATAATTAATTAAGTACGAAAAGTACAATCTTTAGATAAAAGTTGAACCGAAATTAATAGTTAAACAAGAAAGACTTTTTTTTATGACCGATATCCACGAGAAACCAGGTCTAATAATGAAGTCTCTCTTTCAACTATTTTTTTTTTCATTCAGAAGCTTTGTTAGTACTTATAATATTTTGAAAAATAATAATATTAATAACAATTTTTAATTAATTCACAACGTAACTTTTTTTTTTTAATAATTTATTCAAATTTGGAATCCAACCCAATTCAGTATCAATTCAAATACGCTGGCCCTGAAACAATTGGTCCAATTACTCTCTTTTTATACATATATAAAAAAAGCAAAAGCAGATTGGGCCAATTAAGTGATGAGACTAGTGGAAAAGGAAGCCCATTAAGCCGGCCGTTCCTTCTCCACCTTCGAAGAACAGAAGCAGAACTAAACCGCTCTCACCATTATTATTCTCCGCAGCGAAGGCACCAGCGTGATCGAGATGCTGGGAAAGACGAGGAAGGTTTCGGCGCGTGGCGAAGCCGTGGCGGCGAACTACGCCTTCGGTCCCTCGGAAGATGACGTAATAATCAAACACAGGCTTCTGACGCGCACCACGACCACGAGAGGCGACCCTCCCTTGAAGAAGCTCCAGAAGAAGTTCACGACGTTGGTGTCCGAAGTGGACAAAGACGAAGACAACTACAACGACTGCGAGAAGCTGGCCAGAGCCTTTCTTCAGGAACTGACGACTTTCGAGATACCGCTTCTGAAGAGCAAGGCGATTGTGGAGGCCAACGTTAGGGAGAAGGAGAATTTCAACGAGTTGAAGGAGGAAATGAATCGCCAGATCCTTCAGGCGCAGTCCGACATTGAGGATCTCAAGAAGCAGCTCGAAGAGAGCAAGGTTGAGAGGCGCCACAAGGAGGAGTGCGAGGCTATTAGGAAGTTGATTGCCTTGCAGCCTCCCAGGTCCGACACAATGAAGGTTATTTCCGAGCTGGAGAAGGAAATTGCTGCTTTCGACGCCGAGAACACCGCTGGTTCCAGGTTGTTGGAGCTCAGGAAGAAGCAATTTGCACTCTTGTTACATGTGGTATGTACAATTCTGAAGTCTGCTTATACTGTTATGATATGTGTGATTGTTGTGCTTATCTGTCATGCCTCATTGTTCAACGCTTCTGAAGTGAAACATTGTGCTAATGTGGACACTTGATGGTGTTAAATTAGGTCTAGAGAACGATGTTATGCAATCATTCTTATGGACAGCGCATGTATAATGAGAAGGGATAATATTGCTATGTACAGGTGTAGCTCTTTTAGTTTGGGTCTGAATTGTTTGAGGTAGAACTTATCTTGCTAGCGAATAGCCTCAGTCAAAACAGAGAACTGAAAAGAAAATAATGTAACAAAAAGAATGGATAAACATATATAGAGAACATCATAAACATTAATATCAACCAAAGCATGTGGGGTAAGAAGTAGACATGCTCTTGAGCTGACCTCTGTGCCTGACACTAATTTTGGGCAAGTAGTGACTGGATTTGGAATGGAGGGTTGGAGAAAGACAAATGAGTTAGGTATGCAAATGGACAGCTGGCAACATGAGTGAAGAAGAAACAACTGAGGAAGATTTGTCAAAGAGGGAGGGATGGAGGGTGGGGGGCTGAGTGAGTGTAGACAATTATTATGTAGTAAAATTAAGGAGAGAGGGTTTGGGGGGAAACTATTGTGACTCTGTTTGGCTTACTTTTTCTTACTGTTTTCAATAAGCGAGAGGGCTGCCTCTGCATTTCAAGCAGTTTAGCCAACTAATATAATTAGTTGATTTTCAGGCTGTAACAAAAGTAGAAGTTGTGACATGATAGCCAGAAGACTAAAACATGGAACTCATTTGTGTGTCTTCAAACTTCAAAAAGTAAAGAGAAACAAGAGGATGCAAGGTTTGAAACACATTTGAAAGGGGTAATTTGAGCTTATAAAACAGTATTTCAGGGTTATTTGATTGAGGCATGCAACAGTTAGATTGGTGATTAGGATGAAAATTGTCTAATCCTATATAAATAAATTAGTAGGTCTGTACTGGAAAAAATTGTAATTTTTAATTTTATCATGTAAACTTGCTTTGCAACTTATGAGTTTGTTGTCAAATAGTATTTATGTGCTGATAACAAAATCATTCTGCAGTATTTTCTTTTTGGAGCTTTTTACTAGGGACTTCAGTGTGAATGTGTTTCAATTCCCTAATTTCCCCATGTGTTTTTTCTCCAAAAATGACTAATATGCAGCATTCTGAAAAAGAGTTCCAATCTCATTCTCATCCTTGATACGTTTCAGTTATTGCCTGTTGCCTTTTCTTGTGAGTTGTGTAATGAAAAATTTATATCTCTGTTATGCTAACCTTTGTTGGTAGTGGAAACTAAAATCTTGAATTTGATGAGTCTATAGTGTTTCAGCGAGGCTCTTTGGTTCAAGGATTTCTCAATAGCTGTGTATTTTCTATTTATATTCTTTCCCATGACATTGACATATGAACTTTTTTCTTCAGTGTTTTCTGTGTTTCATAGCCTATATATATCCATGAATAACCCATCATGATTTCCAAAATTTGGACAGGTGACATCTTTTGCTTTAATATCTTGGTCAATGTTAACTGTTGATTGAGATAAGGCTATTGTTGATGATATTATGGTCATCTTCTGTCAATGTTAACTTTTGATGTTAGTATTTATTTTGCTTTCTGTCCTTCCTGCAGGTGGATGAGTTGCAGAACACAATAGAGGAAGAGCAGAAGAGCCTAGTTGAGGAGATGAGAATGGCAACCGAGGAGCTTAAGAATGGGATGGAGGACAACAGTGGGGGCACGGAAGCAATGGCACTTGACCAGTAACTAGATTGAATATCAGTCTTCCTGTTGTAAACATTTCTTATATTTCAATCATGGTTTTCTTTCCTACAGTGATTATAGGAACCATATGTAAATGAAACATCAGTATTATTATGGTAGTGCTTAAACCTTAGTAAAACTGGTGCATTTTTCCTAAAAACGAAGTAATACTAAATGCATTTTGTTTGGATTTACTATCAAAATTTGTCTAGCCATTCCTTCATTGTAGTTGGGTTTCTGTCCACTCCATATTTTATTTTAGATTGTTTTTCAGCAAAAGAACGTAATACATACGAGTACGGTAATTTGTATGGGTGTACCACTAGCAAAACCATACAGACTGGAGTATGACAATTTTTTAAATACAAGAATATAGTTATAGTAGGTATGAATGACTAATGAAATATTGAAAATTTGTATTTGCATACTTATAATTTAAGAAATGTTAGTAATATACCCTCAAAAGCATTTTGTTGAATATACTCTTAGTTACATGCTAAAGTTTGTTGAAAATAACAATTTTCAGTAACAATAAACATCTCTATTTTATGGTTGTAATTTTTATTTCATTCAAATTAATTTTACAGTGAAGGTAATTTTAATTTATAGTAATGACTGTAATGTTAAAATTTCATATAGAAGTTATTATTGCCTTTGTATTATCACATCGAACCTGAATAGTCTCCAATTTAAAAAGTTATTTAAAACGAAAAAAAAAAACCATACTACTCAAATAATAAATGTCTCTAAAAATTTAAAAAAAATGAGAATATATTTTCTCACTCGTATTTTTCATCTGTTCAACATTTCTCTGAAGTTTTGAACCAATCAGCCTTAGAGGAAAACTATTAAAAAAAATGATATTTACGTGTACCGAACCTGTGAAATAACTAGAATTAGTTTTACATTGTCGACGTAGAGTTTGGTTAACTTGGCTCCGGCGATGTCATTGACTATGAGAAGATGAACAATGGAATATTCCGATTGTCACGTGGCTTCTGCACTTGGCTCATCTCACGCCATCAACCATTTCTGCAAAACCATGGCTTCATTCCTCCCTCTACTTCGTTATCCAATGCTCTCCAGCATTACATTAATTCCGAGACTTCTTCCCACGGCCAAAAGATCCATTCCCGCATTCTCAAATCTGGCTTTATTCCAAACACCAATATTTCCATCAAACTACTAATATTGTATCTCAAATGCAACTGTTTGAGGTATGCACGCCAGGTGTTTGATGATTTGCGGGACACAACTTTATCGGCTTATAATTATATGATTAGTGGCTATCTCAAACAGGGCCAAGTTGAAGAGTCTCTTTCTTTAGTGCATAGGCTTTTAATGTCTGGTGAGAAGCCTGATGGTTTTACTTTTTCAATGATTTTAAAGGCGTCTACTTCTGGGTGTAGTGTTGCGAGAAACAGTGATCTAGGTAGAATGGTGCATACCCAGATCCTCAAATCTGATGTTGAGAGAGATGAAGTTCTTTGTACGGCACTGATTGACTCTTATGTTAAGAATGGCAGGGTTGCTTATGCAAGGACTGTGTTTGATGTGAAGTCGGAGAAGAATGTGGTGTGTTCAACATCCCTCATCTCTGGTTACATGAATCAAGGGTCTTTTGAAGATGCTGAATGTATATTTCAGAAAACGTTGGATAAGGATGTGGTGGCATTTAATGCGATGATTGAAGGCTACAGCAAGACATCTGAATATGCCACAAGATCTCTTGAAGTTTACATTAACATGCAAAGGTTGAACTTTAGGCCAAATATTTCTACATTTGCTAGCGTAATTGGTGCTTGTTCAATGCTTGCGGCATTTGAAATTGGGCAACAAGTACAAAGCCAGCTTATGAAGACTCCATTTTATGCTGACATAAAATTGGGAAGTGCCCTTATAGACATGTATTCTAAATGTGGTAGAGTTGCGGATGCTCGACGAGTTTTTGACCATATGCTTGTGAAGAATGTTTTTTCATGGACATCTATGATTGATGGATATGGGAAGAATGGGTTTCCCGATGAAGCCCTTCAGCTATTTGTAAAGATGCAAACAGAATATGGCATTGTACCCAATTATGTGACATTCCTTAGCGTTCTCTCAGCTTGTGCTCATGCTGGACTTGTAGATAAGGGTTGGGAGATCTTTCAGAGTATGGAGAATGAATACTTGGTAAAGCCAGGGATGGAGCATTATGCATGCATGGTTGATCTGTTAGGCCGAGCAGGGATGCTGAATCAGGCTTGGGAGTTTGTCATGAGGATGCCTGAGAGACCAAATTCAGATGTGTGGGCTGCTTTACTTAGTTCTTGCAGACTCCATGGCAATACAGAGATGGCAAAATTAGCTGCAAATGAACTTTTTAAGCTGAATGCTACTGGAAGACCAGGGGCATATGTTGCACTATCTAATACCTTGGCAGCTGCTGGGAAATGGGAAAGTGTAACTGAGCTTAGAGAAATAATGAAGGAGAGAGGAATATCCAAGGACACTGGCCGAAGTTGGGTTGGAGCTGATGCCTGATGGTGCCTTTTAGTTCTTATAAGGTGCAAAGATGCACGACAGCATTTTTGTTGTTAAATGAGATGATCCCTCTATATTGGTTCTTGTGCTTCTAACAATAATGTAAAGTATTTATTGGAATTTGAAATTGTTAGATAATATTCAATTTAATATTAGTTAGGGATAGTTTAGTATTTTACCTATATATATAAATAGGTATTTTCCTTTATTGCACTTTACTGGATTTTTTGGTATTACGTTAATGAAACCCTAATCTCTCTTTTTTTCTTATCCATTTTTGGATGTTTTATGTTAACATGGTATTAAAAGCAGGTTCAATTCATGCCGTCTGCCTATGTTGATTTCTTTGTTTTGGAGCTTTTACAATCTCAGTTTTGTTTGCATTTGTTTTCGTTTTGGGGCTTTCACAATTTTAACTTTGTATGTTTTTCTTTTTGCAATTGTCGATTCGTTAACCGTTGGATCGGGCTGATTTTTGGAGATACGGTTTGGAAGACATAGTTCTACATTTTGTACCGTTATATCATCCGGAAGAAGTTTGTAGAGGAAGAAGAAGCTTCTCAATTGACAGTCTTTCATTTTGGGGCTTCTGTAATCTCAGCTTTGTACGTTTTTCTTTTTGCTATTTTTGATTCGTTAACCGTTGGACTAGGCTGATTTTTGGAGACATGGTTCAGAAGACATAGTTCTAAATTTTGTACGGTTAGATCACCCAGAAGAAGTCTGTAGAGGAAAAAGAAGCATTCACAATTGACAATCCTTCGTTTTGGGGCTTTCGCAAACTTAGCTCTGTACGTTTTTCTTTTTGCTATTGTTGATTCATTAACCATTGGATCGGGCTGATTTTTAGAGACACGGTTTGGAAGACATAGTTTTAAATTCTGTATGATTAGATCATCCATAAGAAGTCTTTAGAGGAAGAAGAAGTGTTCTAAATTCTTCATTTTGGGGCTTTTACAAACTCAACTTTGTTCTCATTTTTGGGGCTTTTGCAATCTCAACCCTGTTTGGTAATCTGCTTCTATTCCACTACATTTTGATTGTGCTTCTATTGTGCTCTATTTGTTTGGTTACTATCCCCTGTGTTGTGTTATTGCTTTATATCCGTTAAGTATGGCTCGTTCAAGAGATGATTCTCTTTAATCAATTAGTATACAATTGAATGAGCAGAATTATCCTTATTGGAGTTATGTTATGAAAAATTTTCTTAAAGGCAAGTGAATGTGAGGTTATGTTGATGGAAGTTTATCTCAGTCTCAAGAGGACAAATCTGAAAAATATGCACATGAGTTGGAAACATGGGAAGTAAACAACTCAAAAATCATTACTTGGATCAATAACTCTGTTTCTTAATCAATAGGGATGCAACTTGCAAAATATGATTTGGCTAAAGAGGTTTGGGATCACTTAAAGAAGCTGTATGTATAGAATAATTTTGCAAAACAGTATTAGTTAGAAATTGATATTAGGTCCCTTAAACAAAATAGTATGAGCATCCAGGAATTCTTTTTTGCTATGTCTAATTTATGGGACCAGCTTGCTCTCAATGAACTTGTGGATTTGCAAACACTCCAACTGTATATTGACTTTCGAGAACAACAAGGTTTGGTTCAGTTTTTTATGGCTCTTCGGGATGATTTTGAGGGGTTTCATGGGATGATATTACATCATGACCCTCTTCCAAGTGTTGATGGCTGTTGGCAGAAGAAATACGACTTAAGTTCAACTCTAGCGTTGAAAAAGGAATTCTCTTTGCCCCTCCATCCGGGTTTGCTGCTCCCATTAACAAAAGTAAGTTCCAAGGGAAGGTTGGTTATGATGAATGTAGTTATTGCAAGGAGAAGGGTCATTGGAAATCACAGTGTCCAAAATTATTAAAGTCACAACAGCAGTCTCAATGGTGTCCTCCCTCTAATCAATCATTTAAACGGCATTTTAAAGCCTCCTCTTCTTATGTTGTGGTCCTCAATGAGGATGTGTCTCAAGTACCCCAAGTAGTTGATCTTGCAGAGCAGTTTCAAAAAATTTTGAATTCTCAATCTCAATCTTAGTCTCATGCCATGTTGTCTCCTCTCTTACAAGTTTGCCTTCTTTGAGTGCATCAGGTATATCTTCTCCCCTAAGTCTTTTGATTCTGGAGCATCTCATCATATGTCATTTGATCCTAAGTCTTTTGTGTCTTTAAAATTTGTCTCCTCTATATCTGTCATGACTGTTGATAGCACCCCAATGCCATTAGTAGGCACTGGATCTGTCTCCACCTCTACTTTGTCTCTTTCAGATGTTTACTATATTACAAATCTTACTTTGAATCTCGCGTCTGTTGGTCAATTATGTGATTTAGGTTACTCAATCTTGTTCTCTCCTACTCATTATTTTGTGTAGGATTCTCAATCCGAGAGGATGATTGGGACAGACCATAAACAAGGGGGATTATACATATTGGATGAGCTGAAGGTTCCAGATGTTGTTGCTTCCACTGTTGACTTGTCATCTTTTCATTTGCAGTCTTCCTCATCTAGTTTCTATTTATGGCATTCTCGCCTTGGACATGTTTCTTCATCTAGATTAAAATACTTGGCTTCTACTGGAGCTTTAGGAAAGTTGCAAACCAGTTGATATTTTTTTATTGTTGTAGTTGCAAACTTGCTAAATTTACTGCTTTGCTTTTTAGTAAAAGTGTGTCAACTTCTAATACACCCTTTGACTTGGTTCATTCTGATGTATAAGGTTCATCACCGGTTGTTACCAAAGGTGGATCTAGGTATTACGTTTCGTTTATTGATGATCATACTCGTTTTTGTTGGGTTTACCTTATGAAACATTGTTCTAAATTTTTTGATATTTACTGTATGTTTCGCACTTTGGTTAAAACTCAACATAATTCTGTTATTAAATGTTTTTGATGTGATTTGGGTGGTGAGTACACTTCTAATAAATTCTTTGAATTACTTGCTTCTAATGGTACTCTTCATCAAACCTCTTGTACTGAGATACTTCTCAATAAAATGGTGTTGTTGAAAGAAAACATCTGCATATTGTTGAAACAACTTGTTCCTTTTTGTTGTTTGCCTCTGTTCCTAGTGAATTTTGGGGCAAAGCTATTTTTACTGTTGTTCATACTATTAATAGAATCCCATCCTTTGTTACCTTAGGTTTGTCTCCTTTCCAAAAATTGTATGATTATGTTCCTGATTATTCTTCTTTGAGGGTTTTTGGCTCTACTTGTTTTGTTCTTCGTCCTCACGTAGAACGTAGTAAATTGTCTTCTTGTTCCTCTATCTATGTTTTTCTTGGTTATGAGGCTAGTCAAAAGGGTTATCATTGTTATGATCCTACAACCCATAAACTATATGTTTCCCTGTCATGTTGTGTTTCTTGAACATATACCTTTTTATTCTCTCTCTTTTGAGCCTCACACTTATAAAATGTCTGATCTTACTCTCTTTGATCCATTTCCCATGGATGGTAGTGACTCCTATGAATTTGATGACAGTTGTAGGCCTGACACTACGCCTTTTGCAGATCCACATGTCCCCACGGCTACCCAAAAACTTCTTGCGGTTGTTGATCCTCAGTCTCCTCATTATCCTACTCACAACCGTAAGTCCACTAAACTACCTGACTTTGTTTATTCCATACATTCTCCTATTTTTTCTTATTTCCTAACCTTCATTCATAGTTTATTTAAGCCTTCGTTGTATAAAGAGGCTATTCTTAATCCCTTTTGGCAACATGCTATGTCAGAGGAACTTTCTGCTCTACACAAAACAGCTACTTGGGACTTAGTACCTCTTCCACCAGGGAAACATACTATTGGGTCTAGGTGGGTTTACAAAATCAAAACGAAGTCTGATGGGTCAGTTGAGCGTTACAAAGTTCTTCTAGTTGCTAAAGGTTTCTTGCAAAAATATGATATGGATTATGAAAAAACTTTTGCTCCGGTTGCCAAGATGACTACCATTTGTACCCTCATTGCAGTGGCCTCCATTCGCTAGTGGCATATTTCTCAGATAGATGTTAAAAATGTGTTCTTAAACGGTGATCTCTAAGAAAAGGTCTACATGGTGCCACCACTGGGAGTTTCTCATAATCTGGAGGAGGTATGTAAGTTAAAGAAGGTTCTCTATGGTCTTAAACAAGCTCCACGAGCATGGTTTGAAAAGTTCTCCATCGTGCTTACATCTCTTGGCTTTCACTCCAGTGATTATGATTCTGCGTTGTTTGTGAAAACCTCCTCTCATGGTTGTATTGTAATTTCATCATACGCTAATGACATGATTATTACAGGGGATAATGTTGATGGGATTGTAGAGTTAAAACTGCAATTAGCAAAATAGTTTGAGATGAAGGACTTAAGGTATCTTTGTTATTTTCTAGGAATTGAAGTTGCCTACTCTCGTAAAGGTTATCTTCTTTCTCAATTTAAGTATATTACCAATATTCTTGAACAAGCTCATCTTATTGACATTAGAGTAGCAAACACTCCTCTTGAGCTTAATGCAAAATATGTTTCCTCTGATGGTGTTCCTTTACCTGATCCCACTTTATATCATGCATTGGTTGGAAACTTGGTATATCTCACTATCATTAGACTTGATATTGCCTATGTTGTGCATGTTATTAGTTAATTTGTTGTTTCTCCGATTACAATACATTAGGGAGCTGTTCTTCGCATTCTCAAATATCTTTGTGACACTCAATTCCAGAGTCTTCTATTTCCCTCATCCTCCTCCTTGGAGTTGCGTGCTTACTCTTGATGCTGATTGGGCTGGTGATCCCATTGACCCTAAGTCGACCACAAGTTTTTACATCTTTCTAGGAGACTCACTTATCTCTTAGAAGAGCAAGAAACAGGACATTATCTCCCGATCTTCTACAGAAGTTGAGTATCGTGCTATGGCTTCTACCACTGTAGAGATATGGGTGTTTCTCTCTCTTGGACCTACTTCTATGTTTTGTGATAACAAAAGTGTCATTCAAATCGCTTACAACTTGATTTTCATGAGCGCACAAAGTATATTGAGATTGATTGTCATCTCACTCACCATCATCTTCTACATGGCACCATTACTTTGTCTTTTGTTCTCTTTACTATACAGATTGCTAACTTGTTTACAAAATCGCATTTTATTAAACGTTTTCATTTTCTATCTGATAAACTCTCTATGTTTCTCAATAATGCATCGTGAGTTTGAGGAGGGATGTTAGATAATATAATTTAATATTAGTTAGGGGTAGTTTAGTATTTTGTCTATATATATAAATAAGTATTTCCTTTTATTACACTGTATTGGATTCTTTGATATTACATTAATGAAACCCTAGACTCTTCTTCTCCATTTTTGGATGTACCACTAGCAATATATTGATGAAGTGGAGAGGCAATGGTTGCTTTAGGAGGAGGTTGCAAAAAGTATGGTTATTTTGAGCAACGTGCCTCAATCTAAGTGGGAAAGCCTCTGGCCTTAAAGATCCTTTAGAAAAGTACTTACATTTATTTCACTTTAAGGAGACTAGTAGAAGTTCGAATTTGCGATTTGTCGATCTTGTCTTGTTCCATTCGACTAATCTCTTGAGGTCAATGATTCTACAAATATATTTGATAAGTGATATTAAAACAAAACTACATGTGATTATGTGAATGTCATTTCTATCATGAAGTATCGAGTTTAAACTTAACTAATGATATTGAGTTGAAAAATAGAAATAAAAAATGTAATTTAAAATCACTTAAAAACTGAGTCTTTGGTTCAAATTAAGCATGTGGGCCCAACATGGTAATTAACTTAACTAGTGAGGCTTGGGAGACATGAACATATAAAAAATAGGGTTTGAATCCTATAATTTTGTTCTTACCATCCGAGTAGGGACCTTCTCCTCTTGAGAGGATTTTTGCTTAGGGGTGTACCGGTCATAGGCATGGACCTTCTCCTAAGAGGATGTTCCGCCTAGGAGTTGTACCTGTAATAACACTTCGATGCTAAAGTTAGTGGCATAGAGATATAGTACAAATAAGAATGTAAGAATTAGATAGAAAATACCTAGGGTTATCTTTCTTTTTATAGTTACTATTTGGATCTTCCTCATGAGTTTTATGAATTAATATTTTTAAGAACTAAATCATGCGTGTCTGATATATTCATTCTTTCCTTATTTAGACCATATCCTTGCAAAAACATAGATCACATTCCCTTTTACTAAGATATGCTTCTAAAGTATGTTTATTCAACTTATGGGTCAAGTGACACACTTAGATTTACTCTCAGATTTGTAAGACTCATGCAGTAAATCTAGATTTTTCTTACTCAAAAGAGTTTTTTGATGAGTATCGTTTTGACAATAAATTCGAACATGGATCTACTCAACTCCGATAGTACATATCCTAATATTATTCCACCCCATCTTTGAACGGAAATGGATTAGTGGCCAATCTCATACATTCACATAGTCAACAAATTCAAGTTATTAGTCAAAGATGGGATATCTCATCGTGTCGTGCTTCGAGTTTGTTCCTCGGTTGATAGCCCCCCTCCCCCAGTTGAACACATCACCACAGACATGGCGTCACACAATTGTATTTTGCAACTGCCACGTCTAACTATTTCCCCAACAAATAAATAAATAAAACTTTATCCATAACTACGTCACAGTTTTTGTATTCGTAATCAACCTAGCAATAAGATCAGTACTGGTGTGGTGGCTAACCGGCAGGCACCTAACTACGTGTTTTTGTATGCTTATTTTGATTTCGATTTTCAACTCAACTCGTTTATTAATATGAAGGGTAAAAAGGTCTTAAACAAACATGTACACCAAAAATCTTTATATATTGTTAGAGGTTTATTATTGTGTCCACCGTCTTAGGTTTGGCTTCTCATAAGTTAAAAGCTTAATTCAAGATAGTAAGCAATATTAAATATTAATAGCAGAACCTGGTGAAGAAGAAGGTCAAATTAAGAAGCCATAGCCATGTGCTGCTGCTGCTCTGAAGACTGTGAGTGCAGGCCTCTTGGGTTTTTGTTGGGCCTGCCTTTTGCCTTCTTGTCTCTCCTCATCTCCCTTGTGGGTGTGGTTGTTTGGATCGTTGGGTAAGTCCCTCTTTTTTCTCTACTAATTCAAGTACCCTACCCTCTTAATCAATTTTGGTTCTTAATTTGATTCAAAATATTGAGCATGAGTTTTTTATGCCATGGCATGCAGGTTGATTTTGACATGCATATGTCCATGTTGTCTTTGTGTGACCATCATAATTGAGGTTGCTCTGGCGCTGATCAAGGCTCCGATTGTGGTTATGGAGTGGTTCATCTCCAAGATTCCTTGTTAGATGTTGCTATATATTTTCAAAGTGGATTCTTTGGTGAATTGCCTTCTCAGTTGATTCATGTATTTGATTAATTATGTCCAAATGAATGTAAGGAATTTTTCCCGTAATTAGACAATCACGATCAATATGATTTTAAAGTAATTATTTTTACATTGCCATTCAATAAAAAAAAAATTCCCGTATGACATGCTGCTTTGAAAATAGAGCACAGTGTAAAATAGGTTTGTTATTTTGATTGTGATTGATTCAAATGACAATATTCAAAATGTATAGGAAAAACTACACTCACACTAAAAATCAAATAGTCATCACATTCTAAGTTCTAATTAAGTAGTTACAAGTGGTGTGTTAGCTAGAAATTACATGTGGTTGTTGGGCTAATTATTTTTAGAGGTAGAGCTTGTCTTGCAAGTGAATAACGTGAGTCAAAGTAGAGAAGTGGAGAGAAAACGAAGGACCAAAAAGAATGCAAAAACAGAAATAAAGGACATTATATAAACAGAAAAATAACATGATAGTAAAAAAATATTATAAAATGGAAAGATGGTCGTTTTTCAAGTGGCGAGAGAGATAGGAAGGATCTGAAATATAAAAATGAGATCATCTGGACAAGTGTACTTACTACTTACAGGAAGTGGCCATATAAGAAATAATGACGATGGATTACAATTGCACTTTGATACCTCACCCGCTTTTTCGTATTGTTTTCTATTTGAACGATGACCAGAGACAGTCTTACTGATACATCTTTATATTATAGACTAGTCCTGGCGCAAGCCATTGGCGCGTGTGAAAGAGATTAGGTAACATAGATAGATTAATTAGATACCCTTAATCAATCAATAAAAAAAATAATTAAAGAACACTGTAAATAATTAATCTCAACATAATACTGTACTTGTTAATTTACAAACAAAGGCGGCGCTGCCAACAAAGAATAGCCGGATTCAGAAACCGGGAATGGAATTGGTGAAAACAAATCCACCTTTGTTCTCAGTCTCATTGAATATTCGCAAGTTTGGTTCATCTTTCTTTTCGTATTAAAAAACGTCAAAACCCTGGTCCATACACAACAGTAGAATCACGAAATATTAAAAATCCATACAAGTGTAGTAATTTAAAAACAACAAAGACAAAGTGGTTCGTGAAATTGTGACACACAGTTGTCTGTTTTCCAATCCCGCAAACAGCACATGGTTTCGACTATCGAGAACTCCTTAAACCCCTCGCTCTTGCTCCCCACTCACAGTCACAATCGCAGCCACCAATCCAATCAATTCATCAACAAAACCTCGTCACATGGACAGTGCCACTCAAGTCGGCGCGGTGGCTCAACCCAGCTCGGTGCGTCCCTCCGCCTTCGACGGCACGCTGGGCCGCCACCTGGCTCGCCGGCTCGCCGAGATCGGCGTCAGGGACGTCTTCTCTGTCCCTGGCGACTTCAACTTGACTCTCCTTGACCACCTCATCGCCGAGCCGCAGCTCAACCTCGTCGGCTGCTGCAACGAGCTCAACGCTGGCTACGCCGCCGACGGCTACGCGCGTGCAAAGGGAGTCGGCGCGTGCGTGGTCACCTTCACCGTCGGAGGACTCAGCGTCCTGAACGCCATCGCCGGAGCTTACAGCGAGAACTTGCCGGTGATTTGCATCGTGGGAGGACCCAATTCCAACGACTACGGCACCAACCGGATCCTCCACCACACCATCGGGTTACCCGATTTCACCCAAGAGCTTCGGTGTTTTCAGACAATCACGTGTTTTCAGGTAAATAGTAGTAAATGTGTTTTGATTTTGAATTTTGAGGATCGATGTAAATGAAGTACGTTGAACAATCTCTGACTAGTGACTATTGATGATTCTTCAGGCAGTGGTGAATAACTTGGACGATGCGCATGAACTTATTGACACTGCAATTTCTACTGCTTTGAAGGAAAGCAAGCCTGTTTATATCAGCATAGGTTGTAATCTTCCTGGAATTCCTCATCCAACTTTTGCTAGAGATCCCGTTCCATTCTTTCTTGCACCTAAGTATGTATTTCTTCGTGGCTTTTTCTATTTTCTTAATCAATCACTTTTTAAACATAGTTGTGTTTCAATGTTTATGTCTCATAGTAGTGTTTTACTTTGGAATTATGATCCTATAGTAATAGAAAGTATCACTGATGGCAAGAGTAGGCCAATGAAGCTTTTTCAATTATGCTTTGCTTGGTTAATTTGTTAACTTTCATATTAAAAGTCATATTTATCATAATTTTTGGTTAATTGATAATGTAAAACTTTTTATACTAACATTGTATATATATTAAACTAAGTGAGTCGATTAGTAAGGAAAATTGCACAAGAATCTAACTTTTTTATGGTTATGAACTTTGGCTTCATTTTTTTCTTCTTCTATGAATGGTGTTGTACAGTATCTTCTTACTAATTTAAAAATCTTAAAAACATAAATGTATCTGTGTGGTGAAGTTAGTTCTGAGTCTGACAACCATATTCTTGAATAATGTTTGTTCTTGCATTGCATCCACATTTGGCGTTAGTTTAATGGTGAGTATAAAATATTTTACTGTGTAGGGTGAGCAATCAAGAAGGATTAGAAGCAGCAGTGGAAGCAACGGCTGCTTTTCTGAACAACGCTGTGAAGCCAGTGATTGTGGGTGGGCCAAAACTAAGGGTAGCAAAGGCACAAAAGGCATTTCTGGAGTTTGCAGAAGCCAGTGGATATCCAATAGCAGTTATGCCCTCAGGGAAGGGACTTGTACCAGAGCATCATCCACACTTCATTGGGACATACTGGGGTGCTGTCAGTACTAGCTATTGTGGAGAAATTGTGGAGTCTGCTGATGCTTATGTTTTTGTTGGCCCCATCTTCAATGACTATAGCTCCGTAGGATACTCATTGTTGATAAAGAAGGAGAAATCCATCATAGTGCAGCCTAATCGTGTCACCATTGGCAATGGTCCTTCCTTGGGCTGGGTTTTCATGGCTGATTTCTTAACCGCATTGGCTAAAAAAGTGAAGACCAACACTGCAGCTGTGGAGAATTACCGACGTATCTATGTCCCACCAGGCATTCCTCTGAGGCTAGAGAAGGATGAACCTCTAAGAGTTAATGTTCTATTCAAGCATATTCAAGTAAGTTCTATTTATGAGTTCCTTCTAACTTTTTGACCAAGCGGTGCTTTGCCAGGGATTGGAATTGGAGTTCTCCACCTGTTACTTTGTTCTATGACTAAGATTTCATTCTAAACTAAACTTTCGTTTTTTTGTTTTTATGCTTAAGAACAAGATAGTTGTCAGCATTTTTTCTGTCTAGGCAGCTTGAACATTATGAGCTCCACATATGGGGTTATATTTATTAATTGAAAATCATTATCATGGTCTTGCTTACCATCAGTTTTTAGGTGCAGTAGTTTTCTTCATCTATCATGGTTAACAGCTGCATGATTCCTTAATCAGATTCATCATGTTTAGCCATGTAACGCTGTCTTCCTAAGAAGCTTCATGGTTTGTATATATCTGGTAATTGTGAGTGGACTAGAACTGTGAAACATTGCACAAAAAGGGGAACATAGCAGTTTCAGATGATCACGTGACATAGCTAAATATGAGACATTATTTGCATGGTTTCAATCAGATTAATAGATTTAGGCAAGTTTTTCCTTTAAGGTCAGTAATTGGATGTGTTGTACAGGAACTGCTGCGTGAAGATACTGCTGTAATAGCTGAAACCGGAGACTCATGGTTCAATTGTCAAAAGCTCCGTCTACCGGAGAGTTGCGGGTGAGTCATTAACTATGACTGCATTGAGCAATATGCTAATTGCAACCTTTATATTGTTGGAATTAACATTGTCAAATTTGAATTCCATCTTCAGGTATGAATTCCAGATGCAGTATGGATCCATTGGTTGGTCAGTAGGGGCTACTCTTGGATATGCACAGGCTGCAACAGACAAGCGTGTAATTGCTTGCATTGGTGATGGCAGTTTTCAGGTTAGTAAGATTTTTAGAATATATACAACTGTTTTTCTGCTTTTAAAGAGTATGAAATTTCGTGCATAATGGAAGTTATGCCATAAACAATGTCTGAATGGCCATAATCACACATGTTAACAACCATTATTACAACTGAGACGTTTGTATAATGATAAGCATAAACAGAAAGTAAACCTGTTCATTAGTTAGTTTATTTTCTGCCTGATGAATGAATCACACGGACTTATAGTTTCCCCTTATTTAGGTAACAGCACAGGATATTTCAACAATGATTCGCTGTGGACAAAGGACCATCATCTTTCTCATTAATAATGGAGGTTATACAATTGAAGTTGAGATTCATGATGGCCCATACAATGTGATCAAGAATTGGGACTACACTCGCTTTGTGGAAGCCATCCATAATGGACAAGGCAAATGCTGGACTGCCAAGGTTACCATAAATTGAATAATGACTCAAATATATGGATTACTCCTTATAAACATGGTTAAAGTTGGTTTTAGTTCCCTAATTCATGAACTAAAAAACAGAGTTGGTGGTAATTAATTTCCTGGTCTTTGAATACCTCAGAATTTTCTTTTGTAAGTTGTTTGCATATTGTTGTGAGTGTAGGTACGAACAGAGGATGATCTGACTGAAGCAATTGCAACAGCTACTGGAGCAGAGAAAGATTCACTATGTTTCATAGAAGTTTTTGTACACAAGGATGACACCAGCAAAGAATTGTTGGAATGGGGATCCCGTGTTGCTGCTGCTAACGGTCGTCCTCCTAATCCTCAATAGACAGTCCCACCTGTATTTTGTTGAATAGATTTCCATTGAAGGATAATTACAAGAAAAAAGCAAAATAAAAAAAATGAAATATAATTTAAATAAATGTTTGCTTTTCCAGATTTGTATCTGGTCATGTGTTGTTGTAATCATGAACACTGATATTCTTGCTTCGAGATCTTGTACAATGGAATTGTTAATGAATCAAATCTTTAAATATTTAGGATTTTGATAAATAAAACTTTAAATTGTAATTATAAATATTTAGGATTTTATAAAAGAAACTTCAATTATTTAGAATTTCATTAATAATAACCTAAATTAAAATCCTAAATAAGTAAAATTTTATTAATAACCATTTAAATTGAAATTCAAAATAATTAGAGTTTCATGAATAAAATTTTAAATTTAAATTCTAAATATTTAGAAATTTCAAAATAAAACTTTAATCGAAACCATTAATAATTTTTGCTTCATAGATAAAATAATAAATCAAATTTTTAATTATTTAAGATTTTATTAATGAAATCTTAAATTTAAGTTTTCATTATAAAAAATCATAAAATTCATCTTAAATTGAGATTCTGAATATTTAAAATTTCGTAAACAATTCATAAATGAAATCCTAATAAAATATAAATATTTAGGATTTTATCAATTAAATCCTAAATTTCATCTTAAGTTCAAACTCCAAATATTAGGGATTTCAAAAATAATATTCTAAATGTTAAATGTTTAGAGTTTCATAAATGTAACATTAAATCGAAATCCTAAATATTTAAGATTTTATAAAAAAATTTAAGGTTTTGATAAATGAAACCCTAAATTAAAACCATATATATTTAGCGTTACAATAATTAAATCATAAATTTCATTGTAAATTGAAACCCTAAATATTTAAGATTTAATAAATTAAACATTAAATAGAAACCCTAAATATTTACTGTATATTGAAACCTTAAATATTTAGGATATTGATAAATTTAACCTTAAATTTAAACTATAAATATTTAGGGTTTCATAAATGAAACCTCAATTATTTAGGGTTAGGGTTTCATTAATAATATCCTTTATTGAAATTGTAAATAATTAGGATTTCATAAATAAAACCCTAAATTATTAGGACTTCATAAATAAAACACTTAATTGAAACTATTAATAATTCGTGTTTAATAAATGAAACATTAAATTGAAACCCAAATTATTTAGGATTTCGTTAATGAAACACTTATTATCTAGGGTTTCATTAATGCAACCTTAAAACTCACTCTAAATTGAAACTTTAAATATTTAAGGTTTTGTAAATAAAATCTTAAATATTTACGGTTTCATAAACGAAACCCTAAATTGAAATAATAACTATTTAGGATTTCATTGATTAAATCCCAAATAAAAAACCTAAATATTTAGGATTTCAAAAATAAAATTCTAAATATTTAGAGTTTCATAAATGAAACATTAAACCAAAACTCTAAATATTTATGGTTGCAATTTAAGGTTTCATTTATAAAAACATAAATATTTTGGTGTTTCTTTATGAAACCCTAAATATTTTGGGTTTCAATTTACTTATCCATTAATGAAACCTTAAATATTTAGGATTTCGATTTAATATTTCATTTTTGAATTCCTAAATATTGAGGGTTTTATTTATGGAACCCTATATATTTAAGGTTTTATTTATAAAACTCTGAAATAATTAGTGTTTTATTTTGGAAAACTTAAAAATTTAGGGTTTTAATTTAGGATGAAATTTAAAATTTAATCAATGAGACTCTAAATATTTGTGTTTTCAATTAAAGATTACATTTATCAAACCCTTAATTTTTAGGATTTTATTTATGATACCCTACATATTCAGGGTTTCTTAGAGTGAGTTTAAGGTATTCATTAATGAAACCCTAAATCATTAGGGATTCATTAATGAAACTTTAAATAATTAGAGTTTCGATTAAGGGTTTTATTTATTAAACCCTAATAATTTGGGGTTTTATTAATGAAACTCTAATTATTTAGGATTTAAATTTAGACTACAATTAACGAAACCCTAAATAATTAAGATTTTTCTTATGAAATCATAAAACTCACCCTAAATTAGAATCTTGAATATTTAAGGTGTCATAAATAAAATCCTAAATTGAAATCATTGATTAAATCCTAACTTTCTTCTAAAATTGAAACCCTAAATATTTAGGTTTTCATAAATAAAACATTAAATCAAAATCTTAAATATTTATGGTTGCAATTTCAAGTTTCATAAATGAAATCCTAAATATTAAGGGTTTCATCAATGAAATATTAAATTAAAAATATAAATATTTAAGGTTTCATTTATTAAATTCTGAATTTCAATCTAAAATGAAACTTTAAATATTTGGGGTTTCAAAAATGAAACCTTAACTATTTAAGGATTCATAAATGAGACATTTAATCGAAACCCTACTAATTAAGATTTCATAAATGTAACATTAAATTGAAACCCTTAATATTTAGGGTTTCAATAATGGAACCATAAATGGAAACCTAAATTAATTAGGGTTTCATTAAAAAAAAACCTTAAATATTTATGATTTTGATTAATGAAACCCTAAATTGAAATCATATATATTTAGGGTTTCATAAATTAAATATTAAATTGAAACCCTACATTTAAACCATAAATATTTAAAGTTTTGATAAATGAAACCTTAAAGTTAAACCATAAATATTTAGGGTTTTATAAACAAAACCTCCATTATTTAGTGTTTCATTAATGATAGTTTAAATTGAAATTGTAAATAATTAAGGTTTCACAAATAAAACCTTAAATTTAAACCCTACACATTTAGAGTTTCATAAATAAAACACTTAATTGAAACCATTCATAACTTGTGTTTGATAAATGAAACACCAAATCAAAATCGTAATTGTTTAGAGTTTCATTAATGAAACCCTAATTATATAAGACTTCATTAATCAAATCCTAAAACTCACCCTAAATTGAAAATCTAAATATTTAGGGTTTTGTAAATAAAATCTTAAATATTCAAGGTTTCATAAATGAAACCTTAAATTCAGAATAAAAAATAATTAGGGTTTCATTTATTAAATTCTAAATTTCATCATAAATTGAAACCTTAAATATTTGGGGTTTTAAAAAGGAAACCTTAACTATTTAAGGTGTCAAAAATGAAACAGTAAATTGAAACCCGAAACATTTAGGGTATCATAAATGAAACATTAAATGAAAATCTTAAATATTTAGAGTTTCATTAATAGAACCCTAAATTGAAACCTTAAATAATTAAGGTTTCATAAATAAAATCCTTAATTGAAACTCTAATTACTTAGGGTTTCATTAATTGAAACCCCAGGTATTTAAGGTTTTGTAAATAAAATCCTAAATATTAAGGGTTTCATAAACGAAATCATAAATTTAAAAAATAAATATTTAAGGTTTCATTTATTTAATTCTAAATTAATCATAAATTTAATCTTAAAATATTTAAGGTTTCATTAAATCGTAAATGAAAACTAAAAATATTTAAGGTTTCATAAAAAAAAAACCCAAAATATTTAAAGTTTTGATAAATGAATTCCCTAAATTTAAAATATTAATATTTAGAGTCATACTAATTTTTATTTTTCATTGTTATTACTTTTTTAATATTAAAAAAGTAATAAGAATGAGAGGTGTTAAGCTTTTTATCATCTTGATGTTGAGCTATTTTTCCGTAGGACCTCCTTTATAGTATTGTCACCGTAGTAGAGTTTAACCACCAAGTTGGGATGACCTGCTATTAAAGATATAGTAGAAAGAAATAATAGAAAAATAGCTCCGGTATAAATATCTAAATATAAACGTAAATTTAAACCTTAAATATTTAGAGTTTTGTAAATTAAAAATTAAATTGAAATCCTAAATATTTAATATATATTGGAACCTTAAAAATTTAAGGTTTCATAAATAAACCCTTAAATATTTAGGGTTTCATAAATGAAATCTCAATTATTTAATGTTTCATTAATAATAGCATAATTTGAAACTGTAAATAAAATTTAAACCCTAAATATTTAAGGTTTCATAAATAAAACACTTAATTGAAACCATTAATAACTTGTGATTCATAAATGAAACACCAAATGAAAACCCTAATTGTCTAGGGTTTCATTAATGAAACACTATTTATGAAGGGTTTAAATAATGAACCCTGTAAAACTCATCCTAAATAAAATCTTGAATATTTAAGGTTTCGTAAATAAAATCTTAAATATTTTTGGTTTCATAAACGAATCCTTAAATTGAAAACATAAATATTTGAGGTTCATATATCAAAACCCTAAATCATAAATAAAACCCTAAATTCAAATATAAATATTTAAGGTTTCGTTTATTAACTTTTAAATTTCATCCTAAGTTCAAACCTTAAATATTTTGGGTTTCAAAATTATACCTTAAATAATTAGGATTTCAATGAAACCCTAATTATTTAGGGATTCATTATTGGAACCTAAATTACAATATAAAATATTGAGGGTTTCATAGCGAAACTATTAAATATTTAAGGTTTTGTTAAATGAAAATCTAAATTGCAACCATAAATATGCAGCATTTCACAAATGAAATCTCAATTATGTAGAGTTTCATTAATGACTACTTAAATTGAAATCCTAAATAATTAATGAATCCTTAATGATAGACTAAATTGAAACCCTAAATAATTAAGGTTTCATAAATAAAAGCATTAATCGAAACCTTACTTATTTTGTGTTACATTTATGAAACCTTACAACTCATACTAAATTGAAACCTTGAATATTTAGGATTTCGTAAATAAAATCCTAAATATTCAAGATTTCGTAAATGAAACCTTAAATTAAAAACATAAATATTTACAATTTCATTTATTAAATTCTAAATTTTATCATAAATTGAAACTCCAAATATTTAGGATTTCAAAAATGAAACTCAAACTATTTAAGGTTTCATAAATATAACATTAAATTAAAACCATAAATATTAAAGGTTTTGATAAATGAAACCCTAAATATTTAAAGTTATAATAATTAAACCCTAAATTTAATCCAAACTATTTGGGGTTTCATAAATTAAACATTATATCAAAATCCTAAATATTTATTATACATTGAAACCTTAATTATTTAGCGTTTTGATAAATTAAACCTAAATTTAAACAAAAAATATTTAGAATTTCATAAACAAAACGTCAATTATTTAGGGTTTCATTAGTGATAGCCTAAATTGAAATAGTAAATAATTAGGGTTTCTTAAATAAAACACTAAATTTAAACACTAAATATTTAGGATTTTATAAATAAAATACTTAATCGAAACCATTACTAGCTTGTGCTTCATAAATGAAACACTAAATCAAAACCTTAATTATTTAGGGTTTCATTAATGAAATACTAATTATTTAGGGTTTCAATAATGAAATCCTAAAACTCATCCTAAATTGAAACACTGAATATTTTAGGTTTTGTTAGTAAAATTATAATTTTTTTTTATTATCGAAACCCTAAATTGAAAACATAAATATTTAGGGTTTCATTGATTAAATTCTAAATTTCATCATAAAAAATAAAATCATTAATATATAGGATTTCATAAATATCACTCTAAATATTTAGGGTTTCATAAATGAAAAATTAAATCAAAACTTTAATTATTTAGGGTTACATTATTGGAACACTAAATTGAAACCCAAAATATTTTGGGTTTCTTACCCAAAAAAAAACCCTGAAATTTCCCCCTAAATTGAAACCCTGAGTATTTTGGATTTTGTAAATAAAATCCTAAATATTAAGGGTTTGATAAATGAAATATTAAATTAAAAACATAAATATTTAGGATTTTATTTATTAAATTCTAAATTTCATCTTCAATTAAAACAGTCAATATTTTAGGTGACAAAAATGAAACCCTTACTATTAAAGGTGTCATAAATGTAACTTTAAATCGAAATCCTAAATATTTAGGTTTTCATTAATGGAACCTTAAATTAAAGCCCTAAATAATTAAGGTTTAATAAATAAAACCCTTATTAGAAACCCTAATTATTTAGGATTTCGTTAATGAAACCCTAATTATTTAGGATTTCTTTAATGAAACCCTAAAATTGACCATAAATTGAAACTATAAATATTTATAGTTTTATTTTTGAAAACCAAAATATTTAAGGTTTCAATATAGGATGAAATTTAGAATTTAATAAATAAAACCATAAATATTTATGTTATCAATTAAGGATTTCATTTATCAAACTCTTAATGTTTAGGATTTTATTTACGAAACCTTAAAAATTAAGGGTTTCACATTAGGGTGAATTTTAGGGTTTCAATAATGAAACCTTAAATAATTATGAATTTATTAAAGAAATCTTAAATAATTAGGGTTTTGATTAAGAGTTTTATTTATGAAATCCTAATCATTCAGGGTTTTATTTATGAAACCCTAATAATTTTAGGTTTTAATGTAGGTTATCATTAATGAAACCCTAACTAATTGGGGTTTCGCTTATGAAACCTTAACTATTTTTTGTTGCAATTTAAGGTTTCATTTTTTAAAACCCTAACTATTTTGAAGTTTCTTTTTGAAATCCTAAATATTTTGGGGTTTCTTTACATTCATTAAATCATAAATGAAACCCTAAATTGAAATCATAAATATTTAGAGTTACTTTAATTAAACCTGAAATTTCATCATAAATTGAAACGTTAAATTTTTATGGTTTCCTAAATTAAATGAAACCCTAAATATTTAGGGTTTCATAAATAAAATTATAAATACAAAGGGTTTCATAAATGATACATTTAATTGAAACCCTAAATATTTCATCTTTAATTGAAACCATAAACATTTAATGGAACCCAAAATTGTAACCTTAATTTGAGACTGTAAGTTGAAACCATAAATATTTAGATTTTATAAATGAAACCTCAATTATTTAGAATTTCATTAATATAACCTTAAATTTTACCATAAATTTAAACACTAAATATATAGGGTTTTATTTCATTATGATTTTTTTTAATGAAATCATAAATATTTATTTTGGTTTTCATTAATAAATTGCAAAAATTTAAAGTTTCATAAATGAAACCATAAATAGATACTAATTTATATTTAGGGTTTCACATATGAAACCCTAAATATTTAGGGTTTCGTAAACAAAATTATAAAATGAAACCATAATTTTTTATGATTTCACTGGTGAAACCCTAAGATTATCCTAAATTGAAACCTTAAATATTTAGGATTAATAAATAAAATCCAAAATATTTATGGTTTCATAATGAAACCCTAAATTGAAACCTTAAATTTTTAAGGTTTCATTAATGAAACCCTGATTATTTAAGGTTTTATCAATAAAACCCTAAATTTCATCCAAAATTGAAAGTGCAAAAATTAATTTTTTCATAAATTAAATTGTAAATCGAAACCTTAAAGATTTCATAAATGAAATCTCAATGATATAGCATTTCATAAATAAAATTCAAAATATTTAGGCTTTGATTAATGAAACCCTAAGTTTAACTCTAAATATTTATGGTTTCATAAATAAAAAAAACAATAGTCATTTCTTGAAAATTTAAAATTTGAAAAAACAAAAGTAATAATTTTAAATTTTCAAAAACATAAAGAATTAAATTATACAAAAAAAGGATAATTTATCAAAAATTTAAAAAAGAAATAAAAACTTAAAATAGAATAAAAACAAAAGTATGAAAAATAAAAATAATGTCTTCAAAATTCGAAAAAAAAATGAAAATTTTAAATAATATGAATAAAAAAGAGTAATACCTTAAAAATTTTGAGAGAAACTGATTTTTTTTTAAATATATGAAAAAACAAGAAGAATGTCTTGAAATTTTTAAGAAAATGAATTTAAAAAATATTAAAAACAAAAATAATGTGTTCAAAATTTTGAAAGAAATGAAAAAAAAATTAAATTATTAAAAAGTAAAAGAAATGTCTTTAATATATGAAAAAGAAGATGAGAATTTAATAAATAGTTCAATACAAGAATAATGTGTTAAAAATTTTTAAAATGTGAAAAAAAAGATAATGTCTTGAAAATTTTAACAAAAACATAAAATTGGAAAAACAAATATAGAAAACATGAGTAATGAGTTAAAAAAAATTTTAAAATTAGAAAACAAGAGAAATATGAAGATATCTTTTCTGTGTCTTATGTTGTTACAATAAGTTTTTCAAAATAACCTCATCTAAAAATGAGGTTATACAACCCCATCTTATATCTTATGTAGCATAATATAATTGTTACAATTTAATCGTTGGATTCACTAATTTCATTTTTTTTATACACAATATTTTGAATATCTACATATTATTCCCACTATTTTTTATAAATTTTAAATTCTGTCCATTTTTTTAGATTTATTGTATTTTTAATGCAATTATATTTATTCTGCCTACTTTTTATATTCGTTTTTTTATTTTAATATTTTTTTCAATATTAATGTTAAAAAAAATACTATAGATATTAAAACACTTTTATTCATATCATATAATAAATAAAATAAGACTACAAATCATGTAGTAATATAGATTTATAATCAAATATGACACTAAAAAAATATAATACTATTTTGTAATCGGTAAACAACTATAAAATAAACCATTAAAAAATTATAAAGATGTTATTAAATCAGAGTAATTATTATGCTTTTTTCTATAATATTGTTGTTATAAATAAATTATGAAACTGATTATTTTATAAATTTTAATTTATATAATTTAAGTTGTAAAGGATAAAAACATTTTTTAATAATTACTTGAATTTAAAAATTACCAATAAAATGTTTTAAAAAATCGTATTTGATATAAAATTTAAAAAGTGTTTTATATTTTTTAATATTTACAATGATATTTAACTTTTTTTAAAAGTTTTTTTTCACAATTTAGTTTTATATTGAATTTTATATTTTTTTTTCTTAAAATAGTAATTTTATTATATTGGTTATTTTATTTGCAATGTATTGTTAATTAGTTTTATATTAATATAAGATCACTTAGTCCTGGTATTTATGTGTGGATATTTTTATATATAATATAGCCTTGTTATTTTAATTATGATATAATTTATTACTCAGATTAAATAACATCTTTATAATTTATATGTTGTAATGGTTTATTTTATAACTGTTTAATAATTATAACAATAGTATTATATTTTTTTTAGTGTAATATTTTATTATAACTCTATATTATTACCTTATTTGTAGTCTTATCTTATTTATTATACGATACGATTTTTTTAATATTTATATAATAAGAATTATTATAGTATAATTTTAGCATTAAATTTGAATAAAATATTAAATTTAAATTTAAATATAAAATATAAAGAAAAAAATCTAAAAATTAGACAGAATAAATATAAATGCAAGAAAAATAAAGTAAATCTAAAAAAGTTGGCCAATTTTAAAATTAATAAAAATTAATGGGAAGAATATATAGATATTCAAAATATTGTGTATAAAAAAAATTAGAAAAATGAATCTAATCCATTATTCAATTCTACCAATATTATTAGGGACATAATATGGGGTTGTAGAACCCCATTTTTAGTTGGGTTATTTAGATAAATCCTATTATAATTAGTATTTTTTTTTATGAAATGGTACCATTAGTTATTAAGTATTCATAAAAATGTCAGTTATAAAAAATAATAAATACTATATAATTATCATTAATGATAAACAACATAAAAATAATTTATAATGTTGCACAATTTGGATTCTATGGCTTATTAGATTGAAAATACACTTAATTAATATTTATATATTATTAATTTGTAGTTAATAGGAACTAAATCATTTATTGGAGACCAAACATATAAGTCTACAAAATATTATGTTTTTAAAAATTGTACAAGTTTCATATTTTTTATTTTAATTTTTTTGGAAAAAATTAATATGTAATATCAAGTTTAATTTACTAAGCAAACTTTCTTAAAAAAACATTTACTAATTTAAATTTTTTTCCCAAAAGTTGTTTTTTAATATTCTACTAAATGGGCCAATTTTTTTTTTTACAAAAGTTATTTGATAACTTTAAATTATAATTGTATCAGATAATTTTTTTAATGCTTAAATTTGAGTCATTTTTTTATTTTGATCCATTAAATTTATATTTATATTTTTTAGTCAATTTTTAAAAATGTCATTTTTTATTTTCTTAACTAATTGTTATCGATTTTGATGTATAATTCATGGTAATTTTTTTACTAGATAAAATATGAGAATAAATATTTTCCTAAATTAAAAGATAAAAAAAAAATCAGTTCCAAAAACAAAATATCTAAATTATTGGGACCAAAAATATATTAAATTCAATTCTCAATTTCTAAATTTTTATTTTATTTCATAACTTAATATAATATTTATTAGTTTATTTATTTTAATTTCTCTAAAATATATTATAAATATATTATATATATTTACCTAAAAATCATGCAATCTAATTGTACGTAAATTCATGTGCTACAACACAAGCTTGATATTGTGAAACACCATGATACCTATTCCCCAAAATAACTAGATATAACGTGGTTAAAAAAAGTGAAAAAGAAAAATAGAAAAAATAGGTAATATGTTCGAATTCATGTGCACAGTGCACTGAAGGCATGGAGTTCTCGGTTTTTTTCTCTCATGAACATGACTATACATAGTAACACACCCACCGTATTAGTTCATGTGAAAAAAGATTTTTGAAATAAGTCATCTTATAAAAAGATTTTTTTTTTTTTTTGTTGAATGATTAAATTTTATTTTAAAATTTATTAGTTGACGGCAAAATAACAATTATCCAAACATCTCTTATTCATTTGTGAATTCTCCTTAGTCATTATTTAAGATTATGAAGGGACGAGAGTCGAGAGTCTGAATGCGGGCGGGCGGGCCCGGAACTGGGACAAGACGACTATAAACTATAAAGTGATGTTTGGCGATGGCAGAGATTGACAGTACATGAAATGAGAATGAGGTCAGTTTTTGAACAACGATGGATTGCAATAATTACAGTTGGATTTGTGATAGGTTCTTCTTCAGCGCCTTTGAGTTACAACTCAATCTTCAGTTTCGGTGATTCACTTGCGGACACTGGCAACTTGTATCTCAGCTCCTACCCACAGCCATCCACTGATCGCTGCTTTTTCCCTCCCTACGGCCAAACCTTCTTTCACCATGTCTCTGGACGCTGCTCCGATGGCCGTCTCATCATCGATTTCATCGGTCTCTTCTCATCTCTCTACTTTCATTTCAAATTTATATTTTAATTCAGAAGATGAGTACGTTTTTGTTGTTTGCAGCTGAGTCACTGGAAATTCCACTGGTAAAACCGTATTTGGGTATCAAGAATATTGCGGAGGCTGCAGCTGGAGGAGTGAATTTTGCTGTTGCAGGAGCCACGGCTTTAGATTTCAGCTTCTTTGAAGAGAGGGGCATTTCTATCTCCGTCAATTATTCTTTGACTGCCCAACTGAATTGGTTCAAGGAACTGCTTCCTTCTCTCTGCAATTCATCCACGGGTAACTTCTCTATTATTTTCTCTCACCTCACCCACCTTCTTTATTATTTATTCCTCTTTCTCAACCACTACTTAAACTTTTTTTTTTTTATTTGTGTTAGTGAATTAAATATTTGTTTCTTACCTAGAGAACTAGAGACGGTAATAAATATTAAAAGAAGAAAATGTCAAAATACCTTCTTTTTTTTCATTTATACTTCTAAATCTAAAAATATTTTTTTGCTTAAAAAATAGTTGTTGTTTTTTTGCTGCAAAAAAAAAAGATTGGGCGATTGAAACAAAGAGAGGTGATTTTATAGAAATTAATAAAATAATAATAATAATAACGTTAACGACTTTGTAAAATTACTGCACTCGTTCATGATTTCATCTATCTACTAAGCACAAAAAATCCAACAATTCAATTTGATAATATTGATTTTCGAATTAACGTTTAATCTTGCAGGTTGCCCCGAAGTAGTTAGGAACTCATTATTTCTCGTGGGTGAAATCGGTGGAAACGATTTCAATCATCCTATACTTCTAGGAAAAAGCATAGTAGAAGTTAAAACATATGTGCCATATGTAATCAATGCAATATCTTCAGCAATCAATGTAAGATTTTATTTTTGTTTAAATAATTTCTCAATTTTCTTATCCAAAATTGCATACCCAAAGCCTTTTGTACTTTTTTTTAATCTTTTAGCTTCAAAGCATACTCAAAGCCTCTTGTACTTTTTTTTCTTTTCTTTGCAGGAGTTGGTTGGTGTAGGGGCTCGCACGCTCATGGTTCCTGGGAATTTACCAATAGGATGTAGTGCAAGCTATTTAACAATCTTTGAAACTGTAGATAAAAACCAATATGATCAATATGGGTGTTTGAAGTGGTTAAACGAGTTCGCTGAATATTACAACCAGCAGCTCAAAAATGAGTTAGATAAGCTTCGAGAACTTCATCCTCATGCTAATATACTCTATGCTGATTATTATAATGCTGCATTGCCTTTTTATCGTGATCCTAAAAAGTTTGGTAATTCAACCTTCTCAACTCCCACTGTAATTTATTATAAGTATTCATTTCAAATAATATTGCTTTCAACTACATATCTTCATATATACTTTAGCAAATTAAACACATTACTTCATACTTAAAATATTGTGATTTATAATTTGATTTTATTCAGGTTTTACTGATCTTAAAATCTGTTGTGGAATGGGAGGTCCATACAATTATAACAGATCAGCAGATTGCGGCAATCCAGGCGTGAGTGCTTGTGATGATCCTTCAAAGCATATTGGGTGGGATAGTATTCACTTGACTGAAGCTGCATATAGAATAATTGCTCAAGGTTTAATAAAAGGACCATATTGTTTCCCCCAATTTAATACCTTATGCTCTGGCTATTTCAATAGCTAAAATGTTTCTTTTGATGAAATGAACTAAACGTGGCTACCACTATATATATTATATAATATGGTTTGCACATGACATACATATCTTTCAAGAATATAATTATCAATTTACAATCATAATCTTTAAGATTAAAAGTGATAATTAACGACAATTTTATTAATTTCAAGAACTTGCTACTAATGGAAATTCATTGGAAATATATGGATAGATCAAGTTCTCATTATCCATTGATGCTTCAATATTGTCCTTAAATTCAATATAAAAAAATGAGTAAATTATTAATTTTAGTTCAATTTTAAAAGTGTGTAAAACAAATATTTGAATTTTACTAGAAAAGAGTCAAAAGACCTTGATATCTATAATCACATTATTTTAAAGAATCAAAACATTAGAAGTAGTGACTTACATATGTTGAATTTTTTACATTTAAAAATTAATAAATACCTATTAAACATTATCTTTTTTTCTCTATTTTTTTTTATTAAATCATATTATCTATTATATCTATATTTTTATCTCTTTTCACTCTCGATCTCAATATATAATATAAGAGGTAAAACCATCTTTATTGTATGTATACGGTATCTTACTCCATTCCATCTTTCCTTACATAATATTTTATTATAAATCATTCTAATTATAGCATCTTCAACTGCCAATGACCATTGAATTAGACTTTGTTCGATATCGATGAAAATAACATAATTAAGTAATGTTTGGCCTAGCAGTTTTTCTACTTAAAATTACTTTTAAATTAAAACTAAAAATAAGTGCTTAAAATGAAAGATATAAATTATTTGTTAATTTTCATTTTTTTTTCCAACTTAAAAGCTCCTTTAAAAATAAATTTTGTTTGATATTAAAAATAAAATTAGACTTATGATTTATTTAAAATTAGTTATCTAGTCTAATAAAACAAATATTCATTAAATAAAAATATTATATAAAATTAATTTAATTACAAAAATTTAATTTACATAAAATCATTTTAATTAATAAAATATTAAAATGTAAATAGTTCTAATGATAATTTTATAAAAAAAAAATTAAAGCTATTTTAAATAACTAAAAATATTAAGATAAAATATTTTTTAAAATTACTATATTTTTTGTTTATTAAAATATTATATTTTAAAATAAAATTATTTTTTTTTATAAATTATTTTTAATTAATATATTTATTTATTGAGAAAAAGAAGTGACGCACAAATGCAAAAGAATCACGCATCCTTGAATGACAAAATGTTCTTAACTTATAAAAAAAAACATTCAAATATTTTTATTTAGAAAATAATAACTTGTAACATGCTTAGCAGGTACTCGAAGTTTGTGCCTTAACAAAAAGCTAGCGAGAAGTGAAAAATAATCTCCTTTAATTTTTATTTTTAGAAGCTTTCGTTAAAAGTTGAAATTAATTTGGGTCGGTACCTTAATATCGATACCAATAATTTATGTGGTGGATAACGGATATGATATATGTAGTTGGTGGACATTTACGCACTTGACTTTACCTTATTTGAAAAAATCGGATGATGTTTGAATACCTGCAACAAGCTATATTATTATTATTATTATTATTATTATATATACTGTGTAATAGTCCTAAAACTTGTACAGTTGTACACATGTAGGAGTTAATTATTTATTCCATAAGTTAGCAGTGTAGTGGGGGACAAGAAGGTTTTACATGACAATGAGATCAAATTGGGAACAGCGATGGGCATTACTGGTTGTGGCAGCACCGTTATTGGTGGTGGCATGTCCTTACAACTCAATCTTCAGCTTCGGCGATTCAATCGCAGACACTGGCAACTTGTATCTCAGCTCCCACCCACCCTCTCATCACTGTCTTTTCCCTCCCTACGGCGAAACCTACTTTCACCGGGTCACCGGACGCTGCTCCGATGGCCGCCTCATCATCGATTTCATCGGTACGTATACTACCTCTGTTTTTCAGATTCATTGCTCTTTCTCATCTCATTGATCTTATTTCTGTAGCTGAGTCACTTGGACTTCCACTGGTGAAACCGTATTTCGGAATCAAGAAGAAGAATATTGCGGAGGCTGCAGGGGGAGTCAATTTTGCTGTTATTGGAGCCACGGCGTTGGACTTCCCCTTCTTTCACGAGAGGGGCCTTTCTATCCCAACCAATTATTCTTTGGCTGTTCAATTCAATTGGTTCAAGGATTTACTTCCTTCTCTCTGCAATTCCACCGCAGGTAATTATACTTACTGTAGTAGTTTTTGTGATTGATATCTGTCAACCAAAGCATGAAAAACATGGGCCTAATAAATACTAATGAGTAAGAATGAAGCATGGGAGTTGGGACCATCATCAATTAATTGCTGTTGTAGTCCATTATTTTGGTGATCCCCACTTATGAAATGTCACATTCCAGCTCCGGTTATATATGGTGAATTCCTGTCGCTATTTTGAAAGTATATATTGAACTGCTACAACTTTGCTCTTCATCATCAAATATGCTATAATCTTCTATAATATATAAATCTTGTATTGTCTAACTTTTTACTGTGGCAATCTTTCAAGTCCATATATATATAAAATCAATATTTTATTTTTTGCTGAGAAAGATGTTCATATTTAGTGTCCTCAAATAGGATAATCTTTAAATAAGAATACTTGCAAGAAATAAAAATATAATTTCTAACTCAATAATTTAAAAGGTTAAAATACACATTTAGTCTAAAATACAGATGTTCAAAAATATGTCACAAAATAAATAAATAAAATAATCATTATTTTAGAATAACCAATTTGACTTACTTTAAATACAAGCATGATTATATATAGTTATACTCTATATGAAAACAAGCGTTATATTATGGAAAGTGAAGACAGAGTTACGGTCCCGATGCCTTAAAAATCCAACAGTAATCTAGCTTTGGTAATACTGATATTTAAATTAACGTTTAAACTTGCAGACTGTCATGAAGTAGTTGGAAACTCATTATTTCTTATGGGTGAAATTGGAGGAAATGATTTCAATTATCCTTTCTTTCGACAAAGGAGCGTAGCAGAGGTTAAAACATATGTGCCGTATGTAATCAAGGCAATAACTTCAACTATCAATGTAAGTTTTATTTTTGTTTGAGTAAATCCTTAATTTGCTCTTCCAAATTAATTTGCATACGTTACCACATTATTTAGTACTTTAAAAATTCATTTATCAAACTGGTCATTACTTTAGTTCATCAAAGATTTTACATCAAATTAGTACTTTGAAAATTCTTTTATCACCGGCCACTTCAATACTCTATTTTAGGTATTTGATGAATTAATACATGGATAGATTCATTATAAGAAAATTTATTTTAGCTACCGAAAATTAAAAAAATTGGTCACTATTAAAGATAACAACTGATACAATTTAGTCACAGAATCTCAAATTATTAAACCTTTAACTATTAAAATATTATTCAGTCGCTATTTTTGAATAATATGTAAGTTACTTATATTATTTGATCACTTCATTATCCATCATTATTAAATTCAATTGTTAAATCATTATCCATCGTTATTAAATTCAATTATTAAATTACAATTTTCTAGTAATAATTCTATTTTTATGAATAATTTGGTTACATTTTTTTAAAATTAAAGTAGTGACAAAATAAAATATGATGATTAATCTAATAAGTAAAATTTTCAAGATAGTGGTAACATGTATAACTCCAATGAATTAAATTAAAGATTTACTCTTTTTATTTTATAATTTCTTGTCAATTTCTCATTTTAGTTTTTTTAAGGATTCTCATCATAGTTTTCAAGCATACCCAAAGACTAATACTTAATATTTATTTATTTACAGGAGCTGATTGGTTTAGGGGCTCGCACACTTATAGTTCCTGGGAATTTACCATTGGGGTGTAGTGTATCATATTTAACAATCTATGAAACCATGGATAAAAACCAATATGACCAACATGGGTGTTTGAAGTGGTTAAATGAGTTCGCTGAATATTACAACCAAAAGCTCCAAAGTGAATTAGATAGGCTTCGGAAACTTCATTCTCATGCTAATATCATTTATGCTGATTATTACAATGCCACATTGCCGTTATATCATGATCCCACAACGTTTGGTAATTCAACTTTCTCAACTCCTATTGTAGTTTAATAGAGGTTTATTCTAAATAATAATTTCACAGCGAACTTGATACTTGAGCAAAGCATATTACTGAATGACTATAATTGTGATTTATATTTTGATGTCTATGTAGGTTTTACTAATCTTAAAACCTGTTGTGGAATGGGAGGTCCATATAATTACAACATATCAGCAGATTGTGGTACTGATCCAGGCGTGATTGTTTGTGATGATCCTTCCAAGCATATTGGATGGGATAGTGTTCACTTAACTGAGGCTGCATATAGAATCATTGCTGAAGGTTTAATTAAAGGACCATATTGTCTCCCGCAATTTAATACCTTGTGCTTGATGAACCCAAGCTCTAGCTATTTTCAATAGCTAAAATGTTTATATCTATGAAAAAAAAAAGTGAAATAAATTCAATTTCTATTTCTATTTACAAGACTTGGATAGTAATTTCTCTCCAAAAATAAATAAATCAGATAGTAACGATTATTTATTTTTATAATTATGGTATGATATTTTGGTTAACGAACACAAGTCTAGTACTTGTACTAAGAGGTAACAACAGTTGATTTTCATTTTTATAATACTTAATTCATAAGTTTCTTTTCTTGTATTAGTTATTTTTAAAATAAAATATTCATAATTTATTGTATTGGTTAACCATTAGAACAGAAAGAGATGTCTTTTGACAAGGATAATTTAAAAAAAATATATATTAATTTAAGAAAAAATTGTTGGTATCATCTAAATTAACCATTTTCTTCAATCTTAATGCATTAAGTAATTGATTATAAAGTGATTAATGATAAATAAGAAAAGAGGTAATTAAAGGTAGAATCAATTCGCAAGAGTGGGACGAACCTGGAAGGAGAAAGAATGAGTTGTACAGAGGAGTTAGAATCCTTTGTGAGAGGATGCATGATATTGTAGGGCAAATTTTGCGTTGTTCATCATTTTTCTTGGCACTCCTACTATGATTATACAGTAATACTTTCTCTTTTTATATTTTAATCAATGTCTTGAGGGCAATAGTTAACAAAACTTTTTTTTTTGTTCTCTAATAAATTGATCACTTATCCTCGATTTCCTTTACTTCATTGGTTATGGTACTAATTTTATTATTGATGGTTAGAAATAGAAATCCGTAACTTTTGCAACTGAATCAACACTCCCCTGCAACATAGTCTGGACAGCAGAACATAGCATGCATTTGTGATTTGTCCGCTAAAATACAATGGTTGCGTTGCGTGTTGTGCTTCTGCTACCACTAATACTATCTGTTGCTACTGTTGTCAGTGGTTGCTACACTTCAGTCTTCAGCTTCGGAGATTCTCTCACTGATACCGGCAACTTGTATTTCATTTCCCCTCGTCAGATCCCCGATTGCTTGCTCCCTCCCTACGGACAAACCCATTTTCATCGCCCCAATGGACGATGCTCCGATGGACGCCTTATCCTCGATTTCCTCGGTATTCCACTATTACAAATACAAATACAAATACCCACTTGCTTTTTATATCAGTTTCCGGTTTCAAAATTCATTCTTTCTTGCTACTACTTGCTTCTTGCTTCTTGCTTCTGCAGCTGACTCTCTGGGGCTTCCGTATCTGAAGCCGTATCTGGGTTTCAAGTACGGCGCTGTGACACGCGGCGATATTGAGCAGGGTGTCAATTTTGCGGTGGCCGGAGCCACGGCGCTGGACCGCAGTTTCTTTGAAGAAAAGGGCTTCACTGTTGACGTCACCGCTAACTTTTCTCTGAGGGTTCAGTTAGATTGGTTCAAGGATTTGCTGCCTTCTCTCTGCAATTCTTCTTCAAGTGAACTCATCTTTTCTTCCCTTTTGTTGCATAACTATACTAAATTAGTAATCTTCTTTTAAATGATTTGTTACAAAATTCAATAATTTCCTTAAAGTTTAAATTTATACACGGTCACTCTGTCAGTCTGTCGCTATAGTTTTTTTTGTACTCTCAACCAAATAGAAATTGTAGTAGGCATGATTACTTCTAAGGTGGTTATGGTTAAAAGTCAATAAATTTACTATATATGTCAACTCGTGATCGGATAATAGCAAATGATTTTTTTACACAAAATGTATCAAGACTCCTTATCTAGCCTTGGCACATCTTGTGCTAAGGTTAGTTTTATTATATATTATTTTGGCTTCAAAAAAAAAATTAGAGTGCTTTTCCATGATAAAAACTTTAAAATCCTTTAATCAAGTGTTGTCTATAACTATTCAATGTGTAAGGAGGAAGAGGAAGTAGTCAAATGGCTCTTAAAATTTGATAAGCAAGTATTCATTCTCATACTTTATCAGCGAATGTTGTTATGTCAGCATATAGGTAATTCCTACTCCTAGCTATTTCCAATGGCATATGGGATTTCCTTGTAGGCTGCAAAAAAGTTATTGGCAGCTCCTTATTTATTGTGGGAGAGATTGGAGGCAATGATTATGGCTATCCTTTGTCTGAAACAACCGCATTTGGAGATCTTATGAGTTACATACCCCAAGTAATATCTGTAATCACTTCAGCAATCAGGGTAAGAATGTGATGCGGTTGTTTAGTAGTAGGCTAGTAACCATTCTGATATCTTTTCAAGTTCAAATTCCATTGTAATTAATGAATCAGTAGTGTTTTCTTAACACCCTTCTATGGAGTGTATAATGGATGGAAGAGAAAGGTTTGAGGAAAGAAAAGAGGAAGAAAGAAAGAGTGAGAGATGTGATAAGAAAAGTAAGACTGAAAAAGAAAGTTGGTATGAATTATGTTGAGTATTTAGCAAAATGAGCTTTTACTATTTCTTGGAGGGAAGAGCGTTCTTGAAAAAAAAATAAAAATGCTACTGCATCTTGGGATGACTAATGGTTAGCGCCAATAAAACTTAGTCCAATTGGTAAAGATTAGATTCATTTCATAAGGACATGAGTTCAAATAGTGACTAGTGAGTCCCGAGATCCACCTAAACTTTTATTCACAAAAAAAACAGACTAATGGCTAACTATTAGGTTACTGTTTCTTGAAAATTATTTTTATATTTAAAAATGTTCCATTTCATCCAAGACAATTTTGTTTTGATGCATTCTTCCAACAGCAAGACTGTTATGAGTTTGTTTTGAGAAACCAAGGATTTGTGATTTATGCAGGAATTGATTGATTTAGGGGTTGTAACGTTTATGGCTCCTGGAAGTTTACCACTCGGATGCAATCCAGCCTATTTAACAAGATTCGCGACTATTGATAAAGAGGAGTATGACCAAACTGGCTGTTTGAAATGGTTAAACACGTTTTATGAATACCACAATGAGCTGCTACAGATTGAACTAAATCGGCTTCGAGCGCTATATCCTCTTACCAATATCATTTATGCAGATTATTTCAACGCCGCGTTGCAGTTTTACAATTCTCCACAACAATTTGGTAGATCTTTCCTCCTAGTTTTTTGTGTCATATCAACGTCTCTGTCTTGCAAGTAACAGAGGAGTTAATTTAGGCATATCCTTGTGCCATTAGTCGGTAGTTTTAATACTAAATTGAATACCTCTTGTTCTGGAAGAGTGATAGTAGGATTTGCTTTAATGTTATTACAGGGTTTGGTGGAAATGTTCTCAAAGTTTGTTGTGGAGGCGGTGGTCCTTACAATTACAATGAAACGGCGATGTGTGGGGCTGCAGGGGTGGTTGCTTGTGATGATCCTTCACAGTATGTTAGCTGGGATGGTTATCATTTGACAGAGGCTGCATATAGATGGATGGCCAAAAGTTTATTAGATGGACCATACACAATTCCTAAATTTAACATCTCGTGTCTCACAGGTGAAAGTGAAACCATCAGAGATTTTAAGAACTATGCAATGAAATAGAAGAGGATATGAATCATATGATAGCATCCAATAAGGTGATTCACTGGCTCCTGCATTTGTATCTGTTTAATGAATGAATAATGCAGAGCCTTTTTTAGCCTTTAATTAAATTGAGATTTCTTTAATGGAAGAAGAAAATGAAAGAAAAAAAAGATATGTTTTTTTGGTACTCATTTTATCATATCTCTCTGGTAATATGGTGCGGAACTCCTGCTACATATATATGGTCTGCGGTAGGTGCATTGATTCAGGAATCTATGCCGTTACCAATGTTTTGTGCACCAGATGAATGTCTCTAGTATGGGGTGCTGTTTTTGGGTTGAACTATGTTGACTTTCACTGTTTGGCTTTTGTATATTTGCGTTTTTTGTATAACTCGTAAATATACTATAACCGCAACCATAAATGAAATCAAAATATACAAGTTTTTTTTTTTTTTTATCACATTCCGCGTTTTATTCTTCAAATGTACTCAAAATACAATAAAATTCACGTGTTAATGTCTGTGGTACGTATATTAAATAAACATTTGACCTTTACTAAATGAATACCACTTTCAACCACAAATATATATATCTTGGCTGGCAAGTTTTATACTTTTAGGTGTGTGTGGTTCATTTGCTACTGGTTGGGTAATTAAGTTTACAGATCACCAATTCATAATTATCTCTTGTTTGCTTTGTTTGTGGGCCAATTTTGTCGTTCCATCTAACCTCTTCCATGTCCACCCATTTCAATAAATTTATTGTGTAAGTATTGAATAAGTTGCTATACATAACAATTTGTGTTTAAATAATAATTTTTTTTTTTACACTACAATATCTATATATAACGAGGAGTTTTTTTATTATGATAAATGAAAACTATAAATATAAACCATTATATTATACTTTATTGAACTAATGTTTCGTATGCTTGAACTGCTTGTAATTCCTCTTTAGCTAAAAGATGAACAAAAAAGTATAACCAGAATAGAACGTACGTTTTGTATGTTTAATTCTCAACGGTCATTATTAGTTGCTTTTCGTCCTCTACGGTCCACAGTTGAAATTAATCAAAACCTAATTTCCAACTATAATAAAACATCAATTAAATGCACACATCTTACAACTCACGGCTCTTTATTGAATCTAACAGTTGACCATGCATCACGGGTATCAATCAAACTGAAAGATGAGTAAAAAAGCGCGAGAATATTTAAAGCTCAGCTGCATAAGTGGTTTATATAACTGATCTACCTCATAATTGTTTATACTCTACTTATATAACGTGTTATTGTTCAACCATCTTCTGATCTTCATCTTCGTAGAATTAACAGTATGAAGATCTTTATAATTTTGCTAGTCATTACTTCCTTCACATTTGGTTTCCTAGAGAAAGTTGTTTCAAATCCAAGCCCTGGTCCATATAAGGCAATTTTCAACTTTGGTGACTCTCTAAGTGATACCGGCAATTTCCTTGCATCCGGTGCCATATCATTCCCAGTCATCGGAAAGCTTCCTTACGGTCAAACCTTCTTTAAACGTGCAACTGGCCGTTGCTCAGATGGACGACTAGTGATTGATTTTATAGGTATGTGGTTAATTGTTGTGATCAATGTGTATGTAAACATATATATATATATATATATAGCACTTAATTACTCACAAGCTTGTCATGAATTTTGATTTGATTGTAGCTGAGGCATATGAGTTGCCATATTTACCACCCTATCTAGCACTAACCAAAGACCAAAACATCCAACGTGGAGTAAATTTTGGCGTTGCTGGAGCCACAGCACTTGATGCGAAATTCTTCATCGAAGCAGGACTTGAAAAATATCTATGGACAAATAATTCCTTGAGCATTCAGCTTGGCTGGTTTAAGAAACTGAAACCCTCCCTTTGCACCACTAAACAAGGTAACATTAATTAATTAATTAATTTCACCGCCAAAGGAAACACTTGTTGTGTGAAATTTCCAATAATAATAATATATATATACATACTTGAATGTGACAGATTGTGATATCTACTTCAAACGCTCTCTCTTTCTGGTGGGGGAGATAGGTGGTAATGATTATAACTATGCTGCCATTGCTGGAAATATTACTCAACTTAATGCGACCGTTTCTCCAGTCATTGAAGCAATAACAATGGCCATCAATGTATATATGCCTTAAATAATTACACATATGAATGCACAAATTCATTATAGTAATTTCCCCTCATATATGCATCATGCATGTTGTTTTAATTTGGTAGGTATTGATAGATGAAGGAGCAAGGGAGCTGTTGGTGCCGGGGAATTTGCCAATTGGATGCTCTGCGGTATACCTAACTTTATATAGAAGCGAGAACAAGGAGGACTATGATGAAAGTGGATGCTTGAAAATGTTCAATGGTTTTGCAGAGTACCATAACAAGGAGCTCAAGCTAGCCTTGGAAACACTCAGGAAAAAGTATCCTCGTGCAAGGATACTCTATGCTGACTATTATGGTGCTGCCAAACGTTTCTTCCATGCACCAGGACACCATGGTAATTAGTTCTTAGTTTCTTGTCTTGTCGACTGTTTCTATGTCTGTATTCTTTTTTTTATTATTATTATTTTAAGAAATATGATACCGATGTTTAGAAATTCTCTCTCCTTTGATGTGCTTATCGAAAAAATAACTGTCAAAACTAGTACCACACATGCATGTTCAATGTTTTTGCTGGATCAATCGGTAGGGCAAGCTTCTTTTCTAATTAATTATTAAAGTCGATCACCTGGTTATACTGTGCATGCAGGGTTTAGTAATGGGGCGTTGAGAGCATGCTGTGGCGGAGGTGGACCCTTCAATTTCAACATTTCAGCAAGGTGTGGTCACACAGGGTCAAAAGCATGTGCAGAACCGTCCACGTATGCAAACTGGGATGGAATTCATTTGACAGAAGCAGCTTATAGGTACATCGCCAAAGGTCTAATTAACGGTCCATTCTCATATCCTCCCCTCAAGAACTCTCCCAACAAGATACCCCAGTGTTCATATATGCTATCAGCAAATTTTCTCGCTAGCTGCATCGGGAAAAATAATAATCTATACAGTGACCTCCTAATTAATAATTAAATGTTAGGCCGTTTATATCATAAGTATTGTCTCTGGATTTCAATATAGGGGCCCAAAGTTTTTCTAGTGCAATAAATTTGAGTCACAATATTCAAACGCATGTAGGACCTTCACTTTCAATACCAGTTCTATGTTGACTTCCAAGTGTATACAGCATTGGCTTCGGCACATCTTTATGTTTGGATCGATGGGTTGATGTAGGGAACTAAAAAATAGAGACTAATGGAGAAATTAATGCATGATGTTGGTGGTTTCAGACTGTGCTTGGTTTCATGTTAAGAATCATGAAAATTGATTTTATTAAAAATATGCATGTTTAATCAAACTTTTGTTTGATTTAAGGTGATAAAAACAACTTATGGATTGAAAAGATGTATGAACTTTTATAATAAACTTGTTTTCAACATAAAAAATTCAATTATAAATTACTTCACATGAAAATAAATTTTACGGTACTTATAAACATGGGTGGATGGATGATAACGATAAACACATTTTAAGTGTGGATTCCACGTAATAAATTTTTGTTTCACATGAGAGATAAGTAGGTGAAAAAGAAAACTGTCTATTTTTTAGTGACTTAATTGTGCATCTCACTCTTCAACTTTTACAATTTTACGAAGTTTATCACCCAATTATTATTTTTTTAAATTAGGTGAAAAATGCTGATCTCTTTCTTTACTTCAAGGGGGTGTATAAAATATAAGTACAAGTGCCAAAATCTATCATTTTTCTATTTTCAAAGCGTTAGCCAAGATCCGGCGGCAGAAGACTATAACTGTAGCAAGATTTGCCAAAGGCCATGGATGGGACTAAGATAATGTTTGTGTACCATCAAGATACATTCCATCTTGACATAGTTACCAAACATATACATACGTTTCTTTTTTAAATGATCAACGTATAAAATGATGCGTACGCGAATTAGCACCTGATCGAAAAAGGGTATGATGTTCGAATCAACAAAATAAACACTTTAAACTATTTCTCCTGTAATTAACCATCAAGATAGTAATTAAGAACTAGGAATCCCAAATGGGACCAAAGGCTGCAATTCCATCTGCTTCGCATGCATTGACAACATCTCTGCTCCCTTCTGGATTGCTCGTGACAATGACTACTTCAACACCCCATTTCTTTGCAGCGGTGACACTCAATTGTGACACGTTTGGCCTACCCAGCACAGCAGTATCATGGATTATAAGCTTCTCTTTTGGGTACCCACTTACCATTTCCTTAATTTCCTCACCAAAGTGTTGTTCAATCCCCTTGGCCACCCAAAGTAGATAAACATCAGCTTTAGATCTCTGCAAAAGGAACGAAAGAAACACACAAATTCCGGATCCAGTGGCCACCAACAAGACCCTGTCATACATGTTCACCAAATAAGGGAGCCCCGCAAAGTGCACTTGGCGAACCCACAAATGGGTTGGTGGGTTTGAGACCAAAGACTTGGTGAAATCACCAACTGCACCAGCCAGCATCATGTGCTCTTTCTTCCCATCAGAGATTATGCCAAAGGCATGCCACTCAGAGAGTGGAGAGGGGCTAATCCTTCCAAGTATCCCAGCCTTTATTCCTCCCTCAAACTTGATCATTGAAGCATGCCCAGAAGCACTTGACACTTTGACGGCAACACGTCTCACTGTCAACCATGGCATGATTATAAGCACCGTGATGGCCACCGTGAGCCAAAACTCTTGGCTTTTCACCAACCTTGATCCGAGTTTGTTCGAGTAAGATTTGGTTTTAGGGTCATAGGAGATGGTGAGCATGATGAAGGCCCAAAGGAGACACAAGGCCGTCCATCCAGCAAAACGATGTGTCCTCTCAAAGACATTGTGATAGAGATGGCGAACAAGTGGGAATGCAGCCAAAGAAGAGAGACAAAGAAGGACAAGAATGGCAGAGGAAACAGCAATAATCTCTGGTGAAGTGTTGTCTATGTCCTTAAGAGTGAGGATTATTGCATACACAAGCCATGCAATTGAAGACACGCCAGAACCGCTGTGTATGCCTCCAAGGCTTTGTAAAAGAGAGGTGGTAGCAGTTTTGAGGAAGAGGGGCACCCATGAGTACTTCCCCAGTGTCTTCACTGCAAGCCAAAAGACAAGACGCAAGAAAGCCTCACTTCGACATAGAGTTAAAGAGAGTATGTTCCCGATAGAGAATAGAGCAGCTCTATTCCTTGCGTAGGGAAAATGCCCCGTGGCTGCAAGAACCAAGGCAGCAACGTTGAGGGTCAAGCAAAGCATGAAAAGTCTCTTGTACACCGTAAACAAGCCTTGATCTAGAAGTATGACCGAGACCCTTGTTTTGTTTTTCCTCGCAGGAGGCTTGGCTGGTTGCACTTGCACAGCCTGTGGCTTTTGTTTCTCTACATCGTAGTCATTTTCTTCAAGGATGATTTCATCATCATCAGGAGAAGCGTCTTCAATGTCACAGAAATGACTACTGACATTGCTGAAGGTTCTTTGTGATAAATTAGAAGGGAACACTCTGGAACTGGAAGTGTCAAAAGGCCAAAATCGTTTGCTGTTTGAGAGTTGTGGAGTTATTAGGGCAAGGGGATCAGCGTTAGCACCTTTCACCTCGAAGTCCACGCCTCGACAACTTGAGGATCTTTCTGGGGTTTGCATTCTTGGGTTGGGTGGACTCTGATCAAAGAGAAAAAGTTAGTGATCACTATGCAAATCCCAGTGAAATTGGAACCAAAGGTGGTTCTTTAACTGTGTTGACTCCTCCTGCAAATTCGATGTTTTTATTTATAGGCGTTAATTATTTATTAGTCCCATGCACCTGACGTTGTAATTGTATTCTTGATCCATTGGTATGACTTTCCATTTTGAAAATGTCAACTTATTCTATAAATTTCTTTTATTGACCAGAGAATATGAATTGAATCATATATATATATATATATATATTTGATTTGATGGAAACAAATTTTATTAATTCCAACCTAAAAATTCACATGTTACATAATATATATCATATATAATTATTTTTATCTTTTTATATCTGCATATTAAAAATGTACTCCACAATTAAAAAAATAAAAACATGTTTTTATAATTTTGTTAAATAATTATATAAATAACTTGTGTAAAGTGAGTACCGATTTTATTCAGTTATTCTTGCATGAGAAATTAAACAGGATCACAATTTATACTTTGATTATGCCACCAAAAAATATATACTTCGATTATCTCTCACTGTTATTTTACATCTTGAGAGAAAATTAAAGAGATAAAAGTGTGTAGGTAAGCTAAATGATATAATTTGATGGGGGGGGGAAAATGTCAAATAAATATTTATATATTAATATTGGAGTGTGAAAAAAATCGGGACTTTTTATATACATCCTCACCGTAAAACTATCTATCACTCGCAGCCTGTTTCTTAACCACCACCATCTTCTTTTGTTAGCTTTGATTAGCCTATTGATATATAAATCCTCATTTAATTTGTATTCACTTCTATTTATTCTAACTAATACAATTTATCACAAATCAATAATCTTTTTCAGTTTCTCCATGCATGAACTCTTCCATGTTTGTAAGAGTTTCCTCTCCAAATAAATATAGCAAGACCAAGAGACCATATGATGTGATTTTATTCATGGCTTGAACAATAAGGTTGGGTTGTACGAAATATAGATCGTGTTAGTTCATTCGTTAAATTAGTATATGTAAAAAATCGACGTAAGCTCCATTGTACATGACATGACATGTGTCATATAAAACAATGCAAAAAAAGACATTGCAGTAGCCATCATTTGTGTCGACGGAATACCGTATATCAGAAGAGAAAGTTTTACATATATCTCTAACTATAGTATAACACTATAACCTGTCTGACCTTGGCCTGGTCAACTGATCAATTCTACGTGCCTTCATTCTCACCATGGACGAGTCAAGCTGATATCATGCGTACGTAGTTTTAACGTCTAAGTCACTATTAATTAGTTTTTAAATATGTAATACGTTATATTCATCTTTAAAATAAAATAAAAAAGATAAATTATTAAAAAATAGTTTATTATCTAAATTGATAAACTTAATTATTTATTCTAATTTTAGTTTTTAAACATATGTTAATATCATTATTTAGATCTTTTTTTTATTTCTTAAAATGAATATGATTAACGCCATGTATTTTTTTATAAAAAAAATTATTTAAAATTTCTTAATTATAGAGAATAATTTCACACTGTTATATATTTAGAATGGTGTATTGAATTAGAATTTTAAAAGACTTTTTTGCCATAAAAAAGTCTCAAAGATTTTTAAGAATTTAATGGATTTAGAATATAGAATTTAAAAAGATTTCACAAATGATTTCACAAATTTATAAGATTTAAAAAGACTCTATGGGTTTCTAAAAAAACACATTCAAAATTACTAAACACAAGTCAACAAGAGTGTGTTTTAAAATATCATTGAATACAAACTAATTACAAGTTCATGAGCTGAACCCTCTCACTTGCTAATATCGTACATGAATTCCAAATCAAAGTTACAATGAACTATGTAAATGAGATAATGAACTATGTAAGCTTGTAAGTTGATTTGTAGTGATTTGGATATGAACACATTAGTATTAGGATCATATGAAAAGTTTCACTTTGAAACAGGTGGGAGATTATGTCCAAAACAGAGAGAATGAAATAAAAAAGTCGAGAAAAAAAAGTCTCTCGTAATTAGATGAGATTGTTTGCTAGGTTTGACATTTATATAATAAACTAAACAGTTCATAAAATCCATCAAAATCTAATTAAAAAAAAAGTCTATAAAATCTTTATGATTTTGAATAATAGATGATTTTTTTTAAATTATTCAAAATATCAATCGAATACTACAATATTTTGTTGCCCTCTAAAAAAAATCTTGATAATCTTCATTGAATACCATCAAATTATTTTTTATTATTTAACAATTCTAATTAAATACCTCAAGACATTTAAAAAAAACCCTCTATTTAATTTGCCCGATCGGCTATGTTGTCTGAGTCCATAATTGAATCTATTGTAACACAATGAAGGAATAGTTGTAGAAATTATATATAGAACATTTAATTTCATGTAAATTATTAATCGATAAACATCGGCAGTTATTCTTCTATTTTCTATTATTTTCTATAAATATACACGAAAACGCCTTGGTATTATAAAGTAAACAAAAATACATTACATATAATTTTAGCAAAATAATTCCTTCTTTTTTTTTACAAAAGAAAAATATTTCCTTCTTAACGTAGTTTCATATTTCTCATATCACTTATAAATCTATTTTTCCTTCTAACCAAAGTTTGGTAAACGGAACCTAAAAAAAAAAAAAGATTGGTAAACGGAAAACTATTTTCTTATGCAGCTTCTGCCAAGAAAATAATAAATTGAAACCTTTTCCCTTTCTTTCTGGTTAAGACGTACGTACATACAGAAAATTAAGTCGAGTTTATGAAGTCCTAATGTTATCAGAAAGTCTCTAAAAAAAATGTTATCAGAAAGAGCTAACCAAGATATATGACATGACTCGGGGTTTAAAGTTAATTATGCGGCTACCAATTACCTAGCATAGCAAGACTTTGTTTTTCTATATATATATATATATATATAAAAAAAAAAAAAAAGCAAGACTTTCCTAATTCCTAATAATGACAAAGAGTGGCTTGGGCTCCAGCAATATTGTAAACAACGTCAATTTTAGGGCATTCATTTTTTAATGTGGTCAGTTTTAAATTTATTCTTCATATATATATAGTTAACCATGACGGATTTAATGGGTGGAGTTTGGGAGCAATTTTTTTTATATAGGGTATAAAAAGATCATTTATAGAGTGTGTTTGATTTAGTTTTTTTTTTTAATTATATGATGAAAATGATCAAAATTGACCCTAGCTACAAAGAAGGACAGTATTATTTTCACAACATAAAATATTAGGGTCAATATATTTCAATTTAATCCATGCGTTGACTCTGTTGCCTTTGGAGAATGATGTGGGGTGAAATTTGCTTAGATCCGGTCTGCTTCTACTCATATATTTAGTTTGGTCAACGTGGGCTTTCGCTGAATTGTTCATATATGGGGGTGATTTATGAGTGTGGAAGCATCTGCATAATCATATTCTTGCCGGTGGCACAGTCACGTGTGTTTATGGGTATTCTGCGTGTGCTTTCAAACTAAGCAGCTACAACTTCCATCCATTTTCATTTTAATGTATGAAATACGAAGGTACATGTCTGTATGGCTGGCGGTATCTAGAAATAATATTATCAAATGTAAATGTAAAGTAATTTTAATTTTAAAAAACTAGCTGCTTTGAGATATTATACGGTGTTGATTTAATTTATTTTTAATTTATAAGTAATTTTTAAATAAAAATTAAATTCATAAAAAAATTCTTAAAATAAAAGTCTTATTTTTAATGAAAAAAAATTAAAAATAAGAAATTTTATAGAAAATTTATTTTCATGTCTCTCTTTGAATTTAAGTATAACCAACTTTTAAAATAATTAATATTTTATTATCATAAAATATTAATGATTAATTTATTAATTTTTGTTAATGAGGGGAGTTAAACCCAATACCTCTTCATCTAATTATATTTTTAATTTTAAAAAATTTTTAAGTTAAAAAAATATTAACAAACAATTTTTTACTTATTTTTTTAATTTTAATTTTTATTTAAAAATAACCTATAACTTAAAAGTAAGTTAGAACAAACGAAAATAACCTATAACCCACTACCTCTTTCATCATTTCTTTCTTAAACCTTATAATTCAAATAAAAAAAGTGTATAATCTTTTAATATAATATTTAATCGAAACTTTTTCTTTAAACATTTACGTCAATACTTGTAGTTATGAAACTATATCCTGACCATCAATATTAAAATTTTTAATTTTAAAAAAATCAAGATTAATATAGTATTTTATAAAAATCCATTCTCTTTTAAAGCTCTTAATTTTAAAGCTGTAAATACTTTGAATTCACATTTGAAAAGAACACTTAGAAATTTATTATGTGTGGGAGAAACACGGTGTAATTACTTTTAATAGCATTAATTTCTTATTTAATTAAGTAAATAATTCATTTCCTAAAAAAAAAGAAGTAAATAATTCATATATATATTATAAGTGACTAATAAAAAAATATATATTATAAGTGTAGATATTTTTTTACAAGATCATCTGTTTTTTTTTTGTCTTAATAAGTGTTGTATTTTAAAATGGGCCTAATACTATAAAATAAAAAAGGGGGGGCCTAATGCATACCGTCTCAATAGCAACGGATCTTATCAGAGGATATTGGCCCGATTTGTTTAATGTATTTGTTAAAAAAACATTTTTTAATAAAATAAACAGATTTATTTTTATTTTTTAGTGTATTTTTTAACTCGTTCTTGCTTAAGTTAAAAAAAATATTTTTTTAATAAAATAAATATTTTTTTGATAAAATGAATGTTTTTTTTTATAAGGAAAATTATTTACTTATTAAAAAGGAAGTACTTTTTAAAAAAAAAAAAATATTTTTTCAACATATTTGACAAAGTTCGACAAACGAGATTGAACAGCTGCCATTATTCAACCAATACTTCACTCTTACAAAATAATTATTGTGTAAGCCTTGTTATTTACTCCAACGACAACGACAAAGGTATATATAATAAACAAATTCAATTAATAAATATATATTTTCTCCAACGACAATCAAATATGAAACTGCTTCAAACGAAATTAAGGCATGCATGTTTCAAGTCAGAATTAAGGATCAAAAGTCATCATCTTCATGATCCATGAGCTTCCACGAGCCATCATTTTGTTGAACCATACCCTTATTCTTTTCGATCCTCCATGACACAGGAACAAGCAATTCATCTTTTAGAGCATCCAAGGTCTTATTCACAAGTGCAATATCGCGATGAAGCTCTAGTTTGAATCCTCCTTTGCTTCCTTGTGTTCCTGCCACTCCATGCAAATAAGCCTCCAAATTATGCCAACTAGATGGATTCCCAGGACTCTTCAAGTACGTAGACTTTCGTGTATCGATCTTCAACTCCTCACCCACATCTGAATACCCAGCAAGAGGGTAGTTTGGAACAATATCTAACTCGTTTCGAATGCGTATGGTTGTCAAATAATCTTTGTAGCCATTAAAAACCTTCTGAAAGTTGATGTCACCGACTCTTGGGCTGGCAAACACAATGGCAGTGACTAGAGATGCCTTCAGAGATGGATCACTTGGCTTGTTGAATCCATTTGTAACAATGTCTACTGCATTAAGGGTTGCGATTGCAGCACCTAAACTGTGACCGGTTATAGTTATGCTTATTTCTTCATTCTTATACAGCTCCACCAGCCTTCTCACCTCGCTTAGGACCTGCACATAATTAATGTTAATTATATATCAACATCAAGAAAACAATGTTTTTCTGTCATTTTATTTTAAACAGAAATATTATTCATGTTATCAACATTACTTAATATAATTCCCTTGCTTAAAAGTTTAGTACTGTTTCAAAGATCTATATCACTAAATTTTCTCTCTCTCTTAATAAATTTTTGTTATTTCAACTGGATTAATTCCTATATATCATGTGAGATGTTATAATAACCTCAAGAATGGATAAAATATATATACCGTACCTGGGTTCTAGCACTGGTTTTATTAAAGGGAGAACGAGGATCTTGAGAGGTGTAAATGGAGTACCAGCCCTGGTGCACTTTGGGATCAGTGTTGTTACCGAACACTTTAGGAGCAGGAACCAAAAGAAACTGAAGATCATTAACCCACTCCAAGGTCTGCACCGTGCCCCTCCACGAAATGACAATGTCCCTTCTCCCCAACGCAGCTTTCCCTTCATCCGTGGCCACCGCAACATACCCTATCCAATTCGATTCCCTGCTCCACGCCTCCCTAGAAAACGATTTTATGATGAACGCATCAGGGACGTCGATTTCCGAAGTTGCATAAAGATACTTTGTCACCGAATACGTGAAGGGATTCCCATTCTCCAAACCAACTTTGCTGAAGAAATTATTTTTCGCATATCTGCTGCTTCCAGCATACTTTGATGCCTTCTCTGTGTTGAAAGCATCGTATGACGCCTGAGCCATTTCGCCGTAGTGCACGATGTACCGCCGAAGATCAATGTCCAGAGGCTCTATCATACCCTTCCACTGATCCTTGCCGCTGAGTTCTCGCCATTTTTTCGCTATGCTGCCATCCATCTTCTTTTCCATACCGATCCACCTTTTCATCAACGCTGCTACCGCGTGTTTTATATATGGAACCACTGAGAACTTCGTCTTCATATTCCTAAATATATAATTAAATGGTTCGCTAACTTTCCAATGATCGATGAATATGAAAGCCACTAGGTTTAGTTGTTGCTCTTTAATTGTTGTAACTTTTAATCAATCATAAATTTAGTAACTCGATATAAAAATAAATTAAATCAACCCATATATGATATGTGGTACAAAAACATTAATATACTATAGCAGTATGGAGTGTATAACTTAAGGTTCGAATATAATATTAATCATTTTATTTCGATTTTTCTGACTGACTTTTGAAATAAAATTTAATAAAATCTCACTTAATTAATTTTGCTTGAGTTGTTAATTAATAGTAGTATTTAATAAAAGAAATATAGCTAGAATGAAATCCAAAAGAACATGGAGACAAGGTTTGGATTCTGTTTAAATATTGTCCATCCAGATGGCGTTCAGCCGCTTGTTGTTGTATAAATAATTGAAGGTCCTCTCGTATAATTAAAATAGCCGTATGTAATAGTGGTCCAATCTTTTAAAATAAGTGTGACAATGATATGTAATAATGTTGTGATTATTGTAGATGAAGTTAATAAGTGTAAGATACTTCTAAATTCCTTAGTTAAATATTATTTCTTTTCCCGCAAACCATGGCATATATTTTTATCAGTTTCTGAGAAATAGTACTATTCTTTTAAGCAACATCATGTTAATTATATTATGACTTATCCAAGGCATCCTTTTACCTACCAAAAAAAAGCAGACAGGCATAATAATAAGTAATTAACATAACAATACTCCAAATTTTAAGTTTCCAAACTTCATTTCACAAATTCAAGGCTGCAAGCAAAGGTTTCACCCCTTTAAAGGCGATCTAAGTACGTGGAGGAATGAATGGCTGTGAAGTCGTGTTATGTACTTTGTATGCCCTTGCAAACTTGCCTTCAAAGACCATTTGTCTATTGCAGGGTAAATAAATAGGCTTTTGGTCCCACAGAAACTTGTGTGTTTGCAAACAATGATCTTTTTCAAGATTTGAATCATTGTTGCTGCAAATAAAGTATAAGCTCGTCGCATATGTTTTTATTACCAATTAAATAAATTGAGATTCTCAATCAGCATAAGTATATATATATATATACATACGACTAGTTTAAAATTTCGTAAATAATTTCACGTAAATTTAAATCTTTTATTTAAAAATGATAAAATTATATAGTGTTTAATTTAATTTTATTATCCTAAAATAATTTAAAAAATATTATTTATAATAATAATTTTTAAGTAATAGTATTTAAACACTCCATATCATTTGATCAAATGATAAAAAAAATAATTAAATAATATTTTAAAATTAAATAACTCATTTAATACTATCTCGTTATTAAACAAACTCTAGGTTACAAACACAGTTTAACACATGCTACACACGGACGGGTATATAGATGCTGGCAAGTTGAAGAAGGCAGGTATTTGCATCTCATTGGTCAGATGCTTTGCGTAACTTGTCAAAACAAATTAAGCTTAAAGTGGTAAAGCTAAGCTAAGTCAAGAAAAAGAAAGCATAGATTTCATGCCTCTGAGAGACGTTAGGAACCACCTACAACATATCAAATCAAATTTGGTTTTCAGATAAAAAAAATTACATGAGGTAAAAACACTTTTATTAATAGATGTGGATCCTCTACTAAAATATTTTCATCTTTAAATTAAACATGCACTCAATTTGTAAATAATTTTTATTCAGATTTTTTTTTTTTTGAGAAAGTCTTAATTTCCCTCTTGGGGAATAATTCTGTTTATTTAGTTATCAGTGATTATATTTAAAAAAAAAAAATCTTATACACTCTTACCTACTCAAATTATGACAGGATTGAAAAAAAGAAAGATTGCAGAGCTAATATATGAATTACGACGAGATTCATGTATACTTGAAATTTATTTGAAATTGAATTTATGACGAGTAATCAAATTAATTGTGACATAAATTTTCTACTTTGATGGCTTCATCCAAATTGGTTTTCAAAGATGCGGAAGGAAAAGTTTGGATTTGATGGAAGAAGAAAGAGGTGGGTTCACGACACAGTTAGATGAAGGGTATGGGTATGAGAGAAAAAAAAGTGCAAAACGGGAACAATGCTGCACTCTATCGCTAGTGCGGCTATTGCAGAAGCAACCGACGACATCAAGCATGGTGATCTTATCTTTAACTTAAGACTTGATAGTGTTTGCAAGAAAGGGGTAAAAATAATGTTAAAAAATAGAAGGAAAGCTTGTGTAATTTCATTAAACATCATATATCATATTAGAGAGACTTGTGTAATTTACTCTTAAACTAAAGAAAGGGGTTGCAAATAGTAATAGACGGTATTAATAATAATGGCCAGATTGTTAAGACAAAGGCTTGGTGTGTTGTTTCGATCCATTGACAGAAGCTTGCTATATAAGTATTGAACGATATTATAATTAGGTTTTGTGAATGATTAATGTTTTGTCCCGTGCATTCGACGATATTATAATTATAAGATTTTCTTCCTTTTTTTTTGTGAATGATTAATAAGATTTCCTTTGATCCCAAGTCAAATTAGTTTTCCGCCCAATTCTAATTGTGCTAACAAAGCAATTTCGACTTTTAGTTACACTTTAATTTTCAAACCCTTCAAATCTAATAAAGAAAAAGTATTCACGCCAAAAACAAAATTGGGTACTTTTGGTGTCACAGAGAACTCTAAGTCAAACATAAAATTCCCCAGTTTCCTTTATAATCAATCTTCTAACCTCTCAGCAATAATCTGTAAAAAAAAAAAAAAAAAAACACCTCTGAGCAATATTATGAGCCTCTCGGTATTTTGTTTTACAAATTCCATCCTATTGATTAAATGCCGAAATTTTCGAATATTGCATATACAAACTATATATTAGATCAGATAATATTTATTAGAGTAAAATCTATCGTAAGAAAAAAAAAGAAACACGTACATTTTACCACCAAACAACTTACGTTATTTTTTACAAATTTTATCATCGAACTTTTCTTTTTACAAATTTTATCACTAAAATGTTTTAATTTTACACATTTTACCGATCAATTTTTATTTTTGTAAATTTTACTATCTAAAATTTTAATTCTTAAGCATTTTATCATAATGTTGATAACAAAACAACTTATTTTCAATAAGGATTATTTTTATGTTTTGCGTTGAAAGATGTTAAAAATCCAATCTATTTAATAATGATTGCATTTATATTATTGAAATTTGTCATGATTCCAAAATTTTGAGGATGTTTCACCTTAGTGAATACATTTCTAACATGGATGAGGTTAGTTACTATTAGTTTTTTTTTTTTATTTTGGCTTATATATTTAGTAACATTGATATCCAAGAATCATAACCAAACTTTCAATTAATCCGATGATAACTTTAATTATATCTTTTGATGGAAAATTGTCTGTTTAAAATACATTGTTATAATTTAAGTACTAAATAAATACTATTTACATTATGATTTTTAGAACGTTTAAATTTACTAATTTATTGTCTATATCTATATTCTTATGATTGTGAGATATATTTTAAGTTTCACCAAATTTTTATTGATTAAACAATTTTATCAAATTAAATGTAAATATACATTAGTTTGTAATATGTGGACAAAATATGAAAACAAAGAGTCACAGACCATCATACAATAAATAATCGATTAATGGTTATTAACCATAATAAAATTAGATACACATAATTGACCAATTTTTAGAGTAAATGTATTATTAGAAGAGAAAGTAAAGTTATCAAAAAAAATTATGAAACTCTTTCTTTAACTTCTCATTTCACGATTGAGAAACCATCCCTCTTCTTATTCTCTTTAACTTCACAACCTGTGTTTATCTGTTATCTCAATAGTCATATTTTGGTTCCAATATCACATTTTGTTTGAAAGGATGAGGTTGTTGAAAAATGAAGAGACCAAAAGAGGTGATTTATAAACTAGCATTGGGTGAATTCATTTTTCTTTTAAATTTTTAAATGGCACACATGTACTTTATTCTCATCAAACCTATATTCAAATTATATACATGTTTTCAATAGTTAGAATTTGAATATGGAACGTCTGTTGTATTTTTATGTTTAAATTAGAATATGTTAAGGTTGATCAATTATTTTTGAAAAAGTTTGGTGATGATTTTGATCATATAGTCACATTCATACATAAAAATGGTTACCAACATTTTATTAGTTAGAATAAAATAGTTTTTGAAAGATGATTGAAAAGGTCTTAAGAAATTATACAAGTTAAACTTTAATTATGGAGTCTATTTTAAATACGTTGAAAAATCTATTTTTCAGATTTGTTTTTTTTTTAAAGAACATTAGATATAATAAAATGACATGATTAAAAAAAAAACAAAAGAGAGTTAATGATAAAATTCATTCAGTATTTTGTAAATGAAAGTTAATTGGTGAGTTATGTATTTTGTTAATTTACTTTTTTTTATTATTATAAAACATTAAATTCCTCATTTTATATCGTTATTGCATGTTGAGTTTGGTGAGTATATAGAATAATGCAAATTCAATAATATAATTCTATGTGGTCTTAGTGAAGTTTTAAAAAAATACAAATTGATTATTAAAAAGGTTCTAGAATTAAAACAACAATAAAGATGGTGTATAATTGAAAAGTTGGGTGGTAAAATTTACAAAAATAAAAGTCAAATATTAAAATTCATAAAATAATAAAAATTGAGTAATAAAATAGACAATTAAGTTAAAAATAAATTTATTTTATTTATTATTATCTTTTAGTGTGCGTGTAGGAATAGATATTGAAAGCATGAACAAATATACGCGGTCCAATAACTTATTTAGAATCAATTTTATTATTTATTATAAAAGAAAGTTATATATATCATCTGTCATGATTATATTTTTTTTTATTAATTTTTTAAAATTTATACATTCACTATTATCTTAAATATAATTATTTAGGTCATTAGAATTGATATATATTCTTATTCAATTACTCAATTAAATAACTAAATTTTAAATCAATTATTAAGTTTTATATAATATTTATTTTGTAATATGTATATATTTTTTTCTTTGAATGATTTTATTATTTTATTTTCAAATTGATATATCAATAAATTATTATATATTTAATTAAATCACTAAGAGATAAAAAAAAATCCAATTCGATAAATATATGATTAGAATAATACACAACTGTTTATTAACAAGTGCAATTTCACGAAATCATTAATTTTTGAAGTTTAATATGTCCCTTTTAAGTCATTATTCACATTTTAGGATTTTGTTTATAATTTATTGATTTATAATTTATAGATTATATTTTAAGATTTTATTGTTTATGATTTTATAATTTATAATTTATTATCTAAGATGAAGTATTTATGATTTATATTTCTAATATTTGATTGTTTTTTATTTATCTTTTAAGATTTAAGGTTTAATATGCGTGATTTATGTTATAGGTTCATGCTTTTTATATTTTATGAAAGTATGAAATCAACATTAAAATATCTTAAAATTTGAATAAAAAAAAAAAATCTTAGAAAACGGAAAAAAATAAAAAAAATCCTCTGCAAAGTGAAAAAGGGTTCGAGAAGTGAAGCGAGTTCATCGTAATTTGTGCCCCTTTAATATTTTCCCTCTTCTTTCTCTTCCTCAACCTTCAATCGTGTCTCCTTCGCACTCCGAGACAGACACTCAGACAGCGACATATTTTGTTAGTGTTAGGTTTCACTTCCTATGACATTGCAAACCAGACAACTCTAATCCTAATCCTAATCCTACTATCCGCAATGGTAGCTGGCAAGGCCAAGCTCTCTATGGGTTTCCCAAAGTCTCCGGCGCCCCCTACTCCTCCGCATTCCACCCCCGGCAAGTCCTCCTTCACGCGCTCCTTCGGCGCCTACTTCTCACGCTCTTCCGTTCAGGTTCAGCCCCGCCCCTCCGACGTCCTCGACCTCCTCCGCCTCGTCGAGGACCTCCGCGAGAGAGAGTCTCGCCTCAAAACAGAGCTTCTCGAATACAAGCTCCTCAAGGAAACCGTCGCCATCGTCCCCCTTCTCGAAAACCAGATTTCCGCAAGGGACGCTCTAATCCAAAGCAATGCCCAGAACATGGCACAGATGGAAGCAGAGAACTTGAGGCTTAGGAACGACCTCCATGAACTCAAAACAGAGAACCGTATAAAAACTAAAGCGTTGGAGGATGAGATAGCGGAGCTGAAGAAAACGGCGTCGGATCACGTTTGCAAGGCGTTCCAAAACGACGAGCATTGTTCTTCGTTGAGGCTTCAACCACCTTTGGAGGTGCCAGCGAGGCCAAATTTTATTAAAAGTTTGAAGAAAACGGCTTCGGATCATAGAAGCGTCAACCACAAACACTTTGAAGCTACTGTTGTTGCGGATTTTAAACAAGAGGTGGCGGAAACTGAAAGGCCGCGTCGTGACTCCGAGGAACTCGCATATTCTACTGAGTCCAGTTTAACCAGGTCACGTGCACCTCGTGTTCCCAAACCACCGCCGAGACGGTCGTTGTTTTCTTCGACTCCCCATTCTTTGTTCTCCGATTCTGGGGTGTCGGAGAACAGCAATGTCGAAACAGAGCACGTGATTTCGCAACCTCCGAGAGTGGCTCCGCCGCCGCCGCCACCTCCTCCCAAGGCTGCGTCTAAGGTTGCTCCGCCTCCTCCGCCACCGCCCCTGAGGGGGAGTAGGCAGGTTACGGCGAAGGTGAGGAAGATACCGGAAGTGGTGGAGTTCTACCACTCGTTAATGAGGAGGGAATCGCAGTCCCGGCGGGAATCTCTCTCCGGCGCGGTGGAAGTGCCGCCTACGACGGCGAATCCACGTGACATGATCGGCGAGATTGAGAACCGTTCATCTCACCTGCTCGCAGTAAGTGTGTCTCCTGTTTCTACTGAAATTGCGGTTTTGCCACTGGTGTCAGTGTCAAACTCAAATGCAAAGTACTTACTAGCATGCTTTAATTTGAAATGGATTTTTTTGCTCATAAGACAGTGGTTAAATTCGAATTTGGATGCTCATGACTTTGACAATGCAGCAAAGAAGATAGTCACTTTATGGAATCTCTTTTTTAACTGTCGAACTTAAAATGGGAAAAAAAGAAGCAAAACCTTCGTTTAACTGAAAATCAATTAATGTCGAACAGTGTTATTAGTTTTAGGTAAGTGATCACTGATCAGAGTGCCTAATTGCATTCAATAGAGATGGTTTTGTTTAGTTTTTCGCATTAACAACTGAATCATCTTTCATTGCTTTCAGATAAAAACAGATGTTGAAACACAAGGAGACTTTATCCGATGCTTAATCAAAGAAGTGGAAGCTGCTGCATTTACAGACATTGAAGACGTTGTGCTCTTTGTTAAATGGCTTGATGACGAGCTTTCGTATTTGGTGAGGACTTGATTTTTACTACAATTTAAAACATTTTATCCTTTCATCACATTGGTCCTTAATTTTATATTATTTGATCACATTGTTCTAAGTTTCCATAGTTTTTGTTTTAGGTGGATGAACGAGCAGTGTTGAAACACTTCGATTGGCCGGAGCAGAAGGCCGATGCCCTGCGTGAGGCTGCGTTTGGGTATTGTGATATGAAGAAGCTAGAATCCGAGGCTTTGTCGTTTCGTGATGATCCTCGGCAGCCATGTGGTCCAGCCCTTAAGAAGATGCAGGCTCTCTTTGAAAAGTATGTGTATTCCTGACCCACATGCGAATATAATAACAACATGATTTGTAAAATGTTTATTTGCACCACACAGCTTCAGAGAACACTAATGTAATGTTGTGTTTAAAAATGGGTTATGGCAGATTAGAGCATGGGGTTTTCAATATCTCGAGAATGAGAGAGTCAGCAACAAATAGATACAAAGTCTTCCACATACCTGTGCATTGGATGCTTGATAATGGTTTTGTGAGCCAGGTAATTTCCATGCATCGATTGGAAAGTTACATATATGCTTAGTATATACGAGTGATTAATGGCCAAAAGTTTTTTCAATTGATTTAGACTATTCCAAATTATTTATTTTGTGGATTTCTAAAATAATTATTTGTTTAATAGCGTTTGTTACTTTGTTACAATAAATATCAATTCCTTAAATTTCATCATGTCGGAATGATACAAACCAAACACTAAAAAACATTTGCGTCGGTAAAGTTAACTACTCTATGCCGCGTCTAGTGTAATCAATAAGATGCATAGCTGGTAGCAAAATGACAAAGCAAAGGTTGGATTCTTACTCGTTTCTCTGTGCAAATCTCTGCATGCGCAGTTGCGAACATGTGAACTCACAGATCTCTAAAATCCATCTGTTTGTCTGCGTAGTGATTTAAAATTGAATAAAGAGAAAGAGATTCTCTATTCTTGACCGTTAATATCTTTGTCGCACTCAAATGGCACTAGGATGCAATGCATGGATTATGGATAGTACATCGTACATTCAAAATGCTATAAATAATTACATGAATAATAGTAATAGAGTAACAAAAGGGCCATATCTTTCTTAAACGCAAATAAAAAACATATAATGAGCCTTGGATAGCTTGGTAGGTTGCTATTTACTGTATGATAAGGTAAATTCTCAAATATTGGTTAGCTCATTTCAATATTTTGTACCTGCAACGTTATATTGTGACAATGTGACAGATCAAGCTGGCATCTGTGAAATTAGCCATGAAGTACATGAAGAGAGTCTCTGCTGAGCTTGAGACAGGTGGTGGTGGTGGTGGTCCCGAAGAAGAGGAGCTCATTGTCCAAGGAGTTAGATTTGCATTTCGAGTACATCAGGTAAATCCTACATATATGTTCAATGTTGGAAAAATAATACAAAACAGGCACCTGTTCTAATGCAGAGAAATTAAGCATATAGGGCCATTTTGAGTAACGAATTTGCTGATGTGTTTGGCAGTTTGCTGGAGGGTTTGATGTGGAAACAATGAGAGCATTCCAAGAATTGAGAGATAAAGCGATGTCATAGCCAGCAACAAAAATTCTTTTGCAGGTGTGCAACCTGCTAGTGATGGAGCAAACTCAGCTTCATAAAATATTAATATTAATTAGTAGCACCGATTTTGCTGTATAGATAGTGACATTTTGCTTGTGAATAACTGAATACCAATAGAATGGCGATCATTTTATCAGGTGCAATCATAATTCATCCATTCATTAAATTATTAATTAATGAACTACTGGGAAAGGGAAACCAGACATGGAACTCAACCAGAAACACCAATTGTTTCCTCTCGTTCACGTTGGTAGTGTTATTTCCCCATAACAACTTCCTTAATAGTATCATTTTAGTTTTAGTGAATCCTAATACTAGTACTATTTTGTTTAAATTTAAATGATTCATTCGTATCCATTGACTGAATTAATTGAGATGGTTGTTCTTTTATGGCGAATATAAACTTCTATATAACCTTTTTCCTCAATTCAATGTAATTATGAAACTGAACTTAGGGAATAAATTAGAAAAAAGAAAAATAGTACAACAAAGATTCAGCAAATTAGAATAATTTCCTCTCTTTATTTTTAAATTACTTATAGCCTTTTAAGTACTATTTTTTTAAAAAGAATTTTAAGTACTATTTTATTTTCCCATCTCTTTAAATATTTTCAGCGTCATTTGGATCTGGATATATACGTGCCAAAAAAAATTAGTGATGCCTATTGTGTTGTACAAAATCATTGAATTTTTGAGACACCAATAATTCTCTAAAAATAATCATGGCTATAAATACAGAACAGGAATAGTAATATGTATTTAAGAGACTCTTGGTGACCATGTTCAGTACAAGCATAACAGAAGGGAGGCCAGTCATGCAGCTGATTCTTTGATTAAAACTTATGTTTTGTTTAGTTTATGAAAGAAAATGAAATGATTGTTACTTGTTTGGTAGAAAAGAAAATAGAAGAAATAAATACATATATTTATAAAAAGACATAAAGGATCCTAATAAAAATGAGATACAATAATTTTGTTTATATGATGCAATCATGAAGGGTATAATAGTAATTTTAATATCTTACTTTTCTTTTTCTTTTTTTTTTACTTTATTCCCAAATTGGAGAGTGGAGAGAACTAATTTTAGCATAAGTCACACAAATGTTTTGTTTTCCTCTCTTATTTTCAAATGTACCAAAGGAAGGATATATATATTTCTTTCCTCTCCTTCCTTCCTTCCTCATTTCCTCATTTCAAACAATGCATTAGTCTATCTTCTTTGCTTTCAATTTCAAATTTTTGGATTATGAGATAGTTCCGGATTGTATAAACTTTCATCTTCTGCTGATAGATCAGCCACCACTGTTTTTCTACGACCTTTAGCCTTTTGTTATTTCTTCGTTTCACAAAAGAGAGTTATTGAAGCATATTGTTATAATGGTTGAACGTGATAGTATAGGATCCATAAGTTATTTTGGTCTATTATCGGATCCATACTCAAATAGGATGACTCATTGTATGGGTCCATAACTTTCTCGACAATACTCAAATGACAATTACTTCATGCACTTCTATTTTTGCTTCATGCCCCACAAAAGATCTGAACAGACGAAAATACCACCTTAATGCAAAATAAATAACATGTAACTTTGTGGTTTCAATGTGTCTGTTGCGTGAGGATATCTGGTCTGTGAACCTAGCTAAACTAAGAGGAAGTAGGATCGATGTTTAATATAAATATATAATGGGTCATTAACAAGGATTCATCCCCTAACAGTTGCAATGGATCGAATACATGTTTGGATTAGCATTAGTTGCTTTTGCATCAATTGATAAATTTGACATGAATTTTTGCAAAACATGGCTTGTTGATGGTCAACCAAACACAGGCTTAGATGATTAGGATGGATAGATGTTGATTGATGAAGAAATTTGAACCAAAGAGGAGAAGGTTGTTTGGTCTAACAAGGATCATTTAAGATGAATGCTAACATATCAATAAAGCAAATCACCTTTAACTTATTGACAAGTCAATACCACCTATAGCTCCTATACTGAGTATTCGTTGGGTTTTTAAATTTATGTTCTGTTGCGCATTGTACAGTGCAAATAGTGATTTTACACGTGATATATATACTAGGTTTGTAGGTTAGCCTAGGTGTCACTTCTCAAAGTTCCTTTTTAGTTAGATCTAACTACTTATTATACCGTGGTATTATTTTTGTCCCTTTGCTCATCAACCTAATAATGATTAACTATGAAAAAAAAAAACATAACAAATTGTTTAGTTGACGTAAATAGAATACTTATATTTCACTGTCACATGCTTGCTCTTGGTTACCAAGTTTACACGTACCCTTGTAATTAAACAAAGTACTTATATTGGAATAGAATGCAACAATTTTGATCTCTAAGGAACTTATTTTATTTTGTAAATTATTCTTCCAAGAATCCTATAATTTTACAATTGAGTATCTATCCCCGAAATAAAAAAAAAGAAAAAGAAATGATGAATTGAGGTTCATTCATTTGGTGAGAGCTGCATATAGGAGCTGGTTCCACGTGTCAGGTAATCCTGGTAGGCACCAGTGGCTGCAGTCATTGCCTTTATGGGAGCCACTGTAAGCAGAAGGGTGAGCATCCTTCCTTAATTGTGAAAGGAGTGTTATATCAAGTAGATTAACTGGACTACTCATCTTCCTTAACACATTGTTCAATATGCTACTTGCTGGAGGTAGACCTGCTGGATATGTTGATCCAGACATTGGTTCAAGCTCTCCTCTACAGTTTTTTTTAGGTTTATTCCAATCCTCGCCTCTGTTTCAGTTACAAAGATATCATAAATTAATTATGTTTCACTTCTCTGTAATATTACTGTTATAGAGAAGATCAATGGGGTTACTTACTGATAATGTGTAGGAGATATGGCTTGAAAGAAAACTTTAGTTTTGGTAGTATCAACATTCTGATTAACCCAATTAGCCCAAGTGGTTAATCCTTTATTGTATGCCTCCAAACGGTCCATGTTCTTAACCAGATTGGGTCCATCTCTAATATAATCCCATCTGAACACAGCCATCAATGCGGTAATATTCAGAGAAGTGTCAAGTATGCTAACTGTAACAACTTTAAACTAAAATGTTAATGTAATAGTAACCAATAATAATAAGAATATAAATAAATAAATAAATACCCCTGAGATTTTCCAGTGTGGATCCACCAATGCCAGGAGTTGAAAATAAGCATGTCCATGCCTTTCCACGCATTTCCAGCAACAATGGAGTTCAATGTAAGCACTCGCCCCACATTTTCTTGAATTATGTCTACCAAATAAGGTGTGCGGTATAGCTGTATAGTTACTCCATAGTCCTGCACAAACTCCCCAGTCATTATATATCAATCCACTTTCTATGGCTGCCTCTCAATTACATTTACATCATACCCACATATGACATACCAAACAATAAAGTGCATCACAACTAGGACTACTCACCAGAGGCATTCATCCAAATCCAACTGTTATAAAAGTCAACTCATATTCATATATCACTTTTTAATAATAAAATACAAAAAAAAAAACATTTTCGATTACATTTTTCTGTCAATTCAACATAACCTCATCCCGTTATTATAAAACAAGAAACGATACAGATCTAACATACATGATCTTTAATTTTATTTCCCATAGTTAGCACAGTATAAAAGTGATTTAAAGTACTTTGACATAACATCATTTTCAAAAGGGGAAGCATGTAATGGTATGCATGAAATGTTCACGTGAAAAATAATAACAATCTACAAACAATGTTCTGTTCTGTCAATGTCACTTTTTTAATATAATAATGCTATCATTTCACTTTATGCTACACACTTTTATAATTAATAATAATTAATTATTAACTAGCTATTATATGTTAATAATAATTTTATTATCATTTTGAAATTGATTAGTACAGAATAAAAAATAATAAATTATCAACTGAATAAATATATCGGTTAAGAACATGTGGAAGAGATATAATCACAAAAAAATTGAAAAAAACAAAAGAAGCTAAATCTGGATATACTATATATTTATTGGAGCAGTTGACTATAAAGCACTGGAAAACGGTGATTATTCAAACTGCAAGATTTGTCAATTTCTTACGAATCACGTGAATAATTCTTATAATAAAATTTACAGGCAGCAAGACTCTAGATCGCTCTGATCAGAGCATTAGCTGAATTCATCTGGGTTTCCACCTAATGTCAATATAATTGGGAATTGCTACGTACCTAGTGTGATTGAGATCTGAAATTTAGAGCGTTAAAATATTATGTATTTGTAGCTTAACAATATTGACTTGCCATATAAATAAATCGTTTTCAAATAGCAAGCCACGCCAACTACAGTGTCATTTTCTGTGATTGATATAGATCAAGCAAACTAACATAATGAGCCAAATAATTGCGGGAGTCTCCAAGTTGTAATCACAAGTTGACATGCACAGCCTGTCATCTACCATAGATGAATTCAACAATTTCGGGTCAAAATCAGGTCCTTCTCCTAATAATAAGTAGAATTTGGGTTCCCTAAAATGAAAATTATTACTATGTGCGGTTGTTTTCTTCTCTTTTTCTTTTGAGGCATTGGCACTTTTTTAATTCTATTCTTTATTTTGAATATTTGATTGCTCGTGGCCCAGCAAAAGGAATCTTCTCCTATTCAAAGATATATTATTAAAGCGTTAGTTCATCATATCCGCCCTTAACTTTGTGGGCAATGTTTTTCGTATACTTAAATCTATGTAGTTCGACCTTCCACCAATCAACTTTTGAAAAAATACAAAAATGGAAAATTCAATACAGCTTCCCTTCCAAATTCCAACCAACTCTACATTTTTATATTAAAAATGGCAAGTGTGATGTATGATTAACATTAGGGTCAGCTTAGCTTAGTTAAAGTTGTAAGTTTAAACTTTATTGTCACTTATAGTACCCAAAAAGGTAACAATTTTTTTCTATCTTTTATCTCAAAATCTAGCCTGAATTTTGTAAAACATGTGGCTGGAAAAAACAAGGGAAATCAATAAAGGAAGAACCTACATGGAACATAATTTGAAAAATCATATAAATGGAGGAATGTATTTGGATGATAGTATAAAATTATTTTAAATTCTTATTCTCATTTGGAACGCGGGAGGGTTGTATTCACTGAACCTTGTAATTTATAACAAACCAGAAATGAGACAAAGATATGAAAAGAAAAGTAAAACAAAAGCAAACCTGGAAGGTAACAGTGGACAGTGTTTCTTTTCTTGAAATGCCGGTCTTGGTATTTGGCACCGACGCATGAATCATACAGGACAGTGATTCCCACATGTTAAGACTCAGTGAGTCACCCACAAACATTATCTTTTTACCCCTCCACCTGTTCAGGAAATCCGCACCATCGAACCTACACCAGAAAAATCGCAGTGATATTTACAAAAAAGTCATTTATCAAACACTTTCTAGAATAGTTTTATAATTAGTCATGTCCCCTTACAGTTTGGCAGAGAATAATAGAGTGGCCAAAAACAAAACAAATTGAGTAAGTTGATATACGAGAGAGTAAAAGTTAAAACATGTTTTCTTAAATGTGCTATTCAACATGAAATCTGGAAACAAAAGTGGTTGGTCTCTTCCACAGAATCAAATTGAAGCAAAGAACATTTCAGTTGAATGGTTAGTAACACTGTAATTAAGTTGAACTTATGTGATTTTCTGAAGCAACAAATAATTACTTTTTTGTGATTATATCATCCACGAATCCAAAAGCACTATTAATCTATTTCACGTTATTTTTATGGAAAAATGGAAACATAACATATGAAAGCTATATTTCAATGTTACCTATATAAACTACTGCTCAAATATGTTTCCATATTGGACAAAACATAAATGCAATTTTTAAATGCTGTACTTCGATGAAAACTGGAATTTTGCAGTAACTTATGCTGACCTTTAGTAAAACTAAGACAAACTGAAAAATTAGTGCGGAAAAATAATTAAGAAATTACATAAAAGATCCGTTTATTTTTTCCTCATAAAAAATATTGAATCAGGGAAGAAAGTTGGCAGTACCTGGGTATGGAACATGAATCAGGTTTCCAAGCGTATTTGAGGTACTTCTTATCAGGCCTTCCATACTTTTGGCAATCAAACTCAGGATCAATGAAGGGGCAAGTTGAAGAGTCATATAGAGGATAAGAAGGGTCAACCACCCAACTTCCTAGGAACAAATTGCACCCATTTGCTACAACAGTTTTTTTCCCTCTCAAGTCACTGCCACTCACATTGTAGAACTTTGCAGCTCTTGCTTGGTGCAGGGACAAGAGCCAAAACAGGGAGAGCAGAGACAGAGTAGTGACCCTGAAACCCATAAAAAGATGAGAGAGATAAAGAATGGCTGTGAATGACACTTGTGTGTGCTTATGGGTCATATATAGGAAGGAGAAACACGATAAAAACAAATGCTTGGTGGGTTCCCATGGTGTGGTAGGACACTGATCTCTCTCTCTCTCTCGGGGGGGGGGGGGGGTCGGTCTTGGGTGGATTTATCTGTGCTGAGCCTGTGACTGTGGGATTTTAAAATGAAAAAAAAAAAAAGGTTTGATTTTACGGGAAAAATCAAATAATGTTACTTACCACTTAAACGAGGGAACTGAAATGTTCTTTGCATTCCATTCCATTGGTCTAGTACCTAAAATATGACACGGGCCAAAGGGAATCTGTTTCAAATAAACCACTTCACTTGACCTGCAACTCAAGAGATACTACTATTTATATTTATATTTATTTATATCAATGTTAAAATATGTTTTCAGTTGTTATAAATATGGTAATATATATTTAGTTCCTACAAAATCTATTTTTCATTTTTTAAAAGATTGAAATGTGTTTTGTTTTTTTTTTTTTTTAATTGAAGTTAGATTTGTTATCTGAATTTATATGTTACTTTTATTTTATTAAAGTTAGATTCTGCTCTCTAAATTTACATATGTTATTTTATTACTTTTCTTATCTCACACTTTATTTTTTATTCTCTTACTTTATTAAAATTAAAATTAATTTTAATACTTATAAGAATAAAAAATAGATAATTTTTTTTCATAGAAACTAAAAATATACATTTCCTTATTAGAATAAAAACATATTTTATCATTTATATTATATGACAAACGTTAATATGAGTCTTTCTACCTGGGAGGTTTTTGTTCAGGGAAAAGTTTTCTTATTTTGATTGATATTATTAATGATTCTTTCAAATTGATTATTATATTTTTTTTCTTTAGATTAATAAATTAACTTTCAGTTAAAATGATAAATATTTTTTCCATTTATTAATATATTTATTTCCAATAATATTTTTTTTTCGAAATTATATTCTAATTTGTTACACGTTTTCCTTTATTTTCTATCTAAATAAGTTTTTCAAAGGATTTATTAATTATCCGATCGGTGGAATCAAAACATTCTTTGTGTTGATAGGAATTTAATAAATAAGAAAGATATTATTTTTTTAAGAAAAATATTATAGAAAATGAATCTATTTAATAAATGAGAGAGATATATATGATTTTGATTGAACGTGAATCTATTAATCTAAATAAAGAAAAGATAATAATTAATTTGAAAGAATCATTAGGGACAAGTATTAATCTAAATTAGGTAAAAATAAATTATTAATTATTCTTATTGAGTGTAAATTTGCACAAATTAATAAAGGTAGATAAATAATATTTTTAAAGATTTACTACTTGTTTGAGCTGAGATTATCATTGTTTTAAATAAGATATCATCATTTCTTCCTAATTAATATTACCAAAGTCTGTCCAACATGTTTTTGTCTTCCAAAACTGTAGAAGAAAATGGCAGCAAAGTTTGGGTTCCACGTTGTGACTAGCCACCCTCCAGACACATTGGAAACCACCAAAGCCCAAAGGGCAATTAAGATTCTTTTCTAGTTTAGTGGTCTCAACAAACCCACTACACCACGCAACCCATGTCGGCCACAGATTAGACTCAAGCACGCAACAATTTCAAATTGGGTTGGACCCATTGTCATTTGTCTAATTTGGTTATCGTCCATTGTGGCCGGTAAACTAAGCACATCCTATGATCATAAGTCATAACTGGCAATAAAGACCAATGTCTTTTCTACTACTTGATAATCCTACACACTCGCAACATAACAATAACATTTTTTGTCACCTAGTGTAACGATTTTCCCTATTACCACAATAATTTGATTAGAAAATAACGTAACTCAGAGTAAGTCCCTCAATCCTGTCACGCTGACATTGATGTGTGAGTGTAACTAAAATACTTGCCAAATCAAAATTCTGATTTTTTTAATTTGTATTGCACAATTCTTTCAAAATACTACTTTTTATGAAGATGCTTTCACTATTAATGTTACATGATACTGTACTTATTTTATTATCAGCGCCAACAATATTGACTAAAAGGTTCTGGCTTGCAAGCTCTTAGATCCCACAAAAATGAGATAGCGCGCAATTAGGGATAAGAGCAATTCCGATGTATGATTTGTTGATGTATGATTTGTTTAAGTTAATTGTTTATTTTAATACCGTGGGATTTATAATCTCACACGGGTTTTAATTACTTTATCTAAAAATTTACTTTAATGTATAATTATTTATGTGAATGTTTGATTTAATTACGAATACTTATTTATAATATAATTTTATATTTATGACATAATTTGACTAAGTAACATTCCATCGTAATAATAAAAATAAGTTAAATAATCTATTAAACACTTTTATTAAAGATGTTCTAATTGAATGAGAAATGAATAAGCCATTGATATAATTTCCTAAAAAAAAAAGTCATTAATATATTGATAACAAGAAATTGAAGATGCATGTAATAATTAAAATAAGTCATTAATAAAATAAGTGTTTATCTAATAAATGATTATTAGATAATTGATTATTTCAAGATTGAATTTATTTTTTTAAATAAACAAAAACCTATTTATTTTAAACACAAAGCTTAAACAAACACATTACGATTATTTACTTTATTAAAATGAATAATTATTTCATCTAGTTTAAACAAACCAACTTAATAATCCCAAATACTAATATTGTGTGGACTCTATAGTGGGATTTGAGAAAACAATAATAGGGATATTGTGGGAACATGGAAATGTCATTCTTATTTATATATATATATATATTTTTTTTTTTTCATAGAAAAAAAATAATAATAGGGATATTGTTACGTTGTATCAGTATTATCTATAATCTCTAGTTCTCGTGGGATATTATAAATTTATAATTATTTATTTAAAATAAATATTATATCCATATAATATATAAATGAAGTTTTGAATATGAACTTTTGAATATGAACTTTTGAATAAATATTATTACTGAGAGTTTCAATTTATAAGAACTAATAACAATAATTTAAATATACATATTTAACAATAAATTTTAATATAATAAAACAATAAAATAATAACTCATAATATAACAATAAATTTGAAATGGTAACAAGAGTGATTGGTATATAATATAACACAAGTAATTAAATTTTTTTTTTGAATTAAAATAGTAACCAAACTAGTCACTTTATATGATACAACTTTATTTTATAATAATAATAAATTGATATTTTATTAATAACTTAATATATACATGATTAATTTCTACAATTGTACCATTAATTAATTAACTGTTAGTTTTTGGGAAATATATCTAAATATTTTTAAAATGAAAATAAATAAGTTAGTTGTTTTAAAACATTTTGTTATATATGTTTCAATTGTGTAGGATATTGTTTAGATTTAAAAAAAAATCTAAACAGTATCCCCTAACATACTAAACAATAATAACAACTTTTCTTTTTTTAAACCAAACTAAATTTTAGGATAGGTTTGACTTTAAGAATTAAAATTAAGATGTCATTAGTTAATATTTAAATAGTGTGTTGCATGCACTTTAAAAGTCTATATAACCAAAAGCCAAATGCTTCCTATATGCCATATATTTACATGAAGCTGCAAAGAAGGTGAAATAAGATGAGTTCAAAGGTTGATTCAAGTTTAACCACGTCGACATTGGCAACAGCAGCAGCGGATTGGTCAAATCTGTCTTGTGACTTGCTTTCACGAATTGCAAATTCTCTGGGGCTTATTGACTTTTTTAGTTTCCGTGGTGTGTGTAAAGATTGGCGCGTGGTTTCTTCTCAAGTTTCCTCTGAAGGTGTTAAATCTCTTTGGTCTGATCCTTGGCTTCTCGTATACGAAGGAGGGGAAGATATTTCTCACTCTCAGTCTAAGTGTTCGCTTCTAAGCCACGATGACAAACGCTATACTATTAACATCCCACAACTTGATGGAGCAACATGCGTTGCATCCTATGAGGGATGGTTACTTCTCTTTCGCGCTGGTTCATTGTTCTTCTTTAGTCCCTTTTCAAAAGTAACAATAGGGCTTCCAAGTTGTCCTTTCACTGAAGTAACCACCGAGCATGTTGCAGCATTTTCATGTGCCCCCACTTGTGAAGATTGCATTGTTGCTCTGATTAACAGAATTAGTGATTCTGAGTTGGAGCTGTTCATTCTTTGCCGTGGGGAGAATCTATGGGCTAGGCACTGTTTTAATGGGTCTAAATCAAAGTTTCATAGAACTAGGACAGCTTTGTTTTATGAAAGTAAAGAGTTTCACTTTTTGGACGTGGAGAATCGCTTGGTCATCTTTAGTTCTAAAACCAAACAATGGAGTCACTATCGTATACGTGAACCATCAGACTCATCTCCTTCTTTCAGTTCGAATACACTGCAGTATTTAATACGTCAAAACCCTCTACACGATAATAAGAAGAAAAAAGTACTGGTTGGATTATTCGACGAAAATAATGTTTCAATTTCTATATGTGGGACTGCAATTCCAGGCGCCGTCATTCAGAGTGAAATCATTGAGGCAGCAACTCAACCTGAAAGCCGTCGTCTTAGAGGGATATGGATCCAACCCATATATTCTTATGTTCCTCCAGGTCAAACATGGTAAGTTGCGTTATTAATTAGGGTTTCACTTTTCTGGGTTCTCATTTTGCTCACTCTATCATGGGTGTATAATTTATTTCAAATTAATTGGTCTGAGAAACAGTTCTTAATTGTTAAGGATTTCAAGATTTTTTTTTTTTTTTTTAAATTGTTAATCGTTCGTATACTTTATCTATATATGACCATGACGAGTTCTGTTTATACTTTATATTGCTATCACACATTTAAAACATTTGTGAACACTTCACACACGATTATTTGAAATATGTTTGTTAAAGGATCAGAGTCCCAGCTTGGTTTAATTGGATATTCAAATGGTGGTTTCTGTGCAATTTTTATGTTTAGGAATTGATTTTAGATCTGAAATAGATTCGAGTTAAAATAATTTTAGATAACAAAAAAATATTGAAATTTAATACTACTTTGTTTTAAAATAAAAAAAGTATTTAAATCTGAATAATTTAACTTCAAATCAATATCATAAAATTAATTTTATGAATGCTCACCTATGTATGCACACATAGAACTGGAATGTTCATCACCAAAGTTGTGTTTGACTCTTAAAAATTCCAATTCTATTTCAGATCTTTCTTTTAATGTTCATCACTAAAATTGAGCTTGCCTCTAACTTCAATTTAATAGAAACTAGTTTTTTTTTTCCCGTGCACGGAATATTTATTTAATCATGGTAATTTTAAAATTTTAAATATAATATATATAATAACTAAAAATAACATTATGAATATAAATAATAAATCTGATCTATTTTTATTTAAACAAAAAATAATAATTATTTTTTAATAAAAATATTGCATATTTATTATTTTTTAATTTAAATGAATACTAATAAAAGAATTATTTAAATAGATACAAATCAAAATTTAATTTAAATTAATACCAATAAAAATTAATTAATTAAATAAATATTAATTTTAAAAAATTAATTTCAATTTTATAATAAATGGATACCAACCACAACTTGTGAATAAACATGTTAGAATTATTTGATTTGAATAATTTAAAATTTTCTGTATTTTCAAAAACAAACAAAATAATATCTTGACATGTAAAAAAAAACATTTTTAACAACATGTACAAAAAAATTAAATATTTTTAAACAAATATATTTGTGTTATGAATAATATATTTATGGTTTGCAAAAAAAAAAATATTTATGGTTGTCCATAAATATATTGAGGAATAATACACTTCTCACTTTACTCTCTTAGATTCTTCTCCGTCTATAGTCTCTCGTTTTCTCTTTATTTATAACACGTTATCAGCACGGAGCTCTTGCCTCCACTGAGTAAAAGAATAACTTATTTGTGAGTCAACAACCCAAGTAAGATTACCTTCATTATTTCTTTACAAATCACATTATATATATGATGATACATTCCATATGTGATTTCTTCATTTACATGTAATGTGTCACAAAATGATCATGAAAGATTTAAAAATAAGAGAATTTTTCTCCTGTGAGAGAAAATCAAATGATCATAAAAGATTTGAAAAAAAAAAAAAATCTCCCTGTGTGAGAGAAAATAAAATGATCATGAAAGATTTGAAAATCTTCTAAAAAAAAAAAATTCACCTTGGAAATCAAATGATCATGAAAGATCTAAAGATCTTCTAAAAAGAATTTTTCTCTCCTTGATAATGAAATGATAATGAAAGATCTTAACAATCTTCTAAAAAGAAAAGAATTCCCCCCCCCCTTAAGTGAGAAAATAATAAAATGATCATGAAAGATTATGAAGATCTAGTTAAAGTTAAAGAATAAGTTTTCTCTCTTTTCATTTTATTCTCTTCCTTGAAGTGAGAAAATAATATAAAAGTGAAAATAATTTTTTCTTCCTCAGAAGTAGGAGATAAGTGCACAATGTAACATTAGCTTATGACCCAAGAGGGGCATAAGCTAATATTACATTGTGTATGGGTCTCCACATTTATGATTGAGAGAACCCCTGAAGTATAATTATTTTGTACGATTTTTTTTTATGGTGAATAATGTATGATTATTTTGTACATTTTCTATTTACACCATTATTATTTTTATTAGTAATGTGTTCCTGAAATAGCAACATATTCTAAAGAAAAATCATGAGTCTTGCTAAATTGGTTTTGTTCCATTCCCAAAAGTGAATAGAACAACTTATGATCATTATAATTCTGAACAAACTGGTGGTCGTAGTAATAACCCATTAGAAGTGACAAACATATGAACAATACATGATATCATTATCATGACAAATATCATTGATTATGTACTTGTCGTACACCAAAGTATTTGATTGAACACTTTTTAAGAATCCCTTAAAAATAAGGGGAAAAGGATTAAAACTCATTTCGCCCATGAAAATGGTGATTCTGACTATGATCATATATATATTACTCATTTGGATGTCGCTTATTTATTTGGAGAAAAATAAATAATTTTTTTATCCTCAAAGAATGAGAACAAGATCTATTATTCTTATGTTAATATAAAAGAATAATTCTTCCTCACTTGAAGTGAAAAAATAATGAAAAAGAGTTTTTTTTTACTGTTTAATAAAATCTCAATTTGTAGATATCAACTTGACACTTGATATTACACTTCTTCCAAAGTTTAGGTGTGCTTAATATTGGGTTAAAAGATTACTAATGACCAAATACAATATGCATTTGTATTCATGTTATATGCTAAAACACTCCTAAAAGTAAGTGCATGACAAAAATATTTAATTATTTTTTATATAGACAATTTCGTGATCTGAGTCATGATCATTGGTTTTAAGAATACTTTTTTTCATCAGAAGTGAAAAAGTAATGTGTGCCCACCAGAAGTGAAAAATTCATGTGAAAATTTGATTACCTAATTGGTAATGTAAGTGTCAAGAAATAAATTTTCTCGTAATATATACTTGAGTTTAGAATAAATAAAATGTTTTGTTTATTTGTGGTAAAATGCGAAAATTCAATGTTAATACTATTTATGGTACTATAAATATAATTAAGGGCTCCAAAAGAGCTAATATATTAATACATATAGAGGAACAAAGTTGTATCTTACAAATGCGTTTTACTCAAGCTAAGTATAATGGAAATACATGTTATCGTAAACTTGAAGTTTATGAATCAAAATAAATTTGATGTTTGACAAAATGACATGTTATGATGAAAAAACATAATATCATAAACCAGAAGTTTACAAATCAAATTGATTGTTTGGCATGACCGATTGAGTCATCCTGTATCTATTATAATGTGAAGAGTAATTAAAAATACATATGAACACTCATTGAAGAGTCAGAAGCTCTCCAGTTCAATGATTTCTCTCATGTATTACTTGTTCCTAAGAAAGTTAGAAATTGAGGATAAATTCTTTATATTTTTAGAACAAATATACGATAATATTTGTGAACAATAACCAATCATTGGATCATGGATCATTTAAGTACTTTATGGTTTAAATTGATGCATCAACCACATGATCACATGTTAGTTTGTTCTCAACTTGCAACCAAAAGTTTGCGAAAATGTTAGCTCAGTTTATTTAACTAAGAGCATATTTTCTTGATTAATTGATTAAGAAAATCCATCTTGATATTGTTGGTGAGTTTACATCTCATGTTATTAATAGTGACTGTATGACTATTGGATTTTATATTGAAAACCTTGTAGAATATGTTCATATTCATACACAAAATGGACTGTTGACACTTATTAAATATTTAAAAGTGATTGCAAGACCATTACTCATGAGATTGAAACTTACAATGTCTTATTAGGGATATGCAACATACAATGTTGCAATATTTATTCAAATCTCATCAACAATTTAATTAATTAATTCTCCTCTCTTGAAATTGCTTTGAATTATCAAGCTTATATTTCAATCTAATATTTTTTAGATGTGTTGTATATGTCCAAATATTAGTCCAATTGTTCAATCATAACACACTAAGATGACTTCTAGAAAGAAGTTGAAAATATATGTTGGGTATGAATCTCCATATGTAATATGATGAAATCATCAACAATAAATTTATTTACGACTCAATTCGTCGATTGCTATTTTGAGATTGTTTTCCCAACATGAAGAGGAGATAGTAAGCAGTTGGAAAAAGGAGATTAATGATAATGAATTATCATTATTTTAATCCTCCTACTAAACAAATTGAACCGAAAATTCAAAAAATAATTCATTTATGAAGTTTAGTCAAAGAGTGACTAAATCATATGTATCAAATGCTAATGCTCCAATAAAATTGATGTCCTTATTGGACAATAATGCGAAACGAGTCTTAAACACGCATGAAGCGTGATAGACTTATTGGTTCTAAAGATAAAAATCTTCAATTACGAAAAAGAGCTAAGAAATAAGATGGTCAAATTGAGGTTATGAGAATGTTGAAAGATTCCTCTGACATAATTATATATTTAGTTTTAGAAGAACTTAGGTACCTGAATTTAGTGAAATAAAAAGATTTCATATTATATTATGAATAGAATAAGATGGAATCGAAATAAAGTCAGCGTTGACAATGTATTAACACATAATGTAATGTTAAATGTTATAAATAAAAGTAATGATCAAGAGTTGAAGTCTACCGAGGATTGTAGACAAATAAATAATTGGCCAAAATAGAAAGACTCAATTGAGATAAAATTATACTTGTTTCCTCAAGTGAACGATTATTATACTTGTAGTCTATATACCTGAAGATGTAAAACCTGGTTAGGTTTTTGAATATGTAGTTCATACTAATTGAAAAATCAATTTCAATTTTTGGACCTGTAGTTCATATGCTCGAAGATGTAAAACCAATTAAGGTTTTTGGACCTGTAGTTCGTACACTTGAAGGTGTAAAACTAGTTAGATATAAATAGGTCTTTGTGCAAACACGAAATGAAAATGGTAAAATTATGAGATACAAAGCACGCCTTGTTGCTTAAGGATTTTCACAAAAACTTAGCATTGATTTTGGAGAAACATATTCACTTGTATTGGATGCAAGTACCTTTAGGTACTTAATTAGCTTGGTTGCATATGAAGGCCTTAATTTACATCTAATGGATGTTGTTACGGATTTCAAGAAAACACTCTTAGCATATTTGATGTTTGAATTTCAAAAAAAAAATTTAGGATCATTATAAATAACTTAAATAAATAAATTTCAAATTATTAATTTAACCTGTAGTATTTATAACATTCCTAAAAAAAATTAAATTTTAGGAAAGTATTTATAAGAGCTTTAAATAGTTAAAGTTAATAAATACAAAATTACTAATTTATTCACACATATTTTTAGTTTTTTTATATAAAAAAATTAACCCCCCATCTTGATCGGATCCTAAAATACATACAAGGACTTTTTTTTTTTTTTTTTTACATTGAACTAAATAATAAAAAATATTTTTCTTATTACAAAAAATAAAGAATATAAATTACACGGTAAATTAAAAAAATATGATAAAAAATATATTTTAAAATTATCTATTTTTATCCTTTATTTAAAAATCAACAATTTATTTTATTGACATAATCAAAACCACGTAAGTGTACTTAGTGCAGATCATAAATATTAATAGAAATTTTAGTGTATAAATAATTATTTTATACTATACCTCTAAAATCTATAAATAATTAAATATCAAATTAATATTATATAAAAAACAAACTGTTAAATAAATGTAGGAAACAATTTAGTTTGAATTTAAAAGGTTAAAAACTTATAATAGGATGTTATTTTATCTCCAATTATTATTTTTTGATTTTTGAAATAGTTTTTCACAAATTAAAATATTAATTACAAAATATTATTTTGAATTAAGGTTTGGAGTTATTCTATTTTCAAATCAAACGATTGAAATTTTATCTTTATAACTTGATATTATACTTTAAAATTTCAATGAATATCATTAGTTAAAAAAAAATATCGAGAGAAAAATTTGTTTACATTTAAAAAAATATCCAGAATTCAATTAAAGGGAAAATTTAATGTTGTTTTTATATTATTCAATAAATTATTTTTATTAATTAAATGCAATTTAAAAAAATATTAAAAAAATCCATTTATTTAATAGTTATGATAATAATTGATTTTCGTTCATTAATAAAAAAAAAAATTCCAATCAATCTCCCTATTAATTTTCAAAATAATTATATACACGTACTTAAATTATAATTTTATATATTTTTGATAATTTTAAAGATAATTTTATTTTAGTGTTTTCTATATACAACAAAAAAATTATGTTTTTTAAATATATGATTACTATTTTTTTTTATTTCTCTCTATAAATAAATATTATGTTCTACATATATAATGTTTAATAAAAATAAAAATTATTATTATAATATAAAATACTATTCATCTATAATTCATGTAATTTTTCAATAAATAATTTTGGTTTAAAAATAATTTTTGTAATTATTCTTTTATCCTTATAAAGAGTGGAAAGCTTAAAATTAACATTTTAGACTTGAAATTATGAGAAAATACAACTTAAACCATTACTATTTTAGCCTTAAAAAGAAAAAAACATAAAATTAATAAATTGCCATTAATTTTATTATTTTAATATATTAAAAAACAATATAAATTATTTTGTAAGCATTAAGACAGTATTACTATACATATAAGCATTATAAAAAAATATAAATTTTTAATAAATATATTGAAAACTTAAAGATATCATTACAATATAATTTGAATTAATTTAAAATTAGAGAAATATATTCAACCGAAGAATATCAATACAAATAACCTTTCAGTGAACAAATTCAAAATTAAAAAAATACTTAAAAATCAAAACCTAAAGAAATTACAAAAATTAATTTAATCTTTCCAATTTTGTTAGCTCCTTCATTCTAATTTGATAGAACAAATTGCTTTCACATCTTCACGTTTTAATTCATATGACAGAAATATTTTCAAATTTGAACCTAAAGATAAAAATAAAATAAAATTAGCATATAAGAATAATAAAAATAAATTTAAAAAGAATAGATATTAATGGGATTTTGGGGAATCAAATACATGTCACCATTTTGAAAGAAAACAAAAAGAACAATAATATTGTATTAAAAGAAGATAAAAACAAAACTTTTTCATATAAAATATTTTTTTTCCAAGGGAATAAGAAGTTATTTTAGAGATGCAAGAAAAGAACATACCTTTTTTTTTTAACCAACCATATATCACAAATTGCATTTTTTTATACAATATATTAAAATAAAAATAAGAAAACAAACCAAACAACCCATCATTCTTTCTTGTATAAGAGAGAAACAAAACTATATTGAAAGTAAGAAAATAGACATTTTAGAATTGCAGAAAAGGAACATTTACAAATGACCCAACTCACAAATTAAAAGAAAAAGAAATTATTCCAAACAAACAAAAGAAGGAAATCCCCTTTATGTTTTATGTTTTAAATTAAATAGATGAAAGAGAAAAAACTTAATTACATAAACAATGAATTTTAAAATATTGTCCCAAAAATAAGATTCATTTTGTAGTCTTACTTGTGAGTTGCCTCTATTTATACTGAGAACAAAATACAATATTTAAAGGTTAAGGTTAAATATCTATTTATCAAATATAAGAATTTCAAACTTCTTTTTTAGTTAACTTTTTAAAATGTTATCTCCACGAGTTACATCCACTTTTAGTTTTAGTAAACATATAGTTTGATTTAATTACTTTATTTCAAAAATCAATTTTAACTAAAAAGAAAATTTTAAAATCAATTTCATTCCACATTAATTTTGTAAATAATGCTCATCGAAAAATACACTAATTTTCTAAATGAATCTTTATGTTTATGACAATCGAACTTCACTTTGTATTTGTGCTATTATATTATTTGATTTTAAATGTTAACTTATGAACCCTTTCAATATTTTAACTAAGTTCTGTTTTATTAATATAGGTTAAACTTTGTACTATATTTTTTTTTATTTAGTTCTTCGAGTGAGTAAAGTACTATTTCTCCGCCCTGTATATGATTTTGACACAACAAATAAAACGAGATTATAAAGGAGTAAATATTGAGCCAAGGAATTGCATTTGCATAATTGCATGTTGTCCTTTCCCAGAATTATCTTATCGATCACATGTTACAGCTTTTCATAATTGCATCCGCCTCACTTCTCAAAATCGCATTTTTAACATTAAAACTTCAAAAAATAACAAATCAGGTAGTAGTCTTTTTTACTGTCCAATGTATCACTAAGTTTAGAAACCAGTACTGGATGGGAAAATGATTATTATTCACACACAACAACCTAACACAAGAAAGAAAACAATAAAAAAAATAATAAGTGTTATAGAATAATAACGAAAGATAAGGAATATCTTTGAATAAAATGACAGAAAGGCCGCAAGGCCCAATTTTACATCTTTTGCTCTGCAGCCCAAATTAAATTTAAAAATAAAATAAAACAATAAATGGTGGAGATGCAGGGGATCGAACCCTGTACCTCTCGCATGCAAAGCGAGCGCTCTACCATTTGAGCTACATCCCCATCTTTTAACACTGAAGGTATAAAATATTAATGAATGTGATTTAACTACAATGCAAAATGACAAAGAAACATGATCCTCTCTCCCTCGACCCTCATCGCTTTATGAAAGTTGAAAGTAGTGAAACAGAGAGGTGAGAGAAAAAAGAAGTGGATAATGGCTTCGTTATCGGTTTGCATAGGCATGAGAGCACCCAGTCCCTCAGCTTCTCTGATTCTCACAGCCCCAAAACCATCTTCACTCTCTTTGAACGTTACCAGCCGCAGCACTTGCTCCATCGCTCGCTCTCCCCTTCTTCATTGCTCCTTTCTCTCTTCTCCTTCCCATCTCTCTTCCCCTTCCTCCATTTCAGGTACCTTTTCTTTTCAATTTCATTCTACCTTGTTTCCCATGGTTTCATTTCGGAAGTGCTTATAGGGGTTCATGTTGCTAATTGGTGTCGGCAAAAAGAATTGTTTTTTTGTGGTTGGGATTAATTTAACTTGAACATGCCCACGTTTTAGTCAATTGGGATTAATTATGTAGCAAACTAGCAATGTTATTTTCAAATGCTTCTTGCATTTTTGGCATTTTGGTTTTCGGATATGCAATTAAAGAAGCTTTCTGCCTGCTTCCACGGCTGCATTCGGGGTGTATTCCAGATTGAGGAGTGAGGAGGGCCATTTTATTTTTAATCCTAGAATCCCTAATTGTAATTTGTATGTGCTGAATGAGTACATCCTTGTTCTTCTATCTCTAAGTATAGTGATCTGGTTTTAGTTGTAAATACTAACTAGTAGTATCTGTAACATTAGTAGAGTTTATATGGAGGCTGAACTCCTTGTCCTTGGTCCTCCTATCTCAAAGTAAAGAATTGTGATGGAGAAGAGATTCAAATGGTTCCAATAGCCTGTGTCAGTTAGGAATACGTTAATGACATCCTTTCATAAAGTAATACCTCAGTCTAACATTATAATTCAACATATTTTGCCAATGGAACTTCCTAGCAAATAACATGGCAACTGTTAACTTTTTGTTAGTGCTAACTGACTAGCTTCGAATTGTTTGGCACATTTGTTTAATGTTGCATATGGCCATTGTTGTTGTTGATTTGCTTAATCCGCATGTTGAAGATAAAATTCTTGTTAAGATTTAGCTTGACTTGATCTTAACTAAAGTTTCAATGTTAAGGGTTGTCACTTGGATTGGATCTGACATCTAATGCTGGAGCAAGAAGAGGAAAAGGTTCTGGTTCTGGCCTTGTTGTGAGGGCAGGCAAGGCTGCTCTTTGTCTGACTAAGAGAAGCAGATCAAGGAAATCATTGGCACGCACTCATGGTTTCCGCAAACGAATGAGCACAACCGGTGGAAGAGCTGTTCTAAGGCGGCGCCGCGCCAAGGGACGGAGAATCCTTTGCACCAAAACCCACCCAAATAGTGGAAAATAGGGCTTACATCTCTTCTATTTCACTGCTTCAATTCATGTATCGATTCCTCCAAACTTGTCTGCATTTCAAGCTTTTCATTTTTTTCCCCCTAAAAGTGGTTTTTTGTACCTTTTATATGTAATATTTTAGGCTTGCTTTTTGTCTGTGTCATCTATAGTTCTTGCCAAGTTGCATCTACATTTGCTTGAAAGATGTTTACTACAAAACGAAACACAAATCAAACTCGATGGAATGCCAAACAAGATAATTGGTTTTGCATATATATTGCTGACTCATGAAAAGTAAGAAAATATTATACCGCTTATAAATAGAAATTAGAAAACAGTAGAGAACGTGAATTCCTCTGGCCATATGAGTCACATGCCAATTCAGACAAAAGCCTAGCTTAGGTCACGAATGTTATACGTTAGGTGAGATAGCTGTCCCCCGATTGCAAGTTGCAGCTACTGCAATGCCAATGCCCCCTGCAGCCTGCCTAGTCTTCCAGTACCATCTTCATGAATCATGAATATACAAAAACAACGAACCTAGTTCTATATATTTCTCCATATTACCCAAATAATAATAATAATAATAATAATTAAGAACCAAACTGTTTGCCAAATCTTTTTTTTTTTTTTTATTGCATTGATTCTATATATTTCCAATCCCGGCCCTACACCAAAGAAGATAGACAACTCACATTAATTGAAAAAAAAAAAACATGCGAGAGATTAATTTTCCCAGTTATATATATTATTCATATTTACTCTATCAACAGAGAGCATCCTTAATTTCTAAATTTCTGTGATATAATTTTTTAAAAATTGTTTCTAATAAATTTTATAAAACCAACTTTCATCATTAATTTTTTTTCTTTTTAGAAGAATCGTTATAATTTTTTAATAACTTATTTTTACAAACTATAAATATGTGAATTATTTTTTGGTGCAATAAAAAATATACACATAACTAAAATATATTTATTTAAAATGATAAAATTCACTAATCTAACACAAATAGCAAAACATAAAATACATTAATTTAAATATTAATAGTTACATAATTAAAACAACAACTAATTTCTAGTGAATGAAACATAAGAAATAGATATGGATTAAATGGGAGTTTAACATATGGATAATTTGTGATATTGGAATTATTCTATAGATAAGGTAAAAATTTTGAAAATTTAAATTTGTGAAAGGTGAAAATTTAGCACATAATTATATCACAGATATATATCGAATGAATTTTGATTTGGATCCATTAAATATAAATATATTAAAGAAGAAATTGAGAATTTTTTAAAATGAAAATAGAAAAATATGAGATTTTTAGTGTAAAAAAAAATTAGTGATTTATATATATAAAATATCATTCGTGGGAGTTGTAACGTAAACTTTTTTTTAAGTTTTAATAATATAATATATTTTTTTTATTATTTTTTATAAAAGAATAAAAACATTACTTTACAATCCACACACATACATTATCCCCGATCAGAAGTGATTCGCAAGCATTATCCTCGTATTTTCTTCTTGTTACAATTGTTCATCATTCGCTTACTATAAAATACGAACTTGATCACACTTACACAATACAAATAAATCATTTGATTAATGGGGAATTCCCACACCTCAAAGCTTTTCTTCTTAATGACCTGCACCGCCCTTATCATATGTCTCTCTTCAAGTTCAGAGCATTACAATTCCATATTGGGCCCAAACCTAGACAAGGTTCCATCACAAAATGAAGCCATCCAACGCTTCCAACTGTGGAAGAAAGAGCATGGAAGGGTCTATAAAGATCTGGATGAGATGGCAAAGAAATTTGAGATATTTGTATCCAATGTGAAGAATATCATAGAGTCCAATGCAAAAAGAACATCACCATCTAGCTACCTTCTTGGTCTGAACCAGTTTGCAATAGCGACGGGAAAACTGATAAGCCTTTCCGAGCAAGAGCTGATGGATTGTGGGCTTTTTCAGAGGAGGAAGCGTCCCTAAAGCCTTCAAATGGGTTGTAAGAAACGGTGGCATTGCTTCCGACAAAGGTTATCCTTATATCGCAAGGAAGCTACCTGCAAGGCCTCAAAGGTCATTTCTTAGCTACTTACTTCCTTTACTCTTCATTCAAATTATGACTTATTTTGTTTTTCCTCAAGTAGATTCCAAAAGGATATTGTCCCATAGCACAATCTGACAATGGGTTCATGTGTGCAACTGTTAAGCACCCTGTTAGTATTCGTTTCCACGCAGTCAACGACTTTTTCCAATATAAGTCTGTAAGTTTATTTATCTTCATTAATAAACTAATACGTGATGCATGTGTTTTTTCTTAGTATATATCTTGTTGATCTTTCAGGGAATCTATAATGGTCCCAATTGTCCAGTGAATTCTAGAGTTATAAACCACGCCATGTTAATAATAGTGGGATACGATTCAAAAGATGGAGTAGGTTATTGGATCGTAAAGAATTCTTGGGACAATACATGGGGAATGGATGGTTATGCGTGCATCAAAAGGGGCACTAACAAAAGATATGGTGTTTTTGGAATCCTTGCCAAGCCAACTATTAGCACAACCAAATGTACACGTACGGAACCTAAATATTATTAGTTCAAATCATTATAGGCGTCTCGAACATCAATGTTAAGGAATAAATTACTGTTTTAATAGCCAAGCATTCTTGATGCTGTTTTGAACAACTTCGTTCCCCACAGTATATGTATATGGCATAAATAAATGAAGATATACAACCTCTTCTTGAAGCCATTGAAGTTATATATCTTGGTGTCTAAGAAATTACTTAAAACAAAATATCTATATTTATCGTGAAGAGATTGTAAGCTGATTCAACTTGTATCGTGAATGAATTTGAACTTTGTAGACTTGGAATAATTAATGATTTAGTATTTAATTAATTTAAAAATTCGTAATAATGTTTTGGTATTTTGGAAAAAAGTAACTACAATATTTTATTTATTATATAATCTGATAAAATAAAAATAAAAAACACGTATTCCATAGGTACATGTGCCAATCGATGAACCCTAAACACTCTACAAGAACTAAAAGAAAAGAGAACTAGATCATCCAACAAACCCAAGCTTATAATGGAACAGCAAAAAAGTAAGGAATGAGATATTTATACATACAACACAAACTAGATTATTTTGTCCTCAATAATACAGCAGCACTCTGGCATGTCTTTGTTTATCCCAACAAACAAAAATATTATCGCATTCAGAGCACTTTTGAGTGTTACCACCAGTCGCTGTATTCTGATGAGAAGGGAATAAATAGGAACTTTGAACTTGCCATATCAGAATTCGCATAAAAGGCCAATTCACCTAGAATTCCTATTTCATTATCAGTATGGAAATTAAATTGGATTTCAGGCATTGAAAGAGTTGTTGATAAAGGGAAAAGGAAAAAATCATACCTTGTAACTTGTGAAATGCAGACAGCAACAGTCAAATGATGATAATTTTACTGTCTCTTCTCGTTAAAAATCATTATCGTCTGGTAGTATCAATTAAGCCACTAACTCAGTAACTTGTGACTTCATGTATCTGTCTATTAAGTCAGCTAGAGATCTTATCAGTGAGCTCGGGTCATAAATTATACCCACTTTAGGATCTCCTAGGGAGTCAACAACTATCTGCAAATTTAAGAATTGCATCATAAAATTACCATGGATCCTGTGCGAAAATAAGAATACTTATATCCACCATGAGTATGACCCGTGTTAAATCACTAATCTGTAACAGTATTAAAGATATGATTAAGGTCTTTGTACCGAATGACTACTATATTTTTCAGGTATATGAGCACATTAACAAAGGCTAATTTTTTAGCAACTGCTTGAAGTTGGCACGTGTTAAATCACTGAATTGATTGTTTAAACTTTAAACATGTTTTAATTAATAGTAAATCAAAATTAATTCTTAGACAATGCCAGATTTATTGCTGAACTTGTCCATGTCCACACTCCACAGTAAATTTCAAAGAATCAATCTTGGAATATATCTCCATCGTGCTAAACAGAAGAGATTCTATCTACTCAATAATTTGCACAATGAACAGATTTGAAAAACATACCACGTCAAATATTCCTTGGACAGCCAAATAGTCAACATCAACTGGAATTTCACCGTTTCTTGGCACCAAAAGGGTATTTATATAGTGACTTGGCTGCATCAAACATAGAGGGCACAAAAATTACTTTTATTACACTATTTCAGCTGAAAAGAGGGGGGAAGTGAAATTTATCCAATAGATCAATCAATCATTTTTTTAGATTTTAACGGTGTACCATCTTTCTTTAGAGAGTCATGTGAATCAAATGCTCTATTTTGAACAAGGATTGATAGAGTAGTTTTTCGTTTGGCACTATGCACTTTCAATATAAAAGGAATTCTCACTCACAGGATTCTGTAAGTGATTGCTAGGCTCTCCATATGTTCGATTTAGAGCATCTGTAATGGCAGTTACAAAACAAGAAGCTGAAAACCCATTAGTTTCCCGGTCCTGCGTGCCATTTAACAAAAGTACCTGGCATTTTTTCAGTCAAATTAGTAAAAATCGAGCTAAAAAATTATAGTTCTAAAAGACCATGCAAAAGTAACATGACAAGGAAATAAATACCTTGAGGCAGGACTTTGAAGAAATAATCTCCCCAATTCCTAGTAACACCTAGAATAATTTTCAAGTCAGTAAACATCTAATTGGACAACCAAATTGTTGTAAGGAATGTAAGCTAGACGTTGTTCCAACAAATTACATATTCATCAAGTAAAAAATGGCTCAATAAATACTGAAACTGTTGAGCAAAATCATGTTTTTTTCCACATTTTAGACACAATCTCAATGCATTCACAATATCAACAGATAGAGGGCCAAGCATCTAAACCTCGACTGCTCAAATGTTTTAAATATCACAGGGTTTTTCAAATATATATAATCATCATGTTGTCAATTGCAAAGGTCAAATACTATGTGATGACAAACATCAACAAAACTAATGGTAAGAATCTTTACCAGTGAGGGACAGATTGATGTAAAAAGGGAGCCCATGCCATACACAATGCAGTCCACATTATTTAACTGCTCTAGTACAGCCGCATTAGCTGAGGGAAAGACCTATTCAAAGAAGTTCCAATTTTAAATTGTTTATGAATTTGGAACTGAATAGCCAAATCCATATTAAGATTTCCTACAGTAAGATAAGCAAATTTAAAAGCTACCAAGTATTGATTTTTTTATATTTTGCTGAATAATACCAAGTATTGATATTTTCATAGTAGAAGCAAACAAATAAAAACAGCACCCACCTTCAAAATACAAGATGTTGCTTACTACCCTTGCTGAATTAGATGTATTTAGCTCCATGATATAAGCCATCAGGCCATTGGCCTGGTGGTCACCCACTTGGTAACAAGTGTTTGAACCTCAAAGTACACTAAAAAATGGAGCCTTGTTATAGTACAAAAATAATAATTCTAGTACAGAGCAAACAAGGAGAGCTGGACAGCGTGCGTATCATTAGAATAAGAACCGCTCTCCTCCACATTAGGATCTCTAGTTGACATTCAATTAGAATGAAGGTTTCTGGTTTATTGATATTTGTTATTTATCTTTACTGTTTCTTTTCTGTCAACAGAGCATGTCTTATCCTTCATCTCATATGACTTTTTAATATTTACATCAACAAAAGAAAAAACACATTTTTTAATCTAATATTATGTTAAATACTTTGAAGAAAGACAGAATAAATATCCATGCCAATTATTGGATAACTTTCCCTTGTTTCTTTCTATAAAATTTTCATTTAAAATAAAAATAATTAAATAAATGCCTTCTCTGGTTGCATCTTTCATATAATGCAACTCTTCTACCGATTGTTAATGGCAATGCATAACATGATGTGAGAAACATACAGAAATGTCCTTCAACAAAAATGTGAATAAGTAGACCTAACAAGACACAGTACTTACCTCATGGAGCAAATTTTTCCCCTCACTAGACATGTAGAACACCCGTTTTATTTTCGAAGGAAGTGCTGGAGCTGAAAAGCTTTCCTACCCATGAAAAATATAAAATTTTAACACCAGAAATACAATATATAGAGAGAATGTACATAGTGCGAGGGCCTCTTTATATGTGAGTAACAAGTAAATCTGGACCAAAGATCTTATCATGAATGGTTAGATATTAAAACAAAAGTCATGTAAAAGAAAGAGAGATTCCAAGAACACATTACATAGACTTTACTTCCACTAGATGGACATACTAACCACTTTAAAATCAATATCCATCATTACTTTGGAAGTAAAATTCCCTCACCAAAATTAATAAAAGAACAGGCAAATCAAAGGAATAAACTAATAATTTCTATATTTCAACTTAAAATCAATATCTACCATTACTTTGGAAGGTAAATTCCCTCACTAGAACTTATAAAAGAACAGGCAAAACCAAATGAACAAACTAATGCTGAAAATCTATCTTATCTAAATTTGTACAAGAGCTCGTCTATCTCAAACTCAATTAGCTCCCAACAGTTAAATATTTCCAAATGCCAACCCAACATCAGCATAAACTCCAGGCCTTTACTAACCGAAAAATACCATTACTAAATTACAATGACTGTTGGATCCCCTTGAAGAATAAGTGCTCATTTCCTTTGAATAAGAGACTTGAAAAAACATACAAGCTTTCATCTCAGGCAAGTTCCTTTCACATCCGTGGAAATTTAAACAAATTATCGTTGGAGTAGACATAATGTAAAAAAAAAATTACACCGGCATACCTTCTTAATAAGCTCCATTGTTCCACTGGTTGGATGAGAAATTTCATTTTGTCCCCGTATAATAGTTCCATCCTATGTGGATATTAGAGAATAAGATATTGCAATCACTATTAAGATAACAGCAACAGGTCAATCATTTTTGTGAATTCCTATATCAAGTTCTTTTAACAGGAACAAATAAATTTTCCCTCAGAATAGATTTAAAGCATACCCATAATTCACATCCTAATGTAAGTCTGTCATTGGTTGAAATCACAGGTAGAACCAGGCTTTCAGGGGGAATATCTGAAACCCGTGAAAATAAAAATATTGCAGCATCCAAGGACTGAAAAAATATGCGTGCTCCTGCAAAAAAGAAATTCCCAATGCTGCATAGTTTATAAAAGTCAGTTACAATGTTTTAATGTCACACCAAAATGTCAAACAGCTGGAGAGGATATATTATTTATGTGTAATTTGGACATGAAGCTAGCTTGGAAGACACCAATTTATCACCAAAGTAAAACAGAAGTTGCATACACAATAAATTACAATTTGAAAAACAAAAATATAAGATCAGCAACAGGCAGTTATTTGTCATTCTTGGAAGAAGGAATTGAGAAATGGGAAGCCACTTTAGTCATTATAAGTTATAACATGATGAATATAATCAAGAAAAGCTAGCTTATTTGGGGGGAGAAAAAACTATGGCAAAAAAGAAACACATGGCAAGCATGCTACTAAATTAAAAATAACGGACCTGCCATTGCTGAAACAAAATGATTCTTCGGCCCGACGGAGAATCTGTAAAAAGACCAAAAGGAAAGCCACATTTAGAGCCAAATTATAAAAAATGACAAGATTGAAAAAGCTTGATTAAAAGCAACTAAGGATTATAATGATTATTATGATGACCATATATTCATATTAATATACTTTAACTAAAAAATGAAAATAAAATATGTTACTTAACAATATAGTATTATAATTACCCAAAACAAACCTTTCCATTGCTATTTTGGCCACATAGACCTCCCTCAATTTATATGACAAGACAATGCCATGTACCCTTTCCATTAAAATAGACCCTCCCCAAAAACCAATAAATATTCAGAAATAGCCCGAGTTTTTTTTTGTAGAAGTCACCTGATTCTGGAAATAAACCAGAAAAGCACGAATAGTCTCCCTGTAAGGTTTTGACACACCTTTCCATAAGAAGTGATCACCTTCAACAATAGAGTACCTATACAAGTCAGCAGGGTGAAGTTAGAATTTTGAAAAAAATGAGACACAAAATAAAAATACATAAGGACCTTTAGAAACTAACTTCTAATTAGAGTTCCAAAAACTCAAACACATGGGTCTTCTTCATCTACATACATTCACTGATTCACTTAATCTTCCATAATTCATCTCCTTTTTCACCAAATCTCTCTCTATTTCTCAACACGCCACTTATCACATACTTCACTTTTACTCTCGTTTCAAAATTAGGGTGAAGACTGGGACATTCAACATTTTCCTAAATATAATTACAAAAAAAATGGAGAGGCCATTAGGTAACAAATCACCGGCCACAACTTAGCAATTAGCACACTATTAAGTCAATATGAGTAGGCCAACACAGTAGTAACCCATGAAAAAGGGGACCAAGCCAAGATATCAATAAGAATGTGGTACGAACCATTCTGATTTAGCTTGCAGTGGATCAAGTGGTAGACGATGCCCAAGCAAATTCCGAACCGCGAGAGCCTCAACGGTACTTTGATCAGACAGCCTCAGACACCTGGAACGTATGTCTCCAACAGCAGGACCACCTGCAACGCACGCACCCACGCAATCAATCAATCAAAATCCTTAGTTACTCGCCCCCCAAATGTAATTATCAATTAGCATTACGCAGTACCGAGAACACGAACAATCTCAGCTGTGCTTCCACCATCGTCGGAAACGGGGAGAACATGAGCGACGCGGGTGGTGAAATTCTTGAGCTCTTCGACGACCCCGTTGAAGGCTGTCCCGCCGGAAAAGACGAGCAGAGCAGGCTGAGGGTTAGGATTTGAGTAACAGCGGCGATGCTGTGACGGAGAGGTAGCCATTGAAGTCGACGATGAAGAGAGGATTCTGCAGCAGGAAGTTGGGAAGGAGAAGGGAAGTGTATTACAGAAGCTGGGACCCAACCATGTGTCCACCATGTTCGCTAAACTTGTGTTGTGTACGCTAAATTACTTTCTCACTCTCTACAGCGTCATCGTACTCCACTCTGTGGCTATGTGCATGGTTGGTGTTGGAATTTTTCAACAAAAAATGATTTCAAAACCTTAGTTGAAACCCATGGGCCTAAACAATTTTTGGGCCCAAAACATAATCAAACTTCATCATTTAATAATTAATGAGGACAATGGCTAAATGTTATTTATTTATTATTATGAAAAATCTAGTCATATTTTCATAAGCTAAATCAACATTTCGCTAAAAATAGATAATTACATTATTAAGTAAGTTGTTGTCATCTAACCACAAGGGTTCGTCTCTTTGAGACATACTATCGAATATGAATATGTCTCTTTGAAAATATTGAAGTGATTATGAAAAGCGCTTGTGCTTTTTTATACGTCAGAATGGCTGCGGAGTTCAAACGAATTTTACTATATTAGTTTGAATTTCTAGTATTCAACGAGTTCCTGTGATTGGAAACTTTTCATTTATATCTGTCAACAATCAACATATACAAATGTTGTAGGAAGAAATGTCAAGGTGACATTTTCACGTTTTTGTCCCATAATGTGATGCCGTCAATGGCTGGTGCCAAACAATAGCACATATCACTAAAGCCTAATCTGCTAAAACCGAGTCAACTTCAAATTTTAAGGAGGAAAAAAAGAGAGTAAAAAGAGTAGTAAGCCTTAGTAAGGCAAACTCTTGGAACTTGTGCTAATAATCAAAGACTTCAATTTAGAAGAGTCCCCTGCTGCATTTGCCCTCTGTGTTATTATTTCCATATTCCTATGCAAACTTTGTTTCACCAAACTGTTCATCAATCTCTTCCCTTCTTTTGCTTCTCTTTGATTAACTGGTGACCCCATTGCAAATCTTGGTGTTTGTGGACCGGAGTGTGGACCCATCCTTGTTTGCCTCTCATCCTTAAACCATTGCAATAGTTTCATTGCTCTCTTTTGAGCCAAAGTGCTTCCCAATAAAGCCACTTCAAGAAGCACAGGAACAATCCCAGCCTGTGCCATTTTCTTCCTCTGCAATGAGCTTTGATGTGCTAGAATCATCAAAATATACACTGACAATTCTTGACATTTGGGTTTGTCTTCCCATGATAAGATCTCAATAAAGGTTTCTGGCACCATTGAATTGTTCTCTATTGCTTTCTTTCCCATCAAAGTCACTGACAAGTTCCCCAGAGTGGCAAGTGCTTTCTCTGAAATTTCCTTTATTGAAGACATTTCCAAGAGGATAGGGACCACCCCACTTGAAACCAAAGGGCATGCATTCTCTAACACAGTTGATAGGTTATGCAATGCACCCAAACATGATCCTTTGGTGTCAAAACTTGAGCCTGTCTCAAGAATGTTTCTAAGTAATGGGAGAAAGTCTAATGAAGCAAGAGGGAATTGAGTGTTTGCTAGAGATGACAATGACAAGAGCAACTCTGCCAATTTACTTGTTGTTGATTCATCTACAAGATCAATTGTCTTAGGCAGCTTCGACAATATTCCTGCCTCCACTATCAAAGCCTTGTTCCTGAAGAAAGAACGTAATAGATACGTCAGGTAAGGAAGGAAAACATGTTTCAACTATGTCAAAGTTAGGTCAAAAACAAATACTACTATTCTAGTTTAAATTTTCTAAAAGTCAGCATACACCAGAGAGGGTAACTCAATTCTCAACTAGCATCAATCAACCCACCTTGCTCAATTCATTTTTTCTTCTTTCGATGGGATTGGTGCAATTTGTGTAATAAAGAATACGAAGGCCAAACCAACTAAATTAAAAACATTATTTATAGCAGAGTGAAGTCAACGAGAATCTGAAGTTAATATACCTGTTGGAAAATGAAGGTCAACAAAAGACATAAAATTTTCTTAAAGATCATAAAGGAATCTGATCAACTACCCTATATTTTTATAGTAATCAGTAATTTATAAATTTTAGGACAAAAATTTCGCTTCAGTATGAACTTTGTCCCCCCTAGGCTCTAGCTTATATCCCAACAACCCTGCAACTCAGTTGACACTGCACGTTTTGATGATTTTATACTAGTATTAATTAATTATGTTTCTTCCAACTAATAATACTGCCATAACACATCACTGATCAGTGATCACAGCATGGCAGCACAGTGGGATTTTGGGCAAATTTGATCCGAAAATATTGGCTATTTTTTTTTCTTATATTTAATTAATGTCATGAATACAAGTTTAATTAATTTGATAACTTTCATCATGCTTCTACAGCCTGTTGGGGAGAAATTTACTAACTCTAAATTCCTACACTCACCCACGTGAATACATGATGTCTTTGCCTTTTTTTTTTTTTAACCCTATGGAAATGTATAGAACGCTTTGGTTGGGTTGTGGTTACTGTGGAGTCATGAACCAAAACCGCCAAGGCCAACCGCCACTTTTGTGTACACCAATCTTGTCCTCAAATCTGGGTGGGTCAGGGATGACAATGAATAGGGTATGGGTAGAATATTATAGTATCTGTCCTATATCATGTTTTAAAAAAGTATCCGTCCTTGGTACATGAGTAGCGATTTTAATCCCATCCCATGCCCTCTGAATACCTATATATTCATACCCATACCTCACAACTGCATTTTTTATATATATATAAAATTAAAAATTATAAAAAAAAAAGTCATATAATATTAAAATCAAACAAACATTGATTTATCAAAACTTACGTTATAAATAAATAACATTATAAAAATAATCATTCAAATTACAAATGTTTTAATCTAAACAAAAACTTTAATTAGATGGGAAAAACTAATATATTTTTTAAACTAATTAGTTTATAATTATATATTAAAAATTAAAAATAAAACACAAATAAATATAATATTTTGACTTCATCATTCAAATCAATTTTTTCATATTTTGCAAATGTTTATCTCCATAGTTTCTATATTATTTTGAACCACTAATACAAATAAAAATTAAAACACAATAGAATATCAAAATTATCATTTAAAAAGAATAATTAAAATAGTAAATAAATAATTAAACAATTTTAATTGAATAATTTAAATAATAAAATTATAATTATATTAATTAATATGTATATATATAAAATGCGAGATAAGGTGTGGTGGGTACTGTAGTACCCATACCCACACCCATCTCGTGAGATTTTGTGGGTATCTCCCATTCCTATCTCCATCCTCAATATGCGAATTATTCCTCTATCTGCCTATAAATTTATAAATGTAAGTAAAGTTTAGGTCCATATTGTCATCTCTGCACACTCAAAGTCAAAATGAGTGGATACTCAAATGCTCACGAGTCACGATGGCTCCACTCTCACCCGTTTCTTTATATAATATGATTACAAATAATAAGAAGACAATAATAATATGACTATGATAAATAAGATTTTAGCTATAACTCATGCACCTTGATTTCTAGTTAGTGGACCTTAACCAATGTTACAAATTCCGTCCTAATTACTTTATTATTTCTTCTCTCACAATATGCTAACCTAAAAAGAATTGCAGGTTTAAAATTATAATCATTCATTCATTTTATATCTTTCTGTGCCATTGGATGGACATCTATTTTGGGTATGAATATATTTTATTAAATCAATCAGTGTTTCAAATTTGAATCGAGCACAAAGTTGAAGATGAAGAAAATTAATATAAAAAAGAAGAAAGAACATAGCTGCAAAACTTACGTGTAAGTTCCATCAGCTAGGTTGATCAACGCTGCTAACCCTGCTCGCCGGCTGCTAGCCACCGGCGAAGCCGCCATAGTTACCAAAACCGGCACCACCCCAAGTTCTGTTATCAATTTTCTTACCTTAACATCTTCCTTGGCTAACTTTTCAATCTCCTTTGCTGCTACCTCCTTCTCTTCCCAGCTTCCAAAGTGAAGCATCTTCACAGTTTTTTGCAACATGATTGCAGTCTCTTCCTCCTCTTTATGTTTCTCCACAACTTGAACAGTTTCAAGATTTTCAGCCTTTTTGTTGTTTTCAACTCTGCTCTTGTCTGTGTCAAACCGATCAGAGGAGTCACAACGCTTTCTGCTTGCTTTGGATTGGAGAAACCTTCTTATGCGGGCAAAGAACTGAAGCTTTATGTTAGACAACGCCCAAATAGAAGATGATGATGATGATGATGAAGTAGTTGACATGTTTGAGAGGAAGGAGAAAACAAAGCAAGATACTGAATTATTTGAAAAAAACTGTGTTTGGGGTTTGGTTCTTATACAATTTTAGTTTCTGTTTCTGACTTTGGAGACAGAGGGAGAAGGGAGAGAAAAAACGAATCAATGAAGCTATTTGAAGAGCTCCGTGAACTTAAAGTACAGGGGAAGCACCGGGCACATGCATAAAATAAAACAGTGCTGTCCCATTTAAATGTAAATGTAATGGTGGGTATTATGATGCAAAATCTCAAATTATGGATTTATTAAGTAACGGAATTTAATATTTATGCATCATTTGTTTTAATAAAAAAATATATTTCCGTACCTGAACTTCACTATGGACAAGGTGCTAATTTATTGATTTATGCAGTTGTGACTATATTTTGAACTAAAATATTATGTAAGTAGCATTGCTTGTAGATTTAGTTGTAGTTAAATCTATTTAGTTAAAAGTCCATAGTCTGTATAGCCATTTTTTTAGCTAGATAAACAAACTATTTGGTACAATATCACTAACGCCTAATGTCGGGTCTTTCTTTGCTTCACGGTCTGAACCTAATTAATGTATAAAATATTGGAGATGATGAAATGTTATGAGCTTAGGACCCATCATTTGTCTTCCTCAAATTCAATTTTGGGGACCTTCTTGGCTTGGGTGGATAAAAGATAGGAAACTCTTTGTTCACTGGTCCCAACTCCCAAGTCGTATGTATGACTTGGCATTTTATTCATTTAAAGAGACAACAACGAACTACTACGGTATATAAATTTAGACTTTGGTTTTGATGTGAACCCACATCCATTGCATGTGAGAAATCAGGGAGACCCAGCCTATATGTTCCCCCATGGAGCCATGAATTTTGGGGCAGTGCACACGCGTCAACATTAATTAATGTATATATGATCTTTTCATAATCCTTCATTGGCTTCACAATCTGATCTGGATCGGTGGCTGTGATATTCTCACATGCATTAGAGATTGCATGAACCAAGGGTGGAGGAACAAGAGCAGTCATTCATTAATTTTGTGGATTCCTTTTTCGATTATATAACATGATCCTGAAAGAGCAATTAAGTTAATTAATAAAAGCCCTCAATTTATTTTGTATTAAACCATGCAGGCGCAGTTTATAGATGCATCATAGAGATTTGAGCTAGAAGAATATGTGGCTATGCTGGTATTAATTCTTCGAGAAATATAATCTAAAATAAGAACTGAAGAAGCCAGATAGATAGGTAGTAATGCATTAAAGAGCATCTTCATTGACAAATAAAAAAATATGAGAAAGAGAAAATATTATTTTAGTTTTAATTAAGTCAGTATTAAGGTATTTTGAGTGAAATTATATATGTTAAACAAGTTATAACGGTAGTTTGTTTACAATTAAATGCATGTTTGATTTTTATGTGAAAAATGATTTTTGAATTAAAAGTTATTTTGTAAAAGAATTTTTATTCATCCTTTTACATCCATTTTTTTTTGTTAAATTATTAAATTTTATCTTAAAATTCGTGTATAATAAAAATAACGACTAATAAAAATGCCCTAATTCATTATCGCCAATTTAGACCTACAAAAATAGGACTATTTAACAGTAGTAATAAACATGGGTGGGGAGATAGAAGATAGTAGATAAAGATATATTGGAGACTTTGATGGCTGTGGCATATCCATGTTGGAGTCCACTACAAAATAATTATCCATCCGTGAATTGCAGGCACTGAAGTTTCCCACGTGTGAAGAAAGAACCTCATTCATCATTAGCAGTTACATTTTCGTTTGGATTTTTGCTTTGTGTGTGTGACAGTGCAAATATGATGTGTGCCACTCCCAGAACTTGCGTACGCACGTATCACCATTACATAAACATTTGTTTCTTACTGCCACGAACCCTACGTAAATTAATGTCTAGGTTGCACAGTTCCAAATGTGCGTCGCAAATGTGTTTTGCAAGCAAAGTTAAATTGCATGCGTCAACAACGTTATTAGTTAGTCAAATTCGTCTCAACTCAACCAATAAAATGCAAGCCATCACATGAAAAAAAAAAGTGAGAAGCTTATGTTCTTTTTACTTTTTCCTTTCATAAAAACAAAAACAGAATGCTGATGTGTTAAATTCCTTCTGTAAGCTGATTGGTTAATGCAACCAACCGCAGAAGTTAGATCAATCGAGGTCACGAATCACGGATTATAAACATGTGGCTATGAGATGTCCTTGTATCAATCAGAGCACCACATGGATAATGGATTAATATCACGGCAAAACCTGAACAGAGTTTTGTCATCACACGTGTGGGGATACCATTTTGAGACTTGTCCTCACACGTGTGCATGCACAATGAAGAATGTGGGAGTCAAAATGGGCGCCCCACTAATGAAAATTGATTATTAGTAATTTAAAAAGGTGGAAGGTTTTGCACAACAAGCACCAAGACCAGTGCAGTGCCACCAAAGGGATAAAGAAGTTGATAGGTTGATGACATTGATGGCTCTACTTGGTTGCAATTTTATCCAATGATGCCTCTTGAGACTGAAAAAAGACAAAAAGTGTAATCCTGCAAGCCGAAGTCCTAAAACCCCATCAAGGGACACTTTTCATTGTTTCTAACTTCTAAGCCTAATTCACGAAAAGGCTTCTTCTATACATATACTAGGGTTAGTTTGAACTTCTTAATAATAATCCACCACGTGTTTCAAGGATGATGTAGTTCAACGCTGATCTGCTATGTATCTTTTTTGAGTGCTTGGTTAATGCAATGGTCAAATGAGCCACGGGTCATTCAGGAAATTTCCTTCTGTCTTCTATTTATTTCTTCCATGTTTAATTTGCCTGCAACCAACTTAAGCCTAATCTGCACAGAAAATAATAAAATTTCTTCAAAATCGATGGATTTATATATCATTTGTCATAACAAGAAAGTATTTGAACCCCTGTTTTTTTAGACATCTTGGATAAAAATACAAAAATAATAAAACATTGCACCAGCCGGGAATCGAACCCGGGTCTGTACCGTGGCAGGGTACTATTCTACCACTAGACCACTGGTGCTCCGTTGAAAATTAAGTATAACCAACATATAGATATTTATAACCAATATTTTAAACCATGTTTCCATAGTTCCATCTTAGATTAAGATGATACTGACAAATAGCACCATTAGGCCAGAAACACAAACATCCAATCTGTTGTCATTTTTGTTTTTATAATCAATCCATCCTCAACTAGGTGGTACTGGTACAACATTTTCCATTTTGTATAAGTAAAGTTAATCCTCTTTGTTGAAGTTGGACTGCACTTAACAATTTATTTTCCAAATCTCGCTGACATCTCTTTGTCCATCACAGCGTTTTTTGCACTATTTGACCAACCAGGAAATTCCTATTAATAAAGCTTTGTTATTGTTGTCTAAGCTTAACCTAGTGGGATAAGGCTTTGTTTGGAGACTACTTTACTCTGCGTATCTTATGACAATTCATTCTACTTTAAAGTTGGTCCCAAGTTGTTGGGACTCCTCAGTTGAGCACACAACATGGTCAAATATTTTTCTATAATCTAATCAAAACTTGAGTAATCTTTTCACAATAGCAAAGCACTCATCCACTTCCTCTCCTTCTCTAATTAATCTCAAGAATTTCAAATTCTCTTGTCAATATTCGTAATTGATATATCTTCACCCTGACTCTCAAACGCTATTGGAACTGTCCCTGCCAAGAATAGTCTCCACGATGTTTCTTTCTTCTCTGGCCCAGGACAGAGACTTTTTCACCTTTTATTCTTCAATTGCATGCCTTCGTTTGCAATAACACTCAATTCTCCATGAGCATGGCATAATGGTCATAGTGACCATAATGGAAAAACAATTAAACACTGAAACACATGATTAAAGTATAAGTGTAGTAAATATATATAGCACTAAACATCGAATAATCAGTAAAATATTTAAATTATTTTTATAAATGTTTGGAATATATAATAAATATAATAGTTACATTAGTTCCTATTAAAATTAAATAAAAAGTGTATATTGTAACTATTCCTAGCTAAGACAATGGTGAGTGTTGTTATAGAAATGAGCAATGGAGGTATGGTGGCCATTCATCTTCCTATTTAACCGGTCTTGATGACTAATTATATGTCTCAGTTTGTGGTTGTTAGAGTGGGAATAGTAAGTACTCAAGAAAGGAGAGAAAAAAGCGGGTGAAAAGAAGCGGGATGAATGAGAGCCTCACACATTAAACTGAGAAATATTTGTATAAAAAGCATTAATCCTGACTTAGTTGAACACGGTAATTAATTAAGTAGAATAATATCATCATCATCATCATCGAAACAATGGGAAAAGCTACAATGATCGTGGTTGCCACCACCCTTTGCTTCTTATCCTTTCTAGGAACAGCATATGGGCGAGACCAGTTCGTGGTGGAAGGCACCGTTTACTGCGACACATGCCGCGTACAGTTCCTGACGAAGTTGTCGGAGTTCCTGGAAGGCGCGGTGGTGCGAGTGGTGTGCTCACAAGTTGACAACGCAAAGAACGTGACGTTCAACAAAGAGGCAACGACGGATGCTTCAGGGTCGTACAAAGTGGAGGTGGACGGAGACCACGAGGAAGACACGTGCGAGGTTGTATTGGTGAAAAGTCCAAGGCCGGACTGCTCCGAGGTTGACCGCGAGTCCCACCTTGAACAGGCAGCTCGGGTCAGCATCACAAAAAACAATGGAATTGTTTCCCCTCTTCGCCAGGCCAACCCTCTTGGTTTCCTCAAGAAGGACCGTCTCCCTGGCTGCATTGACCTCCTCAAGGAGCTTGGAATCAACGAAGATGGCACCCTCCTCAATTGATTCAACCATTCAACTTAACAATGGATAATAACAATTATAATTATAATTATATTAGTATTAATAATAATGCATGTATGAGCTTCTGCCTTAGGCTAAATTAAAGGATCCTCGATCTGGCTTGTACTACTTAATTGGCGGAGTTTAATTTACAATATTACTCATCTCCCCCTGCACTTTCAATTCATTCTTCAACTTCATTATTCTTTTTAATTATAAACATTATATTTCATTTATAATCCAATAGTTAACGTTAGATTGATCGACCATTCTCATTAAATAAATTAACTTTATTATAAAATATTAATAATTTGATACTTTAATCTGGTGTGTACAAAAGTTCGTTGCATATTTGGGTTTTCTTTTTTCATGATATGGGTCTGAGTGATTTGATGCTCATCAGTTTTCTCTTACAGAGAACACACTATATTGGATCATATCCCTGCAATGTAGCTCAAGTTATAGTTTGCGGGACGTACAATGGGTAAGGGTTTAAAGGGTCCTACTATTAGCACCCACCTCATTGTTATTCAGACCTCCCAAGACGTTGGTATTATTTATAGTATTTGTTTTGAGAAAATTGCTCCATACAACATAAACATGTTGAGGTAGCTTAATAAATAAATAAAAAAACATGTTCGGGTGGTGTATTATTATTTTACACCTCCTACTACACAATGAAAATAAGTTTTCATTATATATATTGTTTGCCATTATATTATATGTCCACTGTAAGATTTTTCTTTTTTATCATATTTTAAAACATTGTAGTAGCAAAACAAATGTTTAAGTAATACATCAATATGACAATTTTAGAGATTTTTTTTTAATTATTAACTAATAAATTTGATGTATTATTCTAAACAAATTATATTAAAATGAAAATTGAGTTTATATATATAAAAAAATCGAGTTAAATCATAAGAAAAAACGTGTAAGTGTTTTCTTTTTATTTAAGGACAAGTTTTTGTGAGAAAAATGATTCTCAATGCCGTGAACAAAATCAAATCTAAAACTTTTCGACGGACAATTTATTATTATGTATATATACAGACTTTTATTCACAAGAATTTGATTGAAATATGTCATTATATGTCTAATGAGTAATGACTCACAGGTCACAGCATATATATATATATATATACACGATGTGATCGATAACTGACAAAAGAAAATAAGAGAATATAAAATTATGTGCAATAATATGTTAATTCATAAGAGAACCTGTAATTTAACATCATATTCCATTCCAAACAGTTTATCTTATATCGATAATGCGTTTTGTCGTCATTAGATAAATGAATGTGATTCCGGAAAGAAATTATTATTACAAGAAAAATAAAACATTTAAAACGACGGCGCTAATTTTATAAACCCATGCATCTAATCAGATAAAGCATTATTAAGTAGATATAAAGTAAGTATATGCTTTCTGTATAAGTAACCGAGAGCAAACCAAGAAGAAAAGACTAAGCTAAACGCAACCTAAATTATTTAATCTTTAAGATGTCGACGGTTAAGCATATAGCTTAATTATACAAATGTACTTTAATGGTTGTTATGCAATAATGTTTATCCAAAGAAAATAATAAGACAAATTCAACCTCATCTATACAATGGTATTATAACAGTTTTTTATACCACATTAGTATATATTATTAACGCATGCTGTCAAATCACAAAATAATTAAATCTAATTAAATATTTTAAAAATTAAACAAATAAAGAAGATGAAATGCACTTTAATTTTCAATAAAATTGTTCCACTTTTACGTCACAGTATAGTTATAAATTAAGCATAAAATTGGAATCTTCGTTTTGTTGTGCCAAATTGGAAATTGTTTCTTGAAAATTGATTTGGTAAGGTTTATTGGCTCTGGAGAAGACTCCTTAATTATTCGAAGAAGAGAGAAAAGGGGGAATAAATTAAAATCTTAAACGAGAATTTGCACTCAAATATTGGTGTTTTGATATGTTTTACTTTTTCAATCCTATAGTATCGCTCTGTCCATTGACCAATACATAAATTTCGTGGATCGCAGCAATCGTGTGTAACCCACTTAATCAATTATATTATATTCAGGCCTTAAAATTAACGTGGACAATGGACTTGAGAGCCTTCGAGGAAAATACCAATCAGAGTATCTCACGTCTCCTCATATATATATATATCATCATTGATTTGCGGAGGCATAACAAAATTTGAGGTGTTCACATCTTAATTCTCAAGACACACTTTGGTCCGTCATTGCTGAAGTCTTATCTTGTTCCATAATAACTCCAAGTTGTGTTTTCGACGATGATTTTATTGACCTTCATGCTCAGCTGCACAAACAAACAAACAAACAAACAGTTCTTTTTCAAGATATTTTGGACCGTGCAATAAAAAAATAGCTCAGAACTCATTTCCAGGGAGAAAAAGAAAGCTCCAATAGTCTTTGGTTTGCATTTTGCAGGTGTACCGAGAACTCTCTTATTTGAGTCATATAATTATAATTATACGTGGATGAAGTAGATTAAATATTGCATAAGAGCTTTCTTTTAACATACGTTTAGTATGTAAATAAATTAAATTAAATAAAATAAAAACTCACCAATTTCACTCATCTAGCCAAATTAGATAATGATTCATGAACATCTCCTACTAGTAGACATTGGGAGAGAGATACAGGAGATAATTAAGATGTTTTTTTTTTTTCACAGAAAGATAATTAAGATGTCATGAAATAATAAAAGGAGAGAAGTATGATAATAAAAAATAGTCATTTGTCCAAGTATAATTATTCTCTAAATTTCATTTAGAATATGCGATATACAAAAGAATATGAGTTTAATTAACGGGTAGATATATATTATTAATGTAAATATTTGTGTACTGTAAATTAATTAAAAAATTATTGATATATTTTTTTTTAAGACAGATGAAAATCAATAAATTTGACATGTAGATAATTTGATAATTAAATGAGTGTAAAATTCGTAATTTCTGACAGAATATTGGAGCAAATTAAAAGACAGAGAGATAAGTAAAAGAGCTAGAGAAGGATAGGGATGATAAGCACCTGAAGGGGTCCTCCGCCTCTTGGGCATGGAAACATGAACATGGACATGGCACGGCGGCGACTTGGCCTTTCGGCGGCGTCCGGCGCCAACCGCGACGTTTCGGAGGGCCCCACCCGCGGTCCAGTACCTCTGGCAGCTTTTGCAAAAATGCCTTGGCTGATTAACGTTGTAGTTATTGAAGTAACAGAATTTAGTTTCCATGCTCTTGCATCTCGGACAGCCTACTCTCTTCTCCGCACTGGTACTCTTCTCATATTCTTCTTCGCTTCCACTACAAATATTCTTCAATGTAATCATTGCACCAAACAGCTTAATCCCTTGTTCAGATTCAGATTCCTCGCCCATGTCACAGAGGTTTTGGATCAGAAGTGTGCTTTTATATTTATATATAAAGCGAAAAGTGTTTGTTATCTGGCTAGCTATCTAGTACAATCATAAACCATGGCACCAAATCCACGTGCTACGCGCCAAAAACTATACTTAGGTGCCTTGTGATCAAAGGGTACTGTACAGTATATATAGTTGCTTCTATAAATAATTACTTAACTCCAAATGTATTTATATTTATCCACCGCAGTTAGTTTGTCTACGCTATCATCATGCAGTGCCAAAATGTCTTCAACGTGGGGCCAATCCAGATAGGTCGCTTGCAAAGTGTCAAAAGGGGATGCATGTACTTGCATAATAATATATCTATGAAAGAAAGAAAGAAAGAAACTTGTTCTAGTCAAATTCTTACTAGTTAAAAACTACAGTATTGCCTTTTCTCTTTCCTATTAGTTCCCTAAAATAATTCAGGATTAAAAGGCATGTCGAATATTAAGTTTGCTTTCAGACGCCAATGGTGCATTCTCCTATTTGTGTACAGTGCCACATGTATTTGAAGAAATGGACGTACGTTCTATCGAAAAAACATATGGCTAATATGTTCTTATTATATATATAGTTAATAGATGTGCTATGATATGCCATTTGGATCTGCCATTTCGTTGGTTCTCCTAACTCTCACTGTATTATAATGTCAGCCATATAACTGATTTTCACTTTATCTACAATTTTAATAGCTAAGCGCGTCGTTGGTTCTAATTAAAGCATCATAGTGTCACTGTGTCAGTTTATAATTAAACTTCTATTTTGTTTAACAAACAAGTTGGTTAAAGAGGAATGAAATGAATTGAATGGGAGAAGAGGAGAGGAAAGAAAAAAATGATTTTTTAAAATTAAATTTTAGGATAAAATAAATTGAAGGAGAGGAGATTATTGACTTGATCTTATCTCATATACGTTCAATCATTGTAAAATTGATTTTTTTTTCCGATAAATTAAACAGACCATCTTTTAAGTTGAGTTAGGTTATTATGAGCAATTTGTTATAAAAAAAATTGATAATTAATTATATATTTAGAACTTAATTTGATATTTCTGATAAAGCTGAAATATAGAAAAAAAAAATTATCCCAATCCCTCGCATGTACAGTCCCAACTGAAAAGTTATTAATACGAAATCTGTAGGAATTGACGTCATATTCTATCATTACATCCCCTATACGATTTTCCTGCCTTTCTTAAAAGTTAAAACCACTTCTATCTGCCTGGTCAATTAAAATTCGTTATATTTTCGTGTCAGTTTCTTAGCCCTATAAAGTATTACTCAATAATTGTAATCAATACATGAGTGCCTTGACTGGAGTATCATATATGATATATGTAAAGAAAGTAGAATTTGATTAGCATGCTGCTAATGTAAAAGTTTTTTATACACTCAACTAACCATATATTGTTATTCATGGTTATGTTATTGACTTTTGTAATAATTATTTTAAACATTATATCTATCTAAAGTAAATTTTAATTAGTTGGTAGTCTATGAAAAAAAAAGTTGAGAAAAAATCCATGGGACAAATTAAAATTGAGGAGGAGTTTTTGCTTATTGGTCAAGCAAAAGCAAGCATACAGTATAAACTATAAATAAAAGTTTGGTAAGGAGAAAGAAAATGACATTGTACAACGACAATTCACATGCCCTGATCTGGTTTTGTTGCAATGGGGATAAAGATGATGTGTTGTTTATCTCTCATGTGAATTGAGAAAATAACTAGTACTCTATATATGACTTTTTGCGGCTTTTGAAAAGGCACAAACATCAGAGTGGATATTGATTGAATTAATGAAGATACATACATGCTCCTAATGCCATTTGCTATTACACGTACGTACAGTAACACTATTACATATCACACCAAAGCCAACTTTTCAGGTTACGACGGGTTTGGTGCTCCCTTTTCCATCAAATAATATTTTAGTCTGTGGGTCAAGTTCCCTTTTGGTACGCAACACTTAATTTTAATGGTTTGTTATGCCATTTCTGTACTAAAGGAATCTTTATATTATCAATTCAAAAGTGATCTCATTTCCAACTCATTACGCTTTTTTCTAATTGTAATGCAGACAAAGAAGCACCAATTTGCTTTATTCTATTGGGAAAAAAAAACGCACTTTTTCCTTGGGGTGCTTTCGAAGTCTTTCTGTATATTTTTTTGTCCCTTTAATAAAAGTCATGCCCGTAATTTTAAAATCAAAGACAGTTAGAGCTCAATTCACATATGTTTTTCTACTAAAACAAGGGGATTTTTTTCTGTATATTTTTTTGTCGCCTAAGTTTTTCTACTAAATCACATTAAAAAATAGACCTATCATAATTTCTTCTTTTTTTTTTACATTAAACTCATAATTAATTGAGGGATTCCTCTAAAGTGGGGAGAGAGGAAAGGGGAGGAAGTGTAAATAGGGGCTAGAATAGGAATTTCACAAAAAATAATAAAGGGGTGAGAAGAGGAAGAAAGGGAATGTGAATAACAACGGGCGGCCGTCTTGGGTTAAATGAACTTTGGACCAAACGACCCAACAGTGTAGCATGCCACTTGCTACCCTCCTTTTTATTTATCTAAAATAACACCATTCCTGTGTTTCCTCAATTTAGTGTTTTTCAACAAGTAATTAATTGAAAGTTGAAACAAGAAAAAATAATTATATATAGTAATTTTTCTACACATTTATAAATTATTTCACTTTGAATTTATTTGTATGAAAATCAAACTATATATACACACTCACGACTCACCCCAATTTAGAAGGTTTCCTTTTTGATGATATGGAGCAAAAATTCGTTCCACGTATCGACAGGGCCCGGCATGCACCAATGAACGCAGTCGTTGATGGAGACATTTCTATCCAAATTGTGGCCATATCTATGAGGATGTCCATCGGGTCTCATAAGCATTACGGCAGTTATATTCATCAAACCAAAACGCAAACCTAATAATCTCTCTCTCGCTTCATTCTCCGCAGCAGTGAATTCCTCCACTTGTGTCTGGTAAAATTCCTCCAAACCATAAGGACGCAAAAACGTGCTTTCTTCCTTTGTAACGGGTAGTGTTCTGTTACAACCCCCTCCTTTATTCCACTCTCCATTCTCAAAGTGGTTCGGCGAATGAGTCACCATAAACACCATTCCCTTGAACCCTTTAAGGTTCATAACGGTTCTAAAAGCTGTTCGGAATGCGTGTCTGTATCCGTACAAGTTAAGAGGGTCTTCCATCAAGTTATGGCACTTTTGGCACCCGACAACCTGGCCTTTTTCGTAGAATGTCAATGGTCGGAAGAACCATTGTCCTCCTGAGAAGATCACGTATTCGAAATTTTGAATGTGGTTGACCCAAGCTTCATCTGCTTCGTCCACGTAAAGGTCCTCAGCGTTGGAGAAAGAAGTGTCGTTAAGGTATGTTTGACTTGATTTTACTAGAAATGGGGACCATAATATTGCAACAGTGAACTTATAATCAGCATAGTACCACCATTTGAAATATTTGTCGTCTTTCGATGTATATCTTTCTGTAATGTCCTCAGGACTAGCAACCTGACCAAAGACTAGTTTAGTGGAATCAATATGCCAAATACTTCTTAAAATATATTATAATTTTAATTAGTGGCGGCTAAATTAATTATAAAACTCCTATGTATGCATCAAACTTGTAGATGAGCTAGGCTATGAGTTGGCTCAAGCTTTTTTTATATTTCATTTCAGTATAATTCCAAAAGTAATGTAAAACATATAACTCAATTGAGTTTAATTCATTATTGTAGGGTTAATCACTTAATCTAATTTGTATAATATTTAATTGTTAATACAAAAAGCATCGATCACTAAACTATAAATATCATACTATATGTTCAATCAATGACCCAATAATCAATTTGATACCAAGTCAATAAGCAGGTTTATTATCATTTTTTTAACTTATGCAATTCATTTTGAATTTAATTAAAGCTAATATAATTATAGATTATTATACATGGTAAGTTTGTTAATTTTAATCATAATTATTTAAAAATATCTTGATTAGCTGACGATTGTGTAATTTTTTTTTATATATATTAATATACATGATAACTAAACTTAACTACTTTTTAGAGAAAAAAAAATAACACCACTAAAATTTAAATCTCCATCTGTTTTTCTGTTTATTTCTTTATAATTATACTGAAAATTCATTATAAAATCGGCAGTTAAAGATTTTTTTTTTTTATTGAATTGCCGTCACGAAGTTACACAGCAAAGGAACCAGATTCATATTGGAACAGAGCACTCTTTCTTCAAATATATATCTTAACTTCCTTAAATAAGGAGTAAGATTTATATAAATTTGTAATATGTTAATAAAATAAAACTATTATTTAAAAAGAAAATATATTGATGAGATACTTACAGTATGTAGAAGACACAACAATGACTCCATCTGGTTTCTCCCAATCGAGTCTCCAACAAAAGCCATGGACTTTCCCTTGACAAGCTTCAAAAACTGTTTGGCATCAAACAGTGGAAGCTCACATTGCTCAGGTTTCCATCTCCATTTCAGGAACTCTCTGTCGGGTCTTCCATGCATGAAGCAGTTTTGCTTGTACGTTATGAAAGGACAGCTTTCATTACTGTAGTATGGCCCTTTGGAATAAGCCACCCAATTCCCTGAAAATATGTCGCAGCTAAAGTCTTCTTTTCTGCTTGTTTCCAAACTGCCGCCATATATATAAGAATATGATTCATTAAAGTTTGTGATCAAAAGTAGTATCACCACCACCAGAAGAGTTACTGGTAGTAGGAACACCCCTTTCGGAATGTTTCTTGCTGCATAATTGCATTTCAAAAGCTCCAATACCTCAATTTTCATGCTTGTGATCATACAAATTTGAACTTAGAAAAAACAAAAAGAAACTATACCACCACTGTGTGTTGAATAGCTGATACGTAGAAAACTACTAATCTATTAAGAAAATGTTTATATATATATATAGTAGCTACCATACTGTCGGTTCTTGTTCCTTAAACAAGGCTCCAATCCTAGCGTTAAATGCCGCAATTAAAATTATTGAAAAGAAACAATGTATGATATGATATTATTAAAATTTGTGACTGGTTAGTCGAACCTGTCTTGGTGATTACACTTACACCGCAGCTAGCCCTCTGTACCAAACTGCTACGTTAATTAGGAGAGAAAAAAATTATTAATAATATGCTTTGACACCGGTAGAAGGAGAATATCGAAGATTTTGCTGGTACTTTTTCTTATGGGGTTTAATTTTATTTGATTAGGTTCTCTGTGATATCATTATATTAATTAAACTTTGATTATATATATCCAACCAATAAAGGATTGATGACAAAATTTTAATTTTTTAACAAATAAATTAAGAGTTGATTAATTTTAGAGAATGACAAGTAACCACCATGACCTTATTTGAGACTTAGACTCATATAAAACTCGATCAACGTCCCGTAATGAGTTTAGTCGTTGTGTGTGGGACACTTGAGAAGGAAATAAAATGTCAGAATCACCCCACCACACGTAACACTGACTTTAACTTTAAAAAAATGTGATTTAATTTCAATTAATTTCATGTGGAAATTAAGGCTATTAAAAAACTTACGGGTACGAAGTCTATTTGGTTTATATGAGAATTAAATTCATGCTTTATTTATTTATATCATAGTCCTTTTAAAAGTATTCTTTTAAAAATAATCTTATAATATTTGATTTTTTGGCACTAGCTAGTCTTTGTTGTTGTGTAACTACCTTTAACTACCGAGGTGATTTATAAAAATAAATAATAAATTATTGGGTTTTAAAATAAATAAATTGCTGATATTTCTTCCTTATTATAGTTTAATCCTAAATAATATATGAATCAATATTAAGAATTAATTAAGATGAAATTAAAATTAAAATGTTTACGAGTAAAGAGAGATAAAGCTTGTGTCAATTAAGATAAAGTTAAAGAGATAGTTATGAATTGAACGACAATTTGCTGGTGGTTTAGAAATGATTATTCTTATACTTGGATTACCATTTTCACTTTCCAATTTCATCAAATGGAGCAAGAACTATAACTCCCTATTTTTCACAATATATATAAAAAAAATGCTCTACTATGATTCTCTTCTAAATCCTAAGACCATGACCCCAAAGTTGTACCAATAAAATTGAACACTGACCCGAGTTACATGAAAAAGCAAAAACAGATCACAATGTGTTACCATATTCCCTTCCAGTTTTATGCATGGCATAGAGCAAAAACTCATTCCATGTGTCAATTGGACGTCAATTTTGATGAACCACTTTCCCATATCTACTGGGGTGTACCTCATTGCCATTACATCTGATGCATTCCCATTTCTATACACCCCTCTTTCTTCCATGGTAAAGGGCTTCGTTCTGTTACCCTCATTCCACAACCCATTCTCAAAGTGTTCTGGAGAGTGAGTCACCAAAAAAGTCAACCCCTTGAACCCGTTTAAATCAATGGACGGAAGAACCATTGTCCAGTGGAGAAAATCACGTAGTCAAAACTTTCAATTTTACTGGCCCATGCTCTATCTGCTTCATCTAGATAAAGTCTCGTGGCTCTGTAGAAAGAGCTAGCACTGGGATCAGCATCAATGGATTTCACTAGAAAGGGTGACCACAACATCGTGACTGTGAAATTGTAATCAGAACTGAACCACCATCTGAAAAAGGTGTCGTTTTTTTTTATCTATATCCTCCACACGAGCAACCTGAAAATTTTCAATTTTGTCACAGTATCTAGATGATTGATTTAAGTTTCTGATGAGAGGAAGGAGTAGCACGATAACAAGCAGAGTGAGTGGTAATAGGAACACACCTTTGGAAGTGTGCTGCCAATTTTTGAACATACTGTATTCGCCTTGGCCTAAAACTACAGGGTTGACCCAACACCTTAATTAATCAATAATAACGGGTATATTTATTCATAAAACAGTATTTTAGAGAAAGTAAAAAGAAAAATATTTTTATTAAAATATTTAAAAATACACTTTTTATAACTTTGTAAAAGTGTTTTTATATGATTTTCAAAAAAAAAAAAAATCCAAAACTGTTTATCGCGGCAATCATAGTGTCTTGGTTATTGCAATATATGCAGCGCTCTGTTCTAAACTGCTCAAGCACTGACCCTAATTACACTGCCAGATCAAAACAGTACTCCATATAATAATATATTTAGCACGTGTTAGATGGAAATTATCGAGGGTCTTGCCTGTATTTTTATTTTCTGTGCTTGATGGATACAGTATTATTTTCATTTTAATTCTTTACATCTATGATCTATCTTTCGTAATAGATGGTTTTACTTGAAATACTATAAGACAGTAGCATTTTTCTCCACAGAGATTCAAATTGTGTAGTGCTTGATTGGCATTACTTTCATTTTGAAAGTTACCATAATTGATCTTGAAATTTAGAAGAAGAAAAAATGACTACATGATTAAATCATGCTTTTCTAAGGAGCAGTTGAGTTGATTAGGTTCTCCGTCACACACAATTTATTACTCTTTGATGGTATATTCAGCCAACTAAACGTTGATACGAATAAATTATTAAGTTTATGTTTGACCATCGTGACTGTGAACATAAATTCATTTTCTAAAAAATAAAATAACCTGAATGGCGCATGATTATTGATTTGCAAGGGGACACTAAAAAGATGAAGATAGAAGGTGGAAATGTAGAATTAGCCCCCCGGTGGTTCACCTAACCCCAACTTTAGAATGCGGAAAAGGTTTGATAGTATGCTTTAACGTGATTAGAAGATGTCTAATGAGAAATAAAGATTATTAATGCAATGTTTTTTTCTGTTGAAGTGTTAAAAAATTATCATTAATAGAAAATTAAAATGCATAAAATAAATGACCCTTCTCTTGGTAGAAATTAGTTTCATAATAATTATTTTAGAATTCTAATAACACTCGTTAGAAATCCAGTTTTGGAAGCAAAACAAAAAAACAAAAGGTTTTAACTAGCCAGGCCAAGAAACTATGTGACCAGCTTTAACTTTGAAGAGTTTCAAGAAACTTGTTCCTGTCCACCGCCTCACCATCCCCAATTACTACTAGTAATTCAATATCCTGATTCCTGAATGACGACTATTTGTCCAACAATTGAAAATGAAAAAACAGATCATAACATGTTACCTTTATGTTTGTGCTGTTTTTCAGCTTCAAGTTTCATCAAATACAACAAGAACTCATTCCAAGTGTCAACTGCACCCGGAGAGCACCAGTGAACACAGTCATTGTTATTATTATTGCCCACAGCCACAAACCTATACCTACCGGGGTGTGCATCCACCCTCATCTCCATTGCACGAGTTATATCTATCAAACCAAACCGCAAACCCTTTTCTCTCGCTGCATTAAACTCCTCCACTTGTATCTGATGCAACTCTTCCACAATGTTGTCATTTTCATACACCCCTCCTTCTTCCAATGGCCTTGTTCTGTTACAAGTCCCACCCTCGTTCCACACCCCGTTCTCAAAGTGCTCCGGAGAATGACTCACCAAAAAACCCAACCCTTTGAACCCTTCAAGCTTTCTCATTGTCCTAAAAGCTGTTTCGAACGCCTTCTTGTAACCGTAGTAGTTCAACTCTGTCGCGTTCTCGCATTTTTGACATCCTACAACTTGCCCTTTCTCGTAGAATGTTAATGGTCGGAAGAACCACTGTCCTGTTGAGAAAACCACATAGTCAAAATCTTTAACTTTGCTGCTCCATGCTTCATCTGCCTCGTCTAGATAAAGCTTCGTGGCACTGTACAAACCACGACCAGTAGGATCTGAGTCATTGAACTTCACTAAAAATGGAGACCACATTATCGTAACTGTAAAATTGTAATCGGCCACGAACCACCATCGGAAAAATATGTTATCATTCGATGTATATTTCGCTGTAATATCCTCAGGACGAGCAACCTGGTAGAGTAAATTAACGAGTAAACAATCAAATCTAAGGGCGGTGTTATTAATGATTAATTACTCACAGTATTTATGAGGCACAGTAAGGACTCTAGTTGATTTCTGCCCATTGAGTCTCCAACAAAGGCCATTGACTTTCCTCGTACAAGCTCCAGAAACTGTGTTGCATCAAATAGTGGAAGCTCACAATCATGAGGTTTCCACCTTAATTTGAGGAAATCTCTGTCGGGTCTCCCATTCTTGATGCAATTAATCTGGTCTAGTATGAAAGGGCAGGTTTCGTTACTGTAGTAAGGCTCTTTGGGGTAAGGAACCCAGTTTCCGGAGAATATGTTGCATCTCTTTGTTTCTTTGGTTACCAAGTTGCTGGCATGTGTCTTTGGAGATGGTTGAATGAAGTTTCTGAGTAGAGGAAGGAGCATCATGATGAGAAACAGAGTGAGGGGTAACAAGAACGCACCTTTGGAAATGTTTCCTGGGGCGTACTTGCAATTAAACATCTTTCTTTTCTCAAACTTCTTCAGAACTGGACCAACAATTAGGAAGCCTTGCCTAAATAGCTTTTACCTTTCTATGTTTTTTGGAATATTCTAATCTACTCCTTTGAAACTGTTGATAATGGAGTAATTACTGATATTTTATTGCAGACACTTGTTCCTAATGTGTATTGGTTAGCAGTTGGAATCAACTTTGAAAGCTTAAGCTTTCTTCGAACAGATCATAAGAATAATTTATTTAGTTAATAAATCTAGTGTAAAAAGAAAATCAATCATTCATTTAACATGCAAAGACAAGAGGTGGTAATAAATGTTTTTCAATTGAGTATTTATTACTCGCAGTCTAATTTAATGAGTATGATAAATGTTTATTAAATAGTATTCAATTAAAAAAACAAAACTTTTTTCTATGATAGTAACTGACTAGGGTTTTGGGCTCTTTCCCCCAGCTGTTATGCACCGTCACGGTAAGCTACAACTTCAATTTCCCAGTAGTACAAATAAAATTTGATTAGGAGAGAGATTACATTTAATATTTGGTACATGTGGATGTGGCAACTTACAAGGAGGAAATCTTGGATCTTGATTTAGCAGGATTAGGTAAACCTTGCATGACTCCGGTTCAAACGAAAGAAAAAAAAAAAAAAGGTGAGAAAAATACTACAGTACTTGGTTGGCTGGTTTGCGGAAAGGTTTTTGTTTTTTATTTTCAGTTTTAATTTTATAAAAATACTACCCTTACTCTCAATTTTCCTTTAGTTTTTAAAGATTTATTTCAGTATTGCTTAAACACATTTTTTTATTATTTTCATTATATCTTATATAAATTATTAAAAATAATAAATAGAATAAAAATATGATACTACCATGCGTATTTTTGTAATTTAAAGTGAAAAAAACGGGAAATATTTTTTAGAACTAAATTATTTTTTGTTAACTTTCTTTCAGTTTTCTATTCTATGAATTTAAAACCGTCTTTATTTTCTCATTAATACCACTTCCGCTAGGGAAAGCAATTAAAGCATTTTTTTAAAAATAAGCAAAGCACGCCGTTGCCGGGGATCGAACCCGGGTCATCCGCGTGACAGGCGGATATACTTACCACTATACTACAACGACTTTTGTTTTACTTTTTAAAACATTAATTATTAATACATTGTAATAACTTAAAGTAACCTCCAGGAGGTAGTATATTATATAAATTCAGCCCAATTGATCTAATGGGTTATATTAATATTTTTCCCGATCAAAATATTAATTGGATTGGATTAGGTTAAAGTTCTAAAATGCATTGGATTAATATGGACTCTTTCAGTTGGGTAGGGAAGAAAAAATTCCACTACTGAAGTCCAAAATACAGGAACTTAGAGCAAATTGAATCTGGGCATTTACTTCCTGCACCCTACAAATAGTTATTTTGGAGGTGCAGGAAGCAAAATGGGGGTTGAATCTGCAATCTATAGAGCCTTGGCCTTGAGCCCATGAGTGTGTTTATGCAAAAAACAAAGGTTCTTGTTACGTTCTCGTTCCGAAAATTTATTAAAAACTCAAACTTTGAGCTCATTCAGAAGAAAAGGATCCTAAATTATCAGCAATTAAGCTACTCCTTTTTTGCTTCATACTTAATAGGCGCAAAATCAATTATGGACTTTTTCTTAAAATTTAAACTTTTTTTTTCTTTTTTTATAAGCAAATATTTTATTGAAATGCGATACAAGCTTACATCCAAAGCAGTTTCTAAAACTCACCCCAAAAAACCAAGAAAACATGGCACCCACGATGCTATACACTATACAGCTAATGACATAACATTTAAAACTTACATAGATAAACATTTACTTAATTAAAATTTCTAGTGAAGCAAGCTATGCTACAATTCCTAGCCTTTTAGAAAACTCGAGAAATTAAAATGTGTTGAAAGATAACACGTTCAAAACAAGAAAGATACACAGTAAACCTGTATTAGGCAATCTGTTTCAACACTCAGCTAAAAAATTAAAGCACTAGTGGTGTCACTGCTTCAGCATTTCTAATTTCCCCTTCATAAGCAGCTACATTTTTTTTCTATTTTTGGATAAACTAACCAGCTATTAGGCATTAGCTATATAAAGATTATGAAAGGTATTTTGATTGTCGGCATAGTTTTTTTTGCAATGCATATGATGGCAGAGACATTCTTGATTCTTCTGACGCAGATCATCTTTCTTAAAAGACAGACCACTGCGATATTTCAGTCACCATGAGCTTTCCCTTTTCTCTTTTCAACCTAAAAACGAAAATTAAGGTGACCAGAAACCAGACCATACAAGGAATCAGTTGAAATTTTACACATTGACCTTAAACCTTTGGCTTTTCCTTCTTACCCCATTTGTTTGTTTTTTTGTTTCAATCATTGATCAAACAATGTAGAATTTCAGATCCTTGGCGGTGGTATTACAAGATGAGAAAGAAATTCTAAGCAGGGCTTGGAGCAAGAGACATTGTTATTGGAAAAGCTGGGCACTTTAGGAAGAATAAAAGAGTGTAGCATAGCATAGCATGTAGGGTCCCTAGTCCCTACTATACTACGCCTGAAATTTCAGCAATTAATTGGAGACAACTGAGAATATCGTGGGGGCCATTTCACGTGGTTTTGCTATTCTTTCACTTGATTTAAAAGCATTCTGATAATGACTGGGGGATTTTCCTAGCTTCTCTTTTTTTTTCTTCTTCAGAATTTCATTCTGATAAAGCAACTCATATTCAGTGCATCACGCATAAGCCAACTTTGCTTTTCCATTTGCTATTTGCATGACTAGACATTACTAAATCGCTGTTAAATAAAGCAGCCACAGATATGTATATCACCCAAAAGATAATTAAAGTCTCCAATTTTGGTTTATATTGCTTTCAACCAGTCTTGTCCATCATTTGGCATATCATAACTAAATTCTTAACCCTCCAAAACATATCGCTATTTTGGTAAAAGTACCCGAAAAGTTAGCGCAAAATTACAAAAAAAAAGTCACTTAATTTTATTTATAGATAAAAAAATATAATTTTAGTTTTAGTTTTTTAATAACTTTTGATAAGATATTATTTGTATATATATATGGGTATCCATATTCTAACTCAACACACTAAATAATATTGATTCATAGATATTTATAATTTAAAAACATTATAACTTTAACATTATACGAACCATCCACCGTGACTAACCCATCATTATTCCATTGTCAAGTTCCCAATTGAAACTCTGTTTTTGTTTTATGTCTACGATGAATAAATTTATTAGTGTCTTTCATTTCTTTAGTCATGCATTTTACCGATATATTCGGTCTCTCTCTTATATATTGTCGTGTCTTCATTCCAGTAAGTTCATAAACCTTAGTTTGTGCACTAGTGTAGTTTTTCGATCGAGGCTGCTAATTAATCATCAATCCAGTAAGGGTTTCAACTGTGCAGCGACCACTGACCCTTATTCTTAATTGTTCAATGTTTGTTCATCAAGTACGCACGCTACAAAATATTGGTTTATTTCACTAGTCTTCCTTCTCACTAGGGTTTCATTATTTTTGCTATAAGTGTTGGCTCTTATTGTCACTAATCATCCTTCTGTTTAAGAATGGTTTAAGGGTTTTGGGAGCGTTGACCCTTGTTTTTCTTCAATGTTTGTTCCCTGTGTTGTTACATTGGCTTAATAAAGATTATTTATTGAATTAATGTTTCCTTGATTGCAAATATTCATCATTGAGACGTGGTTGAGTTGTTTTACTTATTTCCCTATCTATTATTGAACGGCCTTTGCAGGAATTATGCAACATGTTGCGCTTGTGTTGTCAGAACACTTGATGACACATGTTGGAAAATTTGTAACTACCAAAAAGAACGTAAAGAGAAAAATTCAAATAATAATATAAAACTGGTTGGAACTACAGTATTATGAGAGACTGTTTGAAAAGTATAACATTTTAAAAATATAGGTTAAATTACACAATATTCATTTATAGCATTATTTAATTTAATCATTGCTGTAATCATTTTTTTCTTACATATCAAGCTTTTACTTTTATAGTCTGTTACTGTAAATTAAATTAGAACTCTTAGAATTAAGTATCAATTATTTTTGTATCAGTATTTCATTCAAACTATTTACATTATAAAATTTCTTCAGCCACTTATGTTATTGCGCGAACCACTTTTTATAGGTCATCAATCAAAATGCTGAATTCATGTTTTTCTCTTTTAAACGTGAATTGTTTGTATTAGCATAATTGGTAAGTATTCCAAGATATGCAGTAAAAATAAAAATAAAAAAGTCTTCCAAGATATAACAATTTTCCCCCTAATTAATGGTTAAAGTAATAGAACAAACAAGCTTTTATAATTAGTAACCTAGCTGGTTAGCAGCTACTTGAAGACTCACCTGAAAGCTAAAGCTTCTGCCATCTTTGGCTCATGACATTGGAGGATCCATTTCATCACAGATACAATAACACTCTAGCTTCCATTTTCATCTCTATAAAACACTCCTAATTAAACCATTCTTCATGCTTGTTTGTTTAAAAGCTTTGAACAAATATTGGTATATATGCATGTATATTTTATATACTATTAAAAACTAAGTAATGTGAGTATAACATTTTGAAATGCTCAAAAAATCGAAAGACGTAACGTAAAACGAACATGCTCTATATATATGGTAGACTCGAGTGATCGATGCTTCTAAAATGCTAGTGAACAAAACACACCCACCTGAAAATAAATAATGTTAATTAGCCGATCGAACCTGCCACCAAATCTGGTCGCTTTCATTTCATGTTCAAATTTCTTACCTTCTTGATTCCGCTATTTTTACGAACAGATATTATTTTAACACTTATAGAATACAAAATTAACCCATCAAAACACAAAGATAATAGTATAGTTGACGCCAGTTGGCGGAAAATAACTCTGAATAACATATATAACTCACAGTAGCTTTTCCATGGTTAGGTCCTTCGAATTCGACACATTCCAGGAATCTCTGATCAGTTTAACAAGTTGCGAAAATCGTCCCAAGAGACATACAAAAAAGCCAGTTTCCCTCCCTCACTTCCTTTTTGTCATTTTTCTCATTTGCGTGGGTTGCCATTTTCTCCTCCAACATATATCGATCTTGCACAAGGGAGGTACAGAACTTAGTCTTTATATGATATAATTATAAATACATTTCTAATGTAAAAAATAGAGGCGATAGTAATAGCAATGAAGTTGCTAATGATGCATGATAGTGGTAATGTGGGATTAGATTTAAGAGTAACAGTTTTCCCCATTATATATAATCTAGAGACCTCCTCGATGAATAATACTCCAATGAAATTCCTGTGGAGGTGGGGCACAAAAGTCTCTCAAAATAGATTTTGAGACGAGAAGAAACGAGGATCATACTTCTCTCATCTAGGAGATTTTTTATTTTTTTTTATATTGACAATGACGTACAAATTCAAGCGTATGCCATCTTTTTTAATACAGTTTAACATATTCATTTATATATTTACAATTTAAATTTGTCAAAAAGAGTGTTAAGTTTTGTGGGATACCTTTATTAATTAACATATTCAATTTTATTTATTTACTATCTATAAACTCACTCCGTTGCTAGATTTTACATGGTCTTTCTTTTAATGCATGCTAGCTGAAAAACTCGTAATTAAGGGCATATTTGTTATGATTCATTTCGCTCTAAAGGCCAACCATGAAAGACTTTTGGCAGTGTTTGGTACAATGAAGACACATAATCCTGTAGTAAAAGGTTCACGGACAAATTTTGTCCACATACAAAAGGATAATCTGATTGGACCCTCATCATGCATACACACACCTACATATATATGTGGTAATATATGTCCAAAACATACCAAAAACGATGAAACCTCCCCCCCAAAAAAACAGTATAAATTAAATGAAGCAAAATGAGCATAACATTCAAAAGGAACTAAAGCTGCACCTTGTCATGATCTTTAGTGTATGCGTTATAAACCTCAGAATAACTTAAAAAATCAACTCTGCATTATTTTCTCTTTCTTTCCCAAATTCCTTACCCTCTCATATGTTCTCAAAACAATATTTACAAGCAGTCAACTCATTTTTATTTTTTTTTCAATTTGTTGAAGTTTTGCGACATGTAAAATTAAGATTATCAAAGGAAATAATCCGAATTGTTCAGTGTTAACTTTTGATAAGGTTAAAAAAACTGGTGTCAATATATATTCTTTGAGTACCTCTTGTACTATATATTCTTTTTGCTACTAAGAAAAAAAAGAACGGGGTCGAGATATTCTTTGAGTGCCTCTGGTACTCTTTGTTCTATGTATTCATTTTGTTAAAAATAAAACAAAATAATGGTGTCAATGGGTGTATGGTTATGATAAAGCCAAAATATGTCAATGCTAATAATTGATTTTATTAAGCACCTCTTGTGCACGTGGGCCAATTTACAGAATGTTGTGTGTTTTTTTGTCTAATATAAAGATATATAGATGCCTCCTTACTTGTAATTAAGGTGTAAGTTTTTTAATGTTGTAATTGTAATTTGAATATGGTCATATGGAGGGAATGGAAAATGGAGTGGAGTTATGTTTGTCACTTTGAGCTAGCTAATTATTTGAAAAAAAAAAAAAGATATTGCAACATTTTTAATAGAAAATTTAACATTTAAAAATCATACTTGACATTGATTAATTTAATTCAATTCTAAGGGGTGTTTACACGGAATATTTTTTTTATTCCCGAATATTAATCCTAGCTAGGATAAAACATGAGAATATTATTTTTAAATACATTATAAAAATATGTTTGGTAACATTAGAAGTGTTTTTATATGTTATGGATTAATTAAAACATGTGTTTGTTTGACATTTTTTTTATCCTAGAAATATATATAATAATGATTAAAATACCTTTATCATTAAAGTTTATTAAAACATATAACAACTCAAGTATTTTATTAATTAATCAAAATATTTTGGTCCGAAACTTCTTCCTTGTCATTTAATATAGGTATGCAAAATAAAATTAAATATACTTCTCCGTTGAGCTATTTGGATTAATAGATGAGAAAAAAAAATGTTTATTAAAAGAGTAGTATTGAAAAGAAAATAAATTATTATCGACAGCTAAAAAAAACTTACAAAAAAAAAATTTATTCTGGTCTTGTTAATATATGATTATATATAGAATATTTTCTTTTTTTAACAAATATATTATCAATTTTGATGGAAACAAAATCAGTGAGAGTCTAAGAGAGATTAAAATGATATATACGTAATTTTTATTCTTCAAGATAATTATCGTCACATAGCAATAAATATTATCGTCACATGAATAAATATTACCTACTGATTGATATTAAATATTGGTTGGGACTAATTATTTATGAATGTGTAACAAAGGTAAGAATTTTTTTTCCTACCACTTATTTCCAGGACTAAAAAAAAAAATTCTATCGAACAAACACCACTAAGTTCATTTCCTCATGTCTCGCGATTTGTTTACTATAGCAGATTTAGCAGAGAAATATTGGGGGAGAGAGAAAAATAAGGTAGAGAAAGTCAAGGGGTACCCCGAAAGTCAAGAGTTTGCTTAATTTAACCAAGATTTAACCAAACAATATGAGGGTGGAAATGTGGTGGGCCTCATTTTTATTTCCTGATCTGGGCAATATTGATAAGAAATTGGATTAGAGAAGATTCAAAATCTTTATTTCACATCTACCCTTGTCTATTCTTAAATATGTCATAATACCATAGAAAACTTTTATATAAATGAAAATTTTAATTATTTAATTAAATAATACTATATTCAATTCTTTTAAATTAATATTTATATCACTTAAATAAAATATAATTTAAAAACAATGAAAGAAAATAAAAGGTAACATTAACATTATTTTTATAAAAGTCACGTATTTTTAAAGATATAATAATCCATTCAAAGAGTTACTTTTCCTTGTCATTTTTCCATTCCAAAATATTTTAAAAGTTATTATTTTTTATTACATTCTCTTTATTCAGTTTTTTTTTTCTATTTCTCATTACCAAACATATTATTAAAGATACATACTTCTCTTGACACTTTTTTATTTTATTTTTTAAATTATTTATAATATTTAATTTAAACCTGAAACTTCATAGAGAATTCAAACTCCCTTTTCATTTGTTTATTATTAAATTAGGGTGCAATATTCTCATTGCGTAAATTGTAATGGAAAATAGTCAAAATACAAGTGTACTAATTAATAAACCAAGGAGAAAAAAAAAAAAACAAGAAGTAAAGAGCATTTAAACCTTTTAATTTTTTTTTTTTTTTCATTTAGTCTGTTTCACCACTCGTCCTAGGTGGTGATTAATTTTGGCTTACATAATAGACTTATGGGCCCTTAGCAAACGTGTGAAATCATGCAACGCCATAAAGTCTCACAAGAATCGTCCCCACCAAAGATCTCCTGAATATATTGACAAAGTGGAAACATATTTTTTTTCTTTCTTTTATTCAATTTTATATTTGCATTTCAACATATAATCAATTACGTTGTCTGATTACTCAAAAGGTGAATTAAGTTGATATCTCTCAGATATAGTAAAATAATATTTTTTTCTTTGAAAGTTAATGATGCCTTAACAGAAATAATTCAAACGGCCAATCAAAACAGTAAAATGCAAATAAGAAGTAGTTTGCTAAAAGGGAGTGTGAATTCTCTATGAAATTTTATATCTTTGTGTTTGTACACAATTATGTAGATATTCACAACCTTAAATATTCAACAAACTTAATTAATTCTTGATGATCCTCCATAATTAAAAATAACATAGATTAAAACAATAAAAGTCAATTAATAAACAACACAAAGTCCAGATAATAGGAAACCACATATGGTCTTAATCTTAACATCATACAAATCCATAAATGCAACTGAGAAGAAATCGAACCATCTTTCATCAATCTCAGTCAATTTTTCTAATGACATTAATTAGTAAATTAGTAATATTTCGATTTAGAATTAATTGGTTTGGTTTCAGAGATACCAACAAAGTTAAATGTCGAATTGAACCAAACAGATACACCAAAAAACGGTCTAATGAAATGAAAAAAAAAAAAAAAATCGATTTGCATCAATTTTTACTTTTTTGAGTCGATTTTCCTTTTTCTTTTTATTGGATTGGATCTAAATACCCATAATTAAGACCTAAATGGTACTAAGGCACTTGGACCTTGATAGTGGTTTCGCGTCATTTCCAAAAACACTCGATTTCCCCTTCAACTTGTAGCATAACGAACCACCTGGCTAGGTCACACTTCTCGAAGATTTAAACCTATTATTGAGAACAAAACAGAAAACACTTAACAAAATTCAAATCAATAAAAACACCAACCCAATGGTCCAACTCATGCGGCAAAGTTATCAAAGTTCAAAAGCATAAAATTTGTATACATCCATGTCAGTATGAATTCAATCAGATGAAGATCCAACATATATAGTTAACAAAATTAAATGATCACAACAAGTAACAACCGTAATCTCTAAGTAATGTTAATTTTAAGCACAAATTGACTTAAGTTATGAACCGATTATTTACCCTCAATTAAATTCGTATTAACCTATCCTAACCTAATTCCATCACTTCAATCATAAAAACGCATCCCATGATTATTAAAAAATGAATTCATCACAATTAAAAGAGGAGGAGGAAATGCATACAAAACTCAAAATTAAAGACAAAAACTCAATACATATGTGTTAGGTGAATTAGTCATATTGTTTATTGAAAAATGTTAGGATTACCTGTATATAAAACTTTCACAAACAGCTTTAATTTGTAACTCGTAATGTTAAAATAGTAGAATGGAAATTAATAGATAAATATTAGATCAAGTCTTAAACATAATTTTTGCCAACATCCCTAATATTTCTTGACTAAACCTTGGAGGAGACTCCGACTGCGGAGTCGTCCAAAGAATACATATGCTGAAGTCAATGGAAATTTATATGATGTTTGTTTGAGTACCAATTTGAAAACAATTAACTAAACCAGAAAACGTTGGCTTTCACTAAGACCAAAATCTCGATTTAATTGGCTCTATGATTTCGTCTATTTCCAAACCTTTTAACGTAAAAATTACATATGTTTTTTTTTTTTTTTTTCTCTAGACAAAGACCATATGTCAGTGTACTAAATAATTTGTCACATAAAGTTTTTGAATTGCAGCACAGAAGATGCGCTTACAATTATTATATAAAGCTAAAGAAATTCCAAACCAATTATTTTAAACACTTCACCCATACGTACTTTTCTTATTAAATTTACATTATTTAACACAAAATTCAACAGTGTAGCCCCCTTCCCCTACACATATATTCAGGCAATATGAAGAAATAAAAAGAATATATATATACAGAAGTCCAGCATCCCAAGATAAAAATAATTTACCAATCTCATTAGCTCACAAACCACTGATGATTATGGATAACCAAGCTGATTAGTGGACTAAATCAAATCAGACATACTTGGACTATAAGCACCGACTGCAAGGTAACCGGCTAATTCCAATTGACTTCCTTGAATTAGACAAAAACAATAAAATAATTAGATAGGGTCTTAATTATTTAATACCATACACCAAATCATAATTAATGCATACTACGAAATGATGATCGATGGTGCCATATAACATAACTTACACATATATTTTAATCTAGAAAAAACAAAGCAAAATCATATAAAATAATAAGTTAGTGCAAATAGGTAAAAAGTGGAAATACAAAAATGAGAGAGAGAGAGAAGGGGTAGGAAAAGGGGAACAAAAGCACCTTCAGCTAGGGCCCATAACATGTCCTCTCAAAAGACCCCAAGATGTGATTTTCATCTTTCTCCACTGCACTATCACATTCTTTTCTTTCAGCTCTTCTTAGTGTCATATTTTCTACATATTCCAATTTCCAGCCACCATGTCCGGCGAAATGCATATGGATTCCGCGTCGTCGTCACGAGCCACCGCCTCAGCCTCCGATCATCGTCATCAGCAGCCGGCGGCGGCGGCCCCTCTAAGCCGGTACGAATCGCAGAAACGGCGAGACTGGAACACCTTCGGGCAGTACTTGAAGAACCAGACACCCCCAGTTTCGCTGTCCCAGTGCAACTTCAACCACGTGCTCGAGTTCCTTCGCTACCTTGACCAATTTGGGAAGACCAAGGTCCACCACCATGGTTGCATCTTTTTCGGTCAGCCTGACCCGCCTGCGCCCTGCACCTGTCCTCTCAGACAGGCTTGGGGGAGTCTTGATGCGCTCATCGGGCGGCTTAGGGCTGCCTACGAAGAGCACGGAGGCTCCCCCGAGACTAATCCCTTTGGAAGCGGAGCTATTCGCGTGTACCTTCGCGAAGTCAAGGAGTGTCAAGCAAAGGCCAGAGGGATCCCATACACCAAGAAAAAGAAGAAGAAGAACCAACTTAAGGGCCCTCATGAACCTCCAAAGTCCTTCAAGCAATTGGCCACTTGATCGAGATCGATGGATGGTAATTTTTTTTCGTACCATCTACTAATTAGTTGCTTAATTAATTTATGCTATGTTTCTATTTAAATTCGACAAATCACTTGTGTGTGTAGAATGTAGATAGGACACACACTGATTAATTAATTATGGGTCGGTAGGTAGATTAACAATGGTTATCATATCACTATTTATGATACTCATCAAATAATTAATTGGGAAATTTGAAGCCTTTTTGTAAAAAAAAATGTCAGCTATATATGGAGTATACTGTACACATAACACAAACCCTAAAAGCATAACAGAAACAACAAACCCTAAATTTCCATCGTCGATTGAGAAATTGTTTGGTTAGAGTAATAATATACATATACTACTAGTTAGCTAAAGACTGCAAAGAATAATAATTAGAGTAGAAAGGATAACTTCTCTCTCCGTCTCCTCTTTTTCACTCTCTCTTTCTCTCTCCTATCATTCAAATCAAAACACTGTTATTGCAGTTTCCTAATTAAATACTTCTCAGGTAGGCACTTTATGCTGATTTTGGGCCTATTTCTGATTATGCTAGATGTCTTTGCTCCCCATGGCCATGCGATCGAGCTTCATATACCATACGTTGCATGTGTTAATACAATTTGACGTAGAACCTAAAACGTACTTGAATTCTGTCATTTATTTTAAACGAATACGTGTTTTAATTAATAACAGAATACTTCTTTAAGACAATTTGTACGGTACGTAGTGTGGTCCATAAAAATTGTGTCATGTTAGAAACATGGTAGAAAAGTTCATTGTTTTATCTATTTGTCTCTCTCTCAGCATCCACACAAACGTTGGTTTAGAATTGTGTACTTAATCTAGCCATTTGTGAATGTGAGGACTGGGGAGAGATAGATTGCACGAAAATGACCTTGGACGTTTCCTTTTGTTTGACTCTTTATCATTAGATTGTCCATATATACTTGTTGTCTCTTCAAAAATTCTATCCAAAATCCTCAATAAGTATAATCACAAACAGTATTGTCTAAAATAAGAATTGGAGGGCAGAGAAAATTAAATGTGAATTTTGTCTTATAATTAAAAAAAAAAAGTACATAATATATGTAGATAGAGAAATTGAACATTAATCATGAGCTCAAACATACTAGATTGTTCTGGCGGAAGGATATCTCAGTTTGATATTGTGGTTGAGGCCATATATAGCTATATATATGTAAGTGTGCATGCATGCGTCTGCTTCTAATTAAAAATCACATACGAACTTACTCATTGTTTATTAAATGAATTTATTATATGAGCCACATTGGTCGGAAGTGTTTCCCTCCCTGCCGTTTTCTGTATATACCTCAATATCCATGTATTGCTTCTAGCATCTGTAAAGAATGTATTCTTTTCAATCCATTTCAATTTCTTACAAGACGTGGAGGAACTTTCCTTCAATTTAATTACCAAATCATATAGAGTCCGTATGAGAAAATTAAATATTTACTTGAAATTATTCTCTTGCATCATACATCGCTGTCCCATTCCTTATACCTTATGTTATATTGATCCTGAGCAGGGTATAATGTTGGCTTCCTATAAACATTGTCTCGTAATAGGTAGAAAACTGTGTCCATGAAGTACACCAAGATAGATTATGATTGAATGATGTTCTATCGGGGTTCCATCATATAGAAAATAAATAAAAAACTTAACATATACTTATTTTTTCATTAATTTCATTTTTAATTAATCATTTCTTCCTTGCATTGCATTTCTTACCATATCTAGCTATCACTTTCTCTTTATATATATATATTTTTCCCTTCATTAAAGAAATTTATAAGGTTTGCATTTCTTTTTTGAAAATATAATAAAAAAAAAACATGACCAAATTAAAGCACACGGTAAACTAGATAAAATTATAAGATCAAAATAATTGAAAAAAGAAAAAGAAAAAAAAAGACAAAAGTAGAAGAAAAAAAAACAAGTTCTAAAGATTAAAATGTATTAATCCAGAAGTTAAAAAATAATTGATTGAATAATCGAATTGATTCGAGTTGAAAAATGATAACTTTGAAAATTTTGGTTCAAGGTTGATGTAAAAATAAATAAATCATAACAAAAATGTATTCTTTCAAACAATCTTAAATTGTTATATCATTGAAAATATTTTATTTTTATAGTAATTACTTTTAAATGTATACCCAAAGTTTTGCTTTATTAAAGTTTTTTTTATTGGTTGATATTATAAAAAAAATTGTACAAACTATGTATCAAATTAAATTAATTAATTTTTAATACATATTTATATGGTTATACTAAAAATATTTAAATTTGAACAAAATAATTTTTTTCCAGAATTTAACTTAATTTTTCCTTTTTTGTGATGATAAGGCTACGGCTATTGTAATGAATTTTGAAGATTTGAGATGTCTAATTAAGTTCTTTTTTAAAAATTCAATGTTTGAATTCTATATTTCCAATAAGGTGTGTGCATTGCTTATATTTGGGGATAAGAAAAACATATACTAAACTAATAAAGCTAGTTATAGACAAAGTTGACCTACAATAGTATGTGTGTGTGTGTCGCCTCTTTTTATCAAAAGGAAAAAAAAAGTACAAGTATGACCTACCTCACACTAGCTAGTCCTTAGTTGCAAAAGCAATCTTTAGGAGATCAGATCAAGAATTGTGCATGTAAAACCAAAATAGCAACCTTTCTGCATTTAATCCAAGTAGCTTGAATATTTCATTTGATTTAAGGCTTACTGTATTCATTATATAGAACATGCAATGATAACTATATATATTAATTGTGTCAAGAATTTAATCAATTTAAAAGTCAAAGAATTGTGTGCTTTAAGAAAATGTTTTGGTTTCATTCTCTATATATTTTTATAATATAATTACAAAAACATCACATTATTTTTGTATTTGTTTTTGTCTTCAAATATTTTCAAAAGAAATAGTGAAAAAAATGTTTTTACCATGTCCTATATAAATATTCAAAACTAAAAAAAGAAGTATTATTTTGTTATTATTTATGAAAATAAAAAACCATTTCTCAAGTTTTCCTGAATTATCATGTAATGATATATGAATAATTTTTATTATTTTTTTTCTAACAAGTTTTCCTGAATTAATTTCCAGAAGCTATTTTGGAGTTGAAACATAATTAATTGTTCTATTTGTTGGCGTAGTTATGATTTGTCTATCATCTTAATTAGTCCCAATCCAATGCCTTTTTCTTTGGTTTATGCTTTATCATGTTGGAATATTTGGCCAATATGGGGCTTTACAGTTCTTCAAGGCCTTATTTCAAGATCTGGCTGGCCTTATCACAATAATTAGTAAATACATTGCAGGGGATTATATCCTGTCAGTATAATGAAAACTGTACTACTTCTATTTTTGCTATAACCCAAGTCTAAGAATATTTTAATGGTTTTAACTAGCCTTTCATAGTCCAACTTTTCATTCCTCAAAATAATTCTGAGTTCATACGACCATATAGCAGTATATGAAGAAACATACCTCCTTAATCTTAGAGAATATTACACAGTTGTTTGAATTAATGTTGTTCAATAAGATTTTGGGTTGGACCAAGAATTCTTCCTTTTAAGGTTACTCTTGTTTGAATGTTGTTCAATAAGATTTGGTAAGCACACGTTATTATTTTCAGTGGTATATTTAGAAGTTGCTTAGAATTAATTTCCAGAGGAAGTCCTGTCTATTGTTGAGTCTTCCTCTTGAAGAAAGTCCTTTCAAATCACACTTATGTATCTGCCTAATTAAACTTAACATAAACTGAATTGATTAAATTTATAAATTCATCATACAGTGATTTTTTTCCTTTCAATAAAAATTTCTCCTCCACTTTATATTCCAAGACCATTGTCCATTTAATTACCCACACACCTATAACTCTCACCGTATCATTCTGATATTCCCAAGTAAAATCACTAAAGATTAAAAGTTTAAAACCATCTTCCCAGGATGAAAGGGTTGCTGGGAAGGAAGAAATTATAGAGTGTAATTTATCCTAAAACGTTAAAAACATTACACCGAAGGGTAAAACTTTTATGGTACCAAACAAGTTGGATGAAAACATGCACCATCTTTGATTTCACCCAAACATATCTGTTAATAATTATCGTTTGATAAAAAAAAAAAATAATAACATTGCTATATCTACTATATTCGTACTTCATTGTTTTCGCACCATATGTAGCATATGACTCTATACCGAATCTCTTTAAGTAGATATATATCTGCAAGTTTTAGACGTACGTACCCTAAGAGGTTTGGTCAGTTAAATATGTGGAAACGCACTCTGAGTAGTTACTATATATGCAATTTCTCCTGTTTGGAATGCATATTAATTTGCAGACATCCAAATTAAGGTTAAGGTCTTTCCAGAATGCTTCTATAATTGCAACCAATTTTTATACAGTGACTTCTCTTTCTCATCATTATGTATGTATTAAACTATAAATTATAGTATCAAAATTAAGGATGCGATTGTAACTAAGAGTCATTTTTGGTGAATACTCTTTGCATGCAGGACTGCACGAACGACTTACTTGGATTGGTTTTGGGGATTTAATTTGCCAAAGTGAACGATCGAGGAGCATGTCCTAAAAGTATCATCTCTACTGCTTCAACTAAAAATTATTACAGAAAAATATATATTGATATCCCACTTAATTATTAGTACGTAGTTCTGAACATCAAAATAATCCTTTAATTTTGGAGCAAGTTTGTAGGTCTTAAATATATGTTAAAGTTCAACCTTGTAAGTTCTTATCGCATATTAGACCTCATCCCTAAAATAGAAACGGTAATTTAGATCGAATGCCTAGATTTATAGACGTTTACTACTTCTAATTACCACTGCTATATATATCTTAATCTTAAAGTAAAAAGGTTGCTGCGCTGTGTTGGAAGATATCCAGATAGTAGTGTGTGGTCATCTTTAGCTAGTTACGGTCATCTTTACCTTTAAAGAAATAACTCAGTGGAGATTTTCTTTTGGTATTGGGAATTAGAACGCTTTGCTTGTTATGTTTTTTTTTTACATAGACTAGAAGATAAACACTAAAATTGCTTGAAAATTAAATTCTGAAATGAAACATTAATTTTGTTATAAAACATTAATTTTTAAATAAAATTAAATTTCAACGTGGCAATACATGATTGAGTGATAAACACTAAAATTGCTTGAAAATTAAATTCTGAAATTAAACATTTAACAAAACTAAACTATTTTTATTATAAATGCACTATTTTGTAACCAAAAAAAAATGTTGTGATAAAAATACAGTCCTTATTTTGCTTATTTGAAAGAAAGGGGAAAATAAATACTTATATTGTTTTTTCAGAGACAGCAATGTAACATCTTTATTAGTTGGTTGACGTTTCACTAGCAAAAATAGTTCGTGTAGTGTATGTCTTACTTTTGGGTATATGAGATCGGAAATGCAAACATTCACCAAGGTGTTTAGGGCGTGTTTGCATAATTAGCTGATTATTAGGCCATTCAAAATTTACAATTGTTAAAATGTTAATTAATTATTTAAATATATTGTTATAAATTAGTGAATAAATACACAAGTTTGGAAGATTATCACCATTTTGGAGTTTTTTTCTTCACTCGAGTTTTTGTTTTTGTAACAAAGTTGAGTGTACATAAAATTCCACCAATGAACGAGCTTTACCAAAGTCCAAACCACATCCACTAATGTAGACCAGAAACAAATTGATTAGTGGATGCATTTTTAGGTAAGTTATTATTATCTATTATTTATTATATACATAATTTTTTTTTTTAGCACATATGTGTATGTGGACAGGTATTACATGTCATTACGATATTTGTTTTTATTGATATTTGTTTTTATTATTTATTAAATTTATATATTCAATTAATTATCTAAAAATAATAATTTAAATCATTAGAATGAATATATATTACAATTTAATTAATCAATAAAATTAAATTATTCATTCTTAAAATTGTAAGTTTATGAATCATTACAATAAATTATTAAGTTTTAACGAATATGTTTTTTCTAATGTGTATAATATTTTTTCTGCCTAAATTTAATGATTTTATAATATTTTAAAATTTATATTTAATTTTTATTTATTTAAATACTCTAGATATTATTATTGTTTTTTCATATTTGATAAAATATTCATTTTTTCAATTATTTAAGAAATGTTTTTTTTATAATACTAAAGTTTTAATTTTTTTTCAAATTTTCAAGACACTTATTTTTTTTTTCACATTTTATGAAATTTTATATCTTTTAAAAAAAAATTCATGGAATTATTATTGTTTTTTATATTTTTTTTTTCAAATTTTCATGCCATTACAATTGTTTTTTTTTTCACAATTTTAAAATTCATTTTTTTTTTCAAATTTTCAAAACATTAATATTGCTTTTTATATTTTAAAAAAAATTTCAAGATATTTTTTTTTTATTTTTAAGAATTTTATTTTCTTCAACATTTAAAGATATTACTCTTATTTTTTTTTAAAAAAAATAACACGTTATTCTTGATTTTTCTTAAATTTTCATTTTTTAAGTTTACAAGACATTAATATTATTTTTTTATTTTCTTTTAAATTTTAATTTAAAAAAATAAATTTTTTAAGACATTACTTTTCATTTTCCATAAAATTTTAATTTTTTCAAGTTTATAGGACACTATTGTGTTTTTTTTTCTTTCAAATATTCAAGATATTATATTAGTTTTTTCACATTATGTAATTTTTTCATGCTTTTAAAATATTCAAGAATAATACTCTTTTTTTAAAAAATTTTAATATTTTTATTTTTTTTCAAATACTCAACACATTACTCTTACTTTTATGATTTTTTTCTAAATTTTCAACATATTACATTATATTTTTCATATTTTTATTTTTTTTCAATTTTTCAAGTTATTATTATTATTATTATTCAAAGAATCTACATTGTTTTAAAAAAAAATTCAAGACATTATTCTTGATTTTTCATATTTCTTTAAAATTTTCATTTTCTTTTCAAGTTTGGAAGACCTTACTCTTTATTTTTTTTTAATTTCAAGACATTTTTTTCCTAATATTTTCAAATTTTAAAGACAATAATCTTGAATTTTAATATTTTTATTTTTTTAAAATCAAACATTACTCTTGTTTTTAAAAATATTTACAAATTTTATTTTATTTTAAAAAAATTAAAGACATTCTTTTTTTGTTTTTATATTTTATATTTTATTTTGCTTTTCAAATTTTCAAGACATTTATTTTTTTATTTTGAATTTTGGTTTTTTTTAAAAATATTTCAAGACATTATTTTTGTTTTTTCATATTTTATAAAATTTTCAATTTTTTTAAAATTTAAAAGACATTATTCTTGTCTCATATATTTTTTTAATTTTCATTTTTAAAAAAAAAAAAATTCAAGAGATTAATATTATGTTTTCATAGTTTCTTAAATTTTCATATGTTTTGTAAAGTGTTTTATACATTACTCTTAGCTTTTCATATTTTTAAAAAATTTCATTATTTTAAATTTTAAGGACATTACCCTTGGTTTTAGATATTTTTAAATTTTATTTTTGATCAAATGTTCAAAACATCACTCTCATATTTTAAAATTTAAATTTTATTTTTTAAAACTTTCAAGATATTATTCTTGTTTTTTCATGTTTTTAAAAAAAATTATTTCATGATTTAAGAATTAAGGTTTCATAAGTAATCTAGAGTATCATAAATGAAACTCTAAATACGAATATAAGGTTTTATGGTTTCAAAAATGAAACTAATGATTTTAGGTTTCATAAATGAAACCCTAAAGAATGATTTAAGGTTTTATTTTATGGTTTAGAAATTAAAGTTTCATAAATAATTCAGGGTTTCATAAATGAAATCCTAAGTATTTAGGGTTTCATAAATAAAACTCCAACTAAGGTTTTAAAATTTCATTTCATGGTTTACAAACTAGGATTTCATAAATAATTCAGAGATTCATAAATAAATATCTAAGGATTTCGGGTTTCATTTTATGCTTTATGCATTAGGGTTTCATAAATAATTTAGATTTTTATAAATAAAACTCTCAATAGAGATTTGGGATTTGAAGCTTTCATAATTGAAACAATAGAAAAGGATTTAGGATTTCATTTCATGGTTTAGGAATCAGGGTTTCATAAATAATTCTAGGTTTCATAAATGAAACTCTAAGGATTTTGAATTTCATAAATGGCACTAAATAAGGATTTAAAATTTCATTTCATGGTTTAGAAATTAAAGTTTTATAAAATAAATCCTAAGTATTTAAGGTTCCATTTCATAGTTTAAGAATTATGGTTTTATAAATAATTTAGAGTTTCATAAACGAAACTCTAAATACGAATTTATGGTTTCATGCTATCATAGAGGAAACCTTAAGGATAAATGAAACCTTAAATAATGATTTAGGATTTTATTTCATGGTTTATGAATTAGGATTTCATAAATGAAACTCTAACGAATGAAACCCTAAATACAGATTTAAAGTTTCATTTCATTCTTTAGGAATTAAGGTTTCATAAAAGAAATCTTCAGGATTTAAGGTTTCAGAAATGAAATGGTAATTAAGGATTCAGGATTTCATTTCATAATTTAGAAATTTGGATTTTATAAAGGATTTAGGTTTCATTTTGACTTAGGATATAGGGTTTCATGGTTTAAGATTTAAGGTTTTATTCATTGTTTATGATTTAAAGTTTCATTTTTGAAACGCTAATCTTTTAAAGTTTAAACCCTAAATATTTAGTGTTTCATTCATGGTTTAGGATTTAAGACTTTATTTATAAAACCCATTTTTATGGTTTCATAAATGAAAGTCCAAATCCTTAGGGTTTTATAAATAAAACCCTTAATTCTTAGGGTTTCATGGTTTTGAATTTAAGGTTTCATTTATGAAATCATAACATATGATTTAGGGTTTCATTTATGAAATCCTAAATAAAATCTTGAATTATAAACCATTATTTATGGTTTTATTTCATAGTTTATGAATTAGGGTTTCATAAGTAAAACTAATGATTTTATGAAACCATAAATATGGATTTAAAGTATCATTTCATGTTTTAAAAATTAAGGTGTCATAAATAGTTTATGATTTCATAAAATAAACCTCGAGGATTTAGGACTTCACTAGTGAAACCCTAAATAAAGATTTAAGGTTTTATAAAGGATTTAGGGTTTAAAACCCCTATGATTTAGGATTTCATTTTATGATTTTAGATTTAGGACTTCATGGTTTAAGATTTATGGTTTTATTCATTGTTTAGGCTATATGGTTTCATTTATGAAACTCTAATGTTTTAGGGTTTAATAAATGAAACCTTAAATATTTAGTGTTTCATTCATGGTTTTATATTTAATATTTTATTTATAAAACCATAAATTCTTGAGGTTTCATGGTTTAGTATTTACGATTTTAATTATGTAACCCAAAATTATGATTTAGGGTTTCATTTATGAAACCATAAATCCTTAAAATTTAATTTATGAAACCTTAAATTAGGATTTAGTGTTTCATAAATGAAACCCTAAAAAGAAAACATCAAATCTTAATTTAGGGTTTTATTTATGAAACTTAACTCCTAAATAAAAAACTTTAAATCATAAATCTCGAAATGAAACCCTAAATAATGATTTAGGGTTTCATTTCATGGTGTATGAATTAGGGTTTTATAAATAATTTATGGTTTCATAAATAAAACTCTAAATATGAATTTAAGGTTAAATTTCATGGTTTAAGAATTAGGGTTTCATAAAATAAATCTTAAGGATTTAAGATTTCACCAATGAAACCCTAAATAAGGATTTAAGGTTTCATTTCATAATTTATGAATTTGGGTTTCATAAATGAAACTCTAATGATTTAGGATTTAAATTCATGGTTTAAGATTTATGGTTTTATTAGAATTTAGGGTTTTGTGGTTTAAGATTTAGGGTTTTATTCATTGTTTAGGATTTAGGGTTTCATTTATGAAATACTAATTTTTTAAGGTTTCATAAATACAATCATAATTTTTTAAGTTTCATTCATGGTTTAGGATTTAAGGTTTTATTTATGAAACTCTAAATTATGATTTAAGATTTCATTTATGAAACCCTAAATCCTTGGAGATTGATTTTTGAAACCCTAAATTAGAATTTAATGTTTAATAAATGAAACCCTAAATCTTAATTTAAAGTTTTATAAATGAAACCTTAAATTATGATATGAAACTCTAAATCCTACATAAAATCACAAATCATAAACCATGAAATGAAACCTTAAATTTTAAACCATAAAATCATAAATTTTAAAGCATGAAATTATACCATACATTCTAAACTATGAAATGAAACCCTAAATCATAAACCATGAAACCTTAAACAATAAATTTTAAACTATGAAATCCTAACATTTTAAAGCATAAACATGAAACATTTAACACTAAATCCTAAAAAATTGAACCCTAAAACTCTAAACTATAAAATTATAAAGCATAAACCATAAAATCCTAAAATTGTAAACCAAAAAATCCTAAATCATAAATCTTAGACACCAACTCTTATTCATGAAAAAACACTAAATCTTAAACCCTAAAATCTTAAAACAATGAAACCAAACACTAAACCATGATATCATGAACATTGAAATCTTAAAATATAAATCATGAAACCATAAATACAAAAATTCAAGTCCTTAAAACCCTAAACCGCAAACATTGAATCATAAACCCTAGAACTATAAATCATGCATGATAAATAAACCATAGACCTAAAACCATAAACCATAAATTATGAACCATGATCTATGGACCCTAAACCCATAAATCATAAACCACAAACCATAAACCTAAAACCTTAAGACCTTAATCTATAAGCCATGAAACCCTAAATACTAAAATCCTAAACACTAGGACATAGACCATAAATTCTAAATCATGAACCATAAACCACATAAATCATAAACCCTAAACTCCAACCCTTAACCATGAACTAAAACCATAAACCCCTAAATGCTGAAACCTTAAAACAATGAGCATGAAATTCAAACCATGAAACCTTAAATCTTATAACCTAAACCATGAAGCCCCAAACCATTAACCATGAAATAAAAAATTAAACCTAAAACCTTAAAGCAATGAACTTGACACACTAAATCATAAAACCCTAAAGATTGAAATCTTAAACCTTAAAACCTAACCCATGAAACCATAAGTTTTAAATCATGAAAGCATAAACATTGAAACTTAAAATCCTAAAATTCTAAACCTTGAAACTCAAAATCCTAAAATCCTAAACGGTAAACATTAAACTTTAAAATTGTGAATCATAAACCATAATACTTTAAACCATGCACGATAAATTATGTAGAAATAAAACTTAAACATTAAACCTTAAACACTCAACGATGAACCTCAAATCTAGAACCATAAATATAAACCTTTAAAATCATAAACCAAAACCTTAAACCCTAAATCATAAAATCATGAATCAAAACCTTAAACCATAGATTATAAAACCAAAATTATGGACCTGAAACCCTAAACTCCAAACCAAACACATTGAACCTTAAACCATAAAATCATAAAACAATGAATCATAGACATTGAAACCCAAAACCATAAAATTGTAAATCCTTTGTGAAATCATTAATCATAAAAGTCTAGGTCATGAGTCTTAGACCCTAAAATCCTAAATCCTAAATTATAGATGCCTAAAATGATGGACCCCAAACCCTAAATTCTATACCATGAACTAAAATAATGAACATTAAACCTTAAAACCCTGAAATAATAAACCATAAACCTTAAACTTTATATAATGAAACTTTAAACCTTAAACTATAAGATTATAAATCCAAAAAATTGAAACTTAAAATTCTAAATCTTAAACATTGATGTTTTACTTATTCTTAAATACATTATGACTTATTTTTATTCACATCTACTCATTACATTTAATAATAATTGACAAGTATATTAAAAAATATAATAATATAAAAATTATAGATTGGAAATTTAATATATGTGCAAGGCACAAGTTACTCTTAATAATTTAGTGTAAGACTAAGGTGATCAATGGTTTATTTAACAAAACAAATATTGAATATGTCGAATGACAAATAATCCAAACTTGTTTTGCTAAATGATATTTTTTTTTTTTTATATTTACCGTACTTCAATTTTTGAAATAGTTTCGAATAAGCATAATACTTTTGAAATAGTTTTGAATAAGCATAATACTTTGAGTTTAGCTTATAGAATAAAATGTTCATACACCGTCAGTGTAAAATCATAATGTGAGGTATAAATTGAATTTGTTATAATTAATTTTTGTTTTTCAAAAAAACAAAAAAAATCAAAAGTGTTTAACTCGTCGAGTCAACCAAGTCACCGGTTCGAAACCAGTCACACCAAATCATGTGCATACCCAATCCAACTGGTGGCTCAAACCAATTAGGTACCCAGTTCTCAAACTAACGGATCGACCCGACCAGTCAGAACCGAATTTGATAACAATGATACTAGTAGTGCATAAGCCTTTTTATCTAGCTTATAATCAAACATTAGCTAAACATTTGATTTTTTTTTTGTTATTTAAAGAGTTCAAACATGACACTACTACACTATATGAATTTGTATTATCTAAATTTTAGCTATTTTTAAAAATCTTTAGCAAAAACAAATTTATGGGCCTTATTTATTCCCAATTTTAATTAACTAGGTGTTTTTAATGAGAAAAAAAAATTATAAGACAAAAAAATGGACACTATGTTGTCTTAAAAAAAAGGTAAGAATAATAATGTGCAGATGTTTTTATTCTAAAAAAATGTCATAGCAGTTTCCCTAGTATCTATCTTAGCATCTTCATTAAAAAATAATAATAATAATAATAATGTATCCAACTTAGCATTTGGAAAGAAGCAAGCAGGTATTGAAAAGGGACATGGGAGGACATTTGGCATAAGAGTGTTATACTTGGAGTTGGAGCAAATTCTATATCGGAGCCGAATTAGGCCTAGTACAGTTGCTGAATTAATTTATAAGGAGGACTAATAACAACAAATTAAAGGCTAGCTAAAAGAATCCAAAATTACTCCAGGATAAATTTCTATTGGAGAGATTTCCTCATCACAGTATATCAGCTGAAGATATGTACTTTCCCATGACATCACTAGACCAAAGCATGACAACCTTTCCAGCACCTTCTCTTCTCGCCCACTTGGCTAGCTATACATATCTGCACCAGCAGCAGCAACAAACAAGTTTGTCAAATTAGTTAAGCAGAAATGTGAGACATGTTCTATCACAAGTTGTCATCACTTCTTAAGTACCAAATGCTTAGACCCAAAGAATAATCCACAGCTAGTTATACAGATCATATCGTAGACCATCAAGATTCCTACAACAACAAAACTATACTGTATGTTTCAAGTCAAAGAAAAGGACCACATTTACTGCAGTCAAGCAACTACATAGTTGTAAAGGCTAAAAATTCTTATTTCTAAACTGACAAACATCTTATCTTGAGCAGCTGCATAATATCTATAATATATGAAATCAATTGTAAGCAAAAAACATAAAAGGCTGAGCATGAACATTTCTCCAAAGCTAATAATCAAGAGCATAATCATGGGATACAAAAAAAAATCCACATCCTTGTACCAAAAGATATTTGCAAATTGTAAATGCTAACCATGGATGGAAGTTGTTGTATTTGTATCAAAATCAGTTGAATTTTACCCGGTTATCCCAGATCCATCATCCATGTTTATCAGAATAAATATGATAACGCAAGGTTACATGTGTTTGGTTTTCTATTGTTGAAAAGGAGCCTAACGTACATTTATCAATTAGTAACATTACCATTTTCTCAATCAAAAAAATCCTTGTCTGCTAACATTTTAGGCCATGCAAGGGATATAAGCTATCACCCTACCACATATAATCACTCATAAGAAACAGAGTAAGAAGATAAGACAACATCTATAAGCATATGTACTATGACCATTTTCCCCACTGTTCTGAGAATATTATTACTATTAACATGACTGAAACCGTCACCAAAAGAATTAGTCTACTAACTCTACTGATTTCCAGTTCTCCCATTGTTATTCTTTTTCTCCTCTAAGAAAATTAAACTTGCACAACTCACCACTCTCCTTTGTTCTTAAAGCAAACAATGCTTCATACCTATTCATTCATAGTTTGATAGAAAGATATGTCCAACTATAAATGTAATAATACAAGAAAACTGAGGGGTGAAAAGGATCGACCAAGATAAAGACAAGTAACCAGAAGCCAACCCAACTGAAGGGAGTCAAAGCCACCACTACCAGTAAGCCACAGCTAGCATCAAACTTTCATCCATACACTTCATGTTCTCAGCATAGGACCATCCCTAATGTTCCAGCCTCCAGGTCATCACCACTTCAGTACAACACATTCTTGCTGATTTTGACTTCATACATATTAGATACTTCTCTTAAATTGTCTGGTGATAGAAGATGACATGTACATATATATAGACAGCATAGTGAAGGTTTTCCTGATAATTCAAACTACATGGACAGTGTTGGAGCAGTGTGAAATCAATTGTAACTCACAACTCAGTTGAATGTAACTGGACTGAGATTGATTTGTGATGGGCACAAGATAAATACAGAGCTCATTAACATTCCTTTTTTTTGTAAGATTGCATCCAAACACACTATAAACATTTATAATGGCTTATTTTTAAATTAAAAGAAAAAAGAAAAAAAAAAGTGAAACCAAAGAGACTCTTAACCCACAGTTAATAGATGACCATGCAACAAACTGGAGGGAGATCTGTATGAGTCCAGTGTTCATTGTCTACAAGAGCACATAATTCCTCCATGGCTGATGAAGAAGATACTTGAGAAAGTTAAATCCATCATGCCATTTGGAGCTCAACTATGCAGATTCACAAGATTTCTAATCATTCCAACAGATTTAAGAATCCACAAGTAACCTTACATTTATAAAGTTAACTCATTAAGGTCGTTTTGTAAAAATGGACTCCTAAATTCCTATCATTATAGTTTTTACTAAACAAGACGAGTTTATAGATAACATGCTTAAAGCCTTTCTTGTTATTAAAGGGGTGAAATAGACAATATTTCTCAATGTGGCCAAGAAATCTTGAGTAATCAACTGTATGATATTTTTAGTTAACATATAACTGTCATCATATTCCCAATACCTAATTTCCATGAATTAAGTAGCTGCATGGTAATGCTTTCTATCCCCTAATGCTTCCGGTCAGAAATATCCAAGAGTTCAACCATCAACATGTTTCCCCCTCTTCAGCTTGCACCACAACAACTACCCAAAACTGCATCACATTTATGAAAGTTGACATACAGCACACATGTACCAAACATGGTTTGGCAATGCATTTATAAAATTAGAACTACAAACCATATTTACCATGTATGGCTCTATTTCAATCAGATACAAAAGGAACATAAAATATAGCATTAACGACAACCACTGAATTCAAAACTAAAAAAACAAAGCTTTGAATGTGAGAATCTTCAACTCACTACTACCACAAAGACAGACAATACACAGACCTAGACTCATCTGTTTGCAGAAGTTATTATGAAATACATATGATTTGTATGTTTGGACATCAAATACAAATCAAGCCTTGATTTTATATTATATCAAACATCAAGCTTACTTTCATAATAAGAAGCCATACAAAAACAAATAACAACTAGAATTAATGCAGTTCAGTCAAAAGCTTTAACATGGTCCCTAGCCCCTCACGATAATTGTCAATATCACAAAAGATTGAAAATCCCATTGTAATACTAAACCATCTGAATCTAGCAGAACCATAAGCTTTAAAGTTAAGAAGAGGACTAGCTCAAGGCCTCAACCATTTATATAGAAAAACAGTTCATAAAAAAATATCTCACCATAAACCATGATATAAAGAACCTGCCAAAACGAAGTACTAAAGTGCACCACTTGCTAGCTAGTATATATTTAATTGCAGGACTAAACAAGAAACAACCAATTCAGAGCACCCTCTAGAATCCAAAGCCAACATACAATCAAATTTTCTTTTCCAACCAAAAAGGAACTCACTGAAGAATCCTCTAGCGACCCATCCTCAAGTCCAAAACATCATTCATTCGTTGAAAACAAAACACTAAAAAGTACAACGTGTGATCAAATCAAGCCAAAAGGGAAAGAAAAAAGGCAGAGAAAAATTAGTATCTCACCATTAGAGCCAGATTTTTTCCCGCGCTTAATTCTCTCGAGCTGAACCTGTGTGTTCATAAACATCTGCATCCTCTGCACTTCAAGATCTTTAGCAAACTGCATCCTCTGTTTCTCCAAATCCACCATCTGCCTCAGCTTCTGCGCCTCCACTCTCTCATACACTTCCCCAAACCTCTCTATCGCTTTCGCCAACCTCCTCATCCCTTCCCTCTCCTTCTCTCCTTCCTCCACTTCGCTACCTCTCCCTTCCTCTTCATCCTCTTCCTCCTCCTCCAATTCCTCCGCCTCCACCTCTTCCTCATCTTCCTCATCATCCTCCTCATCAGCCTCCGCTGCTGCAGCAGCCGCTGCCATGGCGGAGTAATTCCTCCTGAAGTAACCCTCGTCCATCGCTACCGCAGCGGAGCGCTTCTGCGGCAGCGCCACGGCCGTCGGCGGCACCGAAATCGCAGGAGAAGAGGAAGGGTTCAGGCTCTTCCGATGCGGCAGCAACGGAAGAGCCACCGGCGGCGACGGAGAGGGCGAAGAGGTTGGTTTCTTCGCGCTAAAATTAGGGCCGATTAGAGTGTCCAATCGGTCGTAGAAAGGCCAAGGGGAAGAGAGAGTACCGTTGGAAGCCGAAACCCTAGCCTTCTCGATCTTGTACTTCTTCTTAATGGTGTCGATGCGGTTCTTGCACTGGACGTCGGTGCGGTGCGTCTTTTTGGTGTGGCCGTGGAGCGCGTTGACGGCGTCGGCAACGTCCTGCCAGTCCTTCTGGCGGAGGTTGCCGCGGTTGAGCTCGAGGTAGCGGCGGCCCCAGGAATCGACGAGTGTGGCGGAGGCCTCCTCGGACCAGCAGTCCTCGCGGACGGGGACGGGGCGGGACGGCGGCGGCGTGAGGGAGTCGTGGAAGTCCGGCATCGGAAAAAGGGAATTAGGGTTCGAAGAGAGGGAAAGTGAGAGAGAGAGAAAGAGAAAGAGAGAGAAAGCGAAACGGCAAGGCGAAAGAGTGGGAAGGGTGGGGGATAATACGGTACGGTCGCCGGGGAGGGGCGCGTGTTGTTGGGGGAACCCCCAGTGTGTGAGTGGCTCGCGTCATCGGATCGGCTCGGCTTGACCGCTACAACTACTACTATCGGAAACACCCAATTATTATTTTTCATTTTTAAATTTCCAAATTAAATTAATCTATCTATCTCTACTCCGCCACTTTTTTTTCTTTCTTTTTTTTTAATTTTCAAAATTATAGGGAAATAAAAATATTTTCATTTTAGAGGGATGTTGGTTTGGACTTTGGAGGGGGAGGGGGACGCGCGTTGTTGCCGACTTGACTTGCGGTGTGGTGACGGCTCGATATTCCGTTTGGCATTTTTCTTCTTTTTCGTTTTTCTATTTTGATTTGATTTTGATAATAATCAGAATGAGATAGAGAGATAAAGAGAGGTTTCAAATTACGAAGATAAGATTAGTGCGTGTTTAATTAAGATTAGGATTAAGGCGTTAAGCTATGCCCGGGGATTGGTGAATATTAAGATTAAGATTAAGATTCAGTGGGTATTCATTCATTTATACCTTGCGTTGCGTCTACACTCACTCTTTCCGTTTTGTTTTGTTTTCTTAAATAAACACGCCATGACCCGTGACCACTCCGATTCCACAGTCACGAAACTATTTATTAATAATTGAAAAAAAAAATGAAAAACACGCATCCCCCAACAAAACAAAATAATAGAAAAATATTTAATGTTATTTTCTACTATGAGAGATAAACCGTGATGTCCATTATTGTTTTAAATTAGTACTGTAACAAACCGTGAACCGTGTAGTAATTAGTATAACTATTTTCAATTCATTTTCCTATTGTTTTATTTATTACCAGTAAAATTAGGTGAGTTTTTCTTATATGGTGATGTCAGTGTTATTTAATTCAATATAAGAAAAAATATATAACAAAATTTAAAGTTTTAAGCCTATTTCTCAATGAATTAATATTTATATTGAATTAAATAACACTGTTTTCTCATCACAAGGTGAGTCTGATTAGGCTGGACCTGTTTCAAACCTCAACCCTAGTAAGCCAAATCGGCTCATTTTGAGAATTATGCTTTCTATTGATGTTGAGATTGGTAGAAAACGAGTTTGAATTTATTTGGGCCAAGGGCTTCGAAACCTCGGTTTTATCACTGTCATTTGAATTTCATCTTCAAAAATTGATCTGTCCAATTTAACTAGTTGATCCTCATCCAAACTAGGAAACACACCCTGAAAAGTAGAGGATTGAGGGAATTATTTTTTTAGCAAACAAAAGCTTGTAGAAATTAGACACCATGGCCTCTAGCTAAAATCTCTACATAACCCAGCCTCTATTTTCGTTGTGAAAAAAATCGTAAGAATTGTGATTCCATGAAAATAAACGGATATTCTCATCCTCATAAGCCATCCATTTACACATAGATTTCTTATACCAAAAAGAGTTGCAGCAAAGTAATGCTTGAACTGTAAAGTGTTAGAGACAAGTGTGGGCTATGGTCCGCATAACGCTTACCCAATCTCCAACAGCTTGAAGGCCAATATTATGAAGTGGGTATATTATATATGCATAAGCACCTTTTTTTTTTTTTTGGTGAACATGCATAAGCACCTTATAAAACATATCATTATTCATGTATATATTATATTATACACTATACATTTCCAACATGGAGACATGAAAAGATAATAGTATAGTACTATATCATACCATGGCTTTTTTCATCGTCATATAATATTGTATAATGAAACGAATCGAAGTGAAAGACTGAAAGGTAAGGTGGATACAGAGGCTTTCACAACAGTGAGGCGCCGCGCTTTCACATTTTCATATGTTGTGGAGGGGAAAGGAAAACTACATATTTATCTGTTTGTTATCATTTATCATTTTTTCTTGTTATTATTTTTAGATTTATAATACACCATTTTCATTAGATTTTTTTAGTTTTTCTTCCTTTATATGATCATTTCTTTCTTTTTTTTTTCCTCTTTCCTTTTTTCCTCTCAAATATATATATTATCACTTTATTGAGATTAAAAAATTATTTAAATATATTTTTAGTCATTTAAATTAGGTTATTATTTTTTTTTCCTTCAATATTATTTTTTTTTCCTTCAAATAAAAAATTATTTTTTAAGTATTTAAAATTGTAAATTATTTCTTTTGATTTTTATCTTTAAATGTCATTATAGTCTGTGAAATGGAGAATATATAATTTATAATTTGTAATAACTTTAATCGTAAAAAAAATAAAATTAAAATAGTCACAAATTATAAAAAAATAATATGATAAATGTGTTAACCAACATTATTATATGATTCTTTCTTTAAATTAGATTATTTTATATAAAAATAAACACATCACATCACTGAACAAAAATTTAACCATCAAATATAATTATAACATTAAATAAAAATAAATTGTTTTAACTCAAAATTATATTATGTTAATGTTAGTATTTGGAAATCGAATTTAGAGATCATGCATTTCTTAATTAAATGAATATATTTTCAATCTTCATTATATATATGATTTTTTAATGTCAATTAAGTCATACAAAAGAGAAAAGAAGGAAAGAGGAAAAGAAAAAAAAAATGGGAGGAAGAGTCATATGGTGAAGATGATATATCATATGGATGTATGAATAAGGTGAATCAAACAGTTTAAAAACGTGATCCACCGATAAACTATTTATATAAGTGGTTCATGTTAACCCTTGTCTTACTTTTAACATAATAATCAAATAATTAGTAAATAATGAAATATTTTTATTCATTTTATCATAAAAATATATCAATAATACATTTGTATAACTTTAATGTTTGGATAAATTAAAATTAATAATTGAAAGGCTTTCGAAGAAATCAACAGAATGAAATTATTGTAAAAAAAGTTAAAAACCATTTTTAAAATACCCTTCAATAGTTTAGAAAAAAAAAATTAGGAGTAAGTTTTTAATTAGAACTGACACAATTTAATATGTAATCAATTTTTTTTATTAACTAGAACCGACAGAATATTGATTAGGTAAATTAGTGATAATTACTATCATGCCAATCATTAACAGTTTTATGTCTGTCATCATTAGTACATTTATAAGTATTGTAGTACTGTAATTACGATGTTTTTACTACACTGAAGATCGTGTAATTTAATTTAATGTAGTTAATTTTAGAATGTTGCCAATGAGAGATGTCCCATCGTAGAGAAAAAATGGTAGGGTTAGCTGCAATTAATACTCTATCAAACCTACATACAGAGACCGATTCTAGCTCTAAATAACTTTTCAAAGTGGGATAGCTTTTCAAATTCAACGAGCTAGTCACGGCATCGGTGTGGTAATTCTATGTTCCCATGTCGTTCACTAATCACTACACACACTCATACATTCAATATTGTCAAACACAAAGGTATTAATGTTAACAATTAATTCTCATACAACATGAATTATGTTGGTGAAATCTTCATAGATATATGGAAATGAAGTAGTGTAGTAGTGAGGAAGAGACAGAGAAGATTCAGACAAGCAGGTTAGTGATAGTGAGTTCACCTGATCCGCTACTCACAACACTGACATCCCATGAGACGATCATTCATTTCATTGTTATTGTATGAAGCAGTTCTGTTCTGCCAACTTTTTTGTTGGCCTTGGCCCCAGATGGTGGGGCTTGCTATCGAGTAAAAACGTACCGCATATATGCGTTCGTATCAGAAAGAAGAATCTGAGAAATAAATCAGAATCAGAACGAACACGAGCTTGCTTCGCTTCACTCAAGGCTCAATGATCTGCCGTCCAGCCAATCCATGAGGTCAAAACTCCACCGTGTAATCAATCACCTTTACAGGATGCCACGCCCACTATCCTCGCTAACTCATAATCACAACAGAATGCTCTTATTAGAAATCAATTTTGGGGCAAAGCACAGGTACTTTCAGTTCAGTTTCACACTCACTAGCTTTGGTCTTTTCATGATATGATCCAACCCAAACCCACACTTTTCTTTTTCATTTTTTTACCCCCAAGTACACCATCGATCAATCTGTCCTCCCTCAAATTGGGGTCCCCAAATACTTTTTTTTTTTCCTTGAATTTATTTTGTATTATTATAATTATAAGAACCATATATTTTATGTAGAAAAGCTAGGGTGATGCAAGCATTATGTCAGGCTCTCGATCGCTAGCTTGCGTTAAAGAATGACTGACACCGTCGAACACGAAGGATGGGAATAAATGTGAATAGATATTACTCCGTTGGCATAAATTCGACCATACGTCTCAATCACCTTCCATTATGATCCAATACAGAATAAGGAATGCCCCGAAAACCAGACACAACAGTGGGGATCCTTTTCTAGCTTCTGTATTTCAATCATACACTTGCTTGCTGTGTTTACTACTTTTCCATGTGCACTTCCAACTGATCCATATCATCATCATCATCATGAACAATTAAAATTACAAAATTATAATACCCCTCGATCGATCATGCACCCTACCAACTAAACACCCCCTCGAAATCATGATAAGCTGATAACGAAAGCTATAAATTACTATATGGCAATCAATAAAATTGACCTCTTATGATATGATATCAATAAGATGGCCTTTGATCGATCTCAAGGCCATCTTAATTAATTAATATCAAAACCACAACGTACTATCATCTTATCGTGAAGTAAGAAAAAGATATGGGTTTGGAGTTTGGAACATGGAAATATATATTATGTATTAATTAAGATATTGAAGAAAGGATGAGAAGAGTTTACAGTAGTTACATATATATGATCGATCAGGTGGAGAGTGGAGACTCAGAAATGCTCTCCAAGTGAGGCCTCCAGACGGCGACACGTCCTCGTCTTCTGTCTCTCTGCGTAGAAACTTTCTCGGAGAGTACTTCAGTAGTCAAGTAGCGCTCATTAGAGACGAGCATGTTGGCGACAGAAATGGCGTTATTGTTATCATTATTGTTGTTGGTTCTGTCGACGCTGTGGTGTTCCTTCCTTTTCTTCTTCCCGGCGGAGGAGGACCTCTGGCGGTGGCTGTTCTTGTCGGAGGGGGGCGGGGGGAGGGGCATGAGGAAGTAAATCTTGCCGCGCTGGAGCTCGGCGTCGGGAGGGACTACGACAATCTTGGGAACGACGCCGTCTTGGGAGGAGGAGGAGGATGGCTTCTTGAGGACGTGTTTGGGGTGTGCCTTCATGATGTCGCTGGCCTTGATATTGGTGCCGCTGATTTCCTCGACGCGGCCGTTGGAGTGCACTATGCGGATTACGTCCAGTGCTCCGCATGGGAGAATGCAGGAGATGCAACACCGGATGCTGTTTCTCATTCCTTCTTCTTCCGGTGGTGTCTCAATTCTCATAGAGAGAAAGAGACACAAGAGAAGAACAACAAGTGGCAGAAAAATTGAATAAAATAATAAAAGGAAGAGAGAGAGAGCGAGCTTGGTTTTGAGATTGTGTGCTTTTAGTTTTAGGTTTTAATTCTCTCTGTATTAAGTAATGCAGTGGGAATCAGTCACATAAAGGAATTTTGTACCAAATGATGCCACCTTTTATTTTCGTTATTATCTCTATGTTTTTTTCTTTTTTTCTTTTTACAATACATATGTGTATTCAAATTCTTTAATACATGTCATATATATATATATATATATATATATATATATATATTATAAATTATAAATTATAAATGAGAATCATGATGCTTCCATTGTTAGATTAATAATCATGTGGAATATAGAAATGCTTTAAACATATTTGTTAAGGAATTGAGATGCTTTAATATATCTATTTTTTGAATGGGAAAAAGTTGTGTTGGTTGATTTTTTTAATGTTGTTTTCTTTTTGTCGTCGAGTTTTGAAAGGATGGGGGCCGGGGAATATTTATTTAATTTCTCCATGCTAGCTAGCTGCGGGATGAAATTGATGGTGTGAATAATTGCACAACACTCTGTAGTTTGGCTTTTGATATCCATTATTTAGGGTCCCTCAGTCACTGGGCTCACTCTCCTCACCCTTTTATTTCCTAATGTGAATTCAATAGTAGTAGGTTAGGAATGGAAGGTTGGTATACTCATGCTGATATGAGTGGACACATGGCACAGTGAATGATGGGGACTCCTTAGCAAGCAAAAGCTTCGAACCTTTTGACGGGGCCATGACTGGATGTGCGTGTATTAATCAAAGCTTGACACTTGTCGGCCAATAATGAATATTATTTACACTAAGTTTAGGTGAGGAGGCTCCTAGCTAGTGCTGTGGGGTCTTGCGAAATGAGGTAAATTCGTCAAAAGAAGAGAGTTTATGATCTTTCAATTTCCCAGAGCAAGATCATGTGGTATGTGGTTTTCATCATCGGAAAGTGAAGTATATATGATGGACTTTCACACTTTATCTCTATTGGGTTTTAGGTTACTGAAGTGCTTTGACTAAGCCGAAGGTGCTTGTCTACTAGCCAAATCACCATCTACTTCCCTTTCACGTTTCTTTTCTTTTTATATATGCAAGGGATTTATTTACTATTTTGGTCATATATATATTGCTTCATATATGCCTATTACCACATTAATAAAATTATAGGACCTCTAGATTAATTTAATCTAAAAAATGTGTTGCCATTAACCTTTCTAGGCATATATTTCCTAACATATTCCTTTTATCAATATCTGTTTGTTGCCATCAAGCTAAATATTCCTTAACATACTAAAAAGTAAATTTGTCTTAAATTAGTTATACTTTTAAAAAAGTATGATCGGCTGAATATATGAATTTATGAGATAAATTATAAAATTTAAATTTAAATTATTATAAAATTTGTTTGCTAAAATTTAAATTGATTTTTTCATAAATTATCAAATATTTAATTAAATAATTGATTTTGAGTTTTCTCATTATCTTAATACAATAAGGCTTAAATCCTTTTTTTAATAAATAAGGTTTATATTCTATATATAATGCGTATCCAATGAAATTTAAATTCCTATACTGCAGATAAGTTATATAGCTAGTATGAGTTAGGACTTAGGAGACTGATTTTAATCTCCACTTACTATCAGCCAGCTCCTTCATGTTTAGTTCCCTTAATGAGGGAGGAACGGATTCTTAGAATGATTAGTTGATGTTGTTTCCAGATGTGGTAATATAATAAAATCCTTTTGAATACATGTAAAAGAAAATTGTATATGATTGAGGATCCATATAAATTAAATTTGGAAAAATTAATAAAGTAACTACGTACTAAACTAATTATGTAATATTCAACTTTAGTCTTTAGCTTTTATCAACGAACTAGTAAGCCACCAAAAAAGAAAAACAAGACGAAGTAATAATAGTGTATGAAATTGAAAAGGAAAGGCAAAATTTTAGAGCCCTGGATTGGTTGGGCAGTGCAGAATTATTGATTGGGAAATCACAGTCGTTTTGTCAAACATTGTTCAAGGCTGAGTGGATAACTTACACACAGTCTTTCAATTTTTTAAAAGGACATGTTTTAGAGTTTAGCATTTTGGAAAGCAAATAAGCCTGGAGCATTATTAATGAGGCTAATTAGAAAGGCTCCAAATCCAGCCAGCTGAATCCAATCAAAATGTTTCAGAAATTAAGGGATTGTGCTTAATTGAGTGCCCCACAAGCAGCTGCTGACAAATTAACCACTTTTTAATTATTTTATGGTGAAGTGCTATTGTATTCATAAAGGTTAAGAAAACAGAAAAACCGGTCAAGTGTTGTATATAAATTAAATGTGCTCCGATAAAGAATAAACTCCCAAGAAGAAATAATAAGGAAAAAGGACAAGAATGCAACAACTGAAACACGGTGACACACACTTCATTCAAATTCAAATTCTCTATTCAGGTGAAGTCTTTAATTTATCCTCAAAATTAATATAGTCTATATATCAAGAAATGTCACAGTCCTTGAGTTCACACACATTGGAACCATTCTCCCCGTTACTTAACAAGTATTTAATTAACAGCGAAAGGAGATACCTAGCTAGGGTGAGGAAGAAATTTAAGAGGAGAAGGGGTTGTGACTTAATTTGAGTATATCTACAAGAGTTTTGGTACCATTTGCGACTGATTTAAATTCTTCAATTAATACACGATCGATATCGAGATATTGGAAAGGTTGAGACGACCCCATAAGAGAAACCCATGGGGGGATATATATAACACGAGGGTCATGTCAGATTGGCCCTAGTCTTAAATGTTGATCAAGTTGTGATATTATTATTATTCCTTTTAGTACGAATTGGCAGATAATGAAAATAACATAGAAAGAAGAGAAAGCAAAAAATTATACCTTTTGTTTTCCAAGTAGCTAGTTTGGTTTTAATCCAGCATTAATTCATAGTGGTCCTTAAATTAGTTGGATATGCATTGCCATCATTTTAAGCATAGACATCAGATAGCAAGTGATCATATATATATATATATATATAATTTAACTTTACCCATTATTTTATGCTTTGTTTTTTCAATATATATCAAACTCTCTGGCCAGGAAAGAAGTCCCTGGCTCCATCAACAACCACGTTGAGGACTTGTTTCAATAAAGAAAACGAAGGTGCAAGCAGTATAATTAATGGGACACATTTGGTTAGAAGACTTGGAGGATATTGGTGCGTATGCTGGGTGTTCACGTGAGCTTGAAAGAAGAGATAACTCTACATCTTTCTCGCAAATAATTGAAAAGTCTCCACTTAATACTACATCTTAACCTAAATTCATTTAACTCAAAAAATATCTAGATCTTTTTACTTGTATATATTGTCCTAATTCTTAATTAATGTGAGACTTGATTACTCATATACATGATGTTCTAACGCTCCACAAGCGAACTTAAGCACTAACTACTATTCTTCAAAATTCAAATACTCTTTAATCGGTCCAACACAACAGAATTCTATGAGAAGGACATTTTTGGAATAAAAAAATATTCCACGTGGGTAGTACGAATAGCAATTGTGGATATGAGAATAACAACTCCATGCTTAAGACATGTTCAGTCCACAACCCAAAACTGAAAAAAAATATTGTGTAGCCCAAAAGTTTCACGTAACTATTTTCTATTTTATTCTTTTTGAAAGAGGAAAATGAATTCATTTCATATAGAATGAGATGATGAATACAATAGGGAGTGTAACTACTATTTTCTGTTCTAAAGGATGAGAAAAAAAAGAATGAGAAATGTGAATTAAACTCATTGAAAAAAGGATTGTTTATTTATCTTCTATTAATGAAAGAAATCCTAAAAGTAATTTTTGTTGACAAGAAGAAAATAATATGAGAACGAGAGGTAGTTGAGAGCGGATGAACCTAGCCATCTACTTCCATTGCAGGTCTTCCAAGTGAGCTTCCATCCCATCCTATCTCTATTGAGTCTTGATTAGTTGAAAACGATGCCGGTTTTCAAAACCCCCTTCAACGGCTACTCCGTGAAGTTCAGCCCCTTCTACGAGAACCGGCTCGCCGTGGCCACCGCACAGAACTTCGGCATCCTGGGAAACGGGCGGCTCCACGTGCTGGACCTCTCCCCAGACCCCTCCCTCCCCATCTCCGAGCTGGCCGCCTACGACACCGCCGACGGCATCTACGACGTGGCCTGGTCGGAGTCCCACGACTCGATCGTGATCGCCGCCGTGGCCGACGGGTCCGTGAAGCTCTACGACCTGGCCCTTCCCCCGACCTCAAACCCCATCCGATCCTTCCAGGAACACACCCGCGAGGTCCACTCCGCCGACTACAACCCCGTCAGACGCGACTCATTCCTCTCCTCCTCATGGGACGACACCGTGAAGCTCTGGACCCTGGACCGCCCCACCAGCGTCCGCACCTTCAAGGAGCACGCCTACTGCGTATACTCCGCCGTCTGGAATCCCCGGCACGCCGACGTGTTCGCCTCTGCCTCCGGCGACTGCACCCTCCGCGTCTGGGACGTCCGCGAGCCCGGGTCCACCATGATCCTCCCCGGGCACGACTTCGAGATCCTGGCCTGCGACTGGAACAAGTACGACGAGTGCGTGATTGCCACTGCCTCCGTTGACAAGAGCATCAAGGTCTGGGATGTCAGGAACTACAGGGTTCCCCTTAGTGTCCTCAATGGCCACGGCTATGCGGTTAGGAAGGTCAAATTCTCGCCGCACGTAAGGAATTTGTTAGTGTCTTGCTCCTATGATATGACTGTGTGTGTTTGGGACTTCATGGTCGAGGATGCGCTGCTTAGTAGATATGATCACCACACTGAGTTCACCGTTGGGGTCGATATGAGCGTCCTTGTCGAAGGCCTCATGGCTAGCACTGGCTGGGATGAGCTTGTTTATGTCTGGCAGCATGGGACTGATCCCAGGGCACCTTAAAGTGCCAACAGGTGCTGGATATGCAACTTCTTTATTCCTTTTTTAAATCTATAACCAAAATCTGTTTCTTATCATATTGTCCACACTAAGATATCTGAATAATCATCATTCTTATGAATATGCTGGTGGATGATTGAAATCTAATGTGAACCTTTTGGAAAAAAACAAGACATAAAGCTAAGAGATTTTTCATTTGGCTTTATATAGGCTGACTGACTGCTGACATGCTTTGGTCTACTGGGTGATCTGGTCGCAAATCTAAACTGATGCTTGTGAGTTTTGACAGCTGACTTGCCAATAGTTTATGGAAACTTTTAACAAGTTCAATAATTGAAGATGGTATCTGATAGTATTATCAAATCTCAATCTAGGAAACAAGTTTGTAATATAATTATCAAATAGGTAGTTGTTTATAAGGGGTTTAGGATTCTTCATTAGTTCTTCCTATTAGAATTAAGATAAGATGGTTTCAAATAGATGTCAAACTGAAAAGTTACATCAAAACAAAGAGAATGTAGTTACCAAACAATTAAGTAAACTCTTTCTGAGAAAGCTTATGAAAAATAGTTGTTCTCCTAATTTAATCATGTCAAAACATATGATTTTTATCAGGAAAGGGGTTCTCTACTCTCTTTTTTTATCAGGAAAGGGCTTCTCTGCTTTTTCTTCTTTTTTCTTGTGTTTTTTTTATTTTATTTTCTTGGGTTGCAGCCTTGTAACAGAGGTTTATACCTCTCATATAGCTCTAATTCAGTATCAACATTACTTTAGTTTTACCATTCCAATTTTGGTTCTTAATAAAATACTATTTCTTTTCTCCTTTTTCCTTTCAGAAAATGGGGGTTTTCTTGTCCCTGCAGAAATTTGCTGTATATAAGAAAATGAATTAATGCCCCTAGCTCAATTTAGTCTCCCCTTGGCACTGGCCTTGCCTAGGTTGTAAAATTGAGGTGGACTTGTTTGGAATTGAATATGTTAGAGTATAGTAAGTAGGTTTAAAGTCATGCATATCAGCATATGCTTACTATTACTATTTACAAAACATATGCTGATAGCCTGATATGCATGACTTCAAACCTATTCTTCCGTACAAAAGTACTTCAATTACAAATAAAATTGGGCAAATATATTGAATTTACAAAAGTATTCTTCCAACTTTAATCTAAACATGGCCTAAAACTGCTTTATAATACTGGAAGTTATGTTTTGGAAATCTGTTGCCTAGAGGTTGAAGATATGTTGAGAGAAGGAAAACTTTTGTTACTTTTGAATTGAATGTACTGTTCACAACTTTTGGAATGTGTTTCCAAACGTACTTATGTGATTTCTGACTTCTGAGCAATCAACTACTAGAAATGTATATAGAATTGAAAGCGAAACAATAAGCGACTAGCTGACTAGGAGATGTGCCTTGATAGAAAATTGAAGCAAAAGTATAAGAGAATAAGGAACTGAAAAAGGAAAACATGCAATTGAATATCAAAATGTTTTATTCCTAATTAAGCAATGCTGTCGGATGAGTGGACTGTTATTGTAATACAATTTGTATTAGTAGCATGTATACTTGTAAAACTTAATTTTTATTTTTTTTTTTATTTTCTTCAACTTGATTAGACTTAAAAGTTAATTTAATTCTACAACAAATTTATTAAAACTTTTAATTAAATTTAATTGTGAAGATCAATTTACCTAAAGAAAGAAAAAGTATAGAAATATCTTCGAAATTTCCTCTAAAAAAATTCTTCAAAATTTTAAAATATAAAAATAATTTAATGTAGCTTTTATTAAAAGTAAGGTTAAAACACATTTTAAAAGATGTAACGTGTAAAATGAATGGCAGATAATCATGTCTTCATTTGATTTTTGAGTCCGTTTATTTATATGAAAAAAAAAACATAAAATGAAAGTTTTAAGTTAGCAAATACAAGGGATTGTTTATTTTATAAAATGTTTTATGATTTCACTTGTTTTCACAAAAATACTAAATAAAGTTACAAAACTATTGCATTTTCATTTCATTTTCTAGTTAAAAAAATATAAAAATAACGAATTTTAAAAGTGTAACGATAAATAAAAACCGAAAACATTTTCTTAGACCAAACTTAAGAAGGTATCTAAAAGTTTTGGACATACATAAGCCATAAGGTAAGTATCAAATTACGGTATTCTTTTAAGTTTTAAACGAACAGAATGAAAGTTGAAGTATTTTATTCTAGATTTATATCTTTTTGTTTACTTCATTTAGTTATTTTGGTTGCAGCCACTCCAACATTTAAACATGGTATAAATGCTTTTGCACTTAGTCTGAATACCAATGAAGTTAAGATTACTGAAATTTACGACCTTTAAACCTTAAACTCAAGCAATGATCATTCTGTTTTAGTTGATAGGACTTCTATGTGACTCGCTGATGGATGATTTTTTTAACAGTGGAAAACCAACATGGGAGTTGAGAGAAAAAGCGAGAAATATAAAAATCACAAGATGTTAAATATTTGTTTGTAATAATAGAGTGTTCACATATAAACCATGTAGTTCCAGCTTTTTGACGGAAAGCCATTATTTGTCGCTCGCTGTCTAGACATGGTTTCAAATTTCAATCTAAAAAAAACTAGGGGCTCTCTTGGAATGACTCTAACCAGTAACCACTACAGAATTTTAGAACACGGTGCTCCTTGTTATTATATCAAGAAAATGAAAACAACGTCATTGTGTGTAACCTTTTTGTGCCCATTAATTCTCATCCCAATTAATAATAAAGCTTACCATCACATCTTGCATCAGCTGAATGTCATTTTGTGTTGTCCAACTCTTAGCACACGACTTTCTTCTGTTAGTTGCTATCTTACATATATACTAATAGGTCTGAAATCGTGGTTTCATTTGCTCACTCGTAGTTCAACCTCAAATTTCACTGAATTTATTGTAGAACTGTTGTAATTAAAAGGCTTAATTATCTGACTAATTGCAAGTGAAAGGAAAGAGTGAATTAATGCATGTTGATGAGTGAAGACATTAATTCCATTAATCACAATTCACAACCGACAGAGAGAACAAAGGATAACTATCACTAAAAAATATCTCACGTCAAAATAGTAAAAGCAGCCAAACCGACCACACCGCAAAACAACCCAAAGCCTTGTCATTCACAGCTATATATAAATAACACAAGGTGATTGATTGATTGATCAGAAACCCAGCCAAACCCCAAAAGAGGTGAGATCGAGAACCTTACCGTGTGGATGATTTGCAAGAAAAATTCAGAGAGTCCAAAAACAAAAGCGATGCTTAACACTTACCATAGCCGCAACCTCTCACCAAAGCAGTGTGGTTCAAGCCTTGTGCAAACAATAGACGCACCGTTACCTCTCGTATGGTCCCTTATAAGGCGCTTTGAGAGTCCACAAAAATACAAACTTTTCGTGAAGAAATGCACCATGCTTGATCATGGTCACGGAGATGGCAGCATTGGAAGCGTGCGTAAGGTCATCGTCACTTCTGGCTTACCGGCCGGTGTTAGTGTTGAGAGGTTGGATCAGCTTGATGATGAAAAGCATGTCTTCAAGTTTAGCATCATTGGTGGTGATCACAGGCTTCTCAATTATAGCTCCACCATTACTTTGCATCAAGAGGAGGAGAACTACGGCGGGAAGACGGTGGCGATTGAGTCGTACGCGGTGGATGTTCCACCGGGGAGTAGCGCCGAGGATACTTGCTCTTTTGCTGATACTATCATTGCTTGCAATCTTAGGTCGTTGGCTAAGATCACTCAAGAAATGGTTTGTAAGCCTAATTAATTATTAAATTTTAATTAGGTCTTTAAAATTAAAAACAAATTGTAATTACTTCTTAATCTTCTATAACTTTTGTAATTAGATTTTTAGATCGAGTTAGTAAAACTGTCACAAATTATTGTTATTTTTGGGACGGTTTCATGCCACCGAACTGATCACTTCAGATATCTAAGTACAAAAATTATAAAAGATTAAGAAATCATTTACAAATATTTTTAGTTTAAAATCCTTTTTTTTTAATAAGTAAATTAGAGTCTTACTGATATATTGAGCCTTAAATCTAAGGCTTGTTCAGTTTCACTTATGAGATTCTTATCTTATTAATTTGTTGTATTGTTATCGTTGTGAGTCTATTTATAGATTTATCTATTCTATATGTAGGATAGGATAAGATTACTAGATGCTTATTAGTTTATGGGAATGAATATTCTCTAGTTGAATTCTCACTTATATTCTTTCTAATAAAAATTGTAACCTCGTGCCTAGTGCTATTCTTAAGGTTTGTTTATTCAATATAACAATTTGTATTTATTTTATAAGTAGAGAAAATATTTTTTTATAATATTTATACTTAAACGGGTTATTATCTTGTAATGGATAATAATATCACAATGAGAAGATCTATACCCACAAGTTTAGTCAAACCCACTATGGTTTAAAAAGAAGTAGCACATATCAATTTACTTAAATTAAATTACCAGTTGAATTTATTTTATTCTTTTTATAATATAAAATCTAATTCAATTTATGTGTTAATTTGTGTATTTAGATTCACGTTCTATTAATTAGAATTACGTTATAATACTAACCAACGTTATTTTAAGTAAATGTTGACATTTTCATTTTACATAATTAATTATAAATTTATAATTAATATAGCATGTGGTTGCTCACACGTTTTGGACAAAAAAAAAACTTTTTTTTATGTTAAAATATAATAAAAAAAATACAAAAAATTGGTTTTATTTCTTTAAACTTTACGTGGATCATAAATGGTGTAAGGATATATCAAACATGCACTTAAAGTTAGAATTCAAACAATATTAAATCACTTTTGTGTTAAATAAAAAAAATTATATTGAATTTTATTTTTAATTTTTTTTAATTTAAAAAAAATCATATCACATTAAAATTATCTTTATTTAAGATTAATTTACTAAATATTTATGAAATCATTGGTCAATTTTTTTATTGTTCCCTTTTTTTGCGGTCAATATCGCATTTTGGTCTACGCTTTGTCTCTGTCAGGCCTACTTTAGCCCAACTCTATCACCTATGGTGTAGCCCAGCCCGAGTCCAAGAGCTTTGTTAATTTTTAATTCTTAGCTGTCCTATGAATCTATCTACCACCAAAAGATTGTTACACATCTCTCCGAACAGAATCACCTATTTCCATACATCTTACTAAAAATTGAGATAAAAAAATTAATGTAGATCTCATATCAAATCTTTCCTCTCCTTAATACCCAAGAAAATGAGACAGAAGGGGACCAACGACTTTAATACTATATGTCCTTACTTGCTTGAAGATTTCCATTTTTTTATTTAGTTAAAACTTAAAAGTAATATTCTAATTAGAGATATAAATGTCTTTGTTTCTTTCACATTCTCTCAATTTTCTTTATTTCCTTTTTATTTTTCTAACTAAGCAAAATATTCATATTCTTTCTTTAAATTTTCTCTTTTTATTTTCTTTTTCAAAGCTAAGTATTAGGACTTTTTTATACTTTAACACTTTCTCCATTTTACATTTTTTTCCTTTTCAAAACAAAATAATTTTTTTTTTTGTAAAATTATGGAAGACAACGTGACAGACATTCACAGCATTCAGCTTATCAAATCTTAAGCAATTCAGAGCTACCTACTTTGCTTTATTCACTTCATCAGATACCAAAACTAATCAATCTTAAGCAGCAATAATAGTGAGCAACATGGGAGATGGATGCATAACTTTAGAGTCATTGACTATACTACGATTACATGTCATCACTCGAGGTAATTCTGCAGCCTCTTAAATGACTCATCCAACTCACCACCAGCATTTTAGCAGAATGCAGATATGGATTCTTTATCTAAGAATAATAAAATCAGAACCATTCAAAACCAAAGAAAACATCTCTAACTATAGAACCATAGTCGAACATAGAAAGTAATTACTAAATCAGAGGGTTCATTCAACCATCAACAGTTAGCAACTATAAGCAGATCATCTGGTGTGATACAATATTCATCAAGACGCGAGGAACCCACTATCTATGTAACAAGACACACAATGTCCAAACAACTTAGCTTTACACTGCTGCGAGGAAGTACTAATAATTGCCAAATACATTGGAGACAAATAATTTTTAAACTATCTAATCAAAATCATCTAGATGAACATCATTAACTCTGGCCTATTGTAAACATTGCTATGCTCATCCTCCAGGGCAGGGTATGATGCTACAAGAGCATCCTGAGCTCCAATATACAGTGAGTTGTAGATCTTCCAATACACCTCCCTAACTTTCCGAGCAGGGTGGAACAGCCCTTGCAGACAGTAATTGAGAACCACGGCAGCACCCAAGGCTACCCTCATCCCTTCAATTGCTTCCATCACAGCATTAATAACATGTGGAGAAGTTTCAAATATGTTGGGCCAGACATAATTCAGCAAATGTACCAGTGCATCCTCACAACCCAAACCAGCCACTCCCAGTGCCATGTGCTTCACAGCAGAAGCAGCTGTCTGCCTGTGAACCAAATCCCTGTCCATAAGAGCATCCTCAAGCAAAGGAGTCACAGCATAGATGTAGTCCTTTCCCATTTCACCAATGTACTCAAATAGAAAAGAGAGGGACTTGAGCACACCATTTTGCACATTAAGCTCTGGCACACGATACTCATTCATCAATGCAGGTAAAACTGTGAAGGGTGAACATGTTTCTGCAACAATTGCAATGGCTACAGTTGTGCAAACACGGTTTTGCCTCTCCTGCACCTTGAGATTATTTAATAGGGTTGCCAACACATCTTGTGGTCCAATGGCTTTTGCAATATATCCAAAAGTGTTCACTGTAGCTCTACGGATTCCCTTCTTGTGTGCTTTAAGCATCTCAAGCAACTCAAAACAAATCCTCATCCACTCTCTTGCTGGAACAAACTCAGCTCCACGGTCAGCAATCCTACCAACAAGGTCAATACAATTCTCCTGGACTTTCTCGTGCCTATTCTTCAAGATCGGAGTCAACCTGGGAAGTAAATCCTTAATAGGTGGAGTCATCTTTGTCATACCGATAACATTGACAATTGACTTGAGAGCTCCCAGAATTGATCCTAAAACTTCAGGATACTCTTCTCCCAAATACTCATATAAGACAACACCAAGATGACCCATCAATTGTTCCTCATGGCACTGCTTCATGACAACAGCAATCCTTGAAATGAGATCAGCTGCTTGCTGTCTCACCTTTGCACTCTTGTTGTTCAATCGCCACTTGATAGTACCACAAATCTGTGGAAGATATGGTTTCACTCTCTGCCCAAGTGAGTTTACAACTGCACCAAACCCATTAAGCATCACATTAGCATCGTCACTGGTCTGCTCTTGGAAGGCGTAAAGAATACCATCAATCAGAAGCTCTTCCAGACGTGCATCAATATCAGATGCCCCCAAGTTAGTAACCACCTTCTCAATAGTCTCCATAACCATGCGCCTATAAGGTTCACTCTCGTCTTTAAGATCCTCGACAATTCTACCAACAATATCTGCAACACCAACTTTGTTTGCTATTTCTACAGTAGTCTCCACAAGTTGCTTATAGTTTCTCCTATCTAGAGCCATCCTTCTAACCCAGAAATTCCTGAAAAACTCAGGTAGGATATCAGTTCTAATATATTCAGCTTCCACACCCTCAGTGCTCACACACTGCTTCACCACTTTCAGAACAATTTTCTTCATTTCTTCATCAGGTGACTGGAATTCACGAATCAGAATGAGCATGACTTCCTTAGTATAGTAACTGGCATACAGGGCTTCCATCAATGGAATGATAAACCCAATTGCCTTCAGAAAAGCAGCCAACACCTTCCCACGGTGTTGCCTAATACCCTTCCACAGAGGCTTCAAGACAGAGTCAAAACTTTCAATACCATAAGGAGCAGCAGCCTCAGCAAGAGCAGCAAGAGACAATGCAGTGATCGTTCTCACCTTCTGATTCTCATCATTCAAACCATGCTCAATAATTTCCACCAGAGATCTCAGATGTGGCAACACTGCACACCCAATTAAAATGGCAATCTGCTGTACAATCTTAATCCCTGTGTGCCGAGCTTGCCATGATTTCTTACTCTGACAAACAGCCTTCAAGAATGGCAACAGTGCAGGAATACCAAGTGCAGAAGCAACAACACTAAAGGCCCTAGCAGTAGTGTTCCTAACATATTCATCAATGTTATCAATATCAGGCCGCATAGCAGCAATCATAGTAGCAAGCCCAGCAGCTTTACTAAGATTAGATATTATTTCTCTCCCCTCCACACGGGCATAGTAGTCTTCATCAATCAACAAGGGTTCAATAACAACAAGAATCTTATGCACGAAAGGCCTAACCAATTCATCTAACTTGTACAAAACCCTGTCAATTACCTTAACCAAAAGATGCCTCTCTTGATCCTCCAGGGTAGGCTGCATGAGCAATGGCAAAATCCGGTTAAACAAAGGCCCAGCGCCAAACTCACGAGCCTTATCGGTAAGCTGCCTCAATGCAGTCTTCCTCTGCGGTGGCGTCCCATTTTTCACTTTAAGCAGAAGCTTCATAATCTTCCTTTCCTTCTGCTCATCCGGGGACAACTCCTCTTCATTCTCCTCATTCAACAACGCCCCAAAGTATTGGTAATCCTCGGGCTTCATAAACGGCAACCCACCAGGCACTTCCTTCGGAACATCGAACTGCTGGCCACGATTCTCTTCAGGAATCTGATAAAGAGGAGTCCCCAGTGGTGTAGGAGTGGCGAGAAGCTTCCTTGCTGGGGTTCTAATTGGCACATACGAAGCAGGGGGATCCAAAACCTTATACCCCTCTTGAGGAAACATAGCATCAAGCTCCTCATCAGTCAAGGGGCGATTCCTCTCTTCAATATCCCTCTCCCACCTCAACAAATTGTACTGCTCCGGCGTGATGGAGCCTTGTAAAGCCCCAGGGGTTGGAGTAGCGAGTTCAATTCCACCAACAGGAGTAACACCAGGAGTATAAGCAGCAGCAGGAGTAGCACCTGGCAACGGAGTAGCACTTCCCATAGTAGCAGGAGTCTCATCCCACCTCGACCTTTGCCTCTTAGGAGTTGGAGTAGCCATCCCAGCAAGCTTCGGAGTAGCATCCCAAGTCATACCAGCAGGTGTAGCACCTGGTGTAGCACCGCCTGCATAAGAACAAAACGAGAAAAAAAAATGTTAGCTGGGACATAAAGTAACACACAGTAAAAAAGAGGGGTGTAACAGTAACACTACCTGCAGGTGTTGCATCAGAATCCGCAACTCTACCAGGTGTGGGAGTTTCATCCCAACGGTTCCTCCTCCCCGGAGTGGCATCGGTAACCCTCCCCGGCGTTGGGGTGGCATCCCACCGTCCCGGCGTGGTGTCAGGCATGTCCCAATCAGAAGTTTTGGCCTTCTTGGCGGCCGCGGCGGCACCACCGTCATCCTGAGACTGGTCCCATCGGTTCCTCCTCTTCTGCTGCTGCTGCTGCTGAGGCGGAGCGTCCTTGGCGGCCTCCTCTTCCTCCTTCTTCTTCTTAGCGATGAGCTTGAGAGTCTCCTCCTTCTCCCTCTTGAGCGCCTCCTCGCGCATGATGTCGGAGTAGGTCCTAACAGATGGGTCGGGGGTCTTCTCGCCGGCGGCGAAGGGGTCGTGGCGCTCCGGTGAGATGATCTGGTTGAGGCGGCGTCGGCGGTAGTCGTCTTCGCGGTCGATGATGCGCTGCGGCTTACGGAAGCCGATGTCGGCGTCGGAGTCGGGGGCGTTGGGCATGTCCTTGAGGAGCGACTTGGGAGCGGTGTAAGAAGCCAGCTTGCGCGCGACCTCGTTGTCCATGGCGTCGACATTCTCATCGTCTTCGTTGGCGGGGATGGAAGTGAGGTAGGAGTCCTTATCGCTTCCGCCGTAGAGATCGGTGTCGAACGTGACGGAGGTCAGGGACGCCAGTTGCTGCTCCATTCGCTTCCGCTCTTCCTGCGTCTTCGCGATCTCGGGGTCTACTGAAGCCATGATGATGATATAGATGCTTCGAACTCCTAAAACCCTCTAGACACACAGAAAGAGAGGGAAGGTAGGGTTCTTGATTGATTGATGGATGGATGGATGGATTTCGATTCGCAAAATGGATAGAAAATTGAATGAGGAAGAAACCCTATGCAGGTTACTGAGTGAATGTTAAAAACACAGATTTGGATATAACACAAATCAATGCGATGCGAGGAGTGGAACCGACATTTGAATTTGGGCCAGTCTGGCCCAATTATTCTATATACCTCGACCTTATTGAAGCCCATGTCCATCCCGCATTAGTATAGACTTAAGGTCTAAGTCCAATCTGCATTGTTTTTTTTTTTTTTACAAGATGCTCAATTGATTTGTTTATTTTATTCCATATGAATTGGGTTTTAGTAATAAGTTCAAATCTTTGAAAAGTGTTTAGGATATACTCCATTAGTTTTCAAGAACTATATTGAAGTTACAATTAGTATTTTCTGAGGATCACACTATATATTTATTAGATTATTTACCTAATATTTTTATATAAAAAACTTTGTTTAAATATTTTAAATATATTTTATTCTTCATGTACAAGTTTTATCGTATAAATTGTATACAAAATATTGAAGTGGTGTCAATTAATCACTTGACAAATGAAGATAAATATGCAAATATGATAATTTGAATTTGAAACTAAATAACAATATATTTTACACAAACCTTTTTTTACCTGACAGAAGTGAGAACTATAAAAGGAACAAATGCCTAGTGTACTGTGATGCCCATGGAGTTGCATTATTCACCTGCATTAACTTTTTATCAATCCTAAAGTGTTAATTGCTTTTTGGATGCCTCAGCAACCAGTCTAAAAGTCCAAGGTTATGCATGTTTGACTGTTAGATTAGCTAGTCCTTTTATGCGTACAGATGCACTCACAAGTTAGTCCATGCTTCATTCTAACTAGTAGGACTAGTAGAAATATCAACAGTAAAATTTGACACTCGTTAACAGTGATATGATGATGTCTGTACCAAAATATATAATTGACTGTGATTGAACTCATTCATTCATACATTACTACATAATCGCTCGCCTCTTTATTACAGTGCTATTTGTGCCGACTGGAAAAAAATAAAGGATAAAAGACCTTTTGTGCTGACTGGAAGGTTTGGTCTTGCATCCAATCGTATATATATGCTACAAAGATGGTGGTGGATTAAGCATCAGAGTGAGGAAAATGGGTTGCCAACTGAAAACTCAATTGCTTCTTCTTTTCCTTGTGTGGGGATCACGGGCATTTCTATGTTATGGTCTCCCAAGTGAGTACTCCATATTATCCCTTCAAATTGACAAGTTTCCTTCGGAGGAAGGGGTGGTTGAGCTGTTCCAACGATGGAAGGAGGAACACAAGAAGATTTACAACCACCTAGAAGAAGAAAAGTTAAGGTTCCAGAATTTCAAGAGGAACTTCAAATACATTGTAGGGAAGAACTCCAAGCGAAATTCTCCTTACGGCCAGAGTCTCGGATTGAACAGGTTTGCTGACATGAGCAATGAAGAGTTCAAGACTAAGTTTATTTCAAAGGTGAAGAAACCATTTAGCAAAAGGAATGGCTTGTCTGTTAAGGAGGATCACTCTTGCGAAGATGCACCTTACTCTTTGGATTGGAGGAAGAAGGGTGCTGTAACTGATGTGAAGGACCAAGGCAATTGTGGTAAGCTTCTATCGTCTATTTTGGTTGTGACTTATTATGTGAGATTCCCTGCATGTCAAAAGTCAAAACTCACCACTCTAATTTCCTTTTTTTTTTTTCTTTTAAGTTTTTGAACTTCAGTTTTGAATATTGTAAAAGTGCTTCTTATTTTATTTTTAGGTAGTTGTTGGGCATTCTCTTCCACTGGAGCAATAGAAGGAATAAATGCAATAGTGACAGGGGACCTTATAAGCCTTTCCGAACAGGAACTTGTGGACTGTGACAGTACTAATTATGGATGTGATGGAGGCTACATGGATTATGCTTTTGAATGGGTTATGCACAATGGTGGGATCGACACAGAAACTAATTATCCATATATTGGTGTAGATCGTGCATGCAATGTCACAGAGGTCTTCTTTTCCTTTCTATGTATGCTATTTGTTTGTGATTGATTGTAGACCACGTTGTATTTCTTTCTGTATGTCTAATTTATTGATTTTTTCTTTTTCTTGAATTAGGAGGAAACCAAGGTTGTTGCCATTGATGGCTACTACGATGTGGGGCAATCAGATAGTTCTCTATTGTGTGCTACAGCGAAGCAACCCATCAGTGCCGGTATAGATGGCTCTTCATTGGATTTTCAACTATACATTGGCGTAAGTGTTATTGTATTACCTAGTATGTATGTTTATTTGACCATTCACTATTGTAGAAGTAAAAACACATAAATGGAGTTTGCTTTCACAAACAAGTTATTTTCTGTTTTCTTGAACAGGGAATCTATGATGGAGATTGCTCAAGTGATCCAGATGATATTGATCATGCAATTTTAGTTGTGGGTTATGGCTCAGAGGGTGATGAAGATTACTGGATTGTGAAGAATTCATGGGGAACCTCATGGGGAATGGAAGGGTACATTTATATTAGAAGGAATACTAATTTAAAATATGGTGTGTGTGGAATCAACTCCATGGTCTCTTATCCTACCAAAGAGCCTACTGCACCATCCCCAAGTAGTCCTCCTTCACCACCAGCAACACCGCCACCATCACCGCCAGCAACACCACCACCACCAACAAGACCGCCACCATCACCGCCAGCAACACCACCGCCGCCGCCACCTCCACCTCCACCTCCACCAAGTGCATGTGGAGAATTCTCATATTGTCAAACTCATGAGACATGTTGTTGCCTTTATGAGTTATTTGATTTCTGCTTAGTTTATGGTTGCTGTGAATATGAGAATGCTGTGTGTTGCATTGGGACCGATTACTGTTGTCCTAGTGATTACCCCATTTGTGATATTGAAGATGGACTCTGTCTCCGGGTATGTATATTCTAGCCTCTTCCAAACATTCTTAATATAATCAATATTAATGTTGTAAATACACTCGTAACTTTGTGTCATGTAGAACCATGGAGATTTAATGGGAGTGACTGCAAAGAAGAGAAAGATGGGAAGGCACAAGTTACCATGGACTAAATTTGAACAAACAGAGAAGACATATCATCATCTTCAGATGAGGAGGAATGCTTTTGCTGCAGTGCTTTGAATTTAATTTTTTTCCTCCCTCAGCTAGCAGTATCTCTTATGTTGTTTGGATTTTGTCTCTGTTGTGTACCATAGACACGGATTATATCTCTCTGTGATTTAGTTTCTCCTGCTTGAGAAATACTTAGTGAGTGGCACTAATTAAATATCATTTTGTTTGATCAAGTTAATATGGTTCAAGCATTTGTTAAGTACATCATGCATTTTAAATTATTATTTTTATCAACATTGTCAATAACTTATAACTTTGAGGAAAAAAATGTTTACAAAGAGTTGTATTACCTTTAATTATGAGTATTTTTCGATTAAATCTTTATCATGTTTTTTTTTTTGCTGAATAATCTTTATCGTGATTTATTTTATAAAAACTACGAAGAGAGGAAATTGAAGAAAGATAAACAAAAACAGAAGCTACAGATAATATTAGAAATCTTAAATACAAAATTTATTGTGATTACTGCTGAACTAGTATCTCATCTAGATTTTTATCCTGTAACTGTAGTTTTGTAGTGCTTGTTTCCTATTTCCTTCTAATCTCCAAGGACTCTTTTCTCTCTATAAAATCAGATATTTGAAAAAACAAACTTGGTTAGAACATGGGTTATTTTAGACTGGGGGCCCAAAACTAAGTCCAAATCTTCTAACTATGACGCTATCCTCATTCTTATATTCCGTAAAAAAAGAAAGAAACTTGAATTTATAGCTTTCATTTCAAAAGAATTTAAGAATAGCATCAACCTAAATTACTTATATTTATTGTTCTTTGGACCCTGGCCACTTTGACCCTTTCTTTAATTATTAAACAAACATTTATTTCCCTTACCAACAGCTTTTACATTAATTATTCAAGACTTGTTTGCTTATTAAAAATTAATCGCTGCGATCCCAACCAAAAATGGAATTCATGAGGCAAATATTGCAAATTTCTCATGCTTAATTGTACCTAATAGTAATTTCATTCTTCCACATCGTCCCATCAGCCTTTAAAAGCTCATTTTTTTCCTTGAAGTGTATTAATAATCTTAGTCCATTTTGTCGTCCTTTCCCAGTTCTTAGGGCAAATTCGTCTCCAAACAATAAACGGTGTTTGCTCTAACAAAAGAAGGCACAAATGAGTGTAGCATGTGCAGAATATAATTATAGTTTGGTTCTCAGCTTCCAAATCTGTGTGTGCATGCATGATAACTTTTGTTTGGTAAAAACAATTTTTTTTTTATTTCTTTTGTAGTTGAACAAGAGATATTATGAGCATGTTTGGCTTAGCTATTAAGAAGCTAAAAAATCAGGATTTGGAAAACTAAGGATCCAAATCTATCTCTCTCTCTCAATATATATATATATATATATATATATATATATATATATATAATATTTCAAACTTTTTTTTTTTTTTTGCCATATATCAGTATTTTCTTTAGTGAGTTTTCACTTTTTGTTACTGTAGTGGTTTATTTATTTCTCTTCCCACGTTCACTCACTTTCTCTTCCTGTTTACTTTATTCTGATTTTTATTTATTTATCTTATTTTCTTCTCTTCTTCGTCTCTACCCTTCTTTTCTTTTCTATCCTATTTGTTTTCTTTTCTATTTCTTTTATTTTCTTCCGAATTTCTTTTTTTAGAGGTTTCTCCTCTTTCTTTCTTTTATAGTTTTTTTTTTCTTTTTTTCTTTTTATGTTTCTTTTCTTTTGTTTCTTTTTATGAAAATATTAATTATACTATGAAGTTGAAATTTTTAAATTAAACATTAATTTAAATTTAATTAGTTAATATATTCTATATTAATATTTATATTAAAATCAATTTATTAAGCATATTTTAATCATAAAGTATTTTTTAATAATTTCATTAATAATATCTTGAGTAAGATTTAATTTTCTTTATTCATGACATAAATTAAAAGTTTAAATTTTTATGCTTAACATTAATTTAAACCTAATTAAATATTATAATATATTATTTTTTATTTTATACGTAAGCAACAATTTTTTTTTTCTTTGATTTTATAAATAGAATATTTAAGATTTTTTTTCAACACACATGTCAAATCCTTATTGAGTCATTTTTATTCTATTTTTTTAAAGACATACATGACAATTCAACTATTAGAAATTATATTTGTAATTTCATCTTTACAACTTCTTTTTCACATACCTTTTCTTCCCATGTTGTTTTTTTTCTTTATTTTTTTTACAATATTTTTTACAACAATTAGCATTTATTTTACTTATTTTCTTATATTATAAAAAAAAATTTATATCCATACACTCACAAGAATACTATCCAAGATTTATTTTACTTTCAGTAATTTCTTATTTGTTTTATGTTTGTAAAATATGTTATTTTCTTATTTATTTAAATTTTTAATTTTTAATTTTTAATAGAATATAAGAGTAGTACACTGACAATAAAACAGAATTTTATAGAGTCAAACAATCACAATTTTTTATTTATATGACTTTTAAAATAATTTTATAAAAAATAATTGACTTATCATTTGTAATTGTTTTATTATGTAAAACCTTTTTACATTGTTAATGACTATTCTTACTCTCTTTTTACCTGGAATGTTTTTGAATAATACTTGTATATTTTTTTTTACATATTTACAGGGTATTCTCATTTACTATTATATATATTTACAAATTTTTTTTACTTATTTTCTTATATTATGAAAAAGTATTTGTCCATGCATTTACCATCAAGAATGCTACCATTTTAGACTTTATTTATGATTGGTAATTTTTTATTTGTTTTATGTTTTTAGAAATTATTATTTATTATATATTATTGGTAATTGTGTAGTATTTTCAAATACTAGCATATTATTCTACTTTTTATTCTCATTTTTTATATAATTTTATATATAATGTGTAATTTGAAATATATATTTTAAAGAATAATAAAGTATTTTTTAAAGATTTAAAATTTTCTACACAATTACTTAAGTACTAAATAATACAAATTACTCATCATGTTATATTTTTAATTTAATTTTTTCCTCCTAGACTAAATAAAATAGTCATTTTTTTAATTTAAATTAAATTTAATATTTTAATTAATTAGATTCGAACAGAAAAATAAAACATTTCAATCTAATCAATTAATAACAAAAATATATGTAAAAAATGTAAATATAAGAATTCTAGAATAAAAAAATCAATAATAGAATAGATAAAGGTATCATTGATTTTTTTTATTATTATATAATTAAGAATTTATATGAAATTATTAAAATCTTTAAAAAAATACTTTTTTCTTATAAATATAATAAATAAAATTTATAAAATTTTAATTAACGAAACTTTAAGTAAGGAGCCGTGCATTGCACGGGCTCTTACACTAGTGTGAAATCAAACAAGCTAAAAGGGTTTTCTTATTATTCGTGCTGTAACACGTAGTAAGGGCTAAGAGTGAAAAGACACCTACGAACTTGTCTCCCCGGAGCAAAGGGCAGTAGTACTCAGTAACTAATGCCAACTCTTTCTGCCGAGCCTTTACATCGACACGTGGTAGTTGGATTTTCAAGCCACTAGCCAACGAAAGGACTTTTGTATGTACTGTATGTATTATAGCAACAGAAATACTACCATTGTACTTATTATTGCCAACTTATTAATGAAAGACGGCAATAAAAATCAAATTTTAAGATATTCTAGTTAATGTATTTGTAACGTTGTAAAAATGGAAGCTGATCACTTTAAATTATGAGCAACTTTTTAGAACCTTTGTATTTAATGGGGTATTAAAATCCTTGTTTATGCGGACAAATAATATATAGACACGTTAATTAATAATATCACATTATTTTTATTTTTTAAAATTTTGCAACTTAATCCTTCTTATAATTACTTTTTTTTTCATTTACCTTATGAAAATATTTTCTATTTTAAAAAAAATCAAAACACACTACTAACAATTTTATGCATGGATGATCTCTTATAATATTGGCCCTTCAAATAAAAAATTCCTCCCATCACAAAGATCACCAAACAAGCAAATCTATCCTACCTTAAACATTTTATCGAACAAGTTATAAGCAAGTTTCTTAACAAGTATAGCATAGACACACAAGCATTACTGCAGTACCATTATCCATAAGATACGTTGTGAAATTAGATATCAATTTTTCAATGATGTTTAAGGTTATGAAATAAAAAAATTTGTGTTAGGATGGAACAACAAATAAGAAAAAAGCACATAGTGTGAGTATGAGATGAACAAAATATTAGAAACCCTATAAAATGAAATAAAGTTGTGAACGTAAAACTCATAAACTGCTCAAGACTATTACTTATTTGATTCTTCGAATATGATCCTCTCCCTCTTCAATACAGTTCTGATGTCATCGTCCCCTTCCTATTTTCATTCTTATTGCCTATTCGGTCACAAATCCATATAAGAAGATTTGAAAAACTTTACAATTGAAGAAAAATTGGTTTGTAAAATATTAAATTTTAAAAAATAAGAATGATGTGACTTCATTAATTGTTGTATCGATTAATTATTTATTTATATATACCAGAATTTTAATACCCTTCAAAATAGAAAGGTATTGGAGAATTTTTCCTTAAATTATTTCATAAATATACTTAACATAATTGAAGAAAGATTACATTAGATAAAAATATTGTTATTTACTTCTTACGCACGTGTATACAAAAACGAACATGATTGAAATCAAGAGTATTTATAGAAATCACTCAAGATTTTAGCATTGTCGTATTCACGGATACTACAAAGGAAATAATAATTAAAAAAAGAGAGACAATTAACCCGCTAATTTGGGTCTGAAAGAATTATACTGAATCATATTTAAATTCCACAATCTCTGCTTTGTACAATTTGAAATGTTGTTTGGCATGTGTGTGGAGTTTTGTCGTGCACATGGTAATGCTGTTGAATATAATTATTTTGTGTAGCCTTTTTATTTATCATTCAACTGTAATCCTTGGAGTCAATGGTTTTCATCTCTGCGTTGTTTCATGAGAAAGAGGAAAGTAGTTGAATTAAAGAACAAAGAGGGGGCGTGAGGCACGTACCAGTCAAGAATGGCAGACAAGAAGCATTTAAGGACCCCATCTTCGTGAGACGTAAGAACCCTTTTTTTCTAATATCATTCATGTTCCTAAACCAATCTGTGTCCCGTGATCTAAGGGCTTGGACTAGTCTTTTTCATTTTTTCTTTTAAATGTGTATTATTCCGTGGATTTAATGAATTGTATATACTAGTGGAGATAAATAATAATCATAATAATAAACAGGGAGTTCCTTTTTTCTTCTGTTTTTTTTTCCTCACACTTTATTATGTTCACATATTTCTGCATAGGGCTTTTGAAGCGTTCAAATTTATCAAATATAGGATGTCCTACTTGCACGCGAGTCGCGATTGTGGGGGGTTTGGGATGTGAATATTCAATGAACTTTTAATTTATGCAGAAAGATAAAAAGAAGTCAACATGTAAAAATGAATACTCCGTATAATATTAAAAAAATGAAATATGTATTTACTTAATGATTTATATAACTTCATGAAATTGAACTCGTTGTCATAAGGAGCTTACTGCAACTGAATTAGATCCCATCAAACTGTTCACCATTTACTCTCTTTATTCCGTGCCCAAAAAGTAAATCTCTTTAAATTAACATTTTGTAAATTAACATAAATTACTATTGTTCTAGTTATTTGAAGAAATGGAAAACTTGTTTTTTCTCTCTAAAAAATTAAATAAATTCAAACATACAGATACAGTTGGTTATTTGACATGTTTTGTTCAATAATAGCCAAATAATTTGATTGCGATTGAAAAAAGAAAAAAAGGAATTTCGTTGTATATTTACTTCCCTGACCTTTAAGAAAACGGAAAACCTCCGAACATTTCAGCTTCAACGTCCCATCATGCCATTATGAGATCTCCACCCCCTGCGTTTTTTTTATTTATTCTTATAAAATAAGTTACAAGTTTTTACGTTTATTAATTAAAAATTTCTTAACACTATGATAATTGATAATTGCGTTTACATCTCTAAACATTAAAAATTCTTAAGCATTTCATTACACTAAAAACTTACAAGTATTTATAGATTCGCTTTCAAATTTGTAGAGCCGTTCTATCAAAAGATTATTTGATGTAATTTGGGCTTTTATTTCTTTTGTGTTTTTTATTTATTGTTTTTTCTCCATGGTTCGATTTTGGGGAAGAGAGGGATGTCTTGGATAAAATTAAATTGCTTGGCCGAAAACAAAATGATAGAGAATGATTAATTACAATACAACGTGGATTGGATTCAGAGAGAGGGAGGAGTTGTCTATTTTAAAAATGGTCAGCCCACAACCTACTTTACTTTAATAGAGTTAGAGTTAGAGTTAGGACCCTTTCTTCACGATGCATCCGTGGCCCTTCATCACTTTTCATTTAAACCCCTTTTAAATTACTCACTAGTCACTAGCTTCGTCTTATAATGGTATTGGTTTTAAGACATTACTTTCTTAACTTTTATTATAAAATAAAAATATGAACCAGTAAAAACATTATTTTTCATTGTTTCTCATACAAATCTTTAAAAGAATAATTTGTCAAAATAATCATGCTCTTACATTGTTTTTTCCCGCGATTTGAAAAAATATACTATAGCAGTACTGTGCCACTTTATTGCTATAATTACGGGAAAAAAATGCTTTATTAGAAAAAAAGGACATATACAAATACGAGGATTATTGTATCCGAAGAGAATTGAGTGAGTGCAGTGAGTGTTATACTTTACGAAGTTGAATATCTATAATGTATCCATTATTTTCGGTAGTTTCACGAGTCAGTCACGGCCACACCATCGTTAACTGATGAAATACATAGAAACAAAAACAATTAAACAATAGAAGAAAATGAAATACTAAAGCTTGTGTCTCTGTCTATCAGCTTCATAGCCTTGTCTGCTTTTTCTTATGTCCTACTCATTCTTCCCAAGGCATCATTTAGCAACCCACCATTACCATTCCCTTTGATCTCTCTCACTCCTTTCATTATTTTCTTAGATTCTGCATCACCGTCTTCACAATACGTTACACTAGCTACTGAAACCACTTCCCTTTTTGGTTTGTTTCTGTGATCAGACCCGTCAGTGGTTTCATTAATATTATCACTTAAACTTAACTTCCTCACTGTTCTTGTGCTAGTTAATCTACTCATAACTCTTCTTGATTGTTTGGGTCATCAAGGAGAGAAAAAATAGGCCTTCTCATGTGCCCTTGGCTTCAGTAATCCTGTGTCTGTGGTGCTTCTCTGTTCTCACTTTTAAGTCCTGTTGACATTGGATTTGTTAATTATCAGTTTTTGCATCTTCTTTTTCAGGTTTTCATGATTGGTAGGAGGTTTCTTACCTAATCAATTAGTGTATGATATTGTCTTGAACTGTGACTGAGAGGGGCTGCAAAGTGCAAAGTTGTTGAATTTTGGAACAAGATAGAAAGATGGCTGAAAGGAGATTGAATATTAATGCCCCTCTAATGTCTGTGAGGCGCTCTGCTGCCACACCACCATCCTTAGCTGAAGCAAGGAAGAAGATTCTAGAGAAACGGCACACTCTTCCATCACCATACTACAAATCAGACACATCCTCCTCGGATCAGGTAACAGAACCTGTTGCTGTTCCTTTCAATTGGGAGCATATCCCTGGAAGACGCAAGGGTAATGGTGGTGGATCTGACCCTCAACCTCCTCCTAAGCCCACTTCAATCACTGCAAGCCCAAGGCTTCCCCCTGGAAAATCTACCAAACACCCACCGGAAAAGGAAAGTAAGCCTACTAATAGATTTAATTCCTCAAATAAATCAAAGTCTTTCACTGTTAGTGTGGTTAAAGTAGACTCTGACAAAGAGAGAAGACCAGAAAAAATAGTTGAGAGCAGAAGGTCCAATGCGAAGTATGATGATGCCAACCACGATGATGATGATAATGATGCTTATTCTGATGCCCTTGAAAATCTTTCACCTACAGAATCATTCTCCATGAACTGTAGTGAGAGTGGTGTAAGCGGGTTAGATAATCTGGGTTCAAACAAGTTTGGAACTTTTTCTACAGATCAACAAACTAGAGACTTCATGATGAACCGTTTCTTGCCTGCTGCAAAGGCTATGACTTTGCAGCCTCCTCAATATTCTTCAAAAAAGCAATCTGTACTAGTAGAGCAACAACCTAGAGATGTTAGCAAATTGGTTCGTGAGGAAAAGAAGCCATTGCCTTATAAGCATAACACTGCTATTATACCATACACTGGCCAAAATCAAGAGGAAGAAAGTGAAGTTGATGATTATGAGTATGACAACTCTTCTAATATTGCAGCTAAAGGCTGCGGGTTGTTACCTCAATTGCATATCAGGAATTCATTGTGCTTATTGAATCCTGCTGCTGCGATCAAAATGAAGAATCAGGCTTCCTTGCCTCCAGCTCCAGTCAGTGAGGTTGTGAAACCTACCAAAACTTCTCATATTAGATCTTTTAGCCCAGTTCCTGCTGTAAAGAAGGTAATAACAACGGAACTCCTTTGCACCCTTCAATCTTTTTGTAGATCAGCACTCTCAAGTGATATTGTTTTCAACATATTTACTTTACAACCATGAATATTTTCTGCAGGCTTGGGATGCAATTCACAAGAGCAAATCAAGCTCTAGAGCTGCATCACCTGACAAGCAAGAGGGTAAAAAAAAATGGACTGGTGAATCAAACAGATTTACCTACTCTGGTGAGTTGCTGCCAGGTAGACTTTCTCCCTTCCGTCGATCAAGAGCTGCTGCTACTGGTGTATCTCCATGTCGAAGTAAACCTCAATCACCCTTTCGTGGTGCGAAGTTGCCTGGTGATTCTAAAGAGGCTGAAAACTATAAGTTTGGCAAGGTGAAATTCCACAGTGGTGTGCTTGGAAATGTTCATGATGTGCTATCTCAAGGAGTCAAAAGAACTTCATATTCAGGGAATCTCACAATTGAAAAGACATTGTACATAGATACTGCAAGTACAGCCAAATTATCATCTTCAAATATAAGTTCTTTAGGTAACAATCGGAGGGTAGATACTGTGGTTGCAGACTTAGACAGAAGAAGGGGGAAAGAAAGTAACTGCTCCTTTGGATCTTCTCAAGAGATAAAACAAGTACATGCTGTGGAAGAAAAGGTCACATTTGATACTGATGTGTTGAGTTCTTTGGATTCCATTCCACCAAGTTTGTATAAAATTTTGAATCTCACAGCCAAAGAAGTCAAAGATGAAGGATTGACAACTGATCAAAATGTTAGCCAAGAACCTGTGTCCTTGCAATCTGTGCAAGGGGCATTTGCTGAAGATTCAAAGACCAACACCCAGCAAATTGTGTTAGCCAATGATTCAGGAAATGGTAGTGCTGAATCTGTTGTGTCTCCTCTTCCCCCACCTTTGCCAAAATCACCTTCCGAATCCTGGCTTTGGCGTGCCCTGCCTTTAGTTTCTATGAAGAATTCTTTCCTGCACTCAAGTCAAGGTACTCAATCCCAAGCTAAAAGGCATGATTCTAATACAAAGTCTGGTAATCTCAAGTGGGAAACAATAGTGAAAACTTCGAATTTGCATCATGACCATGTTCGCTATTCTCAGGTAACCTTTTTAATTTTGTGTTACTCAACTCTGGTATTGACAAAGATGAAAATTCACATTTAACTTTCTTTGCAGGAACTACCCACACGTAAATCTCAGCACTTTTAGACATGAAACTCAGTATTATGTTATGGTCCAAGCTTTTAGTGTCCTCCTTTTCTAGGTATGTTTATGGTATGTCGTCCTCACCTTATGAAATTTTGGCATTATAGAATAAGTAAACATTTGATGTTGTTTAGATTTTCATTTACATCAATTTAGGCCTTAAAACTGTTTTTAAGTCAATTGATCATATCAACCTTTAAATTTGACTCGATCAAAGTATATTTACATCAATTTTTGAAAGATTGCATTTGATCTTGATTGAACCAATTATGAAATGATAAAGTAATGAGCTGGTGAAAATTTCACTTACAAGACTAAAATCAACCAATGTAAACACACTGTTTGAAGACCAAAATAGCAATTCTCTTTTTTACTTTCTATGAAGTATCATGTGCTTATTTTTGTTTTTCACTTTCTATTGAATTTTGCTTCCAGCGATTGGTGAAGCCTGTTGATTTTCATGGTACTGTTTTGTTTAGAGAGAGATCAAAGTCATTTTTTTGGTGACCAATAAAAGCAAATCTTCTTCTGGATTAGTGGCGCTTTCGTTGGAATCAAGATTTCCTAACTTGCCCTACAGAAGTGTATATCGGCTAGTACTGTGTGCCTTTCATCATGTTGTTTTAGTCTTCTCTTTTTTCTGCTTAATCAGAGGAATGATTCTTTAGGTTGCCTCACTTGGTACTACTTCATCTTCAGGTATAAGCATTTTTTTATGTCAACTGACATAAGTGATTACTGTTATCCAAGCTTTGTTGGTTGTTTCCTTTTTTATACACAGAAAAGAATCCTTCAAATATTTTAGTTTGGCTTTTTCCTCAGCACTTTCAGAATCTTTTGTCCAAGTATGTAAATCAGATCAATTCTGAATTGAGGGAAATTTCAGATTGTCATTTGTTTGAGGTATTTCTTATGTGATGCCGTTAGCAAAACCTGGCACAGCAACAGAACAAAGAAATTGTAATCAATTGCATCATGATATATTCAAGTAAATTGTAAACTAGTATATATATGCTTCTTCCGTTTATGGTTTTCTTAATATGTTAATTTATTATGCTTTTCAAATGCAATGAAATTTGAACTGTTTGACAAACTTCAAGTTGCCACCGCCAAATATACCTTATGATTTGAACTACTTTGCGAGCATAATCATGCAAAAATGAATGAGTCAATATCTTTTATCTATCACTCTATCGTACTGTTACTGTAATGTTTTTTGTCCTTACATTTTGGCCTGGTATTCAGTTGTACCCTGTCACAGTCACTCACACCACACCACACCATCATTCGAAAGGACAGAGAAATAAGTGTGGTTTTAAAAATGACAAACGCTGAATGAATGACACAAATATGTGTAGAACCACCCACCCCCTCTTCTTTATTTCATTCTGTTCAATTTCATTATTAATTTTCCCCCCCTTTATTTTATTAAAAAAAATAAAAATAAGAAAGTTACCCCTGATTCTTGCTCTTAGAAAATATGAACCCAATGTTGTTTATTCGGTTTTCTTAAAAAAACTATACAAATTGAGGTTACCATATTATATTATGAAACTAAGGTTTTGACATATACGTCTTATGCACTCATCATTCCAATCATTGCTAATGCAGCTTGGTTTAATAGGGCTAGATCACTTTCAATTGTAATTAGTCTCACGTATATCACGTAACCTTGGAATGGGGTTCGTGTAAAACTGTTTTGCTGTATAGCATTACTGATATATGCATATGACAAAGTATGAATCTTTCCATCACTTTCTAAAATATATATGGTATTATAGTATCGTTTATGATCATATTTCGAATATCTTACAAGATTATGTTTCCAGGATTTAATTTGATTGTAACATCTGTTAAAGCTTTTTGGGTATACCACAATCCAACTTTAACTATAGCAATTTAATCATGTCCATAGCAGTTGAATTCTAATGCACTATCATCCATTCATTATGCAAACAAAAAAGTCAAAACTTTGACTAATTGCAATTTTAGAAGTCTAACTTTTTCGAATAGTGTAAAAACTAAAAACTTTAGATAGTTCATGAGGTTAAAAATTTGGCCTCTGTTCAAAATTTTCAAACTCTCCATCTGCAAGTCAACTTGAGAAGTTCTTCCAAATAGCGTAATGACACGAGGAGAATGAAGCAGTAAAGAACGAGACATTAAGGTTGGATTAGAATTGGGGGCTTGTGATCTCTAATTGTCGTGTGAGAAAAAAATAAATCTTAAAATAATTCTCATTTAATCAATGGAATATTAATTACTGTTTTTTTTTTATATTCCTTTTATAATATTAATGATTGGACAACAAAGATTATAAATAAATTATTAATGATAAAATTATCATTTGTTTTCTCTATTTATTAATTTTTTTAATGAAATTGACAAATATTATGATAAAGAATATTAATTTTGTGTAGCAAAAGCGAAAAATAAAAATTCATTGATTATGCGTGAGACTAATGTGCCATGGCCCATTCCCGGTTAGATGCACAGAGCACAGAGCTCACACTGACTAGTATTAATGATCAGCAGATCAAAACAGGAAGTCATGGGAATTATGTTGAGAGTTGAGAGTCTGAGATGAGATAGTGGGTGGGTAGGACACTCATAAATATCATCAGTCCTCATCACCATTCTTCTGCCAATGTCGACATTCTAGCCTGTCAGAAACCTCATGTTAGTTCTCCAGCTGCACTTCAGCCCCACATCGTGTGTCCCAAGCTACCACTAAAAGATACAACATTTTTGTTTCATTTCCAACCAAATAAAAATTGTAAGGTTGATTTGATGAAAAATAAATTATATTGCATATACCGGTGATAGTATATTTTGGAAGGGATTTGACAATTTCATTATTTGTTAAAACTTAATGAGCACTTCAAAACATGCAAAACCAAGCAATGTGTGGCTAAAAGTACGTACTCTACAAAGCACAACATTTTCTTACTTTGTTAACTCGATTTATATGAACCATTAGAGTTTTTAATGGGGAGAAAGCTATGCAAAAGTGGAGTATCTTCAGTAAATTAAGCAAAACTGTACCGCCATACTTTCACTGTTTGCTCCATCCTTTTTCCCTTGAAGTTACTCCCTGTTCTCTTCATTAATTTATATTTAGCGCATTGATCTAACCAATCACTTACACTCGAAAAATCGCTAATGGGGGAACTCACTCTCAAATCATGACACATTTGCTTTTACAATAAAATCCTATGAAGTTTTTTTTTTTTTTTTTAAAACTATATATATCTAACAAGCCCATGTCCTATAGCTAGGGACATTGATCCTTGTGTACCTATTTTTGTTGTTTGGACGATATATCATCTCTCTATTTTTATGATTAGCTAGGCCATAGTACCAGTATTGCGTTATTGACATTACGAAGCTCTAAGAAAGTGAAAGCTTGGTGCTGATTTCTGGGGTTTCTCTATAATGATCCACCTTGCCATCGGTTCCAATAGTGTGACTCAAACCTAGTTGCAAATCAGGCAATTGTTGCTCGTCTTTCTGCATAACAAATTAAATAAATATGCAATTATATGGTGAAGAAAGAACAAACATATATCAATATACAGATGAATATAAGTGTTCTTATTTTTGTTAAACCCTAATGATGATTTACCTTAATCCAAAATGGAGGATCAAGTTCTAGCTTTAAACTGTTGGAATTGTTGCGAGGTTCATTGGAGTTGTTCGATAGATAATCTCTGATGCTTGTGTTGTTCATTAAACTCCATTCAACTGGTTTATTAGGAGCAACAATATTGGCAGGTAACTTTTGGAACTTCGATTGATGATTGTTCAAAATCTCTAATGGAGGCCACCTCTTCTCTTCAAGCAATTGGCCTGGTCTCATGGGTGTAATTCTGCCGCGTGTATCCTTTGGTTGAATTTGGCTTGAAGCTATTGGTACTCTAAAAGCTTGATGATTGATGTACCAATGCTGGTGCCTAGAGAGGTTACAAACAGTGGAAATATGATAGTTAAGAGAGAGTGAGAAAATATCAATAAAAGAGAAAGATGATAAGTGCATAAAATTGTTACATGAAGATATAATACTATCAAGCCTTAGAACTTTAAAATAACATTTTTTAAAAGAAAATATGTAGAAAATCTAAAATGATAATAATTTTGAGGTGGATAGAGTAATTTAAGACAATATTCTTTGAATAAATGGTGCAAATAAAGTTATTCAAACGCTTGCATTGTTTACCTTGAATCGGTGTAGTTTGTATGTGAACGTGATAGGGAGAAGGAGGGTTGCAGGAGACTTGGTAAATGACTATGTTTGTTGAAATTATGACTTGCTAGAATAATTCCACCATTCCCCATCTTAAGATGTTGTTGAGAACTTATAATAGACTGATGATGGAGTATCAGAGGTCTACGACCTAGTACTTCTTGGTTCGACGACCTGTACGTTTGACTTAGTACTGCACAGTGAATGCATGTGAACTGCATTGTCAAGTTCATGAGACTTTTTCTATAAGATAAAGAAACCCTAACCCTAGCTAGCTATATCGATCAATTTGCTTCGTTATTGGAAAAAAACGTAACCCCCTCCCCGCATGCATACATCCCTTGTTCAGCTTAAGCTTCACAAAACTCACAAATTAGAATGTATTGATTCATTAACATTACAAAACGCGTAAGAATTTAAGATAGTACTTATACCTTGCCCAGCCTCGTCAAGTTTCTTGCTTCGATACATCTGAAGTGAAAATTGAACATTGATTATATACTTCAACTAATTAAATATGTATTCGAATAATAAATAACTTAATTAAATATTTATTCATTAAATTAATTGGTCACGGAAAACTTATATCATGATGAGCACTTAATTTAGTAAGTTTGGTTTCATAATTAATTAGTTTCCATATAAACATTTTGATCTCGTTGAAGCACACCCTTATTGATTTGGAATGGACAAAATGGTGAGGAGATTAGTTTACACACATATATTTAAAGAGCATTTTTCTCAAACATGTCGATTTGTGCTAGCTACCTGCAAGTGACTCTTGACATGAGCAATGCTGAGTCCTCGCACATTCATTAGTTGAAGCACCAACTTTGGTGTAGCTCCTGCACCAAGTAATACACAGAGTTCAATCAAAGGGGAAAGGCTTGATTTAACCTATAACAATTCGTACATGAGTACTTACTCTCTTGACCACCTAGTCTTTGAACAGCATGCAGAAATGAATGATGAAGCTCAGGAGTCCAGCGAAGCCTAGGCATTTTGGATCTAACATATTGTCTCACTCTCACCGACGACGTTCCCGATCTTCTCTCATTTCCATTTCCTGAATTGCCCTCATTATGATCCTTTGCATCATTATTCTCATTAGTCGTGAGCTCATAGCACTCTTCTTCTGTATCACTGTTGTTATCTTCAGTACTGCAACCTAATTCTTCATTCAAGTCAAATGAAGAGCATTTCTGGGAACATCCCGATGAAGTTTCCTCATTGTTATGAATCTCATACGACCCTTCTAACGACATGTTTGTTTGTTTTGCACGGGTTTTTGCCTCCCACCAATGGACTTCTTTTGTCGTTTGCAAAGTTGGAATTTAAGGTCTGAAACCAAACAGGAAATATTTTAATGTTGCAGAATATTAAAGTGAGAGGTGAACAAGAATGTGTGAGGACAGGCTGTAATTTCTCAACAACAATTACTATGCTTTAAATCTCTTCAAATAACTGCACGGAAATGCTATGAGGTGACGGTAAAGTAACAGTGAGAAATTATGGCATAAGACATTTATTACACTAGATCCCCATTACACATTACACATAAGTATATACTATATATATACTACTATATAAATATAAGTAGTTCGAAAGTCAGGACTTTAGTGTAAAGAATGCAACCAACTTCTCTACCGTGGAGAGGTTAAAAAATTCTAATGAATGTCAGGTTCAGATCAACATATTTAAAGAATTTTACCTTATAAGTACCTTTTGTAAATCACAAATTAAATTGATCGAAGTTATGGAATGCTCAAGACAAGTGTATAGAAAGGGGTAACAAATTAAACTAAGAGTTAAAGAGGAAATCAAACAATGAAAATGGTGCAAGTTTTTGTGGGAAGACAAATTCGTTTAGTTCAATTTCACTTTTTAAGTCAATAAACTCAACCAGAAATGGTTTTGATTTAACCAAGTACGCACTAATTAACATATTCCATCCAATAGGTTCCTGACAACAGAAAAGAGGATTTAGATAATTTGAAAAATATTTTGTTCATTAACCAATGCTGCTTCTTAGTTGTCAATTGATATATACTTCAAATTTTATAGTATCTTCGTGAAATGGACGATCTGGATATATAAGAACAAAGCATCCAACGCAGAAACAACATGCATATAACAGCAAAAGATATATGATCTCACATAGTCACATGATGAGGAGATCAGAGATGTTCAAAGTACAGTGCTAATTAATAATCATACACAAAACACATTTTGCATGATTTAGATAAAAATGCAAAACAAGGAAAAAACAAATGAAAAATTGTCTTTGGGACAGAAGTTGGGAATCGATTATGAAATCTTCAACACTTAAGCTGCAGCGCCTATGAAGGATCCATAAGAGTATAGTAAGAAAAGAAAACAAATTAAGGAATAACATCCATGATCCTAAGAAAACTCACAAGGAGGAAGAATTTACAGATTAAAACATTAATTAGTTGCTCAAAAGATAAAGTAACAAATATAGCAAAAACATAGAAAACTACACGATCTTTTAGGTGTTTATCCTATTTTTCTTCCCAAAATAGTAATATACTAACCATCTAATATGATGATGTCTTTCTCTTCCAAGTCTAGTACTGATCACTTGTTGTGTGCAACTGCATATCCAAACATATCTTCAAATCAGTCATCTCTAGAAGGCTCCATCGCTCAGATTAGTGTTGGATATCATATGATGTTCTTTTATGGGTAGAGGGTGTGAAAGAAAGGGATGGGAGAAAGGGGGATAAAAATTGATACCTGGTTTTAGGGATGCCTTTTTGGTAAATCATGCATTCAACAGCATAATTAATTCAGACTCAACAAGTTGAAGATGGTATATAGAAAAAGACTAATTGATTTTCAAAGGGAAAAAAAAAAATATTGAGAATATATAACAAAATTCGGACAGGCTACTTGTTCTCTTTAAATTGTAATAAACCTACATAATGGAAACAGATGCGGCTGGTCCCTTTTGTACTGTTGGAAATCATGTGACAACTACCACCCTTCTTCTGTCTCTTTTCCTTGACAGTTGTTAAAATCTACCACCCTTATTATTCTCTCCTATGGCTCGTGATTATCTTAATTGTTGACCTGTGTTGTGTTAGAGACCTCACTTTGTTAGCTAGCTAGGGTGAAATATTTTGTCAAACATTCACCATGATATATAACCTCAATATTAGTGCAAATGCAACTGCAAGTATTGTTGTGGGGCCAAATCCCAATCCTTCATCAACATTTTTCAATTTTTTTCTCACCTAAACTAGGACTTTTTTCCCCTATTTCAGAACCACTGGCCACTGTTTTAATTTTACTTTATTTTTCTTCAATAATAACACATGTTTCCACAGGGCCCCTTCCCATGTGTGTGTAACTATGACGTCTGATTTTTGGCATAGCATTAGCAATTGGACAACCTAAATAATGCAGTAATTTGGGGATGTGTGGATTTTAAAATAGTCAATTTTGGTGGCAAATGTGTATAAACAAGGACGTGTAAAATTTAGTGTTTTGAGGTACTTTCAACTACAACTGATTGCAATATATAATATATATATCATGGATGCACATTCGACAAATTGTATTTAACTTTTAAATATTAGTGTATATGAGCTATGACTAGAATCTTGACTGCAACTTTAAGACTTCCATGCACGGGGAGAGAACAGGAGTTGTTATATATAATCGATTGCACCCATCCAATAATGAAGAAAATCATTACTATATATAGTACAAGCATCTTGGTCAAAAGATTGCATTACATAACTTGAAACTGGCTAATTAATTAATAATTAGAATATTATTTATCCATATGGTATCATTTCACTTTTTAGCTGAAAAGTTTATTAATTGTAATTAAATAGAATAAATGATGTAGAATAGGAGAGGAAAAATAGGATTCGTTAGCATGACTGTTTGACAATATTTGAATTAACTTCAGAAAGCAATCTAAAGAGGGGAGGGGGAAGTTGAAATTTTCATCAACTTTATTGACTTCTGATGTTACACACACTCTATCTTTGTCAATCCCAGATTTCATACCATCGTTTTGTTTCATACCACACCTGCAGATTTTTTGTTAAAAATAAAAGGGGTTTAAAAGCTTCAGAAAGGACACAACGTCCATCATAACAACTCACAAAGTAAACATTGCATGTTCTTGTTTCTCTATTGTCTGACGCGTCCATATATGACCCCGGCTATAATGTACTAGTATATCATATATATTTGATCCAGGTCAATATACATTAATTGTTATCAAGTTCAATGCAAAAGATCAAAGTTAGGGAAATTAACATTCATACAATTAGTTGGGTAATTGAAAATGGGGGATGGTGGGTATAGATGGTAGGAAATATATAAATTAACAAGGAAAAGTTGCCTCTCTCATTAACATGTGCTGTTGACATGGAGCACATATTATGATCGTTTTCCCCTTCAATTTTCAAAAGGGTTTTTAACTTTCCAAGGCTCCCTCAGCAATTGGAATCAGCTCAGGTTTGGTTGCACATGCATTTCTGCTCATGACACCATAATAACTTCATATTTGTTACCATTAAATGTAAAACATTAATAGTTTGTTTTGAATTGTTTGGTACGTCGAGTGAATGTAATTTATTTGTATATTTCTTAACAATTACAAGTAAAAGTCATTTCAAAGTGCAAAAAAATGGCCTGTAAACAGTGCCGTTACAGTAAACTCGTGAAGGAATACAGAGTATCGGAACTTCAATTTTTGAGAGACCGAAGATGTATGTAATATATAGATAAGAATCTTACGAAAAATTAGGCATCTTATTTATTATTTCATCGATGAAGACGTGGAACCTAGCATTACTAGCATTTTTAATTGGTCTCAAAGCATCATTAAAATAATAAATATTAATGAGACAAAATATTATACTTCTTGTCCTTCATTATCGTTGCATCGAGGAATTAATGAAGGCATTACAAAAATAATAGTAGTAATAATAGTATCATTATTATAAGTATCGCAAATAGATGATTTAAAAATAAATTATAAATGACAACTATATATTGGTAACCCAGTCCCCATCCTACTCGTTCTTAATTAACCTTTGTTGGACCATTTAAGCCTGTACAGTATAATCCTCCTCCTACATCCAACTATAAAGTTGTTCGGAAGTAACTGTAGTCACCGTTATCCACCAATAATGCTTACTATTGCTTAAGATTCAATGACTGGAGTCTAAGGATAAATAATACTAGTATAGATTGTTATATATAGTGAAATCATTAAATTTTTTAATAATTAATTTAAAAATTATACTTAAAATGATTTCTAATTAATTAATAAGACTAACGCTATTTCAAAATTAAACAAATTTCTATATCTCTCAAGTGATTAATCTCAAATTATTAAATCGTGAGACCTGAAGGAAACTTTTCTGGGTCCAATGCACCGTCGAAAGGCCCATTTGCGCATGTGAATGAAACGAAACCCCCCCTTCTTTTTTTCATTTCATTCAGGCTATAAAGAAGAAATGAAGGGTTCGTTTCGTCCATTTCAATCAATTAAACCCTTCAACGATCAACCATTTAAGTAAAAAAAACTGCTTCAGATGAACCACGAGTTCCTGAACTGTTTAAAACGCCTTCTATTTCTAGATTCTAACCATGATGATGACTACTCCATTCAAAGCAGTCTAGGTAGTGCAAATGCCTATGTTGGTGCTATTGTTCTAAAATCTAAAAGAGGTAAGTTAGTAGTGAACAAGGATACATATGGCATAATCATCATTTATCATAGTATGTACAGTTAAGAACCATACAAAGCAGATGGCCAATTATTTCCCAAGATGCCTACATGTAAATTGTATCCCCATCATATTTAGTTTCTAGTCATGCCTGACTAATGTTATCATGTAAATACAAATTATGTTGTTGTATCCTTTCATCTTTTTATAGCAGGGCCTCTGTAAACTCCTCTTCTAACCACCAGATTTTCAGGCGCTTGGATCTCTTCTAACCAGGTTATTTCGGATGGCTTTACCCCACACTGCTTATCAACCTCAACACCTTTAAAATGTAAGAAAATAACATGCTTCAGAAATTAATTTGTGTCTGGAAGAAAAGAGGATCTTACGTACGTAGAAAGAAGAAAAGTACCTGGAAGATCTTTCCTAGCTGACGACTTCCTGAAATATGAGCAGTGTCTTCCATCTTCTGATGAGTAAGGAGGGGAAAGAACGTCAAAGAGAGCGCAAGGGGTTATGGCTTTAAAACAATGAATGTTGCCACCCTTGTTTGGATAGAGAACTGTTGTGTTGCAGGGTGCACTCATCTCACAATCTTTCACAAGTTTTGCTGCTCTTGCTGCAAGAGTAGAAAAATCTTCAATATCTTTCCTAGTTTAGCAATTACTATCAAGAATTAAGAAAAACAAAATTGTGTCGTTACTTGAACTCACAATATTACTATCTTAGGACAACATAAATTACTCATCAAACCACGTAATCATCAGCAGTAAACTAAACTAAACATCTATATTAAATTAGCATGCATCAGTATGGAAATTCACAATCCTCTAATTTCGGAAATAATTTCACATGGTTAGATAACATTCATCCTTCCATGGGCAAAGAATAACTCAGTCACAGCATTCTTACAAAACCATCTTGGACAGTACAAGCCTGTTGTGCCAGGACTGGGTCACTCATACACCTCAACTAAACCGTCTTGGCTTCTAATCTATGATGCTAACATAACCATGCCTAAGGGTATGCATCTGAACCACTATCTTAGCTACTGGAGGACTTCACTGCCTATATATAAGCACTTACAAGGGATTCACCCCAAGTATGTTCACTTTTCTGCTTACACTAGTGTCATTATGTTTTTACGGTACCCCTGCTTTTATCCAGTCTGACCAATGGACAACCATTACCATTGTGTGTTGAAATGAAGCTCTCTGACCTCAACCAGCAGTCTCAAGAGTCAAGACCACCCCCTCAGCAGGTAAAGTCGGGAACATTTACAACTTAAAAAAGTTCTAGAAACTACTCCACAAGACAGAAATATGTTCAATTTTCAAAGCCAATATCAACCCCATCAAATAACTCAGCAGAATAAAATATGGATATATTAGAAACAAAAGAGATGCCTAACATTTTTATAGTCATACTCAAATCATAGCACATGATTTCTCCTAATAGATACCAATTTCAAGGAAAAGTACAGAGCAGATAATCAGTGGCAGTATTAATGACAAGAGTAGCCTTGTATTGGCATAAAATAGTTAAGGATATAAGAGACAAGAAAGTAGAAAAATATCAAGTGAACTAAACTCAATTGATTGCGATGTCTGCCACAGTTTGTCTGGTAGATACATTAAACTATTGGCATTAGACTGAAAAAACTTTCATCCTTTGAGAATTGGCTAGATTCACAGGCATTTTTTGACAGTTTTACACCACAAGATTTCAGAAAAAGATGATCTAAACCCTGTTCCACACCTAATGGTTGCTCAAGTGAAATGCCAAGCTCTTTTCTTTAATTCATACTAAAAAAGAAAACTATGTTTTTCTGTCACCAGTCATCGGACTAGGAAAAACATTACGAAAAAGCAACCAATATCAATGTCATTGAGAATTTGAAATAAGAAGTGAAGTGAGTGAAGTCAAATTATATAGCTGAAGTGCAATGATTATGATTATAATCAGCTTCAAATAGAAGAGCAGTTCCAATTACCAGTAATAACTTGACCTGAACACATGATAAATGGCAAAACCTATTCGGCCAAATCACTGAGAGATAATATCCAACCAATTTTTTTTCTGGACACAACTACATTTTAGACCAAGAATCATCAATTTAAGATATATGACAACAATTGTTATTGCATTATGAAAGACTAAAGCATATGTACACACCTTGAGATGGATCATCTGACCCGGGTAAATCCAGCCAATCATATGATCTTACAAGAAATGACCCATAAAGAAGCCTGCTCAAAACAGTCATTCCGGGATGATTATGAAGAGGAATAATGGAACCAGGAGGCATACAGAAGATTCCCATCTGCAAACAAACAAAAAAACACTCTTTCCTTGTAAATCCAACCTCCACATCTAAATTTAGAAAGAAAGACTGTATGAGAGAATCAAAATGCTTACAGAGAATTTGTCACATTCATGCAAGTGGATGTACTTAATAGCGGGTGGATACTGATAATTCCCATTTCGCCCCTTTTTGCCATTAGTACCATTCAAAGAACCACCTTTCCATCCACGCACCAATTGCGCCTCTTGTTCAAGACCCACATGAGAAGGCTTCAACTCATCTGGCATATATAGCAGTGCAGTTAATGAATTGAAAGGGTTAACACAAAGACACACCCTTTCACAATGGAATAAAATCTAAGCACTACATTATACATTTCACATACAAATATAGTGGAACATTGTGAAAGGTAGATAACTAATTGTACCTAAAAGGGTTCGAAGTTTTTCCAGAGCCTCTTCTGAAATGGGTCCCTCAGGAGACAAAGATGCCTTGCAGGTATCATATAATTTCTGAACAATTGGCATTTTGTGGCGGAGCAATGCAGTGGTTGCTGGATTTTGAGAATCGAATGAACCGAGATGAATTGGATGTAATGTGAAGTCGGATGAGATCCAAAGCGGCACTTGGGTCACTTGAAGTTATATCGAAAAAGTAAAAGAAACAGCTTCCTTTCTACGCAACAATACATTTGTGTGGGTAACTGATCAGCGCAACTCCATTCCAGAGCACCTTACGCTTGACAAGGGAAAAATTACCACAATAGTTAGAAGAATAACAAAATGGGTTGAAGTGCAAGGAGAAAAAGAATGCAAAGGAGAGTTACTAGTAGTAGAAGAGAACAAAAGTGAATTGGGAATTGGGAATGATGAAAAAACAGTGAGAGTGAGAGAGGAAAGTTTGAATGAGTGTCATACATGAAACGGCTCTCCCTGACTGAGGCTCACGACAACAACGAGGTGGGCACTGAGGACTAGGAGGGACCAGAGAGCAAGGCAGACAACAAACGACACTTGCACAAAACCAGATGTCGCTTTTAGAATACCACCACCTATTTTGGATGGTTTTTCACTTTTTCTTTTCCAAGGGAAACCGATAATCAATTTCAGGTCAAGTGAAACCGTCAAACGGTGAAATAGACTAGTACTATATTAGTATTTTTAAAACGTTACAGTACAACTAACTATTTTAAATATATTAAAAATTACTGTCAGAGTAAATTGATAATCCCAATAGGACTGTATTGATATTATTTTTAATAAAAAAATATTACAGTTTTAATTCTTTAATTGGTATCTTAAATATATATAGTATGTTAACAAAAATTCACGAAAGGGGATAGTGTCCCATTTCAATAAAGGAAGCAAAGTTATTATTTATCATTCAATACTGGCCTCATGTTTTTATAATTAACCAGTAAAAAATGAAAAAAAAAAAAAGGATTAAAATACAACTGCACACTCTACGATGATTTTGTCATTGCAGAAGATCTGAATTCATAGACAATTAATGAATTATGTTTTTCTTATTGTCACGTAATTCCAAAATTAACTTTAATAAAATATATTTTTATGAAAAATTAATTAATATATTGGATATTTTGGATCGAACCTTATAAAAAAATCAAGTCACACTTTTAATTTATACCTTATAATTAAGAGCAGAAATAACATTTTTAAAATGTTAATTATTTTATTAAAAAGCGATAAGTCAGTAGTTAAAAACGATAACCTTTTTATATTATATGTCACCATGGATTTTTACCTATCTTGATTTTTTCATTTCAGGATTTGAATCCCTTCTTCCACCAATGTAGTCCAAATAACTCTCTTTTTTTAAAGGAACTCTTCTTTTTTGTGTGTTTTTTTTCTTTTGACTCTTAAGTAATTATAAAAACTAGTTTGAAGTGATTAGTTAGCTAAATTAGCACAATTCAAATCATTTCATAATTAATAATACTATTTATCTCATATTTCGAGCGAACCTTATCTCATTATATTTAGAATTAGTCTTAATGGGATTGATACGTTATCCACTTTTTTTGAATTTAGGATCAACTTAGATTTAAAGAAAACCTTATTCAGAACTAATGGCAAACATGCATACCTCATCTTGTCTACCTTATTTGTCATTTAAATTATGTGTGTTTTTGTTATTTCATGGTACAAACAGGGTGGCAGTGGCGAATCTGTCATTCCCTCTATTTTTTAACATTTTTTAATAATTAGTAAGCGTATTTAGTTACTTAAAATATATATATGTGTGTGTGTGTGTGTGTGAGAGAGAGAGTTTAACGCACACATTCATTTTTTTTTAGTTGGTATGAATTAATAATGTGCATCAAAAAATTTATTACATAAACTCAATAATTTTTTGTTTTTTTTTTAATTCAAGTTATGGATAGAATAATAATTTACTATTTAAAATTTAAAAAAAATGAAATTTCTTTCCTCTATCCCCACGTTTCTCTTTGCTCCCTACCTTTCCTTCTTTATCTTTCTTCCTCGTCAAAACTGTTCATGTTTAATTCCTGATTTATTCCTATCCCAAACCGTTCCATGAGGCACAATGAGCCTTCGATACGTGTGTTGGTGTTTTGTAATTATTTTTAACAAAAGAAAGGGAAAAAAATATAATTTTATATTAAAGTCAATTAATTATTAAATGACTCATGAGAAAAAAAAATATTTTTATTTTTTTAATTAAAAATATAAAATTACTTTAATATTTAAAATTAATTAATTAAAATAAAAATAATAATTTTTATGTCCTAAATTAATTTTTCGATGCACATTATTAATGCACAATAACTAAAAAATTGATGTATACTTATTAATAAACCACGAAAATGATTATTGCCACTGTTTCAGATTTTGGTTCATGAACTGAAACTGTGTGTGTCGCAGGTTCATGAACAGAACCAAAATAAGCACAAGGACTGATGTACTGGGACGCACGCAATAATCGGATAGAAAAATATCACTAATTAACGAATGTCAATATTACTTTTAAATGAAATAATGGTGAAGATTAAATTTTTATTCCTCTGGTATCTAGTATGAGACCAAGTAAAATACTAAAATTTGAGAACGGCCTTGAAAAAACAGTTTTACAAAATTTGTTAATCAAACAGGTCGATGAATTCTGACAGACTTTTCTAGTAATTAACAAAATAAAAGTGTGTTAGTAACAATAAAAAAAAAAGCGTGTCCTACTTTGTCGAATGTGTGAACCAACTCCTTAATTAAAGAAATTTTATAATAATAATAATAATAATAATATTTGGGAGAAGTTGAAAAAAAAAGAAGCAAAAACAAATGAGAAATTTTGGGTGGCAGCGCAGGTTGGTGGTGGGGTAATGAGAGAGAGAGGCAAGGGGGAAAGAGAGAGAAAATGAGGAACGAGAGAGGAAAAAAGAGAAAAAACTAACATCGAAAAAAAAAAAGAGAAAGGAAAAAAGTGTCTCATGAAGAAGATGGTCGAAGAGAGGGTCCTCTGAGATCATCCTGAAAAGGCAGCAATAGAAGAACAGTCATCAAAAGAAAAGGAAAACAAAATAAGGATTTGAAATTTAATTTGTTTTGAACTTTGCTGCCTTTCTGCCTGCGTCTCAATTTGCCCTTACCTATCACCCCCTCTCAACCAACATTGCATTTCCTTCCCATGCACGACAAAAAATTACTGTAAGAAGAAGATCTCTTTTCTTGCACCTTTTTGTCTTTTTTGCATGGTAATTCACTTATGTTTGTTTTGTGGTTGGATGCAATGTGCACACGTTCCAAAAGAATTTGGGGGTTTCAAAAGGTCGTTTTGTGAGAAGCCTCAATTTGGTTTTCAACCACAAAATAAACATTTTTGCTTTTTTATTGTTCATGCTAATACCAAAAAACTTGCTTGTTGGTGGGATCATTCTTTTTTCTTTTTTTTTTTATTGTTGTGATGTTGGTTGTTTCTTAAATATCTTTTTTTTTTTTTTTAAATTCATTCATTCTATTAATTTTTCTTATGAATGGATTTTATTTCAGCTCCATCAATTTTTGAAGATAATTGAGAAGAAATATTGAGTTGAGTTTGGTTATGTCTTTGTTGAGCAAAAACTTGTAACAAAGAGATAACATTGCAAAAGAAATGAGGGAACCTTACATGATCTTCAGACCCAAACCTTCAATTTTTATGTCTTTGATTGTAATGTAAGTTTCAAATAGTTAGTGAGTTTCTTTTGCTTCATCCTAATAGATTGAAGGATTTCTCTATATAGCAAAAACCTTGCAATTTTAGAAATTATATAATATAGCGCCCTGGCTACCAAAGAATATAGATACTGCCTCAATCACATTTTGGCATTGGCTTCACAAAGAAATGGAAATGAGATGGAACACTTTTGGATTTTGTCTAAGAATTTATATTTGCTTAATCTTTGTGTGGGGCATTCGAGATTGTTGGTCCCTTAATGATGAAGGTGATTTTCTTGGATTGCTTATTTAACTTTCCATTCATACAAAAGCTTTCATTTTCTTGAGCATACATTTCCTTGTATCTTGGTTTTTATTTGTTGGTTTTATTCGAAATGGAAAATTCAGGGATGGCTTTGTTAGCGTTTCGAGCAAGAATAACTTCTGATCCCTTAAATGCTTTGGTGAATTGGAATCCCAATGATTGTGACCCTTGCAAGTGGTTGGGTGTTCATTGTGTAGATGGTAAAGTGCAAATGATGTAAGTTCCTTTAGTTATTCCCTTCTATTTCTTTCAAGTATATAATGAAGTAATATTGTTTCTAATAATAAGTCCATTTGGTTTCATTATCTAAACCTGTATTACTTTGATCTTTAAATTAGACGGAATTGCTATTAAGATAAATGTGCTAAAGAATTATGTGTTGAATTTTATGCATTTTTGTTCTTGTAGGGAGTTAAAAGGGTTATCTTTGGAAGGGACACTAGCTCCTGAGCTCGGCAAACTTAGTCACCTAAATTCTCTGTATGGAATCTTCACAATGTCTTGTCTGTTTTTTTATAATAATTATTGATGTTTTTTTTCTTTCTTTCTTTTTCTTCTTTAGATATCAAAATAAAACTTGTTATTGTTAAGTCATTAATAGAGTTCCAAACTGCAGACATTCTTGAATTCCCAACCATAACTTTGAGTCCCCTAATAAATGCTCTGATTGGTTATCTAATAAGAATATAACATAATTTGAGGGTTATTTATGTATCTGGTATACATGCTTGTTTTGGAAGTTCATATACATGATGATATGCAGAAAGAATTCTTATAATTTCACCTCAAAAGTTTGATTATCTATTGTTTTAGCATATTAGTATTCTTCTTTTATTACACGATGTCCTTCTCATCACTGTTATTTAAACTAAATTTATCATGCAATGCTTGACTCTGCTATGCTTTATAAATATTGAATATCATTTTTCCACATGAATCTAATTACATTGACTATTATTTTTCTCTCTTCTAAACAACTTAAAATTTAGGTAGCTACTTTTTGACGTTTTCAACTCCACTAAAATGTAGTTATTTTGATATCCAACATTAGTTTATTTAACCTTTATAAAAACCAAATGAAGTCCTGGGGGTACTTGTTTTTGTAAGACAAATTATTATGAAGTCTTACTATTTGATTAGCTTAGTTCCTTACTTGACATCAAACCATATTATTATTAATTACCTAATATAATATGTCTAACTCTATATTTTACTATTTTTCTGATTTGGATAATCTTCCTTTATTTCTTTTAAATAGTGTGTTATGCAAGAATAATTTTTTTGGTGCCATTCCCAAAGAACTTGGAGATTTACCCAAGCTAGAGTTATTGGATTTAAGAGAGAATAACTTGTCAGGAAGAATCCCAACAGAAATTGGCAAGATGTCATTACTAAAACATTTGTAAGTTAACATTCTATTTTGCGTGTATGTTTGTTTTATTAGGCATTTAGTATTCTTCAATGGAATTTTATTTTAGCGTAGGTTACTTTGTGATAATAAAATTGAAGGCGGTGATCCTCAAGATGGAGGAAAATTCAAATTTTCTTTGAAATCTCTACTTGTTGAAAATTGTTCATCACCTTTAACAATTTTATTTGTCTGGATCAATAGGAAATTTGGACATTGGTAAATATCTCCTCGATTTTTCTCCCTAATCAAGTGGCCTTAGTAATTTCATTGCATATCTGTGGAAGAAAGTCACTAGTAGAAAACAAATATTGTTTCTTATAGTCTTGCCTTTTTGTAGAATCAAATTCTTCGACACTCTCATTCCATTGGATAATATGCTTAGTCTCAATTCCTTGAATTTTCATTGTTAACAAAGTTTGTAGATGATTATTAGTTTTCTAATTTCTATGCTTTTGATTAATGGCTTGTGCAGTGTGTGGAAAAGCAACTTCAAACAATGGAACAAATCATATTCATTGGTTATTCTAACTAAAGCAACACTTCTGAAATGTCTCAATGCTTTTGCGTTGCCACTGTATGTAGATAACTTTTATCCTCATTTTAACCTTAATAGGCACATACATCTTGTTCCTACATCTTGTTCAGCTTACTAAATGTTTTGCTTTTCTTTGTAGATTCAAGTTAGGAAAGTCAACCTTTCATGGCCATGAAAAGGATTATTGTGACCTTCTGCTTAGTGAGTGAAAAACCTTCCCAAATTATGACCTGTTAAGCATTTGAAAATTCTTTTCATTGCCATTGACACTTAAAACGTGTCTTGTACAATGTAGGTTCTAATGTGCCAGAGATTGCTCAGAATGTACCAGAACTTGTGAATTCTGCACGTCGTAAGTTACTTCAGTCCAATGGCAATAACCTTGCTGCTGCACCTTTTAGTGGTGAACCAACTATAGAGATTAGTAATGTTTCAACTACCTTTAGTAGTGGATCTTTCCCAGCTGTTCCAGATACCATTAAGAAACAAAATCAACCTACACCCTCAGACTCAACTTCTGATTCTCCACACGATGTTTCCAATGAAAATCAAACAAGTGAACAACATGCAACTAATGGTGCTTCTAGAGAGACATGGAAGTGTATGATTATTTTTGTTGTTGTGATGGCCATTGTTATCATAACTCTTTTATATATTTGGAGAAAACGAGCTGTAAAAGTAATAGGCCCCTGGAAGACAGGAATAAGTGGACAATTGCAAAAGGCATTTATAACAGGTAATTGTTTCTTCTAATAAGTTAATAAAAACTAAAACTTTTAACATTTAGCTGTACGTTTTATTAAAGTTAAACAAAGTGGAACTCATAATTAAATAAATGTCCTTTTTTCTTTTGTATATCAAAAGATGTGATTTTTTTGTTCATAAATGTTGAAAATATGCATGAGTACCTGCTAAATTCGCTCAAACATAAATTTTTGAATTGTTTTTTTGTATGGACAATTGTATTGTACCATATACAGTATCTTATAAAATTTGAGGTTTCTCATTTGAGTTATTAATCAAGGACTACAAAAAACGTCATGCATACATGAGGATTTTAGTAGATGTAAGAATAAAGTCTAATGACTTTCCATTTTCATTGTGCGAAGAATATAAATTATTTTGACAATAATATAACGTCCTCTCATGAATATAGGGGTCCCCAAGTTGAATCGAGATGAATTAGAGACAGCTTGTGAGCATTTCAGCAATATTGTTATTCATTGTTATGAAGGGTGCACCATCTACAAAGGAACGTTATCTAGTGGAGTTGAGATTGCTGTAGTTTCTACTTTGGTTACTTCTTCCCAAGATTGGTCAAAGGACATGGAGTTGAAATATCGCAAAAAGGTTTTCTCCTTCCTAAGTCCATAGAAAGAAATGGATTGCATTAACAATTCCAATGCAACTTTAAAAGGATTCAATTCTGCAACTATGTTTGCTAATTTTGTTTCTTATGTGCTTCAGATTGATAATTTGTCTCGGGTAAACCATAAGAACTTTATTAATCTTATTGGGTATTGTGAGGAAGAAGAACCATTCACAAGGATGTTGGTGTTTGAGTATGCTCCAAATGGAAGTGTATTTGAGCATCTGCATGGTACTATTATTTGATTTGGTTATATATTGCTTTGCTTAAAGAAATTTGAACTCATTTATGTTCTTGCAACTAAAGGTTTTGTACATTCTATTTCTTCCTAGTTTCAGTTGAGGAAATTGAATGTCTTGATTGGACTGAAAGGGTAAGGATTATCATGGGAATTGCTTACTGTCTTCAATACATGCACCATGATTTGAATCCACCAGTGGTTCATAGCAACCTTGTTTCAAATATGATATTTTTAACAGATGATTTTGCTGCTAAGGTACAAACACACTTTTGTTCTCTTCTCCTGTTTGTTTTCATTATATGCTAGCCACCAAGTAACATTTTTCCATTCCATTGTTCATCCAGACCGCAGAGGTTACTTTTAGAAATATTGTATCACCAACTGAGACAGCAACTGATTCAAAGAAACCTCAGGCGTCATACCATAACGATCTTGAAAGTAATGTCTTTGACTTTGGAAAGTTATTATTTGAAATCATCTCAGGGAAATTGCCTTACTTTGAAGAACAAGGCAACCTTGTGAACTTGGTACGTTTGACACTTATAAATTAATTCGCATCCTTGCAGTTTTAAGTGTAACTTTGTTATTCATATTTTAGGTTGCAAAGTACATTAATGACAAGAGCAACACCAACTGCTTGATCGATCCCACCCTAAAGTCTTACAAGGAGAATGAATTTAGTGTCATTTGTGACGTGATCCAAGAATGTATCCAACCTGATCCAAAGTTAAGACCAACAATGAGGGACGTGACTTCCAAATTAAGGGAAGAGCTTGGTGTGTCACCCGAGCAAGCGGTGCCAAGACTTTCTCCACTCTGGTGGGCTGAATTAGAGATCTTATCGGTGGAGGCGACTTAAACAGAGTATTTATTACTCAAAATTCTTTACTTCCCTCATTGTTCTTGTTATTTTGCAAGTCTTCATCATTAATACCTTAGCTATTCATGTCCCAATGAAACTGTATTGTATTATTTTGCAAGAAATGGATATAGTAGATTATACTTTTAGGAATCATGGTTTTCAAGAATGATATACCCCATTATGAAAAATTATTTTCTTGTAACAAACGTCTTCTAATTATTACTTATCATTAGGCACAGGTATAAGAAACATTTTTTTATATATAAATAAACCATAGGTTTGATACATCACACGAGAAAAAAAAACACTTATATTTAATGAATCTCATTTTAAAATATGTTTCTAATACTACTAACAACTATTAATATAAGTGGTATGTTGAGAGAAAAATATTTACAATTATGTAAGTCCACTTTGTACTAATTGCATGATAAAAAAAAATAAAAAAAAATGTTTCTAATACTAGATAGTCATTGGGAAATACCAACAATAAAGTGCTACCTAATTATATGTTTGATTGAGAGGATAAAAAAAATATAAAAATAGAAGAAAAATATTTAAATTGAAACAAAGTATAAAAGGTGTGCTATTTCTTTTCTAATTCTCTCCTTCTCCCGTCTACCAAACAAATTATAAATATTGTTTCGGTAGAATAAAGTGAAATAGAATAGAATAAATTTGAGAAGAAATATTTAAATTAAAACAATATGGTAAAAGTTTGAGACTCATTAAATTTTGAAAATTTTCCTCCAATTCCTTTCTTTTGCTTATATTTTAAAAAAAAAAACATTATTTATAATAGGAAACAGACTTAGTAATTTTTTTTATTTCACATATAATTTAGTAGTAGCGTATTTTACTACTCTTTCTTATCACTCTCTCACTAATCAGTATGCTATTAATGACATCACGTGCGAACGTCATTTTCTCGGAAAACTCTTATAAACGTCACTTTCTCGTGAATCCAAGAGGAAACATGACAGGGACTTATTTTTAGTGTGAAACTGAAGAACACCTGGTTCTGTTCTGTCATGTTTCTGACTGTCTCTGTTTGCGTAGGCATGGCGTGGCCCCCTGAATCACGCACCACCTTGCACCGCCGCTCAATACATTTTCGTTTGTTTCTGCTCCTGCTCCTGCTCCATCAACAACATTTCACAACACAAACAAATATTTATAAAAATGAAGAAAGCAAGTAAATAATTAAATAAGTTTATACTTCCGGAAAGAAATGAAATGACATGGTAGATTCATCTAGTGTTTCTTTCCTTTTCTTACATTGCAACTACAAGCGCGGCTTAAAGCAAACAAGTTTTGCCCTAAAGATGTACACTTTTTGGCTGGTTGTCCCTCTTCTTCTTCCCCCACTGCCTGAGTCGCAGCTGCATAGCAATATTGGCAGCCAAGAAGTCGACACACTGTATTGGAGTAAGCAGATCCAACATCCCCTTGAGTGTCTTTAGCCTGACGCAATCAGAAGCCTTCAAGACCCTCTCCAACCCGGCAAGAACACCTTTCAACGCCACGTCGACCACCGCATCCACCGCATCAGCACCGTTGTTCCTTGATTGGGTAGTGATCTTGACCAAGTCCACCATCTTGCGGTCCGCCATGGCGACCTGGTGCCTCTCCATCTCCCTCTCGAGCTTCTCCTCCTCCATCCTTATCCTCATCCTCAGCTCCTCGATCTTCCTCCCCTGCTCCTCCGTCACCACAAACTTCAGAAGCTTGAAGACTGTGGAGGGCTTCCAGCCGGTCATCCACAAATAAGTATTCTCCAGAGGACTCAGCCAGGCCGGCGAGAAAAACACAAGCACGTCTTCATGTGCGGATGCCCACTTCACAGTGTAATATTCCTTCAAATGGGATGTGACTTTTGACACCAAAACCTGGAGCTCTTGATCAGATTTGATGACATGGGCTCTCTGTTTGGAGACCTCAAGAAGCTGGTGGAGGATCTCCTCGAGCTTCCAGAGCCACTTGTCATAGAACTCGGAGAAACGGTCGGAGACGGAGTTCTTCATTATAGCTAGCTAGGTGAATTGAATTGAACTGAAGTGAGGAGGTGATGTGTTTAAAGAGAGTGTGAGTGTGACCAGATGGAGAGAGGAGGGGAGGACACGGTAGGGGGTGCATGGCTTACGCGCAGCAATTGCTTACTGGGAGAGGCCGGGCCGCAGCTTTCTCAGCTTTCGACCTTTGACTATCTAAGAAGGCACTTCTATACGTGTCGTCCTGGGAGGGATTTTTCATTCTACGTGGACCCTGCCTCATTGGGACACTCTTGCTAACTCTCTATCTGCAATCAATCTTTATCTTTCTTTCTTTCTTTTTTTTTATAATATAATAATTGGATCAATTTTCATTATAGAGTTCCACCTTATGTGCTTCTCTTTAATTTCTTTATTCAATATTTTACTATCATATGTACTCATCAATCATGTAGTCAAATTACTTCCTACTAAATACTAATGACACAGTTCTAGAGAGAAAGATTACTAATCCTTAGCATTCAATTTCGTAATTGTGACTTAACATGTTATTGGCATTTTCTGACAAAAATTAATATATATTTTTACTTTCTATTAATGACACGGTTCAAATTAAATTCCTATTGACATGGCAAAATATATTTTTAACAATATATTCTGATTAAATATTTTACATGCATTATTTAATGATAAATATATATATTTTTCAAATAAATATGATTTGCAAACTGTTAAAAAGGAACTGTTCCTGAAGCACATTGTGTACTGAAGGATTGAGAATATGAGAGAATTCACGTGCACATATAGCATTTGAAAAAATTAATCCGTGTTTGTGATTATTGAAGCTGTCTAAACACCTAAGAGGAAGAACTGTAGTGTTCAACTTTGGATTATAAGCTGGCTAAAGATTGATGTTATTGTGCAAAATTATAAGCAAAACCTCTTGTTTGCCTAGTAAGAAGTTCTTACTAAGAACACCATGATATTAAAAAGTTCAATGAATTATAGTTATTACAAAAGAACTAAGTTCCAGTTTTGTTACTAATTTACTAATCTGAAAAACAGGGAGTATAAACTTCCTTACTTGAAACCGCAGAAGAACTATGAGATGAGAAAAGGCCAATGAAGTGTTAATAGGTTCAACAACTGGTGTCATCAATCAACCACACCCTTGCAGCTTACACCTTCCAAGCTAACAGTAGTATCTGATGTAAAACGTAAATCAAAACCAACTCGTATCAAATAGGTAAAGCACCCAGCTCAAGGAACCCAAATCAAATGTGAGTACACTTCTAGCAATAAATCAAGTGGACAACTATCTCTTCTTCCCAAACGAGCTATCCTTAAAGTAAAAAAATCATCTTGGTTACAGACATACACGACACAAGCCTTTCACAAAAAATCATATTATAAACGACTTTGGGTTAGGAAAAAGGAAACTAGCTAAGTAACCTATTAGTCCTTTTCACTGTTGCAAACAACACAGGAACAAAGCTCGTTGCAGAAGCCAAGCTTAATAGTTAGACTAAGGTCCAGTTTCTTAGAATACCTCCTTAGCTTTGAGATATTGAGATATAAAAGAATGTAATCGGAAAGTTAGATGACAGGTAAGTTAGATTTCCAATTTACGAATGAGATAGAAGGAAGTACTGCAACAATCTGCTGAGTTGGGGCAGAATGCTGAGGACAGAAGTTGAAGTACTATGAGCATAGTTGTCTATATCGTAAAACAAAACCCACATCGACCAACTTATTAGGTGGAAATAAATTCTCTGTTATAAAATGAGAGAGCTAACAATTTTGTAAGGCACGGAGCCGTGTGATAAGTACAAAGCGAACTATTCTTTCGCCTTTTACTAAAGAATACCGTGTACGTGTCACATAAAACGGCATACGCTAATTTTTTTTAAAGGATCTTCTCTGGAAGGTCCTACAATTTAGTTAAAATATGATATTTGATAATATCTAAAATCAGTGATTTTTAATTATTTATTAATGTAATTGTTTTTACATTTGTAATATGATAATGTGCAGTAAATTTTTTATATCAATTAATTAAATAACTTGTGTAATCGGCTGGTCTTTGTTTATTCTGAGAAAATTGATTATTTATTATAATTCCTTAATTAAGACTAATATTTTTTTGTAGTTTAATAAAATAGTAGTAGGAAACAGTTAAAGGCAAATTGCATTTCTATTTATAATTATAATTTATTTGTAATTTTAAATATTTAATATTTAATTTTCTTTAATAATAATTAGGTTAAGATTTTATAGAATTAACTGACATAGAACCATTACTCCTATGCCAAAGGGCATCTAGTTCCACCACCCTGCTTCCAAAGCCTTCACGCTTTCCCTGTTGACTTCTCTCTTGGTCTTCCAAGAGCCAATTAACAAAGTCGAAAGCATGAGAACATGTCAATCTTCTGTGCAGCTGCCAAGTGTTCTCAGTCGTCTATATTGCTATTATTTTTCGTACTTACTCCATATTCACGAGGATTGGACAAAACCGCAATTCTGATGTCAAGTAAAACAATGGATTGACTCAGCTCAAGTGATACTGAGCTTCTTGGTATAAAGTGCCCACCAGAAGAAAGATGTGGCACGGCCAAATATTTTCAGCAGAAGCTGATTAATGCGGTCAATCATTGCCCCTGCAGAGGGTGGTGTATCACCGTTTAGAAACATAAGTTTTAGTCCCACATCAGGGGGTGTGACTCAATAGACTTAGAAGTTGTCCTATATAAACACGTACCGTAGGATGTTAAATTCATCTTTGCGCTTTGGGCCACGATGCGTGGAGTGAAGTTTTGACCGAGGTGGTTTATTGTTGTTGAAAACCTTTTTCAAATCTCCTCTTGGGCCTTGTTTGGCCCATGCCTTTGAGAATTTCTGGAAGGATTCCTCTCTAAAATCTTATAATCTTAATTTTGTAAGTTTCAAGTTTATTATCATACATAGATATTATATTTTCATTTTTCATTTCAATTCTGTTTTCTAGATAAAGTGTAATTATTAATAGCAATATGAAGTTTCAATGATTTATTAATAAATCCTACTATATATGATTATTTAATTATCTATATATCATTAAATGTTAATGCTATCAAGTGATTTTTCTCTCATTATGTTAAATTATTTATATATTTTACTCTTAATACAGTTGAAAATTAATACAGTTGAAAATGATTGACTAAAAGTTATGAACCCATGGCATGACCTGAAGTGAAGTAGGAAAATCCACTAGTGTTTGAACACAATTTAACGATTTAAAACTCACAAGGTTAGTATTTATATCATTAGACTATGTTTACTTTCTTAATCAAATAAAACTCAAAAAACACTCACCATTATCAATAATTCAATAAATATTATATTTATATTTCTTTTACGATATTTTATATTTATACTATATAGTATATAGAATTTAATATTAACAAGAAACACAAGAAATGATTTGAAACTAAGACCTATAGCAAAAAATTATCAATAAGCTAGATATTATTACTCAATATTTGTAAACACTACATACTTTTTTTTTTTTTTGAGGTAAACACTACGCAGTATTAAGAGTAATTTCTATTTTTTTTATTAGAATTTCATGAATTAATATAAATTTGAACTTAAAATGTGAAATTATATTAATTTATAATATATTTTTTTAAATTGGATATAAAATTTTATTATTTTTGTTAAAAGTATTCAAATATATAATTCATGAAACTAAAACAACCTAAATCGATCTAATCCAATTTGATTAGATTGATAAAATGTTTAAATCAGATCCAACGTAACTTAATTTTAATCAATGATCTACGAGTTTAATAATGATAGAACTTGTGATTTAATCTAATCCAATCTAATAAAAGAGAAAATTTTAAATTAGAGTATAAAAGGTGTGGAATTACACATGGGATCCAACATATTTCTCTCCTATTTGTATCCTCCTTCCCTAACCCAAGCACAGCCTTGAATGTGTTTTAAACAATCTGCAAAGCTGTTTTCATTGTTCCAGTGACTTTCTACTTCATATTGCTAGCATCCTAGCTAGATTACCTTGATCTGAATCTTGATTAGACCAAAATTTATAAATTAGAATAACAAGAACTAAATATTACATGTCTAGGCTGACCTGAATTCATCTTCCATTAAAGAAATTAATTCTGAACCTAACAACTCCAGCTTTTTGACGTGTACTCATCCATAGAGTGGTTAGGTTAGAGTTTAACCTTTTTATTCTCATTAAATTATCATATTACATTTTCTCTTCTTTTTTTTAAAATTTGAAAACACTTCTCATCTTACTGTATTTTCTTAGTAATCTCTAATGGTATATTTTGCCTTCAAAACCAAAAAAACAAACAATGTGAAGAAACTTAATAGTTGATGTGGAAAGTGTTATAGAATTTGTATTAAGATTTAAGAGTACTAACATGATTGACAAGACATCAACAACACAGTCAAATAGAATTTGTGTATGTCCCACATCACATAGGATATCAAACAAATAAAAATTTATAAATGTTCTTCTCCATTAAATGCAAAATATGTCCCACATCACTACTATGTTGTACTTTTCTTTTAATTTTCATTTTATCAATATATCATTAAATGTTAATGCTATCAATGATATGGCATTTTAATTGGATTGATCGTCATTATCTACAGGTGGATTTTGCCTACATACTTATTATCATCATTTAATAGATCAAATATGCTCATGTTTTTCAGTTTATTTATGAAATTACATGTGTGACCTTGTATATAAAAAAAATGTTAAAACATCAGATAAATATCCAAAATATAAAAGGAGGTTACATTTAGTCAATTTAGGAGTTTATCTAGCAATTGTCAATAGTCAATAGTCTGTTTGGGACATAGACCAAAGTTCTCATATTTGTTAAACTTTATTTGGGCCAAGATGAATAAATTAGTCAGACCCTTCTTGGGCTGCAAGTCCATCCTAATTTTCAATTAGTTTCGTTTATTATTATTTTTTATTATTATTATTCTAGTTACTTGCTAGGCTGATTTACATGGCAATTATATCACTCATACATTTCAAGCCTATGACTTGACCAACGCGCTTGTGTACTATAAATCAAAGTGTGCAACAACATGATATTAGTAGGCTGCACGCGGTACAAAGAATTTTTATGTGTGGTTCTTTGCATTGCATCATTTGATCTTCAAAAAACATCTCTAACCATGAAATATCTTTCGGATTGAAACTTTGAATCCATGGTTTAATTTAACTCCAACAACATAAAGCACAAAATGAAGCCGACAAGAGTTTTTACCAACACGCCTAATCACCTCGTGACTCACATTATTGGTGGCCAAAATAGTCAGCAAATAATTAATTTAATATATTGTTCAAAGAAGGAAACCACTTTTTCTTTTTATATAGCAAGGAGTAAACTACTATATGGTTATCTATAGAGATATTTCAGTCAAATAAATGACTTTCTGAGAGCAACACTTGTTTTCTTTGAGGATGAATAATCCTACCCGCACCAGATCGACAACAAATATATTATTAATTAATTGCTAAGTTATGTACCAAAAAATAGATTAATTAACTATAAATATATTACTAACATCGAATTAAATAACTATCTATCCACTTAAAGTAATTAATCATTTTTATGTTACGTTACTTAATCAGTGGCAGCATAATTCCTTAAGTTCTCATTTTTCTTATATCATAACCTTTCATTTTCATGGTTTCTTTCTTAATTCCAGCGTTAATTTGGAATCCATGTAAGTGAGTACTGAGGAATCCTTATCCATTATATATATATATATAACAATTTATAATTTTGTCACATTATCAATGTGATTTAAATATCTTTTTGTATTTTTAATCAATCAAAAATTATTTTTGTATATAATTTTAATTTAGTTATTATAAAAATATGTTATTTTTTTTATTAGGATGTAAAAAATACTTACAGTATGAATTCATTTTAATTAAATTAAAAATAATAAGACATGATTTTATTAAAAATTATGATGTAACATGTTTCACATACATATTATCTAATTTTGCGGAGTTGGCGGTGGGTTGGATAGTGATTGTTGCTTCCTAAGATGGATCTTCATCAGTCATAGTGTCACATTCACACTACACCTGTGGTTGTAGGGCTCAAGCCCAACAATCCAATCAATTTAAATATGCTATCTTGATTGAAAAAAAATTATACGGTGAAGTTTATCTTTAAAGTAAGTAATTAATAATTATGTATTTGGATTTTATTTAATTTAGAATATATATTTTTTTTTTCAATACATCTTAAATTTAAATGCAATTTTAATTTAAACTAGTTTTTTCATATTTCATGATGACTAATTTTTTCTTTATACCCTTTGTTCATGTCTATTGGATGCCATCATATTGACGTTGATATTTCTTTTTGAAATTTTATAGTTCTTACTTTTGGATCGACACACTCACCTTTTCAAACTCTGTCACGTAACGATGAATCATCAGTACTAAGAATAAAGAATCTGTTATAACCTCCCAGTCAAATTAAAAAAACCTAATTAGGCAAATCTTGAGGGCAACTATGTAAGTGCAAGATTTGTTTGTGGTGATGTGATTATCGCAGGGCATTTTCCTTTATGACTTTTGGAGAAGCGCCCAAACAGAAAATGATTTGTTAAATTTTTGAATAAATCAAATCATGAGAAGTTGAATTTTGGTGAAGATAGCTTATCTGTTTATAAAGTTGAATTTTGATTCGTCCTTTGTGATAACCACTGCTTATTCCACACTCAACAACTTATGGAGCTTGATAATCGATGCATCCAACACCTGTTTCCGTATCATATGTTCTAACAGTAACAATGGAATGATGCCACGTCAAAAGATCTTTCATTAATAATGTTTTTGTTTTTTAATATTGGATATATTTATTTATTTATTCACGAATATTAAATAGGTGATATTTTGTTTTTCTTTTATATTACAGAGCAAAATAATTTATATGCATTTTATTATTTTCTTTCTTTGTAATCAACTATAGAAAGAAAAACATTTTCTCTTTCTTTAGTTGATTTTTTTTTTTCTTGATTCTTCCTTTAGTTGATTAATGCAAGAAAGAAAATAATAAAAATCATATGAATTGAATAAAATATAATTTTGAATCCCTGGTGAGAATTAGAGAGAATAGATTTATACAATCTTTTTTTTTTATGATAAAAAAAAAATACAATCTTTTTTTAAGTGAAGACACTGTTTTTAGGATTAAACTGATAACTTTTAAATTATAGGATAATAACATTAATCTTTGTTGATATGCTCAGGGGTTACTAACAAACAATACATATATAAAATTTATAATTTTTTATTCTTCTTTTCCCGTAGGAAAGGAAAGACAAAATATATCTAACGGGATAAATAAGGTTAAAATCAAAGAAACAATTAATGCGACCACGAAGTTCAGCTCATAGCCTCATATTGTAGGGCTATAATTCACCATCAACTCGATCTATAAATATATAGTCGTGACAAGATACACTTTAATTAATTAATTAATTTATATATATATATATATATATATATATATCTTGCTATATGTTATTTGATGTGAAGATCGATCAATAATAGTATTAAGTTGCAGTCTTATAGTAGGTATATGCTTGTTAGATTTCCAATATCAAGTATATATCACTTTCAGCTAGCTAGCATTCCATCTAATAACAGGAGAGTTTTTTTCTTTTTTTTAGCCACACATAAATATTATGTTGCACTGTTATTAATGGTCCTCTTTTTTTTCTTTTGGAAAAACACTGTTTTTCTCTCTCAAGTCTCAACATGTCTATTCCGCTAGCTGTTGTTAATTATTGACTGATGGGAAATAGTTTAAATCCCCTTCTCGATCTCTTTAGAATTTATACTTGATAATCTTCTGTAAATTTAAGGACTTGGAAAATAACCAATCAAACAGAGGGAGGGGACAGAAATAAATTATTTTCGGTCGGTTGGATCCGTTAACTTGCCATTCTAGCTACAACGTACTCAATAATGTCAGTGCAATGCATCAACTTGTGGTTTGTGGACCGCAGAAAGGAACAAGAAAGCAGAATGATTCATGTTACAATCTTTTTAGGGTTTAAATTCCTGTTAAGTGGTGTAACATATATATAAAGACAAATTAAAAGTGTTAGATTAAACTCATCGCTTTATTCTCAGCTAGCTGTAATATTTTATCACTTAAACTAGATCGTTGGTTCTCCACCGTAAACATCGTGTATGCACCATAAATATGATAATAATGAGAGGGCACCAACGTGACAGCAATAAGTTTTATTTCCAAAAGTCCAAAATAACAAATTGTATTCCTCCGTTACCACTTTTTAAATCAAAGGTATTTGGTCATTATTAACCTTTCCATAAAAACATCAAAACCACAATTTTTTTTGTTAACAATACGCAAAAATTCTTCTACAATTTCTTTGTCGTTAAGGTGTGCAATTCTTCCACATGTTAACATAATACGAGCAACGAATTTTCAACAGATAACTAACTAACCATGCACTTGGTCTACACTCCGAGTCCAAAACTGAGATGTGATTAATTAATTAGTGGCCAACGCATCTTATTTATCGCGTCTGTTCTACAGAACCCGTTAATTTGGAGCCATTCGCGTGCGTGTATGTATGGAGATTTGAAATTTTGGAAGCATTCTTTCGGGTGCTTTTTTTAGATAGCACGTGTTGAGGAAACGTCATCCATTCAGATAACCTCTGCTTCATTTCTCCTATTTTTATGGACTTCATTTGACGTATATAAGTAACCTGTTTTTTCTTTCAATGTACCTCACTCATAACTTGCTATATTCATGATGCACTGCAAGTCTACAGAATTCAAGGCTGGGAATATGCAAAACCCAACACTTTGGAGAATTTATTTATCTATCTAAAAAGGAAGCAATGCAAGTACAACTGTACAAGTACAAGTAATCCTTCTTATTTATCCTCACCAAACCTGAGTATTGTGTTCTCATCCACTTCTAAAGTGCACTTGAACCGCCAGCATTCAGCACTAGTACCAAAGAATCGATACTCATCCCATTCAATAAATTCAAACCTGGATTTTCCCCCTGCCCATTCAAATCATATTGAAGGCTTAACTACTTGATATTTTACAGAGTTAAAGCCCAACTTTGTTCTCAAGCCAAGTAAATGGGAGCTTCCTTTTGCATTGTTAAGAAACAAGAAACTTCATTACTTTATAATACTTGCAGCTTAACAATACCCCTCGCTTTAGATTGGTCAAAAAGATAGTTATTTCGTAAGGGTTAAAACAACTTTTCACAAATACAAAATGTTAACTTTGTACGTAACCAAACCAGGTTCCGGTCCATTTTCTTCCACATGCTGCTATACACTCAACTTGCAGAGTTCGTTCAAAATAAGTAACAAAACTAGTAGCAGGGGGTATACGTATATTCTTAGTTATTGGCGTCTTATTGATACAACTTATTGTAATGGTTTCCTCCAAGCAAGATTCTTAGGTGCTCCTGGACCACTGAATGTGTTCGATCGACCTCAGTTACAAGCATCAAACATGAGAGAGGATCTATTCCTCGTCCAATGGAAAAGGATCTTCTCATCATGTACACGATAGGCTTATTAAGACTTGCAAGTTTTACGTCTACTTTTAACAATATTAGTTTTTTTAAACCCTCCCTTATTATTGAACATCTATCAAGAGAAAAAAAAAATACGGAAAACTTGAATACGATATCATTAACAAATCCTCTTGCTGCAATCTCCAATTTCAAATGAATTTATGTAGAACCAAAGCCAAAGGCAGTGCAATGCCACATAGATTAGCACTAAACTGTTTTGCTATTTTCTGATTACTTTCTATACAGAGTCAAGAAAAGTAGAAAACAAATACTCATTCACTGTATTTCAATTAGCCTTTTTTCGTATAGCAATTAGACATACAAATACAGCAGGCACCTAACGCTCCAGTGAAGAAGCAAACCTAAAAGCAGGATAATTAATCCTGTGGGCAAAAAAAATTAAAAATTTCCAACAAAATCTATATATAAAAAAAAAAAACAACAAAAGAGAAAGAAAGAGTGTGTGTGAGATAGAGAGAAGACTTTAGTTTACCCTTTTGTCTCCTCTATCTCACTCTTCTTCAATCATCAGAAGGTATATAGCGAGGGCTTTCAGTATCAGAAGAAATACCCGACACAGGTTCAGAAAGGCCACGTAGTAGGGAAGGTTGAGTAGGTGTAGACAACTCTGAAGAAGATGAAGATTCCTCTGCCATCAAATTCTGCAGTCCAGGCTTCAATTCATTGTTACAAAACCTCTCATACTCAGCTCTGTCCCCTCCCTTTTTCTTCACCTCCACCACAACCAAAGAAGGTGTCAACTCAAAAATCTCAGCAGCAATAGTCAAAGGCCCCCTAACCCCCTCTCTGGTACCCTCCAAACTCACCCTGCAATCCTTCTTCCTCACGGAAAACCTAACCAACTGAGCAATCTCCTCCAACTTGGAAATGATCCTGTTAACCGGTGCAGCAGTCACAAACCTTGTCTCATCATCTTTCTCCTCAAACAACCCCGAAAGATTAAAGCCTGAAGAGAACGATATAATGTCAAAGGCATTCAAACTAGGAGGCCTAGGCAATGGAGCATTCCTCCTCCTGGTCTCAACCTCAGAATCAGACTCCGAAATTGAGTAATCCGAAAAAGAAGCAATCGAAGCAGTGTCATCATCATTATCCATAAGGGCATCATCATCCACCACATTACAAAGCCTATCATCCTCCACATAAAACTTGATCTGCTTGAACCCTTTTTTGAACCACTTGTTCTCCATAATCTCAGGAATGGCAATCCGAGTTTCGGGCTTGATATCAAGAAGCCTGGTGAGAAGCCTGGACAAATCAGGAGAAAACCACCTTGGACACCGAAACTCCCCTCTGTAAATCTTCTTATACATTGCCATCACATTCTGGTCGTGAAAAGGCAAATAACCCGCCATCAACACAAACAAGACCACCCCACAAGACCAGAGATCCACCTTAGCACCATCGTAGCCTTTCCTGGCCAAAACCTCAGGAGCAACATACGCAGGAGTCCCACAAAAAGTGTGGAACAAACCGTCCTGTCTAATTTGATCAGAGACGGCACTCAACCCAAAATCGGAGACTTTGAGATTGCCATTCTCATCAAGCAACAAATTTTCAGGCTTGAGATCTCTGTGGAACACACCGCGGGCGTGGCAGAATCCCACCGCGGAGATTAATTGCTGAAAGTACTTTCTCGCAACCTCTTCTTTGAGCCTTCCCTTGGCGACCTTGTTGAAAAGCTCGCCACCGCGAACGTACTCCATAACGAAATAGATCTTGCTCTTGGTGGCCATGACTTCGAAGAGCTGAACGATGTTGGGGTGGCGCACGCGGCGGAGAATGGAGATCTCGCGTTTGATGTGCGCTACCAAACCACCTTTGAGGATTTTCTCCTTGTCGATTACCTTGATGGCCACGCCTTGGCTGGTTTTGATGTTCCGCGCGTAGTACACCTTCGCGAAGGTTCCATGCCCCAGAAGCTTCCCAATCTCGAAACGACCCAGTAAAAGGTTCGATGTTTCCTTCTTGCTGTGAGTGCTGATGTGGCTCCCGGTTGTTGGGCTCTTCGAAACGACGTCGGCCATCGCTGGCCTCTGCTCTGCTTTCAAAAAAAAATTAAAATAAATTTGGTTGTTTTGTTTGAAGGAAGACAAGAATGGAGGTGGTGGGTGGTGATTGATGATTGGTGATTGGATTGGCCTCTATTGAAGGGAGAGGTGAATACTGAATGGATGGAGGGAGAAACGAACGAGGTTGTTTCCTATGTTATTGTTATGTGTGAGAGTGCATGTGTGTAAAACAAATTTCTCGTATTTGGTTCAAATTCAGATGAGAGAGAGAGATATGCTTATGCTTTTATAACCGAGAGTATACCACCACTAATTTCTTTTCTATTTTTCTTTTACTTTTTTACTTATTTGTTAGCGTTGCTGCTATTCGATTTATTTATTTATTTTTAATTTACGTCTTTATTTTTGTTTCTCATTAACGAATTCTACTACTAGTTAAACAAAAATAAACACGTTATGTTATCTACTACTACTACCAAAAATTGCACCGTTGGCGTCTTGCGTTGCGTGAGAAGAAAAAAGTGAAAAATGGGTTTGGGCTGTTTAATTGAGTTCCCCTGCATTAAAAGATTCTCCAATGATGAGTTAATTCAATTGTCTCAACTTTATTGTTTTACATATCAACTACCCTTCAAATGGGAGCTACTAGTACTCTTTATATTGTTGATACTTGATACACGGTTTATAAATTATAAAGAATGTTCAATTTTTATAAAGAGAAACAATATGCAAAGCTTATTATGGTTTTGTTATTGAGTTTTCAAATTAAATAATGTATAACATGTAAACATTTTTTCATTATTAAATATATAGCCTCTACTAAAATCGTTATGGAATGAAAAAAAATATCATATATTATTATTTGATTGAAATTTTTAATAACAATAATATGACAGTTGGTTTAGAAGTTTTTTCTTATTGTAAATCTGTGACAAATTAAATGGTATTTACTTTTTATTAGCATTTTTTTATGATTCTTTTTATTAGCATTAATGTATTTATGTAAGAGATATAATTTAAATAAAAAATTTACAAATTCTTTTCTATATATTAGTTCATTTTTTATATTTTTAAAATATTTTTAATTTATTATTTATATTTTACTTTATTTTAAAAAAAATACTATGTTACTGAAATAGTTGTTTGTTTATATAATAATCTTTTAATCTACTTGAAGTTTCATAGTGTCGACGCACAGAATTTATTATAATATGAATAAGATGTGATTTGAATGATAATATTATTATAAAATTTAATTTTCCACGTAATATAAGTTTATGCTTTTATCTTAATGACAGAGACATGTATCTTTTATTTTTTTGAAGGAGAGACATGTATATTGTATCTTTTATACTGTATAAGGTAAGTAGTATTTTCTTTTGAATCAGATAAGGTGATTATTTCTGTATTAATTAATATGAAATAAATTTGTTTCAATTTATGAGTTTGGTCTCTTAATTAATTAAAATGAATTTTGAAAGAGATGAATGAAAGTTGGACTTTCTGACAGCATAACATCTGCTTGAGACTTCGAAGCTAACGGGTCCTCCTTGTTTAATGGGCATACTCACACAAGCATGTGGCTGAAGTGCAGGCACCTCCCTTCTATTTGACCAACACGTGTTTCTATGACTATGAGTGCTGACATGCAAGCAATTTAAGTCGGTTTGAATTTTTCAAATTCAATATTGTTTCCATATTTTTATTCTTTTTTGGGTTAGCCATATATAACAACCATCTCAGAATACAGTTTATGAATGATGGTACAGTCTCTAACTAACAAGTAGAATTCAACTAAAATCTTGAAATGCAGTCGAGATAAATATATAATTGTATTTATCTTATTACAAAATACGGATATTTATTTAGTTATATAACATGTACTAAGATTAGGTACTGTTTATAAATAATAGTATTGTTATTTCCATACACGAAGTATTTACACAATCTTAAGTCTTCACTTCACTCGATTAGAAACATTGCACAAAGTTGACAAAATGGAAGAATAGTTGGTAAGATTCAAATACAATTAGTTGTGAATCTGTAGCGTTGTGACATATTTTTCACGAATTACATTTCAAATTTCTCATGATGCCCATGCAACAGTTTTTATGAATGACTGAAAGCATGTTTATACATGCATTGAATTGGCTTAATAATTATACACTTTCTAAAGTTAAAAAATAAAATAAAATAAAATAAACAATAAAATTTTACTTTTAGTTGAATGTACGTTTGAACAGTGAAGTACTGAAATACAAATACACTGCACTATTACCAAAAACAAAAGTGCAACATGAGTCATGACTCACGTTGGCAAAATGAAAATGTTTTTTATGCTACGATATATTGTTAATTAGCAACCTTGAAGTTGTTCGTGTCTCCTCTCGTTTACTGAGGGGCAAAAGGGATTGTGCACTCAGGCGAGGAAAGAAGGGAAAAATACAGTGAAGCAAGCACAACTTTGAAAGTCAACTCTGTGTGGGAAAGCAGTTATGATTATCACATGCAACGCAAGATTAATATGAATTAGCTTTATATTCAAACATTAATTAAGTTCTTGATTTGCCCTCCATTCTTTCCTTTTTTTTCTTTTTTATAATGGAAGGTGTGATTAATTTAATCACTACAACAGGAAACGTACATTGGCTCCGACCACCAACAATGAGTCGACGTTATTGTTGTTCTGTCGATCAAAAAAGGCTTATCTTAATTTCTTGTTTAGAACAGCCAATCTTAGCTTACTATTTTATTTTTTTATTTCATCCAATTTACCGTTGGTCTAAGAATCATATTTACATGACATATACTCAAGTGTTATTATTATTATTTTTTAATTTAAAAAGTTAATCATGACAAACAATGATCTATAGTCACCTAATAATTTATTTTTTGTTTAGCATTAGTGCAAGTGTGCAAACAACATTAACTTTTAATTTGTAACCTAATAACATTGGCTTAAATTTGAGAGATAGAGAAACAAAAGAATTATTTAAAAAATAAATGAACAGAACAAATTTTAGTAAAAAAAATAATTCATAAAAATATATTTTAGCGTAAAATTATTTATCATTAACCGTAATAAGGAAATAAATGATAAAAAAAAATGTTACTTAAGAGTACATTTATTTAAAATAAGAAATAATATATTTAATCATCTTTTAAAAAAGAAGAATGTTATTTTTAACACATTTCGGATAGTTTTTGGATGTTTTAAAATTTTAACATTCCGGAGTATATAAAAAGGAGGTTTTGGTAAAAAAAGAAAAAAAAAGAGGTATATTAATAAAATTGGAAGGTGTTGCCCGCATAAAATCAAATCCATTTAGTGCAGTGCATCAACTTCATTATATGCGGCCCATTAAAGAAAATACTACGGCCTAGTTTTCGGATCCATGAAAAGATTGTGAGCTTTAACAAGCCTAGCTAAGGTAGAAGTCTAGTATCTTTTTAAAATTCAACAATCAATTCGACAAAAATAAAATAAAATAACTATCTGGGACCGAGAAATTTTCAATATTTTATGAGTTGGAAAATCTCTTGGAAATTAATAACGTTATAAAGCTTAAAAAAACTCTTATTCTATTCCTAAGTGAGACATGATGCAGTAAAAAAAAAAAAGTGAGACATGATGATTATAATTTTTTTTTACTACATTTTAATTTTAATTATAGTCAACACATATTTTGCTGAAACCGTCTTACACTCTTACCATCTTTTCTAATTAGGACGTAAATTATCGAATAATTATTTTTCAAGCGTAAAGTTCACCAAAGTGACTTTACGCATATTCTTTACATACTTTTAAAAAAATAAGTATTCAATTATCAAATGTAAATGTAACAGTTTACAATTCTATGTAAATACTAAAGTTATATATGACTAAAAAACTAAATCAATCCTAAAATGACACCTTACAAGACAAGAGAAACTCACACCACAGTGGTGAATCAGCTTTCAGGTAGGAGTGTAGGTTGTTATACTATTTTAAAATGACACCAAATCTCAGTGTATGAATTCAATATTATATATCAGGTCTGAGCTGTCATTCTCTTGGAATTCTAGTTTGGATGGTTGTGTTGTGTATTAGGGATACCATCCCACTTAATTAATTTGCTCACCATAACGGTTCCAATCCAAACACAGTTTATTAACATAAAATTAATCTGCATATAATGGCAATAGAGAAAAGCCAAAAGCCACGTGCCGAGCAGGTGAGATAACCACTAGCATCTGGAATTTGCGGAGCAAGCTACTTGCCAACTTCCAAATCCACTAGAATGCAATTTTGAATTACTTTACCTGTATGCATATCCTCTTTTGGTTTGTCTTAGTTTGACTAGTGGATCATATTCATGGCCATGTAATTTGTCATTTTGTGAAAGGGGATACTTTCTAGTAGTTCCGATTTCCAACTGAGGGCTTGGTAAAAATTTGAATAACTTTGCCAGCATCAAGTGGTCCTAAAAACAAATTTTATCTTTGTCTTTTTCTTTGTTGAAGGAAACTTTTTCTGTTTTTTTTTTTTTTTTCTATTTTGAAAATTAATTGAACAGAAAACATCTCACTAAATGTTGCTCACCCTAACGACTTAACAAGCTTAGGTCAAATTGCTGTTCTTATTTATTTTTTCCTTCAAGGGAACTGGGAGTTAATTTTTGGTGGGTGCCTTTTGCTTTTTCCTTACTTGTAGACACATTTCTTTCTGCAAATAACATGTGCAAATAAATTATATAGGTAATTAATGCCTACCAATCAAGGGAGGCATAAAAAACAACCTTGTTGACCGATGAGAGGTGAGTGGAAGACTAGGCATTATTGAGACAACATCTTAGTAATTTGCATGTGCTTTGTTTTTCTTCAAGTAATTAGATGATGGAGAAGAATGTCCTGAACTGTGCTTGGCTCTTCCGAAAATTTGCCAATCCTATTTTGTAGCATTTACTCGGCCATACCGATCAACTGGGGTTCCTATTTGTTTTTGTCTTATAGCTATGCTAATCAATTGATTAGGCATGGTTTAAACCAGCAAAACTAGCTTAGTCAAAAAGAAAATGAAGCACTCTTGACTCTAATAGTGCAATCGAACTACTATAATTGTTCTCTTATGATTATGAATAATCCAAGAACCACTTTGTCAACTATTTCTTAGTTACAATGTTACCTTTTATTTATGGGGGAAGTGTATGCTCCAGGAAGTTAATTTACTTAATTATGGCTGTAATAATTCAGTTCTTAATTAGTAGAAAGGAAACCGCATCACGACCCTAAGGACTGAAGACTTGGCTCTTGTTGAAGCTTGAGCATTTGCTGAACTAGGAATGGTTGTCAAAAACAAAAATAGAATGAAGAGGATCAAACTAAATTTTCCATCAGAGCAACTTATTTTTAACCCAAAAAAGGATTGTAGCCCATCCATTGAAGTCTGCACTCTGCAACCTATACTAAATTTGAGTAATCAATTTGCAAAATTGCAAGACACATATTTGAAACACTTTCTGAACTAGTTGGTAGAGCCGTAGAAGCACCAGATGTTGTTATTGTCAACTATGGTCTTGGATTGGAAAATTTATTGCATGCCGATGGGAACAAGTTTAGCATTACATCATCTGCTCTGCTCTGTTGAGATTTCTAACCCTCTGAATCCAAAATTAAAGAACTGGGACCCCATCCCTTTCAGTCACCTTCAAATCTATTTGAATTCAGGACCATTATACATCATAGACTCGCTGTTTCCGCCTGAACCCCCCACTTACAAAATACTATAAACGCACTCATTAGTCATTAGTCCCTAGTAAATTTCAGAAATTCACCATGGGCAATAGTGTCACCAAAACCAGAATAAACATTTGAAAGTTGAAAGTAAAACAACAAACAAAAAGTGACATTGACTGCAAAAGCGGTGATCTCAAACAAACCTCTTCAACAGTCAACACCCATCGTACAAGTTTCATTAACCACGCTCACGTGCCGTTACGTTAACTCCTCCGTCAGTAAAACACATGACGCCGTTCCTCCCACTTCACTACCACTATAACCGCGAACTGTCCCACTTCACCAACAACTAGCCCACCCTCTCTGGTCCCTTTTTCTCTCCTTCTTTCTTTCATTCATACACAAACCATTGGGGTATAATAGGGACACGAGATTGAGACGGTGGAGCTAAGAAAATGAAGCCCCTTTGCACATTCTTCATTCTCCTTTCGCTGCTTGTTATTCTCGCTGAATCTTCATGCAAAAACGAAGACCGGGTGCTGGTGTCAAAGGCGTTCCAATTCGTTTCTGGATTCAACTCTGCCTGGTTCGAAACAGGTTCCAACTGTTCAAATGCCGAGATTAGAGGGATAAATCTTTCGTCAAAAAACCTAAGTGGGAACATCTCGTGGAAGTATCTGAGAAACATGTCCAAGTTGGAGGTTCTAGATCTGTCTGGGAATTTTCTGCAAGGCCAGGTCCCAAACTGGTTTTGGAGAAGCTCAACCTTATTGGTAGTCAACCTTTCCAGCAACAGGTTCGGAGGGAGCATTAACCCCACTTCCCAAAACGGTTCCTTTTCATCACTGCAAAATCTCAATCTTTCACACAACAGGTTCACTAACCAGCTTCACCTCTCTGGTTTCTCAAAGCTTAAAAGCCTCGACCTTTCGCACAACAACCTCGGAACCTTGCCTTCGGGGTTCCAAAACCTCACCAAACTACACCGCCTCGATCTCTCCAACTGCAACATCAAAGGAAACGTAAAACCCATTTCCTCCCTCACTATACTTTCCTTCTTGGACCTATCAAACAACACGTTGAACGGTAGTTTCCCCTCTGATTTCCCTCCCCTGAACAACATAAAATTCTTGAATATCTCCCACAATAACTTCAAAGCCTCGACCACCTTAGACAGGTTCAAAAAGTTCGGGAAATCAGCATTTATCCACGCCGGGAACAACTTCAACTACACCGCATCCAAAACGGCAAAGCTTCGTTCAACTACAACCCCACCACACCACATTCACGCGGAGGAGGAGAAAAAGAAGAAGAGGACAAAACAAAAACAAAAGTCAAAACGCAAAACCAGAGCCATGATTGTGGCCTCGGCACTTGTCGCTGTCGCGCTGTGCATGTGCTTGTTGGTGGGGTGTTGCAGAAGGAAGAAGCAATTGGCGAAAAGGAAGAAATGGGCGATATCGAAGCCGGTCCCACCGAGTATGAAGATGGAGAAATCAGGACCGTTTGCGTTCGAGACCGAGTCAGGGACATCATGGGTCGCTGACCTCAAAGAGCCCTCTTCCGCACCAGTGGTCATGTTCGAGAAGCCACTCATGAACCTCACCTTCCTCGACCTCCTCGCTTCCACGTCACACTTCGGCAAAGACTCTCTTCTAGCTGAGGGCAGGTGTGGCCCCGTCTACCACGCTGTCTTACCTGGAGACATCCACGTGGCAATCAAAGTCCTCGAAAACGCCAGAGACGTCCATCATGATGACGCTGTCGCTCTCTTCGTTGACCTCTCCCTACTCAAACACCCCAATCTCCTACCCCTCTCCGGTTACTGTATTGCAGGTACCCTAACAAAACCACTTATTCATTTCTCATGTGCTTCCAAAATTCTGATTTTTAACTGCGCACAGCACCAGTGTCCTTTGACTTAACCTACTCTCATTAATGTCTTTCACGAGCATTAATTTTCTGTAACGTCGCCTTCGGTTAACCTATATAAATCTAAGCACTTGCTATGATTACGTGTGTAAATTCATGCAGACAAAATTTGAAAACAATCTATCAATCACATTTTGTTTTTTTAATGTAAAATTATTAAAATTTTACAAAACAACATTACTTCCATGAATTAAGATTTGAACATTTTAATTTATTATTATCAGGTAGGGAGAAGCTGGTGATGTATGAGTTTATGTCGAACGGGGATTTAGGTAGGTGGTTGCAGGAGCTACCAGCGGGGGAGACTAATGTGGAGGATTGGAGTGGTGACACGTGGGACATTGTTCAAAACGGCGCCGTTTCTCGAGCGTCACCCCCCGAAAAGATTAGATGGTTAATACGGCACCGTATTGCGGTGGGTGTGGCGCGTGGATTAGCGTTTCTGCACCACGCGGGGTCAAGGCCCGTCGTGCACGGCCATCTGGTGACTTCGAACGTGCTTCTCGGCGACGACTTCGAGCCGCGAATCTCGGATTTCGGGTTTCGGAGCGCTGCGGCGAATTGTTCAACCGAGACGGACGTTTACTGCTTCGGGGTGGTGCTGATGGAGTTGCTGACGGGGAGAGCCGGCACGGCGGAGACGGTGGTTTGGGTGAGGAAGGCGGTGAGGGAGGGTCACGCGGTGAGGGCGTTGGATGAGAGGCTCAAACTCGGTGGCGGCGACTCGGAGAGTGAGATGGTGGAGAGCCTCCGAGTCGCATATTTGTGTACGGCCGAGTCACCGGGGAAGAGGCCCAGCATGCAACAGGTCTTGGGCCTTCTCAAAGATATTCACCCGACTCATGGACTCGACTGATTTCAGTTCACGAGCCCAACCAATTCCTCGTTGTTGTATGGCACGTGACGTCTGTGTTTTTGTTTTATATATTTAGGAATGTTAATGTATGTGTGTATATATAATTATATATACAAAAAGTTGAGGAAGAAAAGAAAAAGTGAAAAAGGTGGACAAAAAGAAGTGGGGTATGAACTAGGAAGGGAAGCAATGGAGTGTTGTATGTAATGCGAGCATGCAATGCAATATTGCATAGGATAGAGAATCCTACTTATTACTTGTCTCTTCCAAGAAGAGGGACTTCCATCATTTTTATTCTTCATCTATTTTCATTCACTTTTTCTATTTTGCTTTTACTTTATTCTCTTCTCTTGTTAGTTCAAGTATTGGGAAAAAGGAAGATTCTATGCTTTTGCTTAGCAATTTGCATGTCCACTTGCTACAGGCAACGTGTTTGCTTTTATCGAAACAAAGGGACCATAGGATGGGGTCGTGGCACTGAGACTGAGAGTCTCTTTCATTAGGTGAGGTGATGAACTGATGATATCCATTTGTCAATTTTGGACGCTAATTTCTCTCAGTGAGGTTGTTAGCATGATTAAGGACTTCATTCAGGCATTATTATGAACATGCATGAGAAAAGAATATAGTTTGTCCACCACCGTAGAAATTTCATTAAAAGCGAATTTGAAAATCCTACATTTAATCATTTCAGGTGTTTGCATTTGCATTATATTATAGTGACGACATAATTAGCAGTCAATTGTTGAACCAGTTGGATTGAGTAGGTTATGTCAAACTTTTTTGACAATGAAATGGTACTGTATATGTATAAAATCTTGTGGCATTACTAGAACTAGGGAATTTCCTGTGCCACGCAAGTTTCATACTGGTGCTTTTGTTTTCCTTGAAAAAAATGCTCTCAATGACGGTTTATTATTAATTCAAACAACAAATTCAATGGGTAACCTTTGATTAACAAATTATTATGACAAACATGGATGGAAGAATATTCCTATCAGAATTTTCATTTGCAACAGAAAATAATTAGGAACATTTCGCACGTCATTGTCCACTTTTTTAAATTGGTCAGCCAGCTAGATTTCCGCGTCCTAAAATAATAAATCCATCTCTAGTGTTGATAATAAAGAAATAAAAGAATTTAATGAAATTATAAAAAGAAACCCAAAATTAATCACACAGTTTAAACTAAAGGGATTAAAATGTTATTAATTCAATAATTTAACATGTCTTCTTCACGAAAAGGTCAATTATAAGTAATGAGTTTTACACTGAAGAAACGCAAATCATTGATGAGATTATTTTTGTTGGAAAATAAATTAATACCAGTGTTTTTAAATTTCTCAGGCTACATACACTCATATCTGATACATTAAAGTGGAATGTTTCAGTTTGGAGCTCTTTTGCCTTTTGATTTATATACATTTGTTTCCAAATATGCTACAAATCTGAGTCATTATGTACTTGACTATTTTTTCTAAATGTTTTTCATGGGGCACAGTTACTTTTGACCTTAAGCAATGGAATAACTCGGTGATGGTTTCGACTAAAGTTGGATCCAGATGTCAGATAAGATTTAGTTCAATTTCGTCTTTGTCAGTGTGGGACTTTAAAAAATTCACTAGTCTATTATTCTTCTCATTCATAGATGGCTTGGACCGGTCTGGCTGGTTGATAAATAACGAATTTGAACTTATAGTGTAAGCTGCTGGATGATCATGGTTATAAGTTATAACTCTATTCTTGAGTTATAAGTTCATTCCTGAGGAATAGCCATGGTTCAAGCATATTTGTAATTATTTCCTTCATGGCACTTATGGCTAAAGAGATTCAGTTTCAAAAGTGTTTTATATTAAAATGTTCAATGCAAGGACTAGCTAATGGTGTTTGCACATGCAGTCAGGGCACCTGGGATTTCTATAAATGCTTCGGCCATAACTCCTAATGCCAGCCTTCTGAGCTTCCAGAATCATCTTCTTTACTCTAACTTCAAATCGGTTCCATCTTATGGTGTCATTCTCCCTCAAAACTGCCGCTAGCCTTGTTTTGTTTGGCCGCAATGTAGGAGCATGATCGCCACCATAGTAGGTTCTGAATCCAGATACCAATGATGAAAGTTGGCTACCAGAGTCAGTCATAGCAAATACATCAGCACTTGCACATGCAATGAAATCCAAAGCAGCCAACTGCATTCACATCAACTTAACACTATCACTTATCAGTTATTATAAGTTGACACTAACAATATTGCTTTATACTCCTTCAATAAAATCTAGCAATGTATTGTCAAGAACATGACAGTCTATTACCAATAAACTCAATACCAAATTACCTGAGAAGAAAAATTCCTGAAAGGTTCCAGTTCATTGTATGTAAGAAGGGTTTCCTTTGTGATCACATTGGGATAGAGGCTAGTGAAGGGTTCCATTCTTGAGTTTCCCCCATAAATTTGAGAACCAGCCAAGTAAATGTAAGTTTCGCTTTTGAAACCAAGACCTGCTAGAACAAGTGCTGCTTCTTCTGGTGTCAACGGACATCTTCCCAATTTTCTCAAATGCTTTGGAGAAACAGAGCTATAAACATTATGTGCAAAAATTATATATATTAGAAGACTAGAAGGATATGTATGTACCAAACCAAAGACCATGCATGTTGAAAAGCATACAGGAGAAACAGCATACGTTGAATTCTTCTTCAAGCGCTCAAGAAACAGAGGAAAATGGCGTTCTCTATAGGCTTGTAGTTCTTTTCTCTCGTCTTCTCCACCTCCAAAGTCACATAAGGAATAGGCCACCATATCTATTTCAAACCTCAAGTGCAAAGCAAGATATTTCGCTGAGCCCCTTTTAGCTTCATGATATTCATTGTTGTGGATGAACTTCCCCAGTAATTGAGTGTCTAACATGCTGCGTCGAGCACCATATTTTCTAATCCTTTGGATCAATAGCGAGCCAATTTGTTGAATTTTTTGCGAGAACTTCAAAGCATGGAAATTACATTTGCATCTTAACCTCTGCAAATGCAATTATTTCAAACATATATAAATAAATGCATTCTAAACTGAATATAAGGCAAACTTCTCATAAAGTAGTAGGTATCTGTATGACCTGAATATCAGAAGGCATTGGATCAAAACCAAGTCGATTTCCATATCCCAGAAAGTGAACAACTCCATTTCTCAAAAGAAGAGGAAGCACAACTTTAATATAGTCAGCAGGTGTGGCTTCCTTGGCAAGATATGCATCTGTAATCTAAAATGCAAGGGAAGTTGTTATATTATAACAAGTACAATCTGTGTTTGTTGCTACTCAAGTACATCTTAAAAGATTACAAACAAACCTGGCTACCAATCGCTTCTACGTCCAGAGATTTCATATGAGGTGGAAGTTCCTTCTCAATCTTAATGTCATCCTTCAAGATATTCATGAAATACTCTTCCTGGTATATGTCACCAAACTGGCTGCATTTTTTAAAATTGAAATCACATACTGCCAGTGAAGGTGTATCTCACCAAATAGTATATTTTGACAATTGATTAATTCTTGAACCATTCAAATCACATGAGGCAATTGCTTATTACACATCATACCTTGGATCCTTCCAAACGTTGCTGTAAAGAAATTTTGGAATAACTAGAGTTGCATTAAGGAGAGATGCCACAGCAACAGCATTGCAAATCTGTAATCACTACAGTAGTCTCATTACTTCCATTATTGGAGATACCAAAAGCATGTCAAAAAGATAGGATAAAAGATCTTATATATATGATCACTACGTGCTCGATATGTCAGTCTAAGACTTAATTTTGTTGTTTAAGATCCATCCTTTCCTTTTCTATTCCACGATTATAGGATTATTTGTTTTTGTATTCCTCTAGAAATGTGCAATGCTAATACTTGAATTTCGGAAAATGATATGAATTAACTGACAGTACTTACAGCAACACGTTGTTGATTAAGACCACCATTTGCACTGACTAGGATGTAGCCATTATTTTGCACAGGCTTCCCTGTCACAAATTATAAACTAATTACAGAGTAGTATACTAGGCAAATATTAAGTTGCAATTTAAACTTCAAGTTGCTGATATAATATTATTGTAAATGTTTTGTGCATGTTTTGTAATAACACCAATCAATGCATTAGAAAAGCTCACATACCCTGATTGGTTTGAACTTTTCTTTCTGCACAAGGTTTCCATGAAGATGCCTGCCGAAATGGTTCCACCCATAAATTGGATGGCTCTTGCTTGAACTCCTTCTGTAATAACAAAAGCTCAGAATATTAGACAGAAGTGAACATCAAATACAATACAGTATCTAAAATACTAAAAAAAATATCTAAAAAATGCGTATGAATCTGTAAATTGGATCCTAACCTCTGCAAGAGCACTGGAAGCCAAGTTTAGAAGCCGTTCATACATATATACTGGCGATTGCTTACTGTATATGTAGGAATCTCTACCCTTTTCATTGAAAAATACGTTAGCTATCTTATGCCAATCAGCAAATATCAACACAAAATATCACATAAAATTAAAGTACAAGGTAACTTGAATTCTACTGATTTGAAACGTGCAACCCTAGATTATGATAATCTATGTTCAAATATTCAGAAACATCACATCCAAAATATAGATAAATAGTCTTTAACTTCCACTAGCAGAAACTAAAAGTGTACATTCATGGCAAGAAACTTTTAATCAAAATTGACATCAAAGTACGTCTAGATTTAATAGATAAGTATACCGAGAAAAGGACTATAGCTTTTGCTATAATAAAGATTAAATACTAATTCACTGTTAATAGCTACCCCTGACATGAATATGATTAATAGGATAAATAAGAACACATTTAGGACTTATTTGAATAAACTTTTTCATAAACACTCGTAAAAAAAGTAAACGAAAGAAAAAAGAAATAAATTTACCTATAAGTTAAAATTAGTTTATAAATAAGTTAATTTGTAGAAGTTTTTTTAGATTTATTTCTTATTTCTTCTTTTATAAGTACTTACGGAGAAGTTTAATATAATCTCTAAAATGATTTGCAGATATGAATTCAAGGAGGGTGGTGATGTACTTGTACCTGAACCACACTTGAATTATTTGAGGCTGTACTGGGTTGAAGATTTGTAAACTCAAAATAAGAGATGATAAGAGAGTCAAGAAGGAAAAGGCAACCCAACAATCCAAACATGACAACAATGGCCCTGATGTGTTTTTTCCCTACATAGAGCCCCCTACAATAACTGCATTTTGAAGAATCACTTTTGAGCCCATGAAGCAACAAAGTTTTGGAATGCCAACCCTGAAACTCAGGACGCTGAATTTTATGAGACCCTTGTTTCCCCATTATACTACTACCTATTATGAACTTAAAGTGGCTAAAACTTATGATGAGTTTAACTATTCACAAGGGCCTCATGCATCTCTTTTTTCCCATATAAAGATGAATAGCTGAAATTAAGATAGAAAATGGTGACTAAAACAACAAGAAGGAACACTAAGAAGCCTGAAAAAGTCTATGTTTCTGGTGTCTTGCTGACTCTTATGGCTTCCGAAACCGAACCACCAATCCATCAGAATTCAAGTTTGGTGGCAATAAGAAATTAGGCAAATTAATCAAAGAATGGAGCTTTCTGGTATGTTTCCAAGTGAAGCGAAGAAGTAGGTGATTAAGATATGCAACTGAGAAAGTAGTAGATGAATGAGTGAAACCCAAGCAAAAGATGTAAACTCAACTATGCATTGAGAACTTACCTTATAGAATAAGAATGAGCATATATATGGAACAACAACTTCTCACCAAACACAACACTGACATCAGGTGTTGGGCTACAGTTTCAGCTTCCTGATTTTCCAATTCCATATTTGACATTACCAACAAACAACAAACATTTTTCTTATTTTTATCATTTCTATTCTGAATTGTTTTTTCTTTCAACAAACATGGTTTGTTTACGTTACTTGTCTGATCTTGCCGGTCTTTAGACTCTTTACACAGTAACACAATCCATGTACCATCACTTGATCCTGGATCATTATATTAAGAGCTTGGTCTTCTAATCTCTAGCAATCTATTCTAACTATTTGAACAAATTGCAGAAAAAAAAAACTAGTAAATTACTTTTTCTAGCTAAGAGACGTGTATTTGGATAAAAGTTTGTAAAATTGATTTTAGAATAACGTAATTTTATAAAATTGATTTTAAGTAAATATGAATTTAAAATAAAGTGACTTTTGTTTGGATAACAAATATTAAAAATTGATTTTCACCCAGAACTTTGTTTGGAAACTTACCATCAAAATTGAATTTGAGTATGTTATTAACAAAATGGGTTTTGGGTTTTAGTTAATATCCTTATATATATGTAAACATTTTTTTGTATAATAACTAATTGATTATAACTTGTGAGTAATAATTCAACATTATGGTCCAAAATTAAAAAGAAAACATTTCATACACTAAATCACCTATTTAGCGGTGAAAATCAGAGATAAATAAATGCAATTTTCTTTTAAGCCTCACCCCCACAAAACACAAATAAAGTTACATCAACAAATAAACTTGATGACGGTGATATTCCTATGAAGGCTGTTATAAGTAAAATAGAACTCCACCTCTTTAAATATAACGTGAGTGAGGATAGCAGTCAACAAGGTTAACAGGGTTATGGTTTGTTTTGGTTTAAAATAAAAGGGTAAAAGTGAAAAGATAACACACCAACAATTTAAAATTGTTTTTGGCATATGGAAAAGTAGCGTCCAGTAAAACTTGAATTCTCTAATGTGATCCACGTTTGAAATCTATTTCCAAACATTTAAAAAATGATAAATTGCATCTGTGATAACTACGACTCACGTTTGATAGTCTCAAACGCTAATCCAAAACAGGCAAAGTCTTCTAAACTAGTTTGACAAGTGGCTACACACTTTATTAATTTAATAACAAATCTATTCTTGGCATAAGTTTGTTCATGAAATTTGCCAATTTTAAAAATTGAGAAAAGATATATTCTTTGATACAAAATTATTTTACAGTTGTGCATCATCATTAATCTCTTTTAAAAATACCTATGATTTAAACTTTTCTATTTTATTTTAATTTGGCAGATCCATACTTAAGTTAACATTTTTTTTTTTGTTGGATAAAAAATTTGGATGACTTGAGTTTAGCAACTAAGATTTCTTAGACAAATGATGAGTTGTTTTAAAAAAAAAAAAGTTTAAAACGGGGCAAAAGCCCATAACCGTTTTAGGCTTTGATAAAAAAAAAGGAGAGGTTTTTTTTAAGGAAAAATTAAATAAAGGCTTCTTAAAATTTGTTGAAGGTTAAACGACACACACGTGGATAGAGAGAGCATAGTTATTACAAAGGTCAAATTTGCATCGCCCTTTTTGTTGTGTTTTTGTTCAAAAACCGTGTACCCACATAAGTTATTGAATTGGGCCTAGGCCCATCCTTAGTAAAAAAAAAACATTTTATTGCATTAAAGGGAATTTCCTCAATTGTCTAAACTTTGAATTGCAACGGTACACGTACGAATACTATATTCCGGTGTATGGTTAAATATTTGTTAGTCATTAAAATTTTCATATTAGTAATTTATTAATTATATTAAAAAAAATGGTTAATGACTTGTAAAAAAAAAATCATGGTGTGTTTGTTTCTTGTTGCAACCATGTTTAACAAAGGTTTCTCACTTTTGAAGATAAAAGTTGAAGGAAGATATACTGTGTATGTTTGGATTAACCTTTAATTATCAAAATCAATTTTAAAATTACATTAAAGGCCAAGCGACAAATAACTTTTTAACTTTTTCAATCTTTCACCATGATCTTAGAGTTCATAATTAATTCTAGAAAATATCCAAAACACACTACGTATTAATACTATGTTATGGTTTCTTAATAAAATATTTATAAATATCTTAAAAATATACTCAAAATACTATGTATTGCCCCCAAAAACTTTTTCAATTTTTTTTTCAGCAAAAAAAAATTATATGGAATAATCATTTTGGGCCCTCAACTCATTGAGATGCATTCTGATTCCGCCGACGTTAAAATGATACTAAAGCGAAAACAGGAAGCTCAAGTATCATTATTATGCATCATCTTTTTTATTCATTGAATTTTATTTATATTTTTATTCACATTTAGTTAAGCACACCTAATGATTGGGATTAACAGCAAAGTCTTCCTAATCTGCAAAGTTAGTCAAGAAAAGTGGGAAAAAACAAATACACAGAAAATAAAATAAAATAATAATAAAAAGACAGGAAAGAAAAGAGTGGAAAAAGGAGAGCTGTAATGTAATCACATGGACTTGTCTTGGGTCTTGGGTCCTTCATTTTCTTCTTTTCCTTCACATTTTTTCTCTCTCTCTCTCACCATTCTCTTCTCAAGTTCTTATTCTTCTCTCTTCCTTAGATTCTTCCTCTTTTCTTTTCTCTCTACCCTCCGCCATGGCTGGGGATAAGGTACTTTTCCGGCAAACAAAGTTCTTCTCTTTTTAGCCTTGTTGTTATGCTGGTTGTTTGGTTTTGTGAGAAAACCGACTGACCCAGAAATGGGAGAGTTGAAAATGTCTTTTTTATTTTTGTTGTTGTTAAGAGGATGGAGCTAAAATTATGTGGGATGTGTAATTTTTTGTTTCACTTGCTCTTTCTTCTTCTTTTTTTTGATTCCTTTCTCAGTTGAAAAAGAGGATTTTAGGGTTTGTTATTGGGGCAATTCAATTTTTTTTTGCTAAATTTTTTGTCTTTGACCTTAATTCAGAAGACTCATGTAGCTCATTTTTGTGTTGATCTATGGGTTTCTGTAAAGTTTCGTCTTTTTTCCTTCCTTTTTTTTTATTACATGAGAGAGGTTCTGAACTGGGTTTTGTGCCGCGTTGGAGATTTGTTTGTTGCTGTCACTTGTATCGTACTCTGGCCATGCTTCTTATAATCTAATGCTGACGTTGTCAACTATTCGGGTTTTTTTTGTCATGAACTCGTGATCATTTGTTAATTTATTCACTAGATATTTTTTTTCTTCTGATTCTTACCAAAATATTTTTTATCCAGTTTTTTGTATTCTGCTGTTAGCTGTTGCTTTGGTTTAATTTATTTTAGCAACATAACACGTTGTGTACATCAGTTCTTACTTTCAACATTTTCAATTGAAGTTTTCCCCTGGACAGAGTGCTGCTATAGTTAATGGTTCCTTGTCTCTGATTTTTTTTTAGTAGCTGCTTAGCTGAACAGAGTGTTATTTTGTGAAAAAAAGTTAAATTTTAATATTTCTTAAACATGACGATTTTAACAGGAAACGCCTTCCTCTGTTACCAATGGCGATGGTTCTCTCACTGGTCACATCATATCTACAACTATTGGAGGCAAAAATGGGGAGCCCAAACAGGTATTATATTATTACTCTTATTTTGAATAATTTGCTAGGTTGTTAAAAATGGCATATGATATTATCCTGGATTCCAAGATTAATGTCTTTGTACAATCATTCTTCTTGTAGACTATTAGTTACATGGCAGAACGGGTTGTAGGAACTGGATCATTTGGAATTGTTTTCCAGGTATGCTGATAACCTAATACTAGGTTCATTATTCTTGCTGTCTCCACCACATGCTGATAATTTGTTTTCTCTCTTAGGCAAAATGCTTGGAAACTGGGGAAGCAGTGGCCATTAAAAAGGTTTTACAAGACAGAAGATACAAGAATCGTGAACTACAGTTAATGCGTGTTTTGGATCATCCAAATGTGATATCTCTGAAGCATTGTTTCTTTTCCACTACAAGTACAGATGAGCTTTTTCTTAATTTGGTGATGGAATATGTTCCAGAGTCCATGTATAGAGTCATAAAGCACTATGCCAGTGCTAATCAAAGAATGCCAATCATCTATGTTAAACTTTACATGTACCAGGTATGTGTGGTACTTTCTCTGGTGATTCATAAATCTCTCTGATTTTTTTGCTCGATGCCTGATAAAAGGTTGTGGCATGCATGCAGATTTTCAGGGGGTTGGCTTATATCCACACTGTTCCCAAAGTTTGCCACAGAGACTTGAAACCTCAAAATATACTGGTTTGTTTATATGTTGCTGAATATATATAGTCAGATTCATTCTTAAAAAGCACTCAATATTTCTGAATTTGATGTCATTCTGTGTACATTCCAGGTGGATCCTCTTACACACCAAGTGAAGCTATGTGATTTTGGAAGTGCAAAAGTTCTAGTAGGTCTTATTTTGCTTTGGTATGCTTAGTTTTTTGTCCATCTTTTCCACACATACCATTGACCATTGTCTTTTATATTGACAAAGTAATACTACCTCTGGTCCTATATATAAGCAACACTTCCACTTTTTCTTTAGTCCTATTTATAAGCAACAAAGTCTACTTTTTGAGTAAAATGTCTTTTATACCCTTACTTTATTGTTAACTTTATCTACACTCACTCTATTTTAACTAAAGGGCTATTTTGGAATAAAACTTACATTTATAGAAGAATTAAATGTAATCATTTATTTCCTTGGTTATGGTATTGCTGATTTGTCATAATGTTGCTTATATTAAGGACTCGAGGTAGTAAATTAGAATGTCAACCAATAACCTATCAATGGCCATAAAGTTTTGACAGTTCAGGTGACGCTAGTCTAATTTTTACTTTGATTTTATTTCAGTTTCTCATGTCGATATTTTGTCCTGCTTGACAGCAAGCTGTGGAACTCTTCTATTCCTTCTTTTTCAAGATTTCTATCATACCAGTGATTTTTTTTTGTGTTAAACAACATATTTTGATTTTTTTTTGTGGTTTTTATCATGTTCTGTATGCATTCAACATGTGTTTTAGTGGAAGTGTGGGACTACTACTCATCTTGTTTCACTTTGCCCCCCCTCCAATGGAATGTTTCTTGTTTTAACCTTCAATTTTTGTCCATCAGGTCATAGGTGAAGCCAATATATCATACATATGTTCACGATTCTATCGTGCTCCAGAGCTTATATTTGGTGCCACAGAGTATACAGCTTCAATTGATATTTGGTCAGCTGGCTGTGTCCTTGCTGAACTTCTTTTGGGTCAGGTTTGTGTCATGAAGGAAATGTTTTCTTAATTTTCTTCCACTTATGTGTTATCTGAAACAATTTAAACTTTTGCAGCCATTATTCCCTGGCGAAAATGCAGTAGACCAGCTCGTACATATTATAAAGGTGCAATTGGTGTTAACATGTATTGTATTTTCCTTGGTCATGCCATCCTTGTCATTTTAAGTCACCTTTATAAAATTTTGTATTGCAGGTGCTTGGCACCCCCACTCGAGAGGAAGTCCGCTGTATGAATCCCAATTACAATGACTTTAGGTTTCCACAGATAAAAGCACACCCGTGGCACAAGGTCTATAATTTTATCTCCTTTCAGACAATTGCTTTTTCAGATGATTAAAATTTAATAAGCATGAAAGCGTTCCTGGACATTCTAACCCATCAAAATTGTGTTTAGATATTCCACAAAAAAATGCCTCCAGAAGCTATTGATCTTGCATCCCGGCTTTTGCAATACTCCCCAAGTCTCCGATGCACTGCGGTTAGTGTGGTTGCCTTTTTTTTTTTCCACTTTCTATATTCCAGCTATTTAGTATTACATTATTTACATCACCCTATTTGATTAATCAGTGAATGTTCTATAGAAAAACTAGCACAGCAATTTGTGAAGAATCTATTTTTGTTATGTAGCTTGAAGCATGTGCACATCCTTTCTTTGATGAACTTCGAGAACCCAATGCTCGCCTGCCAAATGGTCGTCCATTTCCTCCTCTATTTAACTTCAAACAGGAAGTAAGTCCTTAAATTATCTTTCTTGATTATACTTGTGCTCTGGCAGTAAACTGTTTGTACAGACAATTTCAAGGCTAGGAATATAATTTATACTATTTTAAAAAAATAAAAGTTTAGAAGCCTGAGAGAGGTCCATCCATCCACAGATCCATTTTCATAGCTTTATATCTGTCGGGTTGTTTTTAAGTTTCCGTCTGTGTTTGTCTGTTACAGTACACAAAGCAATGCATTGAAAAATATACATGCACTGTATTCCTTTTTGTGATCCTAATTAGTATCCAATCTAAAACTATATGAATTCTCCCTGTTTACAGTTATCTGAAGCATCTCCAGAGCTTGTTAACAAATTGATACCTGACTATGTGAAGCGGCAAATAGGTATGCAATTTGTTCGTCCAGTGGGACCATGATGATAAGCTTAGAGGGGGCATAGTGTATACTAGTTGGCGTCGCTATTTTTGTCTAAATTAGCATGTTCTATGGCCCTACCAGTGTAGTTTCAAGCTGAACCTGGACTGAGACTTGGGGCTGGATGGCTGCAGTTGATCCATCAGCATATGTATACCCTTTTGATTCTCTGTTGCTACTGCTGGATCTTATTTCCTCATGCAAAATAGCCTTTGTTTATTGTAAACGTCTACATGTCAAATAGTAGTACTTGTAAGTTGTAACTTGTAAGTATACTTGGCCTGAAATGGTCAGAACTTAGAATGCTTCTGTAAGGGGAAAACCAAAGCCTTAGCTGGAAGGAGGGGAGGAGGGTCCACATGAGTTTTTGATGGCCGGGTTGTTGGGTTTGGTTTCCCTCTTTTTAATGTAATGTAATGTTGTGATCAGTTCCCTTGTGAAATGCATTGTGCTATCTTATCTGTTTTCTTTAATGCTGCTTTCTAATGTTCCAGATTTCATTTTTTATTTCTTGAATTTCAGTTCTTAACTTTTGGCTATTTTGATGCTAACGGTGATCGTAATTTTTATGTTGATATTATATTATATATATCTAGTATAATAATCCGTGATTTGTATTAAGTTTACAATTTATATTTATTTATATTAATATATTTTTAAATTTAATAGTAAGTATATATTAGTAGAAGTAAATTATAATGTATGACGAAGAAAGTTAAAGCATTTAGAATTAAGAGTTTTAGGATTTTAGAATTAAGGGTTTCATTGGTTTAGGGTCATTGTTTAAGGTTTCAGGTTAGGGTTCATGCTTTAAGTTTAATGTTTTTGGTTATTTATGATTTTGGGTTTATGGTTTATATATTATGATTTTAGAATTTAGGTTTATGATTTATGGTTCATGGATTAATGTCTAGGATTTAGGGTCATATGATTAGGGTTAGGTGTCATGGTATAAAAGTGTAAATTAATGATAATTTGTGATGAATTTTTTTGTTAACATGTGTGACGGAAGACACAGTTCATTTCAATTGATTATAGAATTGGTGACTAATTAGGTTTAATTATTGGTGTTTTATCGATTGATTTAGTGGTCATTGTTTTGGTTACTATTGTTTATGCGATCAATTTTATGAATTTAGCGATGAATGTTTTTGGTTGCTAAATTATATTTTTTTTGTAGTGTGTTCATCATTTAATGTTTAGGATTTTAGGGTATATGATTCACAATTTTAGTATTTAAAGTCTATTGTTTATGCTTTAATGTTTGAGGTTTAGGGTTTTATGATTTTAAGTTTCAATGTTTATGTTTTTATGGTTTATGGTTTAAGTTTTAAGGTATAATACTTCAATAGTTATAGTTTTATGGTTTATGGTTTATGGTTTATGATTTAGGATTTCTTGTTTAAGGTTTAGTGTTTTTGTTCATGATTTTTAGTGTTCGGATCAAAGGTTTATAGTTAATGATTTATTCTTTATGTTTTATGATTTTAGAATTTGGGTTCATGAAATCACAAATTCTAAACCATTAAATCATAAACTTGAAACCTAAAATCATAAAATCCAAAACACTCAAACCCTATACATGAGAATCCTTAACCATAAACCATGTAAGCATAAAACCTAAACCTTGAACCATAAACCTTAACCCTAAATCATGACATTAAAGAATAAATCATGAATTTTAAAAACCTGAATCCTAAACCAAAAATCTTAAACATTGAAATAATGAATCCTAACCTTAAATCATGAGACCATAAATCATAAATTCTAAAATCATATATCATATATCATAAATGATGAATTGTGAATCTTAAAATTATGAATCATAAATTCTAAATCTTGAATCATAAACTTTAAACTCTAATCCATATAGCCCTAAAAATTTAACTTTAAAGACTAAATCATAAATTTAAACATTGAATTATGGACACTGAACCATAAATATGAAACCCAACCACCATAGTATATAAGGTTTATTATTTAGAGTTTAAAATTTTAGGCTTAAAATTCATAATGTAGCATTTACATTAATAACATTTAATTATTTATCATATGGATTATTTAGGATGTGTTTAAAATAATTGAAAAACTTATATTATTTTATTAATCAATTATAATCAGAGTCAATTTTTGTTTTTATAGGTTTGTTAAAAAGTGATTTAAAAATAATTAATTTTATTTGGATAAAAAAAAATTAACTTTTACATAATAAAAAAGTGTAAAAACACATATGACAAATAATTATAAACTATAAATTTTCAATTTCATCAAAATAACTTTTTTTTTTTTAAAATAATTTTTTTCAAATTTAAACTATTTTATCAAACATTAAAAATTATTTTATAAACAACTTACCATAAAAAAAAAACTTAAATTGTGCTTTTCCCGACACTCTTAATATTTTTTTCTTACTCGTGTGTGTATATGGAAGAATCTAACGATTGGTTTCCGTCACAGCATCATCATGTGAATGAATTAATTAAAAACAGAGTTCTACAGTCAAACTCTTTGGAGAGGAGTTCCTTGAGCTCCGAGACATGCAATTTATAAATTGTCGACATATAGTAAAAATACCATCCAACTATAAAATTTCGCGCCTTGCTTATATCAACACTAACGACCACTTCCATCTTCACCGTCCATTCACCATCACGATCCTAAACACAAAGTAATCCAACGGTTTTAACAAACTGATCAGTCAACGCATGGTGTCAGATCATGAAATTCACGTGACTATCCGCACAGAATCACAACCATGACGCTAAACACTGTTACCATGCGACAATCACTGCCATGTTCCCAAATCTCGAGTTGTCTTCCTCTTCCCTGCTCTCTCTCACGATCTTCATTCATTTTTTTTGTTAAAAAATCTGGGTTCTCTTTTCAACTTCGTTTCTCTCGAGGCAGCAAGCACGGGAGAGATTTTCCAAAAGAGTTTGCTTGTTTTTATGCTTTTTGTTTTCCAGAAGCTCAGAACCGAAGATCCCACTAAAAAAGTTCCATACTTTTTTGCTTTCCCACTGCTTGAATCGGTTTTTTAGGTTTCAACTTTCATGGAAGATGTCAAAGTGGTTGTTTGGCTTGTTTCACTCTTTCTGTGGAATTGGGTGGCAATGGTTGTTGAAGGCACAGACAGTCTTCTCTCTCCAAAGGGTGTCAACTATGAAGGTTTGGTGTTTCACTGTTTCTTCCTTTTGCTTGTTTCTCGTCTTTCTAGCTTTGTTTCAGCTGTGAGAGATTGTTGTTGTTGTTGGGTTGTTATCAGTGGCTGCTTTGATGTCCATGAAGAGTAAGATGAATGATGAGTTGCGTGTCATGGATGGTTGGGATATTAATTCGGTTGACCCTTGTACTTGGTACATGGTTGGTTGCTCTGCTGAGGGTTATGTCATTTCCCTGTAAGTCTTTTTTTGTTGCTAATTTCTATCACTTAAAAGTCTAAAGCTGGCTTCCTTCTTTTTTTGGCAGTGAATAATGTAACAGATTTTACAGGTAATTTGATAATTGATGGTAATTTAATGGTGTTGGCAGGGAAATGGCCAGTGCGGGTTTATCTGGAATGATTTCCTCAGGAATTGGAAATTTGAGCCACCTCCGAACATTGTGAGTTGCAACTAGAATGATCTATACTTGTTTCATTCGAATGTGCACTCTTGTTATCCATCTTTTCTTATCACAGTTTTTCCATTGTATTCTTAGGTTATTGCAGAACAATCGATTATCTGGTCCTATCCCGTATGAGATAGGAAAGTTGTTAGAGCTTCAAACGCTTGACCTTTCTGGTAACCAGCTTGGTGGGGAAATTCCTCATTCTTTGGGCTTTTTGACTCATCTTAGTTACTTGTGAGTGTGGTGTGACAAATAGATTCAGCAATGGTGATATACTTATTACTTATTTGGCTTATTCAATGGCCTTTCTCTAATTGTTTACTTCCTAATATATTCATGCCAAGTATTTCAGGCGGCTCAGCAAAAATAAACTATCTGGACAGATTCCTCAGCTTGTTGCTAATCTCACAGGCCTTTCATTCTTGTATGCACTTTATCACAGTTTTATTGTATTTTTTCCTAAATCCTTAAATGTACATTTCATTACTGTACCATATGTTGTAGGGATTTGTCATTCAATAATCTCAGTGGGCCCACTCCAAAAATTTTAGCAAAAGGTTATAGGTGAGTTTTTCAATGGTATATGATTTTTTCCGTAATATTTGCTATGTGAATTCTAATATTCTTAATGAACAACATAAAAAGGCTTCTAATTGTACGTTCAGTTGTTGCTTGACATTTTACTTCTTTGGTGATAGTATTTCAGGAAACAATTTCCTCTGCACCTCTTCCTCTCAAATTTGTATGGGCTTTTCAAAACCAGTAAATGGTAGTGTACATTTAACCTATATCTATTAAATTAAAATACTAGTATTCAGTAGATCGAGGTGCATATAAATGATGATTCAATTGCAGATACAGGCTCATCTCAGACGAGTGGTAGTCATCACCAGAGGGTGCTTGTTGTTGTTATTGGCTTTAGTTGCACATTTGTAATATCAGTGGTGCTTCTCATCTTTTGGTTGCATTGGTACAGATCACACATTCTCTACACATCTTATGGTACGTCCTAATATGAACTTCAGTACTTCTTTTCTTCATTATGGAACATGCACATATTCCTCACTACTTTATTCCTCACTCTGGAACATGCACATTTGATATTTGAAGTGGAGCAAGATTGTGAATTTGATATTGGCCATTTGAAGAGGTTCCCCTTCCGGGAATTGCAAATTGCTACTGGAAATTTCAATGCAAAAAATATCCTAGGACAAGGTGGTTTTGGTGTAGTCTACAAAGGATGCCTTGCAAACAAAATGTTGGTGGCAGTAAAGAGGCTGAAAGATCCCAATTACACTGGAGAAGTTCAGTTTCAAACAGAAGTTGAGATGATTGGCTTGGCTGTGCATCGGAACCTCTTGCGTCTTTATGGATTTTGTATGACACCTGATGAAAGGTTGCTTGTTTATCCTTACATGCCCAATGGCAGTGTTGCCGATCGCCTGAGAGGTTTGTTTTGTATTATTCAAGTCTGTACTTGATACCACCATAATTCATGCAGGTTCTTTCTTGAATACATTTTTTCCAATATTAAATTCCCATGTCTTGAGATTTAATAGATTTTCTCTTCTCCCTTGTTCTCAAGCAGAGAATTGCCGTGAAAAGCCATCGTTGGACTGGAACCGGAGGATGCGTGTTGCTCTTGGGGCTGCGCGGGGGCTCCTATACTTGCATGAACAATGCAATCCAAAAATAATCCACAGGGATGTTAAGGCTGCAAACATTTTGTTAGATGAAAGTTTTGAAGCTGTGGTGGGGGATTTTGGTCTTGCTAAGCTCTTAGATCAAAGGGATTCACATGTAACCACTGCAGTGCGGGGTACTGTGGGGCATATTGCCCCAGAATACCTCTCAACTGGACAGTCTTCTGAAAAAACAGATGTTTTTGGATTTGGCATATTACTTTTGGAGCTCATAACAGGACACAAGGCACTGGATGCTGGAAATGCTCAGGTCCAAAAGGGAATGATCCTTGATTGGGTGAGTTGTTTCTTAAAATTCTTTGTAAGCTTACCTTTTTATATCATGCCTTTTCTGCTCCCTTGGCCTTCACATGATGATAATCTTGACTTAAGACCATATATCATGGTTTTGCCATAAGATTGCATTGAGCCTAGCTTGCTAATAATGTTGCAAAATACTGAAGCATTCTGTGTGACTTGCTCAAATTCTAGTTTCATGAAATTCATGGTTTTTATCTTCATCCAGACTTTGCATTGGCCATAAATTTTGAACAAGTAGCTGAATTCCTGCAGGTTAGAACCTTATTTGAGGAGAAGCGGCTGGAAGCGTTAGTTGATAGGGATCTTAGGGGATGTTTTGATCCAGTAGAGTTAGAAAAAGCAGTGGAGTTGTCTTTACAATGTAGTCAGTCACTTCCCACTTTGCGGCCGAAGATGTCAGAAGTTTTAAAGATTCTAGAAGGTCTGGTAGGGCTATCGGTTAGGCCAGAAGAATCACAAGGAGGGACCAACTTATATGATGAAAGAACTTGCAGTTTCTCACAAAATTATAGTGATGTTCATGAAGAACCTTCCTTTATTATTGAAGCCATTGAGCTTTCTGGACCTCGGTAACATTAGGTGTAGTCCCTTCCATTTTGCAAAGTCTACAATGTACATGAGTTTTGCATTTTATGAATATGAGCATTTTCAGGTGGAGCCTACAATTGGGATTCATTCTTGCAATCTTTTTAGTCTTCGAAGAGACGTAATACCTCCTCACGAGCTAAGGCTCTTTAGCTTATGTCAATTGTTTTATGATATGTACAATCTACAATTTTAACTGAATATTCGAAGTTAATACTACTATAATGTGGATTTGAATACCATAAATGTTGTACCAATAATAATAAAAAAGGCATAAATGTTGAAACGTGGCTTTTGGTGCTGTCATAAGTGTAATCTCTGTCAGTAGTAGTGCGGTCCAAATCTGGTAAGTTGTACTCTTTCAAAGGGAACTATCGTCGTTTCCTTTCCCCTTGACGCAGGACTCCTTCATGGCCTACCACAAAACAAATGTCAAAGAAAATAATATAGTATGATAAAATAAGTAAATCACTTATGGTCCACCACAAACAACAAATTTGATTCAGAAGATGTCAATTTATGATAAATGCAGAATGGGTATAGTGCAAAGGGGTTTGTGGCTGTAGGCATTAGAGTCAACTAGTAGTCACATGCGATTGTATTATTGCTTGTACCCCGCGCGCCAATGGTTTTGGTTTTAGTTTCACATCGCATGCCAATTAATAGCTGGATACCAATACTCAATCTAACAAAAGAGGAACTATTACAATATATGATAAATCAAAATTTGATGAAGGTTAGAAGAAGTATCATATTGATAGAAGAAATGCTTACATTTGACTTCTGGATCACCTGATCCATTTATTTTAATTACCCAATCATTTTAATCTTTAATCATATTATCACATCAACTATCACTTATCCAAATTAATAGAAAAGCACTAAGAGGTTAAAGGGGCGAAATTAAATACTCAAAATCACTTTCTCTGCAAAGCATTTGCCTTTTCGTTCATCGAAGGTTTAATACTGCATTTAAAAGAAAGCACACTAATTAAACTAGTGAACTGTATATATCAACAAAACAATTATGTCTAATGTATTAAATGATTTATAAGTAGAAGTGGATCCCCTTGCGTACATTACATATTTCTTGGCACTACCTATATTCTTAACTTCTACGTACCAATAATTGCGAATGCAGGCACCGGTTTACAAAATCCATAAAAGACCAAGAAAGAAATGACAAGTTAAATATGTTATTGTTTCTTTTTTACTCTTAAGTTTCATTTGGTAAAGTTTATTTTTAAAAGTTACTTTTAAATAAAAAATTAAAAATAACTGTTTTAAAAAATAAATAAAAAATTATTTGTTAATATTTATTTATTTTATTTAACTTAAAAATTATTTAAAATTAAAATATAATCAGATTAACCTTACTATGATTCGAAAAGAGAATATAAAAAATAAATTCTCTATAAATAAATTTGGATAATTTATTATAAAATTCTTTATTTTTAATTTTTTTTCATTAAAAATAAATAACTTTTATTTTAAAATTTTTTTAAAAATTAATATTTAACCCAATTTTTATTTAATAACTACTCATAAATTAAAAATAAACTCTACGGAACATTACCTTAATACAATTGGTTTGTGTTGGAAGTTATCACTTAATTCATAGATAATAACAGCTAGCAAATTTCGATTAAAAAAATAAAAAAACTATGAATCTGGCACTGGCATAGTTCTTCTTAATTATTTTGTTTGTTTCACTGGAACAAATATTTTGTTTATTCTACCAATGAATCGTTCTTTAATTGCGCCATCAACTCACGTAAAACAAAAACTTAAATTAATATATATATATATATATATATATATATATATATTTCATTTAGTTAACCATGACAGATATTAGTGATGATGGAACGTGAGTTTTCTTTCTGTTTTAAAATTTTTATATTTCTTATGATTTTTTAGGCTTTTCAGAACCTCCTATTGATTCTCGGTATTTTATCCTTACATTGAATTAATTTAACTTAAAAAATTAATTCATCTAATGTTAATTCTGTTGTTTTGCATTGTTTATCTTTCTGACTGATAAAAAAAAACTTGCTCTCATGTCTTTGTAGTCTGTAGATATATATCTTTTAAAACCATCGAAGTCTAACAAAAATTGTGAAGTTCAAGCTTGCCAAACTAGTAATAACAGCATAAAAAGAAAAATAAATTAACAACACATGGACACAAGAAATACACGCACCCGCACACAAGAACAAATGAACAATTAATTAACAACATACACAAATAAAGGGAACACATTAATAATAGATAATATTACTCTTCTGGCTAATAGATTAGTGGCCAGTAGTAAAACCCTGGACGAATCCAAATTGTTTTCTCCTACTTCATCACAGCCATTTTTAAGGTCCATGAAATTTCTCCTACTTCACCACAGCCATAAGAACTGACCCTCTAGTTAGAGGTTCTGATTACGGCACTAACATAGCACATCACATACACACTTCACCCCCTTGCGGTTACAACCTCCACTCACATCACAAACTATTTTGATAACATTCAATGACAAATTTCTGCATTTAATTATTAATTAATAAATAAATACTTATCCTTTGTAACATACTAGGTGGGTTTCTGTTAAAATCGAATACTTTGTAACATATAACCATAATCACTCGTATCTAACTATCTATCTTTTACTAATTAATAATAGTTGGTGGGTTTCTGTTAAAATTGTCCAATAAAGACAAAGTAACCCTTTATTTGCTTTGCTTTGTTCACCTGATGGATGCAGAAATCATAAAAAAAAAATCTTAACTGCAAAAAGTAAGTTATTACATAAATTAAATAAAAAAAATGAATCAATAGATGCTCCACTGCAGAGGATCCTGGTCCGTATACTGATCCAATTCATCTAATAATTCAATATATACTGTTTATCCCATTTCCTTTTGAATTGAAGCAAGCCACGCAGGTTTTACCTGGCGTGGGTTGGATTGAAAGTTGAAGCATATCTTACTTACTTTAGATAGTTTTAGTTTGTGGAGTTTAATATTTAGAGGTAAACCCCCATCACTTTGCGGCTATTTGGGGGCTTGTTTCTTTGGAGAGTGAGGTCATCCATCTAATAGGTGACACCCCAAGTTTCCATTTATTTTAAATTTGATTATTTGCCAGAATATCTACTCAAATCAGGAAGTGGGTCGTTGGAAGATATGCATTTTCCACCTTTCATTTGATCACATTGTTCCTCCTCTGTAATTTTTTTTTTATAAAAAAGGGACCTTTTTTTCAGGTGGGGTTTGTACTGTGGCATTGTTTGAGGTATCTTTTCAGGTTTGAGACTGAACTAATTGTTAATGGATCAAAACAGAAGCGAAGGAAGTGGTGAGGTGTTGGGTCCGCTTCACGAAGGGGAGGATGGGAATTTGAGTCATTTGATTGAAGAAGGGGTTGTAGTTGTAATTGATGCAGTAGATGGGAGCAGCTTGGGTGGAAGAGTTAGTATACGTGGAGAAGCTGGAACTTCAGGAGAGGTTGGCAAGGATTTGGGATCTGATAAGGAGGGGCTTGAGGAAGTTAAGGATCAGGACAAGCATGATCAAGAAAATATCAGTGATAATAAATTGGTTGGGGTTGATCAGGGAACTGGTTATAATTCAAACCATTTGGTTAATCATCAGGAAGTGATTGAAACTGTGGTTGTAATCGAGTCTGCTCAGACTGAGTACGTCAATGAAGATAATAGGAAATTGGAAGCAAAAGTTGATGAATCAGGGTTGAACTTGGTATCCATGAAAGCACCAGAAGGGGTGTCTGAAACTGACCAAAATTCATGTGTGATTGATATAAAGTGCAGGAGCTGCAAAAAGGTTTATGAGAATTCCGAAGGTGAAAGGATTTGTAGGATTTGCCATCTGACTTCTGTGCAACCATCGGATGAAACAACTGTTGGCACTACTAGTAGTGCTACAACTGAAGATTTGATTCAGCTTGGTTGTGCATGTAAGAATGAGCTAGGCATTGCACATGTTCATTGTGCTGAGGCGTGGTTCAAGCTTAAGGGGAACAGGTATATTGTCTTGCCAAATATCAGTTTGATTCTAGTTTGTAGATAAACATTAACAATAACATTAGTGTGCTTTTTTTTTTTTTTACATTTTGCATTGAAGCTTTCAACATTGATCATGTTCCTGACCTGATGTTGTATACCTATTTGGAATTCCTAAACATGTAGGGATTCGTAAGTTCTTGTTACTTAATTATCCAGTTTGGCACAATTCTGAAAGTAAATATTCCTCTTGCCCTTTTGTTGCTGTGTTTGTGTGCGCTGAAGTTACCTAGTTCATATGGAACATTTTATAATTTGAACAATAATATTGGAAAGGTTTTATCTTTTTGTCTTTCCATTACTTGTCACTTAAAATCTTTTGAGGTCTGTGGCCTCCTTATAAATGTTTTGATTGTGTTTTTAGATTGGAACAAGACTTTCCGATACCAATATTAGCTTTTTTTTCAAATCCTTTCCAGACTCATGCCCGGGCTTATGCTTGATTTTTCCTTCGTAATGCCCATTAATTTGAGGTCAAGCTCTTTGCATTGAATTTGCTTGTCATTGCCATTAGTGAACTGGTTAGTGTACTCACTGCTATTTGCTTTGGATTGGAACGTCTCTAGTTGGAGAACTCCTATCATCATTAATGTACTGTCAGACATATCTGTAGTAACCATCAGTCTATTTGGAGTTCCTATAGCTAATGGGGTTCTATAAGGGGTGAGTTGGACAAATGTGTCCAGACAGCCAGTGGATTTTCCTCCTTTAAGATGTAAGATTATGGGTTAGGCATAAACATGATTAGCAAATTGGTTCTAGTGTTTGTGAGTTGGGGTTAATTGACATCCATATGATTCTATCAAGTCCAGTTTGGAAACTAGCAAATTATTGAATTTGATTATGATATTCGTGTCGGATGTCGGTTGTCCCTGATATTTGAAAAAGTTCTCTTGTAACTGTCTTGGTGAAGATTCTTTTGGATCTGATGTTTCTATGTTCAGATGACATATGGGGCATGGACTAGGAAAAGTAAGTTTATACTTTTTTCACCACAAAATGAATTTTTATTTATAGCTAAACTTTTATTAGATATCATGGGGGAGTTGGGGACATATTTGTCAATCCTTCTGCTCCTAGAACAAAAATGTGAACTAGTTTTTCATTGAATAATTCTGAGGTTCCTTTTTCTAAGAGAAATATGTCCCATGTCAAGTGAGAACCATTGTGTTACAATCTACTGAATCTAGTATACCTGATCATTGTCAATCCTATTTTTGGTCTCATCTATAAAGGGCTTGTTTGGATCATCAGCTTAATTGAGCACTTATAAGAGCTTATCACATGAAAGCTTATTCATAAGTTTAGAAAGAGCTTATTTTGATCAACTACTTATTTCTCCATAAAACTTATTGAAATACAACAAAAAAAACTTTTATCCTATTAAGTGAGGTCGACTGCATGGATCATATAACATCATTGAGCTTGATTAACAGTAAAACCCAAATTGAAGAGATATTATTCACCATGAGATTCCTTTTAACAATCTCTTCAAAGCTAAAAAAAAAACCCTTATAGAAGATCATAATTGATTTTCATTTGTTCAAAAAAGTGTTTTAAAAGCTCTCTCTAATGCCCCAAGTTAACTTTTCACTGCATAATCCTAAGGTTCTTTTGTTCTATGTTATAGTTCTATTGTATGTATGGTGCCAAATATATTATTGATATTAACTACCTTTTTAAACCACAGGTTATGTGAAATATGTGGTGAGACTGCAAAAAATGTTTCGGGTGTTACTAATTATGGATTTATGGAAAAGTGGAATGAAAGAAGATTCGTTATCGAAGATGGTAACTCATCCCATAGGTTTGGTGGATGCTTGCGAGGACAGCCATTTTGTAACTTCTTGATGGCATGCCTGGTTATAGCATTTGTTCTACCATGGTTTTTTCGTGTAAATATGTTCTAGCTGGTGAGTGAATCGAGCTCTAGTATTCTTGCCTTTAGTTTTTCATACTCGCTATATATAGTGAGTGGATGATTGGTTTCTTGCATACATGCCTATGATGCATCATCGCATTTCAGTGGGATGTTAATGCTTAACCACATCTCTGAGGGTGTGTGCCATAAAGATGTGAGTGAAGGTTTCATGTAAAGAAATTACCATCTCTGGTTGCATTCTTTGGAGAGTGTATGTTGTTCTGAGGTATATACATGCACACACACACAGAAAGAGAGGGTATTTTACATTTGTGGCAATAGATCTTATATGTAAGAATTAAGTAAAGAATTTGCTACAAAACTAACTCAAAGTAAAGGTTCCTTACAATATTTTGGATTTGTTTGGCTCCATGTCCTTCTAATATAGTTTCAAGTATAATCGAGCTCAGCAAACGTTGGTTAGCTAAATTGATTCAAGTTTAGCAAATATAGTTTCAAGCAAATGAATCTGTGGAGGTAATGGCCTTCAATACCACTACTTAACTTTTACTATTACGTTCCTTGAAACAAATTAGTATTCTCGCATGTCCGTGTTTTCTCAAAACTCGTGCTTTTTTTTTCTTTTTTTTTTAAACTATTTTTATAAATTTTGTAAAATAATGATTAAAACATAACAAAATTATAAACAAGTTAAAACCATAACTACAGACATTACTTTAATGACTTTTTTTTTAAAATTTAAATATGTTTTATTGACTTTTCTTTATTATTTTTTCATCAACATATTTATTCACTGCCGACTGTTATATAAACCAAATGTACAATCTATCTATTTATATAATAGCGCATACACAAATTTAAAATATGTCAACCCAAAAGTTATAATCACAATCAAGGAGGTTTACTGTTACATTTTTAATAAAAAAAAAAATGTTTGATAGTTACACATTTCATAATGAATTCTTCTTCACATATAATCTTATAATAAATCATATGTTGTATGTTTTGAATCATCTTTTTTTTGTGTGAACACTCGAATTACAATAAGAAATTATAATTCTTATTAGAAATTGCAAGTAATATTACTCTATTATCTTATTATGTTTATATAATTTAACTGTTATTTATACTATTTCATTTTTTGTAACTTTTTTCTCATCCATAATTTGAAGATTTTTTTTTGCTGCAATTCTTTTTATACATCACACAATTTACAACAAGATTTTTTTCCTCATGTAGAATCACAAATCAGAGGAACAAGATTATCTTCCATTGTAATATCAAGTTTTTGGTGTTTTGACTGTGAATTATATATTAATTATTAATCCACTTTTTTTTTTCCATTTTCTTAATTTTTTTCTTAGACAAAATCACAAATTAAAAGAACACATACTATTCTTTTATTAAACTGAGTTTTTGACATATTTTTTGAGTGTTACATGACTTTAACATAAAAAAAAAAAGTGAAAAGCAAGTAGAGTTAGAGTTCCTTGTGATTTTCAGCACACTCTGATTTTTTTATTATTTAATTATTTCTTTTGGTTTCTATTTTCTTTTCTAATTACTCATTTTTTTCCTCTTCAAGAGTTAAGATATACATTTTATTTTTTTCAATTATTTAAGGTAACTAAATACATCAAATTCATGGTTAAGACTCAGTTGAAAAATTTTAAGAAGAACAAACATATCATTTTTGTGTACACACATGTTTGTAGCATTAATACAACATTTTATTATATGTGCGTAGAGGGGAGTATGTGGCCTATAAACATGAATGAGAATATGCAACATAAAAGAAAAATCATTTTTCCCTAAAAAAAAAAAATCATTTTTAAAGAACAATTATGTAGCATGCCATTTTTGTGTATTGATTTAATGTTATAAAAAACACTACTTAAATAAATCAATTATGCAAAGAAAATTAATAGATGGGAGAGAAATTGTTGTCAAGTGTAATATTGATTTTTCATAATGTGTGATTAAGTGTTTGATATAAGATACAAGAAAATTTAAATTATAATTTATGTTATTCAAGGAACTAATAAATAAAATAAAGTGTGTTATTAGTGTGTTATTGAATGTATAGTGGATTTTAATGATATTTAGACTTTGTTGTTATGTTAAAGGGGGTATGGTTAGATAATGTGTAGGGAAAAATAGAAAAACTCTCAAACACTTTCAATGTTTAAATGCAAAAAACTTATTGGCTTCAATTATCTCTTCATTCCCCTTCTCCTTTTCCAAGTTTATCTTCTTTCATGAGAGAAGTTGAAATCTTATTCTTAGTAGCTTGTTCTCTTCTTTCTTAGAGCTTCTTTGACTGTCATGGAGTGAATAAGCTCTTTTCCTTCCTCCTCTCACCTCTTATACACTATATAAAAAAATTTAAAAATATGAAAAATAAGAGTAATATCTTGAAAATTTTCATTTTTGAAAATTTTCAAAAATATTAAAAAGTAAAAGTAATTTCTTAAAAAAAATTAAGAGTACGGTCTTAAATACTTTAAAAACAATTAAAAATTTGAAAAAATATTAAAAATCAAGAGGATTGTCTTCAAAATTTCAAATATATGAAAAAATGTAATATCTTGATTTTTTTTAAAAAGTGAAAATTTTAAAAATTATTAAAAATAAGAGGAATGTTTTGAAAATTTAAAAACAAATGAAAATTTTTAAAATATGAAAAAACAAGAGTAATGTCTTCAAAATTTGAAAAAAGTATTTTTTTTAAAAATATATTAAAATAATAAGAGAAATGCCTTGAAAATTTAAAAAAAGAAATGAATTTCTAAATGATTAAGGGTTTGAAAAATGAAATCCTAAATGATTTAAGGTTTCCCAAATGAAACTTAAATTGATTTAGGGTTTCATAAATCAAACCTCAATAATTCATGGTTTCACAAATAAAATCCTAAATGATTTAAGGTTTCATAAAAAAAATCTTAATTATTTAGAATTTCATTAATACTAGCCTAAATTAATACCATAAATAATTAGGGTTTCGTAAATAAAAAATAAACTTAAACCCTAAATATTTATGGATTTATAAATAAAACCCTTAATTGAAATCATTAATAATTTGTGTTTCATAAATAAAACATTTCATTAAAAACCTAATCACTTAGGGTTTCTTTAATGAAACCCTAAAACTCACCCTAAATATTTAAGGTAAACAAAATCTTAAATATTTAGTGTTTCATAAATAAAATCCTAAATTGAAAACATAAATATTTAGGGTTTCATTGACTAAATTCTAAATTTCATCCTAAATGGAAACCTTAAATATTTTGGGTTTAAAAAATAATACCCTAAATATTTAGGGTTTCATAAAGGAAACATTAAATCAAAACCGTAAATATTTAGAATTTCATAAATCAAACCTTAATTATTTAAGGTTTCATTATTAGAACCATAAATTGAAACACAAAATATTTAGGGTTTTATATGAAACTCTTAAATATTTAGGGTTTTGATAAAAGAAACTCTAAATTACAATCATAAATATTTATGGTTTCATAAATGAAACCTCAACTATTTAGGGTTTCATTAATGACAACATACTTGAAACCTAAAATAATTAAAGTCTCATTAATGACATTATAAGTTGGAAAACTAAATAATAAGGGTTTCATAAATAACACCCTTAATCGAAACTCTCCAATTTTTTAGGGTTTCATTAACGAAACCTCAAAACTCACTATAAATTGAAATCCTGAATATTTAGGGTTTCGTAAATAAAATTCAAAATATTAAGGGTTTCATAAATGAAACCCTAAATTGAAAACATAAATATTTAAGGTTTCATTAATTAAATTATAAATTTCATTCTAAATTGAAACCTTAAATATATCCTAAATATTTAGGATTTCAAAATAATACCCTAATATTTACAGTTTAATAAATCAAACATTAAATCAAAACCCAAAATATATAGGTATTCATTAATGACAACCTAAATTGAAACCCTAAATAATTAAAGTTTCATTAATGACAACCTAAGTTGAAAACCTAAATAATCAGGGTTTCATAAATAAAACCATAAATCAAATCCTAATTATTTAGTGTTTCTATAATGAAATCCTAATTAATTAGGGTTTCATTAAAAAAAAACCCTAAAACACACACTAAATTGAAACCTTAAATATTTAAAGTTTCACAAATAAAATCCTAATTATTAAGGGTTTCATAAATGAAACCCTAAATTGAAAACAAAAATATTTAGGATTTCAATGAGTAATTCTAATTTTCATCATAAATTGAAACCCTAAATAAATAGGGTTTAACAAATAATACCCTAAATATTTAGGGTTTCATAAATGAAACAATAAAGCGAAACCCTAAATATTTAAGATTTTCATGAATGAATCTGTATTTATTTAGGGTTTCATTATTAAAACCATTAATTGAAACAAAATATTTAAGGTTCATAATGAAACCCCTAAATATTTAAAGTTTTGATAAATAAAACTCTAAATTGAAACCATCAATTTAGGATTTCACTAACGAAACTTCAATTATTTAGTGTTTTATTAATAACAACTGAAATTAAAACCTTAAATAATTAAAGTTTCATTAATGACAATCTAAATTAAAACCTTAAATAATTAATGTATCATATATAAAATCCTTAATCAAAACCTTAATTGTATAGGAATTCTTTCAAGAAACCTTAATTATTTTGGATTTCATTAATGAAACCCTAAAACTCACCCAAAACAAAGATCCTAAATGTTAAAGGTTTCATAAATTAAACCCTAAATTGAAAACATGAATAATTAGGATTTCATTGATTAAATTCTAAATTTATCCTAAAATGAAATCCTAAATAATTAGGGTTTAAAATATCATAACCTAAAAATATTTGCGATTTCATAAATGAAACATTAAAACAAACCTTAAATATTTAGAATTTCATTAATGAAATCCTAATTATTTAGGGATTCATTATTGGAACCATAAATTGAAACTCCAAATATTTAAGATTTTATTAAATGAATGTCTAAATTTCAATCATAAATATTTAAGATTTTTTAAACGAAACCTCAATTGTGTAGAGTTTCATTAATGTCAATTTAAATTGAAATCCTAAAGAATTAAATTTTCATTAATGATAGCCTATATTTAAACCCTAAATATTAAGGGTTTCTTAAAAATTATATCAAATATTAAGGGTTTCATAATTGAAATCCAAAATTAAACACACAAATATTTAGAGTTTCATTAATTAAATTCTAAATTTCATCCTAAATTCAAACTCTAAATATTTAGGGTTTCAAAAATAATGCCCTAGGTATTCAAGGTTTCATAAATGAAACATTAAATTGAAATCCTAAATATTTAGGGTTTCATTAATGAACCCCTAATTAATTAGGTTTTCTTTATTGGAACCATACATTAAAACAAAAAAAATATTGACGATTTGATAATGAAACCCAAAAATATTTAGAGTTTTGATAAATGAAAGTCTAAATTGCAAGCATAAATATTTAGGATTTCCTAAACGAAACATCAATTATTTAGGGTTTCATTAATGACAACCTATATTGAAACCCTTAATAATTAAATATTTATTAATGACAGCCTAAGTTGAAACCCTAAATAATTAGGGTTTCACAAATAAAACTCTTAATCAAATTCTAATTATTTAAGGTTTATTTAATGAAACTTCAAATATTTAGGGTTTCATTAAGGACACTCTAAAACTCACCCGAAATTGAAATCCTAAATATTTAGAGTTTTGTTATTAAAATCCAAAATATTAAAGGTTTGATAAATGAAATCCTAAATTCAAAACATAATATTTAGGGTTTTATAATGAAACCCTTAAATATTTAGGGTTTTGATAAATGAAACTCTAAATTGCAAGCATAAATATTTAAGGATTCATAAACGAAACATCAATTATTTAAAGTTTCATTAATGAAAAATTAAATTAAAACCCTAAATAATTAATGATAGCTTAAGTTTTTTTATCTGAAGTCTCAGTCCATTAAGGTTTTAAGAGAAGGGTTGAGAGTATCTCAACTAGGTTGGCACACTCCAAGCTCCCTATCATAAACCGAGACAGTTGTAAATATTATTTAAAAAAAAGTAAAAGTATACAAGAAAAAACGGGGGGTCAAGCCTAACCCGTGTGAGTGTATGAGAAAGTATAACACTTAAAAAGTGCTACAAGCTATACCTATAAAGGTTGCATACAATGGTATAACATAAAATCCTTAAAAACTAGTCTAGGAAGTAGGCTAAACCAAAATATGCTCGAGCTCCATGCTATGCAACAACACATCCAATGCCAACATTATGTATGTGAGAGACTTGAAAGTCTGATGTCTTGCTACCAAAAGCGGCTGCACCACCCTTGCAGCCAAAACAACTACAAAAAGCTATATATTGCATCCGTACAACAAAGTTGCAGCTGATTCAAGTAGCATGCTGCTAATACTTGGTAAAGTGTAAGCAATATTCGATCCTTATTGCATCAGTACAAAATGACAGCAAATAAAAGTTGTAGTACGAGTTTGCAGCCATCTTCTATTCAGTTCCAATCACATTGCATGGTTAATTCAACGTGAATAGAGCCAATAATGCTGCCAAGATGCAGCTGCCGCTGCATTACTGCAGCATACCAAAGATGCAGCAATAGCAGCAGCTCCATATGCTAGGTTTCCCATCCGCTGTAACTGTACCAAAAAATGGAGAAGCTGAAACCAAAATTATTGCAGCCAAAACAGCTGCAAAATACAAAGCAGTTACAGCAATCTTGCTACCATCTTTTCTCTGGCTCCAAAGCACTAAATTTCTATTGCGAAAAAATGCTGCAAAAGGAAATGCAGTAGCCAAACACAGCTCAAGTTGGCTGCAGCAGCAACCACTGATTTTAGAGAAATACAAAATTCCCTACTACGGCGAATAAGACTGCAAACATCTTAGGTGTAGTTATAGTCCATCAAAATAAACATATCCTATAGTACCACAAAAATGCAGATCTAAATACTAGCACTTCTAGACTTGATTCCATCATTTCCCCAGCCACCATGGAATTGAATGATGTTGAATGGCTTGCTGAGTGGGCTGTAGCTAGAAACCTACTCATGCGCTTTACCAAATACATTGTTATTCCAAATTCACATAACATTTAAACCAATATCAGATTATGTAATGGACCAACCATTACTGCGTAAAGGTCAGCAATGAACAGCCATGGGTCTTAGTAGCTGAGACAACTGCTGATTCCCACCAAACCAACAACAGGTAAACAATTACAATATTAAATGCAGTCAATCAGATCATCAAAACATTAAGTCCTAAACTAGCTTTACCAATAAACCAAATAGAAGATAAACTGCTAGAATAAATAGCAAGATTTTAGGATCAGCAAGAATTAAAACAGAAAGTTCAAGTAATACACAAAGATACATTAAGACAATGTTAGAGACAGGTTTACCAATATCTTTAGTATTCCAAAAAATGAAATTCACATATGACTGATAAGAAGTAGAACCATAAATTCCAACAAATACTTAAAGCAATCAAGTCAGTAGTTATGAAAACACCATAAAGAAGGCAATGGGCTATTATTAACAGAGGTTAGTTCAAAATTCAAAGCAGGAATATAAGGTAATGCAAAACAATTTAGTTTTGAAAAGAAGACTTACTTTTGCGAAAATTATACCTTCTAACCACCGCAACTTGCTTGTTGAAACCCTAAATAATTAGGGTTTCAAAAATAAAACCCTTAATCAAATCCTAAATTTTAGGGCTTCTTTAATGAAATCCCAATTTTTAAGGTTTCATTAATGACACCTTGAAACTCACTTGAAATTTAAACCCTAAATATTTGGATTTTTGTAAATAAAATCCAAAATATTAAAAGTTTCTTAAATATAACCCTAAATTGAAAACATAAATATTCCAGGTTTCATTAATTAAATTTTAACATTAATCCTAAACTAAAACCCTAAATATTTAAGGTTTAAAATATAAAGTCCTAAATATTTAGGGTTTCATAAATGAAACATTAAACAAAACCTTGAATAGTTAGGGTTTCATTAATAAAATCTTAATTATTTAGGGTTTCATTATTGAAACCGTAAATTGAAACTCAAAATATTTATGGTTTCATAATGAAACCCCTAATGTTTAGGATTTTAACAAATGAAACTCTAAATTGCAACAATAAATATTTAAGGTTTCATAAACGAAACATAAATTATTAGGGTTTCATTAATGACAGCCTAACTTGAAACCACAAATAATCAGCGTTTCATAAATAAAACGTTATATCGAAACCCTAATTATTTAGAATTTTATTAACGAAGCCCAAAACTTGCCCTAAATATTAGAGTTTCTTAAATAAAATCCTAAATATTAAGGATTTCATAAATTAAACCTTAAATTGAAAAAATAAATATTCAGGGTTTCATTGATTAAATTTTAAATTTTATCCTAAAATAAAACCCTAAATATTTAGGGTTTTATTATTGCAACCAATAATTGAGTCACAAAAAGGTTTCATAAAAAAACCCTAAATATTTTGAGTTTTGATAAATGAAACTCTATATTGCAACCATAAATTAGGGTTTCATCAATGATAACCTAAATTAAAACCCTAAATAACTAAAGTTTCATCAATGACAATCCAAATTGAACCCCTAAATAGTTAAGGTTTCATATATAAAACCCTTAATCGATCCTTAATTATTTTGGGTTTCTTTCTAAAAACCATAATTATTTAAGATTGCATTATGAAACCCTAAAACTTGCCATAAATTAAAATCTTAAATACTTAGGGTTTAGTAAATTAAATCCTAAATATTAAGGGTTTCATAAATTAAACCCACCTCAAATTGAAAATATAAATATGTAGGGTTTCATTGATTAAATTATAAATTTAATACTAAATTGAAACTCTAAATATGTAGGGTTTAAACTATAATACCTTAAATATTTAGGGTTGCTTAAATGAAATATTAACGAAACCTTAAATATTTAGGGTTTCATTAATGAAACCCTAATTATTTATAGTTTCATTATTGGAACCATTAATTGAAATCAAAATATTTCGGGTTTCGTAAATAAAATCTTAAATATTAAGGTTTTCATATATGAATCCCTAAATTGAAAACATAAATATTTAGGATTTCATAAATAAAACATTAAATCAAAACCTTAAATATTTAGAATTTGTATTAATGAAACACTATTTGTTTAGGATTTCATTATTGGAACCATTAATTGAAACAAAATATTTAAGGTTTCATAATGAAACTCTAAATTACAACCATAAATTTAGGATTTTATTAACGAAAATCAATTATTTGGTGTTTCATTAATGACAACTTAAATTGAAACCCTAAATTATTCAAGTTTCATTAATGATAGATTAAATTGAAACCCTAAATAATTAAGGTTTCATATAGAAAATGATTAATCAAAATCCTAATTATTTATGGTTTCTTTCAAGAAACCCTAATTATTTAGGATTTCATTAATGAAACCCTAAAACTTACTTTAAATTAAAATCCTAAATATTTATGATTTTGTAAATAAAATCCTAAATAATTAAGGTTTCACAAATTAAACACTAAATTGAAAACATAAATATTTAGGGTTTCATTGATTAAATTCTAAATTTCATCCTAAATTTAAACCCTAAATATTTAAAGTTTAAAATATAATACCTTAAATATTTTGGGTTTCATAAATGAAACATTAAACGAAATCCTAATTATTTAGGTTTTCATTATTAGAACCATAAATTGAAACTCAAAATATTTAAGGTTTTATTAAATGAATCTTTAAATTGTAACCATAAATGTTTAGGGTTTTGTAAACAAAATCGTAATTATTTAGGGTTTCATTAATGATAGTCTAACTTGAAACCTTAAATAATTAAAGTTTCATTAATGACAACTTAAATTGAAACCCTAAATATTAAGGGTTTCATTAATTAAACCATAAAATGAAAACATAAATATTTAGGATTTCATTGATTTAATTCTAAATTTTATCTTAAATCGAAATCTTAAATATTTAAGGTTCAAAAAATAATACCCTAAACATTTAGGATTTCATAAATGAAACATTAAATTAAAAATCTAAATATTTAGGATTTCATTAATGAAACCTTTATTATCTAGGATTTCATTATTCAAACCATAAATTGAAACACAAAATATTTAGGATTTTAATAAATGAAACTCTAAATTGCAACGATAAATAATTATTTTTTCATTAATCATAACCTAAATTGAAACCCTAAATAATGAGGGTTTCATAAATATAACTATAAATTTAAATGCTAACTATTTAGGGATTCATAAATAAAACCCTTAATTGAAACCATTAATAATTTGTATTTCATAAATGAAACACTAAATTGAAACCCTAATTATTTAGGGTTTCTTTAATTACTTAGGGTTTCATTAAAGAAACCCTCAAACTCACCCTAAATTGAAACCTTAAATAGTTAAGGTATCGTAAACGAAATCCTAAATATTTAGGGTTTCATAAATGAAGCCTTAAATTCAAAACAAAAATATTTAGGGTTTCATTGATCAAATCCTAAATTCAAACACTAAATATTTAGGAATTCAAAAATAATACCCTAAATATTTAGGGTTTCATAAAGAAACCATTAAATATTTAAGGTTTAGATAAATAAAACCCTAAATTGAAACCATAAATATTTTTTGTTTCATAAATGATACATCAATTATTTTGGGTTTCATTAATGATAACTTAAATTGAATCTTTAAATAATTAAAATTTCATTATTAACAACCTAAATTGAAACCCTAAATAATTAGGGTTTCATAAATTAAACCCTTAATCAAAACCTTAATTATTTAGGGTTTCATTAATGAAACCTCAAAACTCACCCTAAATTAAAACCCTAAAAATTTAGGGCTTAAATAAAATCATAAATATTAAAGGTTTCATAAATGAAACCTTAAATAGAAAGTATAAATATTTATGGATTCATTGATTAAATTCTATATTTCACCCTAAATATTTAGGGTTTCAATTTAGGCTATCATTAATGTAACCCTAAATAAATGAGGTTTCTCTTCTGAAACCCTAACTATTTATGGTTGCAATTTAGTGTTTCATTTTTCAAAACCCTAAGTATTTTGAGGTTTGTGAAATCCTAAATATTTTAAGTTATATTAACTAAACCATAAATTAAACCCTAAATTGAAACCATAAATATTTATGATTACTTTAATTAAATCATAAATTTCATCATAAATTGAAAAGTTAAATATTTAGGGTTTCATATATAAAATGAAACACTAAATATTTAGGATTTCATAAATAAAGTCTTAAATACATAGGATTTCATAAATGTAACATTAAATTGAAACCTTAAATATTTAGTGTTTCATGAATGGAACCCAAAATTATAAACTTAAATATTTAGGATTTCATAAATAAACCCAAAAATATTTAGGATTTTGATAAATGAAACCGTAAATTGAAGCTATAAATATTTATTATTTTATAAACGAAACCTCAATTATTTAGGATTTTTTTAATGAAATCCTAAATTTCACAATAAATTTAAAGACTAAATAATTAGGGTTCTATTTTTAAAACCTTAAATATTTATGATTTTGTTAATGAAATCCTAAATATTTATTTAAGATTTTATTAATAAAACACCAAATTGAAACTGTAAGAATTATGGGTTTAATAAATGAAAGTGTAAATCGAAACCCTAAATATTTAGGGTTTCATTAATAAAACTCTATTTATTCAAGGTTTTATGAATGAAACCTCAATTATATAGGGTTTCATTAATAAAATTCAAATATTTAGGGTTTGATTAATGAAATATGTTAGAACTAAGATATTTGATGATGTATGACCCCTAATACCTTGATAGGTTTTGATGATAACAAATGTAATAATATTTAATCAATTGATGATTTTAGACTAAGTGATTTCAGGAAATCAAAGTAAAAACAGACAATGGTAAATTCTCTCAACTTAAAACCTATGCTCTAATTGTCTGATAACTTATAATGGTTAAATCTAGCACTGGAATTGTTTATAAACAGACTAAAATAAGCTCTTAACGGATCATGCAAAGTTTTCAAGCCAGACGATGTCTAATGCCAAGCCAGACGATGTCTAAGACCAAGCCAGACAAGATTTGATGCTAAGTCAAACGGTGTCTGATGCTAAGCCAGACGATGTCTGAAGCTGAGCCAGACGATGTCTAAGGTTAGAACATACCATGTCTTTTCAGAATGTGTTTGTTAAGTCATACGCTGTTTGTGCACGAACAAACCATACTTAATCAAGACCAGACTATGTCTGTTAAGCCAGACTTTGTCTGTGCAAGAACAGAACATAATCTGTCATATGTGCTTTATAATTAATTCTTTACTCAAATAAAGGCATTGCTGTAACAAAAAGAAAGGGAAATACCTTTTGACATTACTTTCTTTGATTCCTCGTATTGTTTGTATGTCTCATATTAGGTGAAGTGTGTGGATACAGTTAAAAGACAAATCAACATCGAGATGCACACCTTATGCTAAAAGCTAAGTAGGACAGAGATAGAAACTTGCTCTTATCACATCAAGCACAGTTAAAACTACTTCAACACTCTACTGTCTCTCAGATACAACAAAAAGAAGTCTTTTCCAACGTTCAAATTCATAAAGCTCACTTTATAAGAATGCCTCCATGCAATAAGAAGACTAATGAACTAGAATAGAATAACTCAAATCAATCTAAACAGCAAGAGAAAACACTCTGAGAAAAGGTCTTGAATACGAGCTGAGAGAAAAAGAGAATATCTATCATCTACAAGTTCACACAGATTCAATATTTGTTTATATCCTCTCTTTAAGAGTTATCTGAATCTTATACATATTTGTATAGAAAGTCAGGAGTGGCTTAGTAATAAAAGAATACTTGGGAAGTATAATTTCAAAGGGAGATTCATACTTGTAACTAGAAGTGGTTTAGAATAGTTGTAGCTAAGAGTGACATAAAGAATACTTGTAGCCAGAAGTGGCAGTGAAGAATACTTGTTTTGTAATCAGTTGATTATAGTGGAACTGTTTAACAATTGTTAAAGGAGAACTGGACGTAGTTCAGGTTGGGTGAACCAATATAAAAGCAAGCTCTCATCTGTTGTCTTGTGATTATATATATTTATCTTGCTCACTGTACTCTTTTGAAAAGACTTTCTAAGCTTTGCCTTGCAAGGATATATTTGCTTATTTAAACTAATATATATCTAAGAAGACAACTTGTGAACTAATAGTATTTACAAAAAAGTTTTAAATCTACTATTCAACCCTCCCTTCTAGTGTGTTCTTGTGTATTTCAAAATACTAAATTTCATCTTAAATATTTAGGATTTCATAAATGAAATTATAAATCGAAATCTTAAATATTTAAGGTTTCATAAATAAAATAAAAAAAAACAACGAAAATTTCTTGAAAATTTAACAAATTTGAAAAAACAAGAGTAATAATTTTAAATTGTGAAAAACATAAAAAAAACTAAAATATAAAAAAAAAAAACAAGTGTAATGTATCGAAATTTAAAAAAATAAAAACTTAAAATAGGATAAAAACAAGAGTATGAAAAATAAGAATAATATCTTGAAAATTCAAAAAAAATGAAAAATTTAAATAATATGAACAAACAAGAGTAATGCTTAGAAAATTTTGAAATAAATTGATAAAAAAAAACAAGAATAATGTCTTCAAAAATTTGAAAAAAAAATGAATAATTTAACAAATATTAATAAAAATAAGAGGAATGTGTTGAAAATATGAAAAAGAAGACTAGAATTTAAAAATTATGAAAAAAAAGAAGTAATGTCTTAAAAATTTTAAAAAATATATATAAAATTTTAAAAATATATGAAAAAACAAGAATAATTAATTGAAGTTTTAAAAAAAATAATTAAAAAACAAGAAGAATGTAAATTTGAAGAATAATTATATAGCATATCATTTTTATATATTATGTTGTTACAATTAATATTAAATACTTATAAAAATGTCAGTTATATATAATAATTAAGTTATACGTAGCATAATTGAATATTTATAAACATATTTAATTAGTAGTAATATGTATTAATTATAATTAAAATGTTAGTTATAAAAATTAATAAATATTGTATAATTATCATTAATGATTAGCAACATAAAAACTATTTTTAATTTGGTCAAAACTATAATGCTTGCACAATTTATATTGGGTGACTGATTAGATTGAAAAACATTTAATTAATAATTATATATTATTAATTTATAATTAATAGGGACCAAATGTAGAATTTGATCATTTATTAGATATCAAACATATAAACTTACAAAATATTATGTTTTTAAAAATTGTAAAAGTTTCATATTTTTTATTTTAAATTTTTTTGGAAAAAATTAATATGTAATATCAATGTAACTTTAATTTATTAATCAAACTTTATCAAATTAAATTTTTGTCCAAATTTTTTTTTTTTTGGACAAAAGTTCCTTTTATAATTTTAAATTATAATTGTATTAGATAATTTTTTTAAGGCTTAAATATGTTTTTAATTTCTTTGAGTCATTTTTTTTATTTAGGTCCATTGAATTTAAATTTGTATTTTTTAGTCAATTTTTTTAAATATTATTTTTAGTTTTATTGATTAATTATTATCAATTTGAATGTATAATTTATGGTAATTTTTTTTTTATTAAATGAGAGATGAAAAATAATGTTTTTTTTTATAAATTAAAAGACTAAAAAAATTTGGGACACAACAAACAAAATAACATAAATTATAAAATCAAAAATATATTCAAGTTAATTTTTAATTCCTAAATTTCAAAACAAATATTTTATCTTTATTTTCTTTGATAGCTTAATGCGATATTTAATGATTTATTTATTTTAATTTCTTAAAATATATATATATATATATATAAACCTCGCGTTAAAATCTAGTTTATCACTGACGTCTAGGTGAGAGAGATAGAAAATGAGACATCACCCAATACCAAGTTACCAACTGCTGTTAAAGCATAAAACAAATGACAAACCATAAAAAAGTCAACAAAGCTTAAATGCTAAAAGGCAAGAGCTTAAAACATTTCAAAATATTATCAGCGACACAGGAGACAGGACAATGTTGTTGACAACGGCGAAAAGCATAACGAACTTCAGCACCCACTCAACTTGTAACTGTCATACAAGTGAAGCCAACTATGCCAAACCTCGGAATTGTTTCATCTTATTCAGACAATCTGCTAGAAATTGCTTGATATCTTTGAATTTGGATGTTCCTCGTAGCACTAGGGTCGGTGCCTTTGCCATGTTGGATGAAAACGCCAAAATTTGCAAATTCTGCGAGGTGGGTGATCTCAGAAATGCCGTGGAATTGCTCAGAATGTCCCAAAAATCCGAGCTTGACTTGAACACTTACTCTTCTATCTTGCAGCTCTGTGCTGAGCACAAGTGTTTGCAAGAGGGTAAGATGGTTCATTCAATTATCTCCTCCAATGGCATACCCATCGAAGGGGTTTTGGGTGCAAAACTAGTATTCATGTATGTGAGTTGTGGAGCTTTAAGAAAAGGGAGACGGATATTTGATCATATTCTCAGTGATAATAAGGTTTTTCTGTGGAATCTTATGATGTCTGAATACGCAAAGATTGGTGATTATCGTGAAAGTATATATCTTTTTAAGAAAATGCAGAAACTGGAAATCGCAGGGAATTCTTACACGTTTTCATGTATCTTGAAGTGTTTTGCTAGTTTGGGAAGGGTAGGAGAGTGTAAAAGAATCCATGGGTATGTTTATAAACTGGGCTTTGGTTGTTATAATACTGTTGTTAACTCTCTAATATCGGCTTGCTTCAAAAGTGGAGAAGTTGACGGTGCACACAAGTTGTTCGATGAATTGGGTGATAGAGATGTTGTGTCCTGGAATTCTATGATAAGTGGGTGTGTGATGAATGGTTTTTCCCACATTGCACTTGAGTTTTTCGTTCAGATGCTCATTTTGAGGGTTGGTGTGGATTTGGCTACCTTGGTTAATGCTCTTGCGGCCTGTGCAAATGTTGGTAGTCTTTCACTGGGGAGAGCACTTCATGCGCATGGAATGAAAGCTTGTTTTAGTAGGGAAGTTATGTTTAACAATACCTTGCTAGACATGTATTCAAAATGTGGTAATTTAAATGACGCAATTCAAGCTTTTGAGAAGATGGGTCAAAAGACTGTTGTCTCTTGGACTTCATTAATTGCTGCTTATGTAAGAGAAGGTCTATATGATGACGCAATAAGGTTATTCTGTGAAATGGAAAGCAAAGGGATTAGTCCAGATGTTTATTCCATGACTAGTGTCCTTCATGCTTGTGCTTGTAGCAACTCATTGGACAAAGGCAGAGATGTACACAATTACTTTTTCAAGAAAAACGTGGCCTTAAGCTTGCCTGTGTCTAATGCTCTCATGGATATGTATGCAAAGTGTGGAAGCATGGAAGAAGCTTATTTAGTCTTCTCTCAAATTCCAGTTAAGGACATTGTCTCATGGAATACCATGATTGGAGGTTATTCAAAAAACTCTCTTCCTAATGAAGCTCTTAAACTTTTTGCTGAGATGCAAAAAGAATCAAGACCTGATGGCATTACAATGGCTTGCGTTCTTCCAGCTTGTGGAAGCCTAGCTGCTCTAGAGATGGGCAGAGGGATACATGGGTGTATATTGAGAAATGGGTACTCATCAGAGTTGCATGTAGCCAATGCACTTATTGATATGTATGTAAAGTGCGGGTCTCTAGTTCATGCACGATTGCTCTTTGATATGATTCCCAAGAAGGATTTGATCACTTGGACTGTTATGATCTCTGGGTATGGCATGCATGGGTTTGGAAAGAAAGCAATCGCCACTTTCCAAAAGATGAGGATTGCAGGTATTAAGCCTGATGAGATTACCTTCACTTCCATACTTTATGCTTGCAGTCATTCTGGATTACTGAATGAGGGGTGGGAATTTTTTAATTCCATGATAAGTGAATGCAACATGGAGCCCAAGTTAGAGCACTATGCTTGCATGGTAGATCTCCTTGCCCGCACTGGGAATCTTTCAAAGGCCTACAACTTCATTGAGACAATGCCAATTAAACTAGATGCTACAGTTTGGGGTGCCTTGCTTTGTGGGTGCAGGATCCATCATGATGTGGAGCTAGCTGAAAAAGTGGCAGAGCATGTTTTTGAGCTAGAGCCAGACAACACAGGATACTATGTACTTCTGGCCAACATCTATGCAGAAGCAGAAAAGTGGGAAGAAGTAAAGAAGTTACGAGAGTGGATTGGTAAGCGGGGACTAAAAAAGAGTCCAGGCTGTAGTTGGATAGAAGTCCAAGGAAAATTTACCACCTTTGTTTCTGCAGATACTGCACACCCTCAAGCCAAAATTATAGTCTCATTGCTGAACAATTTGAGAATAAAAATGAAGAATGAAGGTTACTCTCCTAAGATGAGGTATGCATTGATTAATGCAGATGACAGGGAGAAGGAAGTAGCTTTGTGTGGGCACAGTGAGAAGTTAGCTATGGCTTTTGGTATATTAAATTTGCCGCCTGGGAGGACTATTAGGGTCACCAAGAATCTACGAGTATGTGATGATTGTCACGAGACGGTAAAGTTCATGTCCAAGACAAGCAGAAGAGAAATTATCTTGAGAGATTCAAATCGGTTTCACCATTTCAAGGATGGTTTCTGTTCTTGCAGAGATTTCTGGTAAATAAATCGTTGGAGAAATTCAATTGAGGGAAAGTCATAGTGAGACCAACGAAGGTGATGCTTATAAATCCTGTCCTCATGTGGGGACATGTTTTTGTCTTCATACATACTGATTTGCAAAGTTAGGACAGAGTTGCTAATGCTGTTGGATATTGACAACCACGTCCATCACACATGTAACGATTTGTTTTTAAGGGGAAAAAAATATAATAATTAATAAAGGAACTGCATGAGTGCAGCCAAAAAATTAAATGAAACAATTGTATTTTCAAAGCTAGCTAGCAGCACCAAGTAATTGTAATCACAACAAAGTCCAGATGATCAGAGAAACAAGTTTCTCACCTTACCCTATTTTGTTGAAGATTATAATTCTAAAAACAATGTGAAATTGTGAACTAATAATTGGTTATCACAGACACAAACAAAAGGCATTATAATTGCAAGATGGGTCACATGGCATGTAGTAAAAAAAAAAAAAAATACTAATCTGACTTGTGATGAATAATGGATTTAACAGTCCATTTTAGTATTTAGCATCTAATGTAACGTGGAAAGTGAACCTGTGTGGAAGTTTATTTATTTACTTAAATCATGGTAGCTCTAACAACTCATAACCAACCACCTAACAGTAGCACAGACCATAAAACTGAACCAGAGTTAGACATCCACAATCATACATTTATCATGCCAATACTCTGCAATCTGCATATATGCCAATACTACGAGATGTCAAATATTCTCATATATAACATAAATGAGTAATTTGTTAGAAAGGAGTTAGTGTACTCACCCTCTTTTTTCTTGTATAATAAAGTGTACATAAACGTGAGTTTGTTTTTACATCTCCTACTTTATACCAATGTTTTCAACTAGATTGTTTGCATACAAGTGTAGTTCTAGCACGTTAGGAAGGCCATATCCCTTATCCAATGGAATGAAAGAGTACCCGGAAAATTTTGTGCAAGATTCTAACCAGTATCGTATGTTGAAATATTTTGAAGGAATGTACAACGTAGAAAGCAACGTGCATACATTAATATTTCTTCTTATCCATAAGAATCCGAACATAATATTATAAAGAATTTACATCACTTACACGTTTTATTCAATCAATTGAATTAAACTTATTGAATTAGACTTATTCTATGGTGTATATGAATGAATATGCATAGCAAACATGCAAATTCAATTTTGTTTATAAGACCTAAACAAATATATTTGAAAGTTTATGAGATCATTTCTATAGGTGAGAATCAAATCTAAATATGGAAAAAAAAGAAAGAAGATCTTAAAATGAGAATTTATATGTCTTTGTTTAAGAAAGAAAAAGAAGATAAAAATGATACAAAATTTTCCTTTATTTTTATTTTTTAATCTGTAAGAATCCAACATTTACAACAAGCATACTGCTCATGGAAATTATTTCACTCTTTCCTTTTTAAGCCAATTAAATGCATTGTTTATTTAAGACAATAAAATACATATTTCATTATTATTAAGCTATTTGCAAATTTAGACAAACAATAAATATGCAATTAAGGTGTGGGTGAAAATATCATAACTTCAAAATTGTTGGCAACAAATTATATAAATATTGAAGCATGGTTGACTGTCCGATGTCACCTGGTAAAGTATACAGGTCCTTTGTCGAAACTATTGAAAACCAGTTCTAAACAGTTGTCATCTTAGCAGAATGATAATTTAATTCCAGCTCTTCTAAATTTTATTTTTATTTTTATTTTATTCCTTTTAATAAAATAAAAAAAATAACAAAAGCCAAACTCAACCACGTGGTAAGCGTGTGCTGATGGTACCTGATAAGCGGTTATAGTTTTGTTAAAGTGAAGACAGGTTGGAAAATGTTGGTGGAATGGTCCTTAAATTTGGAACGAGCAAATCTATCTAGGTACTCTAAGTCTAAGATTGACAAGTTGGATATAAATGGCAGTAAAATTATTACGACTAATAGTCAAATCAATCCCTACCGTGACTCCCCAAATAAAATCGTAGTGGCTCAAATCAAGCAACTTCAGTCGATGCAACAGAAATAACTCAGGAGGCAATTGACAATACAATTTGACCAACTATTAAGCATATGATGGGGACCTATTGTAATGGAGGAGGATTGCACATTCATCCTTCCTTTTTTGTGTTTTCTCAACTCATATCTACGTAAAGTAGTAATCCAGTGAGGGAAAAAAAAATGATACGTAACCACCCAAAAAAAATAAAAAACAAAACCTACAAAGCTCTTTGGTATAAAGGATGGGGTAATCCTGTCCTAGTCCTAATTAAGCCAAAACAAGTTTTTTCTCTTGTGCATGATGCTTGACATGGTAAGTTAGGACAATATTGACAACCACCTTTCGTGACATAGATAACAATATTGTTTTGAAAATATGATTATAAATGCAAATCAGAGGTACCAAACCAATATATTGAAATGAATAAATAAAATAATTTACAAAGCAAGCAGGTCAGTCACACAAGTTTCTAACTTTAATAACTTCTCAACTCGTGGAGCTCACACAACTACATAAACAAATAATCACTTATGACACATACAGAAAGGTAATGGATACTGGATAAAGGATCACATCACACAGCCTAATGCCTATGTTGAAAAAAAAAAAAATACTAAGCTGGCATATGAATGAATGAATGAATGAATAATGGATTAGCAGCAGTCGTTTTAGTACTATTCACTATTTAGCATCCAACCTAACTTGGAAAAGGAATTTGTGTGGAAATCAAGTAGGACAGACAGCTCACATCCAACCATTTAACAGTAACACAGACCCAAAATATAGGACCAGAGCCAGATATCCACAATCATACATACAATACAATATTATTTTCCAGTTTGCAAATCATATATATCACCAACCTATATATCTTACTTGAGCTGCTGTCCCTCTCTCCTAAAGTCTTAGTCAAGCTAAACAAAATTTTATCCCCAAGTTGTGCCCACAAATAATAGAGCATCATTATTTTAGCCTCATGCGCAATAACCTGAAATAAGTGTCATACCATCCACCCAGCTATTTAACTAAGTTCACAAATTTTGACCCCCAACCTCAACCATGAATCCTATGTACTTATGAACTAAGAATCTAGCTAGAAAGCAAATAAACACAAACAAATTCCAGCTAATTTAGTAAAAAGCAAGCAGACATTAATGCAACAAAGAAATGAAAAGGCCAATTATTAAAGTCAGCAAAGAGCACGTTATGAATAACAAACGCTTATAGCACAAGTAACATAAAAACTTCGAGATACCACATTCACATGCACCACCTCCACCTTTTACTCCAAACAACGAATAAAACGGTGTCAAAATTAAAAACTAGCATCCCGTGATAAACTCATTGCACTGCACATGCAATTGATTAAATGTCTCTCCTTTCTCAATTTTCCCCACCAAAATATAGCAATTCCTTTTTTTTTTTCCAATTTTGTTTCGACAGTTACATATTCATTCTCTTTTTTCCTTTCCCTGAACCTACCCTGTAAGTGTAATGTAAACCAGTATTGTATAATAATTAATTAAGAATAATAAATAAATAAACATATCAAACAAGCTGCACTGCACTCAACCGAAATTATGAATTTTCCTAATCTAAAAACCCGGAACCAACCAAAAATTTGGTCTAACGACAACATTTGGAGCAGAGGATTAAGAAAACAATGAGAAAGACAATGGAAGAGAGCGCAATGGCGACGCCGAGAACAAACTTGTTAGGGCCATGATGATGCTCCTTCTTGTGCTTACTTCCTTCCTCATCACCGTCATCGTAATCATCGTCGCTGCTATCATCGGCGGAAGAATCCTTGGACGGCGGAGACACCGGCATTCCGAACTTGTCACAAGGCGAGATCCCAAGCTTCAACTTGGAAGACACCACGGAGTGGTTATAGCAGAGGTTGCTGTTGCCACCAACCTTGAACACCTCCAAACGCTTAATAAAAGTGAGGTTAAAAGGCACAACCCCGTGGAAATTGTTGTTGGCGAGATTCAAGTGCTTGAGAGACTTCATTTGAGAAATGAACTTGGGGATAGTGCCGTTGAGCTGGTTTGAGCTGAGATCCATGTGAAGTAAGACTGGGAGAGCAGAAATAGAATCGGGAATGGAACCGGAGAAAGAGTTGGAGGCTAAGGAGAGGTTTTGGAGTGAAATAAGGTCTCCGATGGATGGAGGGATTTCTCCGGAGAGGGAGTTAGAGGAGAGGTTGAGGAGTTGGAGGCTGTCGAGAATGGTGATGGAGGGTGGGATGGTGCCTTTGAGGCGGTTGTTGGAGAAATCGAGGTGAGTGAGGTTGGAGTGGAGGTGGCCGGGGAGGGATCCGGAGAGGTTGGCGTTGGAGATAGTGAGGGTTTTGAGCTTTGACATGTGGGCGAGGATGACGAAGGGGCCGGAGGCTTTGACGTTAACGTCGGAGACTGTGAGATCGGTAAGGTTCTGGAGGTTGGAGAGCCATACGCCGGAGAGCTTGCGAAGGCTGTTGACGCAGGTGAAAGATGTGAGGGAGAAGGCGAGTTCGGCGGGGAGGCGAATGGGGGCGATGGGGCAGTTGAGGAGGGAGAGGGTGTGGAGTGTGGAGAGGGATTTCAGGGCGGTGAAGGAGAGGGAGAGGAAGGAGGAGCAGTTCGCCAGACGGAGGGAGATGAGGTGGCGGAAGGGCTTTCCGGCGTCGCAGATGGTGGCATTGTGGAAGGAGGGCTGGGTGCAAGGGTCCTTTGAGGTGGGGATGTTCAGGGATTCTAGGGCTATTACTTGTTTTGGGTCCAGACTACCACTACTACTACTACTACTACTACTACTGGGGGGAGATGATGTGGGGGATGGAGATGGAGGCTGAGGCTGAGGGATGGACACAGATTTCACAATGGTGGGAGAGAGAAGGAGAATGAGAATGATAACAAGTGGGAGTGCTAATGATCTCATGGCTCAGTTCAGTGTTGTTGTTGTTCAGGAACGCATGGATGTTATGTTATGTGGTGTGGGAACTGGGAAAGAAAAAGGAGAGAAATGGAGTTGGGACTGTGTTTTGTTTTTGATGCCTTTGATTTCGAGGATATTTACAGAATTGCACCTGTCATTTCAGTGTTTTTATTTTAAGGAACAACGGTCAAGATGGGTAAACTAAAACGCTCTCTCTGTCCGTTTCCGTTTTTAAATAACTCGACAGAAATGAAATACTGTATTAAACAATGCGAAATGGGACGTGGCTGCCCACGTTGGGATATTTTTCTCTCTTTTTTTTGTTTTTTAAGTATTTCTTTCTATAATTTGTTGATTCTTGGTTGTCTAGCGTGATAACTGATAAGTTGTGAAACATTCAGAAAATGGAGCTGGAGGTATCTTATTCTTATGCATCTTCCGTGATTGGATTTGATTGTTAAGGAGAATTAATTGTTTTTATTACAAGTTTTCTTATTTAATTTTTAATGATGTTTTTTCTTAAATGTACAACAATTTAATTCGAATAAACACTTACTAACATGCACACCTCATTGCCTAGTGGTGGTTCATAGGTTCAAAAGACACTTGCTAGTTGCTAGGGACGGGAATGGGCAACAATCACTTATCATGCATGCCAATAATTTTAGCGGCCTTTCATAAAATATAATTTTATTCTTTCTTTTTCTAACTAAGGATATTTCCAGTTAGGCGTTGGAGACTAATCTTTTGAGATATAATAAAGATTTATTTAAGAGTGTAACTTTTTTTTTTTAACAAGCTAGTATTACTTCATATTTTTTTTCCTTTCAAGAAATTTAGACAATTGGAAGTGAATTAAAATTCATTTGATGTAGAAACAATTTGATTCTATTTGCAAGATTATCTAAAAAGTCATAAATGTAAATAAACTTTTAAACGATAAGATATATGATTGATTTGTTTAAGCTTCACTTATTTTAATAAAATAAATAATTATTTGAATTTTTTTAATGTTTATTTAAATAATTTTTACTTAAAATAAATTATTATTTTTTATTTAAAGAAGTTAATCTTATTAACTTATAAAATAATCAGATAATCACTTATTATAATCTTAAATACACTTACGATAAAGTAAAAATTTGTATAGCTGTAACTAGTTACATATTTGGATTCTGGTTTATAAAAGAGGAAACATGTGAATTATGTATAAAAAGTGTAAAAACTAAATGCATATTTGGATTGACCTTATGAACCTTTGGACGCGCATCCACCTGAAGCAATGAAAATAACTACCGTACGTTCAAGATGTCACCCCCAAGCACTTGTAAGATTTGTTGCTTCCCATTTTACTTGAAAAATAATATCTCTACCATGATATCAAACATGCTATAGACGTGAGTTATCTACTATCTATCTAATTTATATCACTTTTTTTATTTTACAATTATTAATTATACAAAAGTGTAAATCCTTATTTATTTATTAAAATTTCCACTGTTAATTCACTTTTAAGGATTAATGCTGATGTTCTGCAGCATTGGAAGAGTCGTGGGATTCTTCAGCTCTTCCCTACATGGGGTTATCCTAGACTCTTTTTAGTTCTTCCGGTTGGTATCTTTACACTATTAGCTTTACTTTTTAACATCATTTTTTTTTTTTGCGATTGATAATTTGATTTGGTTATCATGTCAACGACAAAGGATTTCACTTTCAACAAGCAAGCAACATGAAAAGGACAAAGCTAGAGAAAGAAGAAGCAATGGGTTGTTATATACTGTAGGCTTTTCAAGAAACCTTACAAACTACTTTCAATGTTGTTAGAGTATGACATCCTTGTAATTTGATGTTTTGCTGTCTATTATGTACAAATGAATATAGCGTGCATAAACAAAAAATTTGCTCATAAATCCAAAATAGGAATTAGATTTAGACTTCAGAGCATCCATTTTTATGGTACTTATTTTTCAATTTCTTTTTCGAAAATCGCGAGCCGATCTTACGTATTGGGTTCAGGCAAGAATTTCTTTTTCAATTAAGTAATTTAGTTTTTCTTCATTAATTGTGATAATGTAAGATGACCGGATAAATTTAACTCAAACTGGATAAGAAAGGCAAATAGGATGTGGGAAATGTTTATTATAAGTACTAGACTAGATTTTGTTTAAATTGAAGTTAAATAATAAATGAATAAATAAAGCCATAAAAGAAAGCTTCTATAAGTAATTTTTTTTTATAGAAATGCAGGTCTGGTCAGAAATGGGTTGATCTTGAGGCAAACTAGAGAGAAGACAGAGGCAAGCTGAATAACCATGAGTACTAGTACTAGAGAATGACACAGAAAAGCTTTCCAAAGTGTGGTCCCTAACCAAGGTTCATTAAGTACATCGAAAATCCAGCAACACCACCGACCACATTAACAATAATAATTAATAAGGATTGTGTTGTTGATGAATAGTAATATTATTAGTTTGTTCACCAAACTCCATGTCATCAGCAGCAGCATAAGTTGATGTCAACACCAGCCAAGCCATTTACCTAGTGGCCCCAACTTGCGATATATCTTCACAAAAGTATGTAAGGAGTTAGTTTCAAGTTCATGAGAGAACAAAAAAGATGACATGAATCATTGATCATGTAAAAGAACTTACAACCCTAAATTATGAGTATTTGAATGTATTTAGTTAGACTTGCATAAGCATATATCTCTACAAAATTTAAAATCAAACTACTAAAAAATTAAGAGGCATGATAGAACTCTTTACTCAGCAAAACATCAACTATTACAAATTAATAAAACCTCGTGGTATTAGTCCAAATCCATTGCATTCGCATGAATCAGTTGCATTTGTACAACTAGAAACTCATTCCAGAATTAGATTTATAATGAGTATGATATTTACAATGTCTGATTACAGCATCCAGTTGTGTCTCTTGCAAATCTACAAAGCACCGTCAGCTCAACAATTCCTGAAAATAGAAATACATAATTGATACATCACCCAACATAGTATGCAAATTATGTCAGTGATTTTCCTAAAGATATATACATGTGAGCTCATATTAAGCATTATGATAAGCTATTGTAGCAAGGAGAAGGCTGCTATAAGATTTTAGGGCAGAGGGAAATACCGCAACAGTAGTGCAATTTACATCCAGCCCAGCTTCCATAAGACAATGATAAGTTTTATATTTCCTATAACATCGTTCAGCTTCAGAATCAAGCCATAAGTTCAAAAACAATAGAGCCTCCGGGTGCATGTGTTTATCAAAATCCAGAGTTTTCCTCAGACTCCTCCGAATGACCTGAAGCTTCAATAATTCAAACATTCTTTTCAGATTTTGAAAAACATAAAACCTGATTGGATTCTAGTTATCATCACAGACATGTGGATACCTGAGCTATTTCATTGCCTTTCTCCTGGTCTTCACTGCTAGATGCTGAAAATCTCTGTCCACTCTGACCAAACATTTTAAAAACTCTGTTTTTTCCCATATAATCATTTTGTTGATAAAGCTGGTTTGGATCATTTAGGGTCTCTATACTTGTCATTTCAAGTCCCTTGAATGTAAACATGTACACACCAGTTTCAATAGCAATAAAGATTGAGCAAAAAATGAAAAACAAAATGGCCCAATTAGGCTGCTTCCATGCAAAAACTGCTAAGAAATAGATTCATACATACCTTGGAAAGCTCCATTGACCTATCAGGACAAAATGGATTATCTTTGGGAGTTGAATCAAGGGTTGGAATCCTTTGGCCACATATTTTTGTGCTGAAATCATTTAGATTATTGATTATTTGCTGGATCATAATCTCATCATGACCATGTTCACTATTTGAGTCTGCTCCATCCATGGATGTTTGCACAAGCAATTCTGAAAGAACATGCATTGCACTGACCATTATCCCAACATCAGGTTTTGGAGATTTAATTAAGGACTTTGAAACACCTTCAAATCTTTTCAGAAGATGAGGAACAGCATTAACCCCAGCCCCAGATGATGATGATGCCTGAGTTGGAAATGCAGAAGGACCCTTTGCATGGAAATGGAATGCATCATTCATTGACCTACAAACCCTGGGATTTTTAGTTCCCTTTACAAAGTTATCAATATCCACAACAGTTTCAAGTTTTCCTTTGGATATTGAGCAATCTTCTTTAGAGAAAGATTGTGTCACCATACAACGCAAATTTAGAACAGGATCCACAGAGCTATTTTTTGGATCATTAAAAATATTAAATGCATTTTCTTTTCCACAGGTGTTACTAGAAGGCTGAAGCTCAATCCCCTTTTTCAGTTCTACTGGGGATTCAGCCATAACAGTTTTCGTGAGCATGTTCTCCCGTGACAACAAATTAGTAACTACAGGCACACAAGAGTTGGAAGACCCAAAATCATCCTTAACATATCCCACACCAGGAAAAAACTGAGGAGCCAAAGGGTTTAAACTGTTATGTTTTTCTGTCTCTTTCTCAACATTTCTAATTTGTATTGATCCTGAATTTTCTATTGGATTTCGACAAAAAGCCATGGTTCCCTTCCAACAAGGAGAATCCACATCAGAGTCACTTTCGCCCAAATTCTTGGAAGACTGATGTTGAGAAGTGTTTTTAGCAGAGGACAAATCTGATATTGATAATTTGAGTGGGGAAACCTTGCAATTAGAAAGAGGACAATAGATAGACTCATCAGCAGCAAGTATTATGCCTTTAGAACTTGATGGAAGGTCTTCTGCCACAATTGTACTAGTACCAGCAGACTCTGTTAGACAGGGACTCAATCCATCAACAGCATACTTACCTGTGCATATCATTCCATAATTTTTCTTAACAGGTTGAAACTAATAAAAAACATCTATGATCAAAATTGAAGAACAGAACATTAAAAGTCAATCCTAGATGGAAGCAAGCTTTTGATACCTTTGGAAGCAGTATAAGTGAACCAATTCTACTGGTTCAGTGTAAAACCAATAATTCAAGATATTTGGAGTGTAACTAGAACAACAAAGATAAGGATTTTGTTGTAGCTTAAACATTTCCATCACTTCAGAAATGAAAATTGTATATTTATTCACTTGATAATTGTAAAGGATTACCAATTCACCAATGTATAGACATTAACACACTCGTGGAAAGGTTAATCTTCAAAACAGTTTCAGGGAGAGAACCATGCATGATCAAATGTTAACCCAGGTGGGCTTGCTAATAAGTTGAAGGAGTAGCTGAAAATTCAATTAAAGGAAAAAAAATACCAAGTTTGTTGTTGCAAACAGTAAAGTAAACTGTCTCTTCATTTGCTCTTTCATTCTAAAGGACAAAGACAAGGAAAACAAAGAATATTAAGTAATAATACAGAACAGAAATTTCAGATGTACTTTATTTATATTAAAACACCCTATCAATAACTCTCAACAAAAGCTTGATGTTTTTGGCAACATTATAAGATATTTTAAATATCAAATTTGCCAGAGAAGAGTTTGAAATATGAAGTGATGAAGAGTTGCTTTAGCAATTGTACGAAATATAGTTTTCAACAACAATAGAGATTTCTCGATTTTCTTAGCAATTTCATTTTTGTTTATAGAACCACATGCTCCTCAACGGTTAAACTTCATACACTAACTGCATGTCAGCACCCTTAAAACACAAAGCTCAGACTCGGTCTTACAATAGGCTCTGAATATGAAAAAGAGAAAAAGAAACTAAAAGTCTAAAAAACAAGTCAGAAATTCCCTGCTTGTAATCCCCATTTAAGCAGTAAAAAGCTTAATATGTTCAAAAAATTGTATGACAGAAAAATCAATTATTAAGGTAACATCAAAATAAAATGCATCTAAAATGATACATTGGCCTCAAAAGTCAAACTAAGGGCTTCAAAATCACCAAGACAATAAAAGCACAATCAATATCAATATCTACATGATGGTTATACAAAAAGGACAAGTGTCAAACATAAGCATCGCAGTGATTCAATCAAACTAAGACAACAGAAGAAAAATTGCAAACCATAAAAAAGAGAGAAAAAGTAAAGTACCTTTGTGAAAGATGGTGTCAACAACATCAGTTCCTTTGCCAAACCCATCAAAGTCACCTTCTTTTGGCGATTCAAGGAAAGGGTACCCTGAAAAAAGGGAACTTGAACAGGGTTGAAGGGTAGAGCGGTTGAGGGTGAAGGGTTTGGCCAGTGGTGACAAACGTGTCGTGGTCAACGAGGTAACTTGCTTGCTCTGATTCTGCATCATCCTTTGTTCCCTCGAAGTGTGAAAGTGAGAACAGCAGCAGATAGAAGAGTATCAGAACTCCAAAGGGTGCAAAGCAAAATCAAAAAGCGTGTGAGATTATTGACTAAGAGAAAGTATATAGTAGCTTCGTCACCAAGTAGTGTGAGGTGCTTCTCTTTATTTCTTCTTTGTTGGATTTTTTGGTTAACGTTAGATTATTTGGAATGTGTACTTCCCAATCCCACACGGCCACACCAACAGTTTATGCAACTTTTTGCTTCTTTATTTTTTACCCAACAGAACTTGGAGGAAAATAACTCTTATTGAGTTTTCCATTTTCGCAGTTGCAAGTTGCAACAACGAAGAGTTTTGTGTGAAAAAAGCACCACAAATTCTAATCGTATCATTTTTTTTTAATTATATTTTGATAATTATTATTGATTTTTGTAAAATCATTTGATAAATAACTTTTTACCTAAAGCGTATCTATCTATAATTTTAAACTATATTTTAAAAACATCTTTATTTATTTTATGTACTTATTCACTATGGAAGACTTGTAATGAGGATCATTTAAATGAAAATTAAGATCACATTTGCCTCATTTGTTAAGAATTGTGCAAGATAAGCCATAGTACTTGCTATAATTAACCGGTTGTCCTACTTACATATTAATTTACTCTTCATAAAAACTAAAAACTAATCTATTTTATTGAGACTGAAATTCTTGCTGTAATTATTGCAAAATATCTTAAACTTATTTGTATTTATATTTTTTAAAAGACTCAAATCATTTTGTATATTTTCATGATTCACAGAAAATGAATCCTAAAATTTTAATGAGACTGTCGTAGTTTGATTTATTTTCATAATTTAATAAATAAACAAATAATTTATGTAAATATTAGTGATTGGTAAATATTACTATTAAAATAGATGTTAAAATTAGATACCTACATTTATATGCATGCTACCTATTCCTAGGAGGTGATGTTGGGCTTCTTCAAAAAAAAGACTGAAAGTACCTTTGATTTCAAAGTAATTTTGTCAAGGATTTTTGTTTTTGTTTTTATACTTTTTTATTTGTTAGATTTGCATCCGAACAACTTTAAATCAAAATGCGAGGATGGATATCTAATAGAGTCAGTTTAATGGTGGAGAGTTTATACGAAGTCTAATTTTATTATTACACCGGAATAAAATCTATAAGACGGCTGTATTACTCGCAACTGAAATTATAACCAAAATTGAATAACTAAAGTTATATCCTCCGAATTGAGGATAGCAGAAAATCATTCGACCCATTAACAACTTAACATCTGTCCTGCAAAATAATTATTCAATCTCTTTTCAAAACAAATGTCACATTATAACTGGATCGGTCCATTTGTTCGGCTGAAACAGGCGGAGGATAAAACATTTTCCCTAAGATATATATAGGCAAAAGCAAAAGTGAAGTAGTCCCAGAAGTTCAATTATTGAGGGAAATGTTTGGGATAGAGGTTGAGCGATGGAGTTGAGTACGTGAAGGATGGTACTTTCAACTTGATTCATGCCCATGGTACTAGCTCACGCTGTGGCACGTGAAGAGCGCAAGAGTGAGTTCTCCGGGTCCACTTTTATTCTTTTACGGAATATGAGATATTAATTAATTAATAATGTTATATTTGGATTGAGCACCTACAGATAAATATTGATCACTATGACCTTTAAATTGAAGTTTTTTTTCATGAACTTGATCCTTGAGGGATGACAACGACATTATCCAATCCTACGTTGTCTTGTGCACATTACTCAATCTAATATTCTCACATGATTTACTTAAAAAAGTAGATGATTGTATGGTATATTATAATTATATGCAAAAATATGTTTTAAGTGTCTAAATATTAAAAAATTTTGTTTTTAATCTTAATATTTTCATTTAACTTTTAATTAATCCTTTAATGAATTCTGCTATTGACCCTTATTTATATCATATATCTCACTAACTAACATACGAAATTATTATTTTTAAAATATTTTTTTAATGCAGGTATTACTTAAATGTTGAGATTCATGTGTTGATTTTTTTAAAAATTAAAAAATATTTTTTAAAATTTATTTTATTATTATGTATAACTTAATTAATAAAAAAATGTTACATATATCATAATCAAATTAACTAATGAAATTAATTAGCGAAGAAAAAAAACAATACTTTAGTCACTAAATCAATCAAACAAAACATTAAAATCAAAAACAAAAATACTTGATAATTTGAGTACAAAAATATTTTGCCCTATAATTATTTTATGAATTCTAGTAACTAAGATATTTTCTTTAGCTAACAAGCCTACAAATTATCATTATCATTATCAATGTAGTAGTTTCAAGGAATAGCCAACAAACAATAAACTAGAGAAATAGACGATTTTGGACCCCTGCAATGTCAATCCTCAGCGACCCAGCGTCTTCATCATCATTATTATTATTATTATAGCGCGACGAGAATAAAAAATATACTACATCTGATTTCATTTAATAGAGGCGAAGGAAGTTTGTAGAGTCTCGACTCGGGAACGAATCGCGAGTGCTGTTGGATCCAAAAGTCAAAATATTAATAGAGGTTAAACGTATCCACATCCACTGACATAAAACGAATTTACAAAAAAGATGGATGGAGAGTCCTAAGGGGGTAGAATTGTCCTTGGGCGAGAAGAAACAAAGGGAAGCGTATTGAGGATCAGAAAACGAACCCGTCGAGGGACAGGGGCGGAACGGAACATCTGCTCCACCACTCTCGCCAGCAACGCCGTGTACTCCTCCAGCACCTCTGCCACGATCGCCACCAGTATCATTTTTCTCTCTCTCTCTCTCTTCCAACAGACACTGCGATGATATGAGCGAACCGGGGTTTTGGTTTAAATTTTTAAATATGGGAAGGAGCTGACCTGGGTAGCCGGTAGTTTTGGGAATGTGATGGTAACACTCCGCCAAAGTGGACTAGTGGTAATGGTTACCGGTTTCGGATTTCAGTGTGCTCAATCTTATCCTCTTCTCTTTAACTTTTTTTTATATTACCCTGCGTCTTCATTCAATAAAATACTGACAGTCGCCCTCTGTCGTGCCACGTTACTCACTAAAACATTATATCATTCACCAATCTTTTATTATTAAAACTAGTTTTTAAAATAAATATTCTTTTTACAAGGAGATAAAACAAATATATTAATAAAAATTTCAAACTAATAATTTATTAGTTTTTTTAAAAAAATTAATTAATATAATTATCTTAAAATTATAATATTTATTATTATCTTTTTTTTTTTAGTTTGATTTTGTTTAGGATTATAATTTTTTATTTTATATTATTTTTAATTTAATTTAAATAAAAAATAATTTTAAAATTATATATTTATCTATGAATTAATTATTATTTTAAAATTATATATTTATCAGTAAATAAATTATTATTTTAAAAAATATAAACTTTTAATATAAATATTTTTTAAGTCATTTTTATTAACTTTTTATTTTAGGTCAATTACATATTTTGTTTATAGATGTAATTAATATAAAAAAATATAAAATTATTTTATACTAATAATATATGGACATTAAATTCTTTATTTTAATTCAATTTTTTTAAAATATTTAAATAAATATTCTTATTTTTAAAAAAAATTAAATAATATATATATTTAAATAATACTCGAATATTTAACTTATACTTTATTTATTTTAATTTTTAATTTTTAAAAAATAATTAAAATATTTGTTTAACTTTTTTAATAACTACTATTTTTTTATAAATTAAAATTATAACTTAAAAAAATACTATAAAAAATATTTTTTAGGTATATATTATTTAAAAAAATTAAATTATATAATAATATTAAAAAAAAAACTCACTTATACTTAACACTTATTCGAAAAGTTGAATCTTGCATGAACCCTTCCTTTCATTTTCAAGTAGCTTGGCTTTCCCATCCGGAGTATGCAAATATTGTGACACAAGCATGGGGTCAAACTATCGGAGACACTTTCCATAAGCTTAATAAGGTTCGTGACAACTCTATCACCTTTAACAAAGAGGTATTTGGGAATATTTTTCAGGACAAAAAGAAGTTGGAAGTTCGTATCAAAGGAGTCCACCGAGAACTAGAGACTTGGGCTACTTCCGACTTGATTCAGTTCGAGAAAGCTTTGCAGGACCAATACAACCAGATCCTTTTTTGTGAAAAAATGTTATAGTTCTAGAAGTCTCGTGAGAATTGGGTAAGATTTGGCAATAAGAATACCAAATTCTTTCATACTCAAACAGTTATTAGAAGACGTAAGAATAACATTTCTGACCTGTTTATCGATAATATTTGGTACACTGATGCATCATTTATTCAGAAGGAAGCTCAATCGTTCTACCAAGGTCTCTTCCAATCTACTGCTAAATGTTTTCCCAATTGCTTACAGCTAGTGCATGTTCCTCGATTAGAGGATCATGTCTCTCTCGACCTAGCCGCTACCGTTACGTTGCGGGAAGTGAAAGATGCCCTCTTTAGCATGAACCCTTACAAAGCCCCTGGGCTAGACGAATTTCAACCTATATTTTTCAGAACCTTCTGACCACATATCAAGGATGATATTACGCGCATGGTAGTTGAGATTTTTGCCAAAACTGTTGTTCCTTCCCAAATGACTAAAACTTTGATAGTTCCCATTCCTAAGTCGGAGAATCCCACGTCCATCAGGGACTTGAGACCAATCAATGTTTGTAATGTTCTATTCAAATTGGTCTCTAAGGTCCTAGTGAATCGCCTTTGGCCACACCTAGATTCTATCATTGGTCCCCTTCAAAGTAATTTCATCCCCAAGAGGGGAACTTGTGATAATGTCATCATCGCCCAAGATATTGTTCATAGTATGCATAAGAAGACTGGAAAGACAGGATATGTTATGTTCAAGATTGATTTTGAAAAAGCCTATGATAGGGCTGATTAGAGTTTCTTGAGATTGACTTTGAAGGAATTTGGGTTTCCGGACCGCACAATAGACTTAGTTATGAACTGCATTACTACTACATCCTTGTCCTTAAAATGGAATAATGAGAGATTGTCCTTTTTCTCGCCGAGACGTGATCTTTGTCAGGGAGACCTAATGTCACCTTATCTCTTTCTTCTATGCATGAAGAAGCTAGCACTTCTCATTCAGGAGAAAGTGAGTAGTGGGGATTGGCAACCAGTTACGGTCTCTAGAGGTGACCTTAAGATATAACATTTATTCTTTGCCAATGATTGTCTGTTGTTCACTAAGGCGTCGGCAAATCAAGTGCAATTGGTCTAGGATGTTATCCGTCTATTTTGTCTTGCTTCTGGCTTGAGAGTCAATAGTCAGAAATCTAAGTTCTTCATCTTTAAGAATGTTCCGCATAGCAAAATCCAGCAATTCGCCACTATATTAGAATTCCAACACACTCATAATCCAAGTAGATACTTGGGGTTCCCTCTTTTGGTAGGTAGGACCACTAAGGCGAATTTTGCCTCCCTCACAGACCGTGTCAATAGTCGCATTGCAGGTTGAAAGGGCCAACTCCTCAGCCGTGTTGGCAGAGTAACTTTGGCTATGTCAGTTATATCTGCTATCTCCTCTACTCTATGCAAAACCTATGGATCCCGGAGGGAATTTACAATAAAATTGACTCTAGGTTAAGGTGCTTCATTTGGGGAGGGAATCACAATCATTGGGTAGATTGGTCTACGATCTCTAAAACTCGTGCCAAAGGAGGTTTGGGCATTCGTCGATGTCGCCAAGCTAACATTTCCCTACTTGGCAAGCATGTGTGGGATCTTTTGCACGACAAGGATAAGTTATGGGTTCGCTTACTATATGCGAAATATATTGGCCAAAAGAATATTCTTCACCTTAAGAATTCCACAAGCAGCTTGTATGTTTGGTCCTCTATCATGAAAGCCTTATCTCATCTCAAGCAAGGTTTCACGTTTAGGATTGGAGACGGGGATTGCTCCTTTTGGTTTGATCCTTAGTTAGAGGAGGGACCATTGTATGGCATGGTAGATGAGGTCCACAAAAGGGACATGCAATTACGCGTTAAGGATGTCTATTTTGATGGCTATTGGCACTTTGACGTCCTTACTACAACCTTGCCCCAAGACATTCGAAATACCCTTCCGTACTTGTTTCTTAATCCTTCTATGCTGGATATTATTAGGTGGAGTGCATCTAGCTCAGGAAGGTATGATATTAAGTCCGCCTATGCGTGGTTGAGCCGAGAGCCTGCTTTTCATCTTACCTGTGCTGAGTTCTGGTCGTGGGTGTGGAGGTCCAAGTTACCTGAGAATGTTAAACACTTTATTTGGCTCACCTATAAAGGGAGTCTTCCTACTAACTCTTTTCGCTTCATGCGGCATATTACTACTGATTCTTCTTGTTGCAGGTGTGGAGATGCCAATGAAACATGGATTCACATCCTTCGTGATTGTCCCTATGCATGTAAGGTGTGGCAATACATCCAATTGCAGTATGGTCTTGATTTCTTCATTGATGATGCTGCATACTGGCTCAGAGAAGTAACATTCAAGGAAATTTTCAGCTCTTATTCGGCATCACTTGCTGGATGATCTGGCGTGCAAGGAATGATGTGGTTTTTAACGATATAGTTTGGCCAGACTGGTATATGCATAACCAGATAAGTTCTCTTCTACATCTAGCCAAAGGGACAAGCTTGACCAGCTCATCCTTAATAGATAGAATACTAGTTAACTGGGAACCTCTTCTGCAAAACTACATCAAGATCAATATGGACGGTAATTCCTTTGGTAATCTTGGCTTGTCAGGTTTTGGTGGCGTTTTACGAGATTTTGCAGGCAATTGGATCACGGGTTATATGGGCAATTGTGGTTTTACTTCAAACACCACCGCTGAGCTGTGTGCTATTTTCCATGGCATTAAACTTGCCCACACAAAAGGTTTCTTTAATGTTATTTGTGAAACGGATTCCACCACTTCTCTGAAATTCATCATTGAGGGGCTCGACGCTGTTCATCCTCATGCAGGTATGGTTTCGATCATTCGTGATTACATACAACTACCTTGGAATATTAGCTTCAAGCATATGCTTAGGCAAGGAAATAATGTGACAGATATTCTTGCTAAGTCAGGAGCCAAATTCTCCTCCCCGTTTATTTTATTAAATTCTTGTCTAGCTTCAGCTTCGAATTACTTAGTTACTGATGCCCTAGGCATTCTCTTTTGTTGGCCTTAGTGCCTTTTTTTAATTTCTTTATTCATAAAAAAAAATACTTAACACTTATTACTACACTATTATTAATATAATATTGTGTTAATTAACTCTAATAAAGCATATGAAGCGATTCTTTCCCTTGGAAAACATAAGAAGCATAAGATGTTAACCCATTGTGAAGCAATCCTGAACCCTTCTTTAACTTTTTTTCTCTTATTGCCATTCACAAGTGATTCCTCTCGATCACTTTAATTTATTCTCAAAGGAACTTAACTATAACTCCTCATTCACCTCTTGTGTAATATAAATATACACACATAACATATAAGATATTCATATTGAACTCCTTCAATAACCTCAGAAACATGCCTAGTCAATCTCCCCCTTCTGAGCACAATAAGCATTTTGACAGGGAAATTAGGGAGATGGTGTCTGCCATCACTCACCGTGTCACTGATTTTCACAAACCAGGTGAATCCACCAACAATTTGGAGAACGAGGATGAACATGACACGAGGATCATTACCCTTGCAGGAACCAACGATGGTGCAACACTGAGAAGCGAATTGGATGATAAATCAGGCAAAACTCATTCTCATGATATCGGTGGTGAGCCTGAAGCATTGAGCACCTTTGTTAACAGCAACTTTCAGGCCATAAACAACTCCATCATGTTCGGTGGAAGTTACCAAGCCAATGACCCTGGTGTGCATTTGGATATCTCTGATTTCACTCATCATCATCATCATCATCAACCACCTCCTCAGAAGGGAAAGAAGAAAGACAAAGAAAGTTCCAAAAGTGATCATCAATTTGGATTTTAATTCAATATGCATGGTACCGCCAAGGAATAAACATCTCGTACTGGTCGAATAATCATGTTTTCCTGATGTGATTTTGTTTTGGATTATTTTGTGTGTTTTTTTTCTTTCTTTGTGGCTTGTTAATCAATCATATTGGAGACAGTTATCGTTATGTATAAGCAAAATTGTAATCCCCGTGCGGCGTGCCAATTATATATGTACGTAAACACCACCTAGTCAACAAAGCAATTTACTTGCAATTGCACAACTAAGGGTAAATATTCAATTTCATGATGCCTGAAACTTTATGCTAGCTAGTGTACATATAACATATGAGTACATAGCACACCATTCATTTTGAACAAAAAAATAAAGTCAAAGTCAAAAGCAAGCTGAACCATTCCGATCACAAGTTTAATTATAGTGGATTAGCAGAATGGGAATTCTGATATTGCCTTCAACTGTAACTGTAACAGAAAACGAATTGCCCAGAAAATTAAATGCATGCTTTCGTTAATTGTATATCGTTATTTATGAATGATAATTAATCCACTTGACAACTTAATTACCTTTGTCCATTATGGTTTTGATATTGCCGTTAAGAATTCTTTTCTCTTTCTGGGTAACGGAATATCACGAATGATGTAACAGTTTATCTTTATGGAATGTATGTATAATACTGTTACATGTGGTTCATACTAAAATCCTTGCTAGCTGTTTAATTAATTCATTCTGGTGAAAATTTATTCGACTTAATTCCTTTTGATTGATATATCTGTAGGGCACAGATAGTTGTTTCATTAACTTCAGATTTTTTGTACGGGTATATCAATATCATATAAATTATGTAATAGCTGTTGGGTTTCAATGTAATGATAAATTGTTAATTGGATGCATTCTGATTCAAAGGATGGCACAGTGTAAGAAATTCAGTTTCGTAAAATATTATATCATGAAATCTCCTTAATTTATTTCTTGCTTTTATTGTATTGATTCTTCTTTAAACTTTTCTAAATCTAACCTATATATGTATGAGAAATTGGAACCTGATTGATAGTTAGTTTTCTCTCTCCTATCCATTAAGCCTTATTGTTAGCTGATTTGTTGAATATTATCTTTTTATTGTCATAGAACTTCTAGATATTTGTTTTAATTGAACATTAAAGCATTAATGTACGAGTGTTGCAAATTCCATATTCTTCCATCTCTTTCCATGTGTGTCGATCATGACGATAAATATATGTACCTTAAGTGGTATAATATGATTAATATATATACATAAGGTCCGAACTAAAGCTATGATCCCATCGTAGTTGAGTGTGAACCATGGGGAAGAATGTAAGTAAAATTGATTTCTAAATTCATTTTTGTTCATTCTTTTAAGTTGAACTTATTTTTCAAGTATGAACCAATGTCACGTTTCTCTTTATTTTCAAGTCTTCAAGATCGATTGATAAACGTAACTAGTTTTATTTAGGAAATTACATATTTGACATTGTCAGTTTTGTATTCTTTCTCTGTGGACAGAACAAGGAGGAAAAGAAAGAAAATAACGAAAAGAAGGAATCAGACAAGGCTGTTATTTTGAAAGTGCTCGTACATTGTGAAGGTTGCTCAAACCAAATTTCCAATTGCTTGAATGGTTTAGCTGGTAATTATATTTCGTTCGCTTTAAATCTCTATTATGGATTGTGTTTTGTGCTATTGTTAATTACTATATATAATTAACAACTGAGATGTTTTATACAATGAATAGGAGTGAGGCATGTTCAGGTTGATAAAGAACATCAAAGGGTAATTGTGAAAGGAGATGTTGTGAATGATCCAGTGAAGGTTTTGGAAAGACTTAAAAAGAAATACAGCAAGAACGTTGAGCTAATTTCACCAAAACCAAAGCCTGAAAAACAGAAAAAAGATCAAGAAAAAAAGGAACAGGTTTAAATTTAAAATGTTCTAATTATTGTTGCTAACTTATCTTGGTTATTTTTCACACTGTTACCTTGTATACATCGTTTTATCTTATCTTCTTGCATTTTATCATTGCAAGCAGGCTAAAGTCAAAACTATAGTGCTTAAGATGTATATGCATTGCGAAGGCTGTGAAACTGATGTCAAGAGAAAAATTGAGAAATTGGAAGGTAGATATTCTTGTTCATTAAAATTTGACATTCTGTACTAAGAAACTAAAATAAATCAAGATAATCAATTGAGTTCTTCAATATGAAAGATAGCATATAATTGATTGATTATATCGTCAAAACATCAAAATGGGGGCTAGGTGTTGATTCTGTGGAAGTGGACAAAGAAAAATCGCGGGTCGTTGTTAGAGGGACGGTGGAGTCAACAAAACTTGTTGAAAAAGTCAAGAAGAAACTGGGAAAGCATGCGGAGATTATGAAGGAAGACAATAAAAGAGAATCCAAAAAGGAAGGGAGTGATAATAATGAAAAAGGAGGCAAAGAACAACATGTTATTATGTATAGTTATCCTCCTCAATACTCTACCCAATATGTTTATCCCAATCAATCCTTCAGTGATGAAAACGTTTTTGCATGTTCAATAATGTAATGATGTAATGTAATTTATAAGGAAACAATCATTTTTTTTTTATCTTCATAAATAATGTAATTATCATAGTTCTTGAATTTTCTTTACATAATATTTTTTCTTAAAATAACAGAGGATTTATATCAATACACAGAATACAGTAATAAAAAAATTTAATAAAAATAACACCCACAAAACAATAAAATCATATATCATGTACATAAATGAAGTAGTCTCTAGTCGTTAATTCATGTCACATAGATTATATAAAAAAAACTTTTGTTTCCAACTTTTCATATATAGGCATGGCAACAATATTTACTAATGTTGTAATTCTTATCCTTTTGATAAATAAAAATAAAAATTATTTCATTTGTTTTAAAACAAGTCACTGCCTCTAGACTCTTAAACAATAGTTAACTTAAAAAACATGTATGCATTTCTTTCACATTAGAATAATTTAGAATTTTACCAAAATATCCTTCCAAATCATAAATATACCTTACACTTTTATGTTTGAAAGATATCTTACCCTGGCCACATCATTTGTGTACATTTTGTAAAATCACTTATCACAAGATAATAAAGGCCACTAAAGTTGAATCACAAACTTAGTTTCCATGAAGTAATGAGTTTACACTTCATCGTCACTTGTATTAAAGAAAAAACGTGAAGAGATATCACTACTCAATTGGTTAAGTTAAAGTCACACATTACAAAATAACGATATATCGGGCACTAACTTGGTATACAATGCAAAGATCAAACCAAACCTTAGAATTTAGATATCAAAATTCAAAATAAGTACCAATAACAACTTTTACTAAATGAAAAATGATGCATAGCGATATCATGAAATATTTGTGTTTGATCAACGCTACTTGATAAGATCGCTCTAGTTGAGAAAGAATATTATAAATATTCTTATGTTACAATTTAGATTACTCCCCGACGAGGATTTACAGTTCTCTTAAAAGAATTATTTGACTAAACGTGCATACAGTCAAAGAAAAAACTAAAGTTCAAAGACCGAGAGCGAGAGGCAGATTAATATTTACAAAACAAGATGTATCTGATGGAGAAAAGCAACTTAATGAGAAATATCTTAGGAAGTTGCGGGTTCAGCTCCATCGTGTAGAGCACAGCAAATTGTAGCTTTATGATGCCCTTGGTAAACTTTAATATCTTCACCAGTTGACATAGACCAGAGCCTCGCAGTTGTATCAGAGGAAGCTACAACGACAATAGATGGAACGATGATTTAATAAAATACTACTAAAGATTAGATCTGTTTAATTGACTACCGAGCACAATAATTGAAGCCTGCCCGAATTAGTACCTGTAATAAGGTAGGCACCGTCCACAGAGAAGACACAGTCCCACACCCAGCGTTGGTGACCTGGGAAGCACAGTCAGCCAACCTCACTTAGGGAAAATGTAATTTTGGAAAGTGAGAAAGCACTTTATAATCACAAGACTTATGAATTACCTATAAGAGTTTTTTCTAGCGTAAAACCATCAACATTCCATATTTTGACAGTATGATCAGCAGACGCAGTTGCCAAGTACCTAAGAATAACACCAACAAAGAAATATTGACATCTTAGTTTTTCAATATTTCAGTGCCAATGTAATATTTCAGTTTTTCTAAACAGACCCTTGGCCTTAGACCCTTATTTACAATTATTTTACAATTCCACTAGCTGTAATACTGGCCTGTTCACTTGACCACACATGTCGGAGTTTAATAAGATGGTGAGGGAAAAAAAAATGCAAAATATGAGCATAATTTTATACCTGTGGGGTTCACAGAACTCAGGTGATAAAAGACATTTGAGGATGTAGCCCTTGTGTGCTTGCAGCTTATGAAGAGGCTCAAAGTTTGTCATTGTCTGCACAAAGACATATGCCACCAGGACAAATAAGTAAAGTTTGATATTAGGGTAATATTCTGATATTTTATGTGAAGGCACAACCTGAGACCCTCGCAACAAGCGCCACACATAACATGTCCCATGATTATTTGCTGCAACTACCAAGCTACCATCCCACATTACTGTTAAAGAGCGTACAGCTGTATCCACCTCTGGCACCTACATTTCTTCCACAAATTGAAAATAATGTTTCATCCATAATTTTTTTCGTAGGAATTAGGACTATCAACCTAAGTATATGGAGATTGGGGAATGACACTTCTCCAGAAGGCAAAAGTATAAAAAACCTATAACTATAAGCCATTTAATTAGTGCAGAAAGAACTCTTGGGTTAAGTGTGACAATTGAGTGTATCTTCATGTAGATGTAGGAGGTCAAAGAGAAAGCATCATGTGTTTTTGCAAGGTGTATGCCTAGAGAGTTAGAACTACAAGACTTATAATTTAGACAGTTCATTCTCTGTAAATATCATTTTGAATTTTTTTTCTTGGATAAAAAATATTTTGAATCTAGAGTCTACAGTGATATCTATATTCAATTAAAAAAAAGTAATAACTAATACCAATTCACAACTGCATGAATTTGCTGTCAAGTCCCACACACGAATGTTGCCATTTTGGTCACCAGATATTAGTTCAGTCTGTTGGATAACCCAAAAACAAAATCAATGAGAACCACAAAGCAAGAACCTTTAAGAACGCAATATGATGAATTGGGATATAATGATATAGCAAAAATTAAGGAACCATCGCCAATGAATAAAGAGCATCAATGACCTATTCTTCAACTAAAATGCAATGAAACAGAAACAAGCTCTTCTTATTGAAAGCATGTCAGAATCCAGATCTAAACATCAAACCAATAGTTATATGAACCCATAAAAGTGGCTTAGTTAAATAAAGTAAAATAAAATGTGAAAAGCTAAAACTAGTAGGCTGTAAGACCAATTCAGTCCAGGTTACTAATCTGATTTGTGCATTAGTTATAGTTATTACTTGTTACATCTTGTCATCTTCTAACTTCTTATACAGTTTTAATGACTAATGTACTCATAAGCCAGATACAACTTCTTATATAGCCACCAAAAAATGGTGAAACATAACCTGATTTGGGTGTAGCACAACAGTGTTTACAGCTGCACGACTTTCATATTCCCTTTGACAACCAGGTGCCCTGCATTTTTGTTATCATATAAGCAATGATTATCAAGAAAGAATAAAAGGGCATAAGTCATACTACAAACTAATTACATTACACATTGTATATTTACTTCACCTCAAATCCCAGATCTTAACTGTTCCATCCTCTGAACCAGAATACATCCAATTACCATCACACTGAAACCCAACTGCCATTACATTATTGGTATGTGAATCATAGCTCATTACCTGCCACAAAATGGGAATGGAAACTGTTTGGACCAGGAAAAGAAACAATTTCTTTGAAGTAAGAGTATCAGTTGAAAAAGACATACTGGTTGAGGACTATTTGAGTTAACATCAAACAGTCGTATGTGAGGATTACCAGCTGCAGCCAGGAACCGTTTATCTGGAGTTATCTCCAGCCGGTTTACTTGCTGTACAAATTAGATATGGCAAAATTAACTCCAAGTTATGGAACTCAAAACACACAAAAAAAAAGAAGCCATTCTTCTTGATAAATTAGTAGCAAGTAGCAAGAAGCACCAATCACCATCTAACAATAAGCATACACAAACACACTGAAACAGAAAACTTTTAAGCATACCACAATTTTAACACTAAAAACATAGAGGCATAGCATAGTACATTCAACAGCAGAGCTATTCACTTGCAGATGGAACTATTGAAATGTTTATGCAAGTTTGAAATACCACCAACAAAATTGGAAAATAAAATAAAAGAAAAATGAAGAGAAGGAAGGCAAACCGAATCAGGATATTGAATGGTGCGGTAGCAACGGCCACTCTTAGCCTCCCAAAAACGGATGGTGTGATCATAGCTCGCAGTGGCAAGTATCACCGTTGGTTGGCTCATTCTACAATACACCAAACTCTTCTTCTTCCTCTTTCAATCAACATCTATCTATCAAAATGGATTGATTAAATTCTATCGAATCTGAATGGAAATATCAAAAAGTAATTACGATACAATGAGATGACGCGAGAAAAGAGACCAACTCACCAAGCTCATGAGATCGCCGTCTCGCGGTGTTTCTGTCGCCGTCGCCGCCGTACTAGTCAATTCCCCAGCTCATATTTTACCTTGTCATTTGTCAACAACACAAACACGCCGATTTCTACTCGAAGCAACTATGCGAGATTTTTTCTTTTTACGACTTTACCCCTTTTTGTTCTATTGGGCCTTCGGATTCTGCCCCATATCCAAACCGTAGCCCAACAAGTTATTTACTATTTAAAGCATAGTTTTAAAAAAGAAACTGCAGTCCAACCTAATTAAGATTTGGATTATTGGATTAATGGTCGAGTGAATGGGTCACTTATTAATTCAGGTGACTTGATCTATATTAAAAAAAAAATACAATTTTTGATACTTGCCTTAAAATTTAAAAAAGTCCTAAATAAATATTTCATTAGAAATTTATATAATTTCACAATCTCATAACATAAATTTCAAACTTCTAAATGATGACTTACCTAAGTTCAAACTCAAACATCAATTTGACCTTTTCTACCTCCCCTAACAACTTTATCACCATAGATATCATAATATTTTTCTTACCCTCTTGAATTAACTTATAATATCCCCAAACTATATCAATTTTTATTTTAATGTTATGACTTAATTTTAAGTAGAGATTTTTTGGAATGTCAGTGTTTTATAGGATATCATCTCTATAACAATTACAAACAAAATAACAACAAATACTCATATTATTCACTATATTGTATTCAGTTCACTATTAAAACATGATTAATCAATACATAAACACACACCTTAACCAAATAGAGACCTATTAAAAAAAGCTAAACATACACAAATAGAGACACATTAAACAAAACAAAGAATAAAGACACAAAACTTCAAATAAATTACCTAGGATATGGCAGAGGATTGTGCATGGTGGTCAGATGACGCGGCAGAGGGTAAGTGGTTGCACATGGCTGGGCATGGTAGATGGCGCAAGTAGAGGGAGAGCGTGGAAGGAGCGGTGACAGCGCAACAAACCGCACGTGAGCAGAGGACAAGCGTGATGGGCAGCATGGCAGTGAGCAGAGGGCTAGGGACATAGGGTTCAAGAAGCAAATGCAACTTGAAAAGAAGAGAAAGCTAGCCTTATGCTTCTATTTTCGTTTTTGTCCAAAACGACGTCGTTTTAAAAAAAATTTATTAAGTAAATCAGACCAAGCTAATGGGTCAGCGGTTCAACCGCAAATCCAAACAAATCACTTCAAGTCAAAGCGGGCTAGTGACATACATCATCATCTTATTCCTAATCATCATTCTTAATTTTGTTGTAGACTTGTGCCACCCATATCACAATTTTTCTAGTCAAATTAAATAGTTGAAAAAATAAATAAATTGAAACAAATGTTCTCCATTTTTATTCGAGAATCTGAATTTTTTTTACCTTAATATGTAATCATAAGTGAAAATATATAATTTTTTTTATATTAAAAAAAATCAAATTTCATGTCAGATTAGTTGTGGGTAATTTGGATGCTAATGGGAGTCAAAACTATCATTTTGTTTCTTATTTTATATTTGTTGGATATTTTTTATGCAAATTCTCAAAAATAAAGCCAGCACAAACCAAGTGTTAAACTTAGATAATGTTTGAAAAAATATTTTTTTAAAAAAATATAAGAACAATTATTATATACATAAATTATAATGCTTTGCCACTTAGTGTAACTTGGTCTTATCGGAGACAAAAAAAAAAAATTTATTTGGTCCTAAATAAGAATTAAGAAGGAACCTCCTCAGTAACATCTACTATCTAATAAAGAGTCTAGTGAATGTACACAATCTTGATTACAAGTAAATAAAGTGTTATTTGGTCGGTCTTGCAACCTTAACATGTTCTTAACTTCTGACTTCACTACAATTGTATCCGCTTTTTCGTTTTCCTTTTGATTTCACGTACAATATAAATCACCTTATTCCCTTTATAAATTTTCTGATGTACTTAATACTTTGTAGAAAAAGTTGGTTTTCTTAGGGCAACACATGAACATACTCCATATTAAATGCGACTTGGTGTCATTGGCACTGCGATTCTGCATGAACATACACTGTCAACTGTTGCGGCTCTTGTTCCTTTGTTTCCTCAGCTTCTTGGACTAACTTGATCACACAATTCTGCATTTCCATGCTCTTACCCCATAGTAGAATGTACAATCCAATAATCACCAAGATGGACCCCATCACACTAACACAACCAAAATTATTTTTAATCGATTAAAAATATAAAATTAAACTCTAGTTACTGTAGAGAAGTATTCACCTTCCAAGATGAAGCTGCTCATGCAAGATAGGGATATCAATCATTGCAGCCATTATCTGAACAAGAGGACTGAATGCTGCAGTAAATACAGGACCTTTCTTCTTCACACACCATGACATGCCCACATAACACAAACCTGACCCAATCATCCCCTGTAACCAAGTCATCAAATGAAGCTGTTTACAATTATAAATTACTCTTTCCTCTTTCACTGTCACTTGTCATTATTCGTATTAGATGCTTTCATCTCAGGAAATAGCATCACGCAAAGCTGTCTATGGCTTAAGAATTTGTCACCTTTTTCCCAAACCACAAAAAGAATTTGATTCTTCTAAATTTAGTAAAGGTAAAATAAATAAGGTGTTGGTAATCACGATTTGTAATGCATTTGCAATTGAAAAAGTGAACTTACAGCATATAGAATAGCAATGATTTGTATCTTTCCCTTGAGAACCCAAATGGACAAGTTGTGGTCAGTGACGAAGCACATAACAGCTGATTGAATGGCTCCAAAGAAGGTCATGATGGCTGTGCTAGAATACTGGCATGGATATCTCTTGCTTATTTTAGACTGTAAGATAAACCAAGAAGACCAAAATATGGTTCCCATAACCAACGCTATTACACCAATAGTCCATCTCTCCGTTGTCCTTGTAGAAGAAGCTAGATTCACTGCAGGTTCATTGTGAGAAAAACTAAACAGTGCCTTTCCTTTGTAAAGTGTCAACATCAATGCGCCGCCTATGCACACCAATGAACCCAGAATCTTAGCTCTCCCACTTTTGCATTTGATTTTCACAGTCTCTAATCTGTAAGAGAGGACACGTTTACCCTGCATCATGTGATGAGAATATAGGAATAACATGGGTTTGAATTTTGAATTTTTGATTCATACCCAAATGGTAATGCCATTATGAAAGTGAGCACAGGCACCATGTTGATGAAAGCACAAGAAAAGGTAGCAGAGGTATATTGGATCCCCAGAAGGAAAAAGTATTGAGTCACTGATGCCCTACAATCATTAACCACATAACAGATACTCATTTGGAAGTGCATAACAAGAAAAAAAAAGTACTAGTGAGAAAAGGAAAGACCAACTAAGACTTTTATTTGTATGACTAACCCAACAATGGCACTGCAGAAGAGGTAACATAAAATTCGAAATGTGAGCCTTGGTCTGTCGTTTCTGCAATAAAATTAAATATATGCTCATAATTGTTAGATATCTTATACATGGACAAATTACTGGCTTAACATTCTTGAGGCCAATACAAACAAATTGTGGCTCAAGTGGGTGAGTTCAAAATCATTCATTATAGCAATTTGGTCTATCTGCATGTTCAAACAATATCAAAGACTTCACCACCACCCCCCAACAAAAAAGATAACTACTAAATTAAGAAATTGAGAGTACCAACCTTTCCTTAAAGTATGCGATTGGGGCTATGAAAATGGTAGAAATTGACAGCCGGTATGTGATCAAAACCAAATGGTTCATTCCCTCTTCAAGGACTTTCTTGAGAAGAATATTCACTGCCGCAAAAGAAAAATCAATTGCTATCATTGCTATAAAAGGTTTCCATTCATCACAAGTACTCCTCATTTCACTTTGAGCAATGCAATTCTATTCCACAGCTCTTGATGGGGGCAGGGTGAAAGCTTTCCCTTCCTTGCATTCTTATTTGCAAGAAAAAAGTGATAGTTGCAATGCCACAGAAAAAAATATTCCAGAATAAGTGGTAAGAAAGCAAGATTAAATTCTGCAGTCACATCAAGCACTTTAAGCAACCAGCTTGGACAATAGTTTAATATTTATGCACTTGCTTTTGTTTTCTTTTGACTGATTCTGTTCAATATAAGGAGTTATTCCAGAATCATGTTAAGGGCTCGTACAATTATATATTGATAGGTTGATTCATAATCTATGACCCTAACATTATTAGCCTAATATATAGGCCACGTGTTATTGCAATTGCCTAATTCATCTTTTCCCCCAGTGGCCAGTGGGCAATCGAAGCTTCTGTAATTGGTGAGAGACATGGCATCTTTTGAGTGGAACTGTAGAATAAGTGGTGCCTCTCCTTCTCCCCCTTCATTTACATGGCATCTAATACTTTTCATCTTTTGAAATAGGGTAAGCAGCAGCCCCAGTCAGGTCAGAACAATTTATCAAATCTTAGTTCAAATTAATCACTTCAAAAGGCAAGAGAATATAGCATGGAAAACATTTAAAGCATGAAGAATTAAGGGTCCAATGAATTCAAAGTTCAAAGTCGTCTTCAGCTAGCATGGCTTACGAATTAGATTCTTTAATGTGGATAAGACCTCATATATTGAACGGTTAAGAGATTTTGCTTATTTTTTTGTGAAAGAAAGGAGGGATCTCAAGTCTTCAGATCTGGTTTAGTGAGAATGATAAGATAAAACTCCAAGACATAAAAGTGTAAGTTCGGTTAAACATTTAAAACCACTTTCAATGAAAAAACACGTATTTAAAAACACAAAAGTTAAAGCTTGTCCCTGGACGTAACTGATTCCCAAACACAGTCATAAGAGTTGGTTTATTAAAGAGAGAAAAAAAATAAGATGGAGAGGCAGTTCATTTTCCTCATATTTTCATGATAAGAGATGATATATTCTATAACTCTGTACAAAAGTGCATATTATCTTAATGCCTATATTGCCATATATGGCCTACATGGCTTGGTGGTGGACATAGATTGACTGAAAATATTGGCACAAATTCTATATAGCACTAATTTTGTATTATAGAGCTGATCATGAAGCATATGATAATAATTAATTAAGATGTCAACTGTTCCTTGGAATTCCTGGGTGAGGTGAGGTTCCTCCCTCAAGCTTTTCTGCAACTATATGCAACACTTTCCATTTATTTAATACATTTCCATGATTCCTTGATTTCCTTTTGAATATATATATATATTAAGTTAAGAGCTTTGTAGAATAACGATGACCGTTCATTTACATAAGATCCTGAGCTAAGCATTAATAATTAACACTTTCTTTCCTTCCGGGCAGGTGCAACTTGGATTTTCATCTAAAAAAAGATTAAAAGGAATGTTAACATGCATGCATATGATATAATTATACATAGATTGTGCCTCTTGTCTTGGTGATTTTATAAAGTATTATGTCCGTGTCACCATTACAATATATATTCCCTATTGAACCTCGTGATCATATATCTCAGCCAACCAAATGATGACACACTCGGAATTCGGAAATGAAATGAATAAAGCTTGTTCTTAAGACAATAAATTTTCCGTAAAATTAGGATATACTTAAATATTATTTTTGTTCTTGACAAATGTTTGCGGAAGAAGCACGACATAGTCACGAAAAGAATATTAACATGTCTAAGTTTAGCCCAAAAGAAAGATTAAACGTTTGGTTAATTTATTCGCTGGTGTCGATGAATCATTCAATAAAAAAAGAAAAAATAATTTATTAGCTGGTGCCTGGTTTCGATTAGTATTATTCTCTTGGATATTTAGGGATTTATCACAGATATATAAATAAAATAATATATGCCTTACAAATTAAAATGACCAAAATTATATTATGGTTATATGTTATAAGTTCAGGAACAAACAACATTCATGCTTCCCTCACAAAAGAAAATTGGCAAACCTAGGAGCATACAAAGATGGTCTTCTATATATGGTATCAAGTTAAAATTAAAGAATGATCATTATAGATCAAGATATATTAAGAATTGACAAATTAAGATTTCTTTCAAAGACAACATATTAACACTAATTAATCAAGCTAGCTCAGAGGGATGCACATATAGGAGAGGATCCCAAGAGCCATTAAAAGTACTAAACCAAGTGTTGTTGATCTGATCACATTGCACAGCAAATTGTTGTTGCTCCAATGTCCAAAGGGCTTCAGTTGCAGTTGCACCACCAACTATAGGCAACTGCATGCTCACCATTTGGCCACTTCTGTTTGATAATGGTCCTTGATGATGATCTATGCATGACGTGATATCAACAGTAGTCCCTGCAGAGAGTAGTGGCCATGCAGCACTCGAAGATGATGCAAGGAGGCTATTATTATTATTATTATCAGGAACTTGGGTCATATATTGTGTAGGCCAAGGCAAATCATATGCCACTTCTTCATTTAGCCATGTTGATGTTGCCACAGGTACTGGGGTCTGACAAAGTTGATGATGAGAGTAGTTGACTATACTACTGCTTGCTACAGCACCTTGATCATGACCATGATTTGGGATAACCACACTATTATTAGCACAAGTACTCATTACACCATGCACAGGGCTGTTTGAGAGGACAGTATTATTATTATTAGGTGATGGGGCAGCACAATTACCAAGAAATTGAAATTGAAATTGTTGAAGCTTTCCTTTCTTTCCATCATTAAGCTTGGCCTTGAGTGCACCAAGAAGGCCTTGATCAGCTTCTGAACCTGCTGCAGGGTCATTAGCATCCTCAAAAGAAAAGGGTTGAGTGCAATCAGGCACAAAGTTGGAACCACCACCACGCTTTGTAGCACCGGCAGAAGAAGCTGCTGAGTCAGGCAAGTCAAAGTTGGTTCTAGCATTAGCACCTCTCAAGGCTCGAGCAGCATTGTCATAAGCACGAGCAGCATCCTCAGCAGTGTCAAATGTTCCAAGCCAAAGCCTAACCTTTTGTAGAGAGTCTTTGATCTCTGCCACCCATCTCCCTGATGGCCTTTGTCGAACCCCCACAAACCTGTGGTGCCCTCTTGATGATGACTTCTTTCTGCTGCTGCGGCTTCCACCATCACCCACTGCTCCCATTTTAATTTTGACTTACCGAACCTTTTTGAGCTTCAAGGGAAAGCTGGTTTATAACCTTGAATTATAAGGGAAGCATCTTCATCTCGAGGAAAGGGACAAGCTGCATGGACACAATTTATAACTAGTATATTCAAATGTCATCATTGCAGGCCGTGTTGTTGATATCGACACAATGTTTTACAAAGGACACAACCTTTTATCGCCTTCTTATAATATTTTTTTAAGTATAAAGACCATAATATAAAAGTTGCTACAAAGTACGTTAACACATCTAACATCTAGGGGCCAAATGATTAATTAGACTTTTGTGAACGCACTAGGTGTTACACCACTGTACCACCTTTAGATTATTAAAAGTGATATTTAAAATTAATGAAGTTTAGAATGGCATAGATAGATAATCATTTTTTTTTATCAAAGATTATTTAAATCCGTGTATGTTAAATATAATCATCCCTTCGCAGTCATGAATGGTGACAATCTGATAATCATATGCAAAGTTGTCCTGTTTTGATTGTATGGCTGCATTAAAAAAATGATTATCTCCAACTCAGGACTTACTGCACAGCTATACGGCAATTAAAAACTAAATAAAAGCAAATGCGGACATTTGAATAACCCCAAATAATCCTTGGCTCTAACGTTATCATCTTTAAGAACGAGGATGCAGATGATCTAGACTAGGTTAAACGTTTTAATTAGTTCACCAAAAAAAACAAATATTTAGGCGTTACTTACGGTTGTAGTTAGTGTCTTTATTTGATCCACGTCCTTTTCTTTCTTTTTCCTTTCATGCATTGGCGTACGTGTCTCTTTTCTTTTTTGGGCATAAGATAAGACACAAGAGTGTTTCCATGTGACCATGTGTATGATAAATTCTTTTATGCAGTTTTGATTCAGGGGTTGTAATGCCCCAACATTTATATCAATGGAATGTTGTCTGACAATTTTGTTTTAAATGAAAATTTTCAGTTAAACACATTTTTAATTGGTCTATTTTAGCATATTTGTGATCTTTTATAATTTTCAATTTTATTATTTTAGTATTATATCATATTTTAACAAAATTCAATCAATACTAATCATCCACTAAAATAATGCCGTCTAAATCCATTTTTTTTCTAAAAACTTAAGTTTCATTTTTCCTCTTCCTTTGTGCGTTCATCTTCTATTTCCGCATAGGAAATGAAGAAAATTGCTTCGAGGAGTTCACAGTCTTGCATCTTGCATTAGGGTTCAAAAACAAGTAAAAATAGAAGATGAACACATGAAGACATGAAGGAAGAGGAAAGATGGAGCCTAAATCACATGAGTTTTTAAATAAAAAATAAAATAACTATGGAATTAGACTATGTCGTTTTGGTGGATGATTAGCATTATTAATTGGATTTTGTTAAAACATGATATAATACTAAAATAATAAAACTAAAAATTGTAAAACAATTCCCTGAATTCAGAATTCAGGTAACAAATATGTCAAAATAGACTAACTAAAAATGGATTTCACTGAAAATTTTCATTTAAAATAAAATTGCTTACTTGAAGACTTTTCATTGGTATAAATGCTGGGCATTACAACCTCCAAATTCAAAACGCACATGATAATTTACCCATGTGTATACATCAAAACGAAATATATAAAACATGGATCTTGCTTGTAATAAGTGGAGCTAGCAAGGAGGGTAATTATTCGGGTAACACCCCACAAAAAGTTATAAAATATCACTTCCCCCTTACAATGACTAACTCTCGATAGGATGTCTGACGGTTGGATTGAATTGAATTTGCATAAATTTTTTACTTAACTTAATTAATTTTTAGTGGGTTGAGTTTGCATAATTTTATTTTCAAATCCAACCCAATCATGAACGAGTTGAGTTGAGTTATCAATCCAGTAATGTATTTTTTTTAAAATAAATTAAAATTTTCTAAAAATCATAATAAATTTTCAAATTTTTTTCATTTTTTTAGAACAAAAATAAATTTTCAATCACAAATGAACATAATTATGTATTAATGCACAAAATAAGCTAAATATAATAACACTTTCAAACTTAATTGTTGATCTCTTTAACATTAGTTCACCTAATTTGAAAAGTTCAAAATTAACCCAAATAGAAAAGTTCATTAAATTAATATAGTTGAGAAAATTCAAATAACATTATAACTGATACAAAATAAATTAAAAACAAATTTGCATTTTCTTAAATAATTGACTAGTTGTAATTTTCATTGTTGGATAGTTATAAGTTTCATTGTTGAAGCATTGTAAGTCAAAGAATAAGATTCATTAGTCTATTATAAATAGTGTAGAAAAAAAAAATATGTCTAAAGTCGCTAAAGAGGTAATGCACAATAGAGAGTAGATTTTTTGTTTTATTATTATTATTATTATTATTATTATTATTATTATTATTATTATTATTATTATTATTATTATTATTATTATTATTATTATTATTATTATTATTATTATTATTATTATTATTATTACATGTAGTTTGTATTTGGTTGAGTAGGTTACGGGTTTATATAACAGAACTCGTAAGTCATCGAGTTGAAATTGAATTGAGTTGGATTTTATCCAAATACTTTATTAACCCATTCAAACTGGATTAGATCAGATTGAATTAGGTTAGGTTCGCGAATTACTCATAGCTGTGAATATCCCTATTTTCGAATAATAAATTCATTTTGAGGAAGTTAAAAAGATATTTAAAAAAAATGTGAGATTTATTTTTTTTATTAAACAATATTAGTTTGTTAATATTTGTTGTTAGAATTTCGTGGAAGAATTTGAAATTAAATTTATAAGGAAATATTTTTTAAAGAATTTTTTAAATATTAAAATTAAATATAAAAAATTAAATATTTTTTTATAACAAATTATAATAATTTCTGAAATTTACTCTAATTACATGTACACTTCTCCTTAATATTTTGATTTACTTTCCAATGACATCCTTTCTACACAAACAATGTTATTTCCGTTTCATTGTCACGTAATAACACATGTCTTTAAAAAAAAATATTTATTTAAAAAATATCCTTATCTCCGTCGTTAACTTTTTTCCGGTGAGCATGACACTTTTCCCGTCAAGCATTGTTGGTGGCTGTGCCTCTCAGCATTTCGTTATCCTTTGTGTGCTTGAGCTTCATGTGATTTCAAATAAATACTAAAAAAACAAATTATTTCAACAAATCAAAATCATTTCAGAAATATTTCAAAATCTAAAATCCAAAAGCAACAAAATCTTGAGAACCATTTTTTTTTTTTATCAGCAAACCAAAAAATATATTGCATATGGTACCAAAGGGACCTCCAAAGTACGACATTACAGTGATAATAATATGATCAACATATATCCATGCCTTCATAAAAAAAAATCTGTCAAATATATAAAGTCAATAAAACGAGGGGTGCGTGTGTAACTGATTAACGAAGGTATTAGTGTAATTTTTTTTAATAAAGTAATAAAGACCGGATAATGTGGGACACCGGATTACCCGATGGTTCTGCGGGTCGGTTTTTAAGACTATGCTTCCAAACACTCCACCGCGCCTCTTCCAAGCACTCTGTGACTGTTTTTCCTTCACCGTCGACCCCGCTGCGCTTCCATCATCATCGCACTTCCGTTGTCGTCGACCATTGAGGACCCCGTCGCGCTTCCATCGCTTAGCCGCCGTTCTCCACCTTCGCGCACATTTGCGTCGTCGACACAGTGCTCTCCCTCGTGCGCCGTCAACGAGGTTTTGTCCAGGTGTCGTCGACGAGATCCCCTCCCTCACGCGCCGTCGACGCCACCGTTGTTCTTCACCTTCACGTGCCGTCGCGCTCTGTTCTAGGCCATCTCCCTTGCGCGCCGTTGAAGACCGTAAGCCTCCCCTTTGGTACTATTAGAAGGCCGTTTGTTTTCTGAGGGAAAACTTTTGGTTGTAAGAGTTGAGTGGATGCTGTTTGTTCTCGATTTTTTTATTGATTAATTTTTGTTGTTTTAACTTGTTATTGATGAATGCAGATTGTACGGAGGGTTTTGGATCCGAAGTTCATGGTGTTTTTGTGTTTTTGATGCTATGTGGAACCTAGCATCCGCCCTGATGATAGTTGATATGGAGAAAACCGAAATAGGCTCTAAAGACACTCAATTTCCGGTCAAGTTTGATAACATAATCAAATTCATAATTTAAAGTTATAAATAAGATTACTTTTACTTGAATATCTCGTGTTTGTTTCTTTTATTGAATTCTTGGCTGTTTTCTAATCTCAGGAGATATTGAAGCCTGGTCCTGGAAATTCGCAGGATCTATTTATCCGCAACCTCTCTGCTATAGGTACTATTAAGAGTATCTTTACACTCTAGATTACTTACAACAATGCCTATGTTCAGTTAACTAATTACTGCTAGTTAAGTGGTTAGAATCATAGTTAGCTTAATCAGTTGGATTTCTGTGACTCTATAAATAGAGTCACACTCCACTATAACTAATTGACTTTCTGAGTTTCTGTTAATAAAGATTGAATAACATACTTTCTATTAGGTACTAACTGAGTCTGATATTTTCTGATTCAATTGAAATAGATTATATTCTTCTGTTCAATCGCAGAAAGTTTATGTGAGGAGTAAGAACCAGGTTTATAAGTGTTTGTGTAGAAGTTGTCTTTAGGAAGTTCTTTGGGTACTTATGGATCTGAATTATTACTTGTGTATTATTTCTGCCTTTATGCAGTCATCTAGGCCATTATAGAATGGTGTGACCATGTGGCAGTCAGTACATGATTCTTTATGTGTATGGGGTTTTTGAGTAGTTTTACTAATTGCTGAATATAGAAGGGGGAGACTCCATGTTAAGGGGAAAAACTGTGTTGTCTATGTCTTGTACTGAAATTCTGGGCTAAAACTTGCTTGCAACCTTTCATTAACAAATGACTCAAAACATCAACCAACTGTATAAACAAGAAAGGCAAAAATGTCTCACTGCCTCACTTACTCCCCTTGAAATCAAGTTACTGGTAAACCTTAACCATAGCAAATAAGGTGAAAGAAGTTTAGTTTTATTAGCTACCTAAAATGAGAAAAACAGTATCAATTTGCGCAGTTCTTATTATCCCTTATTTTATCTATTTTCAGATTTTAAAACTCTGAACCTGAAATTGTGGAGTGCATATCTTTGATAGGTATTGATTTTAAAACTCAGATTCTATCATTGTTAGTTATGATTTTGGGTACTCTCTCTTTTATGCGTCAGATTCTTGCTCTGAATAGTTGAATTGAAGTACAATAACGTTGCTTGGAGATTAGCTTGGCTATTTATTAAAATCTTATGTTTTCTGATCATGAACATGTGAAATTTCCACCTGTTTTAAAGTTGAACCAAAATTATTGAGTAGTTTTTGGAAAAATCTAAGAGTTATAGTTTCAATGTGGAATGGTTTTGGTGAATCTTATAGGCTTCTAGTTTATTGTTCTAAAATGTGTTATTAGTTCAACTTATATTTATTATAATCTGCAGTTTTGATGAAAGGCTACGTGAATATTACCTGAGACAATTCAAAGAGGTGTTTTGTTGTATTCATTTGTGATCCTTGTAAAAATTCCAATTTTAAAATGAAATCAGGTTGTTTAACTGTGTTTCATTTTGGTGCCTTTGCTTAGAGCAGATTGCAATACTGCGTGATTCACCCAATGAGCTATTATATGACAGAGCATGTATAATATTTACTAGTATATCACAAAATTGTATAATGATTGGATTGTTGATCTCTTCTTGTTAAGCACCTGATATAAGAATCATCCTTTTGTAGACTTTGTGAGTATAAAAGTCAATAAACTTATACTATTTACTCTCTTTTTCATAGATTATTGATGAATTATTGGACTGTGGTTCCTTGACGTGCAGGGGAATTGAAGAAAATGTTGACAGAATCTATAGGATTCATGTTCTGGATCAGAAATTGATTTACAAGAAAAAAAAAGATGGAGATTCAAAATCATATCTTGATGTTGAGAGGGTGAAAATGGATCAAATTTGCAGAGAAGTGAAGTTGCTGAGAAGAGAGCAGGTATTTACTAACTCTTGATTTTCCAAACTGAAATCTATATTAAATGACATTCATAGATATATTAAGGCAAAGAATATTCTGCTCACATAGAATTTTAATTTGAGTAAGAGGCTTTTGCTAAGTTAGAGTAATAGTAAAGGAACTTATTTGCTGAGCATCATAGGTTGATCTCATTTGTACAACCAGGGGAACAGAAACTCAAGTAAGCAAACTCTATCCTATTATTTATTTTTATCCTATCATCTAAATTTGTACTGGTTGCTTTTGGTTGGATTGTTTTACTCAATTTGAGTAGATTGATCACTGCTGAAGATGGTGATCCTGAAAATAGAACCTGCCAAAAATTGTCATATTTTTTTTTTTAAAAAAAATATCTTCCTACATCTGTTCTATGCTAAACCGATGTAGAAAGTACCCCCTTCCAAGACAGTTCAGAACTGTTTTGAAAGCCCTTTTTTGTAGTAGTACCCATACCATCTTGGCATCTTCCCCAATTCCTTCATTGCCACACCACAAACACCTAACTCCACTCACTCACTCACTCACTACTCTTCTTTCTATATTGTACATGGCACTTCAATGACTCTATCTCTTGTGTACAGAAGCAGAAGCTCCTCCAACATTGAAGCTTTTACATTGTTACTGCACCACCACACAGATTCACCATTAGTACCTCATGGCCCCTGCTGCGTCTTCTCCACCATCGAGCTTCACTCTCTTTGTTGGAGACAACCACCGCAAAGACAAGGAGAGCAAGCGTGCTTACCTTATGGTAGCTCTCTGCCCTTGTCTCGTTTGCTTCGTTCTCCTCTTAATTGCACTTTCCATCATTCTCGTTGTCAAATTCCATTTCTTTTGCCACACCCCTCTCCACTCCTTGCTCTACAAAAAAAACTGTTGATTCCCCATGCCTTACCCTTTCCCTCTTTTCATGGAAAGTTTTCGTTTTTGAATACTCCTAGGACATTTGCTAGTAATGCTGATTCTGGGGTTGAGGATGATGATGGTGATAGTGATAGGGATTATGATGGTAGAGGTGTTAGTGGTGAATCATGTGCAGATCCTGATGAGGTTGAGAGGGTATGCAAGGTGATTGATGAATTGTTTGCATTAGATAGGAACATGGAGGTGGTTCTGGATGAATGTGGGGTTCGATTGTCTCATGATTTGGTTGTGGATGTGCTGCAAAGGTTCAAGCATGCTAGGAAGCCGGTGTTTCGGTTCTTTTATTGGGCTGGGAAGAGGCCTGGGTTTGCTCATGATGCTAGAACTTATAACTGCATGATGTGTGTTCTTGGGAGGACTAGACAGTTTGAGACCATGGTGGCAATGCTTGAGGAAATGGGTGAGAAGGGCTTTTTGACCATGGAAACTTTCTCCATTGCTATCAAAGCCTTTGCTGAAGCAAAGCAGAGGAAAAAGGCTGTTGGGATCTTTGATCTGATGAAGAAGTATGAGTTTAAAGTGGGTGTTGATGTGATTAATTTCTTGCTTGATAGTCTCAGTGCGTCTAAGCTTGGTAAAGAAGCACAGGCCGTTTTTGAGAAGGTGAAAGGTAGATTTACATCTAGTGTACAAACTTACACCATACTTCTTAGTGGTTGGTGCAGGATAAAAAACTTGCTGGAAGCAGGGAGGGTGTGGAATGAGATGATTGATAGGGGATTTAAGCCGGATATTGTTGCACATAATGTTATGCTTGAAGGGTTGTTGAAGTGTAAGAAGAAGTTTGATGCCATCAAGTTGTTTGAAATCATGAAGGCCAAAGGTCCTTCGCCCAATGTTAGGAGTTATACAATTATGATACAGGACTTCTGCAAACAAAAGATGATGGGTGAAGCTGTAGAATATTTTGATGAAATGGTAGATCGTGGGTGTCAACCCGATGCTGCACTTTACACGTGTTTGATCACTGGGTTTGGGAGGAAGAAGAAAATGGATATGGCATACAATCTACTGAAGGAAATGAGGGAAAGAGGCTGTTCACCTGACGGGAGGACCTACAATACTTTGATAAAACTGATGACTAGCCAACATATGCCAGATATGCAGTGAGGATATACAAGAAGATGATTCAAAGTGGCATCAGACCAACAATTCACACTTACAACATGATAATGAAATCCTATTTTGTGACAAGAAATTATGAAATGGGTCATGCAATTTGGGATGAGATGCATCAGAAGGGGTGTTGTCCTGATGATAATTCCTACACTGTATACATTGGTGGGCTCATAAGACAGGACAGGCCCAGTGAGGCATGTAAATATTTAGAGGAAATGTTAGAGAAGGGGATGAAAGCTCCTCAGCTTGATTATAACAAGTTTGCTTCTGATGTTTCTAAAACTGGGAATGCTGTCATTCTTGAGAAGTTAGCTCGAAAGATGAATTTTCTTGGTAAGTTTGAAGTGTCTAATGTCTTAGCTAGTTGGGCTGACATGATGAAGAAAAGTGCCAAGAGAAGAGAGCCTACAAAATCTGCTAGGCAGTTCACATGATTACCTGATTGAGTGGCAGGTGGCCAAGCCCCAAGGACCCGTTTGGTCCAAGGATGTTATTTATAGCAACACAGTTCCTCTGAGCTACTGATTGTCTTTGGATTGTAGTTTTTGTGTGAACTTTTTTGGTCCCCCTCTCTAAAAAAAACACTTAGCTCTTTATTTTGTATATTGCTCTTGGTTGTATTGTATAATGACATGTACTAGTTTGAATGAAGCATCTAGCTGATCCTTCTTGAAATCTTTCTCTATTTGGTGTTTTACATTGCAGCAATTAACAAGATTGATATTTCTCCATATATAAAATGGAGAGCATATTTAAGAGGGTATGGATAGTTGTTGGTGGCATTTCTAAAAAAAAAAAAAAAAAAACTTTACTTTTTCTTGGTTACATGTAATTTTATAGTATAAAATTGATAAATAACATCGACACCCGGTACGATGGATGGTTATTTTATTGGTACTTCATGATAGTAATTGATAACCACTATATTGATTTTAAAGGTTTGTTTATTCAAATTAGCAATTAGAAACTGAAACATGGATGAATCCGGACATTTTATTAGATTTACTGCTGCTTGAGCATGCTAAAAAATTATGAGAGAAAGGTAACAGAATAACTCTATCTTTTTACAATATTTATCTATTAATCCTCTTATTTACTTACAAATAAGTATTATATGATTTCAAAAATAGATTTAATTCAATTAATTAAGTAGGATGCGTGAGTATTGTAAATCCCTATAGTTTTATGTTTGATTCTTACAAATAAAAAAAATACATATATTTCAAAACATTGAATGTATTTTATAAATTATTAAAAAAAAAAGAATAAAAGACGTTCTAAGAAGATATAGGAGATTAGCAGTGAATTCTACTTGGTAAAAGACAACTTTCTTTTAGAAATTTAATAATGACTGAGTGGTTAAGTTGTCGGAACTCAGAAATCGACAGAAAATCTGTCAGCATTTATGCAACTACACCAGCCCCTCCATTAACTAAGGTCCAAAATTTTGGATCTTCTACTTCTAACAATTTCTAGCCCAAATGTCAGGCTGGGAGGGACTTGAGATCCGTCCAATTGGGACTTGGAAAAGTACACTGACATAATTGATGATGTGTCAAATTTTACTCTTCATGCGAAAATATTTGAAAGGAAGTCGTGAACTGTAAATTTTGTAAATTTTATTCCGGTCAAATTGCATGAGATTTTCATTTGTACATGTATTATTCCATTGGTAAATGGTAATAAAATGCAATAGAGAAAAAAAAAATGAAAGGTGGTAAAAGGTTAAAAGGATAGGAGAATAGTGATAATTGAGGAGAGGAAAAGTCAATCGCTTGTGCAGTGCCGTTGACTAGCTGAAAAACTATCAATCAAATGATTACACAACAATTGTCCTTGTGCTTGGTTACTCAGAAATCAAATTACTGACCAAGAAACATTTAGATCCCTCTTCTGATTCTAACATTTAGAGTATCGGCAATGCTCTTTTCCCAGCATTGTTTTGCCAATCAGCTTGTAATGATGCATATACTATTCATGAGCTTACCAATATTATACATTTAATAGATTTCTACTTCTTTAAATTTAAGTTTTATACAGCAACAGTCACTGAATAAAGTGAATATATATATATATTAAAATGTTATTTTTATCAACCTATAACTATCAAGTTTTCCTTTTGCTCTATGTATAAGAAATGAAATTACTTGTATTCTCATTTTTCATACATTCCAGTGAAGGGGGCAAAATCGTGGTCAGAAAAAGCCGAATTAGTTGGTATTTTATTATGTGTAACCTTTTTTCTGGTTGGGGAGTCTGATATTTAATTCGGTGTAGAAATATTCAAACTTGACATGGACCTACTACAACAGAAATTGTCTATGACCTACAACGATCTTAAAAGGTGAGATGCATTCCCCTCCTTTAGTCTGAAATTACAATGTGGAATTCCAGAAGGAAAAAAGGTTAAAAAGGTGCTATAGCAAAACGTTAAACAAAATTTGAAAGATATAATAAGCAAAATATGTAATACAAGAAAATCTTGAATCACAAAAATTCATCATCTAACAGTGGAAGCAACAGTTTGAGCCCACCACCTGAGACTATCTTTGATGTCAATTTCATTGTTCTTGAGAGCAGGAATCTTCCAATTCATGAGAGGGTTGTCTTTGTTTCTTTTTTCTTGAAGCTTCCATGCTTCAGAAAGGTAAGGTCTTTGGACTGAGGACCCTTCAGAATCCTCTTCTTCCTCATCACTCTTCCCTAACCTTTGCAAGCCAGGAATGATTGAAGCCAAACTTGAGTCCTTATCTTCCTCTGAGAAAACAAACCCCAGATCCATGAACCCTTTTAGCTCCTCAAATTCAAGGTCTGATAAACTCTTGCTTGATCTTTTCTTCCTCCTTTCCCTCTTCTTAGGCAACACTACTAGTAGCTGATGATGCTGCACCTGTGCTTCTGAGTCTGTGACATCTCTTCCTGAGAGAATGGTTTGCAACTTTGGTGAGAAAACTGAGTCTGGGGAGAGAGAATCATCCTTGAAACATGTCATGGAACTCAACTGGTCGCTCATGGACCTGCTGTGACTGCTTTGGATGCGTAAAAGCATTGGTTCTGATGATGCTTCTTCTTCTTCTTTTATCTGATGATGATCTGAATTCTCATGAGAACTTGTTGGTGTTGTTGTTGATGAAGTTCTGTGTTCCTTCAAATCTTGATGCCCAAACCAGCATGTGTCAAAGAGATTCAAGAATTGTTCTGCATCCATGGTGGGTCGCTTTGGAAACTCAGCTGAGCCTTTTGAATTGTATAATTAGCAGACGTAAATTGTCAAGACATGGTAGCTAAGAATTAATATAAGATATATTATACCCTTCATGGCCATTTTGCCCTTGATGAACCCTGAAATTACTAGAAGAATTCAACCAATCATTTACACGTTTTGGATTTGAGACAATTCATTTTGTAAGTGGAAACGTTGGTTTTGGACAAGAGGCAAAAGCAAAGGTTGTTTATGGGAAAATAAAAATAAATAATAATAGAGAGAATTATGAATGCTACTAGATAAAGCCAGATATGAGGTTGGCCAATGGTTGATATCTCCCAATCTCTTTCTGTTCTCTAAGATGTTGACATTCTTTTGTCACATCTCTTTCTTGTTGGTTTGGTGATTGGTGATTGCATCAAAGCTTTCAATTTCATGTGTAAACTAATTGCGCTAAATAGCAATAATTGATACTTGCTTCCAAACTACACAAAATTGAAAGCCTATCACTGTGGTCGGCATTAATTAGATGCATTTTTCATGCTAATTTTCTACCACTCTTAGATGTAACAGATACAAAACTTTTTAACGAAAGGTATCATCATGTACCCTTTTTCGTTTGATATTTGAAACTGTTTCATATGCGTTTCATGCTACCTTTTTTCTTCTGTCCAATTAAATTTTGTTGTTAAATTACATGTAGGTATTAATTAAATTAATAAAGAAACAGATTGGGATTCACCTTATTCATGGTAGTTAAATTAAAGTTCACGTGATTAACGAAAGCACAGCGTTAATTATAATAATCTAACATGCTGCTACCAAATGATATTATCACTTTTAGTTACATCATGTGTGCTGCTACCTAATTGTATTATCGATCGCTATACAGTAACACTCTTCTGTTCATCCTTCTTTTCTAATTATTCATTTTATCGCTCCACCTTCTCTTTCTACCTACTATATGGATATGTTAATTATGTTGCTTAATTATATATTCCTCTAGTTTATAATTTGTCACAACTACTAAATTTGAGTTTAATTTGTCAAATTAAAAAAAAAATCCTCAAATATTGAAAGGCAAGTGTTACGAGTGGGAAAGTAATAGCTTTTATGAATATAAACAGAGTGGTTTGTTGACTCTGCGGCTTCTTTCTGGCAGATTCCACAATCTGGTGGTTTTGGGTGAAGTCAAGCAGAAAAGCATTTTGGGGAATATTCTGATAATAAACGTAAATTGCTATTGTGGCTGTGCCAGAGATTCAATCATTCAACGACGAGGGTTTGCATTTTGTTTCTTTAATTTTTTTCTTTTGGATATTAGATTTTTTTATTATTTTTTGTAACACTTAATTTTTATAGTAATACTTTTATCAATTACCTCATTAATAATTTATCTTATTGGAATTTTTCAAGTGCTGATTGGTAAGCCCGGATGTTTTACTGTTAAACAATTCATTCATTATTAAGACGAAATTTAAAACATTGGAAAATACACACGATGAACCAATCCTACACGGCTACACAAAAGAGCACAATGTTAGGTCATGAAGAATGTTTAGCTAGCTAGGTTTTCCCAAGAATTTCTCTTCAGCCACATCCCATCCAGAATTAAGTTCTAGCTGCTGGTATGAATGTTTTCGTGATTCCTTTTTCTTTTTTGTTGGGAGTAGTGTGAATGCATCATACCATCATGAGATTCAGTACACGTAGTATAACTACATAATGACCTTAGACGCAGAATTGGTGCCGTAAGTGTGAAAGACGTGCTGTTGACATGCATTCTTCTTGTTTAATTTGCCAAAGGAGAATTGTCCTGCCAATTTCTAACAGTTTATGATCAATGCATTAATTAGCTGTATCTTTTCCGTTTTCTGCCAGAGTCATGCATGTTTAATTTTACATTACTGTGGCAGTGGTATTATCTAATAATTCCATTTAATTTCCTCCTTAACTATTGATTCTATTCGGATAAATGATAATTCTTCCAATTCGATGTGTGGATAATGGATAGTGAAGAATACCAATTTTAATTACGTGACATGGAAGTGAAAAATAGCAGAGATTTTCCAAGATTATGTCCTTCACATGAAAATCATCCGCAAGAAAAGCAGCCACAAGAAGACTCTTATAGAATATCATATGGGAATAAATTAATCAAAATAAAAAGTGAAATTTCAGAACGGTAAACTTCCTTTTCCTACCTGAAATAATGGTGCTTCGACGAAATTTAACTTGGCCTATCCTCAATCTCCAAAACATTTTTCTTTGTTCTTGTAGTTACTTGTAGATTAACATGGTGTAAGGTGGTATGTATTGGGCTGACAGCATCACATGCCACTGTCTACTCATCAAATAAATATGCCACGCATGCACACGCTCATTTGTTGACATAAAAGAGAATAGAAAAATCTTTTATTCTTACCTTAGGGACAAGTGTCCAAAGGAAGCTCAAGTACTTCTGAACTCAGATCTTAATATTTTATCAAAATTTAACTTGTACTAATAATGGTTCGATTTGGACCCACATTGCATATCAAAAGTCAGACAAGAAACCAAAGATCACTGACCATATATAAGAGAAGCTCATGCCTAGCTAGCATCCTACCATTCTATTAATTAACAGTCTTAATGAATGCATTGAACCTGAAAGCAGAATTAACTAGTGATATATTTTGTTAGCATCAACGTACAAACTCGTTTATGATTCATATATACGTGAGCTATAAGGACAAAATACCCACCACCACTGACAAGAATTGAATCAGTTGATTATTTTGATTATGAATAGTGACTGAGTAAAGTAACCTATGAGACGAGATCCTGAGTTAAATGTTTGGGAATACAAATACATATCGTAAGTACATAAAATGAGGATTGATATAATATGTGAGGAAAATAATTAAAGATAGATATGGAGTCTTGACATTTGACTGACTTATAACGTCTGTATTCAACAAACAATATATCAGTGGTCCCAAATACATATAAGGGGTCATTTTCACTCTTTCAGTATCAAGGAAACATAGAACTAAAATATCTAACAAGAACAGCCATTATCTGTGTACGGTATCTTAATGACATAGTCAAATATTAGACATGAATATTTAAATATCTTAAGTGACCTTTTATTATCTTTTTGTTCACTGTCATGGTGCGGTGGCAAAAGATGAATCCCTTAACTTGTAATAAATCTAGGGCTGTTCAAAAAGTTCTAGACCAAATTGAACCATGAAGAGGCCTAAAGGTTCAGTTCGGTTCGGTTTTCTGTACTGAACCGAATCCTGAACAGGCCTACAGAAAACAAGAGATAATTTTTCACAAAATGTTTGCATATTTCTATATATCATGCTACGTGACATGTATTACTCAAAATGTTGGGACGCAAGCTGCTGAATTTGCTAATTGAATAAGTAACTACTGACTAGATTTGACAATTCAATGTAAGTGCATAAAAACCAAACTAATTCCACATTCCAACGTGTCTTAGTCGTCCATTTCTTATATATGTTAGTAACCTACAAGGGTGTCTTTTGGAAAAGAAGGGTGAAAGGGGAGCTCTATCACATTCACAGTATGGGGGACCACAATGGCAACAACAGAGGCAAATTTCCCAAGGAATGATCCAAAAGCATATGCCAACAAACAAAATTTGATCGAATATCCATTTCTAATGTGCGAATAATGCATAGTATATTGCATCCTTGTGCTTCTCAGAAAGCAGAAGAAGAGGTAGAGAAGAATAACAGTGCAATTCTTCTTTGGCATGCAGGTGCTGCATATGTATTCTTGCCTTTCTGCCAAAGGAGAATTGCCCTGCCATTCTATAACTCTACCATATCTTATTGAATTGCATGCCCTGGCAATTACATTTCTTAGTGCCTTATTCCCAAGCTCGTTCATTGTTTCTTTTTTCATGGTTTCAGGATACCAATTCTGTGCAATCATCCACCCCACGTTTTGGTAAGTCACTAACAGATGCAACTACTAAGTACTAACATACAATTGTTTGATCTAGACATCTTAATTTCTAACTAACTAATAAATTAAGAACACAGTTTTTTTTTTTCACTGTTGGAGAATTTAAAGGAAGGTTTAGACAAAAAAGGAGGTCTAAAGTTCATATGAAAATGCATTTTAGATTATAAAGTTAACAAATTAAACGGCTAAAGTGTGTAACAAAATACAAGAACGCTATAAATTTAGTAGTATATATGAGTAACATAAAAGGTATAAAAAATTAATGTTTATCACAACTTCATGGCAAATGTTCGTAAAAAGAATGAAATAATTTTATAACATAAAAGAAATGTTTGTAAGTGATGTTCTTAAGAAATTTGAGCAGTAATTTGTATATCATATTAATAATAATGAAGATAAATAGAAGAACTTTAAAAATAAAGAACTATATTCAAATACGAAGAACTGTGCAGTTATGTTAAATTTAAAAGAGACTTAAAAACTGATGCTATTGAAGTTAAATATAAGATTGAGAAGGATCCCGGCCATGATATCATGCATGCATGCAGCATGCTTGTTTTCAAGTGCCATGCTAGCTTGTTTGGAATTATTCAAGGTCAAGATGATGAGCTTATCAAAAAGAAATTAAAATAGTTATGAGAAAGTTCCTTGTTTGGGACCCATGCACGACTATATATATATATATAATCTCTATGCATTTACCATCATCGATCAGTTCAGGATTATGAAACTGATCCAAGACTTCTCATGAACTGAACCAGTACTGCATGGGTGACTTCCCTGACCATATATATATAATTCAATCTCATATGAGTACTCAAGCAAAAGTCGAATGCACCAGGTCTTCCATTATCGACAGGTATTAATGTTCAGTGTCAGATCAGACGTAATTTAATTAGTAGCTGTGCAACCATGAGCTAGAAGCCTAGGAGCCGTGAGAAAAATAAACATTTAATTTTGCTGATTAGGCCAATGTATTAATTGGTCTGTTTAGAAATTAATCGTACCTGCTGCTGAGCACAGCCTATTTGATCAAAATTATTATTGGTATATAGACTATGTTTGCATAATATGTATATACCATATAATCGATTATGATGCTTATGTTCAACGCATATATATCGTGAATCCCACTCGACTTTTTAAAAGTTTCACATTTCACTCCTATTGTCAAGATCCGTACACTTGCTCTTCTCTTCCTTCTAACTATCTGTGTTGTACCAAATAGGAGAGGGAATAAAGTTACATCTTTATCTTATATATCTATAATTTTGGCCTAATATTAAACACTCATTCAGTAAACCTACATTAATTTGTGCATCAGACCATTACCATTAAACATCGAAATCCAAAAGAAAACCCATGTAAAAGAAGCAAGTATATTTTTGGAACAAAAAATAAAGGTAAAATTAAAAAAATGCGTTTGCCGGGAGTCGAACCCGGGTCTATTGCTTGGAAGGCAATTATCCTAACCGTTGGACTACAAACGCTTGATGTATAGGTTCTGCTTCATAGTATTCTATACTGAATTGTGATATTGTAATAACTGTGCCATACACTTGGTCGTGTAAATTAGAATAAGTTTAATTTTAGTCTAAGTACTCACCTTTTAAGTAAATAACAAGACTGAAGTGCAATGATAATATAAGAGGTTTAGAACGTTTACTTAAATCATTTTTTCCATTATATTATAAGTGTCATTACTTTTCGATACTGTATATATAATTAAAAAATAATATTATATCATTTATTGTTAATAAATATTTAAGAAGTGAATTATAAAAAAAAAAAAAGCATTTGAATATTTGATTAGCCTGCGGCTCTGCAACGAGTAAAGTACCAGACTGGACTTGATACTCACTTAGCTAGTCCACAATTAAATGGGCTTAATTTTACCCAATTACATAAATAGGCTTCTTACACTGAGTTATATATGAAAGCCAACGATATTGGGGTCATAATTAAATACTCCGTCTCCGTATTTAAGAGTATTGTTAATTACATGATTCATGAGGTCTTGTTTTAATAGACCTTGCTGACTTTGTTTCCTCGTGCAAAACATATTCCCATTTTATAGTACTCCTTAAATAAAATAAGTTGTCATGTGAAATGTGATGTATGTAGTGTACCATATTCAATTCCCAGAACTTATTTTGTTTTTCGGTTTCCTTTTTCCTGCGGGGAAACTGATTAATAACTTAATCGATGAACAATAAGATCGATCAACTCCTTGATAATCTTTAAATAAAACTAATATTAACTTTATCTATCTACGTATAATGTTTTTTTTTTTCAATTGAGAAACTTGTTACGAATTAAGAGTAGACACTAGACACCGAGTATTTAGAATATTCTGAAAATGGAAAACGGTGAGTGGGGAAGCAAGCTGGGCAGTGACGCATTAATTAGAATGGATCCTTGACGGCGTAAAAAAAAAAAAAAAGAAAGTGATACGAAATTACCAAAAACAGGAGGCCGGCGTCCCGATCACTCCTCTATGGTATTGTATACGTGTTATTTGGTCTATGAACTATGTCGTGTTTTCTCTTGACTTTGCTTCTTCAATAAAACTTGAAGTCCAAGTCTCTCGCTTTCCATCCATTTAATACTATAAATATAGCACGTAGTACAAACTAGCTAAGTACAGACTCCAGACTCCAGACTCCAGACTCCATTTCCATGGCACGCTTTGGCTCTCAGCTGCTTCTATTCTTAATCCTCTTTGCTTCCATTTGTTCATGTCTAGAAGCCAGAAAGCTTCACGTTGGAGGACACAAGAACAAGGACAAGGTTGACCCATCTTTGTTTTTCAGTTCACTTCCCAAGGGCACCGTCCCATCCTCCGCACCCACCAAAAAAGGCCACTCCACAGTGCTCACCGAACGATTTCTTCTGCGATCTGTTCCTAGCCCCGGCGCGGGTCATTGACTACTACCACCGAATCAAATATATATATATATATATATATGTTCAAATTTTTTTTTATATTCTTTCTTTCTACACTACATTAATTAATTAATTTAGGGATTAGGGATAGTTGAATGAATGTATATCATTCTGTTTTCCTCTGCAATATGTATGTATACACAGTCAATTTGATATTACGGGAGGTTCGTAGAAATTCGTTTTCATGTTAGCATTTTTTTAACTATAATTCTTCATTTTAATGCATCATATTTTCATTACCCAAATTAAGTACGTGCTTTGAACCTACAAGAAAATGGCGTTGGATAGGACTTAAAAACAGTGGTCTTCTTCCACTTGGCTGCAAGTCAAAAGCGCCAGAGTTAATGACGGAAAAACGCGTTCAATGGGTTTGTTACTTTTCGTGAAGTTAGATGGGATGGGGATCACCGTCTTGTCTCATTTGCTATTGCACCTTACTTTACATTTTATTTTATTGTTAGTATAATAAAAAAATGCATGGGTTGTGATTGTGAATCATAAACGTGGGCAGCAGCCATTCATTGACTTATTGACTTTTTTCCAATTAAATCATTTAAGCCCACTACAAAGTCGTCAACCAGCACACACTGTGCATTTTCTTGGAATCAAGAAGGTTCACGCTTTTTTACATTCTTCGATCCCTTTCAATTCATATTCCAAATATCTAATTAGATACGCAAGACTTTCAGTTGAGTTACGTCTTTGCATAATCTTGTATTCCATATTTCCATTAAGTAAACAGTCCGTATTTTTTTTTACAATAAGAACCAATGTTCAATTCTATTTGGGAACAGAACACCCAAACAGAGGCCAAGAACTTGGCTAGCAGAGAACAGAGACCAAGTACCCAAATTTATAAGCTTCTATACAAAAAATATAGCTGTCACTTGAATCTTGATTGAAAAAGGGTTAGGCATGAGGTGTACATTTTTTTATTAAAAATGGAAAACCATAATCGTGAGTATGAAAAGCTATTGATGTTTGTTGCTAAAATCTATAATGATGGAAGAGAAACTATGGATATGTATTGAAGGACTCTTTTCAATAGACTTAAATATCATCATTAATGTCTGAAATGATGGTACCATAATGGGTATAGTAAATTATGATCCGTCATAAAATCTGTATTAATGGAAGAGAAATCATGAGTACAGTATAGAGTACTATGTTTCAGTATTCTATCAATGCATGAATATAAATACCATATAATGGTAGCTTCCTAATTGTAACTAGAGTCATCTTATAAGCATATGACGAACATGGGCATCCATCACGTCACGTCCAAGCCGTTTGTCTATATATTTGATTTGGGTATCTAAAGTAATGATATCAAGTAAACACCCACGAATTGCCACTGTGAATTTGCCTCCTTTAAAACCAACACAAGGGCTCCACGAACCACCACCCAATTGAAAAACAATGCAAGAACACAAAAATCAATTTGTCTAGCGTGTGTTTGTGAGTGTGTAACTTTATATCAGTTGGTCCAAAACGATATAACTTCGTTATAATTTTCTTTAGAAAAAAAAAACTCATAATAAATGAGAAAAATAAGTATCCATGGAACTGAACCGGACATGAAATGAGATTAAATAAAATAATTAAAAACTTATATCAATGACTTGCATAATTTTCGTAATTTCTACATACTTTAAAAAGAATTTTAATAGTTACATCTAAAGTTTGACAAAAGTGCATAACCTATCTCCCACAATCACGTGGGCATAGTTAGGGTAGTTGGGATGATGTGCATGTTAACATTAGCTTGTTCCGTACTAAAAGAAACTTTCTCTCTAAGCAAGTCGGTGAGAACAACAAATTTTTACCGAAACTTCTTGCATCAATGACCGAAATCAAGTAAATTTACACTTTATAGGGGACACATACAAATGATGGTTCAATCACATGTCCATATGTAATATGGAGTGAACTTGTTTCTTGCTAATCTCGTATCTTTTGAGCATATTTGAAGTTTGAACACTGTTGTTGGATTGGACTACAAACATGTATAGGTGATCTAAATTCTTTTGTGAATCTATAAAATGTCGGCATGGGAAAGAATCATGTTTCGCATGCAATGCGATAACCTCTCATGATGTGTCTAATGGTAACAAAGCACCAGAACCTCATTTTGTTTTAGTTGTTGAGGGTAGATTTAGCCTTTGTTATCATATTGAATGAATAAGGGATTACATTTAACTAAGGTTATTTGAATCGGATTACCCTTAGTATTGAGCTGAGCACAATTATACACGATCGCATAAATATTTCATATTTTAATCTATGTACTTCTGTAAATAATTATTTTATTTTATGGACCAATAAACAATTGGCCTATTAGCTCAGTTGGTTAGAGCGTTGTGCTAATAACGCGAAGGTCGCAGGTTCGAGACCTGCATGGGCCAAAATTATTTTTTATTCTGTGTGTTATGATTGAATCAAATTTTTTAATTGTTGATTAATAATGTGTTAATAATTTGTGACCACATCCAATTTAAATGCACAGGATTTATGTACATGTTTTTCACCAACTCAACTACTATATGGGCTTCGCAGTTGGATAGCCATCATGAGCCTATGTTATTTGGGCCTGTTCTTGATGGCTATATACTAGTTCGTGTTAATAATAGCAACTTTGTCGTAGCATCTTATCTTCTACTAGTTCCAGTTCAGTTAATTCCCCAACTCCACGCCGCAAAGGAGCACCTACCTACGTTTTCATCAAAATCCTATGCAAACCAAGCTGTTTGCATCACTCAAATGGCTTTTTAAAGTGATGAGATTGCACATATCGGAACGATAGTTAATTATTCTAATGTTTCTCCGGAACTAGACATGAAGGGCCTTTCCCAATGACTCAAAATGATTCTCTCCACCATTCATATAATATTTATTTTTTAAACTATTGGAGTCCCTCGTATTTCTATGAATGAAAAAGGTTCATGCATTGTGTAGCTAACGAGAACATTATTCAATTAACCAAATTGTGAGGTTAGCTAAACCTTTATTTGTCTCTATAGGCCGTATAATATGAAAATATAAACTATCTTAGACCTTTTATTTTTAATTGTTTCTATAGGCTTAACCTAAAAGATACTAATTGTTCATTATAATCACACGTGGATGGTTCCTATATTTTATCAACTTCTTGTCTAATGTCTAGGACGGCTTAGCCTCTTATCAGCCCCTATAACAGGTCTTTATTATTATGATTAGTTATAAAAGGCGTGCTAATTATCTTTTGTCGTTTCTATCAGAGTGTAAAAGCTAGCTAAGCGTATTTTATTAAAATGGGGGTTTCGTTGTTTAATCAAGCACTTCTTTTCATTAAGTTTTTTCGTGAAGTAACTTTCAACGAGTTCATAAATTAAACGATTTGGTGACATGGCCATTAACTAAAAAGTTAAGCAGTAGTCAAATTAAGATTTTGTTGCGATAATGGGTAATGATTTCTACCACTTACATAAGAATCTAAGAAACCTTTACTATTTCCTAAAGTAAAATTTAGTTACTATAGCAATTTGGAATGGGATAAATACAAAGTTTAGGTGTAAAAAACTTCTAACTAATTATTTTGATTTAGAAGTAGAGTTTTATCTTAACAACTAATGCTAATTTTTTAACTTTTGTTATGTGATCAGTTATTTATGTTAAACTTGAGATTGGGCCTTTAATTTTCTTTAGTAGTACTTCCCAACCTACGGGAGGAAACTTTTCAGTGGAACTAGCTAGGGTTCATTCACTTTCTTGCATCTTCTTTGTGATTTTTGGATAATTAATACAATCTAGAAATTTCACACATGCACCGAGCGATCGATGGCGACCCATGCAATTCCTAGCATGAAAAAAAGTTCAAAGGCATATGCACAAGATCATGAAGTCCTCTTTCAACCACTTTTCGATTTACAAGTCATATATATCAAAGACTTCAACTCTGGCAATTTGTGGCACCGATCCATATCCATCATTTTCAACTAAACACCATATGATTCATAACTCTATTCATTACTCCTCACATGTTATACCGCACCGGTGGTCACCAAAATACTTTAATGTTAGAGAAAGGTCAAGAATAGGCTCTTAAAGTAGCATATTGCATTAACATGAACGATATTCGAGAATGGTCCTAACGTAAGTTTTGAGTGACTGGGTCTGATTTTGGTCATTGTTTGCAAAATGTCATAATCCTATTAGTAGTTATATATAGCACGCGTGGATTATGGATTATGGTCTCCACACTTCAAATTTCAGTTTAGGGTGGGTGCAAAGCGAACCTGATTAATTGAATATGATTTTGTATTAACCGTATTAATTGAATGGAAATGAAAAAAAAAAAAAAGGAAATCATGAAGTCAGAGTCCTGAGTACCTGCCTAATGCTTGGGTCTGATTTTGGTCATTGTTCACAAAATGTCCTTTTCTTAGTAATTGTAGCATGTGCATTGTATAGTATATATGCATGCAAACATGATTGAAAGTTTTAATATGATTTTGTATATATCAGCCATATTATTTGAATAAAAACGAGAAAAAAAATATCAGATTCAGATCATGTTCCTAATTATTAAGGAAGCATGGAAACACAGAAGAATTTATATATATTTTTTGTGGCTTTTTTTTAAAGGACCTTTCTGACAATCTAAAATTACTGGCAAAATATGATATGTTTGATCGAACAACGTACAATGTACAGACTACCAATGTAGGTATGTCTTTATTAATGGTTTGACGACAAAACTGTTAATAATGTTTCTACTTTAGAAAAAAAGAAGCATATTTACCTTAATTAACTGCTTTATTATATGATCGACAAACATCTCTTCATTCGTTGCTGAGTGGAGCGAAACAATGATGAAGTAAGTACTGGAAGAATAAATATGTTGACAGCCTTGACATAAGATGCATAGCAGTTCAAAAATTGTTCTGTAAGATTTAAAATCGTTGAGCGAGATTCTCTTCGTGCTTATTGAGGTGGGTTCTTTAGTGGTTCGGATCGATATCCATGGGTTTTGATCCTGGACCCGCGCGTGTTTGGATTCAGAATAACAATTATCACCAATTTCGCTTGAACGTACTTACTTGGAGATGCAGGCGTGAGATTCAAATGAAATATATATATGGACCTAACTTCTATCGAGCTTTGAAGGTTGGACTTGGTTTTTTTTATTTTAAATATATTATTTTTGTTAGGTTAAATTTAAGTGAAGTGGTCCCATATATCTCACTACCACTGTACCACATGTGTTTCCATGAAAGAATTATTTTTGTTTCATTTGGTTACTTCTTCAAATTCTAGAATCTTCCCTCTCAAGCTCGATCGTGTCTCAATATTACATATATTTCGTTGTAAAGAGATTTTATCTTACTGATTGCACTACCACTTTCAAGTTTCAACTGGACCACCGCTAGAGAACGACCTATTACTGCACTCCTCTTTTCTAGTAAAATATTAATTATTAAAAATAAAAAGGAACACACTTGAAGACAATCTTGTAATCTCTAGCTAGAAACATTATTCTCTTTAAACATCATATCGCACTTAATATTCTTCGTTCAATTGGTAAGGGTGCAGTGGACATTAATTAAAAAGTTGCTCTGAGTGAACTTTAGAAATGTGGTCCTTAACAGATCCCATTCCTTCATATATGCTTTGGAAATTTGACTGTTTTTTTTTTTCCTCATATATATCGTACTAGCTAGCTAGTTTCCATTTTGGCGCACATATATGCGACATGAGTCAACCCGTGAATGAGAAATATATGTGATTTGGTGTCATTTTTGTTCAGACAATTAAAAATAATTACACTCGGCCAACAAAAAATTGTTAGACCATAAATAAATAATTAATGGTGTACGGTTACTTTAAAGAGCTCATTTTAATATTTTTGTATTGTGAATGAGTCGAAATTAATCATCTCATATATGACTTTTATAATTTGTTTGATGCACAGAAAAGAGAGTGGACGGATGAAGGAATGATAGAAAGAAACATGATATTCATTCTGTCGTCCTTTGTTTGGTTTTTTAATAAGTTTTTTGTTTTTTTTAATAAGTGAATGATCGAAAAAAAAATGCGGGAAAGAAAATTGGAGTGAAAGATGATTTTTTTTTTTTTATAATTCTTGTTTTATTAAGGATATTTTTTTTTCATATTACATACATATTTATACATGATTAAAAAGAAAAGTGTTAACTTAATTTTCTTTAGTTTTATTTTTTTTCTACCAATTAAACAATCTACAAAATTAATTATTCTACTTTGACTCATTTTCTTTTCATTTCCTTACATTATCAAAAATAAAATAAAAATAAAAAAAGGATATGGTATCTGTATGCGTGTGCAAAGAGAATCCAAAATATTTAAAGACGATGGAGTAGGCATAACGCAAGATCTCTGTTAATATATGATTAGTCTTCTTTTTTCTTAGCTGAATGATAATTTATGTTCGAATACGTCTCATGACATGTATTTGGGTGAGGGGGAGACGAACACCCAAATGATTTAAGTAAAGTAAAATATAATTAATCTTATGTGGAGTTAGTATTCTCAATTGAATTGCTACAAATTAGAAAGACAAAATAACAAAGTTAATTAGGTTGTACCTTACGTCTATCATGTCCCCGGCCGGGAGTATCTTGTAGTTGTAGGGGATCAGACAATGTGTACAGGAAATGAAAGTAGTACGGAATATTTCTGTGGGGATCCATGCATGGCTTGATTCCCACCTCACTTTAATTAATTGTTGTTGTGAATCTAACCATGAAAATGAAATATTAATTTCAATTATATTCAAAACATGAAAACGTTGGTTTGGTTAATTTCAAGACTACAATTAACTAGTAGTATTACTTGACATTAATTAATTGAATATGGAGAGAGGTTACCGATCAATTATGGACAAATGTTAGCATAAATAATTGGTATAAGTGATTTATTACGTTTTTAAACTATTCAATTCATCTCATTAAGTATTAATACGATGTATCCTTTTCATTATATTTTTTTTTATCTCTCTCTTCTTTCTGTATATGATCCTTCCTTTTTTTTTTTTTTCCTCTTTCCCTTTTCCTTTTCAAACATATTTATATGATGTATCTTTGAAGTTTTTTTTTTTTTTTTTTTTTAACTTAAGAATGAAAAGGTTTTTTTTATATAAATTTTAAAATGATAAATCTATTTTTATTAGAAAGAGATGGTGGTGGTGGTGGTGGTGGTAGTAGTAGCAGCGGTGGTGATGATGACGACGACGACGGTGGTGGCAGCGATAGCGGTGGAGGTGGCAATGGAGGGGGTGGTGGTGGGGTGGTGATGGCGACGACGGCTGTGGCGACAGTGACAGTGTTGATGGTGGTGGTGAGAATTTTTTTCAAATCAAAATAGAATTTTCAAATTTAAATGATTAGTCCAAAACTTTTTAATAAATATTTTAAATATGCAAATTATTTAAAATTCTATTTTGATTTGAAAAAAATTATCACCATCGCCAATCGCCACCACTGTCACAGCCGTCGCCGTTATCGCCTCCACCATTGCCGCCGCCATCACCACCACTGCTGCCACCATCGCTATCGACATCTCTTTCTAATAAAAATAGATTTATTATTTTAAAATTTATATAAAAACCTTCTCATTGTTATGTTTTAAAAAAAAAAAAACTTTAGAGTTACATCATATGAATATAAATATGTTTGAAAAGGAAAAAGAAAAGAGGAAAAAAAGGAGGAAGAGTCATATAGGGGAAGAAGAGAGAGAAAGATAAAAAAAATATAGTAGAGAGAGTACATTATATTAATATATGATAAGATAGATCGAATGATTTAAAAACTGTGATCCACTAATAAATCACTTATATTAATAATTTACCTTAACCTTCACCCTAATTAAGAGCACGATCTACAATTAAAGAATGGTTATATTATTTCCAGTAAGTTGTATATAAAACTTTTATATATATATATATATATGTATATATATATATATATAATGATGGTAATTAATTGATCAGAAAACCTTTAACTAAAAATCACACTTAAAACTTAAAAGAGGTAACAAAGCCAATTAAAATGATTTTTAATACAATTTAAAATGAGTAATTAATGTCATTTAAACAGAAAATATTCCAACTTAAGAACGTTAACTTTAAAATATCATATTTTCAAATTAATTTTAAAATGATTCTAAGATAATTAATAAGAGACACGATTGTTGTTAAATAAAATAAAATAGATGCAAAATTTCATAAATTACAAGATCATGTATATTCAAGAAAGTTCGAAGTATTGAGTTAGATGCTTTCTCCAAAACCACTTTGAATATTAGACAAAAATAACTCCTTTTTCATGCTCCACCACCTCATTCATTACAACACATATGATCTAGGATTTGTCTATCTTTAGGGAAAGTGGACCGAGATTGGTCAAGGATAATTATTAATTTTCTTGCCAAATTAGTCCTCAATATAATTTTATAAATGTAACTGATTAGAAAAATAATACTTTTTGTAAGTTATATATATCTTAACAGGGAAAAGAAAAAAAATGACGTTCCTCCTTTCGAAATAAAAAAGAAAATAATACGTACGTATCATTTCCTCAGATATGCTACACGCTCTTTCCTTACGAGTGTTTAACAACATTCAAGGATCATGGCCGAATAAATTAAGTTTGATCCATTTGAACATTTAATTTTATTCACTTTCGAGTTTTCCTTTAACTGTTTACAATTTACTCTACTGTCCACGATCATTTAGTTGTTTGTTACTGTTATATATATATTCTTAATACTGCCAGAAGCAAAATACTGATAAAAATAACTCAGATGAAAAATGAAGAACAAATTAATTTCCTTCTACTGTATTTTTTTTTATCATATTTTTTTCGATAAATATATTTTTGTTAATCACAATTTGAACATTAGTATAGGTGTTTTTTTTATAGGCAACATTAATATATATAGGTGTAATGTATTAATATACGTTCATTCAAGATATTTACTTCTAATCTCTCGTTTATTCATATTAAAATCCAGTTCACACAAGCAACTGCGTGAGACTGTAGAACGTTAATTATTCATTAGACACTACTTATTAATTTATCTTCCCAAATCCTAATAAACTTGGGTGTTTCCGTTAACCCAAAAATAAAAGAAAGAAATTAAATAAAACTCTCTCTGATCTCCATGATTCAATGTATATTTTATACTATAAGGGTTGAAATGGGACAAAACGACATGTGCAGAGAAAGTATCCGATGCGTATAACGGTACAAGGAGATACTATAGTTTTCTTATCAAAAAGAAAAAAAGAACGGAACAATTTTTTGTTTCTCGACAAACGATATTCAAAAGGAGTACTACTATATATTTTTTTATTATCTTATAAAAATACCAAATAAAGAATCAGTAATTAAAATTTCTTAAAAAATGATCCCATTCCAAAAATTGACGTTACGATACGCAATTGGTCACCTATAATATGGTTACGGCTAATGATCAAGTGCAGTTAATGCAAACGTGCAGAGTTAAGGCACCTACCAATAATTCATGCATGGAAATTGGCCAAGTAGAAGAAAACAACTAAAGACATTTCATGTTATGATATGTTGGGTTGTTTGGATGGGGAGTTAAGGCTTACAACCAGGGGCATTCAAAATCAATAATAATCCTTTTAATACACGACATTTTTTTGTGGGGGTCACTGATGTATGAATACTATTTATGATTTGAAATCAATTTCTTTCCAAACTTAACTAATTTGTATAGATATATTTGGTGATGTCGTGATTCTAATTGATCCGATTTTTGAACTCTTTCAAAGCGGCATCGAGCATAACCAAAGTCAGAGTCGATTGATTTAGACAGGTGTATATATTTTCAAATTAAATTCAATGTATTTTGAAGATGATTTTTTTAGTGTTATGTATATTCTTTTGTTTTGAACAGTTTAAATAAAATATTGATAATAAACTCCAAATGTCAAATTGTCTAATTCTAAACAAACAACACGATGGAATTTGAACGGGACGGGTTTCATTGGTCCCCTCATAATTCAAAATGGGGAAAAAATCCAATTATTAATTTTCTTTTGGAGATGAGATGAGATAGATGAATAAGCAGTCAAAAATATTCAACGACCCCATTTAAAAAAGAAAATGAAAATGAAAAAATATATATAATCCTATTTGCATGCTTATGCTTAGCTAATGGACACACCGCTTTATTGGCAGTGTGTCCTCTGTTCCCAGAATTGTGTCTGAGTGTGTCTATACAACGGATCTTATTCTTACAAGTTACAAACCCATACATACTTCCAAGTTCCACCCCACAGCAACACAATTTCTCTCTCTCTCTTCTTTCTGCTATGCTATTCAAGCTTGCTTTGTAGTTGTACTGTTACTTTCTCTCTCTTCTACTCATGGGTTGGAGTTGGGACTATCGTTTTCTCGCTCTCGTGAAGTGCATGTGAAGCTTGCTGAGAGATCTGAGCCTTAATAATCCAAACGGGTCGCCTTCCTTTTTCTGATTCAGGCGTTTGAGGTGTTTTCCTTCTACTTTTTTTTTTCTTTTCATTCACACCCTCTTCTTCATCTCTCTCTCCTTTTGGAATAAATGTTACATCATGCTCTTTATGCCCCTGCTTCATTAACTTCCTCTCATTTTGTCACACACTCGGGGATAAGGTTGTGCACTTGAGCTGAGCTTTGGAGATAATGGGGTCTTTGCTTCTTCTCTTCTTTTTGCATGGTTAGCCTCAAGATTGTGCCTTGTGCTGTTTAGAGCTATTGGGGGGGGTAGCAGCAGCACTATTGTGTGGTCAGCAAAGTTCCTTCCTTTTGGTCCTTTGGTTGGCTCTATGGGTTTGATTGAATGTTGGGTTGTGTTTATGGAGTGTATGGTGGCTGAAGATTCTTCCTGAAGGGCGTTTTGTTACTGGGTCACTCGCATCTTGGTGGGTCTTAGTGTTGGTTTTTTTTGTTCATGGGATAATTGACCATGAGAGTCGCTGTTTCCCTTTTTGGGAATTTTGAATTCTAGCCTTATTTTGGCATTTCCGGGGTGGTTAATGGGGGCAGAGGATTGAGCATTTTCTTTTTTTTACATTTTGTTTTTGATGCCATAATAGTGAAAGCTTGGCACAGTTGTTATAGACAAAAATGAGAGTTTTTCTGTTTAGTTTAATTAATTTAGAGGAGATTCTGCTGTTAGAAGGGTTGCTGTTCTGATCATGACTAGGGCTGTCCGTAGTAGGGTACTTAAAGATGCCAATGGTGATATTAGTGATCATCTACGCAACCACATTCATTTGACAAATTGTATTCACCTGAAGAACCATATGCACAAGAACAGCCCCATACTGGCTGATAGGTCAATCATGAGGGACCTGGTTGTGCTGCAGAGATCGCGGTCTCTTAGAGACCCTTCTGCAAGTCCTCCCTCATGGCACTCGCCTTCTGTAGTTGATTTGCTTTTCAAAAGAGTTGAAAATGATGCCGTGTCTCAAGGGGGAAGAAGGTCTGTAGGTGTCGAGCCAAGGAAGGAAGGGAGAAGATTGTCTGGAACTTCACCACCCTTGGTGAGTATAGGTTCATCAAGAGTTGCTCCGGGTGAGATTGGTAGGGGTAATGATGGTATAACCGCACCTAGTGAACGCAGTAGCCGGAGTGGAATGGGAGATGGAAAGAGAATTGGGAGGGAAGAATCTGGTAGGAAGAATGATAGGCCTGACTTTTTGGATGTTAATCAAGAGGAGCCTCTCAATCAAGCTGGCAAAAGCTTGGCTGAAGATGTTATTTCAAGGCACTCAGAGTCTAAAGCTAGAAAGAGCAAACAGAGGGGGAAGAATGTTCGAGATGCTCAAGTTAAGACCCTTTCTGAGCAGCTGAATGATGTTCCATTGGATAGTGATGATTTAGCATCATCAAACGTTCATTTTCGTGGAAGATTTCCTAGACAGGAGAAAATTATTGAGGAGGTAGAAGCCCGGATGCGCAGTCATGGCAGTGGAATGAATAGGGGGAAAAGGCGTAAGTTCCGAAGCGCACGAAGAACTCGGGTTGCTACAACATCAAGAGATATTGGAGCTGAGAATGAAATGTCTGTGGCTTCCAACTCATTAGCTCAGGCTTCAGCTCACCATAAATATTACTTGGAGGAGGCTGATGAATTTGCAGATGGAAATGTTACCAGGGCTCCAAAAAATGGGTGTGGCATTCCTTGGAATTGGTCCAGAATTCATCATAGAGGTAAAACATTCCTTGACATGGCTGGAAGAAGTTTGTCTTGTGGTTTATCTGACTCAAGGTTGAAGAAAGGGACATTTACTGCCAATGGAAGAAATATTTCTGAGATGCCTGTGGCATCTGAGCGCTCAAGCTCATGTACGAAGTCTGATGTAGAGGCACTGCCTTTACTAGTTGAGGCATCTGGATCTCATGCAAGCACTGAAAATGCTTGTTGGGATCGTGACTATTCTGGGGAACTAGGTCTTTTTGGTGATAATTTGTTCAAGCATGATGTTGATTCTGACCTCGCTTCAGAAGCCAGATCTGGTGATCAGCGTAAGTTGAGAGGGAATCGCCACAGTAGACACCAAAGTTTAACACAAAAGTATATGCCTCGAACCTTCAGAGATATGGTTGGGCAGAATTTAGTGGCACAAGCTCTTTCCAACGCAGTTGTGAAAAGGAAAGTTGGGTTGTTGTATGTGTTTTATGGCCCCCATGGCACTGGAAAAACTTCCTCTGCTCGCATATTTGCCAGAGCTCTGAATTGTAATTCTTCAGAGCACCCAAAACCTTGTGGTTTTTGCAATTATTGCGTAGCACATGATATGGGTAAGAGTAGAAATATTAGGGAAGTAGGTCCAGTTAGTAATTTTGACTTTGAGAGCATCATGGACCTACTCGACAATATGATTGTTTCCCAGCTTCCGTCACATTACAGAGTGTTTATTTTTGATGATTGTGATACTCTGTCAACAGATTGTTGGAATGCTATATCGAAGGTCATTGATCGAGCACCTAGACGTCTGGTTTTTATCCTTGTCAGTTCTAGTCTTGATGTCTTGCCTCATATAATAATATCCAGGTGTCAAAAATTCTTTTTCCCAAAGCTGAAGGATGCAGATATTATATATACACTGCAGTGGATTGCAACCAAAGAAGGTCTAGAAATTGATAAGGATGCCGTGAAACTCATTGCATCAAGGTCAGACGGATCTTTGAGAGATGCTGAGATGACCCTGGAACAACTTAGTTTGCTTGGGCAGAGAATATCCGTTCCTCTTGTTCAGGAATTGGTAAGCTGTTTATTTATAAGTATGCTTCTGTTGTCACTTCTTCTTACACTATATTCTATTTCTATTGTAAACTGGTGTTAATATTGTTAATTCACTGTGCATGAAGTGCTCTGAAGTTAAATCCTTTCTTCAGGTAGGGCTAATCTCTGATGAGAAATTGGTGGATCTGCTTGATTTGGCATTATCCGCAGACACAGTTAACACTGTGAAGAATTTGAGAGTGATCATGGAAACTGGTGTCGAGCCATTGGCTTTAATGTCACAACTCGCCACAGTAATTACTGATATACTTGCTGGGACCTATGATTTCGCAAGAGAAAGGCGAAGAAGGAAGTTTTTCCGGAGACAACCTTGTGAGTAAAATAATACCATTTTAGTGAATAGCATACCAAGTTATCAATTTAATCCTCATCATTCTTTAAGGAGGACACACACATAGATATCTTTTTTATTCCAAAATTGGCTGTCTATAAATATTTTATATAGCTAACTACTTGAGGTTTTACATTTCTGTAATTGTGGAGACTGGAGAGTGTTAACTCTGGTTTCATATTAACGATACTAATATCTGTTTCAGTGTCCAAAGAAGACATGGAGAAGCTGCGCCAAGCTCTGAAAACTTTATCTGAGGCTGAGAAGCAGTTGAGGATGTCCAATGACAAGCTAACATGGTTGACAGCTGCCTTACTTCAGCTTGCTCCAGACCAGCAATATGTGTTGCCAACTTCATCTGATAATAGTTTCAATCACAGTCCCTTTGCTCTAAAAGATGCAGATGCCAGAGAAGCAGCTAGACTGACTGGTAATCCTGTTGACATTCCTAACAAAGTGAGACGTTTATCAATGGATGCTAGAATTGAAAATTCCCATGCTGGAAGCTCAGCAGATGGTATGACAAGGGGTCTTGGTTCTGAGAAAAAACGACACAGCGTGTCTGGTTTTACTCCTCAACATGCTCATTCACAAGCCACTGATAAGATTAGGATGAGCGAGAGGCAGATTTTGGGGAAAAACCGTAAAGAAATTGAAGAGATATGGTTAGAGGTGCTTCAGAGGATACAAGTTACTGGTCTGAAAGAGTTCCTGTTTAAAGAAGGCAAGCTGATCTCTGTTAGTTTTGGGGCAGGTGAGTGTCAAATCTGCACAATGCTTATTCAACAATGCAATTAATAAATTTTGTATTGATATGATTAAAATCTTCCCCTTAGAAGTGTTATTCTGTGTTAATATAATATTCATAATTTTTCAATGCATTTTAGATCTAGAAGAACTAGGGGATAAATTAGTCTTGTATTTGATTGCACTAGCTGTAGTAGCACGCAGAAGGCCTGACAATTGTGATATAGTAGCATTGTTAATATTATTAGAGTTTATTATAAAGTTAAAATGGTTAACAATCCCGTGATACTCAGCTTTCAGTAGTGTCATTATTAGTGTTAATATAACATGCACATCTTTTCCATGAATTTCAGGTTGGGAAGAATTAGGGCATAAACTGGTATTTGTATGTGATTACACTTAATATAGTATTATCAACCAGATGGCCTTGTATTTTTATTATAGTGGATTGAAAAATTGGTCCTGGCATCATTGTTTATGTGTTAGAATCCATCAAAGTTAAGAGTGGTTAGTCTGCAGCAAATACTACCTTACTAAAAATAACTATCAGCTTTCTATTTTGAGTGCTTTTAATTCACACTGTTCTTGTGTATGTCTGATGATGTGTCTCATTAATCATTAATTTCCCATTTTACCGGTGGACCGTGTGTCTTGCTTAATGTTGTTATTATAGTGTGGCTCCTTCATTTCTTCAACGTTTGCTTTACTCGTTAACATTCACCATTTATCTAATGATATTTGATGCTTTTTTGTACAGCTCCAACTGTGCAGCTAATGTTTAGTTCTCAATTGACCAAATCTACTGCCGAGAAGTTCAGAGGTCACATCTTACAAGCATTTGAATCTGTTCTTGGAGCTTCTATAACAATAGAAATTAGATGTGAGTTAAATAAAGATGCAGCCTCGGCTGTTCAACAACCTCTTACATTGCCCGCCACCAATGATAGTTCATCTCAGATTAGAGACTTTAATGGTGTTGGCGCTCTAGCACATCCATCATTAACTGATTCTGTTGAAAAGAGAAGGGGTGAAATCATAGAAGAAGCATCTTCTCAAGTGGAGCACAAAAATAGGGAGCAGCAGGTTGATGCTCACGGAACATCTTATAAAAATTTAGAAGGTACAAGTATAGGACAATCATCAGCTTCCCAAAAAGAGCCAATTGTTAAGTCGCATTTGGACCAAAGAAAGCTTATGGAGCAGGGTCAAAGTCGAAGTCTTGTAAGAAGCAAAGTATCACTTGCTCATGTAATCCAACAGGCAGAAGGTCAGAGAAGTGGGTGGTCTAAACGTAAAGCGGTTTCTATTGCTGAGAAGCTTGAACAAGAGAATCTGTATGTTGCTATTCCATCCTTTTCTCTTTTGACATACATTATACTCTATGTATCAAGAGGCGTGGCTCATAATTTGCAAAACATGAATATTTGAGGGAAGGGAATCTGAAATAAACATATTGCTCCAAATTTCAATTAACCCATGCATTAGTAGTGTTATGCTGGACAACAAGATAAATTTATTTCTCATTTGGTAACTGAGTTGGAATTTTTGAAAAAAATACTAGTTTTTTTTTTTATAATGGAATAAAATCATGCAGAAGTTCACAAGCTAGGTATTGCATGCGTGCAGAATTGAATAATTATTGAATAGTAGTTTCCTAGATTTATGTTCTAGGTTAAGATTACCCTTCCTTTTCAAGTATGAGTCAGTATGGGACAGAGATTAAGCTTTGGACTTTGGATGTTATCTTGTTTCAGTAATACGGAAATGTCTATCTTATAGCTTATACACATGCCTTTTAATTCGAAAATCATTTACTCCTTAGGAGACTGGAGCCAAGATCAAGGAGCTTGTTATGCTGGAAAGCATCAAGAGTAACCCGGCGAAAGGTAATTCATTTTATTTTGACTACTCAATATTTAAAATTTTGAACCATAATTCTTTGTTTTTATTCGTATTCTAATTTTCTTGAGTCATAAAACACGAAATGAATGCACCATATTGATGTTATGCTGCACTGAGACAGTATTTTGATTTTTTATACAACTTGTGGAAATTGGAACTGTGCTTTTGCCTTGATCATCACATCTAGAAGGGGGGTGTCCTTGTTAATCTAATCCTTTTCTTTTTCATTTATCTGCCATCTGGGGTCTCTTTCTAACTTTTCCAGCTTTCAGAACATTACCAAAATTGGTTTCTAGACAATCTTCTTAAAGGCATGCATTGTGTTGAGTAGATTGATATAGTAGTGTCCTTTAAGATTGCAAGCTAGTGTAACTTTTCCAATATAGAGGTGATAATATGATATGCATGCATCTATTTGGGCCCCTTCTGCTTCTATAATGAGCATCTAATTGCCAGTGGTTGTTTTTCCTTTGGCAGCTTTCACGCTTGAGAATTCGAAGCCGAAAACCACGTGCACTGCTGAATCTTGTTTCATGTGGGAAATGTCTCTCTACAAAATCTCCAAGGTAGTAGTTTTGGGAATGTCATTCAAAAGCCATTTGTATTGCCTTTTTCTTTTTCATTTAATTAAATAAAAAGCATGTAGTTATATATATCAGATGAAGAAAGTGTAGGAAAGTAATTAAACTAGTAAATTCCATTTTAGTGATAAGATATTGTATATTTTTCCTTCGTAGCATGGAAATTTTAATTGAGATTCAGTTTACAATTTTTAGTTACTTGTCACGGTACTCCTAATGCAGTAAATATGGATTGAGTTCCTGTAAAGGGAGTTTATTGTTGCTTCATTTATCAGGTTGCTTGCTTATGTGTTATAAAATAAAAATGAAAAAACAAATCTTCCACCGCTTCGTATGCTTGTACCTACTACGTACCGTACTTGCTCTTGTTCGGACATTTGGTATAATATAAGAACAATATTTATTTTTATATAATTAAAATCTATAATATATAATATTTTTCAATTTATTAATGCTATTATTATTAATTTTTATAATAAATAGATATTTTTGAATACATACAAGTTATAGTTTACATATATAATGAATAATTTAAATTATGATATAAGTTTTTTCTTTTTACAACATATAAGATTGTTTTTAATTGTTAATAAATTCTTTTAAAAATTATTGAAATGTAATTTAAGGGTATACATAATTTTTTTTTAAAAAGGTAGATTGAAAAAGATGTACATAAGTAGATCAAAGACAAAAAAATAAATAAATAAGAAGGCAGTTTGAAATACAAATGATAAAATGAGTTCAACTTGGAAATAAAATGAGTTGGGTTGAATTACATTATTCAATTCAACTTGAAATAACATAACTCGTTTAACTTGCTCGCCTGTAAAAAAAAAAAAAAACTCGTTTAACTTGCTAAATGGGTATATATTCTTTTCTTTACACTAACATTTATTTAGCTGTCAAGATAATTTAGTAGGACAATAATATTCTTGTGATTTTGTAGTTTATTTGTTGGATCGATTATAATTCACCCATTTTGTATAAAATTTTATTATTAATTATTTTTTTTTATAAAAAAAAATGATAGGTTAACCCAACTCAGTCCAATATTCACGAGGTTGAGTTAAAAAATTCTACTAATCTTCCAAAGTCAACTAAACCTATTTTTTCGGTAAATTGAGTTAAATTATGATTATTGAGATTTTTTTTTATTAGTTCCAAGGTAATGTGTGATGCACATTAAAAGAAGAGAAAAGAGAGAATAATGAGAATGTTTGATTGAGGCCGGGAACACGATTTATTTTTTCAAACTTTGTATTCTAATTAATCATATATGAGTAAATATTTTGAAAAAAGATATATTAAATGTTCTTTAGCTAATACTTCGAGTGCATTGTTTATCTTATCATACCCCGCTTCTTCTTTTTCTTTTTCTTTTTCTCACTTTAACGAAATGCCTGTTGTCTTGTTCTATCCCTTGCTTTGCTATAAATGAATGGAGAATTCAATTGATAAATTATCATAACCAGCAATTGAGGAATTTCCCAGCCCACAGCCCACAGGAGTTATGGCAGACTCATCAGATAATGCACGTACGTTTACTTTTATATTATTATATATATCATGTGATTTTGTATGTATAAGTATGATTATGTAAATTCAATCATAAACAAAAGTATATATAATTACGTTTTAAATTGAAGTTATTGTATTATTTCTTTTTCTTTCTGATTTTGGTAAATGCATCATGATCTGCAGGTTGTAGCGAAGTGGGTATTGTTGTTGCTGAAGAGGAGCTAGACGGTATATATGATTTTTAATTGGTTTATTTTCTGTTCTTATATTAATTTGTAGTGACAACATGCAACAACTCGATTATAGTGAATTAAATAATGCGCGTCACGTGATGCAGGAGGGCATAGAGCGCGAATATATATAGCAGCAGCTTCAGGAAATTGGAGTGAGGTGGATTCATCCTACGGTAAAAATCATCCTCATTGGTGGCGAATTCCATTGACCGCTCGTGGAATCACAGCCCTACACGTTGCAGTTAACATGAGAAATACTAGTTTTGTAGAAAAGTTGGTGGATTCTTCTTCTATGAACATGCAAGATTTGGAAATATGCATGGAAGATGGGAACACAGCCTTTTGTTTGGCTGCGATAACTGGAAATGTGGAAATTGCTCAAATTCTGTTTGGCAAGAATCCAAGGTTGCTATGGATTAGAGGCCAAAAAGATATGCTGCCAATTCAATTAGCATCTTCTGCTGGACACATTCCAATGACACAATTCTTATTTCAAAAGACTGGAGAAGACTTACACAACAATCTACCCTTCCAAGACATCGTAAAGCTATTTTTTTTTACCATCACCAACAACATTTACAGTAAGCTTATATCCACATTAATTTCTTTAATTTGCATGCATGCATGCATGACAATGATTTATATTAAACTTAACAAGGCTGCGTTCGATTCATGATTTATTTTACTTCCATTCTTCTTTTGGCTAATGATTTATGCATAATGCATGCATGCTCTTCTTCATTTGATTCTGGGCATTACAGCTGTGGCATCAAAATTGTTGGATCGTCATCCAAAATTGGTTACCATAGAAAACGAAGAGAAATCGACACCTTTGCAAATGCTTGCTCTTTGTTGTGAGTTCTCGTAAAACTTGGTTTTTTAGTTCTAAATGTTAGTACCGTATACTTTTGTGAATCTGACTCTAAAGGGAGCAACTAATTTACAGGGTAAAGTAAGTCATTGCGGTAGTTAAAAAGAAAGTTAATTATGTTTAAACTAAATATGTTTTTAATTCTTAGAATGTTTGTTAGGTAAATCTTTGTACATTTTCAAAAATATAACATGAGAAAGTTACATCCTCACTTTTGTTACAAATTTTAAAAAAAATATTCTTGATTATATTGATTCCTAGGCAGCATGCAATAACGGTTGATTGTGCGATTGAATGTGTACAATTAGTGATCAAGAGAAAAATCATGGCACAATTTACCATTTTACCATATTTATAATAATATATTACTCATTTATTAAAAGTTAAAATAGGCTAGTCGGCACGGCACTGTATCTAACATGTGTGTAAAGTGTACTAATTATACTTTATATTTGACTAATTAAATACCTTGTATGTGTAATGTGTACATGACTAATTATTTAAACTCAATGGTAGCCTTGTTCAAGGAAAATATTGGTCATCGAGGTGTTGTAAGTTCGTTGTTTAGTGCAATGAAGAAAGAGAGAGAGTCTCTGCGTGATGTACAATTGTCAAAAGCAATGTTCGATGCAGCAAAATCAGGAAACATTATGATTTTAGAATATCTTTTGGAGTACCATCCGGATTTGCTATTTGAAGTGGATTCCGAAAAGCAAAGAAACCTACTTCACATTGCTATTTTGTATCGACAAGAAAATGTATTCCGACTAATATTAAGCAAAGGGGATTCAAAGAATGTGATGATACAAATGGTTGATTCTGAAGGTAACAATGTTCTTCACTTAGCTGGTAGGTTGGCAGAACCTGAACAAAGATTCGGATTATCAACAAATCATGTGCTAATGCGTAAAGAGGAGAAATGGTTTCAGGTATGAGTATCTACTTAATTGATTATCATTTTTCTATAAGAATAATGTTTTTCTCTTTACTATATTATATGGTAGAAAAAGGAGAATCAGTAGTCCACAGAAAAAATTCTCTCTCCTTTTTTCTATAGTATAGTATAAAAGATATTAAAATATCTTACAATTACTTGGCCACTACTTATTGAGTTTTCACTTTTAACCAAACAGGAAGTGGAGAAAATAGTTCCACCTGCAATGAAAACAATGAAAAATAAAATTGATGATCGCTGCCACTTGACTCCTAGAGAATTGTTTTATGAGTCACACAAAGAGTTGCACAAAGAATCTATGTCTGGAGTGAATGATGTGGCGAATACTTTAATGGTGGTAGCAACTCTTGTTATCAGCCTAGGGATCACTGGATCTTTGACCATTCCTATTAAGGATATTGATAGTACACTGACTCCTATTTTTGGGAGGAAGACATGGTATACATTGTATTTTCTAACAGTTGAAATTGGAAGCTACTTTTGTGTTGCATCTATGATGTTCTATGGTTCAATTATTATTCCTACAAGTTGGGAGCCAAAAGATGAGTATGTCCGCTCGAAGACAAAAAAGTTGGCATTTGGGAATATGACACTTTGTGCCTCTCTTGGACTCATGTTCATTGCTATTGTTTCCGGTGTCATATTGGTCTGTGACTTCTTATCCAATTGGGTCTTTTATTTCATTGCTGGACTTGGTTGTATCACATTACTATGGCCAACCCGCAGTATCTATAAAGCCTATTACCCATTGGTAAAGGAAAAAAAAGATTAAATTAGTTGGACGTACTAAACTAATACTACTGTATAAGATTGTGCTTATGAGTTCTGCCTGTTTTTCAATAGTTTTTGCATGAACATCTCGTGTTGAGACTGTACGTTTTACATTGGATTATGTTGTGTGATTCGTTTTTCTTTGTGAATCTATTATAAACCTTTTCATCTTTCCTTATTTGAGCTGGTTCGATCTGCATGCAATTTGAAAAAATTCTCAGTAAACAAAACTTGATATAACATATAATATGCCTCCTCATAAAATGGTGAATATATAGTATATAGCGTATTTTTTTTTTCCTGAATCTACTTGGAGAGAGGAAATTAATTAAAGAAGGTGGCTCTCTTATTAGATGATGATTCACGTGTACTTGATATTGCAGCAATCAATATCAAGGTTAGGATTGACGAATTAACTTAATGGAAGAAAGTTGATGATACAAAATAAAAATGATAAAAAGAACTTTGGTCTAATTAACTATAGTTCCCGGTAATCCTTTTCCCTCTATTAATTAAGTTCAATTGCTCAAGATGTGCAAAACTGCAAAAGCCAAATGGCTTTCATTGATTGTATCTAGCTACTAATTATTTATAACTTTTAATTAATATTTTAAGAATTAAGATTGGTGTCGTTTAAGAATTAAAAATTAAACTGCAATTTACACCCGGTGCAGTTTGATCCGATGACTTTCATTAATTTATTATTATTTATATATCTAATAATTTAATGAAACAAATTTTATATTTGATAATTAAGGCCAGGTTAAGATTCGTGCAATTTAAAAATTAAACTGCAGAGGATCCGGATCCTAGATTTCACACCAGGCATCTTTACATCCTAGTCTCACCTGGACCAATGAGCAATTGTTGAGCATGCATGTTTAGAGTTCAGAACTGTAGTCATATTTCAAATTGATATTCGATTTAGTCAATAGTCACATAACATGCAAAGAATAAAAATCAAAATATGAGAATAAAAAAAAAGTCTCATCACATGGTACGTGTCTACAACAGTACAACATACACAATAATTAAAGCCATTTAAATTATGTTTCAATCAAGTTTATCAAAGCCATTTAAATTTGAAAGCACGTATAAAACTTTCAATTATTGTTAAAGTATTAATTAATTAGTTGTCTTTGACACGTTAAGTTAAATTAATTCGTTCTTCAAAGATGCAAGGATGTTAAAACGCGTTAACAGAACAGTGTGGCTCGATCGTGCTTCAATCTCAACATCGACAGCCTCTTTTATTTCATTTTTGTGCCAATCAAAGGTTGATATATTTACACCATCCTATCAACCCTAGCTAGTGTATGTGTTTTGAAAAACGTTCCCAACACATTGGAATACATTCTTCTCTGATCAACCTCCAATGGACGAAATTCCAATCATAGGCTTAACTGATAGCAAAGGAACCAAGCTTCAGAGTATGTTTAATACTGGTACTAATTTATTAATTATTAATGTTAATATTTTGTACATTCCATTTCCATGCATAGGCCTGCTGCCTGCACAGTTTTAATTTTGTACGTATTATGCATATTGACTTTTTGAATTTCGGTAGTTGTATATGAATAACATTGAACTTAGCTATTAACTTTTCACTGTTTTTTTTTTTTTTTTGTTTAATTTACGGCCTTTATTCTCATATGTTTCAACTCTGATATCCTTTGGTACAGATGCTACTCACCTGGGTATTGTTGTGAGTGAAGCGGAGCATTTACCATCACCGCCAAGTTTTTCGGAGCTAGACAGTATGGTTTTTAATTTGTTTATTTTCTGTTCTTATTTTTTAAAATTATTTAATTTTTAGTGACAACATTTGGACAATTTATTTCAGATATCCCATAAAGATATATTGTCAGAGTTGAAACTTGTCTAGCTAGCTAATTATTGATCCCTTATTACATGTTATAGTAGTTAATTAATTACCTTTTTTTTATTTTAATCTTATTTTGGTCTGAAACTTTGAATAGATTTACTAGCTATTCAACAAAATATATGTAGGATTACCTTTTTCAAATCGACAAAATAACTTTGAAGGTGACAATTAACTTAAATACAATTTATCTTAAAGTTTAATTTCGATCATCTTATTAACATCACCCAACAATAGCCACACCTTCTGCACCATCACCAAGAAACCCCACAACTAGGGACGAACCCAGAGGCTTCTTCGACTTCACCTGCTTCTGCTATTTGCTATAATTATTCTTTCCGTTTCATAAATTACAACCCCAAGAGCAATGCAAGTACTGTTACACCTACACGTATTAATTATGAATGAAAAACATGTTTATAATGGCTGTGAATTGAAATCAAATTTATGTTTATTGTATGAAGTGCATGTGCATGTGATGCAGAAAGTCATAGAAGGCGAATATATGTAGCAGCAGCTTCAGGAAATTGGAGTGAGGTGGCTTCATCCTACGTTAAAAATCATCCTTATTGGTGGCGAGTTCCATTGACCGCTCGTGGAATCACAGCCCTACACGTTGCAGTTAACATGAGAAATACTAGTTTTGTAGAAAAGTTGGTGGATTCTTCTTCTATGAACATGCAAGATTTGGAAATATGCATGGAAGATGGGAACACAGCCTTTTGTTTGGCTGCGATAACTGGAAATGTGGAAATTGCTCAAATTCTGTTTGGCAAGAATCCAAGGTTGCTATGGATTAGAGGCCAAAAAGATATGCTGCCAATTCAATTAGCATCTTCTGCTGGACACATTCCAATGACACAATTCTTATTTCAAAAGACTGGAGAAGACTTACACAACAATCTACCCTTCCAAGACATCGTGAAGCTATTTTTTTTTACCATCACCAACAACATTTACAGTAAGCTTATATCCACATTTCTTTTGCATAACATTAAATGCAAGAAAAATAAAATTAGTGACGAATTACATATCTTTTGCATATTTAACAATAATTTTAATCTTTAATGATTTATGTCTGCTCTTGATCTTCATTTGATTCTGGGTGCTCATGCCATGCAGCCGTGACATCGAAATTGTTGGATCGCTATCCAAAATTGGTTACCATAGAAAACGAAGGGGGATTGATACCTTTGCAAATCCTTGCTCAATCTTGTGAGTTCTCATAATCCCCTTACAAATTAACTTGCTTTCTCTAGTTCATAAATGTTTATTCTTTATTTACCTAAATATGTATGCATACATGACCAGCAATTAAGCTAATTATTTCAACTCAATGATAGCCTTGTGCAAGGGAACTATTGGTCACCAAGATATTGTAAGTTCGTTGTTTAAGGCAATGGAAGAAGAGAAAGAGTCTCTGAGCTATGTACAATTGTCCAAAGCATTGTTCGATGCAGCAAAATCAGGAAACATTATGATTTTAGAATTTCTTTTGGAGTACCATCCAGATTTTCTATTTGAAGTGGATTCTGAAAAACAAAGAAACCTACTTCACATAGCTATTTTGTATCGACAAGAATCTGTATACCGACTAATATTAAGCAAGGGTGCTTCCAAGAATGTGATGATACAATTGGTTGATTTTAAGGGTAACAATGTTCTTCACTTAGCTGGAATGTCGGCACAACCTAAAGAAAGATTCGGATTATCAACAGACCATGTTGTAATGCGTAGTGAGGAGAGATGGTTTCAGGTATACTTTTTTTTTTGTTACAATTACTTCAGTACTACTTGTTATGCTCTTGATCTTCCTAGTTAATTATAATTGATTTTTGATCACATTGAACCAAACAGGCTGTGGAGAAAATAGTTCCAGCTGCAATGAAAACTATGAAAAACAACGAGGGTTTGACTCCTAATCAATTATTCTATCAGTCACACAAAGAGTTGCACAAAGAAGCAGTATCTGAAGTGAAAGAAGCAGCAAATACTTTAGTAGTGGTAGCAACTCTTGTTATCTCCCTGGGGATAACCGCAGGCATGACCATTTCTGTTGATGATATTGATAGTACACATACTCCTATTTTTCCGAAGAAGACATGGTATACGTTGTTTTTTGTATCACTTGCAATCGGAATATGCGCATGTGCTGCATCTATGTTCTTCTATGCTTCAGCTATTCTTCCTTCAAATTGGGAACCAAAAGATGATTCTGTCCGGTTGCGGCAAACAAAGTTGGTATTTGGGAACCTAGCACTTTTTGGGTCTCTTGCAATCATGTTTACTGCTATTGTTTCCGGTTCCGTATTGATCTTTGATTTCTTATCCCACTGGATCCTTTATTTCATTGCTGGACTTGGTTCTGTCGTATTGGTTGTGCATCTTTTAATTGACCATAAGCGATGGATTAGCGTTTTGCACTCAGTGCTATCCTATTGGCAAAGTCGGAATAAACTAAAATATATATGATTGTGCTCAAGAGTTTTGAAAATTTGCATTCCATATTTTATAAGACAGTTTGTGAATCTATTATGTACTTTTCATTTCACATTTACACATAAATGACTGCTTGTACGTGCATGCAATCAATTTGAAAAAATTATCGGAAAACAGTTGTTGTTGATATTATATATTACGCTCGCTGAAACGGATGGAGTATGCGCGCGCTCGGTAGATCTAGACTGAAAGAGAAGGGTCTGTTGAAACTTGAAACAATGATAAAAGTTTAAATTATAAGGTTGTTATATGCTTCTTCTTTTTTCCGACAAAGATTAATTAATAATTAACAAAAACACACTTAATATATATAGTGACCCAACAAAAGAGTAAATAATATCTTGAAATAAATGAATACTTTAGCGAGACTTTTATTCTTTTCATTTCTCATAATAAGGATTACCCAGGTGTTTTGTTCCAAATTGAAGGAAATTGGGTGTTTTACGTTGGGTCCAACGGGTAACCTGACCTAAAGCCCAAACAGAAATGGGCTTCTAGATTAGAACTATTTAACATAACCCTAGATCTAAGTAAGTCTTTGGTGCTTGGTTGGTTGTGTTGACTATGAAATGAAGGCACTTAGCTTAAGTAAGTCCTCTTCGGTGCTTGCTTGTGTTGACTCAAGTCATAACATAAGACAGTTCTGTTCTGTCTTTGTCATCTCCACTTTTCACACACCAATCCATCGTCACTACTTTCAACCCGGACCCGAATCCGACTGAGAAATTTCCCAATAAGATAGAAGAAGGAAAGCACAGCACAGGAGTGATTAGTTAGCTATGTCCGACTCGGATCCAATCATCTTGTCAGCTGCAGATCACATTCCCAAGCCTCACACTCAGAGTACGTTTAATATTATATTATTATTAGTCTTAGTCACATCCTCCTTAATACTTTATGTTTCCGTAATTTATCAGATCATTATACAGATATATTTATTTATAATCTTTTATCAGACAGTAATATATATACTTTATCACGTCATACTTATTTAATTATAAAGTGAACTCTTATTAAATGCATGCTGATTAATAAACTCATTTATGTTAGCATATCAATTTTCTTCAAAGTCATATATAAATGGATGGCGTTTTTTAGGTGAGTAATAGATTCACTTATAATTAAACAAGGCATTTTACTCACGTTTTAAATTTTAGTGCACTGATCCTTTGGAAATTAAATGCATCTACAGGTTGTAGTGAAGTGGGTATTGTTTTGGGTGAAGAACCAGAGCATCTACAATCACCGGGACACGAAACCTGTTTTCTGGAGTTAGACAGTATGATTTTTAAATATTTTCTCTTAATATCTCTTCTTATATTTTAATAGGGAGAAGATTTAGACAAATTAGTCCTTCAGACAAAAATATTTTTGTACGGATCAGACTTCTGCTATTCTATTGATTTTATTTTGTTTTTATAATTTAAATTTAAATTAAAACATGTATATTTTCAATTTTAAACCAAAATTGCACTTAGTCGAGATGTACAATAAAGATATTTCAAAAAGAAAAAATACCAGGATAACAACATTTTAGGTTATAATTTGTGTAGCTAATTATTTATGTTAATACGTACCTTTTATATTTTAGTCTTATTTAGGTCTGAAAAATTGAATAGATTTACTCAACAAAATATATGTAAGAAGTGATAATTTCTATTTGTACGTATATATATTTAATTTATTTTAATACCACAAGTCAATTTATTTGATAAAGTAGAAATGGTGCAAAAAGAATCGAACTATTAGCTGCATAACTTATAAGTTAGTTTTGAGTTACAGCTTAAAAAAAAATTAAGCTAAAATTATTCAAATGTATATTTTCCATTTTCCTCTCCTTAAAAATTAGTTTAAAGTTAAAAGTTATTTGGATATTTTCCATCTTCTTAGCATTACCCAACATTATCCACACCTGCATCATCACTCAGATATTTATTCTTTCTTCTTTATAAATTACAATTCCTTTATATCTCAAAACTCTTACCAAAAAAAAATAAAATTCAAAACTGAATTGCAACTATATATTATACTATACAGGAAGGATCACCGAACATATAATTAATTCGTATTTTAAGAAAACAATTATACATAATATTACTTTTGTCTGAATATTTCTTTAATCCTATTTATAATTAACAAAATTATTTTTTTGAGTAAAATTTATTTTATACTTTTATTTTATAATTAACTTTATCTGTAATATACACACTCAGTACTCTATTTAAAGTAAATAATATTTTTTAAAAAAAAATTAATTTATAGTATAATTATATGTAATTATCATCTTTCTTAGTTACATGTTGCTTATAATTAAGATAAGAAATATTATTAATTTATTTATTTATTAAAGTTTAAAAATATTTTTTAATCCTTGAAATTATTAAATTTTAATTATTTATTATCATGAATTTATTTAATGCCTGATTTTGTATATATATTTTTTAGAATTTAGGCAACACCATGTAAATCTTCTAATTAAAGTGAGAATGTAATTTAAGCCATTAAAAAATGAAATTGTATATGATAATTTGTCTAATGAAAATATGGAATGAGTGAATTCTCATGAATTTATGTTATGTATCTAAGTCAAGAGAAAATAAAAAATCATTTAAAAATCTAAAAATAATATGTTTATTTTAATTAATGTGTGATAATATAAGTACTGAGATAGGAATTGAGACAGTTAATCTCTATTTCAAAATCAAACAACTTTAAAAGAAATTTAATTGTATGAATTCCATGAGATGCAGAAACGCATAGAAGGCAAATATATGTAGTAGCAGCTTCAGGAAATTGGAGCGAGGCTTCCTCCAATGTTAAAAATCATCCTCATTGGTGGCGAATTCCATTGTCTGCTTGTGGAATGACAGCCCTACACGTAGCAGTTAGCATGAGAAATACTAGTTTTGTAGAAAAGTTGGTGGATTCTTCTTCTATGAACATGAAAGATTTGGAAATTTGCATGACAGATGGGAACACAGCCTTTTGTTTGGCTGCGATAACTGGAAATGTCAAAATTGCTGAAATTCTGTTTGGCAAGAATCCAAGATTGCTATGGATTAGAGGCCAAAGAGATATGCTGCCAATTCAATTAGCATCTTCTGCAGGTCACATTCCAATGACACAATTCTTATTTCAAAAGACTCAATTAGAGGACTTACACAACAGTACTATACCTTTCCAAGACATCGTCAACCTATTTTTCTTGACCATCGACAACAATATTTACTGTAAGCTGATCCACATTTCTTTAATTTGCATTACAATAAATACAAGAAAAAATATAATTAGTGACGAAGTACATTTCTTTTGCATATTTATCAATAATTTTTATCTTGCCTAGCTAATGATTTATATGTCTGGGTGCGCATGACATGCAGCCATGACATCGAAATTGTTGGATCGCTATCCAAAATTGGTTACCATAGAAAACGAAGAGGGATTGATACCTTTGCAAATCCTTGCTCAATCTTGTGAGTTCTCATAATCCCCTTACAAATTAACTTGCTTTCTCCTCTAGTTCATAAATGTTTATGCTTTGTTTAACTAAATACTTGTATATATGCATACATGACTAGCTAGCTAATTATTTCAACTCAATGATAGCCTTGTGCAAGGGAACTATTGGTCACCAATATATTGTAAGTTCGTTGTTTAAGGCAATGGAAGAAGAGAAAGAGTCTCTCAGCTATGCACAATTGTCAAAAGCAATGTTCGAAGCAGCAAAATCAGGAAACATTATGATTTTAGAATTTCTTTTGGAGTACCATCCAGATTTGCTATTTGAAGTGGATTCCGGAATGCAAAGAAACCTGCTTCAGATTGCCATTTTGTATCGACAAGAAAACGTATTCCGACTAATATTAAGCAAGGGGGATTCCAAGAATGTGATGATTCAATTGATTGATCTTGAGGGTAACAATGTCCTTCACTTAGCTGGAAAGTTGGTACAACCTGAACAAAGATTCGGATTATCAACAAACTATGTTCTAATGATTAGTGAGGAAATATGGTTTCAGGTATATACATATCTACTTCATTAAGAATGATGTTTTTCACTTTACTATTTTTCTTTTTAATTTACACGTTACTTGACTACTTCTTTAATTTGCTATTCATCTTTCTAATTATGTTTTAGTTTTCACGTACTTTGAATCAAACAGGAAGTGGAGAAAATAGTTCCACCTGCAATGAAAAGAATGAGAAATAATGAGGAATTGAGTCCAAAAGAATTATTTAATCGGTCACACAAAGAGTTGCACAAAGAATCTTTATCTGAACTGAAAGGATTGGCAAATACTTTAATAGTGGTGGCAACTCTTGTTATCACGGTCGGTATCAGCGTAGCTATAACCATTCCTATTAATGATATTGATAGTACACTTACTCCAATTTTTGGGAAGAAGACATGGTATACGATATTTTTTCTATCAATTGGTATTGCAACATGTTTTTGTGCTTCATCAATCTTGTTCTATGCTTCAGCTATTCTTCATTCAAATATGGAACCAAAAGATGAGTCAGTTCGGTTACGGCATAGAAAGATGATATTTGGTAGTATGTCACTTTTTGCCTCTGCTGGATTCATGTTGGCTGCTGCTATTTCTGGTGCCACCTTGATCTTTGATTTCTTATCCCATTGGGGGTCTTATGTCACTTTTGGACTTGGTTGTATGGTATTTCTTGTGCATTTTACACTTGACCACATTCTCTGGAATCACGTTATTGCGCACTCACTGAACCTCGCCAGATTGTTCGTATGGCCAATCCGCAAGATCTTTCAATCATGTCACTGTCAAAATAAGCTTAAATTAGTTGGAATCAACTCAAATGTATAACATTCTGCTCAAGCCTTCAGTTCTGGGTGTTTTATAAGATGGAAACTTTGTAAGAACATTTCTTATTTTTAAGTGAAGTATATTCTTTTTCTTTTTAATTTGTGGGTGTGTGCGAGTGAATCTATTTTTTATTTGAAAGTAAAGAAAACTCAAAATTTGTTTGAGAGTGGAGAGGAAAGAAAATAAAATAAAATTTGAATTGAAAGGAAAAAAATATTATTTCCAGAACTTTATTTTTTATTGTTTTTTCTTTTAAACCAAAAAAAAAAAATACACCATTATTTTTTTTTATCAAACATACCAAAGGAATTGTTTTTCTTTTTTCTTTACCTACGTTGTTTTGCTTCAAACTTAGGTTGTGTTCGGTACAAAAAGAAGAAATAGAAAAGGAGGAAATAAGTAGATGAGAAAAAATAAAAGAAAATAAGTGAGAAGCAGTAATTGTTTGATGAGAGAGAAAGAGAAGAAAATATTTAAATTAAAGTTGTTTTGATAAATAATAATAAGAAACTAAAAAATAAAATCTTTTAAAAGTACAATTTTATCCTTGTATCTTCCTGTTTCTTTTTTTACCCTCTTGTTACATAAAATAAAAAAAACAAAAATATTTATATAACACCTAATGAGAAAGAAAAATATAGATATGATATATCATAGGATATGAAAAAAAGATAGAAAGAAATATGAAATATTGATAAAATATAAGAAAAAACTAAATATAAAAATATCAATGCTAAAAAAAAAATGCTATCAACTACATTTTTGCAAGGTTAAATGTCATTTTTGTTCCTTTATGTTTTAGTTTTTTTTTTTTTTAGTTTGGTCCTTATATAAGTCTTAATTTGATTATTTGTATTTTTAAAATGACTCAGTCTTTATGTCTTAGAAATGAGTCAAAATGATCATTTACATGATTTTCAATTTTATGACGTGATTTTGAATCATTTTATTTTTTACTAATTCAATATGTAAAAATTATTTTATTAAATTTATTTATATGAAAACTATGAAACTCAACTTATATTTGAATAAAAAAAATGATAAATATGATGTAAATTTCATGAAAATATATTAAATAAACAATCGAATTAATAAAAAATATAATATTAAATATTTTTTTAATTATTTATAAAACTCATTTTTTTACACGATTTTTTTTATGTTTGATCCTATTTTGATTTATAAATTTGTAGATAAATTGAGTTTTACAAATTTCATATAAATAAATCTAATAAAAATAACTTTTATATTTTAAATTCTTTAAAAAATATTTAAAATTATGTTATAAAATTAAAAATAAAAAATATTTTAAAAAAATATTTTAACTTATTTAAAAAAAGATAAAATTGAGACTCTCGTGACATACTACCAACTAAACAAAAACTAATACACACAATATAAAAAGTAACACATTTGCAATAACCAAGGGCGAAATCAACTAGCTTTTTCCAGTGCAACAGCAAATGGGCAAAAAGTGACAAATTTGAACAACTACTATATTCTTTCACGTCGGAGACTTTGCCGGTGACAAAATTTCAAAAATTTCTTATCTATTTCGTTCGTGTCAAATCGCGGAAGTTGCATAGACGTCTCCGTCAACTCACGTGAATAGAATAGAATAAGAAAACAAAATATAAGAACAAAAAAAAAGTCACATCACATGCTGTGTCTACAACCTACGCTAATTAAACGTCTTCGCCCTGACAAACTTTCTGACAGAGTCTCACTATTATTTTATTTTTTTCTTTCAAGTGGACTACTAGTCATTTTAATTTTAATTTTTTTTTTATTAAAGCCGTGTCAAATTGATACTCTATATTTAGTCAACTCACGTGAATAGAATAGAATAAGAAAACAAAATATAAGAACAAAAAAACAGGCACATCACATGCTGTGTCTACAACCTACGCTTATTAAAGCCTACAAAAATACAGACTAAATATGCACTAGGCCATTTAAATTTTAAAGCACGATTCAAACTTTGTTTAGTTGTAAGGAGCTTTGTAATAGAAGCCGAAGGCAATTATCTGAGCTTAGGTTGAACTTGAAGCGGCTCTGAGTCTCTGACCTTCTCCCAATTTTAATGGACGAATTTCCAATCATAGTTATGCCAGACACAGATCATGCAATTACCTTGTCAGCTGCACATGACATTCCCAAGATTCAGAGTATGTTTAACGCTAATTCATTACTACTTTTCTATATATATATATATATGTTCCATGAACGGCTGCATAGGACGTTTAAATTTTGTACTAATTCGTTTGTGTATATATATATATATATTATTATGTATAAATTCATTCACTTTATAAATTTCAGTAGTTGTATGAATAACATGGCACTTTCGCTGTTTACGTTTTTTCTCATGTTTCAACTCTGATACGTAAATGCATCTACAGATGGTACTCACCACCTGGACCTGGCTATTGATGTGGCTGAAGAAGCCGGGCATCTACAATCATCGCCAAGTTTTTATGAGCTAGACGACAGTATGATTTTAATTGCTTTGTATACTCTCTTATATTTTAAAATATATATTATTTAATTTTTAGTGACAACATTAGACAATTTGATTGAGATATCCCATAAAGAGATTCTCAAAAAGAGAGATAATTAATTAAGAACATTCTAGGTTTTAATACACTTGTCTAGCTAGCTAATTATTGATCTTCTTAAAAAGGCAATTGTCAAACTTGTTAAAGAAATTTGATTGTATGAAGTGCAGGAACGCATAAAAGGCGAATATACATAGCAGCATCTTCAGGAGATTGGAGTGAGGCTTCATCCTATGTTCATATTAATCCTCATTGGTGGCGAATTCCATTGACTGCTCTTGGAATCACAGCCCTACACGCTGCAGTTATCATGGAACAAACTAGTTTTGTAGAAAAGTTGGTGGAATGTATGGACGTGCAAGATATGGAAATTTGCATGGCAGATGGGAATACAGCTTTTTGTTTGGCTGCGATAACCGGAAATGTGAAAATTGTTAAAGTTCTGTTTGCCAAGAATCCAAGGTTGCTTTGGATTAGAGGCCAAAAGAATATGTTGCCAATTCAATTAGCATCTTCTGCTGGACACATTCCTATGACACAATTCTTATTTCAAAAGACTCAAGAGGACCTACACAACAATCAACCCTTTGAAGACGTAGTGAAGCTATTTTTCTTTACCATCACCAACAACATTTATAGTAAGCAAATCCACATTTCACTGTTTTTCTTGACAAAAGCTAACCCCATGCAGCTGAAGCACATTTCTTTTGCATATTTAACAATAATTTGTTATTCTGCCATTTTTCTCTTGCTTAATGATTTATACATTCTCTTCTTCGATCATTTGATTATGACAGCCGTTGCATCAAAATTGTTGGATTGCTATCCAAAATTGGCTACTATAGAAAACGAAGAGGGATTAACACCATTGCAAATTCTTGCTCAATTTTGTGAGTTCTCATAACTAATCCTTATAAACTTAGTTTTACTAAATGTTTCTCTTATTAGTTTCCTGAATCTAACTCTCTGCATGCATGGTGATGGTAGCCTTGTGCAAGGAAGCTATTGGTCATCAAGACATCGTAAGATCGTTGTTTGAGGGAATGGAAAAAGAGAAAGAGTCTATAAAGTCTGTACAATTGTCAAAAGCAATGTTTAATGCAGCAAGATCAGGAAATATCATGATATTAGAATTTCTTTTGAAGGACCATCCAAATTTGCTATTTGAAGTGGATTCCAAAAATCAAAGAAGCTTACTTCACATTGCCATTCTGTATCGACAAGAAAGTGTATACCGACTAATATTAAGCAAGGGGGCTTTTAAAAATGTTATGATACAATTGGTTGATTCTGACGGCAACAATGTTCTTCACTTAGCTGGAAAGTCGGCAGAATCTGAAGAAAGATTCAGATTATCAACACACCATGTTCTAATGCGTAGTGAGGAGAGATGGTTTAAGGTATATATGGCTACACGATTAGCATTTTTCTATATATAAGATCAACAATGTTCTTTTCTCTTTACTATTATTTTTTTCTATTTCATCTGCCTAGTTATTATAATTTACTTACTTAATTTTGACTTGTAACCAAACAGAGAGTGGAGAAAATAGTTCCACCTGCAATGAAAACAAAGAAAAACAAAGAGGGTTGGACTCCTAAAGAATTGTTCTATGAGTCACACAAAAAGTTGCACAAAGAATCAATAGCTGGACTGATAAATGTGGCAAATACATTAGTAGTGGTAGCAACTCTTATCATCACCATAGGGATAACCGCAGGCATGACCATTCCAATAGAGGATATTGATAGTACACATACTCCTGTTTTTCCAAGGAAGACATGGTATACGATATTTTTTCTATCAATTGCATTTGGAACAAGCCTATGTGGTGTATCTATGCTCTTTTATGCTTCAGCTATTCTTCCTACAAGTTGGGAGCCAAGAGAGGAATCTGTCCACTTGCGGCAAACAAAGTTGCTACTTGGGAATGGGACACTTTTTGCCTGTATTCTATCAATGTTAATGGCTGTTGTTTGCATGTGCATATTGGTCTTTGAATTCTTATCAAATTGGATCCTTTATTTCGTTGCTGGACTTTGTTTTGTCGGAATGTCTCTGTATGCTACACTTGACTATAAGCGATGGAGGAGCGGTATGCACTCAGTGCTAACCTATTATGAGGTACGTAGCTTCACCAAAGTGGCCAAGATTCTTATGGACCTATGGCCAATCCGCAAGATCTATCAAGCTAAAGCAAAAAAGCTTAAATTAGTTGCAAGAATAAACTAAAATGTAAGCTTCATATGTCGTGTCAATCTGTTACATTCCTTTTATATATACTTTTCACATTTACATCTTTCCTCGATTCAACTGCTTGTGTATGCAATATATGACTCCAGAAAAACATAATCTTCTAGACCGTATATGCTTACTAGCATATTCTTTTTTTAATCTATTTAGAGAGAGGGAAATTAAGAAGGTAGCTCTGTTATCTGTTTAATGTGTACTATACGTACTTGATAGTGCAGCAGTCATTCAAGTTTAGTATTGATGAATTAATTAACGTGATGGAAAAAAGTAAACAATTAGAGCAAACCAGACCAGACCAGACAGAAACTTCATCCAACATGTGTGTACTGATTACTTTATATTTGACTAATTAAATACCTTGTATGTGTAATGTGTACATGACTAATTATTTAAACTCAATGGTAGCCTTGTTCAAGGAAACTGTTGATCATCAAGATATCGTAAGTTCGTTGTTTAAGGCAATGGAAAAAGAGAAAGTCTCTCAGCTATGCACAATTGTCAAAAGCAATGTTCGATGCAGCAAAATCAGGAAACATTATGATGTTAGAATTTTTTTTTGAGTACCATCCAGATTTGCTATTTGAAGTGGATTCCAAAGTGCAAAGAAGCTCACTTCACTTTCTTATTCTATATCGACAAGAATCTGTATACCGACTAATATTAAGCAAGGGTGCTTCCAAGAATGTGATGATACAATTGGTTGATTTTGAGGGTAACAATGTTCTTCACTTAGCTGGAAAGTCGGCAGAACCTGAACAAATTCATCTTACTAATTATATTTTAGTTTTCACTTATAACGAAACAGGAAGTGGAGAAAATAGTTCCGCCTGCTATGAAAACAATGAGAATTCACGGTGGTTTGACTCCTAAAGAATTGTTTTATTCGTCACACAAAGACTTGCACAAGGAATAAGAATCTATAACGAAAGATGTGGCAAATACTTTAGTAGTGGTGGCAATTCTTATTATCGCCCTAGGGATCACCGGAGCTATAACGGTTCCTATTAAGGATCTTTTTTTCTGAAAGAAGACATGGTATACGTTATTTTTTCTGTCAATTGCATTTGGAACATGTTTTTGTGCTGCAGCTATGCTTCGGTTATTCTTCCTCAAAGTTTGAAACCAAAAGATGAGCCTTTCCGCTTGCGGCATACAAAGATGGTAATCGGGAGTGCCGTACTGGTCTTTGACTTCATAAATTGGAGCCTTTATTTCGTTTGTGGACATGGTGGTTTCGCCTTGGTTTTGCATCTTATACTTGACTTTACTCTATGGCGGCAACTTGTCATCTCACTGCTATCCTTCGAGATTGTTAGGGCTAAACTGCAAGATTTGCGAAGCCTATCACCCATTTACAAACAAAATAAAACCTTCAAATAGTTGGAATAAACTAAAATATGAGATTGTATTCAAGATTTCTGGCTCTTTGCAAGAACATTTTTTTTTTTCTTAAAACAGTTTTACGTCAGAGTATGTCGGGTGATTCTTTTTCTTTGTGAATCTATTATATACCTTTCATACTTTACACGTTTACATCTTTCCTCAATTGGGCTCAATTGAACTGCTTGAGTATGCAATATGAAAAAAATTCTCAGAAAACAGATTTTGATACAATATGTGCCTCCGAAATGGTAACTTCTAGACCGCATATGCTTACCAGCATATTATTTTTTTAATCTACTTAGAGAGAGGGAAAAAAGGTAGCTATTTTATATGTTTCATGTCTGCATACTTGATAGTGCAGCAGTCCTAAATTCCTGATAACTCTTTCCCTGAAGCAAATGGAAAAATTCGCCTTTAGAAACTTCAGTAGAGAAAATCAAAAGGGAAAATATTATTCATCTAAGTACACCAACCAATACCAGATAAGTGGTTGTATTCATATATTTCAATATAACAGTATTAATAAATAAATAAAAGGATAATTATACTCATTATCCGAAAAAATTACAACAGTCTATCTTTTTGTTACTGAATTGATTCCACATCTATCTTTCTTAACGGGCATATTTTACAACTCACAACACAGTTCTCATTCATTAATGCCTACATTTACAGCAGACAAATCCCCCTTCTTTATCAGCATCGATGTACCACCTAAATCTTCACGACAGATAAGATATACCCTCATATAATTGATCATTTTCACATCACCTACCTATATATCTTTGGTCATTTTCATACCACCTACCTATCATTCACTTGACATCTATAAAAGCACTCTGCTCCACAACACTTCCCACAGCAATTAACCAATTATCCTTTGCATCTTTCTAGAAGCAGCAAAGACATCAAGAACTTTCAATTACCAATAAGATGATGAAGCTACTCATCTTCTTCTCTTTCTTTTTAGCACTCTTTGCTCTCATAATTTCTACCCCCACTTTAGCCCAGTCACCTGCTGCAGCCCCTAAACCCCCAGCAAAACCTGCCCCTGCCACACCAGCTCCAGCTCCAGCAAAACCATTGGTTCCCTCATTGCCCCAATCGCCCATATCTGATTCTTCTTCTAATCAAGACATCATCAAAGTCCTAAGGAAGGCCAAATCATTCAACACGCTAATCCGCTTGCTCAAAACCACCCAAATTATCAACCAAGTCAATGCACAACTTGTAACCACAAAATCTGGAGGAGGTTTAACCATTCTTGCACCTGATGATGGTGCCTTCTCACAACTCAAAGCTGGCTACTTTAACTCTCTGGGTGATCGCCAACAGAAAGCATTTTTACAGTTCCACGTTCTCCCAGTTTATGTCTCAAGCTCTAACTTTGACTCTCTTAGTAACCCGGTGATGACACTGGCCAGTGATAGCCCCAATGGGTATCAAATAAATGTGACAGCATATGGGAACAGTGTGAATATTTCAACTGGGGTGGTGAATGCCACTCTCACAGGCATTGTGTACACTGATAAGACACTTGCCATATATCACGTGGACAAAGTGCTTATTCCTTTGGATTTCTCAAAGCCTAGGCCACCAGCTCCTGCTCCAACATTGGCAAAGGCACCTACAGCTGATAAGGATAACTCATCTGCAGAAGATGATGATCAGGGAGAGTCAAACAAGGCCACTTCTGCTGCCAATGCCATCAATTTAATTAGCATTCATGGAACAATGTTGGTGACCCTCTTTGCTGCTTTTGTCACATCAGTAACTATCTAAGTTGAGCTGGGAAGATCTTTTTACAGTCTGTTCCTTAATTTTCAGAACAACTACAAGAAGTCAAGAACTGTTAATTTTTGTGAAGTTATCTTTATGCTCTTTTTCTTGGTTTTGTCTGTATTGTCGTAGCCAGAAAGATTGTTGTATTGCACTATTGCCTAATTTTCTTCAAATAAAAAAAATGTCTGCTATATTTTGAGAAAACTGAATTGAATACTTTATTTTTTTTACATTATGCTTTGAAATTGGAAACCTCTAATCCAATATACTAAGGGATGTTTGTTCGTGTGCACTCTGCTGTAAGGATTCAGGAATCGTGTTCAGAGTGGTGGCTGTGCAGAGTAAAATATCTCAAGCATAAAATAAAATGGCTCAAGCATGTTGAATGATCACATTCTGTTGGATAACAATATATTGGCATTGTTGTGTTCAAATGACATTTGAGGGTTCTGTTATTTGACTTATGAGAAGAAGAAGTGATAATAGACTATCAGCCTATGTTTAAAATGTTTTATAGGAGTTACAAGGTATTTGAATTGCTATTTTAGTCTTAACGCATGCCTTCAGTTTTGAATATAAGAAGAAAAAAAGATAAAAGTTTGGAATTTATCAACTTTTTTCTAATAAGAAAAAGTTTGAAATAACATAAGAAAAGGAGAGGAAATATCAAATACAATATCAATCAAAATGAAACTTTTTTCTAAAGGTATTTCCTCTCCTTTTACAGTAATTTGATTACTTTTGGAGTGTATTTTTTTTTTTTATTCTGTGGTGTTTGCCTCTTCAGTTAATGTATTATATTAATAGCTAGACACCTTTATATTTCTCTATTTTTTTTTCTTAAAAAAAATAAAATAAAATTATACAGTTAAATAAAAATAAAAAAGTTAAATACCATATAAATAAATAAAAAATATCATATAAATAAGAAACTGACCATAAATCTGAACCTAAAATAAACTCAAATATCATTTAATGCATGCAATTAATCCATCTCCTGGCTAGGAACTTAGGATATAACAAATAATGGAGTTGTAGGTACATGTAAGTACGTATATATGTGGTAGGTTTCCGGTGCGATTCTTAGCTCCTCAGTCCTTATTACCAAAACCTGACAGATAATGCCACTTAAGGAACTAATCATTTGATTTCTTTTTCTTCCTGGTGGATGTGATAACTCAACCTCTAAACAGATCACACATCAATAACTAGAACGTCATCGCAAATAGTTCCAAACATGCATGCACATTCACATTTCAATCACCACCTTGGCCTCCTACTCCTTTAATTTATCACTGCCAAATCTCTTCTGTCTCACACAACTGACAACTAATCAAACAAGATGCACCACCTTTCCATGTCCATGATAGGTAAAGCAGATTTCCTACTAGCCATAAGAAAGATGAAACTTACCTTTCCTTTCTAACTAAACGTCTAAACCCTACACCTATACACAAATCACTCTCCCAGCCTCAAAATAAAAGGCAACACTCTTACTCCTGTTTCCTCACAACAACACAATACTGGCAAGTGTAGCAGCAGCCTCAAAGTGCCCTACACCCTCACTTAAGCTCTCACTCCTGAACCCTAAAATGAAGACCACACAACATTCTCTCTTCTCAGCCCCAATTTTACTAGTTCTAGCACTTATTACCTTCTTCCACACCACTTCAGCCCAACTCACACCAATTCAAGCCCCAGTTTCATCACCCCCATCCCCACCACAACCACAGCCACAACCACCAGCATTCACACCACCCTCTCCACAAGCCACTGCTCCAGCCCCAGGATTCAACACGGTGCCCTTAGTCCCCGTGACACCAAGTGGAGCTCCCACTCCCACCACTATCCCAAAAGCACCCTCCATTGACATAGTCCAAATCTTAAGAAAAGCAAAGAGATTCTCTGTCCTCATCAGGCTTCTCAAAACCACCCAACTCATCAACCAACTCAACTCACAGCTTCTTACCTCAGGCTCGGGAGGGTTAACCCTCTTCGCCCCAGAAGACAGTGCCTTCTCAAAACTAAAAGCCGGTTTCCTCAACTCTCTCAGTGACAGACAAAAAGTGGAACTCTTACAATTCCACACACTCTCTTCCTTCATTTCCATCTCAAACTTCGACACACTCACCAACCCCGTTCAGACTCAGGCCGGCGACGATTCCAAGAGGCTGCAGCTCAACGTAACAACATACGGTGGCAGCCAGGTGAGTATGGCCACCGGCGCCGTCAACGCCTCCGTTAGCGGAACCGTTTACACCGACAACAAGCTCGCCATATACCAGGTGGACAAGGTGCTACTCCCCCTTGACCTTGTGCTTCCCAGCGAGGCCCCGGCACCGGCACCAGGCAAGGCTAAAGGGGCTTCGCCGAAGACGGATAAGGCAAAGTCCGATGATGGCGCCAGCGGTGGTGACAGTGATGGTGGTGATAACAAGGACTTGCCTGCTGAAGCTTCTTCTGCTGGTTCTTCCTTGAGTTTCAAGTTTGGTGTGGTTGCGATTGTTCTTGGGGTGGCTTTAATGGGCGAAGCCATGGTGTGATGTCAAAGGATTCAGTTGTGTTGTTTGAGGTTTTGTACTGCATGCGTGACTGATTTGGTGTTCTGTTTTAATTGTTTGCATGTAGCATTGGATTAAAACGTATACACGTACGGTGGATTTCTTTCTTTTTAGAGAACTTCTTCTTTTTGTTAGTGCATGATGGTAACCGATTTTTTTTTTAATCTCTAAAAATAGAAAATTATTAAATTAAAATAAGTTAGGATAATCCTTTGCTTAGTTTGCTATGAACTATGAAGAGATCCAATTTGTTTGAACAACCATGTGGTCATAATTCCACATGTTAAAATTTAACCGAGCTAGGAACAATGGAGCCCAAATAGGTTACGCTAAGCCCTTAACTTGCGGGGTTGCTATTCTCATCCGTATTTTTGCTATTTACACTCCCTTATTTCTGAATTTTGCACTTCCCCTCCCCCTCTTTCCACCACACCCTCTATAAAAGATTTTTTTTTTTTAAAGAAAATTATATTTGTTGTTTATATCATATTGCCTCCTATGAAGGATATATGTGATTAACCTGGTTCAAATTACAAATATGATTCAATCCAATTTTAATATTGTTTAGGATGGACTTTCTTGTTTTTTTTTATAAAAGAAAATTAACTTAATTTCATCCTCAAAATACTTTAATCTAAGTTTAAATAGTAATTATTGGGCTTAGGCCCCGTTGCTAATAACAAAGTTTAAGTAACTAATTTATTAAAACACATTAAATATAAGTTCAAACAATTCATTAAAATGTGAATCTAATTATAAATTAAATTTCAATGTCGATCTGAACTGATTTTCATGTATAACTCTAATTTAGAATTTTAGTGGATGTATTAATATTAGTATTGGTATTGGTACAAATTTTCAGAAACACTTCTGCAACGGCCATCACTCCCAGCATAGTGATTCTGTTTCTATCTATGATAACGAGAACACATACGATTTCATCGATTTCCACTAATTTGTTTAATTGAAAATATATTTAGAGAGCAAAAGGGCAAACGTACTTTTAAGTTATTGAAAAGGCAACATTTAATGTGTTATTTAGGTACACACGTTTCAAATGAGATAAATGATTGACATTTTACACATCGTATTGAAAATCAAAACTAATTTCATCAAGATCAATAGTAATACTTAACTTCAAAACAAACAGGTAGCTAGCTATATTAATAACTACGTATCTCCAAGTTTCATCATGCTTCTCGTGGTTCACATTAATTAGACGAAGGAGTGACCAAATTGATTTTCTTTATTTCTTTAATAGTTATTTCGTACATGTGCTCTTAAATAAATATAGAAGACTTTTGCCTTGCTTCATGGTAAGGAAAGAAAAATGTGTGATCTTAAAGAAATTGAAATTTCCGTGGTCGGTCATTTTATTAACCAAGCAAAGTACTGCAACCCCACAAAAGAAGTAAACGGAACGAATCTCTGGTGCCTTTGCTGAAAGGGCAATGAGTTCAGCTTAAAGCGTTATTGTTGCATCATGCATGCATGCCCTTTTTTTATGTTTGTTTTTTTCCCCAAACAAGCAGAGACGTACACTTGCACATTCCAGCGTTTGCCACTTGGCAAAATCTCATGCAGGGAAATAACTGAAGCTTCGATAAAATCTACTACTAGTATTTTTTATACTCGAGTGTCTATTCAAACAATGGTATGTTCAAATTTATTTTATTTTATTTGTGATACAAATTTGAAATGTCGTAGAAAAGTTTAGAGAAAGGACCAGCAGCAAGAGAGGTTCTGTTCTGTCTGACACCTATTTTGACATAGAAGAATATCCCTTTTAATTCTTACTACCTGACGGTTTAAAAATAATTAATTATTGTAGTTCTGCATTTAAGATGTGTTAAAAATAATGGGAAATGGACAATGTTCACCCCAAGCCTAGAAGTGGATGGGCGAAAAGAAGAAAGATAAAAAAGAGAGAAGGTAAAAGATGGTGTAATGAAAACAGAGATGACAGAAAAATGAGTATATAAATATAATTACCTAAAAATAATTATACAAATCAAAATAACTATGATACCACTAATGTAATGTAAGGAAAATAATAGAATATGTAAGAATTAAAACTACATATTAAATTGTTTTCTAACAATACAAATAAAAAAATATTAAGTGTTTTTTATAATAGAAAAATAGAAAGAAAAAAATCTCTACGTGAAAAGGAAAGGGGGAAAAGACAAAAATGGAAAAAATGGTCTTAGATAAAGCGTGTGCATTTAAGGAGTTAAACATTGAGGAAGATTTAGTCAATGGACTCGAGTACATTACATAAATAAATTAGACATCACAATTTAATCCAAAATTTTAAAATTCAAATTTATGATTCTTTCTTTTATATGGTGTTCAATTCTCTTCACAATTGTAGTTAACAATCTCCCCTTAAATGTGAGTCTCGCATGATAGCTCCCAACGGAATAGTGTGCTAAGCGTGATTCACTCGCTCAAAGGCAAAGGCAATGACCAATCAACTCATTCTAATATTCCGCGTAGGTCAAATGAATCCAACGTAAGCATCACCTGTTCTGTTCCTTCAGCTTTCCAACAAGTCCTGGATTGACCGTGCGACACGTGGCTCCATTTTGATTTTTGACTTTTCTCAAAACGTGGTTGGAAGTGTTTCGTACTTAAGTTAAGTCACGTCGTTACTTGCTGCCTATGCCATTGAACTCTTCTGCTGTACTACTACTACTACTACTGTGTTAGAAATTCTAATTATATACTTCAAATTTATTTAAATTTCCTTATAACATAAATAATATTACAAAAAAAGTATAAGATAATTAAGAATTTTATTGATTATTATATTATCAAGAGTCATAATCCAAAGAGGGGTTATAGCTTTTTCCAATGAATCTACTATATCATTCGATCAAAGATAATTTCTTGTCTTAATTTATTTTATGAATATAAAATTATTTTTTAATTGTTTTATTTATATAAATTTAACCACATTATTATAAAAGTTATGATAATTTCTAAAATAAGAAATGTGACCTGACCTCAGTGTCTGCCCCGCCTCCTTTTGTGTGTATCGAGATTCTGAATTCTGAGCAGTCAACTTGGCGTTTGGAGTGGTGCGGTGCGGGTGCGTAATTTAGTCAACAATAGAGCCAAATCCCGCAATTACCTCCTCATTACAGCTAAGCTAAGCACACCATTTTTAATCATGCCCTGGCCCATCTCTTTTCTTAAGTCAACCCTCCTTCCTCTTCTCTCCTAACTTAATCCTTTTTTTTTTTTTAATTACTATTCGTGTTGAATAGTAGCCCTAGTGGGATAAATCATTGATATTACGATTTCATTTACTTATTCTATAAATTTAAATTTTATTTTAAAAAAACTTTAATTTAAATAAAATAAGTGTAAAATAAATAAAGTTAATAATAAAGTAAGAATATAAAAAATATTTGAAAATTTTATTTTTATATATAGCACCAGAAGTAATATCTATTAAATATTTTTTTTAACAAAAATTTTATGATATATTTTGAAAAAAATAACCAAATTAAATACACAATAATACTAATTTAAATTAAAAAAACATATTTATATTTAATTCATGTTATTTATTTATAATCCACGCGTTAAAATATTAAAAAAAACATGAGATTCCTTTTATAACCATAATGATTAACCTTAACCGAAGTCCAAAAATTCCAAACTATTCACTTTCATAATGGTAATGGTCCAAAATTATTCTGTTGCTCTGTTTTTTACTTAAATAATTATTACTACATGATTTTCTTTTTTCTAAAAATAGAATTTCCTTCACGTTGTGAAAATGGTAATTTATAGTAAGGAAATATTTGCTATGATTTTAACTCGATTAATTAAGAGGGAATTGATGGTTGAAACTTGAAATAAAGAAGTAAAATTTATTTAATTTAAGAAGTCTGCCAACTCATTTTTTTGGGAAAAAAAAGTAACTATATGATATTTTTCGTTGTTGAAATAATACGAGGAAATCGTATAATAAAACACCCCAATATTAGTATAAAATAACTAATCAGGAAAAACAATTATACAATAATGAAAAAAATTACATCTATTACTATTTCTCTCCATCAACATCAAGATATAATATCCTTATAGCAAAAATCTTGATCAAGGGATAATTACCAATTTAGGAGATCGATGTAAGAAAAGAAAAATACGGCATTCAAAAATTTATATGATCATCTACTCATTTTTGAATTAAAGCAGACAAGGAGATAAAAAAAAAAACCCTCAAAACGGTAGCAAATGCATCCATTCATTCCATCCTATACTTGTTCAGTTGTTTGTCCTGTGGGGGAAAAAGAAACATGATGCACGCATATCAAGAAACTGCAAACAGTGTGGACTTTAACCAAATCTGAAATCATAGCCGAAGAAAGCAAAAAACGACCGAACCAAGGGCATCAAACAAAGAAAGGTGTACCTCAAATACTGTTTTACCCGCAAAGTCAAAACCAAAACAACACACAAGACAGAGCCAGCAAAGAGTCCCCAACTTCTCCGTCTATTACCATTTAAGCCTCATCTGAAAAACAATACTAACTCCCTAAAGAACACCATAATTGTAATTTCCCATAAAAGTCGAACCCATCTCTATCTATCTTTAACCCTTTTCTTTCCCTGCCTCGGAGCAAAGCAAGGGTAACCCAAACCTAACCCAAAATACAAAATAAATAAAAAATAATCGAATGGACCAGAATCTGCATGATCAATCCGTCAAACTTAGGTAAGTCATTGTCAAGCAGGCTGCATCGAAACTCCTACGGGATTGAAAATTAGAAAAAATAATATTTAGGAAAAAGAAAACAACACAAAGTCTTAGGAAATTCAGTCCCTCTTTCTTTTCCTTCTTGTACTCATACGCGGATTCGGTCCATTTTTTAATTCTCCATCCTCATCGCTTCTTCTTAACCCTTTGAGCATTCAAAGTTCAAAACCTCACCCAACACCATCAACAACTGTTTCATAGTCTCTTGCGTTTCCCAGAGATTTTTATTTTCTCGGAAAATTTCTTCTCTCCCACCCCAGATCTGAAACTTCCGCAAGTTCTTACCTTTCCCCTTAAAAACTTCTGAGTTCTTAAAATTACCATCTGGGTATCGAAGATAACAGCATATTAAATCCCCCAAGTGGAGTTTCAACGCGGAAGCCCTACAATTTATTGAATGGCTTCAGGGGCAATTTTCTCGTCTCTCCGGCGGAGAAGGTCGCCGACGTTGGAAGCATTTCTGGCCCCCGTTGACTTAAGCGAGGTCGCTTTGGTTCAGACCCTTGTTTCCGTCGCCAACGAGATTGTATCGTGTTTTTCGAAGCATCGTTTCTTCTTCCAGCGCAAGAACTCGCGGTCTCTGATACGAAAAGTCGAGGTTTTTCAGTTGCTTTTGGAGTATTTGCGTGATTCCGATTCGTGTTCTTCGTGTCTTCCACCCACTGCGGTGCTTTGTCTCAAGGAGCTCTACCTCTTGCTCTACCGCTCCAAGATTCTCCTCGATTACTGCGCCCAATCGAGTAAGTTGTGGCTCTTGCTTCAGAACCATTCCATCTCTGGTCACTTCCATGATCTGAACCAGGAAATTTCAACCCTTTTGGATGTTTTTCCTGTTAAGGATGTTTTGTTGAGTAAGGATGTTAGGGAACAAGTTGAGCTCTTGCAGAAGCAGTCCAGAAGGGCTAAGCTTTTTATAGATATGAAGGATGATGCTCTCAGGGTTCGATTTTTTTCTTTTCTTGACGAGTTTGAGAATGGAAGGATTCCTGATTCTGCTGAATTGAGATCTTTCTATTTTGAGAAGTTGCAGATTGTTGATGCGGCTAGTTGTAGGACTGAAATTGAGGGTTTGGAGGAGCAGATTGTTAATCATGAGGGTGACATTGAGCCTATTATTTCTGTGCTTAATGGGTTGGTGGCTATGACTAGGTATTGCAGGTTTTTGCTCTTTGGCTTTGAGGAGGATGAGCTTGGTGTTGAGAGTGGAAGTCAGAAGAAGCCTAAGAGGAGGTTGATTACCAAGGAAATTGCTGAAACATTTTTGACTGTTCCTAAGGACTTTTGCTGTCCGATTTCGTTGGATTTGATGAGAGACCCCGTGATCATTTCAACTGGTCAAACCTATGATAGAAGCTCAATTTCGAGATGGATGGAAGAAGGGCATACTACTTGCCCCAAAACAGGCCAAATGCTTGCTCACACTCGCCTTGTTCCAAACCGGGCTCTGAGGAATTTGATTGTGCAGTGGTGCACTGCACATGGAGTTCCACTTGAGCCACCGGAGGTCATGGATGCTATGGGTGAAGCTTTCCCATTGGCTTGTCCCACCAAAGCTGCCCTTGAAGCCAACAGAGCCACGGCAACACTTCTCATTCAGCAGCTCGCTGGTGGGTCTCAAGCCGGGAAGACTGTGGCTGCTCGGGAGATTCGGTTGCTCGCTAAAACTGGAAAGGAAAACCGTTCCTTCATTGCAGAAGCTGGGGCGATTCCGTATCTGAGGAATTTACTTTCATCTCCTAATGCTGTTGCCCAGGAGAATTCTGTGACTGCGCTGCTCAATTTGTCCATTTTTGACAAGAACAAAAGTAGGATTATGGACGATGAAGGGTGTCTAGGATCAATTGTCGATGTGTTGAGATTTGGACACACCACAGAGGCAAGGGAAAATGCTGCTGCGACGTTGTTCAGCCTATCAGCTGTCCATGACTACAAGAAAATAATTGCAGATGAGATGGGAGCAGTCGACGCCCTAGCAGGGCTATTGCAAGAGGGGACTCCAAGAGGGAAGAAGGATGCTGTGACAGCCTTGTTCAATCTTTCCACACACAATGAGAATTGTGTTAGAATGATTGAGGCAGGGGCAGTGACAGCTCTTGTTGGTGCTTTGGGGAATGAAGGAGTTGCAGAAGAAGCAGCTGGGGCGCTGGCCTTGATTGTTCGGCAGCCAATTGGGGCCAAAGCAGTGGTGAATGAGGAAGCAGCAGTGGCTGGATTAATTGGAATGATGCGTTGTGGAACGCCTAGAGGTAAAGAGAATGCGGTTGCAGCATTGCTTGAGTTGTGCCGGAGTGGAGGTGCAGCTGCAACAGAAAGAGTTGTGAAGGCGCCAGCTTTGGCTGGATTACTTCAAACACTCCTTTTTACAGGAACAAAACGGGCAAGAAGAAAAGCAGCTTCACTTGCAAGAGTGTTTCAAAGATGTGAGAATGCATCTCTACATTATGGTGGATTAGGTGTAGGCTATGCGTTTGCTAGCAATTCAACTACAACTAGGGATACCAGCTTTGCCGGTGATGTTTCAGTACCAATGTCCATTTCTGTGTTATAGTGGTAATACTCCTTTGTTTACTAAGTTCCCAATTTTTGTTGTAAGCCTTTACAGATTCTTTCATTGAAATTTAAAGTCATAAGAAATTATAGAAATATCATCATGTATTCTAAGAGATTCACGAGTGCTGTTGAGCAGTTAACTTCAACACATGTAATGAGTTAAATGATATGTAAGAATATAGAATGCTCAGCAAAAAGAGACACCATTTCTGGTATCATATTTGTTTCTACTTATTTTCATAATCGATGATGGCCATAGGGACAGAACAGAACTACGCACATCCACAATCATATCATATGTAATTGGGGACATCTTTGCGTGTCATCATCACATTATAATTTTTTAGCACAAATTCATAAACAATCTAAGAATTTCATACACTAGTTGTCTTCATTTTTTTTCTCTCTCCAAAAGTCTAGCAGTTGGACCATAGTGTGAACAATTACAATATAATTGTGTTATAATTTAATAAAGCGAGTGTTTTTATAAATTCAATTTGTTCTCCAGTCTTCAGTCAAGAAAATGGGTGTGTTCAGATTGAGTTGCGTATAGCTGGATATTATGTGAGGATGCCTCGTACGTGATTCTTAATTTAATTCTATAGTTAGCACAGTCCACTAAATATGTTCCTAGAAGAATCTAGACTAGACTATACTATACGGGTGGAATGTTCTATTATTTGTGTTGACGATGGTCATTGATACACTTTTTATGGGCACAAAGTTAAAACCAACGTAGATCACACAGATGAGATGCTTCTCCGTGCATCGAGTGCTTTTTGATCCATACATACGTGGTCTGAGAAAGCAATTGGGTCGTGAAAAAAGTACGAGGGAGAAAATTCTTCGAGTAATTTTATGAAGATCCTGAAAACAGGTTAAGAGGTAGATATTTCAAAGAGAGATATTATTCTCGAAATTAAAGTAATTGAGCCCTTTGAGTGGTGCAGGATAGTCATCAGACTCATCACTTATTCTTCCTTCCCATAATGATGACGCTGATGACTCAACCAGCTTTGCTCCAATTAGATTCTTAATTTCCATGGGTGCACATCACCACTGTATTAAAAAGTTGATCACATCTTTGATTTGAAAAATAAAATATTTATCAACAAGAATTGGTCTAATAGAAGAGATCATTCTCTCGCTAAGATTCAAATCTTTGAACATTATTCTCTTGGAAAATACACGTGGAAAAAAATATTTGTTTTTAAATTTCATTCTTAATGCCAAAAATTGACAATTTTATTTCATTTTTCTTTATTTTTTTTTTCAAAAATTGGTATAGGAAATAATGAATGTATTATCTTATATAAAATTTTGAAAATAGAAAATAAAACAAAGTTTAGATAGTAATTTTTTAATTAAAAGAAAAAACAAGAAACGAAAATAAAAGATATTTTCTCAAAGTAAACAAACTCTAATGTTTGTGCTCTATATATTCGATCAAAATAAAAAGATTGATTAGCCAAAGAAGAAGAAGAAAAAGTGTTGAATATAATTGATTTTTTCATGTGAAGATAGTGTTCAACGATTTTTCATGTGAATTCCCTATAAAGATTTACAAGAAGAAGAAAGATCTACGGGATTTAAAATTTCTCATAAATCCTTTCTAAACATTCAAAGCAGTTGAAGGGGAGGGGTTCATGGACTCATGGTTTGGTATGGTACCTTGTTTTGTTTCTACCGTCACTTTTTGGGAAGTAATTAGAGCCACACTTGACTATGGCTTTTCTATGTGCTTGACTAAGAACTGACATTCTATCAAATCTCGGTATATATCTGTAGACACATTTTAATCTAAAAAAGATTATGGAGTAATTCAAATTAATTTAAATATATTTGATCTAACTTTAAAACAAATTCACTTAATTAAACTTGTGGGTATTAATTAAACAGACATATACATCTCAAGTTTTATTTATTTATGTATAATAACATTAATGAAGTTTAAACCTGTGATCTAGTGCTTAGGGTAATTCCATTATTATAGGCATAGTATTAAGTATTCGGGAGATAATTAATATTTTTGTAAGGTGAGGCATGGCTTCACCAGACGAGAGACTATTTAATATTCAAGAGAAAGAAAGTGGAGACACATAAATGAAAAACAATTGGAGATTCCGCCAGAAACTTAAAATCAGAGACATGGTGGTAGTTGAGGATGAGTAATATGCTAATGCTACAGTTAGAGCAAGACGGTTGTTAATGGTGACAATAACAAACACTGTATAATGAATTTTCAATTGCTTTATTGATTCTCCGCCATTAGTCTTTGTTGCCCCCATCATTTTGTCCGACCAAGAAGCAGCTCGAGTGGAGCGTCTTACACTCTTATGTCCCCAGCAAATAGCAATGGGCCACTTCACCCAGTTTATCTTTTGCTCATCAAAATGGAGTTCTTTTTAATCAAAATAGAGTTTAATCTTAATGATATATGCTAATCTTTTACACCAAATTTTAAGTCACAACTGAAGGTATCACTTTATCTCATAATCCAAAGTCGATATAATATTTTGTCTCTTTTGTGTGTACAATAACAACAATTAAATTATTCAAATTCTTTACCACTACATGAGTAGATTATGGTGATAATGTGCCTTATAAAAAAATATCCCTTTTTTTTTTTTGAAAAAAGAAAGTGTCCCGTGGTCCAATTTTTATTTCTTTCCCATTTGCTAGTTCTAATTTGGAAATGACGATTTTTTTTCTATTTTTATACTACACAAAAAATATATGTTTACAGAAATGGAACCATCAGAGGGGATTTTTCTCCCCCAAAACACAATCTATGAAGCAATTCTGGTGGAATGTGTGTGCCTCCTACAAGGAGTTATATTATTAAGCAGAGTTAGATAATAAGGTGACTTGGTGTCTTGGGCTCAATCACATTTTTATTTTATGGTAGACAAAGCTTCTATAACAGTTTGTGGTGCCAAAATGTCCATATTCAGAGTCTTGACTCTTGACTTGAGCATGATCATCCATATTTCTGAACCACCAGTTAGAATTTTGTTGTCTTCTTCTTGATTCTTTTTCTGTATCAAAGTGTAGCGAGTGTGCTGAGTACAAGTGTGAGAAAGTCCCATATCGAATATGAAATATTATATAAATGAGGATAATAACACATAATTCAAGGTTTTGGATTAAAGTATGGTGTTATTTCTCCTAAGTAGATTATAAATGTAAAAGATATTGGAATTTCTTCTGGAAGTTTATTGCACTTATTCCATGACTTCATTTCCAATCTAGGGCCAAGCTTTGTTGTTCATGGACCACCTGAACATGAAGGTAACGTAAGCATTACGATCTTCAAGTATTTTTTTACTTTTAAGTAACGTCTTATTTATGCCGCTGCTGCTGCAAATTTCCTCTCAAATAGGACAGTGGTCTTTAACACCTTTGTCAATTTCATTTCAATGGATGGACCCTCATTTTCCTTATAAGTTATAACACGATTGTATAATATTACAAGAAAGAAAAATTGACAAATTTTGTAATGTGGAAAATTTGAGCGTTTCTTTCTCACAAGGTAAAGAAAAAATTTGTGAGTGAGTTTCTTTACCAGCTAGCAAAGAAAATAGCAAACCCAACTTTTCGTTCATTTACTTGGGTTGGGAGTTCAAAAGTTTTTAAGAACTTAGCATAGTTGCAGTGACCAATTGAATTAGCAGCTGCATGAAAGATAATTGCAGTACTTGATCATTTTCAAGACCAAATTAAATGCTGTAATAAGCAGGTGGAAATAAATTACAAAAAGCATAGTAATAATAACAATAGCCAGTTACTACTACTCCAATTTGGCACACATCAATCAAACACTTGGCTCAGTTTTTCTTTGAGCGGGGTCTGTTAAGTGTTAACGGTCCTCTAATTTGGTGCCTCTCTTAATTTAAAGGATCGAATTCTGCATTTACTAGCTAAAAGCTGCTTTTAATAAATACAGTAGTTTTATGATCAAGGGAAGAAAATTTCAAAGCAAAGCAGGGCATAACTGTGGTAAGTGAAGTGATGATTATCCATCGATTTCAACATTGATTGAAATTTAGCAATTCCAACTCATTGCCATTATCACATCATTAAATGCATTTGAAGCCATGCCAATAGTCAATTTGATGAGCAAGAACCTTGGCTGAAGGAACAGTGATTTCACGAGCATAATTAGAAATTTAGAACCCTCTGCCATATATAGTATAATATAATTAACTAACTGAGATGAAAATTCAAAGGGACTTCTTGCAGGTCTGACATATTATTTACTTAATTAAAATGTTTTAGCTAACAACAATAAATTCAGTATAATCAGCAATAGGGAAGGTTTACAATTTTGCTCCTTCATACTGCCACACCCTTCATGATTTTCGGCCTTGAAATGTTTTAGTTTTTTTTTTTTACTGCAAGATAAAGATGAAGATAAATATAAAATAAATAAATAAAATTACTATGCCAATAATCCACCCAATGATATCAAAATTAATTGGGCTACTACGAGAAGAGGCTCGGTCTTAAGGACTGTATCTTCAGGTATAGGTAACACTAACTAGCTGTCAATATAAATGACGTACAAGCCACCAAAACAATATCCTACTTCACTCTTTCACACACCTTAGTTTTTGTTTCGAAAAAAACTGTTAGAATCTCATGTGTTGTTGATATTTTCATCTAGTTATAGAATTGAACTTTTATCACGATTATCAGCATAATAAAAATTTGTATTAAAAAAGATCATATTATCAAAATAAAACTCTAAATCCAATTAAAAAAATAATACAAATAGAACCTATATAAGTTTTGAAAGGTTAGAGTCACTCTATTTGTTAAAATTACAAAATCATAAGAAAAGTTAATTAAATAGGACGTGAGATATACAATTTTAATATTTTCAATAAGTTCAATCAGTAACATTTATCTTTCTCCTCTAGCCTCTTCGTTAATCAATAGCAATAAATTGCTAAAATGTAACCATTACTTATTCCTTTGACCTTAAAACGGGGGGTCCCCTTATTGGCACAAAACTTTTTGCAAGTAGAAACTAAAAAGCACCAAAAGTGGGTAAATGGTCACAGGTTTTGGGTGGTTGTGTCTTTTGAAAAACTGCAGAAGAAAACAGTAGGAAACCCACGTTCCTATTTAACATCCTAACCGTTCCAGTCCCACTAATATGCTATGCCTCACGAGTTATGCCACTATGTCTATGAAACATTATCTTCCACTTGAGTTTTGATTCTTCTATTCTATCTTCTATCTTCTACAAACTATAGTAAAAACCTTAACCAAATAAAAAAGGCCAATGATGAAGTGGGGAGGAAGAAAACATTCTTCAGCTTCTTCTTCTTCTTCTTCTGGCTCTTCTTTCATTTCTCATGCATCTCCTTTCTCTTGGTTGTCCAAGTTCAAGCACATGAGATTAAATTCAGAGCCTAGTGCTGGAAAAGTGAAGCACAAGGCAACGCAGCAGAGTGGTTCACCCCAGTATTCTTGTGAGTATGGAGAAGATCATAGATGTTGTGTAAAGGATGATGGTGCTTTCTGTAGCCAATCATTTAATGAAAAGAGTTATGAGAATAAGAAGAATAAAGATATTGATGATAGTAATGGAAATGGCATTCCCTCCTCAACCACTAGTTGCCTTGGTGTTAGAAGGGATGCTAAGAAACATGGAAAGAGAGAAGGCACACCCAAGTTAAAGGAGAAGGATAATATTGGCCTTGGAGAAGAAAGAAAGTTGCTGAATGATGAGAAGGTTTCAAAGGAGATGGATGAGTACAATAGAGAAAAGGAATATGAAAACTTGAGAAAGAGATTTGAGAGGAAAGCACAAAAGGCTTTTCAGGAGCAACTCTTGACGTTAGGAAGAGAAGTAGAGGAGGAAGTTGAGTTTGGATCCAATAAAGCAGTGGAAAAAGATGTGTTGCAATTGGAATCACCTAGAACAATTTGCACCCCAAGAACACATGCTTTTTCCTCTTCAGCAGTTTCAAAGAATTCTATCCTTGGAAATATTATAGAAGAGATTGAGAAAACTGAGAGGCCATCTCACAAGAAAATGAGTTCTGAGGAGTTGAAGGTGAAGACTAATAACAGGCAGAAGCAACCACATCATCCCAGCAGAGAAGTTCAGAGGAGGAAACAAAAGCCAAGCTCTAGGGTCAAAATACATTCTCCAAGGATGGTTTCAAAGGTTGAAATCTGCAAAATAAAGGCTCTAGAAGACATGAAGAAAGCAAAACTAAAGACGAAGAAAGAAAGGGAAGATATTGTGGAGGAAACAGCCGGATTAGAGAGCTTTGCTGTGATTAAGTCTTCATTAGATCCAAAGCAAGATTTCAGAGATTCAATGATTGAGATGATCACGGAGAATCAGATTAGCAACCCGGAAGAAATGGAAGATCTGTTGGCATGTTATCTGACTTTGAATGCAGTTGAGTATCATGATCTCATCATCAAAGTGTTCCGCCAGGTATGGTCTGATATGACCCAAGGTGCTTTGGGTATTAAACTAAACATGCAATGGACTTACTATCAATAAAAACCTGTGTCTAGTAAGTTGACAGGCTTTACCACAATGTACATTCATTCTAAAAGCATATATATGTATATGTTGTTCTTGCCATGCTTTAGTTTTTCTTAATTGGAACTCAATATTCTCTCCATGTAAATTGTGCTTCCATAAATTTCAAGGTTGGTTGCATCAACATCTCGACTAACTCCATGCCTCCATATATGAGTTCTGTCTTCTTTGTGCAATGTGCATGCATATGTACATAACATGCACAAAGAACTCTTACTATCTAGTATATTTTGGAAGCTTGATGGAATTGTTGACAATCATAATATCATAATTAACTTATCTAGTAGATGATTCCGCAGCATTGTTTTTGAAGTAGATTACTGGAAACAATGGTGCAAAGAGAGACGTACATAATAAAGAAAATTATGAATCCAAATGTCAATATTAGCCAACAAGAGTTAATGCACACACTGCTATGCACATCATTTATGGATTTTTGGGGAAGAAAGAAGTGGACTATTCCCCCCATTCCTCCACTTCTCCAATCTCAACACACAAAATAAAAAAGAAGATTCCTTCCTCTCCTCTTTCTATGTCTACCCTTTATCCCAACATTGCATAAATTTATCTGCTTAAATAAAGTAGTGTGTGCGCGCTCCTCTGGAAGCACTCAGTGTCAGTGTCAGTGCATCAGTGAAGGCTCTGTCTATCAATATGCAAACAGCTTTCTTTTTCAGACAGTTCATGAATTTATGCCCTATGTGTACAGCAATTAATTGCTTCTGCATCCAATCCAACAGACACAAGTTACAATGCCTGAATAGTACTAGGGATAACTGTTACTCCCTAAAAAGCAGAAGCAATTGAGCTTTATTGCCGTCAATGCTATCTGCTTGAACCATTGCTACAGCAGGCTTTTTTCTCAGCAACTTTATGATATTTTTTGAGTTAAAGTGATAGACCTTTGATATATAAATAGCAGAAATAAACAGAACTACTAGTAACTAGTAACTCCTTGATATTATGTCGGAACTTATGGCATGAGTCTATGCTAGCTAGATCCACTAATCAATGGAGTAATTTGTTGAAGCTAACCAATTTCTGAATCATTAAAGCTTTCTCATTAGCATTGTTTTCATGAACCCTTTATAATTTATAGCCTTACCAGCTATTATCAAACGCTTAGCTACATATTTGTCCTCCCATCACGTGTCTGCATCCTGGAAGTTCTTACTCAATGGAGTACTCATTAACCAGTCACATAAAACATTTAATGATGTACTATAAAACAAGCCTAGCCGGATATGTGAACACTGAACATAAAAAAAGTAATACGTGTTGTACGAAGTTAAGACAAAAATAAAGGCAAATTTAATATAAAATCTGTACCATGAGAAGACATAAATGATGAAAACTAGAAAAGTAATAATTTCTTCCTTTCATAATAACAGCGTAAAATATGATTTACTATCTTACTACGCATAACTCAAAATCATTAAAAGTGATCCACTCAGTAAAGGTCAAAATTTTAGTTGCAATGTGGTATCAATGTATTATTTTAAAGTTGAAAAAAAAATATTTTTATTGAAGATTATAAACACACACAAAATAGTCATGATTCGAATCTTAAAATTATTTTATTAAAAAATATAAGTTGTTATCGCTTGTATTCATAGTTGTTTAGTTGTTGTTGATAAATGAATTATTTTCTTTTAGATTAACTTTTGAACTTGACTTGCACCTAATGGTATCAATTATCAAAGCATTTATTAAGCACTCCGTACGATATCTAACACTCCGTGTGTACAATTATCATACATATCAACATAATCATTATATTAAACAATCTTAATTATTACTGCAGTCTGAAGTAGAAGATCTAATTCGTAATGAAACTTTGCACACTTTTTATATACAAGTCGACGTCGTTGCTCATGCAACATTTAACCCTTCATAAGTGCAGTTAGTATGCCAATTTCATTATAAAATCTGTCTTTTTTACTGCTTCAATAAAGACATAAAATTGTAATAAATTTTGCACATTCCATAACATTATATACAGGGATTAAATCAACAAATATTTTTCACTTTCACAGCCAAGTTGTATATTTACTAATCATGCATGGTTACGAGCACAATGATTTGGCCATGCGATGATGCGATTCCACTTTGGTCAAAGTCTAAGGTTAAGTTTTGCTTTTGACTGGGTCTCGTCCAGTCCACTACCCCGATTCAGTTTCATTTTCGGTGGGTTGTGAAAGTGAAGTGGAAAACAACTTGTGACTTGTGAGGAACTTCTGCTTTTTATTGTTTACTACAAGTTGCAAGCAAAAACATTTTAATGATTATTTCACTGATTTCATATTATTATTTTTTATTCGTGAAAGTTGAAAAGAAAGAAAACGAAAAAGATTAAAACTAATTAACATAACCAGAAATAGATCACAAGTCCCTTACATCCACGACCTAACAGACTAGCTGTTAACAATTTGCCCCTCTTTCATATGTAGAAAATAAAATATCCATAGTCTCTGGTGTGTGTGTGTTTCAATGTGCATGAAGCAAGATTCCTCCTTATACATGCAAATGCAGATTTAATTTGCTTTAAACGTCTTCAACTAACCAAAGCATTACTTCTGTCGATTGAAATTTTGCATATCAGTGTATGTGAATGTTTCCCTTACTTAGTCTCATCTAAGTTTAAGCTACAACTAGCGATTAGCATTTTCTATTACTTCCAACACAATTTAGAAACACGAGTACAAAGAACTTGATATAGAGTTATAGACTAGAACTCTAGAAGTTAATTTCACATCATAGTAGGTCATCGCCATTCTATTTAGAAATTCTTTTCTTGCACCATGTACTTATGTAGTTTGTGTGATACAATAATATCGTGAGATTGACAGAAAGATGTAAAATCCAATGAAAATAGTTGAATGAAGAAAATAGAACTAGAATTATACACTCACAAGTCACAATCATAAATCATAAATATCTTGTATTTCCTAATATGAAAAATTCTAGTTGTTCAGTAATCTCCTGTTTAAATACTCTCAACAAATTCATTAATCAGAAGACCTGTGAAAATTATTGAACGGTGATATAGAACTGGAAGTATCTACTCACAATTTCTTTTCTTGTTCCTAATATGACCACATCAATTTCCAGTAATCTGTTTTTAAATGTGATACTCTTAAAGCCTGGTTTCATTTAAATCTCATAAATTCAATAAACAACAGTTCTTTCCATCCTAATTAGTGAGGCAACATAGCCCTAAATAATCTTAAAAAAATATCCGTGTTCATAGTGAAAGCAAGGGACAAGAATTACCACTCTTCAACCTTAATCCCAAACAAGACAAGAGGTACTTACTACATTTACTTCTTCACAAGGTAGTTCGATATAGTGTATGTGTTCTTTTCTCAATTATCTTATTTACAGCTAATGTCATCCATTACAGAAATGCCATTATAGACCCCTTTTAAATGCCAATATCAGGTCCTTTTCCTACACAGTACATCTGTAATTCTAGATCACAATTTGATAAACCAAATTCTAGTTTAAATATTGGGTACCTCCCTGCAGGAGACAGCAACAGAGGGTATATGCAATTGGAGAAAAGGGGGGATAAGTGTAGAAAAACAAACCACACTTCAAAAGAGACTTCAGTGAGCAGTTTAAGAATTTACTAAATTCTATAGAGGATGCAATCATTTAACCAAAAATATGGCATATATATGTATATATAGCAGAGTCAATCATACATACCTACATTTATTACATGAAAATTGAGGGGCATCACAAGCTAGAAGGAATAATCAATTGCAACTAAGGTTGCTCTGCTTGACTAAGAATGCCCCATCTGTTCTGGAGGGTTATTTACATTCCTAATGCTCCACCAAAATTTGGGATTACTTCTCCTATCCGAATCCTTTCTTTCAGACTGCGCTTCCTGCATTTCAGATGAACCAGGATTCTCAGTCAAGAATCGTTCCCAGAATACGTCATTAACACCAGTAGTCACAAGGGATGTTCCGGCAGGTTGTTCCTTTGATGCATCAAGATCAGGAACAGCAGCTACAACTGGCTCAGAATTCATGTTGATTCCAGGTGACTTGGGCTGATCTTCAACTTCTAGTTGCACACAAGATATAGCCGGACTATCTACACAACTTGTAGATTCATCAAAATCCAAGTTTAAATGACTTTGAACAAAGATGTCACCAACATCATGTGTAATACTCTCCCAAAATGTCATGGATGACTCAAGCAGATCCAATCGCTCTGTGTTCGATGTGAAAATAGAGGCACCATCTGCATTTTCCCTAGGTAATATGGGGGAAGTTTCCATGTGATCTTCAATGCTAGCGTCACCACTAAAGAGACCACTTCTCGGCAACCTCCGCTTTCTGTCCATGTTTTCTGTCAGCGGCAAGAGATTTAAGGAAATCCCAGGTTTCTGCAACACTTGAGAAACAGAAGAAACCAAATTTTCTTGCTTCTTTTCCAACTTCTCCAAACGATCATTGGAGTGTTGAAATTGTACCTCATACATTTTCCACTCCTGTTCATGCCTCTCTAACTCCCGAAGAAGTTGTTCTTTTTCATGTTTAAGCTTCTCTATCTCATCCTTAAAACTCTGCCGTTCTGATTCGGTCAGCAGAGATGGAGAAGCCCCTTGACCCTGTTGGATATTCTGCAAAGAATGGCTATGAACAGGTTTGCGCCTATGGATATTCTTCAAAAGATGTGGCTGACCTCTTACAAAATCATCATTCCCAAATTCCCATTGTTCAGGATCAATCTTTCTAAACCCCTGATCAAACCATGACATAGTTCAACCAATCAAACCATTCATAAGAAAACAGGAAAAGCAAAACAAAGAAAAACAAGTTATCAAATCCATAAACATGAAGAAGATTGAATTTGCTTACATAGGTGTTGAGCTGCCTGATGAAACTGGAAAAGTTATTGTGCTTAAAGTATTTGGGTAACAAAACCCTTGAAAACTCTGGTGGGTTCCAAACAATGAAACTCTTATTGGTGGCACTCCATGAAACAATGGAATCAGTGGAAGGATCATCCACCATCTCATAAGTCTTGGCGAGGAAAGGTGGCAGGGAACTGGAATTGCCCTGAGCTTCCTCCATCAACCCTCGCAGTAAAGTGAACTCTCAGAAACCCTTTAGTATACCCAGAAAAAAAAAAACCCTTTTTTTCCTTTTCACAAATTTAACCACTACAAACCAATACAATATTTATACAAAAAAACTATACTCCCTTGTTCTCACCACCCACCTCCTTTTTCCTTTCTAGCATTAATCCCAGTAAACACCAATTAATAATTCCCAAAAAAAGGAGACCCCTTTTTTGACCAATTCAATTAAAAAACCCTCCTTCAAGCAAATTAATTCTCACAACCTTACCTTCACTCCCCCAGCTAAAGCTGCCGATGAATCACACACCCAAAGATGAAACCTTTGTCCAGATTCGAATGCTCAAACACAACAACAGAGCTGAAAATGGAAACAGCGTAACACAAAAAGGATTGCTTCTCCTCCAAATATGGCAAGTTCGCATCTCTGTCCATAGTTGCCAAAAGCTCAAATTTTGACCATGTTTCTCAACAGTGTTAATGATGATTTGATTGTTTTCAGAGAAAATGGAATATCTAATTTCATAAAATTTTAAAAAGGAAAAAAGAACTTGCTGCTCAAGTAAACAATAAATGAAGAGAAGTAAACAATAAATGAAAAGAATAAGGATACTGATAGTTGTAAAATATTTGACACTTGTAACATAATTTTAGGACAAATTGTTAGATAATATTCTCAGTCTTCCGATATATAAGTAATATAGGAGAAATTATCAGTATAAAAAAAAAAGTAATAATTATATTTAATTATATTATAAATTTAAATGTTATTTTAAAAATATCTTTAAAAAATTAATAATGAAGTAAGAATATAAAAAATAATTGAAAAAAAATTGAAAATGTTATTATACAGTATACAATTATATTACATTATGAAAGTAATATTTATTCTCACAAATAAATATTTAATTACTAGTTATTTTTATTAAAAAAAAGTAGAAAGACGTCTGTTTTAAATGCAAAAAAAAAATAAAATTCTTTTGTTTAGTTAGTGCTGAAATTTTATTTGGATCCTTCCAGGCTACAAGTAGCAAGGTAGACAATTTTGAATTTTCTTCTTTGATTTGTTTTCTCTTTTCAACCCTATTTATTCTGGTTGAGTTTATTTGAAATAACCAAAAGAAAAAGAAGATAAAAATTATCCAGAAAATAATAAAAAAGCAAATTCCAAGTGTCTTTGACTCATCCTGCTCAGGAATTTGGTTGCGTGACCTCGTACATGGATTAGAAGTTCACAAATAAGTACGATATATTGAGTGTCGTTGAATTATTAGTTTAAAAAGAAATAAATAAATATATATTAAAATCAAAAACAAAAACAAAAAAAATATTTCTTTCTAAAATTTATTCAGAGTTTTAATTATTAGACACATAAAAAGTAAAAAGAAATGGCAATAATTTGAAAAAAATCCCTTTATATTGAAAATATTTAATATTTTCAAATCATTTAAAGAATATAGTATTTGAAAATAGAAAAATGTAATAAAATATTTTAAATATAAATCATTAACATTTTTTTAATGAAATACATTTAAGGAAAAGAAAAAGTCTTCACTTTTGAGTTATTAATTATTATATATAAATAAACCATGTTTTTAATTAAAAAAAGTCTCCAAGGATAAAAAAAATTAAAAAAGTCTCCACATTTGAGTTATATTTATGGTAATTATAAAAAAAAAAATCTTCTTCTTTTATAACTCACCTTTGAGTTATAATTATGGTAATTATAAACAAAACTATACTATTTTTTTAATAATTATCTTCTTTAAATTCTGAATTTATTTTAAAATTATATATACTATAAATTTTATAAATTCAAAGCATTATTCTTTTGAATATGTATTTTTCATTTTACATTAATTAATTATAGTATCTTCATAGAATTTAATTTTTAATTTTTAATTTTTTTAAGTTTATTGAAATTTTAAATATCCTTTAAGAACAAAGTTACAATGAAAGGGGAAAATAAACAATACTATGATTAAAAAGTTTGAATAAAACTAAAAAAAAAATATTTTAAGAGAAAAATAAAAAGTGAAATAAATCAAACTTTTTTTAATCTCAAGTTTTTTAGAAGTTAAATAAGAGAATGTATATAAAATTAAAATACATAAATTAATTATAATTTACTGGAGAAGTTTTATTTTAAAAAATTTCTTCACTTGTAAATATTTATTGAAAACATCATTCAAACCAGACGTAGCTAAATATTTACTATATAATTGAAGAGAAAATGAAATTAAGCTATTTTATTTTTCCTTCAAAAAAAAGTTATGCTGAAAATTTTAATATGATAAAACCTATTAAGACCCGTCTAGTTATAATAAAGTTTAAATAATTTGCATAAGATTCTAGATTTAAATCTTATTTTAGAGGATTCTAGATTTAAATCTAGTTACCGTCAATTTGTATTAAAAGAGAAGAGTTTATTGAGTTGAAGTGAAAATAACTTATAAATGCGGAGTATATGCCGCTGGTTGTGTCTTCTTTGTTTAGCCTTTGTGTTATGCAGGTTCTGTTTGTTCCTGTATTATGCAGATTTTGGTATTGGCTGACCAAAAAAATAATACAAATAAACTCTTCTAACGACAACTTTAAGATCGGGAATCGAGGGGACCTCTTTTAAAATTCAAGGGTGTTAGAGAAGTAACCAATATCAGATATTAGGGTGTTTGAAATTAACAAAAACATAGAAAATTCAAAATCAGCTAATCAGGTTAAACGATGTGTTAGTATGATTTTTTTTTTCCCTTAAAAAAACAAATTTAACGTCATGTAAGACACATGAAAAGTGAGATTGCTTATAAAATTCACTTTACGCAACAAATAAACAATATTTTTTTTTTGGTGTAAACAAATAAACAATATTGAAGCTACCGATCGAGGGCTCAATAATACACATTAATGCAATATTCCTGCCTCCTTCTTGTCTCTGTCTCGTGATTTTTTATTTTTTTTTATATTGCTTATCATCATTAGTATTATACTATTATGGTTCAGGATATTGGAAATACCGTGAGGAATGAGGATGACATTTGGGATACAGTGGATGCAGCTGAATTCTGCCCTAATTTGGGACGAATCCTAAAATACGATAATATTATATTCGATACGAAGAATGTTAGTAATAGTTTTTTTATTACTTAAAACTTTTAAATTTATAAATAAGATTTATTAAATGAAAACGAGTAAAAACTAAAAAGTCTATAAATTTTAGCTGATGATAAAAATTGTATTAAAAAAATGTATATATTAGAGAAAGTGTTAATAACATCTCTTTACTAAAGTTTGAAAGAGTTTTCCCACGTTATGCAGAGAGAGAGAGAGAGAGAGAAACAGAAAAGGCTCCTCAAGGGAACGCGTGGCTTGCATCTATATGGTTTGGTAAAATGAATGATTGAGAGAAGAATTATGCTGCTCTATTATTTGAATGTTGCTATGATTATTCGTTAGAGTAAATGAAAAAAAAGAGAAGCGGAGTTTCTTTGTGATTATAAATGTAGAATAGTAGTTCTGACTTCTGAGATAAGTGCTATCAGAGCCTATACACTTTCAGTCTCGGTTTGTTTAGGTTTCTGATCATTTGGTGGCCTTAAATTTATAAATTATATATAAGATTATATTAGAAGCAACTGGAGATTTCATTCTTGGATGACAAAAAAAAATGTATAATTTTGTTAATAAAGATTATAATTTTTATGATTTAGTTTATCAACAAGATTACCTCTATGGCTCTATCATCTGTGTGTAGTGGATAAAATCAAAAAGTTTCTTCTGATATGTTACGTTACAAGGCTATGTTATCATGTTGTTGATTAACAGATTACAGACTATACAAGTTAAAATGCAACGACTTGACTTTTCTTGATGTTGATCCATCTTCTCTTAACTTTGAAAATGAAGGCATCGTTATCTTTCTGATTTCCTCCTCTACTATTACTTTGATTTCTCTCTCTTGTTAAACAGAATAAAAAGCGTGGAAAAAAGGAAAAGCAATATTATTGCCCACACATAAATTTAAATCACAATGATTACAGAAACTATTATCTTAATGCTTTCATGTGGCCTTATCCCCTGACCAAAATGAGCCCTCCACACGTTCTTCATTTATCCAAGTCCTGGGTACTTATTAAAAATGCACCATTGAAAGTGATTGTTATAAGTGTTTAAAGGGGAGAGTTATAAGGTGAGTTGGGTGGTAAAAGAAAAAGTGAAGGGAGAAGGAAGAAGGATAGGTTGCCAGTTCAAGTCTCTCCAGTATGCTCTAAATTATTATTCTTTATAAATATTTTAATTATAATAAAAAATTATAATCCTCATTTAAAATTGTAGGTGATATATAATAAGATTTTTTCTTCGTATAGGATCACAAATTAAAGGAACAAAATTTTTCATTGTTACTATTTTTCCATTATAAGACATGAAGTTTTTGGCATATTTTTTAGGTGTTGCATGACTTAAACATACCAAAAATAAGAAGCGAGTTTCTTATATTTTTTAACACACACTGATTTTTAATTATTTAATTATTTCTTTTGATTTTTATTTTCTTCTTCAATCACTCATTTTTATTTTTTTCCTCTAAAAGAGTTAAAATATACATTTTATCGTTTATTTATTTTCAATTATTTAAGGTAACTAAATACAGGAAATCCATGGTTAAGATTCAATTGACAAATTTAAAGAAGAACAATTTTTGTGCACACACATGATTTTATAATATGTGATTAAGTATTTGATTTAAGATACAAGAAGATTTAAAATTGTAATATATGTTATTTAATGAACTAATAAATAAAATAAAGTATGTTATAGATGTGTTATTAAATAATGGATTTCAATGATATTTGGACTTTATTGTTATGTAAGAGGGAGTCTGGTTAGATAATGTATAAGGGCAAATAGAAAAACTCTCAAACACTCTCAATGTTTAAATGTAGAAAACTTATTATTTTTAATTATTTCTTCACTTTGCTTCTTCTCTTCCAAGTTTATCTTCTTTCATGAGAGAAATTTAGCTCTTATTTTTTATAGCTTGTTCTCTTCTTCCTTAAAACTTCTTTGACTATTATGGAGTAGATAAAATCTTCTCCTTCCTCCTCTGACCTCTTATACAATATTTAAAAAAAAAATATTAAAAACAAGCATAATGTCTTGAAAATTGAAAAGATATGAAAACTTTAAAAATATAAAAAAAGAGTAAGGTTTTAAAAACTTAGAAAAAAAATTAATTTTTTTTAAAAACAAGAGGTATGTTAAAAATTTGAAAAAATATAAAAAGAAACAAAAGTAATACTTGAAAAATTGAAAAAAGAAGAAGAAAATTTTAAGAAATATAAAAAATAAAGAGGATTGTCTTAAAAATTTGAAAAAAAAATAAAAAATGAAAAAACAAATGTCATTTTTTTTTGCTAAATAAGCTGAGAAAAAGCCTCAAACTTAAGAATAAATTAATAATCACTTAAAGGAAATCCATTTCAAAACCCTCCTATACACCAAAATGAATAGCAAAGGATGGAAAGGAGTGAAAAAACATATGATCACTATTTAAAGATAAACCATATTTCGCAAAACTATCTCCTAAACAATTATTATCTCTACTAATATGAGTAAAACTACATATATCAAAGTCTTCTTTAATCCTCCAAATTTCAAAAATTAGATCTTGGAATTTACCATTTGTGTACATGTAGTCATCAATTAATCTCACAGCTTGAAGATTATTAGAAATCAGCTTCAACTTCATAACTCCAACATCACTTGCCATTTGCATGCCAGATAGGATACCCCACAATTCGGCTTCAAGATAAGCATAGTAGCCCAATCACATGGAGAAAGTTTGGATAAACCATCCATTCGGTTCCCTCAAAATAGCTCCATAGGAAGCAACAACTTCTATAGCAAACACATCACCATCACACTGAAGTTGCACACACTTACCCTCCTGAGCTGACTTGTTTGTGCATGATAGGTATTATTTGAGGGTTTAGGACCAATTGGGATGCCTTGCCGCAACCAATGTCCTACATAAGCGAATTAATATTGATGAAAAAGCTTGATTTTTTTTAAAAGTGAGAATTAAAAAAAAATGTTTTGAAAATTTGAATACAAATGAAAATTCTAAAAATATTAAAAAACAAAAGTAATGTCTTGAAAATTTGAAAAAACAAATTTTTTTTTAAAAATATATTAAAAAAATAAGAGAAATATCTTAAAATTTTGAAACAAAACAAATGAATTTCTAAATGATTTAGGCTTTAAAAAATGAAATCTTAAATGATTCAGGGTTTCCTAAATGAAACTCAAATTTATATAAGGTTTTAGAAATGAAACCTCAATAATTCCTGGTTCCACAAATAAAACCCTAAATCATTTAAGGTTTCACAAATGAACCCACAAATATTTAGGGTTTTAATAAATGAAACCTTAAATTGAAACCATCAATATTTAGGATTTCATAAATGAAATTACAATTATTTAAGGTTTCAGTAATGATATCCTAAATTGAAACCCTAAATAATTAGGGTTTCATAAATAAAAACATAAATTTAAACCCTAAATATTTAGGGATTCATAAATCAAACCCTTAATTGAAGCCATTAATCATTTATGTTTCAAAAATTATACACTAAATCAAAACCCTAACTACTAAGACTTTCTTTAATGAAACCCTAAATTTAGAGTTTCCTTAAAGAAAACCTAAAACATACCATAAATTGAAACCATGAATATTTAAGGTTTCGTAAACAAAATCTTAAATATTTAAGGTTTCATAAATGAAACCCTAAATTCAAAAAATAAATATCTAGGATTTCATTGATTAAATCTTAAATTGAAACTCTAAATATTTAGGGTTTTATAAATGAACATTAAATTGAAATCCTAAATACTTAAAGTTTCATTAATGAAACCTTAAATAGTTCAGGTTTCATTATTGGGACCATTAATTGAAACCCAAAATATTAATGGTTTCATAAAGAAACCCCTAAATATTTAGGGTTTTGATAAATGAAACTTTAAATTTCAAAAATGAAACCTCAATTATTTAGGTTTCATTAATGACAACATAAATTCATTGCAATTTAATAATACCTTAAATATTTAGGATTCATAAATAAAACATTAAATCAAAACCCTAAATATTTAAAGTTTCATTAATGAAATCCAAATTATTTAGGGTTTCATTATTGGAACCATAAATTGAAACCCAAAATATTTAAGGTTTCATAAAGAAACTATTAAATATTTAAGGTTTTGATAAATGAAACTACAAATTGCAACCATAAATTTTTAGGGTTTCATACCTCAATTATTTAGGGTTTCATTAATGATAGCTTAAATTGAAATCTTAAATAATTAAAGTTTCATTAATGACAACCTAAATTGAAACCTAAATAATTAAGGTTTCATAAATAAAACCTTAAATATTTAGGGATTCATAAATAAAATCCTTAGTTACAACTATTGATAATTTGTGTTTCATAAATGAAACACTAAATCAAAAACTAAATTATTTAGAGTTTCTTTAATAAAATACTAAATTTAAGGTTTCATTAAAGAAATCCTAAAACTCACCTTATAATGAATCCTTGAATATTTAAGGATTCGTTCAAAAAATTATAAATATTTAAGGTTTCATAAATGACACCCTAAATTCAAAACATAAATTGAAACCCTAAATATTTAAGGTTGATAAATGAAACATTAAATCAAAACCCTAAACATTTAAGATTTCATTATTAACACTCTAATTATTTAGAGTTTCATTATTGGAACCATAAATTGAAACCCAAATTATTTATGGTTTCATAAAAAAAAATTAAATATTTAAGGTTTTGAAAAATGAAACTACATATTATAACCATAAATATTTAGGGTTTCATAAACGAAACTTCAATTATTTAGGGTTTCATAAATGAAACCTCAATTAATTAGGGTTTCATTAATGATAGCCTAAATTAAAACCCTAAATAATTAAAATTTTATTAATGACAACATAACTTGAAACCCTGAATAATCAGGGTATCATAAATAAAATAGTTAATCTAAATCATAATCATTTAGGGTTTCTTTAATAAAACCCTAAAACTCAACCTAAATTGAAACCTGGATATTTAAGGTTTCATAAATAAAATCCTAAATATTAAGAGTTTTATAAATGAAATCCAAAATTGAAAACTTAAATATTTATGATTTCATTGATTAAATTCTAAATTTCATCATAAATTGAAACCCTAAATATTTAGTGTTTCAAAAATGAAACCTTAACTATTTAAGGTTTTATAAATGGAGCATTAAATCAAAACCCTAAGTATTTAGGGTATCATAAATGTAACATTAAATCTAAACCCTAAATATTTAGGGTTACAAGAATTAAAACCTAGATTTCATCCTAATCTAAAACCTTAAATATTTATGAAATCCTATATATTTAAGGTATCATAAATTAAACATTAAATCAAAACTTTAAATATTTACGGTTTCATTAATGAAACCCTAATTATTTAAAGTTTCATTAATAAACAGTAAATTGAAACCTTAAATATTTAAGGTGTTTTAAATAAACCCTTAAATATTTAGGATTTTGATAAATGAAACCCTAAATTTAAAGCACAATATTTAGGGTTTCATTAACAAACCTTCAACTATTTAAGGTTTCATCAATGACAGCCAAAATTAAAACCCAAAACAATTAGGGTTTCATAAATTAAACCTTAAATTTAAATTATAAATATTTAAGATTTCATAAATAAAACACTTAATTGAAATCAATAATAACTTGCATTTCATAAATGAAACACTAAATCAAAACCATAATTATTTAGGGTTTCATTAATGAAATCCTAAAAGTTACCTTCAATTGAAATCCTAAATATTTAAGGTTTCAAAAACAAAATCCTAAATATTAAGGATTTCATAAACGAAACCCTAAATTCAAAACATAAATATTTAAGGTTTTATTGATTAAATCTTGAATTTCATCCTAACTATTTAAAGTTTTGTTTTTAAAAACTAAATATCTAGGGTTTCAATTTAGGATGAAATTTAGAATTTAATAAATGAAATTCTAAATATTTATGTTTTCAATTAATTATTTCATTTACGAAACCCTTAATATTTAGGATTTTATGTACAGAACTCTAAACATTCAATGTTTCGATTTAGGGTTAGTTTTAAGGTTTCATTAATGAAACCTTAAATAATTAAGGTTTCAATTAAGAATTTTATTTATGAAACCTTAATTATTTAAGGTTTTAATTTAGGTTGTCATTAATGAAACCTTAAATAATTGTGATTTTGTTTATGAAACCATAAATAATTAGGGTTACTTCAATTAAAACTTAAATTTCATCTTAAATTGAATGCTAAATATTTAGGATTTCATAAATAAAATGAAACTCTAAATATGTTGGGTTTCATAAATAAAAAGAAACTCAAATATTTAGGTTTGCATAAATAAAACCCTAAATGCATAGAGTTTCATAAATAAAACATTAAATTGAAACCCTAAATATTTAGAGTTTCATTAATAAAACTCATAATAGTAATCCTAAATATTTATGATTTCATAAATAAACCTCTATATAATTAGGGTTTTAATAAATGAAATTGTAAATTGAAACTATAAATATTTAGAGTTTTATAAATGAAATCTCAATTATTTAGGATTTCATTAATGAAACCTTAAATTTCACCATAAATTTAAACACTAAATATTTAGGGTTATATTTATAAAACCTTAAATATTGATGATTTTTTTAATGAAATCTTAAATATTTATTTATAATTTCATTTATAAAACACCAAAATTTCCCATAAATATTTAAAGTTTCATAAATGAAACCATAAATAGATACTCATTAATATTTAACATTTCATAAATAAAACCCTGAATATTTAAGGTTTGGTAAATAAAATCATAAATTAAAACTATAAAATTTTAACGTTTCATTAATAATACCATAATTTTATCCTAAATTGAAAGCCTAAATATTTAGGGATTTATAAACAAAATCCAAAATATTTACTATTTCATAAACGAAACATTAAATAGAAATCCTAATTATTTAAGGTTTAATTATTGAAACTCTAAAATATTTAAAATTTTGTAAATAAAATCTTAAATATTTACGATTTCATAATAAAACTCTAAATTGAAACCTTAAATTTCATCCAAAATTGAAACCCTATGAATTAAGAGTTTCATAAATGAATTGTAAATCGAAACTTTAAATATTTAGGATTTTATTAATAAAACCTTATTTATTTATTTATTGTGAAATAAAACCCTATTTATTTAGTTTTTCATAAATGAAACCTCACTTATATAGGATTTCATAAATAAAATCTAAAATATTTAGGATTTGATTAACGAAACCCTAAATTTCACCTTAAATATTTAGGGTTACATAATGAAAAAAAAATAGTATTTTCTTGAAAATTTTAACAAATTTGAAAAAATAAGACTAATAATTTTAAAATTTGAAAAACATAAAATTTAAAATATGAAAAAAAAACCAATGTAATGTATCGAAAAGTTTAAAAAAATGAAAAACTAAAAATAGGATAAAATCAAGAGTATGAAAAATAAGATTAATATATTGATAATTTGAAAAAAAAAAAAAAAGTAAACAAGATTAATGGCTTGAAAATTTTGAAAGAATATGATTTTTTTTTTTTTAAATATGTGAAAAAACAAGAGGAATGTCTTAAAATTATGAAACCTTAATCAAATTATTTAAGAATTCATTTATGAAACCTTAAATCTTATTTATGAAAATGTAGGTCATTTATGAAAACCTAAATCATTTAAAATTTCATTTATGAAACCTTAAATCTTTGTTATAAATCTAAAAATCATTAGGACTACAATTATAAAACCTTAAATCATTTATGATACCTTGAATCGTATTTATAAAACTGCAAATCATTTAGAGTTTCAATTATGAAACCCTAAATAGTATTTATAAACCTTAAATTGTAATTATGAAACCTTAACTCATTTAACATTTCATTTATGTAAACCAAAATCTTATTAAACCTGAAATAATTTAATATTTCATAAATAGGATTTAGGATTTTATAATTGAAATCCTAAATGATTTGGGATTTCATAAATAAAATGTAAGGTTTCATTAATTTTGGATTTCATAAAATTTAGTATTTCATAAATGAAACCCTAAATAATTTAGGATTTCAGGTATAAAACCCTAATTAATTTGGAGTTTCATAAATATGATTTAGAATTTCATGAATAAGATTTATGATTTGATAAATAAAACCCTAAATAATTTGATTAAGGTTTCATAAATATTATTTAGGATTTTATGAAACCTTAATCAAATAATTTAAAGTTCATTTGTGAAATCCTAAATCCTACTTACGAAACTTTAAATCATTTAATGTTTCATTTATGAAACTCCAAATTATTTGGGGTTTCATGTATGAAACCTTAAATCTTATTTATAAAATTACAAATCTTTTAGGATTTCATAAATAAAATCCTAAATCATATTTATGAAATACTAAATCATTTGAGGTTTCATTTATAAAACTCTGAATCATTTAAATGAAACCCTAATTCTTATTTATGAAACCTCAAATCATTTAAGAATTTATTTATAAACCCTAAAATCTTAAAAGCATATGCTCTAAACACTAAATCATAAATTATTGAACCATAAAACTCTAAATCCAAAAACCTTAAACTTTAAATCATGAAACCTTAGATCCTAAAATCATAAAATATTAAATCATAAACTTAGACACCAACTTTTAACCATGAAAAACAATAAACCTTGAACCTTAAAAAGCTTAAAATATTGAATTCAAAACATTAAACCATGAAACTTTAAACATTAAAACCTTATAACCTAAATCATGAAATCATAAACACGAAACTCAAATCAATAAAACTTTAAATCCCGAACCATGAACCATAAAATCATGAATCCTAAACTCTAAAACTTTAAACCATGCACGATAAATATACTATAAACCTAAAATCCTAAGATCATAACATATAAACCCTAAACCATAAACAATGAAACTCTAAAATATAAACCCTTAAGCTATGAACCATACACTCTAAAACCGAAACCCTATAACACAAAAACATTAACCTTAAATACTAAACTAAACCTTAAACAATGAATCATGTACCATAAACTCGAAACCATAATCTATAAACCTTAAATCCTAACCATAAACATAAATCATAAATCATACACCAAAAACAATGAATCATAAACATTAAACATTGAATACTCAACCATCGACCCTAAATCCTACACCATAACACTTTAAACCATATATCATGAATAAAACCCTAAATCATAGTCACATTTACTTACAAGAGAATATCCTTTGTAACACTATGGGAAATTGAAGTGCGGGGGTCAGTCCCAAAGGCTATCCTTCGCAAACCTTGTCATAACCAAACGTCAACCACCAGTTTATCCCAAGTGGGTTCAGTTTAAGGGAACAAATTCTAACCTAACAAACTTTAATGCAAAAATTTTCTAAATTGTTTCTGGATTAATTAACTACTTCTATATCAAAACAATTACACTTTTCTACCATTTTATTCCATCTGTGCCACTGAAGCATACAAGTTGCAACCAAATATAATCATTACTATGTTTTCAAGGTATAGCTCTATTGCTCATTTACTGTAACACTCTAATAATCAGGAATGGCAGAAAAGCGGTATCCTTTAGCACCCCTCCATGCATAATATGCAATTCGAGTCTCATAAAAGCCTGTATCCAAAAATCAATAAAATAATTATGTTGCAAAGTCATGGTAGATACAAACTAAATTATTCTCTATTATTGAAGAAGCATCTATGAACAAAAGTAATTAGACATTTAAAGCTCTAGAACAAATAAAACAAGTAAAAAAATCACGGCAAGCAACTTCATTCCACATATAAATAAGATGGAAAGAATCGCTAATTCATAATTGTAAACATAATCATAGGGATGGAGCGATGCCCATTTCTTTCTACTCCCACCAATAAGATGAAGATTGAAGTGTTAGCTAATGAAATTGTGTAACTATAGTATTAATGACAGGTTAATGTCTAGGTAGCATAGTTCAAACATAGTATGTAAATTTCATTGCAAAGTGGCAACTTTTCTATGGAACAATTACTAATGTTCTTGGTGAGTATTGGTGTTGGTTCGTCCCATTACTATAGTTTATGATTTAGGGATTATTTTTCTGCTAATCATGAAGTGCATTCAGTGTCCCCAATTTGACCAAATTCAGTTGAATATTGACAAAATTGGCATGCTTTGTGTTTCTCAGTGTAAAGATAAAAGGCAGTTGGAGTAAAAAAACTTTTTTGTAGTTCCTAATGCATAACTAAAAACAAATTTGTCCAAAAGAATATCAGCAGTCTCAAAGATTTGTCAAAAACATTTAATTTCCTTGTTTTTCTATTAAACTAGAGTACTTAACATACATAATGCATATGACATTTAGAAAATCCAACATACCTGGGAGAAAGCTAAGGAACCCTAGGGCTAAAAGGCCATATGCTTGAGACCGCTCTCCCCCCATATGACCAGTGAAGATAAAGTATGAAAGAAACAGAAGTCCTGTACCAAGGAATAACAGGAACAGTGCGAGGGCAATGGATTTCCAGGGAACTTTGTCCAAGGCTTTTGGTGTATAATCAAATCGTGGGTCAAAAGGTCTATTTGGATCACCAATATAATCATCCTCATCTGTGGCAAGAGGGGAGTAACGAACGCGTCTAGTAGCCATTTCTGTTCCTGAGTTCTTTGCCCCTAAAATTTTTAACCCAAATAAAAAGGACCACATTAGATTTAGATCTGATAGGTGCAGAGAAAGAACAAAACCAGAAACTTTAACACTACAAGGGATGAAAACTGGAATTGTCTAATAAACAAACTGACCAAGTTTCATATGTTCAATCAATCTAAAAGTATCATATAGGAAGACTAAGAATAAATGTTTAGTCAACAAACAATTATACTCATTAGCCATGCCATCTGTTTTCCCATTGCTATTAATAATTTAATTCACATCTATCATATCAATAAAGCAACAGAGAGCAGAGACAGTTAACACAAAGAAGAAAAAGAACAATTCAACAGAAATCCAGTCTTCCTTAATGCACAGCCACATGTAAAAGAGCCTATGTAGCTACTCTGTGGTAAAAACACATTACTTGATAGTTGACAGCAAACCTTATTTATGAGAAAATCCATATTTAAACTGTGACATGATCAGTGAACGGCAGAGAACCAAATTTAATGAGTGAGCTTATTGGCAAGCATTTCAATAATAATAAATAAATAAACTGTGTTCAAAATCAGAAATTAAGAGAATCAAAATTTTCCAGAACCCAGATTTGAAACAAATACTATTACTACCTTTTACAAGTATCAACAAGCAGCACAAAACAGAACATAGGTGATGAATATGAAGGTGAAATAAGTGTCTTCCCCTGAATTTCAATTTTGAAAGAGGCGAATATCGTGTGAGCGAAAGAACTCTAGAGTTTCATGTGGACATGGTTCAGAGCACAAGCATCTACACCAATTTGAAACCTCGTACATAAAAATTAAAAATTGTGCAGATCTTATGGAATTCGAGAATGAACCTGTGTTGTGTGTTCGGTGACCTTGAATCGTGTTCCTTTGTCTGTGTCCGACGACTGTGTGTGTTGTGCTGGGACAACCAATCGATGGATGCTTTTTTTGGGCTGCCCATGTTGAGTGTGAAATCGGGATAAGTACATCAAAGTTGACTAAACAAATTTAAGAACATAACCTTTTTTTTTATATATATATTTTTAGTTTAGTTTATGATAAATAGATCAAATTAATAATTTTTAAAATATCTATAAACTTATTAGAATAAATATAAAAGCTGTATTACTAATGTAATATTTATTTATTTATTCACACAGAATAAATAAATATTCTACCAAAAGAACTTGCTAATAATTTTATACATACTAGTATGTAACTTTGGTCTGCACGGAAAGAATTAATTATCATGTTGAATAATAATGAATAATAATGTAAATATATTATATTATGAAATATTTTATGTTACAAACCTTTATAACTTAATTATTATAACAAAAATATTTTCTTTGCTAAATAATAAATATATATATATATATATATATATATTACTAAAATGAATATATTCTAAATTTATAATAAATGTTTGTAAAGAAAAATAAAATATCTTTATTGCGATTATATGAAAATTTGTCGTCTTTGTCAAAATTTTGTTGAAAGGAAATGATGGATTAAATAACATGTCTTGTTGCATTTTCATCTTAAAAGAAGGATCCACAACTTTGTTAAAATGTTATAAGGCTTAATATTTATTTTAGTATCTAAATTATAATTAATTATTCAGATGTAGGAGAAAAAAAGTTTTATTTCTATTAATCTTCAGATGTAAATAATTAAATGGTAAAGACAAAAAAAAAAAAAATTTAAAACACAGAGCACCGAATAACAATTGACTAAACATTTTGAATAATTAAATATATGGAAGTGTTTGGTATTTTTATTTTCTATGAATATTTATAAAATATGACCCATAATATTATTAGTGAGATAAAGATAAATATGTGTTTATAAATTTAAATTTTTATGTCAACAAAAATATAATTAATTATTTACGTTTTCCAAAAAAATTAAAAGAAGTGGGAGTATTATAGGCGAAAAACATTTTTAAAAAATTCATGTAATTGTAATAAAAAAATAGTAATATTATTGTATAAAAAAAATAATATATGAATGTTTTAATTTCTTATACGTGAATGACATATATTTTATTCTAAAATATCATATTTTATTTTAAAACAATAAGACCATATAATTAATTTGAGCGAGAGACAATGAATAGGGTATATAAGTAATTTGCAAGAAAGAAATATGATGAAAAAAAATAAAAATCAAAAGCCCACCTTGTTTAATTGGCATGGGCAGATGAAGAAAATAAAAGAAATAAATTTCAAAAAGCTGATCTATATAATCTATTCTAAAAGTTTTGTCACGTTACTAAATTTCATGTGATAATCCTATATAAATTTTACATTTAATTATATTAAATAAAAAGATATTTTTAACAAATTAATCTATTCAATTTTTAAAATAATTTTAATATTATTATTATTAAAATTATTTATCTATATCTACTAACATAATTAGTTATAAATTTAAATATTATTATTCTCCTATTATCTATACCTTCATGTTTTCTCCTTTCATTCCATCAAGGTTTTTCTTCTTTTTCTATTCTCCACTTTTTCTACGTTCTTTTTTTCTTTTTCTTTTTTTCTCTTATATTTTTTCCTTTTTTTCTAATTCATATTTTGTATTCTTTTTTTTTTTCCATCAAGAATTCCAAGTTTCTAAAGTCTAATGATGGACATTCTACGCAATAACAATAATAAGACTTACCAATGACTATTGTTTATATGTTTCATATTATGAGTTATCAATCATCACTCCATATTAAAAGATCGTTTGTTAATTGGATTTCGTTTAGGGTTTTAATGTTTACCAATGTAATTATCTTTAAATTATAATGTTTGTTATTATCTTAGATTATTGTAATTGTATTAAGATTATAATATTTGTTCATTTATTAGTTTTATTTCGTTTAGGGTTATCATTTTTATTTTATATGATTTTCAAATTTGTCCCATTGTTATTATTTTATGACGTTTTTAAGTTATTATTATAATTATCTTATGAATATAACAAATTTAAATATTAAATGCAACAACTAAATGGATTTAAATTTAAATTTAAATAAACTATTTGGTATTAATTTCAATTTTTTTAACTAGATTTTTAAAAAAATTATTAGTTTAAGATCTTAAAATTCAAAAAATAATTATGATTTTTAAATAATAAAAAAAACTAAAAAAAAAGTGTAATGAAATAGTTTAAATTGATTAATGTAATTATTTTAAAATTATAATGTTTATTGTTATTTTGACTTTGTTTAAGGTTATAATTTTTATTTTATATTATTTTCAATAAACTTTATCATCTAAATGTAAACAATCTAAATAGATTTAAATTTAAATAAATATCAATTTAAATTTAAATCAATTATTTAGTATTAATTTCGTTTTCTAAACTACATTTTATTTTTTTAAAAAAATATTAGTTTGAGATCTTAAAATTCAAAAAAAAATTATTATGATTTTTAAATAATAGTTGATGATAAAAAAAAACTAAAAAAGTGAAATGAGATTGTTTAAATTGATTAATGTAATTATCTTAAAATTATAATATTTGTTATTAACTTAGGATTAATTGTTTTAAGACTATAATATTTATTTTTTTATTAGTTTGATTTCGTTTAGAGTTATAATTTTTATTTTATATTATTTTTAATAAAATTTATCATCAAATTTAAATAAAAAATAATTTTTAAATTTGTCTCGTTATTATTATTTTATAACGTTTTTAAGTTATTATTGTAATTATTTTATAAATGTAAAAAATTTAAATATTAAATATAACAAGTCTAATTGGATTTAAATATCTTTTTTAATTTAAATCAATTATTTGCTATTAATTTCATTTTTTTTAACTATATTTTTTTTTAAAAACATATTAGCTTGAGAGAGTAGAATACTCTAGTGTTTTCTAAATAGCATCAGTCTTTGATTAAATTGATATTTTCTTCCATCAAATTATGCCGGAAATAATTGATTTAATTTTGATAAAATAACTCCATTAGCATAACAAAATTTGGGATCAAATTTTGATATTTTATTTTATATTATTTTTAAAATTTAATTTATTCTTTTTTTAAATAATTGGCATTACTTTTGTTGCCCATTTTTTTTTTCTCTTCAAATTTTAAATAGATTATGAACATAATAAATTTAAAGATTAAATGTAACAAGTTTAAATAAATTTAAATTTAGATTTAAAATCAATTATTTGACATTAAATCCATTTAAACTACCTTATTACACTTTTCTTAGTTTTTTAAATGGATTAATATAATTATTTTAAAGGTGTCAAAAAAAAATATAATTATCTTAAAATTATAATGTTTGTTATTATCTTAAATTAACTGTAATTATTTTAAATTATAATATTTATTCTTTTATTAGTTTGATTTTGTTTAGGGTTATAATTTTTATTTTATATTATTTTTAATAAACTTTATCGTCTAATTTAAATAAAAAATGATTTTCATATTTGTCCAATTGTTATTATTTTATGACACATTTATGTTATTATTGTAATTATCTTATGAATATAACAAATTTAAAGATTATGAGTATACAAATTCGAAAATAATTATAATAATCCTAAGATAAAATTTATATGATAAAATATTATTATTTTAATTATCTTATAAATATAATAAATTTTAAGATTATGAATATAAAAAATTTAAAGATTAAATGTAACAAACATAAATGGATTTAAATTTAAATAAATATAAACTTAAATCAATTATTTGGTATTAATTTTGTTTTTTTTAAATTGGATATTTTTTAAATAAAGTATTAGTTTGAGATCTTTAAATTCAAAACAAAATTATTGTTTTTCAATAATAGTTGATAATAAAAAAAAATTGAGAAAAGTGTAATGGATAATTTAAATAAAAAATGATTTTCAATTTTGTTCCATTGTTATTATTTTATGACATTTTAAAGTTATTATTATAATTATCTTATAAATATAACAAATTTAAAGATTATGAATATAACAAATTGAAATATTAAATGTAACAAGTCTAAATGAATTTAATTTTAAATAAATATCATTTAAATTTAAATTAATTATTTAATATTAATTTCATTTTTTTAACCTGATTTTTATCTAAAAAACAATTAGTTTGACATCTTAAAATTTTAAAAAAATTATGATTTTTAAATAATAGTTGATAATAATAAAAAATTAAAAAAAAGTGTAATAGGTAGTTTAAATTGATTAATGTAATTATCTTAAAATTTTAATGTGTGTTATTATGTTAGGATTATTATAATTGTTTTAAGATTATATTATTTGTTCTTTTTATTAGTTTAATTTCGATTAAAGTTATAATTTTGATTTTATATTATTTTCAACAAAACTTATTATCTAATTTAAATAAAAAATGATTTTTGGATTTGTCATGTTGTTATTATTTTATGAGACTTTTGAAATATTATTATTTTCATTATCTTATAAATATAACAAATTTAAATATTATGATTTCTTAATATGATAAATTTAAAGATTAAATGTACTAAGTATAATAAAAAATATTATGAATAAAAAATGATTTTCAAATTGTATATTTATCTCCGAATAGATTATTATTTTGAAATTATATATTTATCAATAAATATATTATTATTTTGAAAAATATAAACTTTCAAATATAAATATTTTTGTAGCTAGTATTGTTAATTTTTTTTTGTTTAAGTCAATTATATGTTTTTGTTAGAGATGTAATTAACATGAAAAAAATATAAAATTATTTTACACTAATAATGTATGAGCATTAAACTTTTTATTTTAATATAATATTTTTTAAAATATTTAAATAAATATTTTTATTTCATTAAAAATTAAATAATATATATTTTTAAATAATACTTGAACATATGTTATTCAACTTATACTTTACATATTTTAAATTTTAATTAATTTTTTTTATAAATTAAAATTTTAACTTAAAAAAAATTACTATAAAAAATATCTTTTATGTATATATTATTTAAAAAAATTAAATTATATAACAATAACTAAAAAAAAACTTACTCGTGATTAGCATGGATTACTACACTAATAAATGTAAAAAAAGAAAGCAAAATACTTAATGCTTAATAAACTGACACGTGCCTTCCTCAAGATTCATAAATTTATATAGTATGGAAAAAAGTTCAATAAGTGAATATATATACCGTGAGAATCATGTAATTGTAATAAAAAAAAAACAAAAATAGTAATATTATTGTATAAAAAAATAATATATGAATGTTTTAATTTCTTATACGTGAATGACATATTTTATTCTAAAATATCAGATTTTATTTTAAAACAATAAGAACATATAATTAATTTGAGTGAGAGACAATGAATAGGGTATATGAGTAATTTGCAAGAAAGAAATATGAAGAAAAAAAAAAAAAAAAGCCCACTCTGTTTAATTGGCATTGGCAGACGAAGAAAATAAAAGAAATAAATTTCAAAAAACTGATTCATATAATAGGTGTAAAAAAAAAAAAAAAAATAAAATACTTAATGCTTAAGAAACTGACACGTGACTTCTTAATGATTCCTAAATTTATATAGTATGGATGGGAGTATTACCATTAATAATAATTAAACAAATGAAGTGTGAATTTCCTATTTCATTGTTGTTATTGTACAAAAAAAAAATAAAAAATGAATACGATAAATTGTAGAAGGTAGAGGGTATCATCTCTAGCTGTGAGTATGATTAACAAGGAATGCATATGTTCGAGAGTAAAAGTGAATCTCCAACTTTAATAATTCTTGGTAGCTTTTAATTAATTAAGCAAGGCATATATTCTGGAAATAAGCAATCATCTCCATGAATATGAATATGAATTGATGAGTAGTGGTGAGTGATGAGCGAGCAAGGGAGAAAGAAATTAGAGATGACAACAAGGGTAGCCTTAATCGAGAAAATGAAAAAGCCATATATAATGGCAAAGAGATACGAATGGGAAAGTTTCCGGAAATTTTTCGAGAAACACAAGGATCTATTGGACAAGCAGATTGACTTGCACCACAGCACTCCTCTTCACTACGCAGCACACTGTGGGAGGGCGGAGATGTACAGGGAGATGATTGAGTGGGTTGGCGAGGGAGACATCAAGCGTGTGCTGAGGCTGCAGGATGACATGGGGAACACACCGCTCCACGAGGTGGCATTCACTGGTGAAGTGGAAATGACTAAGGCCATTCTGGAGCACGAGGAGGAACCAGGGCCCAATCCGCAGTATGACCACTTGCTACGTATGACTAACAAGTTGGGAGAAACCGCTGTGTATAGGGCTGCTGCACTTGGAAAAACAGACTTGCTCCGCTTCTTCCTTCAAGACTTGGGGCTAGATGCTGATCGCAATATCCATTTTCACCGTAAGGGGGACAGGATGTCCATTCTTCACACTGCTGTCATTGATCAATTCTTTGGTATACACTCTCCAATCTTCATTCATATGTAATAAGCAATGAAAATGAAGTTGGTAAACTGTTGTTGGTTTTTTCATGCAGGCACAGCTTTATGGATATTGGAACGATATGAACACCTCGCTTATGAAAAGGAAGACAATGAACTCACAACTCTGCAATTGCTAGCAAAAATGCCCACTACGTTTAAAAGTCAAACCCAAATGGGGCCTTTAAAAAATTTCATATACCTTTGTATGTCTCTGCTACCTATTTGTCTTTTGAATAACAGGCATGCATAATTGCATATACCCATAAAACAGATCAATTTGGAAAAAAATAATAATTGTAAACTTAATTGGCTCAACTGAAATTTGAAAAACTAAAATACCCATTTGTGATATTTGAACCCAATTGGCACAATTAAGATCTACTGGACTAAAATCATACAATTATGACAGTCTTCTCGCAAGGTTCTAAATTATAATTGTCATTACTATTACTTTGATGTGATCACTAACTAAAACTTTGGATTCTAATCTAAGTATGGGTGGATTGGGATGATGAGTAAAATCCTAGTTCAAGTTACTACTATATAGCAAGTTATGCTAATAGTTGTAATATTGTGACACAGTGCTTCCTGCCTTTCAAGAGAACAAATACTACAATCAAAATAAGGATTCCACACCAAAAAAGGAAGATTTGGAAAGTGGCAGGAAGGACAACAATGAGCCAACTCCAACTCTAAAAGAAGGGAAAAAATCGAAAAGTGGCGGCGGGAAGGCAGGTAGAAATGAACCACCTACAACTCAAAGGAAACTATCAGGTTCAGGTATGTATGAAATGATAGATTAATATTGGTTTGAGATTAATTTGAACAACTATAAATGTTAGATTTTTATTAAAAAAAATATTTATCATATTAATCATTTTAAAGTATCCCAAATGTTTATTAATTGGTATAGTCAAGATTAACTCCTTTGATGCCCTTGCTAAAGTATATATCTCCAAAATTGCAGCTTTTTCATGGATGTGGTATAACATGTGGAAGATTATTGCCAAAGGTGCAAGTTCATAATACAGTTCTTCAAACAAAAAGTATCTATATTGTTTCGACATTATTTTTTTCTCTCTCACATGTTACTTTGTATGCTTTGTTCATGTTCAGAATGGAAAGAGATTGATAAACTTTGGAGGAAAAAGGAAATGCACAATTTAGCAAAGAAACTTGTAAACTTGCTAGCAGAAAAAGACTATTCATGGCGAAATACTGCTATAGCAAGGGATAGAACAGTTTCCATGGGGAGATCACAACAAGAAGGAATTCAACCTAGAGAAAAACATGAGGAACGCGAGGAAAAAAATATACAAGAGGGTGCAGCCAAACGTACTTATACCCCCTTGCTTATGGCTGCTTGTAATGGAATTACAGAGATTGTTGAATTAATAATTCATTTCCACCCTCATTCAATTGAGCATGCTAGTGACGACGAGCAGAACATATTGTACATGGCTGTCAAACACCGCCAGAAGAAAATTTATTATATCTTAAAGAAATTGAAAATGGTGAGAAGTCTTGCTGGAAAAATAGACAAGGAAAGTAACACTGTCCTTCACTACACTGCAGAATTTCAAGGGGGTTCCCAACCGGGTTTTGCTATGCAACTGCAAGAGGAGTTGCATTGGTTCGATGTAAGTATCATATTCATAAATAGTTTCCTCCTTCGTCACAATTTTGATGTGTGCATTCATGCTTGTACAGCGGATAGAAAAAAGACTCCCTTATCATTACACCATTCACAAGAACAAATACAACAAAACAGCAAAGCAACTTTTTGTGGAAAAGCATGAAGCACTGCTCAACGATGCTCGTGAATGGATAAAAGAAACTGCTCAGTCATGTTCTGCAGTAGCTGTTCTTGTAGCCACTGTTGTCTTTGCCGCAGCATACACTGTCCCTGGAGGCACAGATGATAATGGCTTCCCTAGATTGCTTCATGAAACTATATTCTTGGTGTTCACAATTATGGATATTGTGGCTCTCATGAGTTCATTGGGTTCGGTGATTATGTTCCTCTCAATCCTCACATCACCTTGTGAGATGTGGGATTTTCGGAAGTCTCTCCCTCGGAAACTGAATGCAGGTTTTGCCTTGCTGTTCTTCTCCATGGCCACAACAATGCTATCATTCAGTGCAACAATTCTGATCAACATCAAGTTGGAGAAGAACAAATGGAGTTCAACTTTGACGTATGGTGCAGCGTTTTTCCCTGTCTGCATATTTGCATTGGTGCAGTTCCCTCTATATGTTGCCATGAAAGGATGTGTGCAGAGCTTGCTTAAAAACCTTAAGAAGATCATTCCTCGTTTCCTCCTCAACTTGGCTAAAAAGAGCAGGAGAAAGAAATTGTGGGACATTTGAATTGGAAACTATTTTTTTTACATTTTTTCTTCAAAGTAGTTTCTTTTGGTTGTGTGGATTTGGCTATGCTACTTTACTTCTTCAAGGTCCCCAACATATAGTGATTGTATATATGTGTCTCGGTTATTAGCCATTGGACATGGATGTCCATGAATAAGAGCATACTACGTCTTTATCGTGATTTTTGGTATATCAACAAAAAATTCCAACTATACTCTTTTTTTTTTTTCTCGACAAAGATAATGATATATATAAATATATTTAGGCTTCCTTTGCCTCAGCTTTTTTTTAATTTATAAATTATTTTTAAGTAAAAATTAAAAATAAGATTTTAAAAGTTGTTGGTTTATTTTATTTTATTTTTTAAATTAAAAGTTCCTTAAATTTAAAAATATAATCAAATTGAGAAGTCTTGAGTTCGATTCCCTATGCTAACAAAAAAAAATAATTATTTTAAGAGTTGGCCTTGCTAGAATTCGAACAGATAAATGAAAATAAGTTTCGCATAAATAGCTTTGGTGGGTGACCTATTATAAAGCTCCTTATTTTTAATTTTCTTTCATTAAAAATAAATAATTTTTATTTTAAGGAACTTTTATGAATTGGTGTTTAACTTAATTTTTACATAAAAGTTACTTATAAGTTAAAAATAAATCAGATCAAACAGTAATTTAAAAGTGGAGAAGGATGTCAGTACCTGAAGTACCAAAAGTATTAAAACATACATAAGAGGTTTATCCCACCGAAAGATGAATAGAACAACTCTATTGCTAAAACCCAAGTTATGGCCTCACAAGCCAAAACCAAGGGCAACAAGGTCCATTCTACGGAAACCAAACATATACCAGCAAAAAAGAACCAAATATCAAGCTATCTCACCTATATGTATAATCCTATATCATCACTATTCCCATCATGAACTATACACAATTCCTATAAGGCCAAAAAGTTAATCAATATCCACAATAAGCATAACTCATGTCCCTAACAGACATGCACTGGGATTAAGGTAGTACTATGTGAGGGAGTAACAGAATGATTCATCAGATGCTTTTATCTAGCTCCATGAGTGAAATAGTACTTCCTCCAACAAGTTTTGTAAATTGAAGATCTTATTGTTAAAGATAATGACATTTCGAGTTTTCCAAATCAACCACACCACTGCACACCAAAGGATCTTCTATCTCATTTGCTTATTCTGGCAGACACCCAAAAGATGATGTTGGTGAAAGTGATCTTCAGCCAAACAGGGGGCACCATAGATAGATGAACCCAACCATAGCAATAATTCCATACCTCTAGAGTGGCCAGACACCAAAACATCATATGATCAACAGTTTCAAGATTAGTAAAACAAAATTTACAAATGTAATTTCCATCACCTACGCAGATGTTCCTATGTAACAAATTGTCACCAGATGGTAGATGGTTCCTAAACAACCTCCACAAAAGGAAATTGATCTTCGGAAGTACTCTCAGTTTCCAAGAAATTGATAAAATGCCACTCTTTGAGTTTTCACCAACCATGTCAGGGATACTAGCATATGCAAATTTTACAATGTAACTACCATTTGATTCTCCACGCCAATGCCAAGAGTCCCTCGCAAATTGTCTCATATCATAACCATTCACCTCAAAAATTAAACAATTTAGTTGTTCCAATTCCCAAACAAAATGCACTCTATACCACATGAATTTCTAAGACCACACCCCATCTCTTCACTCACCCATCTTACACACTTTTCTCTCCTTTTGAGAGGAGGTCACAAATAAGCAATGATATTTAAATGCAAGAGGTTCACTCCCCACCTAAGTGTCACTCCAAAAAAATGTTTTTTCCCCAGACCCAACATTTCCCACAACCAATGAGTCAAACCACTTATCGATCGCTAACCCCCTACAAATCTTACAAAGGTCGTTCCACCATGAGGAGTAATAGGTACACGCCACCTCACTAGACAACCCTCTGCACCCCCCATACTTAGACTCTAACACAGCACCCCACAAATACTCATTTTCCTCCATGAGCTCCCACCTCCACTTACCAAGCAATGAAGCATTAAAATTAAAAATATTTTTAATACCCACCCACCGAAATTTTTTGGTTTGCAAATGTTGTCCCAACTTTCCCAGCATAATTTCCTCTTACTAGCCTCACAACCCCACAGAAAATCCCTCTGTAAGGACAAAATTAATTAAACACACCTGACCTACAAAGGATAAAATTTTCTGTTTCTACCCCCCAACATAGAAGCAAGGACAAAATTAATTAAACACACTTGACCTGCAAAGGATAAAATTTTCTGTTTCTACCCCCCAACATAGAAGCAAGGACAAAATTAATTAAACACACCTGACTTGCAAAGGATAAAATTTTCTGTTTCTACCCCCCAACTTTTTGGACAATTTGGATATGACAAGAGACCAAGTATCAGCTACCTTAGGGTTCGCACCAATGGGGATCCTTAAATAAACAAAAGGGATGTGTATCACTTTACAATTTAGAAGATTGACATACCTCTCCATATCCAGCTCAGCAACCCTAATGATTCTGAAACCGCTCTTGTTAAAATTGACTTTAAGGCCAAAAACTACTTCAAAGTAAAAGAGCATGCTTTTAATAGTTATCACATTCTAAAGAGTAGCCTCCCCGATAAAGAGAGTGTCATCCGCATACTGGAAAAGATTAACTAACACCTTTTTCTCTCCTACAGGAAAACCAATAAACAGGTTTTTCCGTAAAGCTTCTATCATCATCCCGTTAAGACCTTCAGTCATAATGTTAAATAGGAATGGAGCAAGTGGACCTTGACGTAATCCTTTAAACACAGAAAATTCTTTAGTCGAACTACCATTGATAAGAACAAAAACTCTACTTCTAGTTAAACACCCATCAATCCACTTTATCTATCTATTACTGAACACAATCTCAACATCATGTATTTAAGAAATTTCCATTCTATCTATCTATATTTAATATTTGCGGATTGTTATTTTTTTTAGAAGTAGCTTTACCTTGAGATAGTTATTAATATCATCAAATGCATAATGAATAGTAACATTATGAAAATTAATTAATTATAGCACTAAATGTTTAAAGCGGAAATATAGTTGATAAAGTTTTTTTTTATGGACATTAACTTAGTTGAGGAACTTGAGGGTCAAAAAAACATCAAAGGCACAGATCCAGCCAAATAAAATCAACCATATAGCAGGTCACTAATCCCTCCATCTTACATTTAAATATATATTTACAAGACAAATGAAGACACGATGAACATTTACACTGAGTGTGACTTAGCAGCTGTACAAATTATTATGTCCTTAATGCCAATGTCGAAAAGGAGATGTTGAACCATTGAATTGAATTAATCACCAAACTAAACTTGAAACAAATCAGCAAGTGCGCGGTAGAGAATGGAAGCAGCAGGTGGCCTAGGCAACGAGCCAAGAAGTATATCTGTTGCAGTTATAGACTGGCTGCCATAGAAACGGGAATTTTCTTGCGTGCGTGTATTCACCATACTTCCTTCAAGTGAACATCCAACAAATGCACCTGCATGTATTATTATTATTATTATTATTATTATTATTGTGGTCAGTCAAACATAACACCCTAAAAAACAGATCAGACTAAGACATATCTACATTGAATAACAAAAGAAAAATCAGGTTGCATACTGTTACAAAACCAAGGGTTTCAGTATGCTAGATAGATGATTGCAAATAAGAAACATACCTTTACTGCAGCTGTAGGTATAACAAGCAGCATAGCCACCGTCACCAGCTCGAACATCAGCTTCAACTGACCTACCAACAATGCCTACTGCAGCACTCAAACCAGCTCCAAGCGAAAGATGCATATTGCCACTAAATGTCTTGACAGCATCATTTGTTCTCAAAACAATAATGAAGTCTGTCAACTCACCTCCAGCCTATGCAGAGTAGGAAGTCAGAATCAGTGCTTGGTACAGTTGAGATGTAAATAGAATAATATTGAAATGAAGATCTGCATCGAAATTTAGCTATTGTGTAATATATATTTCTGTAAATTTCTAGAGTTCAACAAAATAAAATGTTCTGGTATAAGTATTACAGTTGACTGGAAACAGTATTCACAGCATACAGTGACAGATTTTTGGCAATTGATCCATAATCATTATAAGCAAAGACATTAGTAATTGCACTGCTTAGCCAATATTGCTAAAGATTAGTTAATTCACCTGAGCCCCCCACCCTACACCAAAGGTGGAAACAGCAGATGGAGGAGACCATGAGCCATCTTCCCTGCGTGCAACCACAAGTCCTGTTCCAATATTATAAGTAACCACCACTCCTACTTTGACCACAGTGATAATTGCAAGGCCTTTTGCTTGTCTCAGAATGACATCTGGAATTGACTTCTCAGGCTTTAAAAAACCTATCTGCAAAAGTGAAATTCTGGGTGAAGTAAAACTTATTTTAGCACATAGACCTCCACATTCACAGTATGTCGTATTGAAATAATATCAATAAGAACCTAAACTTTTAATCTTAAAATTTACAAACTGATGAGAAAATATACAAATACACAGACGAACAATCATGGCAAGACATAATCAAATTTACAATTTAGGGAAGGGGGGACAAAATAGTGACAGGCAGTTTAGGTTTAGGTCAGGGACACAGGCAATCAACATAGCTGCTGAATCTTTCATTGTTACCAAATAAAATTGTTCACCATTATTTTTAGAACAACACAATTTAAAAAAAAAACTAAGAAACATCAATAAAGTAACAGGATTATTATAATGGACTTTCTAGTTCAAATCAGTATTGATGAAAGTTCTTTAAAGATGTAAAGCCCATAATAATTAGCACAAGTCATGCATGGTTTCTGCTTCAACAATTGGAAATGATACCTGATTATAAGCCTTGATAGTGTTAGTTGCCTTATATATTTCATATTCCATGGACTGCCCCCAAGGAAAATTAATCCATGATCTCAAAGTGCTCAGATCTGTCAGGTCCTGGGTTGGCAACTGAGCAGCATTGCTTACATGATCCATCAAATAAGGCTGTACAGACTCAAGTCGGACACAGCATACATCACATACTCTTTGAGGGTCAGAAACTCGGAATTTTGATGGCAACAAGCTCCGCCCTTTGGAGCACTCACCACAAAATATTCCTCCACAAAACCGGCAGTGATGCCGGGAGCACATGATGGGATGAAATCTCACACCACAAAGCATACAAGAAGAAGCAGAACTATCTGCTAACCATTTTGGAGGATCTGCTTCCAGTAGTTCCTTCACATTACCAAAGTTGGCCTCGGTAAGAGTTTGTGCCATTTCTCTCCAAGCTTGTTCAAGCAGATGGCTGGATATCCATGAAAAATTGCATGCATGAATATCTCCTGATGCCAAAGAACTCACTTTCCCCCGAGCCACAAGTAACATTTCTACTAGTACATCCCACATAGTCAATTCCCTTTCATCTCCAGCGTATTGATTCCATCCCATGTCATCATCAGGAAAATAGCCACCATTTGAGTGAAAACCTTTGGCCCACTCTTTGTGATCATCTTCCAACATAGGTGGAACTGAAACTGGTATCCAAACTCCAGTATCTTCATGCAGTGGAGTATCATAATAGAAGTACCTTCCCTGCTTCTGAAGATCAGCTGAAGACTCCATGTCCTTGTTATGCTTTTCCAATTCTTTTTCAGGTAATTCAGGATATAGTCTAGAAGAATTTATACAATGCCCTTCATTGCTATCAGTGGGAAAAGAATCACAGTACTCTTTAGTAACACAATCCCTCCTCCTACCATCCACCTCACAATCCTGTCAATGATATCAAGTACCGCAAACAAATCAACCAGAGGGCACCAAACTACACCCAGTCTCGAAAGGGCAAAATCAATGTTATTGTAACATTAAAGTAATATAATATACTCTTACGTTTGCAAATGATAAATGAATAGTAACCTAATTCCTCTTTCTCTTCCAGTTTCGTTTTTAAATGAAACATCAACAAATCAAATCACCCCCAGCCCCGACCCACCCCATAAAAAAGATATTCAAGGTCAAATTCCACGCATACCCAAACAACAACAAAAAAGTGCAGAAGTTTTCCAATTCCTCAAACAAAAACACGTGCATATCTAGTTAGGGAAGGAGAAAAATTACCAGAGGAGAATCGGAATTGGATATCTGGTCGCCAAGGGAGAAACTAGAAACCCTTGCCGATAAATTTTCCACAACTTGCACCTGATTCTGAGAATCCAAGATTTTGTCCTCCATTAGCAAACCTAAAACAAACACCAAAATAGGGCATGTATGTGCATATGATACCTACATATATTATCAGCCAAAACGAAAATTTTGCACTGAATTATCGATTTGGGGCCAGAAGAATGAAACTTTGAGAGGAGAGACAAAAAGGGTCTGTGATAGAAATCCAATTAGAGCTTCAATGGCGTGTTATCAATACAGAATTCCCCCAAGGTTTTACGTTTCCCTTGCGTGCAGACCCTGAATATTTCAACTTTCTTCTCGTCATTGTTTTTTTAATTTGATATTTATACAGTGTTTAAAAAAAAAAAGTGATCATTTTTAAAAACAAAAATAGAATAAATAAAAAATAGTTTTTTTAATAAATAAAAAGTTGTATGCTTTATAATTTTTTGTTCTTATCTTGTCATTTAACACGATCAAATTAGTTATTTGAATTCTGTTATTGAAATTAGCTGTACTCAACCATAATCGAATGACTCAGCCTAAAATCTTATATTTGAACTCTATGGGCTCAATATCAGAAATCATATGCATCTTTAGTATATGTTTTCAAGAAGTATTGAGAAAAAATTCATTACTTGGGCCATAGAAGAGAAGCACTTTCATATTTCATCTATATTTATATTAAATATTTATCTTTATAGATAATTTTTAGTTCTTTAAAATTATAGAAAAAGAAAAAGAAAGCCAAACAGACAGAAAAACAAAACTCTAAACAGTAAATGTTGCAGCCTGCTAGGCTTGTGAGTTTGTGACAGCCACATGGGACTGGAAATGACGCATCCCCTACCTGCCACCTGGCCAATCACGACTAAGACAATATTAATTTTAAATTTGGTTGTTAAGAAAGAAATTGCATAAATACATAATACATTCAGCTGTAATTTCTTATCAACTGCTGTATAATCCAGATATTATGATTGATGATAAGTCTTTATATTAATTAAGTGGTAATTCATCAACGATTACTAATTCTAATTGACAATATTTATAAAATCTAAATATTTTTATTAAACAAAAAATGAAAAACAAAAAATGTATAAGGAAAAAAAGAATAAATTTTTAATTTTCATATTTTACGATTTATACCTCTTAACTATTTTATGTCATAAAAACAGATACGATGTCACTATTTGGAATGTATGATTATTAGTATTATTGTTGCACCAAAAAAAAAAAAATAGTATTATTGTTGTATTAAAACAACGTTTCTTGTTTTCAACGACATTTACCGGGGGAAGAGGCAGTAGAAACTAGAAAATTTCGTTTTGGAAAAAACATTTCAATATACGTGTTGAATATAAAACGAATCTTTTCTTTTCCATTCTATTTTTTTCATTGTCGTGTTGAGAGCTTTACCAACTTAAAAAACTTGGAGCTTTTCATTTCAATTCATCGATCCATGGCGTTCTCTCTCTCCATCCCCAACCAACCCTTCACTTTGGTGTCAACCCTTCTTCTCCTTGTTCTCCTCCACGCTTCTCTCTCTCACGGGTTCTCAAGATATGGCGCTAGAATTTCGGAGGATGGTTCAACTCGGCACCTGTTTGAGTCGAGGAACACTCAGCACCCCAACAACTGTGGAGAGTTGGTGGTGCAGTCTAAGTGCTCGCAGAACTCAAAGTGCAGCTGGTGCACCAGTGAGGTCCTTGATGACATGTGTTTCACCAAATCTGAGGCGTGGAGGCTGCCGCAACAGGTTTACTCTTGCGGCTTGATCCGGTGAGATCCATTATGTTTTGCTCCTTTGTCATTGGGATCTGTGCCCACCCAAAGCCCAAAGCTGCGATTTTTACTCTCATTCTGTATGAAATCATGAGCTGGTGTTGGAGGGTGTTGTTGTTGTAATTATAATTCTTGTTGTTTTGTTGATTCGATTTATGGCTTGTTAGGTTGGAATCATGTTTAGGATAGAGATCACAGGAGATAAATATATTTGATCTTTTGCTGTGTAATTTTGTCTTCTGACCTGATATGGTTTTTTGGCAAGCTACTGATATTGCAATAGCTTCATTCAAATGAGCTTATATATATATTCATCAATTTTTCATTGGGATGCTTCATATAATGTACTAAGAATAACAAAATTACATTGATATTGATGCGAAGGATGTCATCCAAAAGACTAAGCACTGAGCTCTAATTATGCCAATGTTATACTCCTGGTCATAAAAAAAAAGAAACACTAGAAGAAATTGAAGCAAAGATGATGAACAAAACCATGATTGATTAGTGATTACAAAAGCCAGTCCACAAATCAAACAATAAAACAGATCCATAAACTAGAAAAGAATAAGTTAGATCCTTTATTTCCTTGTATTATTGAGAATGAATAATCATAACTTCAAAACCCAGTTTCTTCATGATAAACAGAGTTACGTTAATCCATATACGCAGTGCCTGAAATCTGCATTTCTGTGCCATCTGGGAGACAACTAAGTCTAAGAAAGCTTAAAAGGTTCAATCTTTGATGCTAGTATATAATATATTCCTATCTCCACTGTGTTTCTTGGAGAAATTCTTATGTGCTCCATGAGCAAGAAATTTTTCTTGCTCTTTATCACCAATATATAGTAACTCAGCTATGGCATTTAAAATGAAGTTAAAGGAGACAACTGGGGCTTATGTAATCTACCAGCTACAACTTTCACTGTAAACTAGAGAACTGGAAATTTTCTTTCATATTTGTGACTGATCTTCATATGAGCAATATGCTAACAAATAAAATAAAATATAATTTAAGGAGGCTTACTGTGACAGGGTAGCTGATATGAAAAGTATTGAAAGAGAAAGATTAATAGATTAATTGATTGGTTGATTCAATCTCATTGTATTCATGAAAGAAAAATCCATAATAGGTTGCATCAAAAGCTTCAGTTTGGTTACAGTGTTTCCTAAACCTTCTTTTCCAGTTACCAGTTAGTGTTTCAACATGGTAGAAGTTAAACAGGGTAAAATGTTACAAATTGTGACAGATGTAATGTTAATTTCTTCAGATGCATCTTTCATTTTCAGAAATACCTTAATAGTGCAGAAGGTGCCCCGTTGAGTAGATATAACAGTATCTCTATAAACAGAATTTGTGGCTGTCTTTCTGATTTTTTTGTATCCACTATCACATTTTCTAACACGGGGGTATTATTATGCCAAAATGAGTCATGGGTGAAATGGTAGCTGATCAGATCTTTCGAACTTACTATCTTAGTTGAGCGTAGTTTTTGTTTATCTGTATCACTGTATGTCGGAACCTTATTGTGCTTTCTGGTAAACTGAGTGCGATTGAATTGGGCAATCCATTATCCACAATATACGCGCTCAATCTCAAACATATGTAATTAAAACAAAAAGGAAGAAATTTGTCTGAAAAGACTTTTTAAAAGCAAAATTTCAAAACTTCTCTTTATTTCTCGTACTCTCCTATTCAAATTTTAAAAATTTCTCCCTCCTTAGTCCTTACAACTTTCTTTCCCCTAAACCAAATTCGAATAGCTGATCGTTTAATTGGCAATAGTAGCCCTTGTCTTAAAATGTGGATTCTACTAATCATTGACGAATTATTTTCTGCAACTTACCAACGTAGTAATCCTTAACTCCAGCATCATGTCTGTCTGAATGGAAGTGTGTTATATATCCATTTTCCTACTCCAAAAAAGTGTCCAAAACCTGATCCAACTCATTATCACCATCATTTGAGAAACATACTGAAAGAGAATCATAATTAATACATTAATTAAAGAATTAGTAATACACAGCATTTTCCCTCCCTACACAGTACCAGACATTGAACAAACAACTCATTGTTCATTGTTCAACTCACGATAAATGATAAAAAAAGAGAATCTATGAATCTAACGTCGCTGCTGCTCAGTGACGTAGTGCTTAACAGCATCCCTAATATCATCACAACAATCAGATCCATCAAAAAAGGTTCTCAATCTATAAAGCTCCCGGTCGAAAATATTATCCACGAAGGGCCGAATCAGAATAGCGTTCTCGGGTTGGTTCGAGAACGAGTTCGGGTTATCGTCGACGATAACGACCTGTGTCAAATCCCGACCCGTTTCGCTAAGGTCCTTCACGAGCTTCCCGTCCACGTTGCGGCACGAGTCACGGTAGAGCCGGTGCGAGATGAACCGGTTCCGGTCGAGCCGGTCCAGAACCAAGGAGGCGTACTCCTTCAGCCCCGCGGTGAAAACGACAACCTCGTACTTGGCGGCGAGGGACTCCAGGAACTCGTCCACGCCAGGGCGCTTTTGGACGTAGAAGTCCATGGGCTCGCCGTCGATGACCGGCCGGACGATGAAGTCGAAGCGCTCCGGCTCCGGCGAGGGGTGGGAGTGGACAAGCGTTTCGTCGAGGTCGAGGAAAACCGTTTTGCGGAGGAAAAACAATGGAGGGAGGAGTGCGGTGGTGGCGGTGGTGGTGTCGTCGAACACGAGGGTTCGGCGAATGTTGTCGAGTTCTTCTTGTTCTTCGGCTGTTGTTGTCTTTTTAAGGATCTTGTACGAGGTTGTTTTTTTCTTGTAGGCGCTGCAGGTGCTGAGGAGCGCGATCTTCGAGAAGAGTTTCGAGATGCGGCGGCGGATGGTGGCCAGCGCGGCGGAGGACGCCGCCACCACATTTTTAATGGGGGTTTTCCGGCGCCAACGACGGTTGTTGTTGTTGCGGATGTCCTTGATGGACTTCACTGGGCTTCTCTTCACCTTTGATACCATTTTCTTCGATTCTTTGGATATCAGAGAGAGAGAGAGAATGCCGGAAATGATGTGAATTGTGTTTGTGCTGTTGTTATGTATGTGTCCAGATATTTAAACTCTAGGTACGGTGCAACGGTCACGAGCAGCTTCGGAACCGAAGCTAGTATATTCCAACCTTTTGTGGGGAATTTTTGCCTGTTGGGTTGTTACTGTTGTTGTGGTGTACTGGTGTTGTTTGTACTTTGTTGTGCTTAATCTTATATTCAGTTTCCGAAGCTTCGTTATTTTATAAAAATGCGGAACAAAAAACAACTCCTAAGAACTGATTTTGTTATTAATGAAATTGTAATTTACTTAAAAAAATACATATTGCAGTTTTAAAAAATACTTGAAATAAATAATCCCGAGTATATATTTTTGTTTACTTATTTTAAATAAAATTTAAATGGAAAAAATAAAATGGTTAATTTGTTAGAAATCACGGGATAACCTTCGTCTGTTAGTTTCGCTGAATATGTTAGTTTCGTACCGTAACAAACAACATGTCTCAATGTTAAATTATGTAATTATATCATGAATATCCATGAGTAGAGAATAGAAAGTTTCTATTTAGTAAAAAATCAGATTATTTCCTTCCTAAAAAAAAGTGCTTATGGTGTTCCAGCTAGCGTGTTGAGCTCTAGGTATTAGGTCAATTTTAAACCTCAACACTATTTGATCTTTCCATTGAGGGAGAATTAATTAATCAATGAGATATATTAGGGACTGATAACAAGAATTTAGGTCTCGATCAGTCCTTAGCTTGTAACCAATGTCTGCGAGTTTTATTGGGTGGTAATTGTGGACTTAAACTAAATACTCAACTAAGAGTCTAAAAAAGTTCACAAAGGATATTTAAGATAGTCACAGGGTTAAATTTATCACTCTAATATTTTTAATAAAAATTAGCAAATTAACATTTGTCCATAAAAAAAATTATCATAGATTCAAAAAATATGGGTTGATTGAAAAAAAAATAAAAATTGACCTCAATGTGTGACCAAATAGTCTTGGTTTGTATGTGGTTTGATGCGTGGTATATGTACTCAGAAGTCAGACAATCAATAATTTGAAAGGGTCCAACTAAGGACTGTAGACAATTATGCTAACCTTATCAAGTTATTGATTAGGTGTCGTAGTGATCATCTTTGATTCTATATAGTTGAATCCTTGGATTGAGTTTAGCTCATGAAGTCAAATAATGAACATGGTAGCTACTTAGGATGGTCCATAACCCCTTTAGTCCTAAACTTAAGGCGAATGTGCTGTGGTTGAATAATCAGGTATTAGGCTCAACAATTACATTGGAAGGCTAATGTCATTATTATAAGAATCTAATTTCCTATACTACAAGCTGCTGATTCAAGATATTATGATCAAGCTCTTGTAAGGATGCAATCGAATTATGATTTGCCACGACATGATGAAGGAAGTAAAAAATAACTAAGAAGGTCTTTTCACAATCATGTGTTTTACCTTTGACTTGTTGAGTGTCACGGTCTTAGGCTCTTAGCTAGCTAGGTTGCCCTCTTTTTTTAAAGTTACCTGTTTTTTGAAATGCGGTCGTGCATGCATAGGTCTTTGTCAATATTTGATTGCCTAGATCTTACTTGGGTATGCTTTATAAACCATTACTTACCTAGCTCGTGCCGATGTTATTATTTGTGATCATTTTATATCAATTCCTTTGTCTCTTATAAAGATATCACTAGCTTGGTTATGCTTTAATAAACCATTATATTATGAATACAAAGTAAATAGTCGCTGAACGTTTTCATTTTCTTGATTTGATTCTCACTTTCTTTTCTTTTCTTAATAAAATAGGAGTCAAATATTAATCCAGACCTAAATTTGTCGACTTTGACTCAGAATTAATTACAGTTATAACAACAACTGTTCAAATTAATTAATAAAATAAATGATATTGAGATTGTGAAATAAAATAAGAGTCGAATATTATTAGGGCAAACCTGGGAGTGAGAGTGACAGCAGTGGAAGATTTTTTACGTAATTAATTGGTCTATAGAGAGTCAAGGAGGATTCAGTGAAAGAGACACTAAGACGCCAGACCACAAGATGATCGAACTATTGAATTGAGTATTGTTTCTGTGACGTAGTAATTAATTGAGAAGCAAATCAACATACAAAGACACAAGTGGAGGTGGAAGAGTGTAGTGTAGTGGACAATGGACATGTTGAATTCAAATACAATCTTCTCTTCTCTTTTAAGTTTTAATTAATTTCCACGTTCCACTTATATTCACCATTGGGGAGGAAGCAAATTCAAGATTGGATACGAACGGCCCCTCTTCATTTCTTTATCTCCTCCTCTAAAACCCTTTCTTTAAACGACAGTTTTTAGTTCTTTTATGTCAGCGTATTATCATAGTATTATTAGTTAAACATTTTTTTATTCAGACGATTGTTCCCTTGGTTAAATACTCTTTATACCAAGATTAAAAAAAAAAAAAATTGGCATCGTGCATGGCAAAAGTTTTATACTTAAAGTCATGCGACGATTATTCTTTTATATTTTGATAGTAATATTATTCTCAATATAGTTTATATTTTAGTTCAATTTAATAATATTGTAAATGTATTTTTTTACTGTATATAATTATATTTTGTATTCCTGTTATAGTAACTTTTACTACATCGATGTTGCATACTTTCTCTGTCATTCATCAGGTAACCTAAAAATCAGTCACCTTAAGATTTTGTTTTTGTTTATAACCACCCTTTTTGTTGGCCTAGGTCATCCCAACAGGGCCTTAAAAGAGTTATAAAAAAAAATATATGCTTTTATTTATTTATTTAGATTGTAGCGAACAGATTTATTTGAATAAGGTTCCCCTGAACAGGAAACAAAATTATTGATATATTCAGACTTTATTTAATTTAAAATATGTAATAACTTTAACATATTAAAATTCAATGGTACATTTATCATTATTTACCTCCTTCAATCTTTTGTACCATTGTTTAGTCTTTACTCATTTTGTAACCAATGTACTTTAAATATTTTTATTTATTTATTAAATAATGCAATAGTACAGAATTAAATATAAGTATGTTTTTATGTCATCGAGGTATCACACTTTCTCTCTTATTCATCGTATAAACTGAAAAAGCAGTTACCTTCAGATTTTGTTTTTGCTTTTTCCACTGCTTTTTTTTGTTGGCATAGGATATGCCACTAGGATTTTTAAATAATTAAGGAAAAGTGTCTTTTTATTATTATTATTATGGTAGATGGTAGCCACATATTCATTTGAATAAGCTCCTCTAAACAGAAAAATAAATTATTAATATATACAAAGAGACACGTATATATCTTTAATTTAGTGAACTGAGAGAGACACCAAAATATCTAATCTAGCTAGAACCAAAAAACATTCTACTTAATTAATTAATAAATGAAGGATTATGATTGTGATATTTGCTGTGCCCATTGAAGTGTGATATCTCAGCATTTGAGTCATTCTACCGCAAACTAACAAAGGGCTTGTTTCTCCGACCTCATTATACCATGTACTTAGTAATTGTATATTAAAAATAAATTTCGTTTCTGAAAAAAGTCATACCTTTTTGAGAAAAGAATCATAGCGAAATGGAATTTAACAAGAGGAGACACTAATAGTGATACGTCGCAATTCTACATAAAGCTTGGTGCCAATTCTGTTTGATAAAATATGGAAAGAAATCAGAAATCAGAAATCAAATGGACTTAAATACATGCAACGCCGCTTTAGTAAAATGCTAACTTGACACGATAACGATTCAGAACAAAAAAAAAAACAAATTGACACGATAGCGATATGATATGATATGATGATGGGTTCTCTTTTGCACAATTTTTAATTAAAAAAATAAAAAAATAAACGCATAAAATAGAAAAAGAAAATATATATCTTTTTTTTGTGAACTAAAGAAAATCTATATCTAATCCGAATCATTTGTTAATAAAAAAAAAGGCTTATGATCTTGTTTTACAATATCTAATTATATTACTTAACATTTGTATATATTTCTAAAATGTCTAATTATTATTATACTGAATTTTCACATTAAACTAATTTCTATTTTAATTCTCACTAATTATTAATTCTTTAAATTATTATTTAGAAACCTGTTCTTTTTTGTCCATATAATAAGTGTAAATTTTTTTTCTAATTTTATTAATAACTAATATTTATTGATCTTAAGAAATTTGGGTCCTAATTCATTTAGCCAATGTTTTTTTTTTTTTTTACGGAATTTAGCCAATGTAATGTTAGTAGAAACTTATTTTTATTCTTATTATTTAAAATTTTAATTTTTAAAATTTAAAATGCCCATTAAATGCAAAAGATATTATTACTTGCTATTATCCTTATCTAGTCATAAAGCAATAAATTATGAATTAAATTGTTGAAATTAATTTATGAATTTAGGAATACGAAGTAAATTATTTAATTTAATTATTTTAAACTTGAGTTTTCATTATTACAGGAATTTTTTTTTTTATAATACTTACGTGTAACTTGCTTAATCAACTAAAAACTAAAATAGACCCCTTAGTTTTAATAAGTAGTTTTTAACACATAAATTGTATTATATTATAGACTTATTTTAACTATTGATAAAAAAATTTAAATATTAACAATCAATTTAGAAATAAAAATGCAAAAAATAACTTGAAAGAAAAAAAAGTGAATGGTAAAACAGGTTTTTAATTATTATTTTATTTTTTTTAATGCAAAAATATTATTGTTAAAGAATAATTTCTATGACGCTCTTTATTGAAGAGAGTTATTATTAGAATACCATATAAGTCATCATTTTAATAATTTAATTTATAAAATTGAAAATTAAATTATTCCTTTCTAATGTAGTAAAATATTAATTAATTTATTTATATATTTGAAAATATGGGTGAAATATGAGAAATTGAAAGTGAAAAAAAGGAAGATATTAATTAATGATGAGGAAGAGAGGGGGGGTAGAGGAATGCGTGGCTGGTTTTGATTCGAAGGCTTGAAGGCTGGCCCCAATTGGAGAGATGTGAGTGTGAGTGCGTGGCTACTTAACCCTCTCATTCCCCCTTCTCACTTTCACCACCGCACAACAACAATCCTCTCTTCTCTTCTCTTCTCTTCTCTTCTACACAACAATGGAAGGATCCGGTGTTGTCACTGTCTACGGCAACGGCGCCATCACCGAGACCAAGAAGTCACCCTTCTCCGTCAAAGTGGGCCTGGCCCAGATGCTCCGCGGAGGCGTCATCATGGACGTCGTTAACGCCGACCAGGCCCGCATCGCCGAGGAGGCAGGTGCCTGCGCCGTCATGGCCCTGGAGCGCGTCCCCGCCGACATCCGTTCCCAGGGCGGCGTTGCACGCATGAGCGATCCCCAGCTCATCAAGGACATCAAGCGTGCCGTCACCATCCCCGTCATGGCCAAGGCCCGTATCGGCCACTTCGTCGAGGCCCAGATCCTCGAAGCCATCGGCGTCGATTACGTCGACGAGAGCGAGGTCCTCACTCTCGCCGACGACGCCAACCACATCAACAAACACAATTTCCGTATCCCCTTCGTCTGCGGCTGCCGCAACCTCGGCGAGGCCCTCCGCCGCATCCGAGAGGGCGCCGCCATGATCCGCACCAAGGGCGAGGCCGGCACCGGCGACATCATCGAGGCCGTTCGCCACGTCCGCTCCGTCATGAGCGACATTAGGGTTCTTCGCAACATGGACGATGACGAGGTTTTCACTTTTGCCAAAAACATCGCCGCGCCTTACGACCTCGTCATGCAGACCAAGCAGCTCGGCCGCCTCCCCGTCGTCCACTTCGCCGCAGGCGGCGTCGCCACCCCCGCTGACGCCGCGCTCATGATGCAGCTCGGCTGCGACGGCGTATTCGTCGGCTCCGGCGTCTTCAAGAGCGGCGATCCCGCGAAACGCGCCAGGGCGATTGTTCAGGCCGTGACTCACTACAGCGACCCTGAGGTTTTGGCTGAGGTTAGTTGTGGATTGGGTGAAGCCATGGTTGGGATCAATTTGAGCGATGACAAGGTTGAGAGGTTCGCGAATCGCTCCGAATGATTAATTCTTCTCAGTTCTATGTGGCGGTTCAATCTGGATTAAGGGTTTGCTAGTGATTTTAGTTGCTTCTTATTTTTATTATGGTGATAATAAGGTTATGTTTTGGTTTTTGGTGTTTGAACCGTGTTATTAGTTCGATTTAGAAGAAAAAAACAAAAAAGATAGCTATTTGGGGGTTGTAATATGCTGATACTTGTTTTTACATATTCAGCGTCGTGGTATTGTGTTGAGTTAGTGCGCTCGTGGTAAACTAGAATCGAATCATTCTTGTTTTTGGATATTCAATCCTATTTTTGGGGTTAATTTTTTATTGGATTCAAAGCCTGTTACTTTCAGCTTCTCGTTCTAGTTTTTGCAATAGTTGAAAGAGTTTGATTCGAAATTGGGATTATTTATGCTGGCTGAAGTGAAATTGGCAATCCTAGTGTTCTTGGTATACCATTCTAGCCTTTTAGGTCTCCGAATATCGACTGTGTAAATTCACTTCTTTCAGTTCTTTGTAATTTATGCTCTTCCGTCGGTTGATGTTACCTGTGCGGTTTCTAATATTCATTCAGTAGCGTGATATTGGTTGGATTCTTAATTGCATTATACTCCAACTTCTAAGCATTTGATTCTTGCGTATTCATTTTGATGTTCACTTGTACTAGATATCTTTCATTGCAAATATTGAATTGGGACGGGGTTTTTTTTGTGGTTTAATTTAGCTTGGATTGTGTTACTCTTCAGACTAATCTATGATGTCACTATTACTGGCAATTCCTTGCTTTCAGTTTTAATGTAAAGGTCTAAGATTGAGAATTTGAGATAGATATAAGATGCATGTATGCAACTTTTTTTCTGAACCGAACCAATAAAGGGTGTGAAAAAATCTAGTGAGTAATGCAGATAGTCCCTGCATACCTGAAAGTTAATTGACAAATAGAGGAAGGAGAGAGTAATGCAGATATGAATTATGACAGTGATACGAAGAGAGATGAAGAAAAATGAGTAAAGATCCTCCCAATTTTTTTCCATTACTAAGTTTTTGAATAAATAAGTATCATTCTCTGTTAAAAATGGAGAGAATCTTTACTATTCCAGAAAATACCAGATTCTGTCCTGTGAAAAGCAGTTTACTGTAATATCAGCCTCAGGTAACCCAAAATCTTCTGGTGAAATCTTACGAATGGGATTCTCTGCAGGCACAAAAAAATACATATGCACAAAATGGTAACCTTAAATTTTTTTACTTTCATATATTAAAAAGTTGATCAAATATATATAAACCATGGGATTATGATGAATGTAAGAGTCTGCAGTCACTTTACTGACTGCAGAAAACCCGGAATTCCCACATCATAACACTCCTATTGAGAAGGAGAATACCGCTTACTTACTAGGTTCACAAGCAAAATTAATGTGTGCGACTATGCTCAAGTAATTTTGTCTTCGAGATTGAAAAATGCATCTGACAACGTAATAAACTGCTGACTTTGTCCCTTTCGTGTCTAACATTGCCTGTTCAGGCAAAATCCAAACTGTACCGCCTTTAATTAACTAATGTATAATCTTCACCTAGCTTAGCATCTCATGTGCATCTTGTCTTTTAACTCAGCGTGCTGATTCTACTAAAAAACATTATTAAGAGATTGACGGTTAAAATATGTTTAAGAAAACTCTTTTAACTAATAATGACACTAGTGTGTAAAATCCATAAAAGAATGAAAGAAATTTTAATAATGAGTCGATCTAATAATGTCTAGTTGAAGAGGTATTCAGATGATCGAATACTCCGCATCCACATTCAATAGTATTTGGCTTGATGAATACCTCTTCTATGCTTGGATAAGGCTATCTTTGTCTTGTCATTGGTGAAATAATAAAAAATCTTTAGACACTCATGCTATTGTACGTGATAGAAAGATAAAAAAAGAGAAAAAATGATATATATAATGGATGATATAATTGATAGAAAGAGAGATAGAAAATATTAAGAGATGGTGGGATGTTTAAAAAAATGGGGTGTTGAAATATCACCGTTTATAGTGAAATACTTTTAATAATTAAATACTTTTATATTCATATGATGATTATAAATTATATTACATTTGTGTTATTATATGAGGGTCTTTGACTTATTCAAATACCCTGACTAGTATATTAATTATGAGTGTAATATTTTTTATTCATAGAAATCATGCTTAAGAACACAAAAAGTGTATATTTCGAAATACTTGTTGTTTCTTTTTTTTTTTTTCACATTTTAGAATAAATTCATTGAAATGTTTAGCATTTTAGAATAAATGGTTATGATTATTGATTGTCAAATGTAATGTTGGTTAGTCTTATCCATCTCTCTTAATAAAATTGAGCATACCAAATCTTTAGGTCTAAAAAGTATCATACAATTTTCAATTTACAAGAATATATTATTCCACAAAAATACAAAGTTTTATTTTCGTAAATTTTTGCCCCACGGGTCCATAATCTAGTTACATACTTACATGCAAATTTGAACTTGCACTTGTTACGCACAACATCAGTCCAACTGATTTAATATGGGATTCCTATTTGAACCCTTTTTACTCTTCACACCCATTGTTATTTAAAAATCAATCATCTATCTATTATCTATTCTAAAAGAAGGTTTTGCCACATTACTAAATGTCACTTGTCAGTCTCATATTAATTCTACATTTAATTATATTAAATAAAAAATATTTTTAACAAATTAATCTATTCAAATTTTAAAATAATTTTAATATTATTATTAAAATTATTTATTTATATCTATTAACATCTCACGCAACAATAATGATAAGGCTTACTAATAACTATTATTTATATGTTTCATGTTACGAGTTATCAACCATCACTTTATTAAAATTGAGATATTGAAAGGTCTTTTGTTAATTTGATTTTGTTTAGATTTATAATGTTTACTAATGTAGTTATCTTAAAATTATAATGTTTATTATCTTAGATTATTATAATCATTTTAAGATTATAATATTTGTTCATTTGTTATCATTTTTATTTCGTTTATGATTATCATTTTTATTTTCCATTATTTTCAAATTTGTCTTGTTAATTAATATTTTATTACGCTGTTAAGTTATTATTGTAATTATTTTATTAATATAAAAAAATTAAATATTAAATGTAACAAGTATAAATGGATTTAAATTTAAATAAATATCAATTTAAATAAATTATTTGATATTAATTTCGTTATTTTTAACTACATTTTTTGAATATTAATTTGAGATCTTAAATTTCAAAAAACAATTATGGTTTTTAAATATAAGTTAATAATAAAAAAAAATTAAAAAAATATAATGAGTAGTTTAAATTGATTAATGTAATTATCATAAAATTATAATGTTTGTTATTATCTTAGGATTATTGTAATTGTTTTAAGATTATAATATTTGTTCTTTTATTAGTTTGATTTTGTTTAGGTTATAAATTTTATTTTATATTATTTTTAATAAACATTATCATCTAATTTCAAAAAAATGATTTTTAAATTTGTCCATTGTTATTATTTCATGATGCTTTTAAATTGTTATTAATGTATTTATCATATGAATATAATAAATTTAAAAATTAAATATAACAAGTTTAAATTGAATTAAATTTAAATAAATATCAATTTCAATTTAAATCAATTATATAGTATTAATTTATTTTTTTAACTATATTTATTTTTAAAAAAAAAATATTAGTCCAATATCTTAAAATTCAAAAAGAAAATATGGTTATTAAATAATAATTGATAATTAAAAAAGAAAGCTGAAAAAAAAATGTATTGAAATAGTTTAAATTTATTAATGTAATTATCTTAAAATTATAATATTTGTTATTATCTTAGGATCGTAATTGTTTTAAGATTATAATATTTATTATTTGGTTAGTTTGATTTTTATAATTTTTATTTTATATTATTTTCAATAAACTTTATCATCTAATTTAAATAAAAGATGATTTTTAAATTTATCCTGTTGTTATCATTTTACGATATTTTTAAGTTATTATTGTAATTATCTTATGAATATAACAAATTTATAGAATTATTTTAACAAGTCTAAATGTATTTAAATTTAAATAAATATTATTTTAAATTTAAATTAATTATTTGGTATGAATTTCATTTTCTATAACTAGATTTTGTTTTCTTAAAAATAATATTAGTTTGAGATCTTAAAATTCAAAAAGAAATTATGATTTTTAAATAATAGTTGATAATTAAAAAAAAACTTAAAAAAAGTGTAATGAGTAGTTTAAATTGACTAATGTAATTATCTTAAAATTATAATATTTTTTTATTATCTTAGGATTATTGTAATTATTTTAAGATTATAATATTTGTTCTTTTGTTAGCTTGATTTTGTTTAGAGTTATAATTTTTATTTTATATTATTTTTAATAAACTTTATCATCTAATTTAAATAAAAAATTATTTTTAAATTTATCAAATTGTTATTATTTTATGATGTTTTTAATTTATTATTATAATTATCTTATAAATTGAGGTAGTTTAAATTGAATAATGTAATTATCTTAAAATTATAGTGTTTGTTATTATTTTAGGATTATTGTAATTTTTTTAAGATTATAATATTTATTCTTTGGTTAGTTTGATTTCGTTCAGGGTTATAATTTTTATTTTATATTATTTTTAATAAACTTTATCATCTAATTTAAATAAAAGATGATTTTCAAATTTAAATAAATATCAATTATTTGGCATTAATTTCATTTTTTAAATATATTTTTTTAAAATATTAGTTTGAGATCTTAAAGCTCAAAAAGAAATTATAATTTTTAAATAATAGTTAATATTTAAAAAAAAAACTGAAAAAATGTAATGAGATGGTTTAAATTGATTAATGTAATTATCTTAAAATTATAATTTTTGTTATTATCATAGGATTATTGTAATTATTTCAAAATTATAATATTTGTTATTTTGTTAGTTTGATTTCGTTTAGGATTATAAATTTTATTTCATATTATTTTCAATAAACTTTATCATCTAAATAAAATAAACTTGATTTTCAAATTGGTCTGGTTGTTATTATTTTATGAAACTTTTATGTTATTATTGTAATTATCTTATGATTGCACTAAAAAAAATTATAATTATTTTATGAATATAATAAATTTAAATATTATGAATATAAAAAAAATGTAAAGATTAATGTAACAAGTTTGAGATCTTAAAATTTAAAAAGAAATTATAGTTTTAAACAATAGTTGATAATAAAAAAAATAAAAAAAGTATTATGAGATAGTTTAAATTGATTAATGTAATTATTTTAAAATTATAATGTTTGCTATTACTTTATAATTATTGTAATTGTTTTAAGTTTATAATATTTATTGTTGTGTTAGTTTGATTTTGTTTAGGGTTATAATTTTTATTTTATATTATATTCAATAAAATTTATTATTTAATTTAAATAAAAAATCATTTTTAAATTTGTTTTGTTGTTATTATTTTAGGACGGTTTTAGGTTATTATTATAATTATTTTATGAATATAATAAATTTAAAGATTATGAAGATAACAAATTTAATGATTAAATATAACAAGTCTAAAAGAATTTAATTTAAATAAATATATATCAATTTAAATTTAAATCAATCATTTGGTATTAATTTTGGTTTTTCTTAACTAGATTGTTTTTTTTTTAAATATTAGTTTGAGATCTTAAAATTGAAAAAGAAATTATGATTTTTATATAATAGTTGATGATAAAAAATTTTTTAAAAACATAATGAGATAGTTTAAATTGATTAATATAATTATCTTAAAATTTAATATTTTTTATTATCTTAAGGTTATTGTAATTGTTTTAAAATTATAATATTTATTCTTTTATTAGTTTGATTTCATCCAGGGTTATAATTTTTATTAAACTTTATCATCCAATTTAAATAAAAAATAATTAAAATATTTGTCTCATTTTTCTAATAACCACTATTATTTTATAAATTCAAATTGCAACTTAAAAAAAATTACTATAAAAACATTATTTAAGTAGATATTGTTTTAAATAATTAAATTATATAATAATCATTAAAAAACTCGCCTGAAAAAAAGTCCAAACTTAAGTAAGGTAAGCGAAGACATAAAACGTCTTTCGTGATGAAAGTAGTAAGTTTGGATCAAAATTGAGAAATAAATTAGCAAAGCGCAGCTGGAGCTGAATCGATTCTTTTTTGACATAGGGTAGGCTCTTTGGATAGATTGACTAGCTTAAGCCTATGAACCAACTTCTACTACTGATAAGCTAATTCGGACTATGCCTAACTAGGGGAAGAAAATCATGCTTAACATAAGTTACAAAATTAGTAATATCTAAACTAATGTTACCTTCACACCCCTCCTTTTCCTCCCATACTATCTCGATCTAGTGTACCATTTCACTCCTACCCCGTCGTCTTCTTCATTTTCACCCCCTCAGACTGCCTCGTCCATGTCTTTCATGTGAGGTTTCACATTAATTACTTCTCCCTCTTTATCATTCATTTTGACTCTATTTATTTCCTTCTTTTTTTTTCTCGCTGAGTTGATAACAACTAGTTTCCACTATGTCAAGATACACGCCAAAAACTAATTTCCATAAGATTTGTGGAAAAGAGAAAAATAGTTAAATACACAATATAATCTTATTAATTGTGTAGAGCACATGTTATTAGCTTAATATTATAGGTATGAATAAATTTGATTTATGTAATTATTATTATTAACATAAAGAATCATCTATTTATTTATAAATTGATTGGAGTCGACATTTGATTTGGTATATTATTTTGAGAGAATTAAGTAAAATGATAAAATCTTGATCATTTCTTTCTAGCGGTGAAGTGTTCTCCACCAAGTTGTTCTTCACGAATGCTGCGGATATACGTATATTGTTGTTTTGTTTGGAGGACGTGTTCGCTGTTCGGTGCTAATGCTATGCTATATCAGATCTAACGGTGAATTTTTAGTTTTCCATCATCCTAGGGTGAGTCCCCAAACATAAACATAGCCAAAGTAGGTCGTCGAATCTTAAATGCTTGCTTTGTATGCTTCAAGTTTCACGTGATCATTCATTTCGTTTATTTTTCTTTCTCTTTTATTATACCAACATATCGTTTATATAGACTAAATCAAGTCTACAGCGGTGTTTAGTGTATAAAAATATGTTTTTATATAATTTTACTAATAATTATAGAAACATGCATGACATTACTTTTTTAGTTTTAAAGATTTATGTAAAAGAATACTACAATTTTGGGTTTCTTTCCTCTCTGTGTTCCTTGGTTATTAGAGTAATAATTTAGATTTTACAGTAATGTCTAGTCATCGTATTCTTATGTATCTGATCTTTCATTGGATAAAGTGAGTTACAAAAACAAATAAACTTGACAGAAAACACACCGCGCGCATATTTTTCGTACATCGTTTTCGTGCAGTTGATTTATTACGAATCTTGTAACATTTTAGTGCTAGCTACACATACAGGTAGAATGAATTTTTGCTTATGATACTTGCCCATGACTTTGGTCCCTCACTGCGTCATATGGCCCATAACTGCATGTTACATAACTCAGAAAACTGGGAATGAATCTCTACTATATATTCAAGATGATGATCTGCAAGTTTTGTATCTATTTGACTATTTCTCTCTTGTTTGAATTAAATAAATGGGACCCTATAGAAATTAATAACGAAGGGAATAGATATTACAAAAGTTTCTTGTTACATGAGAAAATCCCGGTTACCTTACATATTCGAAGTCCAAACATAAAGTATATAACTTCAGGGTAAAAACTGAAGACAAATTATAATTTGGCTAAGCTAGCTAGTTGCACGTGATGAAAGTACAGTATTGAAGAACAAGTCTTGCGTTGGTAAGTTAAAGACAACTAATAACAAAAAAAACATGTAAGTAAAAGGATCACAAGTCAAAAATGTCCATATATTTTTAATAAACAAACTACTTAAGTTGAAAGTTCACTAAAGCACTCTTTCACACCTTGAGCATGATCCACACATAAAATTTAAATATTGTGAGCATAAAGAGAATGAAATATTTCTTTTACTTTTTTATGACAAAATATTTCTTTTAATAACTTAGAAGATTATTAAGAATATTGTAAAAAATTGTAATTGTTTTACTATGTCAATAAAGACGAAAGTGAAATGGAGAAATTACACGACTTGTTTCAATTCATGTTGATTACTGAACCAAAATTTTGTTATCAGTTTTGGACATAATCATTACTCCATGTAATTAACAAAGCAAACCCATACCAACTAAACCTACCATTTATCATTTAGTGCGTTGGGAATATGGGTAAGAATTTGGAATTGAGTTTAGAAAATTTTTACTTTTGTTTTTTTAATTTTTGATTGCCTGTTAAATATATCTCAAAATTTATGTAAATCTGAGTTTGATTTGGAGTTTTCAAACGAATATACAAACATACACTACTTCCAATTAACCCAGGTAAATGCAAGTCAACGATGTCTTCAATTTAAACGGTCTGTTTTTTTGTCTCCTAATTGTTCAATAGTCAACACAATCGTATTTCAGTTATTGTCACTTTTAATGAAAAAAATTCCCACCGACAGCTCTACATTTTATAGCATTCATATGAGTACTTTAGTCCATAACGCCATCTTTTAATGGAGTATTATAATATATAGTTCATTTATTTCCTAATTTTCCATTAACGTACATCTCACGTTATAATGAAAAATCCACGACTACCAGTAAATACACTTGCAATTTGGGAATCAAAACTAGCTACAGGCGTATCACTATCACTATTTTAGATTTTTAGTATTTTAAACAGTTTTCTCTCCTTTGATTGCATCATGATGATAACATTATTATTAGTTAACAGGTAATCTAATTAATAGACAAGTATTTCATTACACAAATATTTAAAATAACGTAAAAAATAAAATATTAAAAATAGTTCAAAAATAATAATTTAAATGATAAAAATGTTTATTAAAAAGTAAAATATTAAATTATAGAATCTATTTTTTTAAAAAAAACTTTTTTAATTAAGTCAAAACCAAGTCAAAATTATATTTATAAATATATTACTCCGTACTGTGTAATATTGATTGTTGATTAAAAAATGAAGGAAACTAAGAATCTATATTTTTTAGTCTAGACTTTATAACCATTAGTATTTTTAGGTTTAAATATATATTAGATATGATTCATATTTGTTTAAGTCTTTCTAATAAAAAATTATTTTTTAGTCCTTTAAAATTAAAAATTATTTTTTTAATCTTTTTCTCGTTAAGTGTAAAATAAGAAATAGAAAATTTATAATTTTTTATAATTTTTTAATTTTCACAATTTGATTTGTATCCTTTTTGTATATTTGTTAAAATTACTGTAAATTACAAAATTTTTAATTTTATGTTTCATATCTACAGGGAAAAGGACAAAAAGTATTTATCAGCTTGAACTAAAACAAAATAATTTTTATTTGAAGGAAAAAAAAAATATGACTTATATGAGATTAAAATATATATATATATATATATATATATATATATATATATATATATATATATATATATATATATTACGAAAGATACTTTTATTTGAGTTAGAAACATCTTTAACATGGTGAGAAACTAAAATGTTTATGTTTTAATCAACTCCATCTATAAGTGGGGGTTTTAACAATAAAAGCAATTAATTATTCCTAAAAGTTGGACTTCCTCTATTTTGAAATAAGTATTAATGTTTGATAAAGTATTACTTACTAACGTGTCATTGGTTTTTTTTTTTTTAAATTATTTTATTGTTAAATATTAATTGTTAATTTTTATTAATGAAGGGTATGGAATTCTCTACCACTTTCTCCTTTCCTTCTCCTTCACCATTATAAATGAATTGGATTCAATTACCTTAAACAAAATCTAATATGTAAATATTGGGATGAAAAAAAGACGTAATTCTATTCAAAGACTTCACTAAAAATGGTAAAGTGAAAAATAAAATTATTACTGCATTTTTTTTTTTTATATAATCTTGCCTGTGAGGCGTGGACTATACGGGAGACAATTATGGTCATAAGCAATACATCACTAATGACTCATGCAATCACTGTGTTTAAAAAAGAAATGTGAAAGGAATTGTTAAAAAGGAAAGAGGTATCCATAACCCGTCCACTTCCAAGTTCCATCTATATATATTTTTTTTGGGTCTAAATCAATTACACCCATAATGGAATTAATTTTATATACTCAAAAGATAAAGCGTTAAAAAAAGTTGAGCTAGTAAGGTTGGACTGTTCAAATTTCAGATGTATATATATATATATTTACAACAAAATAAAATATGACCAGTCCGATTTTCATCCTATGATTACAAATTAGTTGACGGCATGCATGCGGTAAATTAGGCTTGTAATATCATTTCCTTATTGAAAAATTCAAAGCGACAAAAGTCTTTATAATTTGAAATTAAACGTTCTATAGTTAGTGAAAATTCAAACAATCATTTTCTCATAAGTAATGTATGTACTTTAGACCAAACAGAAATCCAAGGTAATAACTAACTAATAGCAACTTTAATATTAATAATATAACTTAAAAAAGGCGTAGCCTTCTATTTTACAATATTCAATGGAGGAGCTGTAGAAAAAAAGATTCAATCGAGGAAATATTTACAAATCATATGAATTCATTAAGGACACCCAACTTATTCTGTTATTTAATTGGCAATTTTTTTTTTTATCATTATATATCGCCCTTAAAAAAACCGTTGCCTTTACCAAATTCCAAAAACAAAAGAAGCATAAAGTGAAATGGCATGCAAACTGCAAAGAGAAGCATAAAGTCCTAAGGGTCTTTGCCCGCCAATTAAGTATCTAATTAAAATTATGTAACGTAACCTAATACCTAACTTGGATCTAGTAAGTCTTCACTCCATGATTCATGGGTAAACTCGTTTCAAAGTCTCACGCTCACCAACTAGTCAAGTATATATTTATGAGACAAATTAACTAGAGCGAATAACTAAAGAGGACAAATTCTTTTAATATGACTTTTAGTTTTTGTGTATAAATACAGTAGTGAGAATCCAACTTAAGTTTTCGTCTACGTATTTATTTATTTCGATCATCTAACTACTTGACTAATTCTAGTGGATTTTATGACCTCTTATTTTAAATTAAACTAAAATATAAATATGATATTATTACATGGTTATTTTGGATAAGCTTTTCTATATTAATGACTCTGGGGTATATCATATCCGAACGGTCCAGAAATGCATGTGGTGAAAGTAAGTCAATGTAAGAATAAATGCTTCGTGGACATCTAATTGAGCCTGGCGTTGAAATGGTGGTTCTCACTTCTCACAGTGGGAGGTTGGAAAAAACTTTGCATGCGCATTCAACTAATAATTAATATCTCTATTGCTTTAGACACGGGAGAAATGTTATTTTATTGGATCGATTTATTTAAATTTATTTTATGAAATAATAATTTATTTTAATAAAATAAATAATTATATGTAATTTTAATATGTTTGTCTAAATTATTTTTTTTTAAATAAATTATTTTTTTTATTTTAAAAAATAAATTTTATCTATTTATAAAATAATTAATTATCTAATAATTACTTATCTTATAAAAATTTATTATAATTTTAATCAAATTGGCCCACATAAAAATTCAACGTTGAAAATTTTTATTTCGAAAAGTTACTACTTTACTAAAATATTATAGCTGAAATTTTCAGAATAGAATGAAAAGAAAAACTGAATAAGAATAATTGATCATTAATCGTACTTGATCAGGAAAAATCATAAAAACGAAAAAAATCATTTGTTGAGATTTTAGTGTGAAAGAGCCCTTGTCTCTGTCCAAAGATTCAGTTCATATTAGATGACTCTGACTGCCAGCCTGAGTCAAACAGATAATTCCTAGCCAGGTTTTTTTTTTTTTTTTTTACATAAATAAATTATATTATATTTAATTAGAATAATCATAATAAATTACTCATACACTACCACATACTTACTACTGTTATTAGTGCTCAAAGATTCATAAATTATAATTACTCATACACTTGAATCATTACAATATTTATCAATAGTTAGCATTGCAGGATTCCTTATTGTTCCGGAACAGGCTTCAGGGTACATGCAATTAAAATCCAATGCTTATCTCAATGTTTAAAGTTTCATTCCTCGTAGAATTTTCATGATTACAAATAAAATCTAGAGTTATTTATAAAACAGGATCGCAATCAAGTAATCAATTTATACAACTTCCTTTTGTTTTGTTTGGGTGATGTGAAAAGGGGCACTTCTCCTTTGTAAAAGTTGTTCCACACTGCATGATTCACATACATCCTATTTTTTACATCAGGGAAAGAAGGGTTTCCACATGTCACGTGCGTTGCAATGAAGTAATGAAGTTCTGTTCAGCCATCGAATTTGACGTCCTCCTTTTATAACATCTAACTTTAGGGTTGATATATCCATAATCCACTTTGCCCGCAAGTTAGACCCGTAAAGTTCCTCAAATTATGACTCTTACTAATTTAAAATTACTAAATGATTCGTTTATTCATAGCTTTATCAAAGTTGATGAATAGAATTCACAGATTAAATGTATTCAGCATGATTTACAAAATGAAGTTGTTATTATTATTTTTTCTTTCCACTACCTTATAATTTTTTTTTTTGCTGAATTCACTGTGAAGTATCGAAGTATTCATCATATTTACAACAAAATAAATATAGTTTTTTTAAATATTTTGAACAAATATAATTTTTTAATAAAAAAATACGAAATAATTTATAGACGGATGTACATAAGCTTATATTAAATATAAAGCTACCCACAAGAACCAACCCATCGACTGTGTACGTATGTAGGGACAGGACGGGCGTATCTATTTATCACAAAAGAGGTTAATTTATCACTTCATTTACGTATATACGTAAACGAAAATTAAACAAAAATCTAGAGGAGACGTTTTTCAGAATGGTGTGCGTATGGCAACTATTATTAAAAACAAAAGAAAGAAAATTGGAATTCTAATCTACTCTTTCTTGATTGTACTAAAACTAGAGTTCCTATGATTCACGTGATCTTATCCACTTTTTACCACGAACCAAAATTATTCAAAGGCCAGTTTAGTTTGTTTTGATTCTCTAATTAACACCGTTTTGGAATTAAAACACAGTCGACAAAATAGGAACGTATATAAATATATATATATATATATATATATATATATATATATAGACCCCAAAATAAGCCAAAATCTCGTCGAAAATTAACGTAAAATGCCATTGCTCATTGATGCTCTTGTCTGCATTTCCGGTGGGTAGTTGGACAAGCTTTCAATGCTTTCCTCACACCACAACTATTACACACTCTACTCTCCATTAACATATCCTATGTAATCAGATAATAATTTTATCTAAAAGTTACAGCGTACGGTAGAACAATATATTCGGTGTGAAATCAGAATTTTAAAAGACGTATGTAACAAAATTAAATTACATTAGGATATTAAAAGTTGTTGTTTGTATTAGATAAAGATAACAACCAGCTCAGTTGGAATAACTTTTTAGTCTTCTTATTTTTATTATTTAATAATTATATAAAATAGATAAATTTAAATATTTAAATTTAAATTATTTATCTTTATCTTTAACTATAAATTTATCTTCCTTTCTGTTGTAACAAACTCTTCTGTACATCTTCATAAATAAGATATCTCATAACCTTTATAGTTTGATCTAAATATCATCCCGTGAAAAAATTCATAAAAGTCCAATATCTGAATCTCTTACCCTTTTAAGACTTCTTAGTGCCTATAAATTGGAGTTGCCCGCTATCTTATGCATCACTTTTGGTCTGCAACTGCAAGACAAAGTTAGAGTATATTTTTTTCTTTAACATAATAACAAAGCAAGCCCACCCTTTTCATTCCATCTCTCTAGCTTTGTCCAAAGACCATGTCGGTGGTGGCTGATAATTCTGCAAACAATGGTAACCACCAAGTGGTTTTAAATGTAAACGGTGATGCTCCCAAGAAGTGTGATGACTCGGCCAACGAAGACCGTGTACCTCTTCTGCAAAAGGTGTCTTTCTCTTCTAATCAATCAATTCTTTCCTTTCTCCACAACTAATTCAAGTGCTCTTCTGTTCCAACCCTATATGGATCTAATCTCATTCACTATTTCACACACAAAAATATTAGCGACAACAAAAATTGTTTTTCTGTTGCTAACTACCGTGTTACAAGAATTTTTGGACCAGTAATTTACTTTCATTTCCTGTTTTCAGCATGTTTCCTTTTTACTAAAAAGTTATTTTCGTTGTACAAATACTTTTAATCAAGGAAATAGATTAAAAAGTTGTGTAGATTAAAAATAAAAACATAAATAGATGTGTTCTGAGAGACATTTTTTATAAAAAAAAAAAGTTACATATAAATTGTTCTTTACAAATTTTAATTTTTCTTTGTAGTGACTTGTTGTGTACATGATAAAATCACACTCTTTTCTTCTTTCACTTAGTTGATTTTAGAATCTTAGGAGCTTATAATGATTCTAAACTTTTGGAATAATTATGTTGGGCTGGAAAATAAAAATTGTTTGGTTGTATTTATTGAATATAGTTGGTAGCAGAGGTGGTGGGTACGTACTTCTTGATATTTGCAGGGTGTGCCTCTGTAGTAGTGAACCTTGACAAAGACAATGTTGTCACACAACCTGGGATTTCAATTGTTTGGGGACTCGCTGTTATGGTTTTGGTTTATTCTGTTGGTCACATCTCTGGTGCTCATTTCAACCCTGCTGTCACCATTGCTCATGCTACTACGAAAAGGTTTCCGGTGAAGCATGTGAGTGTTAATTACTAATTAATGAACCAATTACACTATCTTTTCACTTAATTTGCTTATTGCTTGAGCTGCTATATATATTATGGTCATTTTTGTCAAATATGTTATGTTATTTTCACTATAGTTTCTTTAGAGTTTATGTTCGGTTAGTTAACCATATTTTATTTCCAAACAAAGCCGCATAATGACTTTAGTTTGTCCCTAATTATTGAATATTTTTTCATTTGACTTATTTGACTTATGTTATAGGTACCAGCTTATGTGATAGCTCAAGTGGTTGCAGCTACACTTGCTAGTGGAACTTTGAAACTTATATTCAATGGCAAGAATGATCATTTTGCAGGAACACTTCCTGCCGGTTCTGACTTGCAATCTTTTGTGGTCGAATTTATAATTACTTTTTATCTCATGTTCGTCATTTCAGGAGTTGCCACCGATAATAGAGCGGTAATCTTTCAATTCTGGTTCAAAAGGAAGACAAAAACAAACTTGTTTTTATGATGGTTGTTGTGTCTTAATTTAGCAAATAGGGGTTGGCATTGGCATATCTTGCCAAACTCTTTGGCCTTTCCACATAAAAAATGGGTACTTAATTTGACTAACTGGATTAACATATTTGTATGTCTCGAATCACTTGGAATATATGTTAGAAGTTTATATCACCACACATACAATGCGTATCAAAATTTATTTTTGAATATTCTTTCACAAAATTTCATGAGTTTTGTTAATTTAAGTTATTTTTATTTTTAAAACATGCAGATTGGTGAGTTGGCAGGACTTGCAGTTGGATCTACGATATTGTTAAACGTGATGTTTGCCGGGTATTAACTCATCATAAATCCTAGTAATTGATTATATCATGCCTTTTAACATGAAAAATAGTATTATTATTTACATTATTCAATAATTTAACATTAAGATATTGTACCTTTGAAAACTAGGAACTCACTTTTGAATACTGAGATTAATTATTAATTTAATTTAAAATTGACAGGCCAATCACAGGAGCATCAATGAATCCAGCAAGAAGTTTAGGGCCAGCTATTGTGCACCATGAGTATAGAGGAATATGGATATATTTGGTGTCACCAACTCTTGGAGCAGTAGCTGGTGCATGGGCCTATAATTTTATCAGATACACAAACAAGTCGGTGCGTGAGATCACCAAGAGTGCCTCTTTCCTCAAAGGTGGTGAAGCTGAGTGATTCAACATCAAATGCAACAATGTTCCTTTTTCTTCTTCAAGTTCACCATGTATTAGGGATAAAAACACTAGTTGAGTGTGCCGAATAACCTTGTAATATAGCTAGAAAAATACAGTTTCTCCTTTTCCATGCATCAATCCTTCTATATATGTTTTGAGGATTCTCCAATCAAACAACAACTTGGTACATATTTTTGGATAGTGCTATTCATATATTAAAAAACTTGCAATATATTTTACAATAAAGGCGAGAAGTAAGAAGACAAAAACCGTGACATAAGATTAGTGAGAGATAAGGAAAATGTTATTAAATATTGTTTTTATTAGGAGAAGTTACAAGCAAATTAGAATTTGCCGCCTTATGAAACCACACGACTCGATTTCTTTTCGTGATATTGCCAAATTACGAAAGCAAGGGACTGAACTGAGTTATATTTATCCTAATAATTTATCTTTTCTTAAAATATTATTTATTTATTGGTAAAGTTTCGAGTTTCGCGTTTCGTAGTCCTCATAGAGAAAATTCTATGTAACACCCCAAAACTTGACAACTTGAAAGAATGTACCAATTGGGGCCTTCAGGCTTTACCATATATGAATCATATGATATGATCACACTTCATTGACTCCTTCTTTAAAGGCGGTATCAATTATGAAAGAAGTGTATTAGGCAAGAGAACGCTAAAATTGGGTTCATCATTGATCGGTCCAAGTATCACCCAATCAACGTTGTTAATTAATAGGAAACATGTTCAATGTGCTTCATACCTTGGATATGTGATGGAGAAGTTTTACACGATCCTTAAATTATAATTGAAATCAAGGACATTATTTAAGGTTTTGTATGTTTTTAAAGATATAGTTTTGATTTATTTGCATATTTATGCCGATCTTTCAGTCAACGATAAGACTATTTTAGGAGCGCTTCCTTTAGAGATAGAGCGGGTCTTCTGCATATAGATTCTCTTGATTTTCCTTATGGGTTTGGTTTGATTCCCATATTGTTTTGGTTCCTCTTTTGATTAATGATTATGGTCTTTGGTGCTTTCGTTGCTGGTTGACAATATGCTTTTGTTTCCTAGCAACCTTGCGCTAATTTTATACAAAAAAAAGGTTTGATTAATGAGTTTATAAAATAAATATATGACAAACCTCAAATAATGTCAATAAGTCATGTATAGAAGGATATATTAAAAAAGACTGTTCTTTAATATTTTGATTAATTATGTTGATAAATGCTACTAATTACTAACTAAGAGACAGAAATTATTTTTTTGGTCGATAATAATATGTGATGTGCTGAATCCTACGCATTAAGATGATGGGTTATATGACAGGTTTGTGAGTTGAACAAGAATGTGAAGTATTTAAGGGAAACACGAGCTAAACTTGTATGACCAGGAGTTGATGATTAAAGGTGAAATTGAATAGTAAAAAGTTTATCCACAAAATTTTGCAGTGACTCATCAAAAGCGGATATGGATGAATTATTGACATAGCATAAGCATGCGTCAAAATATGATCGGAATCACATGAATGCTATGTACTAATACACGAGGATAATGCACTGACTGTGTTTGATTTTTGTTAGAACCCGTGATTGTTAAATTTTAAACACACGCTCTAATTCCTTGTCATTAAAGAAAAAAAAAAACTGAAATTTCATCATCAATCGATAGAGTTATTAGTTATAGTCTTTTTCACATAATCATTATTCTTGAAAAATTAACACAGAAAAAACAAACAAAAGAAATGTAGTTAATTACAAGCAGTGAGAAAAGAAAATGTGAATTCTGCTATTATGCTGTTAGGAAAGGCGTGTGGTCGATTCTCATTAGATAATAAAACTCTTGCAAATGTACATATATGCGTCAATCTCTTTATCTTTTGACATTTGACAACTGACAAAAAAAAAAACAAACAAAAAAAACAAAGCCTAAATCCCTCCCATTTAAAAGTTAATGTTGGGAGTGCAATTCCTGTCACTTTCTGAAGAACTTGCGGTGTCCGGTGGGTACTTGGACAGTATTACAACACAATGCTATTCTGATATCACACCCACACAAGTTGCCAATATTACAGTTTCTGAATTTCCTCCACAGATTCTATGTAAGACAAGACTAGTATCAAGTATATGTATCCAAAAGTTGTTTAAGGCTTCCAGATCCTTTCCGATCTGTGAAACGTTGCATAAATATTTAGTTTGTTCGCTCCATAATCATTTCCTAGCTTTATCTTTAATCTCTTCTATAGGTGATGACTGATTCGAACCCTGACACAATTTTACAGGAGGTAAACGGTGATTATGACGTTCAAGTCTCTGTGCCCCTTTTACAGAAGGTATGGTATCTCTATCTTTTATACATTTGCTTCCTTTTTCAAGAATTTATAATAATAAAGGTTTGGTTGAATTGCATGTATGTAGTTGGTAGCAGAGATGGTGGGCACGTACTTGTTGGTATTTGCAGGGTGTGCTTCTGTGGTGGTGAACCTTGGCAATGACAAGGTGGTTACACAACCTGGAATTTCAATTGTTTGGGGACTCAATGTTATGGTTTTGGTTTATTCTCTTGGTCACATCTCTGATGCTTATTTAAACCCTGCTGTTATCATTGCTCATGCTTCCACCAAAAGGTTCCCACTGAAACAGGTACCAGGTTATATAGTAGCTCAGGTGGCTGGATCTTGTCTTGCTAGCGGAACTCTCAGACTTATCTTCAAAGGCAAGGATGACCATTTTGCTGGAACACTCCCCGTCGCCTCTCACTTGCAAGCTTTTCTCGTCAAATTCATTATCACTTTCTTCCTCATGTTTGTCATTTCTAGTGTTGCCACCCATAACATAGCGGTATCAAGATCTATATTTGAATATTCTTCAACCCTGTTTCATAGCTTTTGTTGATTGGAATTCATTTCATTTATAAAAAAAAATGGTGCAGACTGGTGAGTTGGCAGGGCTAGCATTGCATGCTTTTAACAGGAACAATAGTAAAATGGTATTTTGTATTTGACAATCCAATCACAGGAGCATCAATGAATCCACCAAGAAGCTTAGGGCCAGCTATTTTGCACCATGAGTACAGAGGAATATGGATATATTTGGTGTCACCAATTCTTGGAGCTTTGACTGGTACATGGGTCTATGCTTTCATCAGGTACACAAACAAGCCTGTGCGAGAGATTACCAGGAGTTCCTCTTTCCTCAAAGCTCGGGAAGCTGCTGATCAGTGATTCAAATTCAATAGCTAGCTAATGCAAGAATCTTCTTTTTTCTTTTTCGTTTCCGTACTTTCAACATTACCATGTAATATGTATAAGGAGGAGTCACCCGTTTATAGAGTGTCGTTGAATAAGAATAATCCTGTAATACATAATAGCTAGGAAATGATAATACAACTTCTCCTTCTCCATGCCATGCGTCAAGTTTATTGCAAGTTTTTAATTACATCAAGATACTATGACATCGTAATCTCTTATATTCAAGTTCAATTCTTACTAATAAAACAAAAATATTGTGATAGGAGAATTGTGAATAAAAAAGAATAATTCACACGACACAACTTAAAATTAATCCAGATTGAAAATAGCTTTCGGATATCAATAATTCATTTAGACAATACAATCATGGACCTTAATAAGGGATAAGAAATACATTTATTTGAACATGACATATCAATTCTCAAAGTTCAATCCCGTAGGTATCAATGTAATCAGTATTGAATTGATACAGGATTAATCCAACAAGGATTGACTCGCATCCTAGTCTAGATATATTTTCTTCATTAGCACAGCGAAAGGTTAGCTTCTCATATTCTAGTACAAGTTACATTTTATACATAACGTGCTCTTAAGCATGTACAATGGGAATTCGACAGAAAAAGAAAAAAATATGTTAGGATGCTTCGCTAAGTGTCAGCACATGCCAGGTTAAACTGTTAGGCAAAACCCTACTTCAATTTTGTGCCTGAAGATGATCTAAGGCTGCAGGAACACGAGCAGAAGCCACCCTTTGCCTTGTTTTAGGAATTATAATAGGCGTACAAAACACAAGAGCGAAAAGTAATTCCGTGAAGAATGCCATCATGGTGATCCATATGAATATGCTCATCTTCCAAAGCCAAATAATCCTCTTGAACAAGGGAAGTTCGGATTCAATGATCAGCGATGCATCATATATTTCAGGAATGCCTGCACCTGGTTGATATTCTGCTCGTTGCTCAAGGGTCACTTTCAAGCACGAAGTAGGTATATCTCCTTCAATGAAACCTCTCAGCTTCACATTCAGAGTCTGTGTTTCGGATATGTAGCCAGTAAGAAGAGGAGCAATCTTGAGGAAAGTCGTGATTAGGCGGATAGGCTCACTTCTGAATCTTAACATGCAAGGTTGACTTGAGCTTGCAATAGCTTTACCATTAGAAAATAGGAAATCAACCCTGGTCTATATAAAAGAATAGAAATTAATGAAGAAACTCAAAAGCAAGCAAAAAGAAACTATAAACCGTAAAATCTGTGTTCGTCATCAGCAGTTCCACCTGTCTAATAAGATAAGTAATGAAAGCAACGGCAATTTTACAGCATGCACTAACATGTTTGAAGAAATCATAATCAACAGTCATGAAACAAGTACAATAAATTCCATATTTCACCCAATAAATATAACAAACATCTTAGAATACCTATGTCCTATGCCATACTGACAGTAACCTTAGTGGAAACCGAAACAACATTCCAAAAACCACTTAACCCAAATGTTTGAACTATCATCATGCAAAGTCCTATGAAATTATTGAGTACCTCTAACAGAACTTCTTCTGCCATCCGACCATTGAGTTACTTGAAACCATTTTAAGCAAGTTTCCATACAGAACCATCTTCAAAAGTCAAAACTAGTGGCACAATTAAGATATTCCCCAACAGAGGACCCTATTCTACCATTGTTAGTGTATAATGTTTCATGTGTGTAATCTCAATTGCAGTTAGAGTGGACAACAAGTGCCACTATAAATCAGTTTGCTTTGCACTCTATGAATTTAAATTCAGAGAAGAAGTTGAACAAGTAAAACTACAAATTGAAGTGAATTGGAGAGTGAGAGAAGCACCTGAAAGATCCCAAGGTTTCTGTTGTATCCTGACTCTGGCACTCTTAACTCAACAGTGACTTGCACCTTGTGCTTAGAAGGTATAACTCGTTCACCCACCCACTTACTTGGATCAACCATATTCTCAGAACCTCTTCCACCAATAACACCAGCACACGACATTACGGGCACATACGCCACAGGACTAAGCTTGGTATAATCAAAGTTCAAAACTTCCCTCATCTGAATAGGCTTCTCCACCAAACACTTCATCACAAACCCACTAAACACAAACGAAGAAACCAGCAAACCAAACAAGACGCAACCAACATACATCGACCACAAGAATCCCCACCCCCACCGAAACGCCACGCTCCAAAACGAATCGTTCTCCTTCACCCATATATTAACATAGGGCCTAATGCACGAAAACACAGAACACCACACTCTGTTCACTATCCCTACCGCGAAATCCTTGCCCTTCCTCGTTGTCCCCAAAGGATCCATGAAAAACATGCACGAATAAAACATGAACAGAAACGGGTAAGTTATGAACATGAACACTAACTTCATCTGAAACCCTAATAGGTGAATCACCAACCCCGCGGCGAGTTCGAGGAAACTCGAAGACGAGTCACCGAGTCGTGGCGCCGAGTCAACGGAATCGCAGGCTGCGTCGTCGTTCGCAGCTGAAGTTATGGTTGAACCCTCATTGTTCTCTTCTGGCAAGGGATAATTAGCTTGTTGCGGTTCACCCGAATCGGGTTTCTCCTCCGAATTCTCGTTTTTGTTGAGGTTTCTGTGCCTCTGGCGGTGTCGGAAACTCCTTGTCGAATCGCCATCGATCAAATCGGTCACGATGCTGGAATCTGACGATTGAGTAGCCGGAGCACCGCGACGGACTGGCCGGCGCCGGATTGTGTTCGCCGGAGAGTGCGGCTTGGGTTCGGGAAGAGGGTCTGAGAGCGTGGAAGCGGAATTAGAAGGTTCCGGCGAGCTCTGGGCAGGGCATTGATGCAACGTGTCGACGAAAACGTCGTCGTCTTGATCGATCAAAGATGGCGGGTCCATTCAGTCAAATTCTCAGACTTAGTTTGGTTAAGCTAGCCTAGGAGTAGGAGGAGGTTTTGTCCCGTAATTATTTAATTTTCAGAGTCATTATATGTCAATATGAAAAAATAAATAAAAGAATCACAAAAGAACACTTCAAAGTATATATATATATATTTTTTTTTCTTTTTATTTTTTTTTAAGGAAGAACACTTCAATGTTCAAACACTCAATATGTGTTCTTTTATATTTTATTCTGATTTTGTAAAAAAAATATATATTACCTAGTATATTAGGTTTAATGATAATTTTAATTCTTCTAATTTTAAAAATTGATGATTTTAATTTCTTAATTTTTTAATCATAATATTTAGACATTATAATTTTAAAAATGGATGATTTTATCCTTGATTAGTATTAATAATGTTATTAAGTTAATTAAAAATTATTAATTAGTTAAAAATATTTTTTCACATGAATAAAAATAATTAAAAAAAAAATCATTTTTAACATTTAAAAAAATTATTAGTTATCCATCATTAAAAAAAAATAATAGTTAAAAAAATCACTTTTAATAATTAATCTCTTGTAAGTATAGACTAATGTTGAGAGTTAAAACAGAGAGGAATTAAAATTGCATATTAACAAATAAAGAGAATAAAATTACATTTTAATAAAAAAAAATATTCCTTTTCTAATTCTAATTAAAAGCAGAGGTAAGTAGAGAGTAAATTAGAAGAATGATAGTTGGCTTGGCAGGTGATGATTAGAAAAATCCGAAAATATTCATCCTCCCCTCACTTTAGGTTGGAATACTTGGTATTGAAGGGGGGAAAAGAAGAAAGGTAGCCAGCAACAAGAAGAAGAATGCCGTGTTAGCTAGCAGTACTTCCTCAAGAACAAAATATTCATCGTTCAATTCTTCATACTTTGTTAACTAATTCATTTATTTATTTGACAGATTTGGTATTCCAAATAATTCATTTTCAATCCTCTTCATCTCCTGGCAAATAAGCCTTCTGTTTTCAGGAGTGGTAGCCGCTTCGGACGACTTCAAGCAATTATTTATCACAGTAAGTCTTAACATGCAATTTGCATACATGAGGAGGGATAAATGACATTATTATTCAAAATCATAATGTATTTGTTCTTTATTTGGAAGCTCCAAGTAGCACCCAATCATCCAATAACCTACACACAAGAAATCAGTTATCCGACAAATTACCAGACATGTATGGCCAGTATGGGGTTTTTTCACATTAGTTGCCGCTGCTATGTCAAAAATATATACCCTCTCTCTTAGAAAACATATAAAGCCATTCCTATATTTTTAGAACTATTTTTTCAAAGACAATGTAGAATAAACCCACAGTATCGATCTCATTATTATTTCCAACTGAATTCTGGAGAAGATTATTATTCAAAACCTCAACTTATTAATGAACCACAATTATTGTAATCGGACTAGACTCATTTCCCACGTATCTAGTGATTAGGCTCTTTACACAATTTCTACATAAAAAGTTGCCGAAAAATGATCAAACTGTTGCTGAAAGAGACGACCTTGAAGAAGCATCGAAAAAGGTTGCTATCAATAATGGTGCTGAAACAAGATCTTCAGGTTAGGACTAAATTGTTAAATACAATTTGTATACATTATGATTAGAAACACTTGATTTAATAGATACACACCTAACACAAAAGTCTTAAACTATGTAGCACGTACTTAGACATGGATATCATGACACAGCTAAATTTTAAAATATCGGACACGGGAACACGACATGGACACTGTTACACAGCAAAGTTAATTAAATAAAAGAATTGAGTTGAAGTTAATTTTGCATGATCCCCTGTTTTGAAAAGAAGCTATGATAAGGAACATTCGCGTATTGAAGGAAAAGAACGCGTGGTCTGGTCTTCTGTTGGGAGCTTCCATGTATGAGTATGATGACAGTGGCGGCAAACCCTTGGGGGATAAAGATCAAGAGACAGTCCGTTTCTATTTTATTGGTAATTGAAATTAAGTAGAGTTAGTTGCAATGCAGCATGTTAGGGACTCGATGCCATCTCATTTCTTTAGGTACAAGTACTTGTACAACAATAAAAAGAACCTCAGAATGTAGCTCCGTGGTAGCAGCACTGATCGCCACGGTGGCCTTTTCCACCTCCACCAACTCGGTTCTCTTGCATTTCCTGTATATGCCGTCCTATGCTTGTCAATGGCAGTTTTCGCCTTGTCTCAATTTCCGCTCTACATTGATCTCATACGGGCTACTAAGAAAGTACCAGAGCGTGACCAAGAAACCTTTCTACAATAATACTTGTTCCTTAATTAAGATCTTGCAGCATATATTAATTTGTTTGTTCAAAACAGACTCAAGATCAGCTTCATGTTTTTCATTATACTTAATTTCCCTCTCCCAATTGCCCCAAATTCAAACTAGGAACAATAATTAATAGCCAATTTCAGATTCAAACATCTACGTAATCTTCCGTGGATATATGTTTTATTAATTTATGCTATCCTACTTGTTCAACGTTACCGAAAGAAATTCATAGACTAACATTCGATGTAAGTTGTAACTTAAAACTAAACACACACTGTCACACTGATCATTATCTTCCGTGGATTGATGAATCCAAAAAAACATCGATTAGCACTTTCATACTTGTGTTGTACCCACTCAGCAACTGTGCGCAGCACCATATACCACAGCTAGCGAATAAAAAAAAAAGGCAATATTTATAATTAAATCATGATACAGAGCAAAATTATCTCAAATGGAGTTTAACATACACTCTTATTCAAGACGGAGTCTAGCATGGAAAAGTCCAAGGACTATATAGGTAAAGAATGAAAGAAAGAAAAAAGTTATAGCCCTGTAACACGTTAGAAAATAAAGTAATTCATGACTTTGCTTGGAGAGGAAAACACAGCACCGATACTCACCTCACCGCAAACACGCATCCAATGCGCATTCTTAATCACTACTATATCCTATCCACTCGGTTCCTTTTTACGCTTCAAAGTGCAAAAAGAAAAAGGTAGGGAAAGTTGACAGTAATTATAAGAATGATGATTCTTGATTGGGAAAATCAAGAATAAAATATTCATCGTCCTGTCACTTTATGTTGGAATAACTTGATACGGAAGGCAAAATAAAAGTAGGTAGCAGCAACATATTATATAACTTGTAGGTACCAAAGAAGGAAACATTATCCAGATTTGAGAAAAGTGATGGCCAACACTATCGAAGATGGTAGAGTGATCAGTGAGCATGATGAGAATGAGGAAAAAGCAAGCAAGCGTCGTTTGTTCAAACTTTGCATGAAAGGTGAATGGGGGAAAGTAGTTGATACGTACAAAAAAGATACGAAGGCTCACACGGCGAGAATAACCAGCACAGGTGACACTGCACTGCATGTTGCAGTCACCGACGATCAATACGACGTCGTTCGACAACTAGTGGAAGTCATTTGCGGGGAGGGTTTGCGGATTGTGAACGAGAGAAAGAACACGGCCTTGCACTTCGCGGCTTCAATGGGGAGCGTGGAAATGTGCGACTGCATTGCTTCCAAAGAGCGTTCCTTGTTGACCTTTCGCAACGTTGACGGCGAGACTCCTCTTTTTCTCGCTGCTCTCCATGGCAGAAAACAAGCTTTTCTCCGCCTTCACTATCTCTTTAACACCCCATCAAGGAGTCCCGACTACTATTCCAACTGTAGAAGAACTGACGGTGACACCATTCTTCATTCTGCCATTGCCGGAGATTACTTCGGTAAGTAATTCTTCATTTCAATTAAAAAGAGGATTTTTTTTAGGGCATATTTAATCAATTAATTTGACAGATTTGGCATTCCAAATAATTCATTTATACGGAGATCTTGTAAACTCGGTGAACGAAGATGGCTACACTCCTCTTCATATCCTGGCAAATAAGCCTTCTGTTTTCAGGAGTGGTAGCCGCTTGGGACGATTTGAAGCAATTGCTTATTATGGTAAATTAATGCCAATGATATATACATGATATTAAAATTAATTATTAGATTTTAAGTAAATGAATGATATGATCACATGTGTTATTTATTTTGGAAGCTATAATCGTCAAGGAGCTCAAAGTAGCTCCCAATGGTCAGCAGCAATGTCCAATTGACAAAGAAAAAAACAGTTATCCGAAAAATTGCCAGACATGTATGGAGCTTTTTAAGATGACCAAAAAATTCGCCTTAGTTGGTATGTAAACTATTTCTGAAAAATAAATATATAGACAATGTAGAATATAAACCCACACGTATCTCACTATTATTTGCAACTACCATTCAGAACGTCAAGTTATATACTGTAATACCTGACTAGCTAGACTCATTTTCCACATATCTAGTGATTAAGCCCTTTACACAATTTCTACCTAAAAAGTGGCGGAAAAAGGATCAAACTGATGCTCAAGACCTTGAAGCATCGGAAAAGACTGATAAAAAAAATGACGCTGAAACAAAATCTTCAGGTGAGGACTAATTAAATTGCTAATACGTACAATTCGTATGCATTATGATAGATTTTGGTACCACATTTTCATCGTATGTGTGAGCCTACGCATGTAATTCATATCTTGATTTGTGTACTCTCTAGAAGAATGCATGTGTTTCCCAAATAAAGAAACTCTATTTATAAGCGAGCGAATTGAAGAAACATAAATTAAGAGAATGAGTTAGCAGAAATCTCATATTACCCTATTATATGATTTGTTTAGGGTTTGAAACCAGCGATAGGCCACGTCCATTATATCCAGACAATTACAACAGCTGTGTGGATCTCTTCAAGTTTTTATTTGTGGTAATGTCGATAATCTTTGGAACAGGTATGTCTCCATCAACATATTTTAGCTATATATAGAGTAATGTATTAATTTTGCACATCAATTATGTTTTCCATCACATTGTTTAGTTTGTATAGTTTAGAAATGTGGCATTTTTTCTTTCAATTAATAATAATGTGGCATATTAATTCTGGTATTAATGAAACTACAAAAGGGTCAGCCAACATAATGAAGATACGCCGGAAGAAGGAAAAGCACGTGTGGTCTGGTCAAATAATGGATGAACTCCTGAAGCGAGCTTCCATGTATGAGTATGATGACGATGGCAGCAAACCCCAGCAAAACAAGCTGAGGGATAATAAAGATCAAGAAACAGACCCTTATAGTTTTGATGAGCGGGGTAATGTTACTTTCGCCGGTATCACCCAAGAGCAACAAAAGAATGGTAAAACATTAGTAATTACTACAACAACTTAATTGGTTACTGGATTTAGTTCAAAGGAGTGTCATTTATATTGTCACTCTCATTTCTGTATATATAATTAATTTGACTAAGAAAGATGAAAAGGAAAGGGTATTTTAAACGAAAAAACCTTAAATAGGTGTGACAATTGACGTACAATTCCTTAATTCTGTATTTAATTATGATAATTAGGTTAGTGTTGGTAGTTACATTATTGTTATAATTACTTGGCCTACTTTTCTGTGCAGGAGATAAGAAAGATGAATACCCACTAGGGTCGGGGTTGAATCTTTATCGCTGTCATTGTACATCAAAAATGGAAGATAAAAGTGAAGATAACACGAGGGAAAAGACGACGTTGGAGACACCGATATTAATAGCTGCAAAGAACGGAGTGATAGAAATGGTAGAGAAAATCATGGTCTCGTTTCCAGTAGCTGTTCATGATATTGATGCAAAGAAGAAAAATATAGTGCTATTGGCAGTAGAGAACAGGCAAACATACTTATATGACTTGTTGCTCAATAAGAAAAATCTAAAGGAAAGTATATTTGGAAAAGTGGATAACGAGGGAAACAGTGCACTGCACTTGGCAGCCAAGCTTGGAGACTATAAACCTTGGCTCATTCCTGGCGAAGCTCTACAAATGCATTGGGAAATCAAGTGGTACCTCGTAAGTTTACATATATATTAGTATTAGATTAACGGGTACAATTATTTATTTCAAGTCATGTAGTGTTTCAATTTCAATGCAATTATTATATCCATGAAAAATTATGTCATTGAAACTACTTGCTCCCCTGCTGATGTTGTGATGCAGTTTGTTAAGGAATCGTCGCCACCTCATTTCTTTCGTAGATACAACAATGCAAACAAGACACCAAGAGATATCTTCAGCGAAACTCACAAGGACCTCGTCAGGAGTGGTGGAGAATGGCTGAAAAAAACTGCTGAATCTTGTTCCTTGGTAGCAGCATTAATAGCCACTGTGGCCTTTTCCACATCCACCACTGTCCCCGGCGACTTCAAAGATACCGGTGCCCCAACCCTTGAAGACAGGCCAGAATTCAGAATCTTTGCCATCTCATCCCTCATTGCTCTTTGCTGTTCTGTCACCTCACTGGTGATATTCCTCTCAATACTCACATCTCGGTATCAAGAGCGCGATTTTGGCAACAGTCTTCCTAGGAAGCTGATCCTAGGTTTGACATCCTTGTTCATGTCCATTACCTCCATGATGATTTGTTTCTGTGCTGGCCATTTCTTTGTGCTAAGGGACAAACTCAAATCGGTTGCATTTCCTGTGTATGCCGTGACATGCCTGCCAGTGACACTTTTTGCCTTGGCTCAATTTCCACTCTACATCGATCTCATATGGGCTACTTTCAAGAAAGTACCACAGCGTGGCTACAAAACCTCTCTAACATAGTTGAACAACCAGCATATTGTAGAGCTTAAATTATGCTGCATCTGTAATCTAATCTAATTTTCAGTATATCTAGAGACTGCGTATCTAAGGTTGGGTAATTCAGTATTTGTTTAAGTAATGTTAACTGTTTCTTATGGTATTTTATAACATAACTGACATTTTGCTTTGATAGAGACAATTTTATAGAAGATAAAATCCAGCAATGACATTAAAAGAAACCCAGTAATACCGAGGGAGACACCACACAAATTACTGTGTGTTGAGTTTTACTTTCTTGACCTTTTCAGCCCGTCCAAAGAATATATCTGTCTAGTGTCTTCAAATATAGTTTGAGAAGAATAAGGAAACAGTAAAATGTAACAACTCAAATTGTCTCCTTACCAGCTAAAGAAACCAGAAGGTCCAAAACAATGACTCTAGAAGACAACAGTGTCAAGCATCATTCCGAGAGTTTGAACGATGTTGGAAGACATCAAATTTGAGACGTGCTCTTCGAGGTGCTTCTTTGCATCTTGTCTTCCCACATTTGCTATTGCAAGCTTTTCTGGAGGCAGTTCATCTTCCTCTTGAACAGCCTTGTTATATTTGATAGCTAAGTTCAGCATTTCCTGCATTATCAAATTAATGGAGATCTATCAGGATTTAATCTACTGAAGATATTAAGCCATTTTTCAAATTTTAAAAGCAGGGATTATATGAGTAATCAGAAGTGCACAAGTCTACATTACACTTTGAATCATTAAATTACCTGTACAGTCTGTTCATTAGTTTTGGAATGTGTGTCAAAATGCCGAAGTGTCAAACCATCAGTCCATTTCTTCTTGTGAAGATTAAGCAACATCTTCTCCTCAAGTTCATTTTTCCTATAGTTAATGGCTATGGAATAGTAATGTCGGTTCAACCCATGGATCAATGCCTAAAGAGGACCAGTAAAGATGAGTAAGAGCAGTTAAAAAAAAAATACAGAACAAGTGCTTCCAAAAAATAGACAAAAAAAGGGCTTTGGGTAACATACTTGAATGGATGGTTTATTCAGATGTCCCAAATTGGATGTTGTCTGCCTTGGTTCTTGACCAAGCATCATAGTCTGTGGATTGATCAACCGAAAAGCATCAATCACCACTTTGCCCTTAACACTTTGTATTGGATCTACAACCACAGCCACTGCACGCTGATTCAAAGCCTCAAAACTCTATGAAATAACAGAGAGCAAGTTACACATACTAATAATCAGCAGAAATATACTAATAAGAACCAAAATATTAGTTAATACTAATATAGGATTTAATTATACAGGCAAATTTTAAGAAATAGACAACAGTTGGCACTTGGAAGTACACATCATGACACTGTTTTCAATAAGCAAGAAAATGATTTGCTTCCACTGATAACTTAAGAAACTTTTCATATCAAAATGAACAGCTCCCTATTCACTATTCAGGCCTCAGGGAATCAAAGGCAGCTTCCATACTAACAAACAGAAATTGACTTTCTATGAACATTAGAAACTAATCTAATATTCTTTCATTAAATGTATCTCAGATCTTTTATTTATTTTTTTTAAATAGGAGAATAAAATGGCAATATTGACCCCAAAAATATAACTAGCTGGCGATTTTGGTCCCTGATTGACATTGTATGAATGATTTAGTCCTCACATTATTCAAACTCATTTTATATCACTCTTTCTGCTAAACTAGCACAGAGAATACTTTGCATGCCACCATCTTCTAAGGGAAACTAAGCATATAGTTCAGGCATCAGCTTTATTAACCAAAAACCAGAAAACAATCAAACCTGCATTATCAATTTTAATAAGATTGATAATAGGTAGATATCACCGAAGTTATAATCCTTGGTTAGTAAAAGCATCCAACTCTAATCCATTATGTCAAAAACTGGAAAAAAATACATTAAAATCAAAACTAACTAGCATCACCCAGCACACAAATCTTTTGAATTGAGTGGTAGATACAGAAACTATATATAGAAACACAAGAATCAACAGGAAAAAAAAAAGATCTAAAAGAAAGAAATGAAGCTGAACCTGTTGTGTATTGATGTCAACACCAGAGAGCCAACAGCCAAATCCAGGATGCGAATGGTACCAACCAACAACCATCTCCGGTCTGCAACACAAGTAACCAACACCAATGAACTCATAAAGCAAATCCAACACAAATATTATAAAATAAATAAATAAATAAATAAAATACCGTCCAGTTTGTTTGAGCATGTCAAGCATATTAGTCTGAAAAACATGGTCAACAGCTTCAACACTAACTCCAGTGCCACTCTGAGGCATTGCGAACACATCAACCACACGAACAGTGTACTCGTCCACGAATTCTCCAAGCATCAAACCCATCACCTCCATGGGAACACCGGCCCTTCCTGTAATTACAAAAACATCAAAACCCTAATTTTGAAATCGGATACACTGTGACTCGATTAGGTTAAAGACGGGAACTTTTTTACTTTACCATGCTTTAGCATCTTGAGGAGAGCGAGTGAGGAGATGTAGACTTGCTCGGAGGAATCGAGAGTTGGGGAATCTGGGGGAGGGTGCCCTAGCGCTCCACCTGCACCTGCGAACATTCGCTGAAGTCTCTCCATTGCGAATCTCACTTCGGATTTGAGATTTAGACTGAATTGAATTGGTTTCACTGAGAATTTGAAGATGAAGCGGAACCTGATGCTGAAGCTGAAACCCACCAACAAAGGGACGAGAAAAATCTTATTCCGTGCTCTACTTCAATGCTTCCATGTTTTATTTGACAAAAAATATAGATTTAAATAACTTTTGTTTTTTTTAGGGAATTTAAATAACTCTTAAGTACATCTAAAATGGGCGTTTATTATTATTATTATTATTTTGCTGCTTAATATATATATATATATATATATTTTTTAAATAAAATTTTATTTTTGAAGAAATATCCAACTTAAAAATTATATAATTTTTTTTAATGAATGACATCATTGTTAAGTCAACTCAATAGAGTGTTAAGATAAAAATAAAAAGTTGATAGTGTAGATAGTAAAATCAAAATCACCAAACACCTATTTAACAAAAAAAAAAATATAAAGATCAAAAGAAAAATAATTTAAGACTAAAATCGGTTAAATTTTAGTTAATAGACTAAAAATATTAATCTTCATTTATATTTTTATCTTTATTACAAACAAATCATAGTGTATTTTATTTTATTTTATTTTTGAATTAGATATGCTTTGTATTTTATGTTGAGGCACCGTCTGCCAGCTTCTGCATTTGCGACTCATCTTTTCAGTTTTCAGTCATTCAAATTTCACCAACAAGTCACGCCGACAAAAGTAATAATGATGAACCATGAGGACAAGAGCAGTAAAGAGAAAGAAGCAACAAAAAAAAAAAGAGCGAACCACAGTTAAATTCCTTAACAAAGGAGTAGCACAGAAGAAATCAAGAGAGTGTTTCTGCGTCTCTCACTTGCCTTTCCAAATGGGAAAAGGAACCTTTCTCTATGCTTTAGATCATGACATTCCAAAAGCCGAGCCATGCGAATTAGCAAAACATGATGTTGCACCCATCGTGTCCTCTTGATGCTGTTGAGAGCCTGAGACGCCTCAACATCACCAAAGAAGGGATCCGGCTTTCTACCATTGTTGTTGTTGGTGACCAATCTTCTGGCAAGTCCAGGTAATAATTAAATTAGGAACAAATATATAGTAGAACACGCTTCACACTCTAATTAAGAGACTCGTTTGTTTTGATTTCTTTAACTTGTTATGCAAATGCATGCATGCATGCAAATTTAATTAAATACTCTATCAAACTCTGCTAATATAGTTGTTCCATTTTTCAACAGTGCCCTAGAAACTCTTGCTGGAATCAGCTTACCCCGAGGACAAGGTATCTGCACAAGGGTACCCTTGGTCATGAAGCTCCAAAACCACTCACTCCCTAAACCCAAGTTGGTGCTGGAGTATAATGCCAAAACCGTGTCCACAGATGAGGCTCACGTCTCTGATGCTATTAGAGTTGCCACAGATGAGCTTGCAGGGGGTGGCAAAGGAATTTCCAACACCCCATTAACTCTTGTGGTGAAGAAGAATGGTGTTCCTGATCTTACTATGGTTGATCTTCCAGGTATCACTCGCGTTCCTGTTCATGGTCAACCTGAGGATATATATGACCAGATCAAGGATATTATTATGGAGTATATAAGGCCTGAAGAGAGCTTCATTCACAATGTTTTGTCTGCCACCGTTGATTTCTCTACTTGTGAGTCCATTAGAATGTCACAAGGTGTTGACAAAACGGGTGAGAGGACTCTTGATGTGGTCACTAAAGCTGATAAGGCCCCATATGGACTGCATGAGAAGGTAACTGCTGATGATGTCAACATTGGACTTGGCTACGTGTGTGTCAGAAATCGGATTGGAGATGAGTCCTATGAAGATGCTCGAGCGGAAGAAGCCAACCTATTCAGGACTCGCACACTTTTGTCCAAAATTGACAAGTCCATTGTGGGGGTTCGGGTTTTGGCACAGAAGCTGGTTCAGCTTCAAGCGTCTAGTATTGGCAAAATACTGCCTGAGATTGCTAAGAAGATCAGTGACAAGCTCGGTACACAGCGGTCTGAGACGAACAAATTGCCCAAGAACCTTACTTCTGTAACTGATGCCATATCTGCATTCATGCATATCATTGGGTTGGCAAAAGAGTCACTAAGGAAGATTCCTCTGAGAGGAGAATTTGATGAGTACCCTGATGACGAGCACATGCATTGCGCTGCTCGCCTTGTTGAAATGCTGGATCAGTACTCAAATGATCTTCACATGGATCCTGAAAGTGATGCTGGCGATAACTTTTTGACGGAAGAAATAAAGGTGCTAGAAGAAGCCATGTTGATTGCACTCCCAAACTTCATGCCACGCACTGTTTTTCTTACTCTCTTAAAAAAAAGGTGGAAGGAATCTCAAGCATGCCAATCGAGTTCACTGACGAGGTGTGGGACTATCTTGAGGAAGTGGTGGTTGTTCTTATGCGTCACTCAGAACACTATCACCAACTCCAGACATGTACTCGACGAGCGGGGCAGAGCGTTATTGCCAAAATGAAGGAGAATTTTATGAAATATGTTATGGAGGTTGTGGAAATGAAGAAGTTAACTGATTACACATGCAGTCCTGAATACATGTGTGAGTATAATAAGCGAATGGCCAACCAGAATAATTTCGTGGAGAGAGTTAAATCTTCTCAAGTAGTTCTTGATGGTTTTGGGAATATTCAGGTTAGTCATCTGAGCCAGTACTCAAGTTTACTTCCCCAAGCATTTGACTTGAAAATGAGACTAAAAGCATACTGGAAGATTGTGCTTCGGAGGCTGATTGACACCACTGCCCTGCATCTGCAATTCTGCCTTAGCAACTTTGTGAAGAAGGATCTGGGAGATGAAATTGTGAAGGATACGATGTCTCCATATGGAGGTGGATTTGAGAGAATGTTGGATGAAACTCCTTCAGTTGCTTTGAAGTGTGACAAGCTCAGTAGGAGCATTAAAGTTCTCGAAGAAAGCAAGGAAGTGGTGGCTAAGATAATGGACAAAAATTCTAAATATGGTGATTAGAGCCGCAGAATCTGTCTTTTATGATGTTTGTGTGATATTTTGAAGTTGCTACATTTGTGTAAAGTTTTAAGTTAGTGTTATATATATATATATATCCTACTCCCTTAAATATTATTATTACCGGTACTAGACCTCAAGTATCAGCATAGGGTTTAAGTTAGTGTATGATAGATATGGTCGTCTAACTTGTATGGTGTTGAATTTGTGTTTTGTGAACTCCAAAGATCAAGGCACTTGAGGTTTACAATATGAGCAGTGTTAAAGTTTTATCCTTGTTTAAAAACCTGTAGTGCATTCCTGATTTTCTTCCTGTTTCTCTTCCAAGGTTAATATTCGCTCGCTCAGACATTGGAACCCTGAGTTACAAGGATACAATTGTGTAAAAGCAGGCACATTTGAGAATAATTTTTGCTTCTGTTTTGTGAACCTCTGAACCCAGCCTTCCATAAATTTGTTGATTTGCCTTCCAAATGAACTACAGTTTGTCGATTCATGCAATTGAAAACTTCAAATTAATAAGCATTAAGGTTAACATCAAAGAGAAATGTAGGATTGTGATTAAAAAAAAACAAGGATAAAGGATATTTTTTATCCTTAAACTTTATTGAAATTCATGTCTTGTTCAGTATTTTGGAGAATTGCTTTCTTTAATCCATTTTTTATTTCATGTACTCTTGTTGCTTTCTGCACTCATTTTGGTGCCTACACCCCATAAAATCTAAATTAAAAAAAACTGAGCTTCTAAACATAAGAGTGCATGAAATACAAAAATTGGTGTAGAAAGTAACAACATAGTGGTTCAAGAATTTTGATAGGTGGTAAAAAAGTTTTACGAACAAATAATACATTTTAAAAATTTTGAGGAAAAAACAAACATACAAGTCAACAAGGTCTTTATTCTATTGTGATAGCTTAGCTCCTTAGCCACATAAAATATTCGTGTAGATAATAGATTAACCCTTTCAGCCATTTCGTAATGAAATTATATAGAAGCACGGCTATTTCCTCCATGCCGTATGTAATGTAGCGCTTGTTTTTTTTTTTTCCCCCCCCTTTCTCCCACAATTAAAATTCATTCTAAAACTGTTACAGTAAAAAATCTTAATTCTTGTCCAGCAAGTGTGTTTAGATTATTTTCCTTATCAAATTAATTCAACAGGTTTGGTGTTTAAATAATCAATTCACGTTCGGTAGATAATTTTCTATTGGACTTGTCGTCCACATGCATGTGAAAACAACTGCGTACTGATATTCTAATTTGAAAGTCTAAAACCACCCAAGAAGTTGAAAAATCCTTTATCTGATGACGAGGATTTCCAAACAAAAAGATGCGTGTTAGGTGTATTGGATAGTGTCCTACTCCTACAAGAATGAATATCTTTAGTTTTTCTGCCCCCTGAAAAGTATAAATCTTTGGTATTGGACCTATTGCTATTGGTTGAGAATGAATCAGATCCGTTGACTATGTTAAATGAGAGTTTGTGTTCAACCTCATTCACGATACTATCACTTTCTATGGTGTGTCTGGCTTTATGATTTTTTCCAATTCATTTACAAGTGTTTTTCTTTCTTTCTTTTTTCCTGTAATAATTAGGAAAAAATATACTGAATTCTTTTTAATAATCAAGTAATCGCGTCATTGGGGGTAACAAGAACAAGACTTCAAACAAAAAATTATATCTTGTTAATCACAAATATATTGAAATTGGATGCAGGATATCATAAAAGACGACTTAAAATCTTAAGTTAATAAAAATGAAAAACATCTTCTACAACTGATCCAATTTCTATAAGACGATCGAACAATTTACTTTTAAGTTTTTTTTTATTAATAAAAACAAGTTACCTGTCAATATCATGAAAATATTAAAATATCATGTGATAATGTTTGTAATTAACAACTAAAATTTTTTACTTTATTTTTAAGTCAATTCCTTTTCCAACCTAACTTTGGCATAACGTTCCTGAATCTGACACCGCATGTCGTTTTCTCTTCCCGGCTTTCAATGTCGTCTATTTTTTTGTTTGACGCAATAGTCATGGCGTCTATACTATAGTGCATTATGCAATAATTCAATGCACAAAGTTCAACAAAAAATTCAAATTAATGTACCACATGAAAAATGCAAATAACTAATAGTATAGCGTTTAGCGTCAGTATCTTTGACTTGTACAGTACCATATTCAGATGCGTTGTCTTCATTTACCAACTTGGGTTAGGTTCCTTCAACTCAATAATTGCATGTACGACATTATCTGATATTTGAAGTAAAATCAGCCTTGAATCTTAGAACTTACAGCTTAGCCAATCTCGTGGTTCTTTTCACCCCCTCAGAGTCAGAGCAACATGGGGGTTGCCAATTTCTTTTCATTTCTTTTTATTGCTCTAAGTTGCTTCCAGTTGCTCACAATTTCTGAATCAAGACTACCCCAAGAAGAAGGTAACTTCAAATTCATCTTTCCACACGTCAAACATCAAGGATTTGAGCTGCTGAACTTATTAGTTCAGGAAGTTTCAGCAACTTCTTCTTGTAGTTGTTCATGATTTAAAAGTATTATTATTCAGTACAAGTTTATGAGTGAAACTTTGTTTAACTATTTTCTATCCACTTTTATTTTCTTAATTATATGAACATAGTAACAAATATTTTCCTTTTAGTGGATTGGATTGGATTCGAAGTTGTTAATTAAGTTGATATTAGATTCACATTCCAACTACATTTGTTTACAACTACAATGCTTATGCCTACATGTTTTTATGATTGCCATTTAGTTGATGCTCTTAAAGAAATTGCGAGTGCGATGGGTTCGACACATTGGAAGTTTGATGCTGATTCCTGCAATATTGAAATGGTTGGAGTAACGCAAGAACCACCAGCTGAATCAGAGAGAACCATTGGTTGTGACTGCAGTTTTGATACTGTCTGTCATGTTGTGAACATGTATGTATGACTACCAAATTATTTCATTTCTCCTTTCTGAAGTTCTTGTGTTATGTGTTTTTGTTATATTATATCTTAAATTTCCAGATTCAGTTATATAAATCCACATATAAATAAGTAATGTCAACATAAACTTGCAAATAGAATAATTTATGCATCTCTGTTAAGACTGATGAACAATGTTTCTATGCTTTAGGACTCTCAAGCGCCTTAGTCTGCCGGGCATATTCCCAACTCAACTGGCCAAGCTACCTTTTCTCCAATTTGTGTATGAGCAACTTAAATAAGCTAATTATTGTTTCTTATTAAAAAATAAAATGCAATGGGTTTTCAGTTTTTCACAACTTGATTTGGTTTCATTCCTGATATAACCATTTTAAACAGTTTAGTGATTCTTTGATCTTAGTATTTCCAAAAAAAATTCCTTCTGTGGACAGAGATTTTGCTTACAATTGCTTCACTGGCACAATACCAGAGGAATGGGCTTCTATTATTAAAATCTTCAAGAATGGGATATACTTTGATTTTTATTGTGGTAGTATGTCCTTTGTCATCCTTAATTACTAAAACCACTGCATTTTTCTTATCAAAATTCCAATTAGGATGCTTGAAGCAAACCAATTTTCTGGTGTTGTTCCAACCGAGCTTGGGAATCTAATCAACTTGCAGACCTTGTACGACATCCCAGTTCCATTTCTTCTTTTCATTTTTGAATATGATTATTTAATTATTTGACTGTCTCGGGTAAGATATCATGTTATCTGACATTTTTTTCTGCGATTTTAATACTGAAGGGTTCTGTCATCCAATCAATTGACAGGGAACTTACCACCTTCACTTGCAGGACTACAAAATTTGACGGACTTGTGAGCTTTGATTTTGTTTCTTCTCCTTGTAACCCAACTACTTAACTTCTAACACTGTTATCTCATGCATGCAATTCATTGTCGCATTGCAGTAGAATAAGTAATAACAATTTTACTGGAACCATACCTAATTTCATACAAAACTGGCAACATCTCAAAAGACTGAGATTCTGATTCCTTTCTTTTTTAATTGATTTTATGGTTCTTTTGGACAATATTAAATTCTATATTATTTTCCAACTCCATACTCTTATCAATGTAAAATCTATATAGAGAAATGCATGGAAGTGGACTAAAGGGACCCTTTCCATCTAATATATCTCTCTTGAATAACTTAGCACAGCTGTGAGTATATCTTTCTTTTTAGTTCTACTTGTTATGATATCTTTTGTACTTCATTATTGTCTATCATATTTATATTCTAGCTCATGGTTTTGAACAGAAGAATCAGTGACATAGAAAGTCCTAGCCAGGAGTTCCCTTTTCTGAGGAACATGGCAAGCTTGGATACTTTGTATGTAAACAGCTACTAGTGATAGTATTTTCTCATATTTTGTTTCTTAAATGTGAAATTTTTATTCTTTAGACTTTTAGTCTGAAGTTTAACATCATTCATTTTTGTGTTTCAGGGTGTTAAGGAATTGTAACTTATCTGGTGTGATACCTTCGTACATCCGGACGATGGCGAATTTGGTGGTTTTGTAAGTAAGCGTGTGAAGATTCTGTGCCAATATCGTGTTTATTCTGCATCTCTGTACTAACAAGAATAGGCTACTTTAATTTATCTACTCTGCATCTCTGTATTTTTTAAATCCGTAAAAATCAAACCTATTTGTCAAGAGACACAGGAAAGAAGTTATGACTTTCCAATCGTATTATGCTTTATCTGTATGAATTGGCACTATCCTTGTTATTAACTTTCTTTTACTTGTTCTAAAATCTGCTCTATTATTGTATGATTACATGTTGCTGGTAAAACAGCATTGCCTTATTAAATTGAAATTCTTTTTCAAAAAAAATATGACAGGGATGTTAGTTTTAACATGCTCGTTGGGAAAATTCCAGCAGTTATAAGTGCAAGGCGTCTAAGATATATGTAAGCATCTTACTCTAAATTGTAGATTGACACTTGAATTTTGACTAAAAACAAAAGAGATAAAAAATTATGCAGATAGCAGATTTATGCCTATGAAAGCAAATAATTCTGCTGAAGTGAGATAATATCCAGAACCATGTCCATGTTGTGCACATAGTTCTTTATAATGAAATTGAATAATTGCTTTTATTAGCTACCTGACAGATAATATGCTTAGTGGCAATATACCAAATTCAATCCTGAAGGACGGAAGTAGCATGTAAGTTTCTTCGTGGTTCAAACTTTTTTATCTATATAATTTAAATTGAAACAACTTTTTACTTTACATATTGTATTTGACACAGTGATCTTTCATACAACAACTTTACCTGGCAAGATGATGAGCAGCCTGCTTGTCAGGACAACATGTCAGTGAAAACATTTTTAATATTATTTCCTTTATATTTTTCAAGTTTGATATTTTTCTAAACTGAAATTTGTTTAATATTGTTTCACTTAGTAGGAACTTGAATCTGAATTTGTTCAGAAGCTCGATTAAGGAGAATAAGTTGTAAGATCCCCTTCTTCTCTAGTTTTGGTTAGACAGGCAGCCAATTGAAAAATGATTTATTTGCAAGAATTTATTTTAAATGTAAGTATTGTGCTAGTACTGACTATTATTATTATTATTATTATGACTTATCATTATTTATATCTACTTTAACTAATGAGAAAATGATATAGCAATAAATTAGTGGATTTTAGTATAAAATTTCTTAGGAAATACGAACAAATATCCATTAACACCATCTTTCTCATACATTATTTTAATATTGAATGAATTTTATTAAGTCTCACTAAAAATTTATCAAGGAGAATGTGTGGAAAAATATTTGTCAAAGGGTATGTTGCTAGTAATCTTCAAACTTATTTATACTTACAGTGCATACTAATTAAACTATATTTGAAAATGATTAGTCAATTTTAATTTTGCTATTGACAGAGAGGAGTATGTTCCTTGCTCCAAGAATTTCAACTGTCCACGGTGTAAGTCTACATTATTCTAAACTATCAATCTCATCATGTGTGCTTGCAGTTCAGTTTTTGTTTTTCATTGTTAGGCATCTCCTAACTAAGTAAAAATATAATTAATTTAACGTAATTATTTGATATTTAAAAAATTATTAAATATCCACAATTATAGAAAATGTTATTGTACTTGATTAAATTATTTACTATTAAAATATTTAATATATTATCACTCCTTAAATGATATCTCTCATTCTATTTAATAGCAAAATGACACTTTGTTTTCTATGAATCTATATAGTAAATTGCATATTAAACTTTGTACTGTAAGGACTAAGGAGTAAGGAGTAGTTAAATAAATTTTCTTATTCACTATCGCATAAAAAGAATCTTACAGTGTCTTAATTTCTTATTCAACATCCAGATTCAAGTTGCTTACATGTTAACTGTGGCGGGAAGGATGTAAATGTAAAAGATGATAAAGGAGAAAACCTTTATGTGGGAGATGATGTTCAGGGTGGCACTGCAACCTATTTCTACAGTTCCAATGATCACTGGGGATTTAGTAGCACCGGAGACTTCATGGATGATTTCGATGGCCAGAACATACGTTACACATTATCAAATCCATCTTCAAATATGCCTGAATTATACAAAACAGCACGTGTATCTCCAATTACACTTACTTATTTCCATAATTGCATGCAAAATGGGAACTATACTGTAAACCTCCACTTTGCTGAGATACAGTTTACAAGTGATAAAACATTTGCAAGTCTTGGGAAGCGCATATTTGATATCTATGTTCAGGTAATTAACTGGGCATTGGTCAAACTAACGATGAATTTTTCTTTAATTTTCAGATTATGAATTAATGCATTGACTTTGTCTCAGGGAAATCTGGTACGCAAAAATTTTGATATAGAGAACGAGACAAATGCTGCTGAAAAACCGCTGGTACTGCCTATATACAATGTCAGCATTACAAATAGTGTCTTGGAGATTCGGTTCTACTGGGCTGGAAAAGGAACAACTAGAATTCCTGATGCTGGAGTTTATGGTCCCCTTGTATCAGCTCTTTCTGTGGTTTCAAGTGAGTACTACTCCCCATTGAAAGATGAGTGTAAATTTATTTGGTTTATATTTGAAGTGTTTCACCATCACTGTTTGTGGTGTCTAACATCACTTCTCTAGCATATACAAATGCAACTGCTACTATTAAAAAAAAGAATGCCCTTAAAGAAATGAAATAGTAGTTCTATTCTCTTCGTTCAAAAAAGTAGTTCTTTTCTCATTCTATTAATGCACTTTTCACACGCCTCTTGATCTTGTTAGAAAGATCAAATGCAGTCTCTATTTCTTATCACTTTTTATTTAGCATTCCTTATACTCAATATCTTTTATACAGATGTTAACTGCAGATGAAATTTTATAGTTTTGACACCAACCTTTATGATGGCTGGTGCTGTATAAAATTCAGTGTGATACCTTGCTGTGCTTTGAACAGATTCTAAAGTTTGCTCAAATGGAGAAAAGAAATTTGCTGTTTCTATAATCATTGGAATTGTAGTTGGTGCTCTATGCTTAGTGCTATTTATATCTGGATTCATTTGGTGGAAGTGGAAAGGCTTTTCAGAGGGAAACTGCAAAGGACAGGTGGAGTCATTTTCTTATACTTTGAAAGCTGTACACAGCAAAGTTTCCCTTTGGGAGTGAGAATAAAAGTTTGCACAGCCTGATTATATTGTTTTCAACCCATATTTTTCTGCAGATCTGATCAGATTTGAGGCTTTTGTTAATAGTTGGAACTTAGATAGCTGCTGCTTAATATAAAATTCTCCTGGCTTACATGGACAGGTACAAAAGATAGAGATACTCAGGCAGGCAATTTTAGCTTGGAGCAGATCAGAGTTGCTACTAATGACTTCTCTTCTGCTAATAAGATTGGGGAAGGTGGTTTTGGTCCTGTATACAAGGTTTTTGGATGAGTTCCAAATAATTTTATCTCATTCAAAGGGATTTTTCTGTTTATGTCTAGCATAATGGATTTCTGTAACTTGGTTGCAGGGTCAATTGCTAGATGGTACTTTTATAGCGGTCAAGCAACTGTCATCAAAATCACGGCAGGGAAATCGTGAATTTATAAATGAAATAGGCTTGATATCTTGTGTGCAACATCCTAACCTTGTAAAGCTTCATGGATACTGTGCTGAAGGGGACCAACTCTTGCTGGTATATGAGTACTTGGAAAATAACAGCCTTGCCCGAGCTTTATTTGGTGAGTCATTATTTGTTTGTGAATTTCTTGATATCTCATGTGTGAAATGGTCATATGAGAAACTCAAAAAGAATAAATCAGATATTAGTGGTTTTAACTTCTTGAATTTATTTATTTTCGTTAATTTTCTCAAACAACTTGACAAGAAGAAAATAGTTTTTTTTATACTTTTTTAACAAATATTTCTCTATGCCTAAATTATTTCCCTATAATTCCTCTAAAATGGATTGCCCTGGTATAATCTTCTAAAATGGATTGTCAATGTTCTTGCCCTGCCCTGATATAATTTAATTTCTTGATTATTAGAAGGGTGAGTAAAAGTCTTAAATATGATTTGATTCAAATAAGCAGCTGTATTGGCCCTTGATTTTTATAGGTAGTGGAAATAACCAGCTTAAATTGGACTGGACCACAAGGTTTAGGATTTGCATTGGCATAGCAAAAGGTTTAGCATTTCTCCATGATGAGTCAAGATTCAAGATAGTTCACAGAGATATCAAGGCTTCTAATGTGTTACTCGATGACAAATTGAATCCAAAGATATCTGACTTTGGCTTGGCTAAGCTTGATGAAGCAGAGAAGACCCATATCAGCACCCGAGTTGCTGGGACTATGTAGGTTGCCTTTGCATTTATCATACAGATATCTCCAAATGATATTTGGTACCTAATTTATTTGTTTTTTCTTCGTAGAGGATATATGGCACCAGAATATGCATTATGGGGCTACCTTACAGACAAGGCTGATGTTTACAGTTTTGGAGTTGTGGCATTAGAAATGGTTAGTGGGAGGAGCAATAACAATTATTTACCAGATGATGGAAGTGTTTGTCTTTTGGATTGGGTAATCTCAATGCTCCTTAATGTACTTTTCAATTATAAACCCTTAATTTTGTAATACTTATTTAAAGTCACTTGATCCTTAAAAGACAACAATAATTTATTTATATTTGCAGGCATGTCAGTTAAACCAAACTCAGAACTTGGTGGGGCTGATTGATGAAAGGTTGGGGCCAGACCTTAATAAAATGGAAGTAGAAAAGGTGGTCAAAATAGCTCTCCTGTGCACAAATGCTTCTCCAACACCTAGGCCTACAATGTCTGAAGTTGTGAATATGCTTGAAGGACATGCAGATATTCCTGATGCAGCCCCAGAACCAAGTACCAACAATTCTGATTTAAGGTTCAAAGCCTTAAGGGATCTCCATCAATATCAAGCAAAACAGAGTTTGAGTGGAAACCAGAGCCAGAGTTCAATGACACATACATTCACCTCTGCATCTGGTGGTAATACTCACACTACAAGTTATATTGAGGATCGTAGTTAGTTTTCTCCTTTCTTCGACAACTTGGATACACACTTTACCAGATAGCGGTGGTGGCTTCAGATCTTAGGGCTTGAAAATTTTGACCATGAACAGCCATACTAAACAAGAGTGCACTCTCTGAATATATTGCTACAAATAAAGCAATCTCTGAATCATAAATTTAGGTTACATCTTTATTCATTTCTATGTTTATTCATATGACGGAAAACACAATTCATACCTGATGTAAAATATTATAATAAATTATACATTATAAATTAGATTGTGTATGTTTCAAACGGATAAAAATGCTTTTGGTGCGAACCTTATCGTTATGGGTGGCCACAAACAGAGGTTGAGTTTGTGTTGAATTTCATCTAAAGAAAAGTTGATTCAACCCAATTAAATTATGCTTTTCCTTTGAATTTTTCCATCAAATATGTTCATGCATATTGAATCATCTTACAGTTAATGCCGATCGCAGTTGTTTACCCTTGATAGTTGATGCGCGATGCTTTTAATTGCATACCATTTTGTAGTATTTTGTAAATACACTTTTTATGTTTTGATTTAGGGTCAATTACCAAGTTATGTAGAACACAAATTGAGTACGGAATAAGTTATACAACCATAACATACATTAACTTAAAACCTATGCAGATATTAGAGATAGTACTATAGATAATATTTTAGGAACTAGGATACGGGGGATTATAAAATAACAAACAGTAACTTAACCTTAGATAGCTGCTGCAGAATTAACAAAATCACACAAAACATGAAAATAGTAGGTTCTAAGCTTTAATCATCATAGCTAGAAATTTTGTCCATTATGTTAGCCACGACTTCCTTGCTTTCTCTGAGCACTTTAATGCTCCGATTGAGCTTGTCACGCTTTAGTGAAACTGAAGGAGTTTCCTCCAACAACTTCTCAATTCCACCTCCATATGGAGACATCATATCCTTCACAATCTCATCTCCCAGATCCTTGTTCACAAGGTTGAAAATGCTGAATTGCAGATGCAGGGCAGTGCTGTCAATCAGTCTCCGAAGCACAATATTCCAGTATGCTCTGAGTCTCATTTTCAAGTCAAATGCTTGCGGAAGTAGAGTTGAGTACTGACTCAGATGACCAATCTTAACCGTTTGCTCAAAACCAACAAGGGCAACATTATAATAGTTGCCACTATTAACATTCACCATGAATTCATCCTGGCTGGCCATTAGCTTATTATACTCACTCATGTACTCAGGATTGCAGGTGTAATCAGTTAGCTTCTCCATTTCCACAACCTCCATCACATATTTCATAGAATTCTCCTTCATCTTAGCAATAAGGTTCTGCCCTGCTCGTTTTGTACAGGTCTGAAGCTGGTGGTAGTGTTCTGAGTGGCGCTTCAGAGTAGCAACCACCACCTCCTCAAGATAGTCCCACACCTTGTCAATGAACTCAATTGGCATGCTTGAAATTGCTTTCACTTTATTCTGTAAGAGAGTGAGGAAAGCAGAGCGTGGCATGAAGTTTGGGAGTCCAATCCACTTGGCTTCTTCTAGCACCTTTATTTCTTCCATCAAAAAGTTCTCGCCAGCATCGCTTTCAGGATTATTGTGAAGATCATTTGAGTACTGACCGAGCATATCAACAAGGCGAGCAGTGCAATGCATGTGCTTGTCATCAGGGTACTCATCAAATTCTCCTCTCAGAAGAATCTTCCTTAGTGACTCTTTTGCCAACCCAATGATATGCATGAATGCAGACATGGCATCAGCCACAGAAGTAAGGTTCTTGGGCAATTTGTCCAGCTCCAAAAGCTGAGAACCGAGCTTTTCATTGATCTTCTTAACGATCTCAGGCAGTATTTTAGAAATACTAGCCGCTTGAAGTTGAACCAGCTTCTGTGCCAAAACAGGAATGCCCACAATAGACTTGTCAATTTTGGACAAAAGTGTGTGAGTCCTGAATAGGTTGGCTTCTTCTGCTCGAGCATCTTCATAGGACTCATCTCCAATCCGATTTCTGACACACACGTAGCCAAGACCAATGTTGACATCATCAGCAGTTACCTTCTCATGCAACCCCTCAGGGGTCTTATCAGCTTTAGTGACCACAGCAAGAGTCCTCTCTCCCGTTTTGTCAACACCTTGTGACATCCTAATGGACTCACAAGTAGAGAAATCATGAGTGGCAGACAAAACGTTGAGAATAATGCTCTCCTCAGGCCTTATATACTCCATAATAATATCCTTAATCTGGTCATATATATCCTCCGGTTGACCATGAACAGGCACGCGAGTAATTCCTGGGAGATCAACCATAGTAAGATCAGGAACACCATTCTTCTTCACCACAAGAGTTAATGGCGTGTTGGATATTCCTTTGCCACCCCCTGCAAGTTCATCTGTGGCAACTCTAATAGCATCAGAGACGTGAGCCTCATCAGTTGACATGGTTTTGGCATTATACTCCAGCACTAACTCGGGTTTAGGGAGTGAGTGGTTTTGGAGCCTCATGATCAAGGGTACCCTTGTGCAGATACCTTGTCCACGGGGTAAGCTGATTCCAGCGAGAGATTCGAGGACACTGGACTTTCCAGAAGATTGGTCACCAACAACAACTATGGTTGGAAGCTGTATCCCTTCTTTTGTGATGTTGAGGCGTCTCAGGTTCTCAACTGCATCAAGAACCGGACGTATGCGCTCGTTGTAAGAGGACACGATGGGTGCAACATGTTTGGTTTCGCATGGCTCGGGTTTTGGAGTGGCATGATTGAGGCCAAAGCGAAAGGTTCCATCTCCCATTTTCTAGTGAGGCAATGTGACACAACAGAACAGAAAGAAGAGGAGGGTTTGAACTTTGAAGGAATGTATGTAATGTAAGTTAAGGTGAATATATAATGCTGCGTTTCATAAGAACTGAGTTGGTGTGGTATACTTATAGACATTTGTTTGGAAGAAAGTGAGTGGACATTAGTTGAGGAAGCAACGAGGGAGCAGCAAGTGAGAAACACAGAAACACTCTCTTGACTACTTCGCTACTAAGTGACCCCTTTGTTAAGGAAGTTACCAATGATTCTATTTTTTGCTTTTTTCTTTTCTTTTTGCTTAGTGAGTAAAGTTTTTCTTTTTCTTTTTCTATTACAATAATCTAATGATATATAGTTACCTTAACTAAGTATAAACACTTATTTAATATTTTAATTATTTTTCATATCACCTATTATATTATTACTCTATCTTGTCCTTTTATTTTTCTCTCTTGTGGTGTAGACTTAAATATCATTCCTCTTATTATTATTAACTTCTTTTGGTGGGCTATTAAGTGTAATTAAAAAAAATATAATGTATTAATTGTTGATGATTAATGTGTTTTTACAATGTAGATAATATTAATTTATTGCATCCCAATAAAGCGTTAATATAAAATGTTTAATTCTATAATCTTACAAATTATGTAAACTTTTAATCATGGGGACTTTCTTAGTAATCTATGTTAGTACTTTTTTAATTCTAATTTTTTTTTACATTAGTAAATTTGTTTAAGTATCTTTATCTCCCTGAAGAGAGAATTCCCATCTCTCATTAATTTAATGTATGATAATGTCTATCTTAACTTTTAACTGTTCTAAAACTATCCATTTCATTTAATGCACAATAACATCTTTGTAACTATCTTTGCATTCCATAATATACATATTAAAATTGTTTGTCTAAAACTCTTCTCTCTTATTCTTTATTCAAATGATTTAAAACTTATGTTTATGTCTAATGTCTCTCTCTCTTTCTTTCTCTCTTTTGTTTACCGGTTTAATATCTTTAAAACTATAAAAAATAAAATTTTAAAAATATGAAAAAACAATAATAATGTGTTAAAAATTTGAAAAAATAATGAAAAAAATAATAATATCTTGAAAATTTGAAAACAAATAAAAATATTAAAAAACAAGTATAATTTCCAAGTCAATGCTCTTAGTTTTTCATATTTTTAAAATTTCGATATTTCCATTTTTTTTCATCCAATTCTTTTACTTTTCTAAGATATTACTCTTACTTTCTTTTTCATATTTTTAAAATTTTCATTTTTTAAAATTTTATTTGCATTCAATGCTTTTAAATTTTTAAGATATTTCTATTTTTTTTTCATATTGAGGGTTTAAGGTTTCAATATTTAGGGGCTCATGGTTTATTGTTTCGATTCATTGTTTTAAACTTTAAGGGTTTAAGGTTTAGTGTTTTTTCATGGTTAAAGGGTTTATGTCTACAAGTTTTGATCTAAGATTTTATGAATTATGATTTTATGATTTCATGTTTAAGGTTTTACAGTTTAAAGTTTTAGGGTTTATGGTTTATGCGGTAAGATTTTATGTTTTCATGTTGCATGAGTTATGGTTTCATGTTTTAGGATTTATGATTTCATAGTTTAATATTTAAGGTTTCATGTTTTATAATTTAAGGTTTTATGGTTTAAAATTTAGGATTTAGGGCTCTATGGTTTATTATTTAAAGTTTTATTTCATGGTTTAGGTTTGTAGGTTTCACGGTTTAAGATTTAGGGTTTCATTGTTTAAGATTTAAGATTTAAGATTTCATGGTTTATGATTTATGGTTTCATAGTGTAGGATTTAGGGTTTCATTTCATGGTTTATGATTTAGGGCTTCATTAGGTTGTATTGTCTCATTTCATAGTTTAAAGTTTAAGGTTTCATGGTTCATGATTTAGTGTTTCATTTGGTTTAAGTTTGAGAGTTTCATGTATTAGGATTTAAGGTTTTATTACATGTAGGATTTAGGGAAACCATAAATGAAACCTTAAATATTTAGGATTATATAAATAAAACCATAAATTGAAACCTTAAGTATTTAAAGTCTCATAAAAAAAACCATAAATTAAAACCTTCAATATTAAGGATTTTATTAACGAAACCCTAAATATCACCTTAATATTTAGGGTTTCATGAAACCTTAAATACTTATGGTTTCATAAATACAACACTATATATTTAACATTTCATAAATGAAACCCTAAATTGAAAAATTAAATATTTAATATTGCATAAATAAAACCATAAATTGAAATTCTAAATATTTAGGGTTGCATAAATGAAACCATAAATCAAAACACTAAATATTTGAGGTTTCTTAAATGAAAACCTACTTATTTAGTGTTTCATAAATGAAACCCTAAATTGAAATCCTCACTATATATGATTTCACAAATGAAATCATAAATCGAAATTCTAAATATTTAGGCTTTCATAAATGAAGCCCTAATTATTTAGGTTTTCATTAATAAAGTCCTTAATTGAAACCTTAAATATTTAGGGTTTAAATAATAAAATCCTAAATATTTTGGATTTTATTAACGAAAACCTAAGTTTCATCCTAAATATCTATGGTTTAAAAATTAACCAAAAATTGAAACCCTAAATATTTTGGGTTTCATAATTGAAACAAAAAATTAAAACCTTAAATATTGCGTTTCGTTAATGAAACCCCAAATATTTAGAGTTTCATAAATAAAATCTTAAATTGAAACCCTAAATATTTAAGGTTTCATAATGAAACCATAAATATTTAGGGTTTATAAATAAAACCATAAATTATAACTTTAAATAATTATGTTTTCAATTATGAAATACTAACTTTCAAAAATGAAATCCCAAATTAAAACCCTAAATCCAAACCACTAATGAAATACTAAATTTCAAGTTGATTGAAGCCCAACATATTTAGAATTTCATAAATAAAACCCTAAATTTCATCTAAAATATTTAAGATTCCATAAGTGAATTCTTAAATATTTAGGATCATATAAATAATGACATTAAATTAAAAGCTTAATTATTTTTGGTTCAATAATGAAACCTTAAATTTTACCTTAGTTATTTAGGGTTTTATACATGAAATATTATTTATTTAAGGTTTCATTATGAAACCCTATATTTCATCCTAAATTGATACCTAAATATTCAAGTTAATAAAACTTTTAATATTTAATGTTTCGTTAATGAAACCTTAAATTAAACCCTAATTATTTAAGGTTTTATAAATAAAATTCTAAAATGAAAAGCCCAAATCCAAAATCATTATTGAAACCCTAAATGTTTATGGTTTCATAAATGAAATTTTATTTATTTAGGATTTCATTAATAAAACCCTAAATTAAAACCTAAATATTTAGGTTTATAATTATAAAAATTTAAATATTTAAGATTTTATTAATCAAACCTTAAATTAAATCCTACATATTTAGGTTTTAAACAATAAAATCCTGAATATTTGAGGTTTCACAAAGGAAACCTCAAACACTTAGAGCTTTATAAATGAAACCATACACCGAAATCCCAAATCCAAAAGCATTAATGAAACTCTAAATACTTAAAATTTCATAAATAAAAACATAAACTCAAAATCTAAATATTAATGATTTCATAAATAAAATACTAAATTTTACCATAAATATTCAAGGTTTTATACATGACACCTTAAATATTTAAGGTCTTATTAAGGAAATCATAAATGAAAATCCTAAATATTCAAGGTTTCATAAACAAAACCTTTAATTGAAACATTGACTATTTAGAGTTTTAAAATTGAAATAATAAATTGAAACCCTCAATATTTAGGATTTTATAAATAAAATATTAATTATTTAGTATTTAATTAATGAAACAATAAATTTCACCTTAAATTAAAACCTAAATATCTAGAGTTTCAATAAAAAAAATTGAAATATTTAGGATTTCATTAATGAAACCCTATATATTTAGCCTTTTAAAAATAAAACCTTAAATATTTGAGGTTTCATAAATGAAACCCTAAAAACTTAGGGTTTGATAAATGAAACCATAAATAATTATGTTTTCATTTATGAAACCACAAAATGAAACTTCAATTCAAAAGCATTATTGAAACAAAAAATATTTAAGGTTTCATAAATAAAACCTTAAATTGAAACCTTAAATATTAAAGGTTTTATAATTGAAATAATAAATCGAAACCCGAAATATTTAAGGTTTCATAAATGAAATCTTAATTATTTAGTATTTCATTAATGAAACCCTAAATTAAAATCTAACTATTTAAGGTTTCAATAATAAAACTTGAAATATTTAGGGTTTCATTTTGAAACCCTAAATTAAACCTTATATAATTAAGGTTTTAGAAACAAAACCCTGAATATTTGAGGTTTCATAAAAAAAAACCTCAAATACTTAGGGCTTGATAAATGAAAACATAATAAACTAAAACCTAAAATCCAAAAGCATTAATGAAACCCTAAATATATAGGATTCCGTAAATAAAACCTCAAATTAAAACCTTAAATATTTAAGGTTTTATTATGAAACCGTATATTTCATCATAAATTGAAACCTAAATACTTCAAGTTTCAATCATAAAATTTTAAATATTTGGGGTTTCGTTAATGAAACCTTAAATTAAACCCTAATTATTTACGATTTTATTAATAAAAACCTAAATACATAGGGTTCATAATTGAAAACATAAATAAAAATCCTAAATAATTATGTTTTAATTTATGAAATCCTAAATTGAAACCCCAAATCCAAAAGCACTAATGAAATTCTAAATATTTATGATTTCATAAATGAAATCTTATTTATTTAGGATATCATTAATGAAATCTTAAATTTCACCATAAACTTAAACCTCATTATTTAAGGTTTCAATAATAAAACTTTAAATATTTAGGGTTTTAAAAATAAAATCTTAGATATTTGAGGTTTCATAAATGAAATCTCAAATCCTTAGGGTTTGATAAATCAAACCATAAATAATTATATTTTTTTCATTTATGAAACCACAAATTCAAACCCCAAATCCAAAAGTATTAATGAAACCCTAATATTTAAGATTTTGTAAATAAAATCCTAAATTAAAACACAAGATAATTAGGGTTTAATAATTGAAACAATAAACTAAAATCCTAAATATTTAGGGTTTCATAAATGAAATATTATTTATTTACGATTTCATTATGAAACCCTAAATTGAAACCTAATTAAATATTCCTAGTTTTAATCATACAACTTTAAATATTTAGGGTTTCGTTAATGAAATCTTAAATAAACCTTAAATATTTAGGGTTTCATTAATAAAACTCTAAATACTTAGTGTTTGATAAATGAAACTATAAATCAAAATCCTAAATAATTATTTTTTCATTTATGAAATCTTAAAATGAAACCCCAAATCAAAAGCATTAATGAAACCCTATATTGCACTCTAAATAAATCTAAAATATTTATTGATTTCATTAATAAAACCATAAACTCCAAATCAAAATTTTTAGGATTTCATAAATAAAAGCCAAAATTTTACCATAATAAACTCCAAATCAAAAATTTTAAGATTTCATAAATGAAAACCAAAATTTTATAATAAATATTTAGTGTTTTGTAAGTGAAATAAAAAATATTTAAGGTCCCCTAAATTAATCGCAAATCGAAACCCTAAATTTAGAGTTTCATAAATAAAATCATAGATCAAAACCTTATATATTTAGGGTTTCATATATAAAATCTTATTTATTTTGGGTTTCATTAATGAAACCTTAATTTTCATAATAAATTAAATCCTAAATATTCAGGGGACGAAATATAAAACTTTAAATATTTAGGCTTTCATTAATGAAATCCTAAATTAAACTTATGTCTTTAGGGTTTCATAAATAAAACCATAAATATTTGAGGTGTTATAAATGAATCCCTAAATATTTACAGTTTGATAAATGAAATCATAAATCAAAATCCCAATTAGTTACGTTTTCATCTATGAAACCCTAAATTGAAACCTTGAATCCAAAAGCATTATTGAAACCAAAAACTATAAATCTAAATATTTAGAGTTTTAATAATAAAACTTTAAATATTTAGGGTTTCATTAATGAAACCCTAAATTAAACCCCATATATTTAGGATTTCAAAAATAAAACCCTAAATATTTGAGGTTTCATAAATGAAACCCCAACTACTTAAGGTTAGATAAATGAAAGAATAAATAATTATGTTTTTATTTATGAAACCATAAACTAAAACCTAAAGTCCAAAAGCATTAATGAAACCCTAAAGATATAGGGTTTCATAAATAAAACCTCAAATTGAAACCCTGAATATTTAGGATTTTATAAATGAAATACTATTTATTATGGATTTCATTATGAAACCCTATATTTCACTATAAATTGAAACCTAAATATTCAAGATTTCAATTATAAAGTTTTAAAAATTTGTGGTTTCGTTAATGAAACCTTAAATTAAACCCTAATTACTTAAGGATTCATTAGTAAAATCTTAAATACATAGGGTTCATAAATGAAAACATAAATCAAAACCTTAAATAATTATGTTTTCATTTATAAAATCCTAAATTGAAACCCCAAATCCAAAAGTATTAATGAAACCCTAAATATTTATGGTTTCATAAATGATATCGTATTTATTTAGGGTTTCATTAATGAAACACTAAATTTTACCCTAAATTAAACCCTATATATTTAGGGTTTCAATAATAAAACTTAAAATATTTAGGATTTCATTAGTGAAACCTTAAATTAAACCCTATATATTTAGGGTTTCAAAAATAAAACCCTAAATATTTTTGAATTTTCATAAATGAAACCTCAAATCCTTAGGGTTTGATAAATCAAACCATAAATAATTATTTAGGATTTCATAAATAAAACCTTAAATGTTACCATAAATATCTAGGGTTTTATAAGTAAAATAAAAAATATTTAAGGTCTCATAAATTAAACTCTAAATGGAAACCTTAAATATTTAGGGTTTCATAAATAAAACCTTAAATTGAAACCTTAAATATTTAGGGTTTCATATATGAAATCTAATTTATTTAAGGTTTGTTTAAAGAAACCCTAAATTTCATCATAAATTAAAACCTAATTATTTAGAGGTTGAAAAATAAAACTTTAAATATTTAAGGTTTCGATAGTAAAAATTTAAATATTTAGGGCTTCATTAATGAAACACGAAAGTAAACCATATGTATTTAGGTTTTCATAAATAAAACCTTAAATATTTGAGGTCTTATAAATTAAACCATAAATACTTGGGGTTTAATCAATGAAATCATAAATCAAAACCTTAATTAGTTATGTTTTCATCTATAAAACTCTAAATTGAAACCTTGAATCCAAAAGCATTAATGAAAACCTAAATATTTATGGTTTCATAAATGAAACCAAAAACTATAAATCTAAATATTTAGGATTTTATAAATGAAACCCTAAATTTCACCATAAATATTTAGGGTTTTATAAGTTAAACCGTATATATTTAAGGTCTCATAAATAAAACCCTTAATATTTAGAGTTTCATAAATGAAACCATCAATATTTGAGGTTTCATAAATGAAATCCTAAATACTTAGTATTTAATAAATGAAATTATAAATCAAAACCTTAAATAATTTTGTTCTCATTTATGAAATCTTAAATTTCACCATAAATTAAAACCTAGAATCCTAATCCATTAATGAAACCTAAATATTTAAGGTTTTTATTAATAAAACCTCAAATTCAAAACCTAAATATTTAGGATTTCATAAATGAAATCACAAATTGAAACCCTAGATCTTAAACAATCAATGAAACTCTACATATTTAAAGTTTTATAAATAAAATCATAAATTAAAAACCTAATTATCTAGGATTTCATAAATTAAACCCTAAATTTCACTTTAAATATTTATGATTTCGTAAGTGAAATCTTAAATATTTATGATCATATAAATGAGACCCTAAATTTGACTGTAAATGTTTAGGGTTTCATAAATGAAAAAAATTAAATTGAAACCATATATTTAAGGTTTCATAATTGATTCAATAAATTGAGACTTTAAATATTTAAGGTTTTGTAAATGAAATCTTATTTATTTAAGGTTTCATTAATGAAACTCTATATTTTATCCTAAATTAAAATTTAAATATTTAGGGCTTTATAAATAAAACTATATATTAAAACTCAAAATATTTGAGGTTTCATAAATGAAACATTAAATATTTAGAGTTTGATAAATGAAACCATAAATCAAAATACTAAATAATTTTTTTTTCATTTATGAAAACATAAATCGTGAAACATTAATGAAATACTAAATAATTAAGGTTTCATAAATAACATGATCATATTAAAAAGTAATATGGCCGTGTTATAAAAAATTAGGATCAACACAGCGGTGTTAAAGCTAACTCCATTAACTTTCAAACGTTTTGAGTGAAATCTACCAAAATATGCCTAAAACATATGTTAAAGTACCATATTGAAACTTTTAAAATATTATGTACCAAAATGAAAAAAAAATAAAATTTAATGGATTAAAAGTGACATTAAACCTATTTATTTTAATCCATATAAGGCTATTAAATTGTTTCTCTATGTAGATTGAAGATGAATAGATTCTAAATAATGTTAATGATAAATTTGGAAGACCAAAATATGTTTTAGGTCAATAAATTTTGTTTTCGGTCCCTAATAAAAAAATATTTGGATTCCAAATATATCCAATATATTTATTTTTTGTCATTGATATTTTTTTTTAGTCTGTGATTAATTAAAAAATTTAAAATAATATTATAATTATAGACAAATTTAATAGAGTAAAATGCTCATACACAGTTAGTGTAAAATTATTTTACATTGTCGATTAATCATAACCCACTGTTGTAATGATTTTTGAAATAATTTTATAAAAGTCAATTGTTTTACCATAAATAGAGGGTTGTGATTGACTGACGATGTAAAATAATTTTATACCAGCGGTGTACAAGTCCTTTTCTCAATTTAATATTAATACTAAATTTAACCAATTTCTTAATAAGTATAAATTACTCTCAACAATAAATAAATAAAGTGACTAATCTTTGTTCAAATTACTTATTTAAATATAATAAATGGTATGATAAAAAAAAAAAAATACAGTGAGGATAAAATTGAAGAGAAAATAAATGAATGATAAATGTTAGTATCGAAATATATATATATAATACATCATTACGCGTACTAAAGTCTGAAGAGAGGTAAGTCAAGCTTATAGTCCTAATCTGAACTGGGACACAAATTTGGAATTATATATATTATTCCCTTGTACTCAACATTTTTTTATTCTCTTATGACGTGTTGTGGCTTGTGACTCCTTCTTAGCTAAGGAGTCAATATTATTGGAGTCTGCGATCATTTGCAGTACGGATTGCAAAAGATGAAGTTTAAAATATTATACTACTTCTTAGCTAAGGAGTAAAACATTCTTTAATGTTGAAGGAGCATATGAACATATAAAACTAATGCAATGCTTTTCCTCCGAAGGATTTGACATATCAATTGTTTAATAAAATGTTTCTTAGCAATGTCTAAATTTAAGGTTTTCTCCCTTTGATGTGTTCTGCTATGACTGTTGTTGTCTTTTGATACTATTGAGTTTAGGCATGGTTCAGAGAAAGAGAATAAGATACATTTATATCGGTGCATGCTGTTTTGATCAATTCCTTTGTTGGCTATATCGAATTGTACCAATAAACAAGTTGTCCTTTGGAATAGAGATTTGACCCTCCATGAGACCATGAACACATTTAAATATTGAGCTGTCTGTAACATTTGTGGCAAGCATGTAATTTTGATTTGTATAGACTACTCTGAGAATAAAATAATTGGATAGCTATTTTATCTGATCACAATTATCAAATTGATAATGGTAATCACTTAATTTTATTATTATTATTATTATCGTGTCTTGTTATGTCAAGAAAAGGAAAAAAGAAGAATACACAATGATTATATTGGACAAAACCCAATCTTTTGCCATTTTCTACATTATCATTACAAATTTTGGAATACTACAAAGTTGGAATGAAGCTTTACCAAGCCTACAAATCTAAAAATAATACAAGCCAAACCCATTCAAGGCAAAAAGAAATAAAAGAAGCAGTAAGAGAAAAAAGAAGGAAAAGAACAAACAGCTTCATCAATTAAAATTAATCGACAGTAGCAGCTTCATCATTCATCAAGCAGCTTCATCATCAACTCAAGTAGCTCCATCATCCTTATAGCTCCCTTATAGACAGCAACTAGGCTCAGTACATAGTGTGGCTAATTCAGAAATTGCTGCAAGCAAAAATCAATTGGTTAAATGAGGAAAATCTCCTAGAAAGGAAAGCTTAGAGCAAACCCTCCTAAGAAGGAAACCTCATGCCTATACATAGGAGGCAGCAAAACAAAAAAGAGAGCAAAAAGGAGAGATCAGAAAAATAGAGGAAAAGAGAGGACAGCAAGAAAAAGAGCACATCAATACAAAGGAGGAAAGCAATACAGAAAAGGAACAGCAAGAACAGAGAAGAAAAAAAAATCGAGAAAAGCGAGCAATACAAAGAAAAGAGAACAAAGAGAGGAGGAACCATAGAACAACACTGAGTAGAATAACAGGTTTCTTTCCTTTCAATCTTCATGTAATCTTCATCATGTATTAGCTTTTTCTATGTTTGATTGTAAGCAATGAAATATTTTGCAACCTATTTGCTCAAATCTATTTGCTCAAAATGATAAAAAGATATGAATCAGAAAGGAAAATACATGTTTAAATTATTCAAACCTATCAAAGATATGAGCTTGGCCTAGAATCATGGTAAGAATCCAAAAACATAAGCAAAGACAGATATCAAAAACAAAAAACAGATACAGAAACATAGAGGCATGAGCAGAGACCAATACCAAAAACACCAACATCAGAATCATTTGAGTTCGAATTCCCCCAATCCCAAACACAAACCCAACACAAACAGAGCCACAAAGTAAGGCATGAACAAAGCAGAGAACAAAACCAGGCACATAAGCACGGACTCTGAGTTCCAATAGGTAACCGAAACAGAGACAAAACCAGAAATACTTCATACCCATAACACAAGACACCATTTCACAATCATCCCAGACCCAAAATCATGGTCTTAGACCAAATCCAAACCACAAAACTAGTCACCAGAAGACAAACCAATCAAACAGAGAAATTAATTCAAGCCAAAGGGAAACGGATTTTTTTTCCTTCTGAGTTGTGCACCTTTTGGGCTTAAGCCCATCGTGATTTTTAAAAAATGGAACTTGGGCCAGATTTTCTATTTACACCTCCGCATTACTAAGTTGCAACATATTTGTTTTGGGCCAGCCCTTTTACTTACAACAGAACTTAAAATTACTAAGTTGCACTTTTTTTTTTTTTGTTTTGTTTAACTAGCCATAGCTGTCTAATTTAAAATCATTTCAAAAAAATAAAAATGAATTGACTTAGGTGCACCTCTGTCAATTTTTCAAGTGTATTTTTAGGATAAATGAGTTGTGACAACTCAAAAATCCTAAATTTAAAAATAATAAAAGTAAAAGAATAAAACCAATGTCTCTTCTTCTTTCCTTTAATAAAATTAATCTTCATAGAAAAATAAATTATTCTTTTCTAGAAATGTTTTGATGAGATAAATATCTAAAAAATTATAAAGATTTTGCTTATTTAATTAGAGGTAATCGTCTTTGTAACGGACGTTATAGGGTGTTAATACTTTCCCTACGCATAATGGACTTTCGAACTCAAATCTGATTTCAAAGACCATTTTTTTCTAAAAAAAAAGTTTTTCTAATGTTTTTCTTAATAAACATGAGTAACGACTCCTCTGATTCCATATAACAATTTTTTTCACCATCTCGCTGTGATCTTGATTACGACAATAATCCAATTGAGAGATTATTTGAAAACATTGTTCCTGTCAGTAGCTAAGCAAAGTTGAATTAGAATGATAAGGATGAAATATTATAAGATGGTATGTGGTATTCCAATTGTTTAGAATTATAATGGTATGGTTAACACCTTGTGTACAACATTATTTTATGGATGTTTTCGTGTTTCTGTGAATGATTAGAAGGGTCAATTGGTTCTGTACTATATGTGGTAAGCAAGCAATCTGATATTGTTGGTGCTATGAAGTGATTGAAGGACACAAACATATGGGCTGGTTCTATTAATCTTGAGAAATGGATTGCAATAGTAATAATTTTTAGATATCCCTGTATGTGTTCTGTTTTTTTGGTTTGCTCCTTGTCTACTGCTAAACTAGAGTGCTGAATTGTTCCGTCTTCTTTACCCTATTGAAATGTAGAGTTTCTATCTCTTAGGCTTGTGGAAATGTCTCTCAAAAGGGTATTGACGTGTAGGCATCTTTAATTTTTTTTTTATTTGTTCGTTATCTACTGCAAACTAGAGTGCTGAATTGTTCCTTATCTATTGAAATGTAGAGTTCTATTTCTTAAGCTTGTCGAAATATCGCTCAAAAAGGTATAGCCGTTAGGCATCTTTATATTTTTTTGGTTTGTTCCTTATCTACTACTAAACTAGAGTGCTGAATTGTTCCTTATCTATTTGAATGTAAAGTTTCTATTTCTTAAGCTTGTGAAAATTTGATGAGTTCGTATTACTATATACATTAAACTAAATTAAAGGCGAATTGCTTTTGCACTTTGCAAATGAACCCAGTTTAAAAGAATTTTTATCCCTCGTTTTGGAGGGTGGATTTGTGCGATGAAATGCTATTTGTCCCCTGATGATGATGATGTGCCTGCAGCTAGGGGTGTTCGCGGTGTGGTTTGGTTCGATTTTTGGGCAAAAAGTGGTCCGAATCAAACTTAAAATAAAGTCGCGGTTCGGTTTGGTTCGGTTTTAACATAATATCAAATCAAATCCAAACCAAACCAATTTTTTGCGGTTTGGTTCGGTTCGGTTTCGCGGTTTTTTTTTTAATCTATTATCATAGTTTAATTTTTTTAATTAAACTCACATAATTATTATTTTTTTATTAAATTTTGATTTACATATTTTATTTTAAAAAAATATTATTTTTACTTCTATTTAACATTATTATAAAATGATATTACTAACTTTTTTTTTAACATAATAATAAATCATGTTTCACTTTATATTTAATTTAATGTTATTTAGTAATATCAATATATCTTTTTGTAATATATGAAAGTATGTGTCATAATATATTACAAATTTATTATTAAAAAAAATATATTATAAATCACATATTATGATCATAAAAAATTAAAATATTGTTAGTGAGATAATATTAAATATCTAAAAGTAAATCAATATAATTATATAATGCGGTTTGGTTCGGTTTAGTTCGGTTTTTTATAATAAAATCCAAAAACCGAACCAAACCACAAAAAATATGCGGTTTTGGAAATTTTTGGTCCATGCGGTTTTTCGATTTAATCGGTTTTCGGTTTTTTGGGGCGGTTTCGCGGTTTGGTTCGGTTTATGAACACCCCTACCTGCAGCTGCAATACTTCTCAACAACTCAATACATGTGTGTGTGGGGTGACTCGTATAAGAACTGTATTTTTATGTGAGAATGAGAACAAATATTCTTATCCATTGGATTAAATTAGACGGTAAAGATGTGTGTGTGGAGAGGGTTAACTCATATGAGAACTGCATTTTTTTAAAAATTAACATGTACCTACTTCATTTAAAAAAAAAAACACTGTTTCACTCTCTCTCTCATAAACTTATTTCATAATAGTCTTAAACCTTATTTCCTAAATCTTTCGCCCCATATATAAGATTTCAACCTTTTGATGCATGCATAAAATTCGCACATCATATTTTCTAGCAAATGGTAGATATGCAAAACATTATTAAAGAGAAATGTGAAAAGCGTGATTTAAGAAAAAAATGAAAGAAATATGATTTGACAAAAATTGAAAAAAAAATGATTTGACAAAAATGAAAGAAAGATGATTTAGCTATATAATTTCTTACCAAAAATTAGGAAAAAGTTTTCTATAGAAGTTTTCTCCTTCCATCAAGGTATTAAATACCTTTCCAAAAATAGGTTTGAGTTCTTCGTCACACTTTGGAATCTGTATCGTTATGTCTGCATAATCATTTAATTCTTTTGATGCAACAATTGTCTTCATGTTCATATTCTTAGAAAATAAAGAATTGAAAAAAATTAAAAATTAAATAACAAATATAATTACATATTAACTCAAAACGAAGCATATTCATGAGTAGAAGAAAGAAAATAATAATAATAATAATCATACTTACAAAAATGAAAGGAGAAATTTTTCTTGTATTGAGAAAATACTCTCATCACAAGAGGTGAAACTGTGTTTGTTTGTTTAAGATTTAGGGCGTAGGATTTAAAGTATAGGGTTTAGAGTTTAGGATGTAGGATTTAAGGCCGTTATGAAATAGGTTTATGAAAGGGAGAGAGTATTTTATTTTATTTTTTAATTTTAGGTATAGTAAAGAGGAGAAGGAGTTTTTTTTTTTTTTTTAATTTTGGATATAGAGAGATTAAATGAAGTAGGTGCATGTTAATTTTTTAAAAAAACTGTGTTAATCTTCACTGTCTAATTTAATCCAATAAATGAAAATGTCCGTCCCTCTATATATATATATCAACAATAATTTTATAGATTGGTTTAACATGTATATATATTGATTTTAAAACCCTCATGAATCCCTTTAAAGTTGTTTCAGTGGTAGAAAATAAGGATTAGGTCCCAATTCAAATATCTAAGGGAGGACCAAAGCTTTCCCATTTAGCTTTTGCAAATGACCTCTTACTCTTTGTTGAAGCTAACCTCGACCAAGCGGAGGTAATAACTAATATCATGGAGAAGTTTTGCATTAGCTCAGGTCAAAAAGTTAGTACGGATAAGACAAAAATATTCTTCTCCAACAACACCAGCTGACAAATGAGGGAAATGATTACCCAAAAGCTGGGATATCAACGTACAATGAACCTTGGTAAATATTTGGGTGCTCCTATTTACCATGATTGAGTATCTCGTAGCAGCTTTTAGTTTATACTTGACAAACTATCACAACAGCTTAGTAATTGAAAAACGTCAAATTTATCTATGGCGGCTAAAGTAACGCTTACGCAATTTGTGGTGCAAGCACTACCCGTATACACCATTTAAACCAATCTTCTCCCTGCGTCGACATGTGAAAGCATAGATAAATGTTGTCACGACTTTATTTGAGGTGATACTATAGCTGCTCACAAAGTTCATTGGTTGAAATGGGATTCAATTTACACACCTAAGCGGTGTGGAGGGCTGGGGATCAGGAAAATGAGTGTCATGAATCAAGCATTGTTAACGAAAGTGGGATGGAATCTGTGCACAAGGCCTAATGACCTGTGGGTTTGAGTGATCCGCTCTAAATATAAATGTGGCACAGACACACTATCAGTTATTAATACTAGAAGACAAGGGTCTAATTTGTGGTGAAGGGTAGTGAAGAGCTAGAGTAATGTGATGTCAAATATAATTTGGAAGTTAGGAAATGGTAGAAGAGTGAAGTTTTGGAATGATGATTGGGTCCCGAGGTTGGGTAGTTTAGCCAACTATCGAACTCGACCAGTATCCGAGATGTTGATAACACTCTGGTGTACTTCTTTGTCAATGCAAATGGGGAATAGGATGTGCTTAGACTGCAAAACCGGCTGCCTTAGAATGTGATAGACAAAATCATAAGTTTGCAGCCTCCTTGTAGCTCAAGTGATGATAATTCATTTGTGTGGGATACTTCATCAACGGGTACGTTTTCTACAAGAGAAACATATAATAGGTTAGTGAACAATGATTTTGTGCCTGACAATCAAATATATTCACTCATTTGGAGATGGTATGCGATGGAGTACTATATTTGGTGTTATTTTAGATAGAATCTGGTAGAGAAGAAATGAGTGGGTCTTCAACCAGAAATGGTGGTCTTACTCTTAGGTGATGGCTAATGTACGTGCCTTAATAGTGGACATTACAGGAAGCCGTAAAGTTCATAAGACCTTGTTGTTAAATGATTTGATGCTTCCCCCGAACAAAGATGGTGATCATAATTGTTTCAAAGAGTGTCATTTACTTAACTGTGATGGTGTTGTATATAAACATGCTTTTGTTGCATCAAAGAGCTATGGAGCATTATTTACGGAATTAGAATGACTTATGACATTGGTATCACCAAAGTGAAGGTTGAAATGGATAGTATTAATGCAGTTAGATTGATTAAAGGTTTAGAGGATGGTGAAGGGCTTGCTGCTCAACTTGTTTGTCACAACCACCCTAGGGTCATAACTAGCACATAGGCTATACTTCCTTTAGCATGACAATAAAACCTCACTAAAATATAATTTAAAATAAATATAAAAAGGCTACCAAAAAAATCCGACAAAATCTCTCCTATAAATAGGACAAACACATAAGAATTTCACCTGTGAATTTCATATATATATATATATATATATATATATATATATATATATAATCAAATCTAACAAACAATTTATATCGTAATATGAATCATTTATAAAATATTCAAAATTTTTCAAAACATGATAAATGCGTCATTTACATACTGTGTAAGAGAACCCCCTTACAACTCAAAAAAATGATTTACTAACAACCCATCTTTGATCTAACTCTATCATTATAATTACAGCTGCATTATACTAGAATTATCAAAACATACTCTTTATTATAGGTAATAGAGGCCTACCAAAAAAACTAACAATTTCTGGATGAATTTTGTTCAGGATACTCATTACTTTAATACTTGCGAATCTGTGAAGGGAAAAAAAAAAAAGAATAAGATAAGTCACAAGGACTTAGTGAGTGCGTAAAGTACAAAGTGAACAAAAAAAAGTAAACAACCATGGTAAGAATTTTGCATTCAAATAATTTAAATTATTTAGAGTAAAAGAAAAAAAAATCACAATTCAATTTTGAAAACTAACATTTACTCACTTAAGAACTCTTTATGAATAAAATTACACATCATACACAAGCACAGTTAATATTTATACTAACATTGAATTTACTATATACACATAGACTACATTTTCTCTTCGTTGTAGCGAACGGTAATTATATTGTACTATCTCTTCATTGTAGTGAACAATAACTATACTGCATTATCTCTTCTAACGAATTTTATATATATATATATATATATGTGTGTGTGTGTGTGTGAATATTTAATTCATAGGCTACATTATCTCTTCGTTGTAGCAAATGGTGACTACTCACAATCTCATAGAATTCACTTTCCACATTTAACTCACATTATCAAAACTACTAAAATATTAAAGAATCAAGTACAGTAAAGTAAAATACATATTTATTATAGTTATTCTTCTTTCTTGTATACTTAAATGGAAACCCAAAATCACAAAGAAAACTTATCTTAAAATAGGATTTGAGAGATCCTAGACAGAGAGAATTGGACATTTTTTAAATGAATGTTTTGAAACGCAAGGCAGGTTTTTTGACAAATGAATGCAGACATGTTATGAACATCCACAAAATAGAGGCAAAAACATAATACTATAACTTACATGCAGTATTGTTTGAATGGCTCGCAAACCAATCGTCAATATCTTTGCATTGGCAAGCACTTGCAACCATTTGATGATGATTGAACTTCCATCCTTACTTTTCTCACCCCAAGGCATTTCAATATTTACTTCTCCAAGAAAAGAAAGATGGACGGTGGAGGAGAGTTGCTGCCCAACAGAACCCGTGAGGGAAAAAGATCTAAGCTTTGGAGTAGAAAGCTCAATTCGACAAGCTTGTCCTTCAAATATTGTCAAATTGGAAAGCCTAGAATTAGATATGCTGAGAACTTTTGCATTATTATTCAAAGACCAATTCCTAATGACCAAAGTATCCAACACATGACAATGTGAGAAGGGCTCAGCACGGTTCTTGCCACTAGAAGAAAATGCGACATATGCAAGATGCAAGCTTTTCAGTGCAAACAAGTTCAGAGATTTTGGAAGTGTTAACGCAGAAGAGCTGAGCTTATTGGAAATCTCAAGAGATGTCAAAGACCGAGAACGAAAGATCATAGGGAGGGACTTAAATTTGGCCTTTCGCTTGAATTTATATTAATTTTCAACTTGTTGACATTGTGACACAGAGCATATTGTATGACCTTATCTTGGACATCAGCATCAATCCAACTCTCAATGGTGAGATCAAGTAGGGAATATGAGTAATTGCGAGTAGAGAGAACCCAAGACTCAAATTTCTTAAAACCATCAGAATGAAACGTGAGACTAGTGAGACGTTGGGAAAGTTAACAGGACACAAGTTTGAACTGCAGATTTTGTGTCCATCAAATTTAATATGTGGAACACAAGGTTGTTAGGCAACATACTGATCCTGTCTGGACCGTAATAGTCCTTTCCATCATCACCAACTTCACTGATGTTTCTTTTCCCCTTACCTATGCATGCATCAACCAAAAATAAATAAATAAAATCAAGTTTCTCCTCTTAAGAATTATTCAAAAGTGAGAGCATTTGAAATACCTTGTCGTTTGATAACCCACTTGGATTGCATCTTCTTCGACTTCCTGAAATACATAGTGCATTAGCGCCCCTTATTATGGTTTACGCATAGTGAAGTCAGCTTCCTAAAAGAGCAATGCAGGTTGTTTCTCTGGTCAGTTTTCTTTTATTTCAGAATCATTGTTTTCAAGAGTATGAAGAGAATTAAAAGAGAATCATAATAAATTCAACTAGATAGGAGAATAATACCTTAAAAAAAAACAGAGAAAAAGTACTACTATAGATATGATTGTCTATATCTTTTTTTCCGTTAATTATTATTTTCCTCCGTAATCTGTGAATTGTTAGTTAGTCTAATATTGTTAGTAATATGTTGATTAAAAAATAAATTAAAACTATTTTTTAGAAAATTATACAGTATACACAGTTTTAATAAAACAATAACTTTCCTGTCAAAAAAAAATAAAGCAATAATTTTGTCACTTGAACATTATTTAGTATTATAACCTATCTTAGATAATAGACTCCTACTATAACCAAAAAAAATTGATACTAGAGTTTAGGCATGGTTCAGAGGAAGAGAATAAGAGAGAATACCCTCCCTAAGATCATGAACACATTTGATTTAACATTGAGCTATGAGACTGTTGACATTTGTGGCAAGCATATAATTTTGATTTGTATCGACTACTTATATTTCTCAGAATAAAATGATTAGATTTCTATTTTATTTTCTGAAATAAAAATGTGAAATGCAAAACTTTGAAACCTCAAGTCAATACTAATATTGAAATTGAAATCGAATGGAAATTTGCACTTTGAATGATTGTGAGTTGTGTGACCACTTATATCTTTAAGCTTTGTCTTATCACAAGTGTGACATGATAATCCATTTGAGAGATTATTTGAAAACATTGATGCCTGTCAGTAGTTAAGTTAAGCAAAGTAGAAGTAGAGTGAGAAAGATGAGATGTTATAAATTGGTATGTGTATGTGGTATTCTATTAAGTAATTGTTTAGAATGATAATGGTATGGCATATACCTTGTGTACACCATTTTTTTTTTATGGAGGTTTTCTTAATGATTAAGGGGTCAATTGCTTGCTTCTGTTCTATGTGTGGTAAGCAATCAAATACAGCATTGAAGTAAAAAAATGCTGATTTTGTTGGTGCTACACGCAAACACATGGGTTGGGTTAGTTCTATTAACCTTGAGAAATGGATTGCAACAGAGCAACAGTAATAATATAGATATCCCTGGGTGTTCTGTTTTTTGGTTTTGTCCCTGATCTACTGCTATTACTAGAACCGAAATTGTAGAGTGCTGAATTGTTCCCTGGCTTCTTTTACCCTATTGAATTGTAGATTTTCTAATTTTCTATTTCTTAAGCTTGTGGCATCTTTAAATTGTGATGAGTTCATATTACTACACACATTTAATTAAACTAAGGGTAAATTTTTTCAAATAAGCTCAATTTAAAAGACCTTTATCCTTTGTTTTGGAAGATGGATTTGTGTGATAGTTTAAGAGTTCAAAACCATCGGATGATTAAAAGGAAAGAAACGTAGTCATAATTGGATCATAAACCATGAACTAGATCAGATGACTTTTATGTACACAATCGTTCCATCTCTTACTCTTAATTAACAAAATGTACAAAAACAACACAAGTAGCATTTCCCTTAGATAACACTAGGGAACACCACGTTGCTTTGCAATCCCTGCCAAGTCATCTTGAAGAATACCAACAAGGGCTGGGGGTGGGTCCGTGAATCGCATCGCACCCGATTCCAAAGAGTTGGAGTGTCCCAAGTGAGCCAACTTATCAGCCGCACGATTAGATTCTCTAAACACGTGTGAGAACTCTACCAACCAATCTTTGCGAACAAGCTCACTGATCTCCGAAACCAACGCAAAAGCTGGGTCGTTTGCCACTGGGCCATGCCTAATCATACCAAGAGCATGACCAGAATCAATGTCCACCTTCACCTTCTTGCAACCAAGATCCCACGCCAACTTGAGACCGTGAACAACACCCCATAGCTCCGATAAAGTAACCGATGTGGAACCCAAGTTAACAGAAAAACCACCTAGGAAACATCCTGAGGAATCACGAACTAGACCACCACAAGCGCTCCCACTACACCCATTTCGATGGTTCTCATACACCGAACCATCTGTGTTGAGACAAACCCACCCATTAGGTGGACATCTCCAAGTACACCATATGGGAACCTTAAGCCCAGAATTTGAGGTATTACTATAATTGGGATTATCTCTTAGGTACCTTCCTAACTCTTGCTTCTTGTGCTCAAATTCCTCTATCTCTGCCAATTGGTTACACTCTAACCACTCTATGGTCTCCTCAACCGCCTCTTCAATCTTCCTCGCCCTCTCCCTCATCTCATAAGCATAGTTCTCAAGCACGTTCTTTGCCTTCACCTTCTTCTTTGCCACCTCATCCTCTGCCCTGTACCTCTTTGAATCCCCCACCATTCTTCTTATCTCTTCTGGGTTCAGCCTTCCGTGCTTGCTGTTTTTTGTGATATTCTTTTTTAACCCTGTGGCTTTGTCTTCCACGGTGACCTCCACAATGCCATTAACATCCACATCAAAGATAACGTTGACCTGTGGGACTCCCTTGGGTAATGGAGCGATCCCATAGAGGTCAAACTTGCCAAGAAAGAAGTTATCATTTATCCTAACTTGTTCTCCCTCGAACACTTTGACCGTAATAGATTTCTGATTGTTGCAGAAGGTAGAACAAACTGTCTCCTTCTTGGTGGGGATCATGGTGTTCTTCGGAATCAACACTGACATGGCACCACCAGCACCCTCAAGTCCAAGACTAATTGGCATTACATCCAGCAACAACAATTTCTCCACTTTTTGGTCTCCTTCACCACTCAAAATCGCTGCTTGAACTGCAGCACCGTACGCCACAGCTTCATCAGGGTTGATGCTTTTGCAAAGCTCTTTGGTGTTACCATTGACACTGAACATGTCCTTCAGAAGTTGCTGTACCTTTGGAATTCTGGTAGACCCACCGACAAGAACAATCTCATGGACTTGGATTTTATCAATCCTTGCCTCGACGAGGCATTTCTTCACAATCTCCATACACTTCATGAACAAGTCCTTGTTCAGTTCCTCAAACAAGGCCCTGGTGACAGTGGCATATAGATCAACCCCTTCATATAAACAATCAAGCTCAACCGTTGTCTGAGAAGTCGAAGACAGAATCCTCTTTGCTTTCTCACAAGCTGACCTCAACCTCACCAAAGCTTTGGCATTCCCACTAATATCCTTCTTGTGTTTCTCTCTAAACACACTGAGAAGATGGTTCACCAATTTATTATCAAAATCCACACCACCCAAATGAGTATCTCCCACACTAGCCTTAACCTTAAACATACCTTCATAAATAGTGACCAAGGAAACATCAAAAGTACCACCACCGAGATCAAACACAAGCACGTTCTGCTCACCCACCCTCCTCAACCCCTTTTTGTCTAACCCGTAAGCAATAGCAGCTGCAGTTGGCTCGTTAATGATCCTCAACACGTTCAAACCCGCGATTTTGCCGGCATCCTTAGTGGCCTGTCTCTGCGCGTTGTTGAAGTAAGCAGGAACAGTGACAACCGCATCCTTTACGAAATGACCCAAATAGCTTTCGGCAACTTCCTTCATCTTATGCAGCACCATGGAAGATATCTCTTCGGGGACAAGGAGTTTCTCTTCGCATTTGTAAGTGACCGCGATCAAGGGCTTGTTTGATCTATTGTCAGGGACAACCTTAAAAGGCCACAGCTTCATGTCTTTCTGTACGGACTGGTCGGAGAATCTGCGACCAATCAAACGTTTGGCGTCAAAGACAGTGTTTTGCGGATTCATTGATCGCTGGTTCATGGCGGAGTCCCCCAAGAACCTTTGGGTGTCGGTGAAGGCAACGTAGGAAGGGGTGGTGCGGTTGCCTTCGTCGTTGGAAATGACCTCGACGCGGTTGTTTTGCCACACTGCCACGCAGCTATAGGTGGTGCCCAGGTCAATGCCTATGGCTTTGGATTTTTTTGTTGTTGCCATTGAATTGAAGAGTTTAGCAGTGAAGAGAAGAGAAGAGAAGAGAAGAGAAGAGAAGAGACGAGAGTTATCTACTGGAGAACAGAGACAGACAAAAGGGACTTTGATTGTGGATGCGACTGATAAGTGATAAGTAAGATGGGTCTGTCTGTCTATAGATTATAGGCATAATAAGAGTGTGAGTGTGTGTGATTATCATAATTCAGAAACCCTTGGTTTCAGAATTTGGGTGATTATCAGAATTCAGAAACCCTTGATTTCAGAATTGGGGGAACCTGCTTAGAAAGCAACGGGAAGAAAATTTGTTTTCGAACAAGAGAGAGACGCGCTTTACGAAGACTACAGAATTTAGGGTTATCTAAATCAAATATGGGTGAATCATGAATGCTTTTGTTTTGTTTTGTTTTTGTCTCAGATCTTTGGTCATCGGGTGACTATGATCTAGAATTGTATTATACAGTAAAAGAGGATATTAATTTTGTAAAAAAAAAGAAAAGAAAAGAGATTATTTAAGTAGTTAATTTCTTTTAGTTAAGAGTTATAAAAGAAATCATATATTGATAATCCATCGGTTTTAAAATAAATACTTAGATCAAGATGAATCAATCATATAATTAAAGAAAAAATAGTTATATGACGAATTTTACGCCATCTTCAATTACAATTCATTATAGGAAAAATATAAAATCATTTTAAACGTATATGCATGATTATAAAATTTATAATTAAATAAATAAATTGTCTTTTATTCAAATTTAATAAATAATCTAATTAATATTTCTATCTTATCTTTCTCACTACTTTGTACTTAAAGAAAATAATGTGTAATTACAAATTCAAATATTTCTCATCAGGAAAGTCTGAGCTAGAGTCAACTATAAGTCTTTCAATATATTCGATAATACTGAAAAGGGCGTTAGGTTCCTTTTCCCGTTTGGTTACTTCTCTGCTAAGGAGTTGATATTCATTGATTGAATGTACATCAACAAATAAAAAATACCATTGATTGGATTTTGTTATCTTCCCCTTGCCTTTGATCGTGGGGTTCTAGTTTTTTTTTTTTTTTTACATTACTCAAAGGTTTTTGTTATATTTCGAATAAATATTTAAATTAATTTTTAAAAATTAATTAAACAATAATCAATTTAAATTTACATGTGATGCATTGAAAATATAATTGATAATAGCAACCATTTAATTATATAATTTTTAAAATCACTTTATAAAAGTTTATAAAAATGAACCGTGTAAATTTACATTACCTTTAAACTCATTTACAAAATTTTAAATTTGATTTTTAAAATCTCAAATTATTATGAAACCTCTTCTTAAGATTTTGAAATTCTAAATTTTAAATAAAATATAAATCATAAACAATAAACTAAATTTATAAATTATAAATCATAAAACTTTAAATCCTTATATAAAACTCTAATTTACAAACTATTATTTAAAATTATAAATTATAAGTCCTAAATCATCAAATTTTAAATCATACATCACAAAATTCTAAAATCTTATAGAATAAATTATAAACTATAAATTCTAAAATATATAACATTAAACTATAAATCATAAAATCATTAATCATAAACCATTAAATCAAGAATATTAACATTGTAAACCCTAAACTATGAATTCAAACCCTAAAGTTTTGATAATTTGATTCTCTTTAGTATTTGCTGTACAAACTTACTGAGTAATGAGTGTAACTAAAACTCCTTTTTGGAGTGTGAAATCATGGTTCTTCTTAATTTTCCCTAACTACTACTAATCAAATCAGATCATGCCATGCAAAATAGTACCTCGCCTCAGCTTAGCAACATCACACGGCCTGACCAAATGTGTGGGAATCATGTACTGTTTAATGGGGGTCAATCATGTATGGGAAGGGCAATGGAATTGATTAAAATCAGACCATGGCAATGGAATAAAGGACTGATCAAGAACTTCAATTGTGCACTTCATGAGCGAATAACGAATGCTAGGGTGTTTATGCGGCAATGAGTAAACAGAGGACATACTACACTGGAGGTTACTTGGGAATCAAGATACCAGTAGGTGCAACTATGATTCTTTTTTCTGTCACAAGATTCTGTGAATGGTTATTATATATTACTTCTCTAATCTCTAAGCTCTTGGGAGGAAAATGTTCAGTAACCAGGTTCGTTTTTTGGTTTTTGGTGTTATAATGCTACTGCTGTAAATGGCTTTTGACAAGTTTAATAAACTATTTCTTTGGCTGATAAAAAACAAAAAAAAAAAACACGCCCTGACCAAATATGGAACCGATGTTTACAAAGAAAGTGAATCACCCTGTTGTCATAATTTACGAAGTTTGGGGTCCATAGAAAACTTATTAGTATTGGCTTATGATTTATAAAATATGAGTAGTCCATTCCATCAGCATAATCATATCACAAAGGTACTGTAAGTAATTAATAAACACAAGTACACAACATTCCTTGCATATCCATCCAACCTTCGGTACTTTCACATTTTAGTCATAATGCATAAACCAGTTATACACACTCAAACTGCTAGATTGAGTAACGAAGCTGAAACTATTTTACATTGCTTCGGACTTAGTTCAACATTAAACTTATTCTACTAAGAATTACATTACCATTACATAAACTTGAGAACCTTTTCTTCCAACTCCAGCTTCTTGTACTCAAACTCATCAGTTTCAGCCAACTGGTTTCTGTCAAGCCACTCTATGGTCTCCTCCACCAACTTCTCAAGGTTCTTCACTCTCTCCCTCATTTCAAAAGCATAATTCTCAAGCAGGTTCTTGGCCCTCACCTTGTTCCTCGCCTCCTCATCCTCTGCCTTATACCCCTCTGCATCTCTCACCATTCTCCTCATCTCATCAGGACTCAACCTCCCATGCTTGTTGCTGATCGTGATCTTCTTCTTCAGCCCCGTGCTCCTATCTCCAGCACTCACCTCCACAATGCCATCAACATCAACATCAAACCCAACATTGATTTGTTGGGCTCCCTTTGGCAAAGGTGTGAAACCAGATAGCTCAAACTTCCCAAGAAGGAAGTTATCCTCTGTCTTTGCTTGCTCCCCCTCAAACACTTTGATCAAAACACTTGTTTGATTATCAGAAAACGTGGAGAAAATACTCTCCTTCTTGGTGGGGATCATGGTGTTCTTGGGAATCAACACAGACATGTCACCACCATCAGTCTCAATCCCAAGACTAAGCGGCATCACATCCAGCAACAACAACTTCTCCACCTTCTTGTCCCCTTCACCTTTCAAAATCGCAGCCTGAACAGCGGCACCATAGGCCACAGCCTCGTCAGGGTTGATGCTTTTGCAAAGCTCTTTGTTACCATTATTAAGACTGAACATGTCCTTCAAAAGTTGCTGCACCTTTGGAATTCTAGTAGAGCCACCTACAAGAACAAACTCATGAACTTGACTCTTAGCAACCCTAGCCTCAACGAGGCACTTCTCCACTGTCTTCATACACTTGATAAACAAGTCCTTGTTCAATTCCTCAAACAAGGCCCTTGTAACAATTGCATGTAGATCAACCCCTCCACATAAAGAGTCAAGCTCAATAGTGGTTTGAGAACTTGAAGAGAGTATCCTCTTAGCTTTCTCACACGCTGACCTCAACCTTCCAAGAGCTTTGGGGCTTTCACCAATGTCCTTCTTGTACCTCCTCTTGAAAATACCCACGAGATAGTTGACCAGTTCGTTATCAAAGTCAACACCTCCCAAATGGGTATCTCCTACCGTGGCCTTAACTTTGAACATCCCTTCGTCAATAGTAACCAAGGAAACATCAAAAGTACCACCACCGAGGTCGAAGACAAGCACGTTCTGCTCACCTTCACTCCACCCTTTCTTGTCCAAGCCGTAAGCAATAGCAGCAGCGGTTGGCTCGTTGATGATCCTCAAGACGTTCAAACCGGCGATTTTGCCAGCATCCTTGGTGGCTTGTCTCTGCGCGTTGCTGAAGTAAGCAGGGACAGTGATCACAGCATCCTTCACCGCGTGACCGAGATAAGCTTGAGCAACCTCCTTCATCTTAAACAGCACCATGGAGGATATCTCTTCGGCTGCAAGGAGTTTCTCTTGGTCTTTGTAGGTGACAGAAATCATGGGCTTGTCTCTGGTTCCAGGGACAACCTTAAAAGGCCAGAGCTTAATGTCTTGCTGGACGGATTGGTCGGAGAATCTGCGACCGATTAAACGTTTGGCGTCGAAGACGGTGTTGTGAGGATTCATGGAACGCTGGTTGATGGCAGCGTCGCCCAACAACCTTTGAGTTTCGGTGAAGGCAACGTAGGAAGGGGTGGTGCGGTTGCCTTGGTCGTTGGGAATGACCTCCACGCGGTTGTGTTGCCACACTGCCACGCAGCTGTAGGTTGTGCCCAAGTCAATGCCTATGGCTTTCACATTTCTGCTTGCCATGCCCATGTGATGGAAGAGCTTAGAAAGAAAAACAGAGGAGTGTGGAAAAATAAGAGGAACAATGTGAAGTGAAGTGAGAGAGTATGGTATTTAAAGGCATGGAAAATAACTAACGTGGGTTGGGGGAAGGAAGGTGTGTGGAAAGGAGCATGACGTTGATTTGGTAATTTACGAAGAAGAAGGAAGGGAGCTCCTTAATCCTTAGTAAAGTGGGAACCAAGCTATGTAAACTTCTTGTTAATTCAACATGGATGAGGATGACCATATATATTTTTTCAAATTTCTAAATTTTGGAATTTCTGATTTCAATACATAGTGAATTGTTACATTCTTAACTTTTCTTTTCATGAGAATACTAATTATATTTATCACTTTCAATTTTTTTAGATAAACTTATCTATAAACATTTATAAAAAAAACTATTAGAGTGATTATAAATAGAAAAAGGGAAAATATAAATATAACATATACTATAATATTATTATAAAAAAGAGAAATAAAAAAAATGATACGAGTAATATTAATAATTTTTTTTAATTTACACTAACTTTATAGTGATATGCCACTCATAAAGATTCACCGGTAAATCAGATAGACAGAGGTGTTGGGAAGGAGCATGCATATTCCACCATAGTAATAGACTAATAGTACCATTATTAGTATTGCCTGGCCCCATCTGACTCCTTCTCCGCGAAGGGGTTCATTTGATTCGGTACTTTACCCATATTAGGTTATAGGTGGGAATAAAATCATATTCAAGTTCATAATAAATAGACTAAATAATTTAAAATATACTAAAAATTAATTAAACTAATTATTTTTAATTATCAATATCATAAATTTAAATTTTAGTTCCATAATCATAAACTTAAATTATTTATGTAGCTTTTTTTTTCAATACAACAAAGTATCTTCACTTTCCAATAGGAGTCACAATGAGTAGGATCTGTGGGCATGGAAATATCAATGGCAAAAATACTGTAAATCATAAAAACGTGTATAAGTTTTTATATGTAGTTAGTTAGTGCACTACGTGAAAAGAATATTTTGATGCCAATACAAGGATTGCATTCAAAGTTGATGATGTATGTATTTGTCTTTTGAAATCCTCTGGTCAAAGTTACTACTTTTCTAGTTTCTATAGAAGTATATTTACAAAAAATAATATTATTACGTACGAAGCAAATATATATATATATATATATATATATATATATATTATTACGTTATTCTAATACCAAAAGAGTTTCTATAAAAAAAAATACCAAAAGAGTTATTAAAAAAATAATTTTAAAATTAAAAGTAACACAACACATAAGATAAACACCTACCCACAATCAGGTTCGCGATCTAACATTCTATATATGCAGTTGTTTTGCTTTAAATAGTTTGAGAGAAAGAATTTCTACGAATAGAATTTGCCCCCAATAATAATTTTACATGGTTTGACTATCATTCATTGAAAATAATCCTACTTAAACTGAGTAGGATCACTATGATGAACACGACTGATATCCCCACATAACATAAGCACCTATATACAAAAAAGAAGAAAAAACCCACTTCAGTTCTAACTTCCAAATCTTCACAAAACAATAAAAATAAAAGGTTTAATTAATCTTTTTGTTTCTATATTTGTATTAACTTTTTGTTTTAATCTTTATCCTTAAAAACTTGACATTTTAGTTTTTATTTAAACTTTTTGTTTTTGTTTTACCTTCTGTTCTTAATTTGTTTGATAATGTAAATTCCTCACAACTGAGAGACACCCGAAGCTAAAACATAAAAAATAGTTGCACATATAAAAAAAGATGAAATACAGTACAGAAATGAAAAAGAAAAATTGACCCAAGTATAAGGCCCAAAAGATTAATTAATTAAACAAAAGAAAAGAAAACCCTCCTCTGATGCATCATGCATGTGTATGGACACTGGTCCCTACAGATTGCAAAAAAACGCGTTTTCAGACAATACATTATTATTGTTGATGTTGTTACAGTCAAACCTGAATAGCTTACCTTTGAGAACAAGAGAAAGAGAACAAAGCTTGGAAGCTCACCAACGACAACGAGGTCCAATACCAGGCTTCTTCTCTGTAGCAGTAGCACTATCCTATTCCTATTCCCTCTCAAAAAACTGCACCTTTTGATTGCTATAGCTATTGTTCATCCTCATCGTCATAACAACATCATTTAGTTATTATTCCCTTAGTTATGGAAAACCCAAGTCCAGATTCTCTATCTGCCACTCTTGGCAACTCAATCCAAGCTCTGGGTCGTGGCTTTGATGTCACATCGGATATTAGGCTTCTGTACTGCAAGGGTGCTCCTGGCTCAAGAAGGCTTGTTCACCTTGATGAGGACCACACCAAGACTCTTCCTCTCTCCCATGACCTCGTTATTCCCAATGTCTCTGTGGACATTGATTGGTCACGTGGCAAGAGTGGTTTAGAGATCACCCCTGTGCTTAATTTCCCCGACGTGATTCTCTTCACTTTTCATCCACCCCTTTTGTTTCTAGTTTATTTTTTATTTTTAATTATTATTAGCTTGCTTCTTAGATGAAATACAAGGAAATTAATGAAAAGGGCATCTGGGGCAGGATAAATTTTCAATTTTATTTATGTTTCTTTCATTATGTTATTGTTGCTTTTATTTGCTGGTGAGCTGGCTTGTGATGATTTCAATGTGTTGGACTTGGATTGTGTTTTCTAACTGCATTGCCTAACTGAACATAAGGGGAACTTTGTTCCTTACTTCGTTTGGCTTCTGGATTAGTATGCCATGGATGGTTTTGTTAGGAATGCATCATTAGTTGAGATGACAATGGTTTTTACAGATTGGTTCCTTTGGGTCCTTAGTTTCTGAAATAGGAATTGGATGGTTCCAATATGTCTATGAAATGCATAAATTAGTTTTTCACTTAAAGCACACTTTACATGACTTAGACCCTGCATTGGTAGTTAACAATCTTAAGCTTTGAATGCATTCTAGATATAATTGTATTTTTCTCTGTCTCCATCAAGGCTTTATTTATTTTGTAACTTCTGCAAAATTTCTACTTGTTATTGTTACTATTTTTTCTATAAACAAGTATGATGCCACCAAATCTTGGTGGCTTAAATTGAACATTATTTAGCATAATGCTTGGTTGTTTTTATTGTATGAAAGAATGCATTATTTCTTTTGGCTTATTTGGGTTTTTCTTATACATGATATTTAGACATGTTCATCCCATACACAGTCAGTTAAGTGGTTTTGGCGACCTTATTTGATGACTGAATTTTTCAGATGGCCAAATATTTCAATGAGAGGTCAGGCATAACGGGACAGATTCCACTTGGAAGCTTCAATTCCATGTTCAATTTTACTGGCTGCTGCGTGGCTGATGCAGCAGCCACCAAATCCCTTGCCATGGTTGGATATTTCATTCCTCTGGTTGAAGTCAAATTAAACAAACTAAATTTGGTCTTGACTGATGAAGTAAAGCGCGCTGTTCCTTACTCTTGGGATCCAACATCCTTGGCTAGGTACACTATGCTTTTGCTGTTTTCTGTAAATAATACTCCCTTTGGTCAATTACATATGAGAAAAAAAACTAATTCATCAAGACCAATAAAAGTAGGTAAGTTAGCTAATTTTAATTAATAATGTCAGAAATTTTAATTCTATTCTAAAAATACCCATAAATTAAATGATTTAAGTAGTGGTAATATTTAATAACATTACACATAGTGGTAGTATTTCTTAATGTTTATCCATAGCAACTTTATTATTAAAATATTTGCAAAACAAGAAACAAATTCACAAAATCCTTATGTTGTTTACACATCTCTTGTTGAGGGTAATAACATATTTATGCGTATTTATTCATTTACTCTGAGGCATATATGGAAATCTTGTGAAGCTAAGATTTATGGGTGATATTAGAATCTAATATGTCTTCTGATGATTTGTCTAAGACATGATTTTAAATTACTAAGTTATATCTTTAAACAAGAAATAATTATATTTGCATTAGTTAGATGGGGTGGACAGGGTCAAGTTCTAATTGGAAACTTCTGCACTTTCTTCTTCTCAGTTTTATTGAGAATTATGGTACCCATATCGTTACATCTGCAACTGTTGGCGGAAGAGATGTAGTGTATGTCAGGCAGCACCAATCATCTTCTTTGTCTGCTTCAGACATTGAGAACTATGTAAAGGACATTGGAGACGATAGATTTCGTGATGTTAAAAACTTCTTGGGTCCTGGTCCTTTAAAGTACAAAGAGAAGGTCAGTACTCAGTATTAAGAAATGCCTTTATTTACCCCACTATTACTCACTAAACAGATAACTTTTTCTACTTCAGATTATTTATGCAGCATCCTTTATTTTGTGAAAATACATTCTGGTTTAGTCTTGTTCATTTGTTTCTTGGTATTTACCTCTATCTTATTGAAAACAATTTAGTCACTGATTCAATACAGATTCTAGAAATCTCAGAGTAGTGACCTTTAATTTTGTTGCTGTAGGATGTTACTGTCATATTTAGGAGGAGAGGAGGGGATGATCTTGAGCAAAGTCATGCTAAATGGGTGGAAACTGTAAAATTGGCACCAGATATCATTAACATGAACTTTACACCCATTGTTTCTCTTCTTGAAGGAGTGCCTGGCGTAAAACATTTGGCCCGTGCTATTGATCTATATCTGCAGTGTAAGTTCTAATCCAATTATTAATGCTGTAAAATTAATTTTTATTGTTACTTATCATAATTATTAAAGGTTAATGAACTTAATGAGTCACATGAGTGATAAACTTCTCAGAATAAAAATTCCAATATCAATCAAGATGGTTTTGAAAACAGTTTGAGTCTTGTGGAGGGTTATGGGTTCAAATCCTGAAAACAGTCCCTCTGCTTGTGGGAGTAAGTTGCGTATATTTACCCTCCGCAGACTCCACTAAGCATGCCCTTTTATTGAGCCAGAAAAAACCAACTATGAAATTACCAAAATTAAAGGAAATTGAGGTAGAAAACTGGGACATTAACCCCAGGCATGATGATTTCTGGATAAGTATGACAAATGATACTGTAGTTTTGTACAATATATATATAATCTATAATTTACCTATTTGTTATATTAACCAGACAAACCACCTATCGAAGACCTACAGTATTTCTTGGATTTCCAACTAACTCAAGTTTGGGCACCAGAGCAGAATAATAATCTACAAAGGAAGGAACCTGTCTGTCAGTCTCTTCAGTTCAGCTTGATGGGACCTAAGCTTTTTGTCAGTCCAGATCAGGTAATGTTACTAAATTCTACTTGATTGAATAGGGCATCATATTATGCCAAATAAAAAAAGGACAACTCACAACCCAGAGCATAGAATAAGTGCTAAAACTACCGTTATCATTATATCACCTATTTGATTGAATTGAAGCTATCAAGATGTTGCAGATACTTTCTGAGTCAATTTACTGTTAACTTTGAGAGAGTAAAACAAAGCAAGGTAGCCTGTAAAAGTGAGAAATGACAAGGTTTATTTGAATTTCAACAAGAATTCTACCTATGTTATTACTGAAAATCATTAAATAGCTGGTCCCAAGTCGTGATAAAAGATGAGGGTTATTTTCAGGTCCTCAACAACCAAGGTGAATCGTTTTTGATCTTTATGACATGGATTATGATATTCATGTTGCAATAAGAAATCAAAAGTTGTCCTCTTTGATAGGACATATGTTTTTGTTTGCTAACTGGCTTATTTGTGTCTATCTGGAGAGAGTTCAGAATTAATCCTTCATTTATTATAACTTGATTATAAAATTTGTGGAGCAGTTCATGATTCCACAATTATCACACATGGTTTCTTGAGTTTTGGAAAATTCATCATGTAGTTTCCATTTGTAAGCAATGGACTCAACAAGCATGTTTGAAATTTCTTCCCTAGCCAAGTAACACCATGACTTGGTGCTGCAGGTAACAGTTGGACGCAAGCCTGTCACTGGACTTAGGCTTATCCTAGAGGGCAGCAAACAGAATCGACTTGCTATTCATTTGCAGCATTTAGTCTCCCTCCCGAAGAACCTTCAACCTCACTGGGACACACACATGGCCATAGGTGCTCCCAAGTGGCATGGTCCCGAGGAGCAAGACAGTCGTTGGTTTGAACCAATCAAGTGGAAGAACTTCTCCCATGTAAGCACTGCACCAATTGAGTACACTGAAACTAGCATTGGGGACCTGTCTGGTGTTCACATTGTCACAGGTGCCCAGCTTGGTGTTTGGGACTTTGGTGCCAAAAATGTGTTACACCTCAAGCTCCTTTTCTCTAAGGTACCAGGATGTACAATACGGCGGTCCGTGTGGGATCACAATCCCTCCATTCCTGCTGCACAGAGATCAGATGGTGCTTCATCATCATTGACAAAGAAAGCCTCTGAGGATAAAAAGGAGGATAGTTCAACCCACATTGGAAAACTGGCAAAGATTGTGGACATGACAGAAATGTCAAAAGGCCCCCAAGATATTCCTGGTCATTGGTTAGTTACAGGGGCTAAGCTTGGAGTTGAAAAGGGGAAAATTGTGCTGCGGATAAAATACTCTTTGCTTAACTATTGATTGATATTCTTCTTTTTCTATTTGTTATTTGTTATTTTTTCCCTTCACATTAGAAACAGTAGTCAAGCATTCTTTGCACAGGGAATCTCAGTTTTTTGTGTTGTAGATTTTGCTTTAGTTATTTAGTTGATGGTCATTTAGTGGTTGATTACATTTCTACATTGTTTATTTACGGGACAATGGATATAATGACTTTTGTAGACAGACAGATGATGACCTTTTGTTTAAACTTTAAAGTCAATTTTGTTTATTAATATTCATTGCAATACAATCTGTTGAAGATATGTGCTTGACAGTTCTTATTAATTATAATGCCATGGTAAAATTAAGCAGCAAAAATCTGTAACTGATTTTAATTAATGGAATAAACTTAATACATTTTTCCCATATATTCTTCTTTTATAAATATTTACAAAGAACTTTATCCACAGAAGACTCTCAGCTCTGTCTACTTGAAATTTTTAATTGATCGGAGATATTTGCTGCGCAAGTTGAGATAGAAGTAGATGCAACAACACGTGGGGGCTCTGCACCCACCCTCCCTTTCCCCATACAAACAATCACCAAACATGCAACTTTGCTTGATTCCATTAGTATGGTACTATTGTTAACGCTTGACATGTCCATATCAGTTGACATCTATTAGATTTTATAAAAAACGTGACAACAAAATGCTCTTTCTGTGACACTAACAGTACATTAATTGCTTTGTAAATGTGCTTCTCACTAATAATTGTTAATATCTCAAAATGTTCTCCAAACAGTTAGAATACTCAACTATATGGAGGAGAAAAAATAAAAATGAACACATAGGAAACGGTGTGACAATGAAGATGCTTATTTGGTATATGGTTGGGTAATTAGTAGCTATGGCCTACGGGTATATGCCAAAGAAGCTTTAGATTGTTTCCACTACAAATGTTTAGAAACCATCTAAACGAGATTGACGTAACATTAACTATGTAAATTCGGATGTGCCAGGTTTTACTCAACTATATGGAGCGATAATTTAAATAAGACATTGGATATGTTTCGGAGATAACAACGTAGGACGACCCGCCATTTTGATTCTTTGTTGACAGCAGATAGATTGAAACCTGGAATTTTCCGCTTCTAATTAAAATCGGTGAATGTTGTCCAAAGCATTTTGCTATCAGCCAAAGGCATAGGATTCTGTCTAAATAAATCCGTTTATTGCCATCATCCCTTGTCATCATTTTTTTTAAAATATTTTTCGGGAGTTATTTTACTTTTATTTATAACATATTTCTCGGATATTCTCTTGAAACTCATTTGGTCTTTTATCACTCTCTATCACATCACACATCTTATGTTATATTTCTCTTTTTCTACGTATTTTTACATTGTAAAAATAAAAATATAAAAAACATATCTCTTTTAGTCTCTCTTTTTTTTTTATATATATTTCTTGCTAATACTTTTCATCGTTAAACGAAATGTCACGATCAGTAACATATGTAGAAAATTTCATGTTGTCAATATAATACTTGCATATATAAATTTGTGAAATAATACTTATATATTATGGATATTTTTTTACTATAATTTACATTATCATGATAATTTATAGTTATACATACACGTCATTCTAAGAAAAGTTAAAAAGTTATTGGGGGCCGCTACCCTACTAGTACAACCATGCAATTTGTAAAATATTTTAAAAAATGGAAAATGTATTTATAATAATATTAATATATACTCAAGCCTGAGTATATATTAATATTATTATAAACACATTTTCTGATAAAGTTTTTATTTTGTTTTATTTGAAGTAATAACTAATAAGTGTAGCACGGTAGAATTGCATGTTTATATATAGACACGGATTGGTCTTCCCTACTGCCATTGTATTTTCGCCAGTTCTGCCTTTTCTTTTGAAACGGCTACTAAAAAGTGCTCTGCATATATAGCCATGGTATTTATTTTTTCTCTGTTTTTTCATGCACTTACCACTACCCTTTCGTCTCTCTCGTTACATTTTTTTTTTCATTTATGACCATGCAGGAAAAGTCTGAGGTTGTTGATGTTAAAGAGGAAGCAGAGTTTCAGCTGGTTGATGAAAATAAAGTGGATTGGAAAGGAAGAAGAGCTCTTAAATTCAAATATGGGGGGATGAGTGTTTCTTTGCTCATACTAGGTAATGAACAATAATGACACTAATTAACTAACTCGGTATTATTTAGATTATGAACATCTTTCCTTGTTATTGCATGACAAGAAAGATCACTAACTAAAGTAAAATTAAGGTGGTTTGTGTTATTCTACTTTTTCTTTTATATTTATTTCGGGGTTAATAGTTTTGAACTTGAGGGATTATTTGTTTATTCATGGAAGCTAATCCATAGATACCATACCCTTGAAGATTACAACCTTTTGATGATGACATCCAACCATATATAAAATTATATAAAGAACGTATCATATTTATTATTTTTTTACTGTGTATACTACTGGATTTTGTATTAGGATTCTCTTTGCAGATTTTTATTATGGGACAATGGTGCAATGACATGCAATTTTTTATTTGAATTTGGATGCAGCTATGGTTAGTTTCGAGAATTTGGGAACATTTTCACTAGCTGTGAACTCGGTGCCATACTTCAATGAGATAATGCATTATAGTATACCAGATGCAGCTAACATGCTTACCAACTACATGGGAACCGGTTACATACTCGCCATTCCAGTGGCTATTGTTGCTGACACATGGATTGGCAGATACACATCTGTTTTAATTTCTGGGATCTTCGAGTTTGTGGTAAGCTCCAAAACTTTCAACTAGTGCTATTCACAACAACACTCAAACCAGCCTTGATTTGAGTCTGTTTCTGTTTTGAAAGATTGAAAGAAAATATTATATTGATCGTGTTGTAGGGCCTTGCAGTGCTTACAGCACAAGCACACTATCCCAGCCTGAAGCCACCCTTTTCCAACCTCCAAGAAATAATGCTTGGTAACTGTAAAAAACCGAGTGTTGGGCAAGAAGCTCTTCTGTTCTTTGGGCTATACCTGTTGGCTTTTGGCAGTGCAGGAGTGAAAGCTGCACTACCATCACACGGCGCAGATCAGTTTGACGAAAAGGACCCTCGAGAAGCGAGGAGAATGTCCACCTTCTTTAACTCACTCTTGTTAGCTATTTGCATGGGTGGTGCAGTTAGCTTAACGTTCATTGTGTGGATACAAATCAACAAGGGATGGGATAAGGGATTCGGTATTGGCACCATAGCTATTTTTTTGGGTATCCTTGTCTTTGCAGCTGGATTGCCACTATACAGATTTCGTGTTAGTCAAGGAACAAATGCTTTCGTTGAGATCATACAGGTATATATATGCCTTTCTAAACCTCGTTGTTTATTCTGCATATAAAAACAATTTTTTTTTTTTTTTGCTATAATGGAAACAACTTCTGGATAGATTCAATTCAACATTTTCTTTAAAATACAAGTTTAAAGTAGGCAGGTTTTGGAGGATCATATTGCATTGGTCAAGCTGTTTGTTCTAATTTTTGCTCATGCATTTTTTCCAGGTGTACGTTGCTGCAATCCGCAATAGAAATCTTCCTCTTCCTGAAGATCCAGAAGAACTGTACGAGATTGAACAGGACAAGGAAGCTGCTGAGGAAATAGAGTTTGTACCTCATAGAGACACTTTAAGGTTTAATTCCTCTCTCGTGTACTCTAAGTAACACACACTGTGTTTATTAACACGTGGAATTGCACTCAATTCTGGATCCTTGAAGCAACAAATAGTTGCTTTTGTGTTGTTTTCAACTTAATTTTACACTGACTAACATGTTACCAAACACCCACATAATTGTATGTCACTTGAAACAACTCATTAGTCATAACTAATAGCTCAGTAGTAAAAGTGATACCTCGCTAACATTTCATGAAATATCACTCGAATTCCTATGAATTTTTTGGTTCTAGAGTTTAGAAACTAAACTGAAGTTCCCTTTCCACAGGTTCTTAGACAGAGCAGCCATCCAAATAAAACATGATGTTCAATCTGAGAAAGCAGCAAGCCCATGGAAGCTTTGTAGGGTCACCCAAGTAGAAAATGCCAAAATTGTTATTGGCATGATCCCAATATTCGGCTGCACAATTATAATGACCCTTTGCCTAGCTCAGCTGCAAACCTTTTCAATCCAACAAGGCTACACAATGGACACCACTTTCACCAAGCATTTTCACATCCCACCCGCATCTCTCCCAATCATCCCAGTTGCTTTCCTAATCATTATTGTTCCTATCTATGATTTCATTTTTGTGCCTGTTATGCGCAAAATCACCGGCATCCCTACTGGGGTTACTCACTTGCAGCGCATAGGAGTTGGTCTAGTACTCTCTTGCATATCCATGGCCGTGGCTTCAATTATTGAGGTGAAAAGGAAAAGAGTGGCCAGAGACCACAACATGCTTGATGCTGTGCCATTACTTATGCCACCATTGCCCATAAGCACCTTTTGGCTTTCTTTTCAGTACTTCATATTTGGCATAGCTGACATGTTTACCTATGTGGGGTTGCTTCAATTTTTCTATTCCGAGGCACCAAAAGGGCTTAAATCTACATCAACCTGCTTCCTTTGGAGCTCTATGGCACTTGGGTATTTCGCTAGTACCATAGTGGTAAAAAGCGTGAATGGAGCCACCAAGCATATCACTGAAAGTGGGGGCTGGTTAGCAGGGAACAATATTAACAGAAACCATCTCAATTTGTTCTACTTGTTCCTTTCCATAGTGAGCTTGATGAACTTCTTTATCTATTTGTTAGTTTCAAGGAGGTACAAGTACAGGTCTCAAAGCTCTTCAGTCCCTGGTGGCAGTTCAAAGAAGTGATTGTTGGCGAGAAAAAAGAGGCTATAGCTTTAATACGAGTTTGTGTGACAAAATAGAGAAGCGATCGTTTATTTTCTTAATTCATAATTTGGAGGATATGCTCTCAAAGAGATTCATAATCCATGTGTGATGTATAAACTATCTTCCCTGTGCCTTTATAGGCAGAGTTGATTTCTATTTATATTTCTATTTTGCTGTTCTTTTCACCGCTCATCCTTCTTGTTTCTTTCTTTACATCATATATACCTTCGCATCATGGCTGATCAATTATGATATGCATGAGAAAGACGCTCCCAATTACGTAGACTTGTTAATTATTGTTATAAATAACAATAAAATTATTAAATACTAAAAATGAAAAGATAGTATAAATCGAGTTTCTGAATTAAAATGCAACTCACTCCTAGTTCTACCAAATGGCAACAGAGTCTCTCTAGAGTGAGCCACGTAAGCGTCCCTGCATGTCTACGTGGAACCAAAACCTCAACCCACGTTCTCCATCTTGGGTTTATATATATGAGTCACGATGCATGCTATGAGTAGAGTCGACACGCCCCAGAGAAGATTGACTTAAACTAGCAGGAAATCAATGTCCTCGACCGACAAGTCACCGGGGAAGGCGATGGGGGTGTTGCAGCACGTGGTCGACAAGGGTGCAATGATGGTGCAGTCGCTGGACCCCATAAAGCAGATAAGTCAGCACGTATGTACCTTCGCCATCTATAGCCATGACATGTCTCGCCAGATTGAGACACACCACTACTGCTCTCGACTCCACAAGAACTTCATCCAATGCGCCGTCTACGATTCTGATCAATTCAATGCTCGTCTCATCGGTCTTCTTCTTCTTCTCCTTTTTTTTTCAACTTTCACTAATCTCAATTGTTTTGCTTTTATATATAAATATAATCGATATATCATATATAGGTGTGGAGTACATTGTTCCTGCTGATGTCTATGAAACCTTCCCTCCCGAGGAGCAGAAACTTTGGCATTCTCATGCTTATGAGGTTTCACTTTCACATCATATTCTGCATGGTTTTAATTTTCTGTGTAATTAATAATATGTTGAAGGATGATTTGGATGGTGCAGATCAAAGCGGGTCTCTGGGTGAATCCCAGAGTTCCAGAGGTTGTTGCGATGCCAGAGCTCGAAAACCTTGCCCAAACTTACGGCAAATTCTGGTGTACGTGGCAGGTTGACAGAGGTATGATATAGTATATGATCTTTGCTATTGTTTGAGTATATGATTACTTTTTTTTTTATCAATGGCAGGTGATAGGCTTCCAATGGGTGCACCTGCACTGATGATGTCTCCACAAGCAGCGAGTCCTGGTTTGGTGAGGGCAGAGCTGGTGCAAGAGAGGGATGCCAAGTACAACATTTCCTCAGAGAGCCTGAAAAGCTCAAGGTTAGAGATTCCAGAGCCAGAGATGATCAACCCCATGGCTGATTATTGGAAGCAACATGGCAAAGGATTTTCCATTGATATTGAAGAGACTCAGATCAAGTTGAGGGCACCTTTTCCTTGATCTTTATCATATAACTCTTTCTCTGTTTCTGAGTGAATAAATCAGAATTATATATATGTATGCTATAATGCTATTATAGATTAAGGGGATGAGCTAAATAAATAAATGAAATGTTAATGGCTTATATTTAAGTGTTTTTAATTAATGACAATGTTTTTTAGCTGTAGTTAAGACATAAGACTGTGGTTTTTCATTAACTAATACTCCAAACGCCTCTTATACTGACATAATATATGTTTATAGAAAATGCTGAGTATTATACAAACACACTAATAAATAATTAAGATAACGTATAGTTATGTTTCAACAGATTTTTTTTTTTACAGAAAGTTATATTTCAACGTTAAAGCAATCAAATATTGTAATAGTTGATGTAAGTCACCTGTAATTTGATTCTTCTCCAAACTAAAAATGTATTTTTATAAAACTAAAACTTAAATGTGCATGAGGACGAAAGAAAAAATAACCAACTTTTTCCAGGGAAGAAAAACAAACTTTATGCTAAACTAATCCATAAACTTTTTATCTTTATTCTTACTCTTATACCGAACTGAATTTTTTTTCAATTAGTTACCTGACGTGACTAAATTTTATCAGAAAATGGATTTTTTAAACTTTTCCACCATGATTTTTTGGAACCTGACTGGCTGATTCAACCGGACGAATCCGCCTAAAATTGACAGTTTTAATATTTCACCAATTTTGATTTTTTTTAATGAATAAAATGTGTTATTTTAGTTTTTTTTATGGACAATCCACGACGTGATTTTGACTTGGAAGTTTTAATTTTATATTTTTCTTTGCTAGTTATAAGAATAAGAAGTTTCTCATTAGATTTGGTTTCTATGTATTAAATTGATAAAACTCGGTATTAGATTTGATTTCATGAATTATAAATTATAACAATTTTAAAGAAAGTTTAATTTTTAATATTATAAAGAATACATATTATATTATTTTACTTACTTTTGTTTAACTGGTTCAACCCGTTTAATCACAAGGTTAAATCACTTAATTTTAAATCTATGACTTCACTCATTCAATTATTGGTCCAATTTTAAAAATATTGACATTTTCATTTACAATTTTTTTAGAAAGTCGGAATTTTATTTTTTGTTTGAAAAAAGAAAACCGGACTTAGTTCATATTGTTTTATACCAAACTGATATAGTAATAAATTAATAAAGATGGTGTAGAAAGAAAAACAGAAAATATAATATAATCACTTTGCTACGAAGGTTATTTTTATTATGATTTTGGAACCCGACAGCACAATGGGTTTAAAGATCATAAATCACACATCTCATGCAGCAGGTGGACTTCCAAAAGAAGACCTGAAACGATGTGGGGGTGGGGGTGGTATCTCATAGTGTGGAGGGCCATGAGAGGGCCCTGAATAAAACGATCCAAAACTCGAACGATGTAGGGGTGGTACTGACGATGACATCTCATAGCGTGAAGGGCCATGATAAGGCCCCCAATAGAATGATCCAAAATCATGTTGAGGTGGTGGTGGTGGAGATGGAAAAGATCCATGGTGGTGTTTTCTTGCAGAAGCAAGAACAGAGCCCAGAGCAGTCACACACACAAGTACCAGTACATGTACCACTTTCAAAGCGTTTGCCATCTTTTCAATCTCTCTATTCAAACTTTAGACCCAGGTGATGCTCATTAAATAAGCATTCAAGTTCATTCAATGAAAACATTCACTGTTAATTAATGTAATAAATCATTTTTAATAGTATTAATTTTCTGGATAGAAACGGTTCGAGATAAATTGTATCTTTTGTTTTTATCTAGATCATATGATCAGATGTATCCTCCACCTAAGATTAATGTGGATAGCAAAGTTTTTTTTCCAAGTTAATCCACATGTTTGATGATAAATGAATTGTATCTATGGAATCGGCCGTAATAGTATTAGTAACTAAGTCACGTAAGACCATGTTAAAAATTAGGATTCATTATTATTTTTGTCGTTTTTTTTTTTTATGTTCAATTAGGTTTTTTTTTTTAAATGATTCAATTATATTCTTTATTGTTAGAAATTTTTTATTTTTTAAAAACATTCAATTTGATCTATTTTTTTATTTGTTCTGAAAATTTTAGAAAATAATATCAAATTAAATTGATTTCACTTATATATTTTATATCACTTTGAGATTTTCAAATAAAGTACAAGTGATAGATATATGATTGAATAAAAAAAGGAAAAGAAATAAGTAGATTGGTTGAATTTTGAATTAAAGGTTGTAAAAATATTTTAATTATAATTCCTAGTACCCGCTTTATATAAAACTGACGAGTCATGATGCAAAACTTTTTTTTTTTTGAACTAATGATGATGCATTTTTTTTTTTGTCAGAAAAATGAATGATGCAAGCATTCCAAACCTCATTGATAATTGGACACAACAATAAATGATCAATAATTTTTAGAGTATGCAGACAAAATTTGCCGTTATAATTTCCTTTAACACAAATGTTCCTGTTCATCAAGTTGTCACCAGTAGTTAATCAATTTCTAAATACCCTTCACAAGAGAAAATAAATCTTCAAAAGCACTTTCAGTCGACAAAATATTAATAGCCAAGTTTTCATCAAAAAGCTCATTAATTCCAACATAGGCCGATTTAATAGAGTAACATCTGTTTGGTTTGTCACACCAAAGCCAAGAGTCCCTATAGAATTGCCTTATATTGTAACCGTTCACATCAAAAAGCAATATAATCAATTGTTTCTTTTCCCATATAAAATGTTCTCTACGTCATTCAAGTTTAAGGTTCAAACTCCATCAATCCACTCACTCATCTCACGCACCTTATTCTCCATTTGATAAGAAATCACAAACAAATAGGGATATTTAAAAGCAAGTACTCCCCACTTGTCGCTCCAAAAAAAAGATTTTATCCCCTTGTCCAATGATTCTTACAACCAACAAATCAAATCACTTATCGCCAGTTACCCCCCCTTCCCTCCCCCCATAAATCTTATAGAGATCGCTCTACCACGTAGACTTGAAATTACATATCCCCTTTCTAACTAAGCTTCTCCACCCACCAAACTTAGATTTTAGAACTTCACACCATAGACTCCCCCTTTCCTCTATAAGCTTTCACCTTCACTTGTCAAGCAATGAAGCGTTAAAGTTAAAAATATTTTTAATTCCCAACTCTCGTTGATTTTTTGGTTTGCAAATATTATCCCAACTCTCCCAACATATTTTCCTCTTACCCTCCTCACAACCCCACAGAAAACTCCTTTGTATTTTGATAGTAGTATTCCGCACAATTTTTGGTAACTTAAAGAAAGACAAATAAAAAAAATAGGCATAGATGAAAGAACATAATTAATTAAGCACACCTTACCCACAAAGGACAAAATTTTGTGTTTCCACCCCCAATTTTTTGGACAATTTGGATATACCAAGAAACCAAGTATCAACTAGCTTAGGATTAACACCAATAGGAATCCTTAAATAAACAAAAGGGACATGCATAACTCTACAATTTAAGAGGTTAGTATACCTTTCTGTCTCCTCCTCATTAACCCTAATAGTACCAAATCCATTCTTGGAAAAATTAACTTTAAGGTCGAAGACCAATTCAAAGCAACTAAGCAAACTTTTGATAGAAATGACATTTTGAAGAGTTGTTTCCCCAATGAAGATAGTATCATCCACATATTGAAGAAGATTGATCGGCACCTTATTCTCACCCACCAAAAAGCTAGCAAACAAGTCTTTTCTTATAGCTTTCCTCATCATCCCACTAATGCCCTCACCACGATGTTGAATAAAAATGGGGCAAGAGGATCCCCTTGTTTCAAACCTTTGGACACATAAAATTCTTTAAACGAGCTTCTATTAATTAAGAATCGAGACTTTAATATTGTACAAACATCTGTCAATCCATTTTATCTATCTATCATTGAAGCTCAATCTCTTCATCATATAATTAAGGAATTTCCAGTTGGTTGAGTTATATGCTTTCTCAAAATCTACTTTAAAGAACAAACATCTTCTCTTCCTCTTTTTTGCTTCGATAATTGCCTTATTTGCAGCGAGCACACTATGTAGGAGATGTCGCTCATTCAAAAAAGTGGATTGCCAATCATTGATGACCAACCCAAGAACCCTTTTCAATCTATTAAAAAGTACATTTGCCACAATTTTGTACATACATTCGACTAGAGAGATAGGCATGTATTGCTCCAAGCCTTGTGGATCGTGGACTTTAGGGATAAGCGCAATGAACGAAGAGTTCATATCCTTAGGAAAGACATCGTAGGTATGAAACTCCTCCATAAACTGCATCACATCATCTCTCATTAGTGACAAAAAAAACTTTAATAAATCAGAAATTGTACCCATCTAGTCTCGATGATTTAAAATCCCCACAATCTCAAGCTGCTTCCTTAACCTCCACTTCCACAAAAAGATTTGATAATCCAATGTTCTCTAATATAGATAGCTGATTAAAATGCACTCCATCCAACTTAGGTCTACCAAACTCAGATTCACGAAACTTGTTCTCAAATAAATTTTGCACCTCTTGTTTAACTCGTCTAGGCTCATCCACTTATGAGCTACCAATAGAGAGTTCTTTCATCATTTCTTTTCTCCTACACCATTTGAGGCATGAGTGAAAATATTTTGAGTTTTTGTCACCTTCTGCTAACCATCGTACTTTTGCCTCTTGTCTAGCAAGTGAGTCATTACACTGTGTTACCCTCCATAGCCCATCTTGTACCTCCAACTTTCTTCTTCGGTCACCTTACCTAAGATTGCCCTTTTCCTCAAAATCTTCCAACTCATTTAGTTTTTTTTTAAGCTGATTCTTCCTTCTATTTAGATCTCCAAATTGTTCTTTATTCCATACCTTCAAACCCCTTTTTAATGCTTTAAATTTTTCTTTGAGTACATAACCACCCCAACCTTGGAATTGCTACACATGCCAAATGTCTTCAACAATCTTAACAAATCTTTTTATCTTCAAACCAACAATCGAGGACCTTAAACAATCTAGTCTCAATCAGTCACAATATTTTTCACAACAATTAGATAATAATTAGATACATTCCTTTCTAGGACAAATTGAATACTCTCATGCCATAATCCAATCCACTCCCTGCCATGATGCATATGTGTTGGCCGATTAATGTACTAGGTGGATGAATTGCAAATTTGCAATGATCCAAAATCTTTATTTGGGAACTCTTTTACTTACGTAATGGTTAATAATAAAATTTGTATTTTTATATAAAAACAAATAAATAAGATAAGTTATCTGTTTAATTGTAATTGAATTGATTATTATACAAATAAATATCATAACTATTTGGATTATTATTAATAAAAACAGTCCATATAATAAATAATTTGATTATTTTGATAAATGATTTTTTTTATATAAGCAAATTCAAATTTAATAAAAAAATAATATTGACTATTGTTAAAAAGACAAATTATACCAATAAGTCATTAATACGAGTAATAATAAATTCAAGTCTCTTAAGAAAAATCTCAAATTTAAACATTGTGTATGATAAATGCGTGGTTGAAAGAAAAAAAAAATACCACTAAAGATAAAGAAGCAGTTTTCCTATAAAAATTAATAATTAATAAAGTGAATAGATATTTCAAATTGTATCCATCAGAATTAACCATAGACTAATAATTTATTAATACTCGTTATATTAAATTCACGGCACAAAACAACATATTTAGTCAGTCACGACGGGTCTAATTACCCCACTTGCATTGAGTTTCCACATCGCAAACGTTTTGACATAAACAACAAGTATGATTGACGCAATAAGGGTTCCTACAACAAGCGGGAGAAATCTTGGAACAGTAATCAATGCATTCGCTGTTAAATGTGCACTTTGGTGGAGTTGGCTTTGGACTTTTTGGATAACAGAACATCGGATCTGACATCGAGATCTTACCATGACCAGCGAGAAGCACAAGCAAGAAAGCTAGTACAATGAACCAAACACGCTGCTTCTCCATTCTTTTTTAATTAAAATCCTCCCTTATTCGATTCATCAACTCACACACTAACAATTTATAGTTGTATTAGAAAAGTCCATGGGTGGCCCCATTGCTTTGCTTTCATTCATTCTCTCTCTTCAATTCTTACATTTACTATGCACCTTCTTTTAAGGGATATAGTATATGCATGCAAGATATTTTGGAAAATTATCAAAAAATTATTTAAAATATAATAATTCTAAATCCTTCTAATATGTTTGGATTCAGGTTTTATTCATGAAAAAAAGTGATTCAAACTAAAAATCACGTTAAAAGTTATCAGTTAAGTTTTTTTCTCAAAAATAATACTCCCTTCATTCTAAAATATACTTCTTTCTAAAAATATATGATATTTTGGATAAATCACAAGTGTTAAAAAATGTAATTAATGCTAAATTTCCTAAAAAATATTAGGTAATTTATTAGTATACATTTTATCTCTCTAATTAATTACTCTGATATTTTTATTATACACTATTCTTAATAAGTATTAATTAATGGTAGAGCTGGGAAAATATTTAATGGATAGTTGATTTTCTAAGAACATTTCTAACATGGAGGCTTATTGTGTTATTTAATTTTAAGTAATGTTATTTAATATGTTGTATATGATATGGCGTTGACTATATAAATATTATAAGTATTGTTATTTGTATAAACAATCGTTTCATAACAAAATTATACTATAAATAAACTCTCACAATTAAATCATAAAATAAATCAAGTAATTTGGAAACAAATTAATTAATATATTTTTTAACATATTTCATAAATTTAATATTAAAATAATCTTAAATTGTAATAAATTTAGAAGTTTAACACATATTATTATAAACTATTTTTTTAATTATTATGATATTCTTTAAATTTAAAATTATTATATATGTTAAAATATTATATTTTAAATAATGTAACATTTTAATAAATAATATTATCAATAATTAAAACAACTCATTTATCCTTTCATAATATTTTGTTTTAATGTGCCAATATGAAATATGTTGTCGGTTATTTATTTATCTATAAGTGTTGGTTGATGGACAAAGAGACATAATATAAATTATGTTTAATTAAATAAAAAAATTATCAATAATTTCTAATACTGTAGAAGAGTATTATAAATGGATAAATAGATTGTTAAATATCACTCTCATCTCTGTGAATGCAGTCGATCCTTTAGGTTAAATTATTTTGTATATGATAGGCTATGTATTTGACTGTTTTTACTTTTTACTATATAAAAAAAAATATAATAATTTAATAATTTTGATATTGGGTTAAATAAGTTTTGGATTCCTAAAAAATATTAATTTTTTATTAAGTCTTTGAAACTTTTTTACATTGCTATGGTTCCTACAAATTTTTTAATTTTGCTTTTAGTCTTTACTAATGATGTAACTTCATTGCAACTTTTAATTAAGTGATGATATGACATCATTTCAATATAAATCAATAATTAAAATGATGTCACATCATCAATAAGAACTTATTTAAATTTTTTTAAAGACTCGTAATAAAAATAAATAAATTCATATACTAAAAAAAATAGTATATTTTAAGGATAAAAACTTATTTAAGTCTTTTTAGTGTTTTATAATTTGATGTGTACTTTTCCTTCACCGGTGATTTATTTTCTTGTATTATTTTTATTATAGTTTTTTAAAATAATAGCATTTTGTCCAATTTTTTTTTATCCGCTGTAACTAATAGATAACATCTCAAACAATTACTTTGCGAGAACAAAGAGTCCCACAAAAGTGAAACTAAAGAAGTATTATAAGTTCAAGGCTTTTCTACCGATATTACAATTTTTTTTTTAAATTATCGAAATTTGCACTTTTCAAATAAATTATAAAAATAAATAAGTTACATTTTTTTTAATACAATTTGACTTTATAAATAAGAAATTGTATTTTGAAATACGAATTCATTTTTTTTAATGTAAAAATTGTGTATTCAAACATAATTTTTTTTTTATTGAAATAATACTTTGAAACATAATTTTAAACTTTTTTTTATAAAAAAAAATGAAAATCATATTTTCATTGATGATTTGATTTTTTTTTTAGTTAAGATGAAAATAAAACATACATGATTTTATGTTTTTATTTTTATTATATTATTGAAATTATTTATAAATTAATAAATAATTATAATATATATTATTTTAATACAATTAAATTATAATGAATTAAACTTAATTAAACATGAAAATAAAATAAAATATTATAAAACATCGCATGTAAGATATTCTTTCACAAATAATTCTTTTTTATTATGAATATTGTATAATATTATAATATATAAGAAATCGTACATCTTACATGATTTTTTTTTTGTAAAAAATTAAAATTGTATGTGAGAACACAATTTCAATAATTAAAAATAAAACAAAAACCTGAAAAATTGAAATTTTATTTAAATGTATGACTTTTAAAAAAAATTATTTTTTTTAAAAAGTCGTGTTTCAAAACACGATTTCTTACTTATAAAATTATATTTAAAAGTATGACTTATTCATTTTCATAATTTATTTGAAAAGTATCCATTTCAATAATTTTTGAAAAAAATTATACCATTTCAATACAAAACTCTACGTCCTTACGCCCGATACAAAGATATTTGGGTAACAACAGAGACAAAAAAAAAATTGGAGAATATATTTAGTAATTAAGATTAGTGTAAATAGCAATTACCTTTTTCCATTCATTTTGGTACACGGCATATATAAAGCTTTGAATTAATGTTGAAAATACACTGATAATTAACTTGATATGATAAAATAATAACGAGTCGTTATCCAGAAAAATTCTCCATTAAAATAAATATCCAATCAGTTCTCTTTTTTCTCTTTTGATAAAGGAGTTCTCAAATTTCAACGACATGCTGCGGTGAAAAGAAAAAACAACATACAGACATCAATACCAAAAAAAACGACCCATTCAACTCCACGTGCCGTAAAATCAACGGTCGAGATCTTCTTAAATCTACAGAGGAGAACAACGTCGGCAAGTATCATGATCCGCAGCCTCGCGGTGCACGTTAGTTAGATATCTCGTACTCAATACTCATGCGCCGCGTTGGCGTGTGGAGCTGGCATTTCCGCAGACGCGTCACGCGCTTAGAACAACGCGTACGGTACACGACATCCTCCGAAAAGTCCGAAATTCAAACATTTCTTCCACGTTGGACTGCGTTTAAACAAAAACGGAAACATCGATCACAAGTGGCTTGCTTGGTCGGACTTGGAGTTTTTTCAAAGCTAAGCGAAACGAGCTTTATCCAATTTTCTTCCTGTTGAATTTTCCACTGTTCAATTCTCAAAATCACATCTTTCTCGATCTTCACTTTCTGGGGGTGCTTTTTTTTTTTTTGGTTTGTTTTTGCCATGGAATCAAAAAACCCTGCGAGGTTTACGCTGGGGAAGCAGTCATCGCTTGCCCCAGAACGCCATAACAAAGAAGCAAAGCTCCAAAACGATGGAGACGCTGTTGACCAGGGTGTGAGGTTGATGTATTCGGCATTCGAAGGCGATGTGGATGGTATTCGCGAGGTGTTGGAGGCTGGTGTGAGTGTGAACTACAAGGATATTGATGATCGCACCGCTCTTCATGTTGCATCGTGTGAGGGCTTCACTAGTGTTGTTGATTTGTTGCTCCAAAAAGGTGCTGAAGTTGACCCCAAGGATCGATGGGGGAGCACGGTAACTAAACTTTTTTTTTTAATCCTGATTTGGTTTAGAATCATAACTCAACTCATAAGTGATTGTGCTTTGATGTTTGACATGGTTTGGTGGTGTTGTTCTTTCCAGTTTTTAGTGTGACAAAGCGGATAACATTAGCATAGATTGGTTTGAAGTTGTTTAACTAGGCATCGGGCAATGTAATGCCTGAAAAATAATTCTAAATCCTCCTACTACCTTTTATTGTAAATTTTTAATGTTTTATATTTCATCCAATACTTACCATAAAAGGTAGTAGGAGGATATAGCATTATTCATGCCTGAATTATTGACTGCACATCGATTTGTAGAGTTAAGAGGCATTTTGTGCACTTTGCACGGGGTTGACTAATTGTTTAGGTGTGAGTTTCATGGAACAAATTTAACTCAGGTTCTCCTCTTACCAAAAGGAGCTTGACCTTATCTTGCATTTAGTTATAGTTATTTATTCCGATTTCCGAACTTACAGTAGAGCCGGTAGAGTGCATTAGCATTTATTTGGCAGAGACGCAAAGTGTTTTCATCTGATTTTCGGAAGTAGATACTTCTGTGGCATGTTGGCTTAGCGCTTGCTTGTTTAAAAAAATTGTGTGGTGGGATTAAACATCAAGAGGATGTAAGTGATGTAACTAATGTGAAACTTGGAAAATATGATAGATCTTGTTGTGTAAATTGTACTAGATTTCTTTCTGCTTGAAGTGATAAAGTATTAACCATGATTGTGCTTGTCCTTAGTTTAATTCTCAATGACGCTATGAGCAGATTCAGGCTGTAATGTATTATGTTTCTGCTGAACTTTATTTTTAGTCTTGTCTTCTTTCTCCTCCTTTTCCTTTTCATTGTATCTGTAATGAGTAATGAGTAATGACTGTTCCAGTGTCTTCTGTAGAGGCTACCTTTCAAATAAAATATTACTCTTAGACTACTCTTAGATATGTAATTACTGGACTGATTATTAATCTTGTATCTCTTAAACAGCCACTTGCAGATGCTATTTTTTACAAAAAAAATGACGTGATCAAACTCTTGGAGAAGCATGGAGCAAAGCCTCTGGTGCGTATGAATTTAGAATTTAAAATTATCAAGTTGTTGTATTTATTTGTCTTGTCATATCAGTTTTAGCTTTTGTATTCTGCTGGTGGTTGATTATACTGTTTCAGATGGCCCCTATGCATGTTAATCATGCACGTGAAGTCCCAGAGTATGAAATCAATCCTAAAGAGCTTGATTTTACCAACAGTGTGGAGATAACAAAGGTAAAAACTATGCTATGATTTATTGTTATTACTATCTTTCTACAGTCAATTTACTCTGTCTTTATATTATTTTATTTCATAAACCTTGAGGATTTAATAAAAAAATTCTATAATTACATTGTCCTTCATTACATTTATAATGAAAACTCTATTTTAATTTTTATTTTGGTTTCTTTATTTTCCCCCTTTCAATTATCATGCTGAGTTCTAGTTAATGATTTTTTTAAGTTTTATTAATAGCTGTGCTGTACAGTAATGAATTCTTGTGATAAATTTTTTATTGCCATGTCTTGGGAGAACAATTGTTGTGAAACTAGCTATTCCTGTTCCTTAAGGAATTCAACTACTATTGCATATCTAGACCCAGCTTGCAGATTCACTTAAAATGTTTTGTTTATCTGTACATAATTACTTAAGTGCATGGATCATCTTCAATTTCATTCCTTCTAAATGTTTCTTGTATGTTATAATCTTGCCTTGATTTGCAGGGGACTTTCTGTATTGCATTGTGGCGTGGAACAGAGGTTGCGGTAAAAAAGCTTGGAGAGGAAGTAATTAGTGATGAGGAGAAAGTGTGAGTTGCTCATAAACCTCGTGCTACAATTGTTATATTTTGTTGTATACTTTCATGATAATTAATATACTTGACTTTTCACAGGAAGGCTTTCAGAGATGAGCTTGCTCTGTTTCAGAAGATCCGGCATCCAAATGTCATCCAATTTCTGGGTGCTGTGACCCAGAGTAGTCCAATGATGATTGTGACAGAATATCTTCCCAAGGTTAGTTGAGATGATTGTTTGAAGTTTAACAGTAATGTGATAGAAAATGTTCCTTTCTTGATCTTATCCCCATGCTGTGCAGGGAGATCTTCGTGATTTCATGAAAAGAAAAGGAGCTTTGAAACCATCAACAGCTGTGAGATTTGCACTTGATATTGCTAGGTATTTCACACTCATGCCTTGTTTTTATTTGGATTCTTCTGTTTGCAACATTGAGTATCAGAATCAGCTCTCTCTTTCTCTCTCTACCATGGAATTTTGTTTTAGGATTTTCATGACTAATATTTCTAATGGATTCATTTTTGCCATTGAAAAATCTGTGACCTGTTAAGTGCATAATTTCTGATAATCCATTTAATGTAAATCATGTTTAGATGAGGCATCTATTGGGTTCTGGTTAATGGATAATGATGTCTTGTCTTTTATTTGCTATTATGCAGGGGAGTGGGTTATTTGCATGAAAATAAGCCGTCACCCATTATTCACCGTGATCTTGAACCTTCGTAAGTTTTTCTTTTGTTCAATTATTTTTACTCTATTCTTTTATGTGAAGTCCATATGTCTGGTTTAATAGTCTGATGCAGTTTACACTTTTTTGTTTTTATCAATGTTGCTTATGAGTAAGCTAACAGTAATATATTGCGGGATGATTCTGGACACCTAAAAGTTGCAGACTTTGGGGTTAGCAAGTTGCTGGCAGTTAAAGAAGACAAGCCTCTAACTTGCCAAGATACTTCCTGTGGGTGCTGCTTTCCTTCAGAACTATCATTATGGACACTTGAAATATCTAAATATCTGAAATGCTGTGTTTTCTGATTCATGGGGCATAAGAGAATATTGTCATAATTGTAACATTTTCCATGTGCTGGACTTTTACATGCTGATCCATGGTTTAATTTTCTGAAACTAGGTAATTTTTTGTTTTTGTTTATAGGCCGCTATGTGGCTCCTGAAGTTTTCAGACAAGAAGAATATGACACTAAGGTGGATGTATTTTCATTTGCGCTGATTCTGCAAGAGGTAACTATTTTTAATGTTTCATCTTCAAATGGAAAGCTAATAAAAGCTATACAATATAAACTATTTTATGGAAATATTATCATTGTTATTGTTGCTGTTGATCCATTTATTTTCTTGTATACAATTACATATGCTGTATGAAACCTGTCTTGACTTGACTAGTGACTACCAGTTGAATTGACCTCTACATGGTCCACAGTAAACCATGTTCCCAAGTGACCTTTAAACTACATCGTTTACCCTTGAAAATCAACTATGCAGAATTTTAATATCCTTTTAATTGGATTACCCATTTCTCTTCTTTCCCTTCAAAACCCAACAATTTCAACAGTATGATAGCATGCTTTTCTGCTATTGAGTTTTTAACAATATTTAATGGTTTTATGGAATTATTGTAGCTTTTGTGTGAACGTTAAGATCTTAACTTGCTGTAGTCATTATTGATGATGTTTCTTATGTGCTATCTTTTAGATGATTGAAGGCTGCCCTCCTTTTTCTGCAAAGCAAGACGCTGAAGTTCCTAAGGTATATGCTGCAAAAGAGCGTCCGCCTTTCCACGCTCCAGCCAAGCATTACTCCCATGGAATTCGAGAGTAAGTCTTTTATGTTTCTTGGGTGTTTTTTTTTCCTATCCAGCGAGTGAAATGATTTGTCAAATACACTCTACACAAACACAAGTCATTCTTTTACATTTTGCTGATGTCTCTAATGATTATAGATTGATTGAAGAGTGCTGGAATGAGAATCCAGCAAAGAGGCCAACATTTAGGCAAATAATAACAAGGCTGGAGTCCATCTACAACACAATTGGTCATAAAAGACATTGGAAGGTTATCATCTCTCTTACATTCCCCTCTCCCCTGCATCAGATATTTGTGCTTGTTCAAAACTCTGTAGACTGGTCTGTTTATAAATATTTGAAACATGTGGAGGAATTATTTGCAGGTTAGGCCATTGAAATGCTTTCAAAATCTGGAGGCCTTATTGAAGAGAGATAATTCAAATGGAAGTAGTCGTGGCGGTTCATCTCGCTCCACATCAAGCAGAAGAAGATGAAGGAGAAGAACGTTGGTCTTCTCCTGTAACTACTTAAAATATATTATTGGCATAAAGATACCAACCAAATTTGACTTCTTGAATTGGAGATTTGCAACGTTTTCTCGTGTGTATTGTATTCCTTCACAGGTTCATGATTGTTTTCGTCTCTAAAGAAGTTTCTTTATACTTTTCAATAATTTATTTCCAATTACATTATTTTCGGCCATTTGTAACATAAACACGTTGTATTCTAAGCAATTTTCTCCTTGTCATGTACATTATTATGTAGCAAGACATTTTTGTTGGGTATATAAATATCATGCAATCAGGCTTCGAAATTGGAAATTCTGCTAACGTATATACATTATTATTATTATTATTAAGCATAATTAAGATGATTACTAAATAATATATTACGGAGAAAAAAACAGTAGCACTTATAAACATCATTCTTTTAAGAGTAATTGTAGTTGAGTCGTTATTTTTGGAGGGTTCAGTTTTAGAAGTTATTGATGAAAGTATTCGTTTTCAAAATGAGAATATAAATATGGGCTTTTTTTCTTCCAAGTCCTTTTTGGAGGGCCGAGATCAAGTTCAACAAGTTTTTGGAGATGCTGACAAAAAGAAAAGGTTAAGGTTTTGGTAAAGAAACTTGCCTTAAACAACAACTTTTCCCCCTACACTTTCAAATTCACGAAAAAAAAATCACTATTCACTGTTAAGTATTTAATAATAAGAAAATGGATGAAAATTGGCAAAAAAAACCCCCTCCCCTTTACCACTTAATATATATATAAAAATATAATATAAAAAATAAAAAATGTTAATAAAAAAAATAGATTTTTAAGTTAATAATTTTTTTTATTAGTAGTTGATATCTTAGTTTTATATTTAATAAATATTTGGTTTCATTATATTTTTTTTTATTTTTGGTAAGTTTTACTCTTAATAAATTAATTTGACACTTTTTATCTATAATTTTTTTAAAAATCTTATAAATTTTACTTTATTATTTTACTCTTACATCACATGATTACAGATTTTACTCTCAATTTTTAAAAAAATTAACAAATTTTATATCCATTTTTGTTTTTTTATATAAATTTTACATTAAATATTTTTTTTTAAATTTTATCTTTAATTTTTATAAAAAAATTCTAGTCCCTCCCCACTTAAATTCCTATATCCGTCCTTATCTAAAACTTTATCCTTGAAAATCATGCAGCGAACTCTCAAATAGGATTTAATTTTAATTCATGAACAACCCACATTATCATTGGAAATGTTTACCAGTGCGAGTGCGGACATTAGTTAACGGATGCTATTGTAACTAAACTATATTTCTCAAATATAAGTTCATAGAAATGTAATTATGTTAAAATTAAAAAGATGTTGATATTCGTAGTGGTCTTTAGCTAACTTAACCTAAATTTGTTTATATAATGTTTTGAGGCTGGTAGTAAAAAAAAAATAGTTCAAAAAAATATAAGTTTATCTATTATTGTTAATTAACCTTTAATTAACTTAGGAGGAAGATCATCACTATAAAGTCAAAGCAATATTATCTATCATAAATACACCTCGGAAAGAAGAAAAATTATTATAAATAAAAAGGAATCATATACTAATATCTGTCCTACAATCCTACATATGTGCCTCGTCCAGGTTAAGAAACTTCAAATAATTACTATCTTGAATCACATAAGAAGCATCCCTAATGATGCCAAAGAACTAAAGTTGTCAATATGATGGATTAGTTTTCTGTTGAAAATAAACCAGTTAACGTATGTTGTTAAGTAACTAGTTATTACTTTTCAGTTTAAAGTTCTTAAGAAGCCCCCAAAGAACTATCAAGTTGTCAATATGTTGGATACGTTTTCTGTTGAAAAAAGTCCAATGAATGCTGCTAAGAAGTAATCAATTATTAATTTTCGGTTTAGATTTTCGAGAATTTGCGTGGATGATAAACCAAATACACTATAGTTGTTCACATGTACGTGTTTTTCATTTGATCAATTAGCAATAGTAGCAACCAAACACTCAACCAGAATTCCATCATCAGAACAAAGTCTTTCTCCAAATATATATGTGGCTAACATTAATAGTCAGCACGAGTCCCCAAAATTCTTTGACATGGATCATTGTAGCAATAATCTACTGTTTGAGTCTTATGAGTTTTAACAGCGGATCCTCTTAGCAACTGTATGAGAAATTAAATGCAAATGCAGTACATGGAGTGCAAATAGTAAATTAATCTTCTTGATGAACAAATAGTTTATTTCTTTTGAAGGACTTCCTGAACAAATACTTTTCTGAGATATTTCATAAGTTTGACCATTTAATCTGGTCACGAGACTAATCTTCAGCCCCAATAAACATTTGGAAAAAGGAGAAAAAAAATACTTGCTCGACTTATTAATTAAATGAAAAAAAAACAACTTATTTTTTTACAGAAAAAAGAAAAAAGTTATTAGGATTGATGTTTTCCCCTTATGGAACCATAAGATAATTTGGTAGCGGTGGCATGACTTAATAGGGAAATATTTTCAGTAACATTGAGCAGGATTGATGTTTTTCCCCTTATGGAACCATAGAAATTACTCTATGAAGCATATTTAAGAAGGGTGCACGTTGAGATAAAAAGATTAATTTGGTTACTGAAAAAGGGTTAAAGTCTAAACCCAAAGTAGGCAATCCAAATTGCAGGCATGCTTACCCATTTGTGAAGAGATAACAAAATATCTCACTCCCACTGCGTTTCCCTATTTGGACAGTTTCATATGTGCAAGCAAATCTGCTACCTTTACCCTTTTTCTTGTTTCAGCACAGACCGTGTGCCGTAAGGCAAAGGACTCATAAATTAATTAATTGAATGAATAATGTGAATAATATACTAATCTATATCTATATAGCACACAATTGTTGGGCAACTTTAGCATAATAAAGAATCTGCTTACATGAATTTGCCAATTAGTGGGGAACCATATGAACCATAGAACCCAACGTCAACCGTATTATTTTGAGAAAGTTTTGCACGTAATAGACACATATAAGCTTCACTTCAACTACAGTCTTGTGTTGTTACAGCTGCTTCTATTTTGACATCACTTATGAGTTATGACTTTCTAGTCTTCGTACGTACGTGGTAACATTTTTTAAGGTCTGAAACTCAAGATGGGGCAAATCCAAGGTTGCTGAACGTGGAAAACTACTCTTAATATAACTGCTTGCTTTCTTTATAATCGTATCTTGTACGTACTCCTTCAATTTGGGGGTGAAATTGATCGATCGACCGTGTGCTCCTGATCGAATCAAATTTCCAATTATTTTCTGTCGCTGGCAAATTTAAGTTCCTTGTCAAATATGATGAACTCAGTTTTCCTCTAACGCTGACATCAAACTAAAGATAGCTATAAATTGATGTTGGTGATGAAATTAATTATGACCTCGTGTAAAGTTTTTTATTTTATTTTATACGACACTATGAGTCTATGACCTCACCGAAAGTACTGTACTTATTTATCTCTTCAATAAATCAAAATATATTAACTACTGTCTGTCTACAAACTGTTCTAATGGCTTGCTTACTGCAATACCATTGAATGGTCATGGGATCGAGACATCACACACACCTTAAGCCAAATCCAAAATATATTAACTACTTGTATATAAACACTTATGCAGAATTTATTTAATTTTAATTTATAAACGTGATTTACGACTTCTTTCTATAAGTTTTTTTAAGTGGTATTTATATATTTATCAAGTAAACATATACCTCCCACATGCATATAATTTCTGTGAAAATAAACTAACAAGTTATATACTTCTAGCTAGGAGACGATCCATCATAGTCTGACATAAAATTATTTACATACTTGCATATTTTCAGAATGATACACTACAATTCAGATTGCATATTATTTGTAAGTTAGTGTAATTTCATATATAAATGTGACAGCTTATCTTTCAATATCTCACAACTCACACATTGAAAACTTAGGGCTAGGTGCATCAGCCACATGGCAATAGAGCCAATACTATTGCAATGATCGATATATATCCTGTGATTCAATTCACGCGGGGATGTCACGGGCAACGCTAGCTAGAAGACATGTTATTGTAATATTAGAGAATGAATTAATGCACCTCATATGGTTTTGTACTTGGACCCAACTACCTGTTAAAAATGCTCATAACAAGATTGCCTACACTTTGTGTTTGTGGGTGGGGACTTTTGTCTCTAGAATAAAGCATCATGCATTCATGCTTGGCATCACTGAGCAATGGAAAACGGGGACTATGAGAACAGATTTTTTGCTATGCTTTCTTGGTTGAGAATTGAGATACAAACATGCCAGCAAAAACATAATAATATAATGGATTTTATGTCAGCAAGAAATTGACCTTGTTAGTGAGTTAATTATGTTATTCCCAGGTTGAAGTTTCAACATAGGAGATTTTATTTGGGGATGGGGGTGGGTGAGGAGTCCTACTAATAGTGATTCTACAAGTAAAAAAAAGGTTATAACAGGAACCAACTTCCAACTGCTTTGTGCTTTTTCTAAGGACATCATTGCCCTCTAGAATGTGATAAAAGAGTGATAGGAAGTCACATAAGTAACAAAATTTATATTCAGCTCCATGTGACTGCCAAGACCAAAAGTTGGTTCATATCATGCCTACACCCCAATGCAACAGTTAAAAAAAGGAGGCTGAAGCATGAGAATGGTTTTTTTGAATGAGTGGAGCCTTTAACAAAAAGGAAACACTTTATACATTCCAAATCCAAAAGAGCAATCAACAACATTATACATAAGCATTAGTCACTTTTTGTTTTTTACCTTTAAAATTTTTAAACAGGGTAAATTCATTGATCCCTATACTCTATTTTATGTAACTTGCAGTAAACTTCTTCTTTTAAAGCTTGACACCACTTGGGAAGCTTTACAGAGAAGCATCATGTTCATGGGTAAATATCACATTACAAAATTTGGCATGCACTTTTCATTCGTAAGAGAAAGAAGCACCAAATTTTTTCTAGTTCTGTTGATCATCTAGGCAATGGTGGCAGAGGACCCTCAATTTTATCTTGTACATCTTTTTGGGTCGTTGAATTTGGACCCATCAACTAAAATTCATAGGCATATAGAGCAAAAGGCCTAAGGTAACAAAGAAACAAGAGGAGGAAAATGGACAACAGATTTATACTGTAATTGGGAATTACAAGCATCTACCAATTACCATTGTGGGTTCTCTTTAGCAAAAGGAAGGGGATGGGACCAAGCATCAGTCACCCTGAAGTGGAGTGAGATGAGAGCAGAAACATGTTACCTAATATAGATTGAGTATTTTTGTTGATCTTCAATATTCTTAAGCTTTGGTAGAAAAAAAGTTCCACTGACTTCTATTGAGGGACCAAGGACACTAATGCTTACATTCGATTAGGAGAAATATTTCATGACATTCCTAACCGGTAGTTGGACAAACTAATGGTCATTTGTTACAAAAATCCAATTCAATTCACTTTAATTCAAAGTCTAACAACTGTTCCTCCAATAATCCATAGCAATCCTATTTATGAAAGTTATGACAAACATTTTTAGCATCCACCATAAGCAGGATGAACTGAAGCCTAGGTACGAAAGACTAATTTTGTGGGAAGAGAGGAAAATCCAGAAATTGCAACATCTAAAACACAAGAAATAAATGAAAGCATAACTAGATTGACATATTACAAGCTGCAAAAGTTGCCAACATTAGAAACACAAAGGGTCTTTTTGGTGCTAAAATAATTATTGATATCCGAAACTCAATTGGTGGCAGCTGAAAATAAAAAGCTAAAAACTGAAAACCTTATACCTGAAGCATTTTAGGTGGTATGACATTGAAAAAACCAAAAACATTTGACTTGTTTTGGAGGATGAGGATGGTAATGGTAGCTTTAAATGTGGCCGAAGAGTTATTAAGGCCGTTATTAGCGGATATTATAGAGTTCATGAACAAGAGCAAAATGGTTGCAGCCCCCACAGGCGCAATTCTTTGAATTGAATTTAGTTCCCATTTGAGCTAAACTTTCTATTTAAGCATGTGGGAGTGAAAGCCAGTACTTGAATCCGCTGAAATGAAATCATACAATAGCTTGACGACAAAGAAGGTGAGATCGTGACAACCTACATACTATGCATTTATGAGATTAGGTTTTTGCATTGAAGAACAGCAACGCGTAGTAGCATCATTTGAAAGCCCTATGGAGAGAATCATGTAATGTAATTGCTTTGTGGTCCCCTTTTGCAAAGAATATATTACTCCTCCAAGGAACTGCACCTTGTACTTTGCTCCTAACTTTACAGTAAAGAATGAGTGAAGAATGTCATTCTCTTCTAAGAGTCACTCTCACTATTTTATCATTCCATAATGGCATTGATTTTGAAGTTTAATTATGCATTTATTGTGGGTAAATAATCACAAATAAAAAGATAATTATGAATTATGACTTTCCTCTATTTGTTGGGACAGTTATTTGAAATTCAACTATAGCAAGTTTAAGTACTGCTCGACTAAGCCAAAAGAGAGGAATTTTAAAGAAAGATCAGGTAACTAATTTACCTACCCTTGGTTAGTTGATTTATTTGTTAGAAAAAAAAAAAAAAAAAAGAGAGACTGGTTCTCCAAAATTTCCAAACGAATTATAAGGGGGGCCTCTTCTCCCTTTGTCCACTCTTTCCCCTTCCTCACAAACAGGCCCTTAATCAGAGACTTGTCATGAGGCATAAAGGCTCTAATTTCACAAAAATCTTTATTCATGTATTCCAGCACAGGCCACAGAATGAATTTGGTTTTGCATATATAATATAATTGATTCACATTGAAAACCATGCATAACCAATAATTGAGAGGTGTACATGAACATGATATATGCCCAGTGGTGACACATGTGTTTAACTCGTAGCATTTGGATGGCTGAAGCAAGAGGCATGTGGTACCACTTACCACTTACCCTCATCACCTTTTGTGGTCCTCTCGTGGCAGATATGGGCAAGATTTTCTTGTTGTGAAAACATAACGAGTTTGACCCATATATGAGAGAATTTAAAATGGGTTATTATCTCTCTACTCTCTAGCCCTTTCCCATTTCAGACCTAAATGGATTTACAAGTTGGAAGCTTTGGAAAAAGGTTAAGCATGGGAATACCTATTACCTTGTCCTCTATAGCGTCGCCAAGGATTGGCCCTTATATATAATATAGTAGTGTCACCATGGTGATCACATATACCTAGCTACAATCCATGCAACATTCTGCCAATACCGTCAACATTTGTTAGTTGTAATTGTTTGTACTAAAGTATAAACTAGACAACATGAGGTAAGAATATGAAGATGACAAGGTAGTGGATATACTACTATTAATCTACCTAGCTAAGTTGGACTTAGACATGTTGTGCCTTGATTATATTTGGATTAATTTTTTTTTATATAAATTACATTTTTTTTTTTGAACTTCAAACCTTTAATTAAGTCAAAATAACCTGCACCACCAGTTCATTAATACACTGGTTCTACATAAATTAATTTGTCATGTCTAAATTTTTGTTTTTATCAAAAAATAATAATTATTAGTTTTTTTTTTTGTTAGTAAAGAGAGAATAAAACTCATTACCTCTTTCTATTTCCCTTCTGCTTTCCTTACTAGACTAACAGTATATTTTGTCATGTCTAGAGTTAATGCTAATTTTTTTAATAATGTATAGTTCAGTTAATTTCCAACTTCCAAGTGAGTAACAATGGGTCCAAATATTGATTTTGAGGCGAAAGATAGAGTTTACCTACTGAATTATTCATACAACCTTTTCATAATGGGTAAGGAAAAGAAAACAAATGGTGGGTACCTTGCTTTGAAGACTAGGGTCTGATTCTATTTGAAAAATAAATTAAACCATTGTGAGGGGAGGAGAAAATACACAAGTATGCATCAATATTAATTAGGAGGATAAAATAGGACTAGCCAACTACTGAAAATAACTTTCGAAAGCTACAGTTATTCTTTATCATAAAAATGTTAAAAGCAGGATTGCAACATAGAAAAGTTCTTCCATGTTTCTCTTTAAATAATGGTTTCCCGAGAGAAAAGGCAACAAATAAAAAGAAGTCGTTGGAATAATGCAACATATTACAGCCCACATGAAAAATACTGCTAGTGTACCATGCTATCGCTTCCCATCAACCAGTTGTATTTACGTTGTTGGTCTGCAATAATGGTAGTGCAATGCGACATTTGGAAATTATATTTATATACAAATCTTGTGAGGGGCTGATATCAAATTATTAATATATTCTTTTAGTTAAAAGTTTAAATTAGAAAAAGACATGTCAAAGTCAAAGCTAATGTCAAGCTGATTAGATATATCAATCATATGATATGCATGGATGAGTAAGGAAAGCTAAGATGAGTAAGATCAATATTTTGTTAGGGTCTTCATATCTGAATATTATATTAGACGTTTAATTAATTAAGTAGAAATACTTTTAATCGAAGATACTTCTTTGTTGTAAGAAAAAATAACTTGGATATTATAGAAAGAAATCACTCATAAAAAAAAAATCACACCCTCCCCCCCAATGGACAGACTTTTTACAACTCACGGTTTAGCATCAAAATATGAGAATCTTTTGTATGTTCCGTCGACAATGTACTAATTAATGGTTTTATATTCCAAAAAAATTCTGAAGCCTGAAATTCTTTACATTTTAATCAATTGTATGCTAGAATCTTTTGAAGTGTAACATACGGCCTCGTGGTCATTAAAATAATATCAAACTAAAAATATCATTTTTGTTTACATCTTTACATATCCCAAATGTCATTTTCATTTGGATATAAGAATTAAGAGGTATAAGAATTAAATCCATTAGTACATTGTCGACGGAACTTAGCTTTGGTGGTTCCTAGCTTGCCTATAAAAAAAATGGTAATAGCTAAGTTTTTTTTTAATCCCCCACTGTCTTTGTGTTAGTCCATAAATACAGAAGTGTTCGGATACTTTCTTTTTAGGTGCTATCTCTGTTTCTCTTAATGCCTAAATGTCCATTTGGAATATCTATAAAAGTGGATCGTGATAAGTTTTATTGGCTAATCAATTTAGTTTTCAATTTTCATTAAGATATATAAAGAAATGTTATTTTTCATTAAAATCTGAATTCCATTTGCAATAGATTGACTATAGACTTCACTGATATATATATATATATACATACATGTATTTTAGTCATAAAATTATAAAACAAAACATTATTAATTTCATAATCTATTTTTTTTTCAGCATAATATTTCTAAAATCTTCGAAGTTGCTTGTATAACTCTACAGTGTAACAGTGTTACCAAGAAAAGCTTAAAAGTTGAATTAATTCACAAATGGGGACATCGCATGACGTTAGTTAAGTTTCCATAATTGTGATGTTTAATACAATCCGTTAACTAATAATCCCTTACACCTTGAATAACAAAAAAGGATATGATCAATTAATAAACTGTTCAATAAGACTGCCAAAGCAAGACCAAATTGCTGAAGGGCCGCACAAGGATTTAGGTAGACCTAAAACAGCAAAGTAACAACATTAGACGAGGATAGAGATAAATTAAAAAAAAAAAAAAAGAATTGACCACATGCGATGTGTGTACTAAGTGAAGAACGTGGATGGTGTTTTTCCCATGTCCGATATGTAACCATTGCTTGCTATAGAACGACCTGTCAACGCTGTGCTTAACATAACATGTATTGCTAAGGTAGGCATGGATAGTTGACATGTCCTAAAGCCACTATGTCTATGAGTCATGATCCCACGAATACAACAAATTGTACCTACTCGACAATTTTCCTTGCTATGTCCAATCAACTCAAATTAATGGGACTTACATTTAGTTTGGCGTACATGGTAATTAAGGAACTGTCTTCACCACCTTTTTTTTTTGTTATATTTATATATATAGTTTTTCATATATCTCTGCTTAAAAGACATTCATTCAGATAAAAATTAACAAGTTTATTATTAATTGCTTTAACTAATTTATACAAAAAATGAAAACCAAATAAAGTTACTAATATCATATATATCAACAACTTTGCATAGTAAAATTGCCAGGTATATAATGTATACTGAAGGCACCATCATCATTCATCACTCACAGGCGTAGGTATGCAAATTAATTATGGAATTTGATTTCTATAACACTGAGACTGAGCCCATCTTCTGTGATTATTGTGATCAATGAATTGAATTGCGCTAAGAAGATGAAGGGCTGGCTGGCTGTCACATGTCAGTGGCCTTCAATTTTGGGTCACCACTTTAGAGATACATTTATGCTGTCATCATGATTTATGCAATTGAAGTCCCCACAGTATACCAACAACAACGTTATCATAAGTGGCAGTGATTTATGCTTTTTAATTAAAAGATTAAACTTAAATAAAGAAAAAATTATATTAAGAAAAATAAAAGTTTAACGGTGATGTACTCATCATATTAAATAATTTTTGTTCAATCACAATCCATTGGAATACAATCCAGTGAGTCAATGGAGAATAAATTAAAGAGTATCATTATTTTAGTTAGATTCTAAAAATATTAAAATTAATATATTCAGAAAGCATTAAAAAGATAACAAAACCTCATTGTGCATGTTTGAATTTTTTTTTTCATAAACATTTTTAAGAGAAAAAAATTAAAAAATAAAATAATTTTCATATAAGTTATAATTTATTCATACGTAAATTAAAAAAATATTCAAAAAACTAATATAAAATAATTTTTACTAATTAACTTATGCACAAATTAGTTTTAACTTATAAAAAATTATTTTATTATACTTTTTATTTTTATTTTTCTTTCTCTGAAGGTGTTTCTAGAGTAATCTATCTAAAATGTCCATATGTCAGTTTGTAAGAAAAATCCATACAAATACAATAGTGCAAGAACGCGGCTTCTCAAAAACAATAATAATGCAAGAATGCGAATTGCTTGAAGCGAAAATTAAGTATAGCCAGAAAGGAAATTTTAAAGAAAAATGACCATTATATATACACTTATTTTTGGCTTCGTTGGGATGACTTTTAGTTTCAAATTTTTAAAAATTAAAATCAGTCTTTAATTTGTAATTTTAGCCTTACTTAATTTGTAATTTTAAAAATTTGTTGTCAATCATATATTTTTTATAAATAAATTTACTAAAAAGATGTGAGTCTTTAGAAGTTAGATATAAAAATTATATATAAATAAACAATTCAATTTGAACTTTTTAAATGAGACTTAAGCTTCAAGAAAATCTGAATTGTACTAACTTTGCGGACTAAGCCCAAGTCGAGATAGGATGAAATCGACTTAAAATGACTGGAATTAATTTGTGCACAAAATTTAAAGGCTTAAATTTGATTTTTTTTTATCTGTATTATTATCTTTTTTTTTTTTTCAATTTACTATTTTTTTTTTTTTCATATCTACGTTATTTGGCTGCTATTACTTTTGGGGATGTTGGAAGCAAAACAGGGTATAGAAAATGAATTTCAAAAAGATGGTAGTAAGATGGACGTGGAGGTAGCAAAATTTATTTTATAAATTATGACTTATATGGCTGACATGTTACCTTATCTCTTAATAGTAGCAAGTAACAGCATGAAAGAAAATAATTTTTTTTTTAAAAAAGTAACAAAATAATAATTTGGATATTAATTTGAAGTTTAATGCTTATAAATAGTAAATGTAAAATAGTTTTATATCAGTCATAATTTATTATTTGAATGAATTTTAAAATAATTTTATAAAAATCAATTAATTTATTATACATGGAAGGTTATAATTGACTTATTATATATGTAAAATTATTTTACATCACCGATATATTACATTTTTTTTCATTAATTTGAATAAAAGATATATTATGAGTAGAAAAATATATTTAAGCTAAATTTAAATTTTAAGTCCTATGTTTTATCGAACAAGTTTGGGTTGATTTTTTTTTTTTTTGTATTAATATGAAATAATTTTCGTCGAAACCATATTTTCATTAAAAATTATGAAATTTTCATAGAAAATTATGAGCATACACAATATTAGTATTTTCCCAACCTAATTTATTTCATATTCAAATCATTATATACTTTAATTATAATAGGATTCATAAGTTGTTTTAAAATGATTATAAAAATTGTAAATATAAAATATAAATGAACCTGTGGTGTATCATATTCATCCCAGACATTGGTTGTGTAGTTGAAATATTTTTTGAAAGTAAATTTCACTCTGCATCAACAGTAAAACTTAGCAGCCATTATGATTTCTCAGTAACTGATCATCCTATCTCATGGTTGACACAAGCCATAACAACAATAATGTTCTAGAGCAGAGCCCGCCAGCGCTAACAAAATGATAACAACAATGATTATTATTGTTATGAGATTTGATGTCTATTTGGACAATTTTTTAGGAAATTTTCATGATGGATGCATGGATGTGGCTTGATTAAAAGAGAGGTGGCTTAAGTAACAACATGATTAGACACAGTTGATAGATAACGGTATTTTTTAAGTTTATATACAGTTAGCCAGAGGTTTGATCATCACTCATGTATGAAAGACTATACATTAGGAGATCTCAATTAATTCTTAAAATGCATTTCAGTACCTTGAGATTAGTTTATAGTTTCTAATTAACCATGAAAATAACGAGTTCAAGAAGAAAAATAAGTAGCTTACATTGATGCTTGAGGTAATTCATGGTGGTTGGTATATATATATATTTATTTATTTTATTTTTTTCTCTCGGCAATACATCACAAAAATAGATAATACATTCAGATATGGTCATGGCATATCTAAACAAATACATATTACATAACCTAAGGAATGTATAGTTATCTTTCGATTGAGTTTTGGTTTTAAAAACACTTAAATATATCTTGAGTTTCTCAAATTTTGGATACTTTTGACTTTGATTTTCTAATTAAGAATATGTTATTTTGTAGTCTCTCAAATTTACTCTAGGGGTTAAAAATAATATTTTGTAAATTTAAGATATTAAAAAGAATCATTTTTTAATTAATAGATCAAGAGCAAAAACGTCTCAAATTTTAAAAATTAAAAATATATTTAAACTTTTATAATGAAAAAACAGCACTCCTTCAACATCTTTTATCTCCATTTTTCCAATAGAACCTTATCAAATTCCTATAGACTTCTTATGCCAAGTCCTCCTACCTTTTTGAAAGAACATATTTTTTCTCATTTCACATTTCTCCCATGTTAGCCTTTGCCCCTTCTCAATCCCTCCGTATAAAAAAATTATTTGAATACATTTTATAAGCAATGTTTTTGGCATTTTGAATAAAAAAAAGGATTAAAAATTAAAGAAAAAGAATAGATAATACCAAGTTGACAAAGCATTAAAGAACTAAGCCTCATGGTATTAATTTATTATTTCTTTTTAATTGGTAAATATTAATTTATTAATTTTATTAAAAATATCAGTGAGATAAATTCGAACATGCTACCTATTCTTTATGCTTTCTCTCTTCATTCTTAAACCCACATTTGATATTTCCAACCTTATATGAACAAGAATAAGTTAAAATTTATGAAAAAAAAAAAGGTCATTAGTCTATGGAGACTAAGACATTAGGAGTATTTTTGTCATTATAAAAAAAAGTCTCGTTCTTCATTTCACCCCAATTGGATGAATTGCTAACCCACTTAAAAACTCTTATATTCTTCCTACGCTATCCCAAATGAAGGAAGATAAGTGAATCAAGCTCTTTTCAATTCTCCTACATTATTTCCTCTTAGTTTCTTGTGTACCAAACAAATGCTAAAAAATATAAAGAAAGATCTTTTAATTAATTGACAAGAAAAACTTTATATTGACAAATACATACTACTTATAAAACTCGATGCTGAATTAAAAAAAAAAAAACTAACTGAGGATTAGAGATGGAAAAGAGATTGACGTGTCCCTTCAGCAAAAAGATTTTTATTTGTATAAATAGAAACAGTTGATTACTCTTTTTTCACATTAAAATTATTTTCTAATTAACAATTAAATATTAATGTGGACCAATTTTAATGAGGTCCAGTAAGTGCTCTAATCACTACCATTTGCTGGAAAGGAAAGCTTTATAATTTCAACATAAAAAATATTATGATATATTTATATTATTTAATCTTTTATATACTACTATCCGTCAAGAAAAAAAATACATTTCATATACTATCTTCAAATCTTAGTATTAAATATAAATAAATCATAATAGAAAGAAAATAAAAAAAAAATATCCTACTTATGTATGTTTATGCTACATATTTCATATCAATATCATAATAAAAAAAAAGTTAAATTATTTACTTTAGTCTTAATAATTTCTCTATTTAAAGTTTTAATACAGAGAAAATTATATTTTTTTAGCTCCTATACAGTTTTTTGAGCAGATTATTATCACTAAAAGTTTTTCATTGCAATTTCATACTACTATAAAGTTGGCTCTGGTACGTGTTAACAATCATGACCTAAACTTAACTTTTGTGCGTAAACCGTGTTTAGGAAGTTAGGAACTCAAACTTTCCATTTTCTTGAATAAAACCTGACACTTTAAATGAGAACAACAACATAAATAAGTTAAACAATTGAATATATATATATTATTTTTTATTTTTTTTATTTTCTATTTTTTCAACTTTATACCAGTCCGAATAGAATTTTCATACATGTGATGTAGACTAAATAAAATACAATATTATCATGTATAATATTCATGACCAATATTTACTCATTTCACTTCTCCTCTAAAAATAAAACTTTTTATTGCTTCACTTTCTATATATATATATATAACTTTATATTCTGTAAAAATTATATAAAACTTTATTTTCTCTCTTTGACATTCAGTATTATATATTTTTCTTGCATCTTAGCCCAATGTCCTTTTCACCCCATTAATATCGTTATCAGAACTTCGTCTCTGTCACTCTCTCTCTCATATGCCCTACTTTGTTCGTGAATTTTTCCTTTTTTTTTTTTTTCTTTTAAAGTTAAGGGAGCTTAATTCTAATTTTTATTTCCAGGTTTATCCTTCCTATTTGATCCATTGCCAATACACGCCACTAGTGCGGGAAGAGAGATAAGTAAAAAAGAAAAAAAGGACAAAGAAAAGTAAATAAAATATAAAGATGGCAGATGAATATAGTTTCTGATGCATAAACCACGATGGATGAAAGGTCGTTTTTTCACTTTATAAATACCCAATTCTTCGGCCACTTTGCTTTTATTTTCTGATATATATATATATATATCTCCTTCCTGTTCTGTTCTGCTAAGTGGAAAGAAAGAAAATTTCAAGGGCTAGCTGAAACATCTATCATCTAATCTTAAATTGTTTCCTCACCAGGTTAGTTTGCAAAATATTGAAACACATCATTTGAAATCCATCCTCAGTGCTTCAACTCTTTTGGGTCAATCAAACCTTTTCACTCTAACCCCAGATTTGGCAACCACAAGCCTTACTATAGCTAGATTGCACACTATATAATTACCAGCTCAAATTAAAATTTTGAACTAATGATGATGTATAAATGTTAGGCAGTGAACCTCTCAGGTGTAATGAGATTCCAAGTTTCCTTTTCATAATCTCCCTAATCACTCAGACAAAACTAGTTGAAAATACCAGAATTTTGTTTATGATTTTTCACTCTTAGATTATACATACATCCATGTAGCATATATATATATATATGCTCCTTATTGTGAGTTAAATAAAATATAAATATATTTGATTATATGTTTTGACTTGATTCAGGTTGCAAACATGGCTTTTCCAAACCCATCATCCATGTCAGTTTCTCCACAGAGGAAGATGGGAAGGGGCAAAATTGAGATCAAGCGGATTGAGAACACCACCAATCGCCAAGTCACCTTCTGCAAGCGCAGAAATGGCTTGCTCAAGAAAGCATATGAATTATCTGTGCTTTGTGATGCAGAGGTTGCTCTAATTGTCTTCTCTAGCCGTGGACGCCTCTATGAATATGCTAATAACAGGTATTATATATGCTCAGCTTTATGATTTTTCTTGTTAATTTCTCTTCACATTTTCTTCCCTTCCTTTGAGCTTTTGTGTAATCCCTGGCCAGTTTTTTGTTTTGTGAAGTTGTTGATTTGAAATGATCGTTTTTGTTCCTCTTTGGGGACATTGGGTTTAGATTTTTGCTTATGTAAATAGATCTTTTGAAGGATTTGAGCACAAAGAACATAATCATTTTTGTGAAGCAATTGAGTTAGAGATTTTCCTCTTTTTATCTCTGTTTCCTGCAACCAAGGATCACTTGTCTTTCTTTACTTCTATTTTGGCCTTTTCCTTCTATGAGTTTTTTTTTCTGTTCTTTCTCTTCCCTTTTATATATTTTTATTTTCTTTTCTGCTTATGATAATTTTCCTAGTTTTTGGTTTGTTGGATACATAGATCTGGTGCAATAGATAGAAATAGAAGCACTATGGTTGTAAGTAGCAACAGGTAAGGATTTGGGAAGTTATGCAGGTCTGTGAGATCAGCCACTTCCCCCAACTCCCCCTCCATTCTTGTTAATTTTCTGTTTCCTTTTTCCTCTTTCCCCTTCCATTATTCTCACCCTCTCTCTCTTACACATCTATGGGACTAAGCTAAGAAGGCTTAAAGCAAAAGCTGTCATGCTTCAATTAGCCCAATCCTTCCATCTCCTTGACACTTCCTTAATAACACGTCAGTTAGACATCAACAAAGCACAGTACAACTTCATGAATTTTGTCAATATGTCAAATTGAAATAAATACACAAGGAAAAACAAAAACAGCTAATTTTAGGGTTTGTAAAAGTCCAATACTGGTTTATATCAGATTATGCAGAAAGATCTCTTTTTTAAGCTATTACAACCAAATCACCTAAAAAAAGCTCACACCCAGTTTAAGATTTTCCAGTCCAAGTACTTGAACCGAACTTTCCCCAAATCTCACTTGCACCCACGTGCGAGATCTAATCTAGGTCAAACATAACCCTAATTAGGGTTTTTTAATCAGCAATAACATGAGTTGGGTAATTACACCTAATCAATCAGGTGAAAGAAAGTAAGGGCTAGAAAACTCTTCTTATATGTTACAAGTTGAAATTCCCAAGTGGTTAAAACGGTCTCAAAGTTCAAATTTGTTTAGTTGATTTTCCCCTCCTTTTAGGAAACGAGGTTTGGTGAATCTGGTTAGGGTTTAAAGGACTAGTCTAGGATCTGTCTTGGTTGAAAGAATCTTTGGTCACGTCACACATGATTTTTCAGTTCTTGACCCTCTGACAAAAGAGTTTATGTCATGATTCCCATTCTGGGCTCTCTTTCCCTCTTCCATCTGAACCCTAAGTTTTATCTTCTATAGTGGAAACACCCCTCTCCGGGAAAAGTTTTCTTTCTTTCTCTTGTTTCCCACTCTCTCCTATTTATTCAAAGAGTAAAAATTCTTTTTACTTTGCACAGCAAAAGACAGTGAAAATAGCGATGAGCCAATAAGAGTGACTCAACTGGCTTATCATAATGTATTTCACCACTGTTGGTACTCCAGACTGGGGTTTGCATTTGCTCAATATCTTGCATACATATATCTATGAAAGTAATGGGCCTCAGAAAGAAAAGATAAAAAAGAAAGAAAAGGGTTTCCTAGGCTCAATGAGGAGAGAGAGAGAGAGGGGGGAACAAAAAATTTAAGTTGAAGTGAGTGAGATAAATGGTGGCAGAGACAATGTACGATAATTGAGGTAGCCAATGGGAGAGTTCTGAGTATTTGGCTTCTTCCATGTTATGGGAAGCGTAAACTATTGCTGCTGCTGCTACAGCAGAAGCTGAAATGGACGGCTGTGATGTTCACAGACTTTCAGACAGAAAAGACTCAATAATTTAATCATATTTTATTCACTTTGAATTTTAATAAAGTTTGTGTAATATATATACTATAAAAATATAATATATGGGTTGTTTCATATTTGAGTCTTATGTGGATTCATCGAGGTGGATATTTCAATGGGGCTAAGGGTATTAACCATTGTGAAATTGGTTACCCTCAAAGTGGCAGAAAAATATAGCCCTAGAAATGGTTGAACCAATCATACAGTGGGATTCTGTGCCAGCGTGGCAGAGGCAGCCAATCAGTGGCTCGAGGAAATTAAGGTATCAGAGAGAGAAAATGATTTTCTTAGTGATTATTTTGTTATTTGAAGATTTTATTTTTATCACATCTAATCAGACTTTGACCAGAATGACAGAGTAATGAGATCATTTGACGCTGCTTTTAAAGAGTTGCGTTTAAGGTTGAGTTAACTGAGAGAGTTGGATGATTTGACCCTCAACCAGAGGACTCTTTTCTGGTTAATCTCCAATGTTCTATGTTTAATTTCATATTAGATTGAATACTTAGATAAGATTGACAAGACACGTTCTCCCCTACTTGCTCCATCTTTCTATTTATGTGTCCAAACCAAGAAAGTAGGATTAGTCCTCTTCCATTCAAACGGGGGATTGAAAGATGGAAGGACAGGCTTCATGCTTTCGTAAGCATTGACGACTAACCGTCAAAAAATGGTGAAAGATATAAAGCACAGTATATGAAATTAAAATGGTGAATTATATGACAACTAGATAATGATTATGTCGAATATTTATTAATTATATATGGTTGACAAATTATTTAGAAAAATTGGGAGTTTTAAACTTACCTCATTCCTCAATTATGTTCAATTCTGAGCAATGCCAATATGCTTTTTTGGAAAGATGCTAGAGCACACATACTGACCCAGGACTTTAATTTTATTTTGTTTCAAATACATCTCTAATTCAGTTTATTATTACACAATTCTCCTGGAACTTTTACTATCTGCTGAATTAATTGCTAATCCAATGGCTCTGAAAAATGAGACGAAAAAATTGAAAATTTAACATAAAGAGATTCACTAAAAATAAGTTTGAAATATAAAAATTCTTATTTTATTACCCTTTCTTCACCTGGAAAAGGAAAAATCTCAAGTTTCCAACTTTTTTTTTTTCATTTCAAACATAGGGTTACTGATAAATGATAACAAGATACATTCTTAACTACGACCGGACCCATATAAGACATAACAAATTGTTCCAAATCAGTAAGTTGATATTGAATTATAAAATCAACAAATGAAAATGCAACACTTTGGCAATATTTCTGTGTAGTGTTTTGATTTGGGATCTAAATAAGCTCTATTCTAATTCTAATATTATTGGTTAATAATGACAGAGAACCTTAATTAGTTAGACATTACATTTCATTTTTCATTTGATTTTCATAAGATTAGTATTATTTCCCTTAGTTTGTGGGTTAATACTGCAATTGTTACAAACCCTTTATAAAATGCTCATTCATTTAGCTTGCTAATATACATTAAAAGCATGAATTTTCAATGATACGATTAAATCATTGCAGTGTCAAAGCAACTATCGAGAGGTATAAAAAAGCATGTTCAGATTCGTCTGGTGCTGGATCTGCTTCTGAGGCTAATGCTCAGGTATTGCTTGATCCTTTCTATATAGTATTTTTTTTGGGTGAGAAACATATTGAATCTATCAATTTTTCTGGCATCTGTCAGTATCTTTTAGCACCTAATTATAATTGTATACATTGAAATTTTATTCTGTAAGCTAACATTTTATGGCTAAGCATGATTTCTTATATATTTTCCAGTTTTACCAGCAAGAAGCAGATAAACTTCGTGCACAAATTAGTAACCTGCAGAATAACAACAGGCAAGTTGAATCGTTTTTTTTTATGCACTAGGACAAGAGAAATCTCATTCCCAATAATTCAATAAATAAATAAATAAAGCATAAAGGGGTTTCAATTTTCAAAAATTGTAAAATTAAAAAAAAAAAATCAAACCATGTCAAGTTGTTTGCAACTGGTAATATAGATCCTTGATGAAAAAAATTAATTAAATTGCAGGCAAATGATGGGGGAGTCTTTGGGTTCTATGAGTGCCAAGGAACTCAAAAACCTGGAGACTAAATTAGAAAAAGGAATTAGTAGGATTCGTTCAAAAAAGGTATGTCTTGTAATGACCAAACTAATGCTTTCTATAACTTTTGAAAGGATAGATGATTTGATTTAGATTTATTATTAGCCTATAAAACCTGCATTTTTCTGACTTTTTGCTTGTGCTACTTTCCAAACATTAACATCAGAACGAGCTGCTATTTGCTGAAATTGAGTACATGCAGAAGAGGGTAAATATTTTTCTTATATTATTTTTAAGTTTTTGTTTTTAATGTTATATTTGCATACATTTGTCTAGTCAGTAGCCGGAACTTGATTAGTTTTTAAAGGTCAATAATATATCATCAATTTAGCATGTGATCATATATGTTCTAAGTGGCTCAGCATATTATAATTTAAGTATCTAATTATCCACATTAACTGGACTTTACTGTACAAGTTATACTATTCATCAATGAATACTTTGTACAAGTTAAATTGATCCATTATAAAAGATATTTAATAATAGTATAATACTAATGTGATTGTTCTATTTTTAGAAAAATGAAAAAGAACCCACTCATATTGCCATAAAGGGGAAAAAAAGGAAGGAACAAAATCTGAGCTATGTCAACTATATATTAATTTGATGTATCATACGATTTGACAGGAATCTAAATGTGAAGGTTTCGGGAATGATTTTATTCAGATGATCAATTATTTTAAGAAGATCTTACTAAAACTTGGTAGATAAAATCTCTTTCTTTAAGTCATCTCTGTAAGATCACAGTCAGCTATCTTTTACCTCATAAAACTAAAGAAAAGTAAAACTAAAGTAGAAAAAATTGTTTTTGTAACGTGAATTGGGAATATCTAGTTCTTAGATTTTTTTTTTTTTTAGCATCTTAAAAATAATCCTAACTATGACTATGGTTGAACCTAAGGTCACTTGATGATTATGACAATTATAGGAAAAAAAAAACAAATAAAATTTATTTATGAAAGTCATCTTAACACAATGTAGTTACTAAGACTACAGGAACCATACTACTGTGAATTAAGTTATGATTAGAATTGCTGGCATATTTAATTGATATGTACAATTAGAAACATAGAACTTGAGATTTTTACTCATTTCATAACTGTTATAAGGGCACCTAGAATTGCAATGATGTTGTTGTCAGGTGTGTAGAGGGACAAATTAGATTTCAACAAAATATTTATAGCTGTGTGTGTATTTTCTTGAGCCTTATGAAGTCAATTTTGTAATCAATTAAACCAATTTATACATCTCAATTTTTTCATAAGCTCATTCATTTATGATTTTCATAAGTTAAAATGCATAAGCTATTTTTAATTTATAGAACTTTGATTCATTTTTACCTGCTTATTAATCTTATCTTATTTCTTCAAATTGACTGACTCCATTTCAAATCTGTTTTCTCCTTCACTTTTTCTTTGCTTTTATTGCTGGTGTGATTTGAAAAGACTTGTTTGTTCTGCTTGCACAATACCAAGAAATAATAAAACTATTTTGTTTGAACTGTGAAAACACATACATTACCTTTCTCAATTTTGGCATGTACAGAAGAAGCAATTAATTTTGTTTTATTGGTTGAGTTTTAAAAAGAGTGTATGTTTGTAGTATGGTACCGTATGATGGAGTTAGAAGAGAATAACTTATTCACAAACTCAAGTATGAAAACAGAATCCTTGTTGATGTGTTTAAGTCCTATATAGATCCTAGATTGTTGGGGCACGTGTTCTTGTTTCCCTTTCTCTTAAGCAAAACTACTTAACAAGGAAAAAGATAAAATAAATCAATCCTTTCCATTGCTTTCCTTTTCTCCCATTCTCTTCAAATAAAATACTTTGTTAGAACTTAGAAATTCTAGAATTGTGATGGGATATGTTTGAACACACTATTGCAAAAAGATTTTTAGGAGTAGAAAATATGAAAAAAAAAATTAATTTTTTTAAAGTTAAAATTATCTTTTTCAATAGTCAATTAGTGAAAACTTTCTCAAATAGATTTATTTAAAATATGTGAAACTTTTACTAATTAATTATTAGAAAAAATAATTTTAACTTTTAAAAAGGTTAATTTTATTTTTTTCTTTATATTTTCCAATCAGGTCCGTGGGTTAATAAAATAATAGTTTAAATGCTTTATAATGTGTATGGATTGACTATACATTCAAAGTAAAATCGTGATGAAATCAATACAAAAACAACTATTTGTTATTTCAGAAAGTCACGGTGAGTGCAAATCACCGAGTGCATTTAGTCTATTTCATAACAAACTCAAATAGTAGGACAATTTGTACTGCCCTAACTTCTCCAATCATGCCCCCCATAAAAGTTTTGACTAGTTGTGGGTTTCAAAGTGTTATAACTAAAATGTACATTGCAGGAGATAGACTTGCACAACAACAACCAGCTTCTTCGAGCAAAGGTTTGTTTCTATCTCTTGTTTAGTTGTATATTATGTTTTTATTTATTTTTGGTGAAAATATATTATGTTTATTTAATAAGTATGGTTTTGTTTGTTGGTGGGGGTGTAGATAGCTGAAAGTGAGAGGAGCCACCATAACATGGCTGTTTTGCCTGGAAGCTCAAACTATGACTCTATGCAGTCATCTCAACAGCAATTTGACTCTCGTGGCTACTTCCAAGTTACTGGATTACAACCCAATAATCAATATGCACGGCAAGATCAGATGTCCCTTCAATTAGTGTAAGCTTTTCTCCCTACCAACATGCTTTTAATTTGTTTGTTTAATCAAAAAAGACAAATCAACATGTAATTATTTTATTATTTAAAAAAAGAAAAAAAAAAAGTCACAGAAATCAGGTGGCATTGTTAGTATAATTTTCATGAAACTTGGTTTTTTGCTGTTTATGAACATCTGAATCACCATGTTTGTACTACCGGTCTAACTAGTCTTGTTTTCTTTGCAGATGATGTGGTTTAGTATTGTTTCTGCTACCTGTACGTAGTTTGCCTTCTAGTATGATAGCAGATGAATGCTAAGGGTAATGTAAGCAGAATCATGTGTACGTAGTAGTAGGGGATTTAAGCATATACCCCCTCACTTCTCTCTCTCTCTCTCTCTATATATATATATATATATATGATGGCTTTCTAGACTTTCTTTAAGACTAGCCCGTATCTATTGTGAAACGCTCTCAGCTGATATGTTAATTAGTATGTGTCCTAATTAATTAATATATAGTATGAAAAAGACACCTAGCTTGGCATATATGTTTCTCTCAACCTTTGTTCCCTTTCTATATCATAGGTTTTCACATCTATTCACGAATTTTATTTCTCAACTAAACAGCAATATGCAAAATTACACCTCTTAATTCACGTGCAATTAAAACTCTGGTCTTTTACTTGTAAGTTGTTGATTAAATATTCTGGAATCCGACAAAGTCTTAATTAATAGACCAATCCCTTAATTCCCTAGTCTAGTAGTTTACAGGAATTGTTAAGCATAAAATTTGCTATGCTTAGCATCTTGTGATATTTAATTTCTGGCGTAAATCTGCAATTGCAATATACACAAACTCAAGCTATATTCAATATCAAGTTTGAAAGCAAACCCCATTATTCAGGATAGTGATAACGGAAGCGTGCAAATGCAAAATATGATTACTAGTGTAAGTGTTGAGTTCATATTTGTGAGGTACCAACCAAGGATCTATTTAAACCAAAAGAAGGTATCGTATGAATGGAAAAAGTCCTCAATATTCTACAACTACAGTTGGTTCTCCCAAATCGATGACTTCACTCTCTTAGTTAAGGATTTTACTTACATGAAAAAAAAAATTCATTCATTTTAATCGATAACATTTCAATATTAACTCTGATTTTTATTTTTTTTATTCATAAGAATCAAACATAATTTTTTTAATTCATAATAATCAAACACAATATCACAAAGATTTATAATATTCAGACACCCATTTAATCAATTGAGTTAGACTTTTGATTTATTAACTCATATTTAAACTAAAAAGAATCCTCATTTCATGAGTCCAATCCCACATCACTTACATTTATATATTTTTCATTTAATTCATTTTGAGGTGAAAAAAGGGATAAGATATTTTAGATGAATCTGGTCCTTTTTTAATAGTAAGCTATGGACATAAATTCAGCAGGTTGACAGTCCTAATAGTCTTTTTGCATTATTATCTGAAAAGATAAAGATCGAAGACCTAGCCTTGTGCATCAAAACTAAATAAATAAGTAAACAACAAAAATCTGACATTCTAAAAGACGCTGTATCACATTAATCTAAAACAAGAGATATAAGGAAACTCACTTAGTAAGAGGAAAGAGAGATCCTTAATTTGACTCCCTCCACTAAAAAAAAAAAAAAAGAAACTACAGTCAAGTAGAAATCCAAGGTTGTGCCTTCTATGTCTGTGTCTCTGGGCAAGGATGCAGCATCAACAGCGAATTGCTTCGGAAAGAGTTGGTACTTGGTAACCCATCCTGCAGCGAATTGCCTATCATGTTCACAGACGACTGTCAAACAATCATATTCTAGTATTCAATTTCGATTTTAATATACACTAATTATGCATAAAAATACATTTTTCTATCATTTAAAAATGTGTTTTTATATATAATACTACTATAATAATATGGGTTGTTTCATATTCTTATCTGAGTCCTATGTATGTGGGGAGTGGATCCTAACCATTTATTTGCAAAATTATGTGGGGAATGGACTCTATGTATGTGGGTTCATCGAGGTGGATATTTGAATGGAGCTGAGGGTATTACGTATTAACCATTGTGAAAAGGGTTCTCCCCAAGTGGAGGACAAAAATTGCCCTAGAAAATAGAAATAGTGTGATCCTGTGCCAGCGTGGCAGAGGCAGCCAATCACTGGCTCGAGGAAATTAAGGTATCAGATAGAAATAGTTTTCCTTTTTCTTAAGAAAATTATAGATATTCCAAAGTGATTTTTATTATTATTTTAACATTTTATTTTTATCACATCTAATCAGATTTTGACCGGAATGAGATCGCTTGCGTGAGTTAACTGAGAGAGTTGGATGATTTGGCCCTCAACCGGATCGAGGGCTCTTTTCTGGCTAATCTCCAATGTTCTATGTTTAATTTTCATTTCCCATGTTTATGCATAAATAAACTACTAATCTAACTAGAGGTTTTTTCTTTGCAGATGATGTGGGTAGTATTGAGATTTGAGATGTTCTGCTACTTAGGCATCTACTGAAAACTCAAGGTCATGAATCATAATCTTTAATTTCTGGCCGCATTAATTAATCTGCCATTGCAAACAAGATACACATTGTTACACGTACTCAGCTATATTTGAAATTAAAGTTTCAAACCAATTAGGCAATGACCATTATTCAGGATAAAAGTTTGCCGAGGCAAAATATCATTACTAGCTAGTGTTGTAGTTCACATTTGTGAATTGTGTGAGGTTGCTGATTTGAAATGATCGTGTTTGTTCCTCTTTGGGTTTAGATAAATTCTAATCTAATTGTAGAGAGAGAATTTAGAAACCAAATCATTATGGTGTAATGACTTTGAGTTGCATTCCATGACAGCATACACCATATAGTTAATCAAGTAATCCAATATAAATTGGATCAAATCTGAGGCAAGATAACCAATTTACTCACTTGATTCATTCCACTTTGTCGTTCAATTCAGTAGCAGGCCACTAACTCATATATATTCAACTCAATTTTTATTCAGCTCCATATGAATGACTACATACATGATAGCCAAAGTTCAGAACTTATTCAGTGGCACTGAGCTGTGAAGTGGACTCATTTGTGAACTCCAAGTTCCTCCTAATCTCAAAGTCAACAAGTTTCTTGATATCCATTGGATAAGTGAAGGCTGAACCAATGGTAGAATTATAAGCTGTTATTGCATTTACTAGGTTCCATGCCTCGGTGGGATGCACCTCATCCCAAAAAACATATACACTCCTATTACTGCACGGCTTTTGATCAGGAATACACCCTGATGGGCAGCAAGCAGCATCAGAAACTAAAAACCCTGAGACACATGGACTATATATGGTTATATATTAAACAATACTATATTGTATGCATCTCGGTTAGAGATATGTGGATTGAAGACTAAGAAAACCAAACTTATTACCATATTGGTCATGGGCATTTGATCTATTGTGTATAAGGATGAATTTGGAATCAGCAGAGAACCTGTTATTGAATTGATCCACTAGAGCTTTAAGCTTGTTATTAAAGTAGAATGTAGCAGCATTCTGCTCTTCAACACAAGATCCATTTGTCCCATGAGAATGCATCACAGCTGGAGTGCATCCTATAAGGCCCAACCCAGCCAACACATACTTTCTCGCCCCAAGGTCATGTAAAGCCTGCCCATCAAAATCAATTGCCCTGCTCAGCCATCATATTTAGATGCTACTACTAAGATTCCAAAAAGTAATGCTATATACTCCTACAAAACTTCCTGATGCTTTATAAAAAAGAGTTTAATTTCTATGTCCTGTCAGTGTACAAATTTACACTATCAACCTACAGAAATCATGGCAGATATATGACTTTAAAATCTTACATTGTCAATACATGAACCATTTTTTATAAATTAATGCATTTAATGTCTTAGAACCATAAAAAGCATGGACTATCAATACTTACCACACAGCTATACAAGACAAGTATGATTATTATCATGAATATGCTATAGTAGGATTTTGAATTATTCATATTCTAATAATTTCAATGGATACCAGTAAATTCAGAGATAACTCTTCAAGCAGAACTTGTGCATACTGCTCCAGGCTATAAATGCGACTTGCTGGGTAGAGCTGGGGTTGGAAGTAATTCCCCATGTAATCATTGCTGCCTATGTTCACATAATACAAGCATTTTTCAAGGTATTGTCGAGCTAATTCAGGACTTCCAAGTCTGGTAGCAATTTCAGAAACTATGACTCTGTGATTTGCTAACTGTAATCCCAAGCTGATACTAGCACCCTGCATTGCATAGGGTTAATCAAGGTTTTGAGACCTCAGCAACAGTAATTGCAGCTACATTTGTTCGCAATCAAGAAGTGCGAAAAAATTACAACTATGATCCTAATTTAAAACCTTGGCATTAATTTAGTAGCATCCATGAGAATTCTCACACAGTTCCTCTAGCCATCTACTACCATAAACCCAATTGAAGATAAGAAAAACATGAAAGAACTAGGCTCTTTGATGTTTACCATAGCCGAACCTGTTTCAATGCGTATTCCAGCTCCACCCGATGCATAGTTCACACCTTTAAGTATGTCTGAACCACTGGTGTTTGCAAAGGGTGGGATGAATTTCTCAAATCCCAGAAGTTGAGCTGCAATTGAAAAACTTTAGTTTGAGCTTGAACAAAACACATAGGTTAAGAGAAAAGACACGTAGCTCATATTGTTTCTATTCTTTCAGCACTCTTAAACTCAGTTAACAGAAGGTAGTCCACACCAACTCATAAATTTAAAATCTTTGACTGCAGCACTGAATATTGAATAATTGTAAAGAAACGTTACTAATTATGTCAATTTCTGTTCTGCCATTGGTAAATCTTCCAGTTGGTCCTGTTGGGAAGTCGATCCCATATGGTCTGTAATTAGATTTTGCAGAGGTTGGAAGTTCATTGTTGTTTCCACTGTCAGATAAAGAGTCCCCAAAGATGAAAAGGCAAGGAACTTGGGATACGGATACCCCATGGACACAAGCCACGAAAAAAAGAAGCATAACCAACCCTGTCTTGATTTCACAAGCCATCTCTAAGAAGAGGAATTGATGTGGCAAAAGAGGAACAAGAGAAAAAAACAAAGCTTTGAATGACTGGTTTGGCTTTAGCAAATGGCAAGTAAAAACAAAAGTCTAAGGCAATGAGAGCATCTATCTATTTTATTATATTGCCTGTTGAGCTCCATTATTGCAATGAAACTTGACAGCACATTTCTCTTATTTTGTTTTGTATAAAAAAAAACATGTGGCTAGGATAAAATATTGATTTTTATTTTGGTTAGAAAACAAATCTGATGGATTGTACAGTAAAATCACATCACGTCTTGAAATTGCAAGTCATAACATATAAGAGAAGATGAGTCATTATAGCATCGATGAAATCGGATGCTGCAGATGAGTCATGGAAAAAGACGAGATGGGGTTCAGATGAGACATGGATGTGGGACACTATCAGGTTTACCACGCCTCGCCCTTATTTTTTTTTATCCCAAGGCTCAAGAATAATTAGCCCACAAATTATGACTATTTTAAATATGTTTTCCAGTTATTGTTTATACAAATATTTTTAACTCGGTAATTTCAACTTGTCCATATTTATTAGTTGTTGAGTTGTAGTTGTAGTCCACTTCCCTTGAAAATGATGACTATATATGTTTCACCTTTATGCATTAAATCATGTGATTTTTTGGTTGCAGCTTTATACCAATAAACATGATACTTTATTTGTGGAATGATAAGAGAAGAACTCCCTGTTCTCTCTCCATCTCTCAATTTATTTCTTATATTAGATTAATTTCAAAACATATGACTCATGCCAATATATTGACTCTAAATGGCAAATGCTGTTTTCATGAAAGCAAAGTGAAGATCAGTGTAAAAACTTATTTCAGCCATAGAATTTAGGAACCAAAGTTATTATAATTTAGAATTGCATTCCATGAGTCTTGACAGCATACACACGATAAAGCTAATAAATAATCCAATAGAAATTGGAGGCAGGATAGCCAATTAATTTATTGATTCCACTTTGTCGTTCAAATCAGTAGACTTAGCAGGCCATTACTTAACACATACATGATACATATTCCATCCATATGAACGACTAGATGGTAAGCAGGACTTATTCAGTGGCACTAAGTTGAGAAGTGGAGTCATTTGTGAGCTCCAGTTCCATTTGAATTTCATACTCAACAAGTTGCTTGATATCCATTGGATAAGTGTAGCCTGAATAATTGGTAGTGTTATAAGTTGTTAATGCATTGAGTAGGTTCCATGCCTCGGTTGTATGGAAAGCATCCCAAAACACATAGTCATTCCTATTACTGCATGGCACTTGATTAGGAATACACTCCCCTGTTAACCCCGGTGTGCAGCAAGGAGTGTCCGATTCCGGTAAAACTGTCAAAAACAGAATGAAATGGTTTTGTATTGTGGAGTGAATAGTGAATAATAAGAAAACCAAACGTATGTATAATGCATTACCATGTGAAATATCACAAAGCTCAAAGGCCAATGCTTGAGTGTCTATAAAGATGAATTTGGAATCAGCAGAGAAGCCGTTGTTGAATTGATCCACTAGAGCTTTAAGCTTCTTGTTAAAATTGAGTGCAGCAACATTTTGGTCGTTAGCCTTTTCCCCAAAAGCACTCACCATACCTGGAGTGCTTCCTATAAGGCCCAACCCGGCCAACACGTACTTTCTCGCCCCAATGTCATGTAAATCCTGTTCATAACATAAATTTCAAATTGCCCTACTCAAACTTCATATCATAAATGGTGTAAATTCAATGGATACCTGTAAATAGAGAGATAAATCTTCAATCAGAATTTGTGTAAACTGATCAACGGTATAAATGGTGCTTGTTGGGTAGAGCTGGGATTGGAAGTAATTCCCCATGTAATCATTGCTGCCTATGTTCACATAATACAAGCATTTTCCAAGGTATTGTCGAGCTAATTCAGGACTTCCAAGTCTGGTAGCAATTTCAGAAACTATGACTCTGTGATTTGCTAACTGTAATCCCAAGCTGATACTAGCACCCTGCATTGCGTTAGTTTAGTAGCATGCATTAGAATTGTAAGTTTTAACACACACTACTCTACCATAGATAAACCAATTGAATTTGATTTAATACCGAATGCGACCCGGTTTCGTTGCGTATTCCAGATCCACCTGATGCATAGTTCACACCTTTAAGTATGTCCGAACCCCTAGAGTTAGCAAAGGGTGGGATGAAATTCTCAAATCCCAGAAATTGAGCTGCATTTGTATAACAACATAATTAATGTAGTTTTTATGTACATACAAATCAATTTAGTTTTTATTCTTTCACCACTACTAAAAAAATGCTGAGTTAATTAACATATTGTAGTCCGTCCATCACAACTCATCATAAAATAAACGAGATTTGAATATTAAAAAAGTGTAAAGAAATGTTACTAATTATGTCAATTTCTGTTCGGCCATTGGTAAATCTCCCAGTTGGTCCTAATGGAAAGTCGATTCCATATGGACTGAAATTAGATTTTGTAGTGGTTGAGAGTTCATTGTTGTTTCCACTATCAGCCATAGAGTCACCAAAGATAAAAAGGCAAGGCACTTGTGACACGCCTTGGACACAATGCTGCATGCAGCAGTTAGCAGCAAAGAAAACAATAACCATAACTAAACATTTCTTGGTTTCACAAGCCATCTCTAAGGTGGGTATGTGCCTATGTGGTGTAATGGTTATGAAACCTTGTTGCCCTTATATAGTGTGAATCAAAATAGACAAATCTACAATTAAGAATTATTGGTTAGCAAGGCATGTTTAACATACTGCGAATAAAAACAAAGGTCTACGGCCATCACTGAAGTATTGACAGACTGACAGCATCTGTTTTATTTATTAAGTTACCGGCTGTGCATGCCATTATTGCAATGCTTGCAGAAATACATGAAAATTGACAGTAGTGGTACATTTAATTTAACTCTTTTGACATAAAACATGTGGCTCACATAGTTTCAGTACCACCACGTTAAATTAAATATTGACTTTGTCTCAACTATATATGATGGTGCAAAATGCAAATCATCCAACGACTGGTCGATGGATTGAATCATGCAACTTCACTCCATGGCAAGAGACCTTATCTTCACTGGCCACCTTTTAGTAGTGAGGTTCTTTCTTTTTAATCATGTTTTTTTTTATTCATAAATTTGTTTAAGAAAATGAAGTCCAATAACCACTCACAGACCAACCACTTATTGGTTCTTAGACATTGCTATAAATAACTATAAGGTTTACCATCGCCATGCTCCCCAGTCATATCTATAAATTATTGCGATTTAACATGTTATAAAGGAAAGGTACCGTGCGGATTAAAGAAACGTCAAAGTTCAAAACTTGTTGGCCCCCTCAATTAATTTCCTCTCCCCCACGATGCTCCTTCTACCAAGCATATATAACATATTAGACTAGCTATTGCTTATTTGTTAATACTTTAATTTGTTGCTGCTTCGAAAATCTTTATAATGACATCATAAATATATTCTTTATGTAATCAAAATTTATATTAAATCAATATTTTAAGTATATAAAGTAATTAATTCAATCCTTTAACTGTATATGTATAATTTTAATTCGAAGACAAATGTACTAATAATTATTTTATTTTATTTCTTTAAAAAACTAAATTAACAATAAAAAAGTTTAAAGCCCAAAATTATAATACTTATCAATATGCTCCACCTCTATTATACGAGTAATGTTGTAAAAAAAATTAAGTAAATGAATAAATAGATATATTTAATGTCTTAAAAAGTATAAAAACACATTAAATGTTTATTATATATATATATATATATATATATATATATATATATAAAATTAAGAAAATTTAGAAGAGTGATTATTCATATATTGTGCGGTACACACCCTACAAGCTAGGTGAGATGTCTATGGGTTCAACTCACCGCGTGCGAAGCGTGCTTCTCACTTTTGGCAACCCAAAGAGAAATCTTCGATCCTATGTCTCTTTCCTACCCACTGTCCGAAATAAGAAAAAGCAAAGGTAAGAAATATGTTTGTCGTTTGAGTCTTGCTAATCATTATTTGAAAGACACTGTTTAAGAAACTAAAAAGTAATATTTATTAAAAATATTATAAGAGAATATAAATAAAATAAGTTTACGCTTCTCAATAAATATTTTTTGCTTTAAATTTCTTAATCCATGCCTGGTTTATCTTGTGATTTTGTTTTTGTCAAAAGAAATGAAAACTTAAAAGGCACCGTAATTGATGTTAGGTGAAAGGGAAGAGCTGTGTTTACAAATTTCATTGTTACAGACTTACAGGTCCCTCAGATTCGGTCTAGTCCAGACGGAAAACGATCAGAGGAGACAGTTGGCCCACCATCAACACTACCATACACCTTCCTCTCACGGACTGCAGGCCCATTGTCTATCATGTATTTTTATTTTATTTTTATATTTAAGAATCAAGATATTAAAAAAAAATTATTATATTTAAGCAATTTGGTGAAGCAACTGAATTAGATCTCTTGGTCCATTGCCCATGATATACGTAAGCACAATGTCATGCTTGATTTTCCATTTTTTTTTTGTTTTATTTTTTATAAACTAAGATAAACACATGGTGTGCCTAGCATCTTGCTGATACACAAGTTATAGATGAACATCTCCAAAACTCAATTACTTTGTTTCTTTGATATTTTTATTTTTTTGAATCATTTTTTTTATATTTATTATCATATTATGAACACCTTTATTGAGTCCATTATTGTTAGAAGATGCTTTAAGTATGAATCATTAACACCTATTTTTATATACTACTATCACTCAGCAGAAAAAAAAAACCCACCTATTATATATTATACTAATATCCCTTAATTTTAAGAAAAATATTATATTGAGCATTACAAGTAGGTCCGACCAAGGATAAAGTAACTGGTATCCTAACTTGAGGTCAATACAATCTTTTTTTTATCAGTTTTTATAAAATAAAAATATTCCACATATTAATAAATGAAAAAGATATACTGTATAATTATCTCATTTAAAATAAATTATTTATTTTAGATATCATTTAAGGTTGAACTGAACCAGATTTAAAAAAAAAAAGTTGTTATAATTATGAAACATTAAAAAATATGAAAACTTGTGTGCAAGTTACTAAAAATAAAAATAAAAATAAAAAGATAAATTAAATAATCTTATAAGTTAAAAACTATTTATGTATAAATTAAAACCAAATTTAAATAAAAATATTTGTATCAAAATGAAGTGTATAAGTTTATTTTAACGCACACCAATTTTTTTCATTTGCATCTTAAAAAAAAAAAAAACTCATAACTTCTTAATTTTTATTTTCATTTTATTTATTGAGAAGTCTATTCAAACGTACAGTACATTATATCAATCTACTTGATGGCTTACATTGGCAGTGGAATTTATTTTTTTTGGTAATGATTTTTTTTCAATCTTGATGATATATATTTGCTAAAATTATAAGGTGGAGATAGATTGGTACAATTAATATTAGAAAACGACAACGTGTACTCACTATAGCATGGACCAAGACCAGCTAATGCTCAACGCGCGCAATAGACATCCAATTAGCGTTAACCCACAAGGGGCAGTAGCAGTACTGCCCCCACGCTGCGCACAACTGAATTTCACGTTTCAATTCTTCAATTTCTTAGAGTATAGGGTGTCTTTGGTTGGATGAAAATAAATAGTTTAAAAACATGATGCATGGAAATAGATAAGAGAAAAATAAAATAAATGAAAACGCGCGAAGAATAAAATGGATTTAGTCACGGGTGTTTGGTTTGAGTGAAATAAAAAAATATTTAATTGAAATAATCGATTTTCAGAATATGGAAATTAATCAATTGTCTGCATTTGAAACAAAAATCGATTATTTATTGTTATACATGATGACAATCAGTTATCGTAGAAAGGAAACAATACAATGTGTAGAGAATGTTAATTAATACTCACAACTCCAAAGAAATGAAGTGTAACATGGATAAACATTAAGGTTGTGTGGTACATATATATATTTGATAGGTGGGAAATAAAGAAATGAAAAGCACATATGTTTTGCGAACTCGGGCGGCACTTATTAAGATCGTAGATATAAGGTGAATACATGATTATAATTTATTTAAGGACGCACACAACCCAACCATGGATGGATATATCGATCAAGATTCAAGTGTGACTAAGGTTGACGATAGTGGGATATGAACCTAATGCAACGAAATTGGATGCAACTGTTGTGAGATGGAATTCATCATAAAACACGTATGAACCTCTGTTCTGGCATGGTGTTCCATTAACAGCACACTGCCCATCTGACCTCGTTGGGCAACAAGGAGCATTCACAGTGGTAAAACCTGAAACGAACGTACGTACGTACAATATTGATTAATTAATTAATTAATTAGTTAGTTCAATGTGAAATTAATTAATACTAAATACCAAGGGAACTGTCAAGGGATCCAGCTGTGCTGTTTATAAACGCGAATTTGGAATCAGGGAAGTTGTTATTGAATTGGTCGACTAGAGCTTTAAGCTTGTTACTGAACAGGACCGCAGCATTATTGAGTTCTTCAGCACATGTTCCATTATCTGTCCCGCGCGTAGATATGGCATTTGGAGTGCATCCTATCAGACCCAGTCCAAACATCAGAAATTTTCTTGCTGCAGTACTCTCACGCAGTTCCTGCGTGCATGTGCTTTAATCTATAATCAAGGTCAACTTAATTTGCACGATTCATGCACATGACTCATAGAGTAGTAGGACGATCATCGTCTTAATTATAACATAGTTTGATTTGAGTCTTAATTTTAATAATGATAACACAACTGCAAGTGTTATTAAAATATTATTCTAATAAACATGTGAGTGCGTGCGAGAAAGTGAAAAACAAATAGAAAATTGTAAAATACCCTTATATATCGAGAATACTCCCTGATAAGAATGTCCGTATATTGCTCAATGTTATAGATGCGGCTTGATGGGTAACTCTGGGGAAGGAAGTAATTGTTTATGTAATCATTGCTGCCTATATTCAAGTAGTACAAGCACTTGCTAAGGTGTTCTCTAGCTTGGCGAGACCCTCCAAGTTGCCTAACGATTCTGGAATATATATCTCTGTGATTTTTAATCTGTTTTTCCAAATGGATATTGTCACCCTGCATGCATCATAATAATTATTGTGTACACTAATTTAGTAGCATGCACGCACGCGTGAGCATTGAAACATACATGTACACCAAAAAACAGTTAGAGATATATAGAAAGAGATCGATGGACTAATTAATTAAGAAGTATATATATACCAGATGCTTTCCGGTCTCACGGCGAATCCCAGCTGCTCCAGAAGCATAGTTGACACCCATAAGTATGTCTGAGCCACTAATGTTTGCATTGGGTGGGATGCATTTCTCAAATCCCATAAGTGCACCTGCAATTAATTAGTGTGGAGGTAAGTAATTAAGAAAATAGAACTGGAAAATTAACATAAGCCTTTTTAGTTGGTGATTGCATGAGAATGTTACTACTTACAAGTAAAGTCAATTGTATTATTTCCATTGGTAAATCTTCCAGTGGGGCCTGTTGGGTAGTCGATGCCATATGGTCTGTAATTGGATTTTGCTTCCGTTCGAAGGTTGTTGTTGTTTCCATTGTCGGATAGAGAGTCTCCAAAGACGTAATAGCAAGGGAATAGCGGTTCTCCATGGACACAATATTGTTGCATGCAATTTGCAGCCAATACAAAAAGAAAAGATACAACCAACCATGGCTTAGTCTTAGCAGCTGCTGCCATCTCGAGACAAAAGGGTTGGGTTATTATGATCCTTCAAATTCAAAGGAGCGTGGCAAGCGCAAGATCAAAAGGTTCATCATACTCATACATGCATCTATATATATAATATATATAATATATAGGGTGGGTGACAAAGTTGGAAGATTTTTTATTTTTATTTTTCTTATAATGAAGTCAGAACTCAGAATAAAGAAATATTGAAGGACGTACGACGAGCTTGGCACGTTTTTCTGGTTTCCATTAACGAAATTAAGAAGGTAATTAACATTATTTATTGCTAATTAAGATGACGCGTTTGGCAAGTTTATTAATTAGTTCTAATGATAAAGGTCAAAATTAAAGATGAGAGAGCATCTATTTCAAGTCAACATACTTTAATTCAACATTTTTTTTCCAGGTAAAATATTTTATACTGTTAATATTTAGTTTATTTTTTCATAATAAAAATATTAAAGGTAAGCTCACGCAACAGCTTTGATTAATAAAATTATTTTACATCGTTTAATTGAACACCAAATCCTAACGTGCGACAATACATTCCTGTTTTAGCATTTTGCTCAATTCCTCTTGTTGAAAAGTGAGCACCAAGCTGGCAAGCACGTGCATCTGCTTTTGTTTGTTAATTTGTTTCAATTTAAATTAATATCTCTTAATTGAAAAAAAAAAAAATCTTACAAAATACTTTCAAATATTAATTGAATACACTCCACTTAGATTTAAAAACTGTTGATGAAACACACAGTATATGGTTGTATTAACATAAGGCATTTAATGTAGAATAATAATGTGAAATAATCAAGTATACCACGGATACTGGAATCGTCAACGCTAGTGGCAAAGATGAATTTGGAATCATGAGCAGAGTTATTATTGAATTGGTCGACTAGGGATCGAAGCTCATAATTGAAGATGGGTGCAGCACGATTCATCTCTCCAACACAAGATCCATTTGTTCTATGCGTAGTCATGGCATATTGAGTGCAGCCTATGTCAGCCACAACAACTAGCACCAATTTTCTTGCCCCAAACTTGTCATGCAGTTCCTGCTCCGAGTACCATTTTTTATAATTATCCAAATGAATTGTCTATATGTTGAAATTATAATAGGGGTTTTGCAGAGTTACTGCTGGAGCTTGGTCATAGCTAGTGGAATCCTATGTATATATGAAGCTGACTTGAGTGGTCAAGATTTACAAAACCTAGCTAACACATAATAACAATTAATTTTTCGCTATAAGTTCGTTCATGGCAATGGTTTATATGGCGATAGGAAGGATCTATTCTTTTTTAAAAATTGGTGTATATATCCTATTTCTTGTATTTCTTAATCTGTAAAGTCGCCTGTGACTTAACTTTGTATAAGAGTTATAGAGTATATCTTGTTCTCTTTTTATGTAGATTATCTTTACTTATATATAAATAAAAGTTAGTTTGACCTTTTTTTTCTTAAGAAAAAATAAAAGTTATCTCGGCCTTTTAATTAAACCGCTTAAAACATAATGATTAAAAAAAAACCCGCTTAAAACACTAAATAAATTATTTAATAATGACTTAACTTCTTACTAAAATAACTATACTAACAGTCAAATGTATTATTTTAATCATATAATTTATTGATAGTATATATTAATTTTTTCTTCATTGATAAAAATGGTGAGTATTTCACATGAATATCATGATGACTCAAATATAGTTGCATGCACTTTGCAGCCAATAGAACAAGAAAAGATAGAACCCACCATGGCTTAGTCATAGCTTCCATATCGATGATGTTGTTGGTAGCTAGTTAGCGAATGAGACAAAAAGTGGTTGGCTTATTATGATCCAGAGTTGTGTGTGTATGGTTGGATACTAATCTTATTTAATGAAATAATTATTTATTTAATTATTATTTATTTTATAAATATTTATTATAATTTTAAAATAAATTGACATCTATGTCCAAAAAGGAATTTTTTTTTCTTTACAATGAAGTGAGAATGAAGCAATAATTAACATTATTGCTAAGATGACGAGTTAGGCAAGTTTCGTTACTAATTAATTAATAACAACAGAATGTATAAAAATGGAAGTTCTAATAAATAATTCATATTTTATCCAAAATAAGAAAATAATTCAGACCATTTAAATATACAGAATTGAGAATTCTCCTGACTTCTGAAACATTTTTTTCTTAAATCTTTGAAACATGATATGTTAAAAATTAACTCATATATTGAACTTTTAGTTTCTTTTTTTAATTTAAAAAAAAATTAAAAAGTACTAGAAATTACTATATAATAGTAAATGTATACATTAATAATATAATATCTATTCGGTGTTCAGTATTCACGACACGCTCGCTTTCTCTCAACAGCAGAAAATCACACATCACGCACAGTACCACACTAAACCTAAACTCTCTCTCAATCACATACTCTCACCACTGGCAGCGAGGCACAATAGTGTTTATTTATAATTAAAACTCATCTAATTAACTACCATATATTAGTTAGCCACGTGTTGATTGTTGCTTGAGAAGTGAAACTCAACTTATTTTCTTTCTTAGTTTTTCTCTCACAAAGTCTCAATCATCCACTTGTTTTTTTTTATCTGATTTTTTAGTCAAGTTCAAAACTCGAGATTGTTATGTAGTTTTGTAAAGACACTCTAACGGTATTTGTTAAATGTCCTATATTATATTATATTATATATTTCAACATAAGAGGGAAAAGCAATATGCAATTAATATATAGTTGCATTTCTAAGGAAAGAAAATTATAATTTTGTTAAGTACATGTCATAGCTTGAGTGCGTTAATTAAGAATATGTTATTAATTAGTATGAGCATGCTTATTATATATCGAAGAACATGTGATATATAGTCTGAACTGAATGATCAAGACTGAACCAGACGCTTGATATGATGATATGAAATTTTGGCCAAGATTCGGTCGGCAGCTTCTGTGGTATGGAATCCATCCCAAAAGACATATTCATCTCTATTCTGGCACGGTTTTTCATTTGGAACACACGACGCATTCCCCAGCGTTGGGCAGCAAGAAGCATTCACAACAGGGAAACCTGAAACACACACATGGACACCAATATTGTTTTAATATTAATTGCAAGTCGACATTCAATTGTTTTAATTAATAATCTAGAATGTACCAAGGAAAGTGGAGTTGTCGATGCTTCCGGTGCAGATGAATTTTGAATCAACAGAGAACATGCTATTTAAATAGTCCACTAGAGATCTAAGCTCGTCATTGAACATGGATGCAACATTATTCATCGCTTCAACACAAGCTGTTCCATTGGTGCTATTGCTATGCGTTGAGATGGCATTTGGAGTGCAACCTAGAACACCCACCTCAGCTAACGCGAATATTCTTGCCCCAACCTCCTCATGCAGTTCCTGTCGATCCCCACAAAAATCTTTTTTTTTTTATAATTATATATATAAACCCTATCTAATATGGCGTGTAAATCATATTAGGCCATGTGGTCAAATTAATGTCGGTAATCTTTTCCAGATTCATGTACAATATATACCTTAATATACCCAAAGTATTCGTCAATAAGAAGTTTCGCAAATTGCTCAGGTGTATACTTATGGCTTGTTTGGTAAAACTCGGGAACAAAATAATTAGCTATGTAATCATTGTTCCCTATATGCAGGTAATACAAGCACTTGCTAAGGTACACTTTAGCTTTCTCAACACCTCCAAGTTTGTTTACAATTTTGTAATATACGACTTTGTGATTTTTCAGCTGTGCTCCCAAATGGATATTGGCACCCTGCGTTTGTGTAACCCTAATTATACCAAAAACCAATTAAAGATAAAAAAAAAAGGTATATATGTATATTTGATTTTTATATATATATACTATATGCTTTCCGGTCTCAGGGAGAATCCCAGCTGCTCCAGAAGCATAGTTGACACCCTTAAGTATGTCTGAGCCACTATGGTTTGCATAGGGTGGGATGAATTTCTCAAATCCCAAAAACTCGCCTGCAATGGTTAATTAATAAACGTTAACTAGTTAGCTAAACAAAAAGGGTAGGGTAAGAATGAAATGGTGAATAAGCATATGCATGCAGGGAATAATGAATGTTACTAATAATGTCAATTATATTTCGCCCATTGGAAAATCTTCCGGTTGGGCCATTTGGGAAGTCAATGCCATATGGTCCGTAATTGCACTTTGCTAATGTTGGAAGAAGGTTGTTATTTCCGTTGTCGGATAGAGAGTCCCCAAAGATAAAAAGGCAAGGCACTTGCGGTTCTCCATGGACACATTGTTGCATGCAATTTGCAGCTAGTAGAAGAAGAAGAGGAGATAGAACCAACCATGGCTTAGTCTTAGTTGTCATCTCGATCGATATCTAGGTAGAAAAGCTAGCTAATGAAACAAAAGAGGTGGTTGCAGGGTTAGTGTGGCAAGCGCAAGATGAAAGGTGCCTGCGTGTATATAAATAGAGTGGGGCCACAGAGTTTTGTGTCAAAGTAATTGAAGTAATTTATTTTACAATGAAGTCAAGTCAGTGAAGCATTGAAGGCCGAAGAGTTTGACAAGTTTTTTTTTCCCTTGTTTTCAACCAAAGGAAGTAATTAACATTATTCATAATAAGATGACCTGTTTGGCAAGTTTTACTAATTAGTATTAAACACTGAAGGTCTAAAGGATCATATGAGATCATCTAATTCAATTTTGCCCCAATGAACACGAAATCCTAGAAGAACGTGCGGCCATTTGTTCCTGCTGCTTTTGCATTTTGCTCCACTCGTCTTGTTGAGAAGTGAACACCAAGCACGGACAGCAGCTTTTGTCAATTATTTAACAGTCGATAGGTACTATTATGTATATGCCTTGTAATAATAGTAACAAAAGGATGCAGAAAACAATATGATGGTAGGAACTATATGTACATATATATATACTGTACTGTATATACCTACGAGCTACAACTAGAATAGAATTACTTTTGTTATTAGAACAATTAATTTTAATTTATTACTCGCTCATGATATAAAAGTATTTGATTAATTTGTTCTTCTATCTCTAAAAAGCCTGCGCTTATGTCTTAGATTTGAACATTGTAATCCGTCACTAATTACGACAAGTGGAAGACTCTGTTTTCTTTTCATATTTTATCAGCATTTAACTTGACACTATTTAATATGTTTCTTTTTACTGTATTTAACCAAACACTTATTTAGGACTATACAAATTATTATACACAACAAGAAATCATTTAAATCTGTCCAGAAAAAAAAAATCATTTAACAAAAATTCTTTAACACACTCTGTTATTAATTATTTTTTTTTATTGAAAACTATAAAATTATAAATAGATCTACTCATTATATAAGGAGTGAGAGCCACACAATTTTAAGACTTCTAATATATAAGAGTAAGTTAAACTATATGTTTTATATTAATTATTTAAGGGTACTGTGCCGTAGTTTGAGATGAAACAGTTGAGTGAACAAGGGTCTTGATACCCGTTGGGTAAGTGAAGTCTGGATTAGAACCATCATATGCAAGGGATGCAATGAGTTTGTTGAAAGCTTCTGTGGTACTGAGTCCATCCCAAAACACGTATTCATTTCTATTCTGGCATGGTGTTTGATTAGGAACACATAGCGCATTCATCCCCGTTGGGCAGCAAGATGCATTCCTAACAGTGAAACCTGAAACAGTGTGCATGCACCCCCCAAATCAAATTACTAAATTAATTGTACGTAAGACATTCATTAACTGCTACCTTTAATAATTAATATAGCTAGCATGTGAGAGTATAAAAAAATATGTATACCACCAGTATTGACAATGCCAAGGTTTGTGGCTGTGTTATTTACAAAGATGAATTTGGAATCAGCAACCCTGTTATTGTACTGCTCCACTAGATATCTAAGCTTGCCATTGAATATGGCCGCAGCATTATTCATCACTTCATAGCACGATCCATTTGTTCTGTACAAAGTGATGGCATATGGAGTACACCCTACACGACCCACCCCTTGTAACACAAATTTTCTTGCCCCAAGCTGATGCAAACGCTGCCCTCCAAATCCACATTATGGTTGTGATCAAATGACAGTTATAATCAAAGTAAACGGATTCATGCTTAATTTTATTGCCTTAAATTGTAAGATAATACCTGTATATCTTCAGAGTAGCGGCTAATAAGATAGTTGGCATATCGCTCAAGGTTAGGATAGTATCGGCTTGTTCGGTAATATCTGGGAAGGAAGTAATTATTTATGTAATCATTGTTCCCTATATGGACATAATACAAGCACTGGTTAAGGTGTTCTCTGGCTTTCTCATAACTTCCAAGTCTGCTTGCAATATTGTAAATTATATTGACTCTGTGATTTCTGATTTGTCTTCCCAAATAGATATTGGGACCCTGCGTTTAGTGCCATGTGTGAGCGACCATTAATGAAAAACACAAATCCTATAAAATTATATATACGTACTACCAAAGATTAATTGATAGAGATGAAGAAATGAATAATTAGAAGGGTATATACTAGATGGGTGGCGGTGTCGGGGAGAATCCCTGCTGAGCCAGATGCATAGTTGACACCCTTAAGTATGTCGGAGCCACTCGTGTTTGCATAGGCTGGGATGCGTTCCGTAAATCCCAAAAGCTCCGCTACAACAATATAGTATATGGTTAATTAGTGACCTAACGTGTGGGGTAATTAAGAAAATAGAGAGAGAATTATATATATTAATGTTTTACACGTACGTACGTACCAAGTATGTCAGGTTGCGTTGGTCCATTGGTAAATCTACCAGTTGGGCCTCCTGGGAAGTCGATGCCATACGGTGGGTAATTGGATCTTGAATATGTTCGAAGGTTGTTGTTATTTCCATTATCAGATAAAGTGCCCCCAAAGATAAACATGCAAGGCACTTGAGATGATTGTCCATAAACCACACATTGTTGCATGGCCAATAGAAGAAGAGATAGGACCAGCCATGGCTTAGTGATCTTAGCAACTGCCATCTTCATTATCTAAATGGCAACACCAAAGGTTCATGTATATATAGGGCAGGGTGACAGAGTTGCGTCCAAGTCTGAAGAAGATTATTTTTTACTATCAAATCAGAATAAAGCAATAATGAAGGCCGAAGAGTTTGACAATTTTCTTTTTCATCCAAACAAAGTAATTAATTAACATTCATTATTGCTAAGATGACATGTTCGATTGGCAAGTTTAATTTGTTACTACTATTTACTATATGATTAGTACTTTATCTCTTTACTTTTCTTTTTGCTTTATTTTTTTTTTCTATTAACTATGTATTTTAGGTTCGGATGAATCACTTTAAAAGTGGACAGGGTGCCAGGGTAGTGCATGATAAAGCACCAAAATGAACCTGATATAGAAAAACCCATTTTATATAATTAAATTTAATTATAATAACTAAATACTTCTGAATATATATATTGCTAAACATATAAATTTTATCTTAAATTTACAATAAATAATTCATATTGTAATACAAAATTATTTTTAACAAGAGTTTTTTTAAAATGTGCATGCATGCAATGGTAAGAATGTTACTATTACATTGATTTTTTTTTTTTTTTAATCTTAATCGTGAAAAAAATGACTATCTTCTTCATTTCAATCTCACGAGATGGCGGCTTGATATTAGTGTTAGGGTGATATATACAGTACATTGAATAATTATTTTGCCGACAGCATCGGATCCATGCATAGTTGACGGTGACACATTGAATTCACTGGTCAAGCCCACCGGATCGGAGTATATAATGTACTTAATTAGAGTGGTGGGCTATGGCGGCTTCAGGTTTGCTAGATGTAATCACGAAGTTAGAAATATTTTTCACCACTTTAAAAAAATTCTAAAAAATACTTCTAACTTGTACTAAACATGTTCATATTATCAGTATTGTCTTTTTCTCTTATTATCAATATTCAATAGTCGCTCGCCTTCTTGTTCCTTTCAACTTTGGGATCTTCCTGCTTACATTGATATTCTGTCAATTTTATTTCAGTTTTCCCGTTTCGTTTCCTATTGGGAGATCGATCCTAGTTGTATATATAAGGATGAAAAAAAAAGGCTTCACTCTTTTAGTTGTGACGCTTTAGCTTTATCTTTTTGGCTTATCTAAAGCTCATTTAACTATCAAACCTCAAGTCAAGTAGTCAACCCAACATTAAGGTTAACGGAAAAATTAAATTTCCAAAAATAAATTAAATATCTATTCACATTGAACCTCCACCATTTTCCCATACGCTCATGAATTGGGATCAATATAAAGACATTTGAAAATATTTTTGGATTGAAAAAAAATTGAAGTTATGATATGATCGATGTCCGATTATGAATTGAATGAATGATGTGTTAATTTTTACTTTATCATTTTTCACGACAATTTAACAAATATTGATTAGTTACATGATATTAATCGGTATACCAGCAGTATCAAGTCATGTACAATTCTGTATAGGTAAAACAAATAACCAAATTTCCTCCACTGAACCTTTTTAACGGTAATTACAAAGTAGAATGGTGGTTATAAAATATTTGTGGTACCAATACCACGAACATAGCTGATAACTACGGATCGGATTGAAAAAAAAAAAATGAGACAAGTGATTTCCATTACCCAAACCAAAATATACACCCCCGCAATACAATCTATCTCCAATATTTGTTTGTCAATTACTATATTCATCACTTCAACACTAGAGAACTAAGCTTGTGATTGAAGATGGACACAGCATTATTCATCACTTCAACACAAGCTGATCCATTTGTCCCATATGTGGAGATGGAATTTGGAATGCACCCTATATCACCCAGCCCAACTAGCACCATTTTTCTTACCCCGTGCTCAACCAGTTGCTCCCTCCAAAACAATCTTTTCATATAAGTAAATAATATTATAACAAATTATAACAATATCTTCTTAGATTTTGTGTAATTACATAAATATCTATGTTTTCTAATCATTACTTTCATTTTTCATAAAAAAAAAATAAAAAATGTTAGTATAATATTTTAAAGGGTGTTGATACAATGTTTTGGGTTGTAAGAAAATTAAAAAAAATATAAAACTACGTGTAATTCAATAAAATCTTATAGGGTGTAGTATAATTTGTTGATTATATATTATAAGCTTTTGGATTCATTATTCTTTTATTCTCTCAAAGTTAATTAGTATAAATAATTATCTATTTGTATACACTATATATAAATACACAAATTTGTGAAAATTAAAATACGTCGACGACGACCAACCTATTATTAACTTTCGAAGTCCTAAGGCATAATTTAATTTTAACCCTATATAAAAATGATTATTTGACATGCATATGCCTTGATGAGAAGGAAAGGAATTAATATATGATAAAAAAAAAAGCCCTTGAAACTATAAGACCCGAAAATGTCTCCAACTATCCCTAGCTACAATTTTTTTTTATATATATAATATATAGAACCAGAGTCAGCAACTATGTTGGCACTACAGCTAATTAACCATCTACTGCATCAGCAGAAATTATTATTAACAAAAGAGAAAATTATACAAAACCCTACAAGTATACTAAATAGTAAATACTTATCCAATAGTTTAATTTCAATATATAATTAACTACGTATGCTGCTAATTAAAAGTAACTCCAGGTCAATTTGTGAGACAAGGTGAAAAACAAATATAAAATTGTAAAATAGCTGCAGATATACAGAATAGCGGTGAAGAAGAACTTGGGCATATTGGTCAGTGGTAAAGTTGCGGCTTGTTGAGTAAAACAGAAGGAAGTAATTCAATCGTATATTCAAGTTGTTGCGATCTCAGAACCTCCAAGTTTGTTGGCAATTCTGGAATATATATGTCTTTGTGATTTTTCAACTGTCTTTCCAAATCGATATTGTCACCCTGCGTTAATTAAAAAATAATTAATCGTCAAAAATTAATTATACCAAAAACCAATTAAATTAGATTAATTTGTATATTTATATATATACTAGATGCTTTCCGCTCTCAGGGCGAATCCCAGCTCCACCGGATGTACGCCTGCAATTAATTAATTAATGGTCAATTAAACGTTGTTAATTAGTGATCGAGCGAGGGAGAATGTTATGTTACTACTTTCTGATGAAGTCAATTGGATTTTTTCCATTGGTAAATCTTCCAGTTGGGCCATCTGGACTGTAATTGGATTTTGCATTTGTTTGAAGGTTGTTGTTATTTCCATTGCGATTCTCCGTTGACAGAGTATTGTTCAATGCACTTTGCAATCTCGATGTGTAGGTACAAAAGAGGTTTAATTTGGGTTATTATGATCTGGGAACTAAGATCAAAGTTGCATATATATATATATATATATATATATATATATATATATAGGGTGGGGTTACAAATTTTTGTGTCCAAGTTGCATTTTATTTTTATTTTTGTTACAATAAATTAATTCATAATGAAGCAATGGTAAGGCTGAAGAGTTTGACTATTTTATTTTTTATTTTTTGTTTATGAAAAAATTTATTATATATAAAATAGAATAATTAAAAGGGTACTTAATTAATTTGTAACCAAAGGGATCTAACTCAAAAAAAAAAAGATATAGTTTAAATTTGGCTACGCTAGCTTATTCCCACAAATGTTAGGGATAAATTATAAGATGATTACTAATTAAAGCATCTTCGACACATTGTACTTTTATTGTGAAAGTTTATTGATTAGACTTGTTAAGTACCTCCTTGTTTCATTTGAAGTTAGATATTACAAAGTGAACATATATTGTTCTTACTTACTCCATAACTTGTAAGTGATGCCCTTGGGCATGATTCATCATTAAAGTGAAATTCCTTAAATCTTTTTTTTGAGATTAAGTATAATAAGTCTAATATTAGTTCATAAAGCTAATAGTCCATTAGGTTTATAAAACAAAATATAGTTTAGGTGCACTCAATTTATATTCGCCTAATCGACTTTAATAATTAGAACTCGATCTCTTTATATAAAACTAGAATCATTATCCAAACAAAAATATTTTTAGCAGGTATTATTCAACGAGAATACTTTTAGGAATTTTTCTTCAACAAAAACGTTTTAAAGATTTTTTATTTTCAATCAGAAAATTTTTATATAAAAAAAAATCTTAACTCCTTATATCTATTATTTTATCTTTTATAATCTTTATTTCTAGTAAATTTTATTCTTTTAAAAGAAATTAGAAATATTTAAAATAAATTTATATCACAATTTATTTTTTTATTATATATTAAAATATAATTATATATTTAAAATATTTATTTATTATAAATTTAATTATATAAAATAAACACTTATTTTGTACTATACTAAAATACTACTACCTTAGATCGTACTATGTTATAACTATAGTTAGTCAATGTGAGGTGTGCAAACCGTGAGAATTAGTATGTGGCTAAAGGCTTTCTGCATCCTTCTTAAGTAACCCGTGTTATTTAATTTTAACCATACAAGAAACCATGGTTAACTACTCTATGCTATTCTCTATAAAATATAAATAGCCAACATCATTCCTACATTGTGGTTCCATAAATAAAGCATCTGTGATCCACGTACGTACAACGAACCCACTCTCTCCCTCTTCTAAGGAGACGAGTTACCCTCTTGTAGAATTCTATAGCGTTTCTATTAATAAAGTTAATATAGAGTGATCAGAGGGGAAATAAATTAGGATAATTTAGAAAAGAAAAAGCTAGGGGAGGTGTATTAGTAAAAACGGAAGATGCATATAGTAACTGTTTATTTAATATGAAAAAGCCTTTGGGTTTATCTAGCCTTCATGTTCGTTTTTTTTTTTTTTTGCCTCTATTAATTTTTTAAAATTTTATTGTTGTTTCTTCCTACTTTAAAATTATTAAAAATATAAAAAAAAATTACTATTTTTACTCCATTTAAACTCGATCGTTAAGTAAGTAAGTCAACTTGCATTGCATAGATCCAATTAATTGAGTCACCTTTATTCAGGTTAACCTTGAGCTAAGCTATAAACTTTTCTAGTTAACTCTAAATGTGACATGCAATTAGATATGTCCACTTAGTGACCATTCTAAAGGGATAAATAATATAACATATAGTTAGACACGCGTCATTCATAAGTAACAATAATAAAGATTATTTTAAAGTTTTCAAATTTATAATAATCAAAATGAATAAAAAAATGTTATAAAATTAAAACTTATATTTTTTTTGTTTATGTCTATATATATGTTTGTAATTCCTATACAATATTCATTTTATGATTTTAATCATTATATAATTATTTTATCATTTAGTTCCTATAAAAATTTCATTTTACAATTTTAGTTTCAGATATTATTTTTTTAGCTTATAAAATTATTATTTTTTTCATATAAGTTTCTCTTATATAAAAAGATATTTATTTAGCCTCAAAAGATATATATTACAAGAATCGGGAACATATTCAAGCATAAAACAACTAATAATATTTTGATCTTAAAATAAAATAATATGATTACAACACGTAGCTAACAATAAAAAAAAAATAATTACCAGCAAATATCTTAGGCAGAAAAAGTAACTTCTTTAATTATTTGAAGAAGTCTGAAAACAAATAACTTATTGTCATTTTATTCACTTTGGATGAAAATATATATCATTAGCAAACAAGCAGTGCTCACTACTACCCATAACCAAAAAATTACACTTAGACCTGTGAACACGTAGAAACATTTAAAATATGAATAAGAAAAAGATGGTGGTAATTAAGAGCACACAAACATGAAACATTAGAATTGGCATGCGCGCTAGCTAGAGCCTCTTTAGATCTGAGCTAAGCGATTGATATCAATAGGGTAAGCATCTGATGCAGATTGAGCATTGTAAGCTCTCCTACCAATCACAGTATTGGCAGCCTCAGTTGGATGAAATGCATCCCAAAACAGGTACGCTTTCCTGTTCCTGCATGGTGTTTGCAGTGGCAGACATGTTACTTGACCATTGTTCCTTCCAACCCCACAGCACCCAGCATTTGTCACACTAAATCCTGATAATTAATTTTAGACCATGGGAACAAAATTATGAATTTCCACTCTTAACAAAATATCAAGCAAATTAATGTTCTAGGGATGACAAAATAATTACCATAGGATGATGGGTTGTTTAGTACATCTTGGAAGATGCCATAAACGTTTATATATGTGAATCTTGCATCCGGAAGCTGTCTGTTGAGTTGATCAACAAGATTTCTCAATCCGTTGTTGAATAATTGATTTGCTGAATTGATTCTTGCCACACATGTTCTACCATCTGGGCTGTTTTGGGCCAGTGCATTAGGGCTGCAACCTATTTGACCAACCCCAAATAAAGCCATTTTCCTTGCCCCATAGTTGTACATAATCTGATCAATATTAAATCACAAGCACAAATTAAAATTAAACATTTGATTAAGCTTGATACACATTACACATACATAATGGAAGCTAATTGAAAATGTTGAAAGTGAAAGGGAAGAAAAATGAACCAACCCCGAGTTGTTGAGCATATGCTTGAATAAGCACATCAGCATACTGCTGCGGTGTGTACTGCCTGCTGCTGGAATAGACTAAAGGCATGAAATAGTTGTTAAGGTAATCATTGCTACCCATTCCAACTGAATAAATGCACCTGCTTAGGTAATTTGCAGTTGTGTTCTCATCTCCCAGCAAATTTACCATCTGGGACACTGTTCTTTGGTAATTTTGCACCTGCCCTCTAAAACTGATTCGGTCTCCCTACAAATTATATACAGCAAATAGTTATATATATATATATATGGCTACCAAATTAATTAATGAAGAAAAAAGAAGCCAAAATAAAATACCAGTTGCCGTCCAGTTTCCTCTCTAATTCCTGCAGCTGCTGAAGCATAATTGACTCCACTAAGTATGTCTCGGCCGCTAGCTCTTGCATAGGGACGAATGTAACCGTTAAACCCCAAAAGCTCAGCTGTTCAATTAATTTCAAGAGAAAGTAGTTAGACAAAAGACTAAAAGATTTCATATGCTCATAACTCATCAGTCATACCAGAACCAAACTGTGCCTTAAATTGCAAATTTAATGCAGCCAAACAAACCCATGTGCTTGATTGATATAATTTGAGGATAGACATTAGGCATACAACTAAAGTCAAAGTGGAGTAACTCAAATGGAGTAGTAATTAAGTACTAACATGTGCAGAGTTCAAAAACTTTATTTTTGTCCCTAAAGTTATTCTTTTATTTTATGAACTTTTCACTTTAATTAAATTTATTATCAATAAAAATTATACTAATAAAAGACTTCAATTCACTTGTAGCATGGCAAGCAATTAGTAAACGTAAACTCTTAAGACAGTTAGATAAAGGCTGAAGAGTATAGTTTGTTAAACAGTATGCAATTTTTATAAGCTAATTAAAATATGTTTGAATTTTCACAACTATATAAAAAAAAAAAAAGTAATTATTTATGAGAAAGTAAGAAACTCACAGACAACATCAACAGTAGTTTTGCCATTGGAAAACCTTCCAGTTGGACCACGAGTGAAGTCAATCCCATAAGGGAGGTAATTGGCTTTGGCCAATGAGTTAAGCTGGTTGTTGTTCCCATTATCCACCAAAGAGTCTCCAAAAATAAAGTAGCAAGGTACTTGTTGTGCTAATCCAACCCCACTCCACAATACCATAACCATTACCACTACCCCAATATTCATAATGAACTCTCCAAATATTGCCATTGACACAAGAAATGAATTAAGCAACAACTAATTAAACAAGTACTAGTATATGCTTTTGGGAGCTAGAGTGAGTGGATGAGGAAGCTTTGAAATGAACAAAAGTATATATAGTGGTGGAAGGAAAAGAAATTAAGCTTTTACGGTTGGGATATTATTGTTGTGAGCATTAAATTCACGCGGACATAATGTGAAAATCAATGACGACAATCCCGGCATTAGCAGTGTACCACTACCATCACCTTTTTCTCTGCTCTTTAATGTCGAATTAATTGCGTTCTTGCAGTGATGGGAACAAGATCGATCACCATAATATTTTGCAAATACTCCGTATTGTTTTGCCAGGGAAAAGAAAATGCTAGAGGGCTTATATGACATGCGCACATTAATTATATATATTGCCACTTGTCATTTGTCTATTTTCACATTTCAGCTGCATGTGTAGAGATGTTCATGATTGGTACAGTACTATAGACTGAACATCACTCATCATCGTATTAATTGGGCATGGATGTCGTGGCATGAACTGGTAATTAAGTTAGTACTATGATAATATTTCAATTAATAGTTTGATCGGGGAGATGATAATTGAAGGCTAATTAGTAGTGTCAAGGAAAATTCAAGAGATGGTAATTCAAGAGAAAAATCCCCAGACCAGTCTTATTTATTTTTGTATACAATTACAATGACACATAATGGAGTTTAAACTCATAAATTAAGTCTTCGATCACCAGACCAGGCCCCAGTGGGTCCAAATTATGACTGCAATGGCACGTACTACATTAATTTTGGATAACTAAATTGAAAGTAAATTTAACCAAAGAGAAGACCTTATGTATTAAACGAGTCACTTTTTTCTAATTATGGGCATTCAATATATAGTCTAAACACATATCTATTACTTATTGGCTGCGTTCAATCGATACTAATGTTCATATACAGAAGATAAGATATACGATGATATGAATCTCAAATCAATGTCAATCATTTTCCTTCTGCTCGATATATCTTTTTTTTCTGACTAGCTAGCTTACTTCCTAAAAAATTCAAACACGTACATTACAATTAAAAAATTAAATGATCAATTTAATTCTTAATTATACATATCACCGTCATTTTAGTCCGTGAAACTAACAAAAAAAATTAAATTAGTCCTTGAAATTTTTTAGAGTTTCGTTTAAGTCTTTGAAATTAACTCATTTTTAAGTAATAATAATAACATAAATTTGGGGCTAGTAATGTTGAAAGATTATAAATAATTTTGTGACTTTTGTTTTCCTCTTTCAATATTAGTACAATTCTCTCTACTCTGTATATATTTATTATATGTGTATTATCGATGACCTTCTTCTCTGACACACTCTCCGTGCATGTGTTTACTTTTTTTTTTCGCAGTTAGTGCTCTGCAGAAAATGGAAACACATGGAGTACCAAACAATTTTGAATTATGGAAAGGAAAATTAATGTTCGCAGCGGTATCTGATAGATAGAGGGTGGAATTATTCGACCAAATTAAGTTGAAATGGAGGAGGACAGACAGCTTCATTCCACTAATTACTTGTCTTAACAATAGTATTTGATAAAAAAGAACTACTAGTATAATTAGAGATGGTCGGTGGAATGGCTTGGAAGTTAATTTAATGATTTAAAGCATTATTGTGCATTTAAAGCAAAAAGTCAAAAATATATACTTGGACTTGGTCATGCAGCTTTGAGCAAGTTGTCGTTGACATTTTATTGCGTCGGTGTTATACAATATAATCGGTGTCGTAATGACCATCAATTGTAATCGTAATTTGCAGTCCACACACTCACTAAACTAAGCATAGGTTGTCTGCACACGCACTTTACAGCTAAGCCTAGCATTCACTTGCATAATTATTTTGACTTGTTTCCATTCGATACAAGTATGTATATTTTTTATTTTTTTTTATTTAATACAAATATCATTAACTCTTAAATTTTTTTAAAATTTTTTCTAATAAATTTTATAAAATAAATTTTTAAAAATTACTTTAAAAAAATAATAATAATATTTGAAAAAGTACTATATTTCATAAACAATACAAATTTATTATTTCATAAAGATAAATTCATGCTTCTTGGATACCAATACTTATCAAATAATCTATTGTAAATGCTCTTAGGAATCTCAATATTTCTTCACTACACAGTTACAATTAATTAATAAATAGAAAGTTCTTTATTGAATTTTTTATTTTCTAATAAATTGTAATTAATAATAGAACATGATTTCCTTTGTTAGTGTTGGGTATTTTTTGTTTCAAGGACTAATATGGAAGAAGAATTGAACTGCGTCTCAGGGTCAGCCGGTCAGGGATGAAAAGAGAACTTAGAATTGAAGTCGAGTTTTAATCCCCTATATATGGCAGAAGAGATCACAACTCACAATTCGGCCATCTGATACATTAATGTTACGATCGACTTGGTGGTATTTCTTTCCGAGTTTGATCCATGTTTTTCTATTCTTTATGAGTAGTAGTAACTTTTTTCGGGACTTATCCTATATATCATGGTTAATATTAACGGATTTCTGATTGAATTATCCTTTTGATAAATTGTGTGTTCCATTCTTGATTCTTTTTCTAATATTGTTTTCAATTGCCCCTATTACAAGGTTAAATTATAGCAGTAGAGTCATTACCTGCAGATTTATATTGGTCACAGCTAGAGGTGAAGAATACTTTTTTAAATGGAGATTCGGAGGAAGAAATATATATAGATGAATTGAAACAATCACCTTGAGCTCAGTTTTTTTTTTTTTAGATATTTTCCCAATTTTGTTAAGAACCAAGGGTTTGTTCAATGTCAAAGTGAACATATGGAGAAAAATAAATGTGCTAATTGTTGTATGTGGAAGACTTTGTGATTGTTAGAGATGATTTCAGTGAGTTTGAGATTAAATACCTCCGGTCGTTAGAATATCTTTTAAATTTCAAATAAAAATTTTCAGTTTAGACAGTTAAGATCAAGATCAAATTATTCAAATATGATCTTAGTTATTTGATTATTTCTTAATTATATAATTTTCTCATTCGATTCTAATCAATCAGTAATTAAAAAATATAATTTTGATCGATCTCCTAAAATTACACATTACATTAATGGCACAGCTTATTGCAACTAAATACTAGCTAGAACTTATATATTGCCATGCACTAGTACTAGAGGTATTAATTAGATGAGAGCTAAGCGACTGATATCAAAAGGGAAAGCATCCGATGAAGATTGAGCATTGTAAGCTCTCCTAGCAATGATAGTATTGACAGCCTCAGTTGTATGAAGCGCATCCCAATACAGGTACTCGTTCCTGTTGGAACATGGTGTTTGCTGTGGCAAACATGTTACTAGACCATCACTGTTCCTTCCTACCCTACAGCACCCAACATTTGCAACTCTTATTCCAAACGATGTTGGGTTGCTTATAATGTTTTGCATTATACCATAAACGTTTACATAGACGAATCTTGCATTCGGCAACTGAGAGTTTAGTCGTTCAACAAGACTTCTCATTCCGTTGTTGAATGATACGATTGCGGAATTGTATCCTTCCACACACGTTCTACCATCTGGGCTGCTTTGGGCCAGTGCATATGGGCTGCAACCTATTGGGCTAATCCCAAATAACACCATTTTCCTTGCCCCGTAGTTGTACAGAAACTGAATATCATGCATCACATACAGTTAATATTGAAAGCAGCGAAGAAGCAAGCATGGATGCATGCATAGAGTAATGAATGAATTACCCCGAGTAGTTGAGTATATGCTTGGAGAAGAATAGTTGAATATTGGTCTGGTGTGTACTGTCTGCTAGTGGGATAGCGTTGAGGCATGAAATAGTTATTAAGGTAATCATCGGTACCCAATCCAATTGAATAGATGCACCTGCTCAGGTGAGTTAAAGTTCTGTTCCCATCTCTCAGTATATTTAACAACTGGTACACCGTCCTTATGTGGTTTTGCACCTGCCCCCTAAAACTTATTCGTTCTCCCTTTATTTATTTATTTAGAGTAGAAAACAAACAAATGATCAATATATGGTTAATTAATTAATTACCAAATAAGTAATATGAGGTATGACGTACCAGTTGTTGTCCAGTTTCGTCTCTAATTCCGGCACCTGCTGAAGCATAATTGGCTCCGTAAAATATGTCTTGTCCTCCAACTCTTGAATAGGGACGTATGTAACCGCTCAACCCCAAAAGCTCAGCTGTTCAATTAATTAATTAGTCCAAGGAAGGACGACCGTACCGTCTCTAAATGAATGAATGAATGAATGAAAGAAAGAACTCACAGATGACATCAACCATAGTTTTGCCATTCGAAAACCTTCCGGTTGGGCCAACAGAGAGGTCAATCCCATAAGGGAGGTAATTAGCTCTTGCATATGACCAAAGCTGGTTGTTATTCCCATTATCTGCCGAGGAGTCTCCAAATATAAAGTAGCAACCTGGTCGCGCTGCTTGTGTTTGTGCTTCTGCTACTTCTGTACTCCACAGAATCACACCCACTACTATTACCACTAACGTTATCGTTCCTATATTCATTATAACTTTTCACGCTAGACACAACAAACTATATTTATATATATATGTGCACGTACGAGAGAGGATGAGGAACTTCTGAAATTACCAAATCTATATATAGTTGGGATATTTTTGTTATCACGTGGAGACAATGTCAAATTCAATTCAATCACAGCTTTTCTTATTTTATCAATAACAATTTCCACTTCATCTTCTTGTGAGCCGTGGTATTAGAGTGCTACCACCTATCCTAAAGAGAATCTTACTTTTTCTTGTATAGGCCGGCTCTAGAGTTCTTTTTCCTTAATTTGTTTTATATGCATTTTCAACTTCTTCTGGACACAGATTCACTTCTTACTCTGCATTTTTTGTTCTCTTGAGTGAATCCTTCAATTCAATCTCTCTACGTGTACAAAGATATTCATGGAACGTTCTTTCAGACTTACTCAACAATTGTCTAAAAAAATCGTGAATTTAGACAAAATTAACTTTTTTGAATTCGAAATCATGCTCTAATTAATTGACTTAGTAATCGATCTTGTCAATTTAAACACTGAAAACATGTTTTCTTGTAGCGTCAAAGTGCATGTCAACTTGTGCCTTACATTAATTAATATAAGTAGCTCAAAAATGAAAAAGAAATACTTGTTAGAATGGAATGGAGATGGCCTAACTTTGTGTTTATAGCAGACCCTGCGTTTACTTTTTCTATGGCTGTTAGTGCTGCGCAGAAATTGGAACGCCGCGAGTACCACACAATTGTGAAATTTCGAAAGGAAAATTAAAGTTTGCACATTGCAGTTGCAGGTAACTGGAGCAACGGGGAATTCAAAAGTAAAAAAGTTGACATCAATCCAACGGACGCGCCAGCTTCATCACGCTATCATCCATTTATTAAGAATAATTATTTTTGGGCATTATTTATCAGCAATTACAAAAATGACACAATTCGTGCGCTTAATCAATCTTTCAATTGTGAAATTTAATAATAAATATCCTTAAAATATTAGTTAAGGCAAGGAAATGAAATATATATGTAGTATACTTATTTCTTTTAACAATTAAAAGTATTTGTTAAAAAATTAGCGACTAGTTTCATGCCTTGAGATGGTCGGTCCATGCCTTGAAAGTAGCCAACTATTTTCATAAATGTTACTTGATAGTAAAATTTAATGGTTTTGGCTGTCGCATGCATTGACTAACAAGTTGGGTTTTTAGTATTAATACATGAATAATATCTTTCTAATAAACAGATATATATCGTCTATGCATGTGATGGGATAGACACCTCCCTATCTGTTTATTGCAATTGGCGCCTTTGTTCGTATATATTCAAATGATCTATAGCTATGTGACTGTATAGTGATTAGTGAGTCGATTAATGAAAGTTGAAAGAGAAGAAAGAGCAAGGGATTACGTAGAATTAAGGTCAACAACTGTAGTTAATTACTATACTTACTACATACAACTATATATGAAGTGTGACATACATAAGGCAAGAAGCTTCCATTTGCGGTTTAGATTTAGTTTGTGAATGATAGATGATGAGTTTTCACAAGTAATTATAAATTATTTTAATTTCCTTTATTAAGATTTTAATTCTGTTCTAGGAATGTCAAGTGTTAAATTTCACGGGTCAGCCCACTTTACATATCAAAACAGGTTAGGTTGAATTTGTTGATTCAACCCACTAATCTCAAATCTAATATAGAAAAATTATTATCATCATTATCTATTATATAAATGGTCATCTTATCAAAGTTGCATAGTGCAGAGAAACAAGGTGTTGCTAGATTTTGCCACAACTGCGGTTGTAACAATGAAGTGAAATCTCTGAGTCTGGATTGGGCTTCAATAGTAGTGAAGCCTGCGAGGCAAGTTTGCCTTACAAACATGAATTTCCTTGGCTACAAAACAACTTTATTCACCTTCCATTATAGTACCTTACAGGGGAATGTCTGATTTTTGTTTATTTTTCAATTTTCAATTTTTGGGCAGATAGTATGAGGTGGGAATGAAGCTACAGATTCTGCTGTGTAGGCTTATTAAAATTTGCCTCGAGACTTAAGGATTATTTGTTTAACGTGTATCCAATTGAATGTAATTCATAACTAAGCTTCTCTCAAACAAACATTATAACCAACACTTGATATTTAGAATTTCCTCGTTCAATGGTTATAATGCTGAAATCTAGTATTCCAAGAAAAACAGAGAAATTGAATTTGGTGACTTATGTATGTGAAGCAGTTATAATCCTTGGTCCAAAATGTTGCAAGCTATAGATCAGGGTCTTTGTCGCGAACAGGAGGAAAGAATTGCAACAACAAATCCTTGACAACATGAATCAAAGACTTTAAATCATTGTTACCCAATTCAAGGCAATCCCTCATTAATCCACCTTCCACCACCTCTTTCTGAAACATCTCCCCTCCCTGCCATTGCATATACTCAAATTCCATCACTAACCATACAACAATGTTACATCATATATACCAAACTAAATTATATTTCTTTAAATTAATTTATATACAAGTTTAAAGAGTTTATGTGACAGACAGACATACAACAATGTTAATATGTTATGTCATACCTGCGGTTTTGTAATGTTTAGGCAACTTTCTCAATTATTAGCCGATAAAATATATTAAACTTTGAAATAAAATAAGCAAATTTTGAAACGCGCGTTTTACGTACCGACTGGCCAAACGCTTTGAGGAGCTTGCTGGAGAGGGACTTGGAGACGGTGAGGACACTTTGGTAATTTCGCGAAATCCAGGCGGACCTTTCCGCGGCAGATTCTAAGCGAGTCAACTCAGTCAAGCCTCTGAGCAACTCGTTCATGTCGGAAACGGCGCCGTAGAGGTCCGTGAAGGACAAATCCGTCCACGACCAAGTCCAGATGAGTCTCACGAAGCCGAAGATGGTCCCCTGATGGAGGCTGTCAGCGATGGACCGGGCTCGCTCGGCGCCGGGGACATCGCCGCGCGCGGCGCGGAGGTTGGCAACGCCGATGAGAAGGGAGTGTGAGAGGGAGAAGAGGTTTCGGTAACGGAAGTAAGAGGAGAAAGATAGGGATTGGGAGGGAGATGGTGCTGTTGTGAGGAGAATGAATGCCACGTACAAGACGCTGATTGCGTGTGATCCAACGGTTGCCATTGGATTTCGAACTTCAAACAAAAGCCATGGAATTGTAAAATAAAATCAGATTTGGGCGGTGGGACATTGCTTCGGAAATGGTCTACTAAGTTGGGTCGGGTCTTTATTTTTTGTACCCATCACATAATAATGATTGATGACCCATTAGTGCAGTATCCATATCACTGATATCTGTGGAAAACTTGATTACTGATATTTATCGGAAAATTTTTATTCAATTATTCTTATGAGAGGTGTATTGGATTAGAATTTAAAAGACTTTTTTTTGAAGAAGATTTTAAAGATTTGGTAGAAAATTAAAAATTGTTAAGATTTTTTTAAAAGGACTTTTGTGATTATGATTTTATAGTTTGAATTTAATAGATTTAGAATATAGAATTTGAAAAGATTTCACATATCTTTAAGATTTGAAAATACTTTGAATTTAAAAAAAAAAAAAAAAACGTTCAAAACTATTAAACAGCGTGTTTGGAAATATCATTGAAACAAATTAATCACACGTGATCATAAACTCTCCCCTATTAATAATTCCCAAATCAAAGTTACAAAGATATCTTTTCACAAATTTTCATAAAGTAATAATAAAAAATAATAACAAAAAATTAGTTAATAAAAAAGACGTAATAACAAAAAAATATTAATTATTTGACTAACTTGAAAGAATATACAAAATAAACATTCTCCCCGATACATACAAATAGATTTGAGATTTCTTTTATAATATTTTGTGCCTCAAAATAGAAAGAATGAAATAAAAAATTCTTGATAAAAAAGAAAAGTCTCTTATAGTTTAATGAGATTGTTTGTTAGGTTTGGTATTTATATGATCAACTAAGAAGTCTATAAAATCCATCAAAATCTAATTAAAAAAAAAAGTCCATAAAATCTTTATGATTTTGAATAACAGATGACTTTTTTAAATTATTCAAAATTCTAATCAAATGCTTCTTCTTTTTTATATTTCTATTATGTATGTCTTAATTATTCCTTTCTTTTCATTCTATTTTTCTTGGACAAATGCTTAATGTGAGGCTCCATGGTATATTCTAGCCTTGAGTGAACAAGCTCAGTTGTTTGTTGCATGTGTTAACACGGGAAGATTACTAAAATTTACTTTTAGGACAATACATTCATTCTGTTCTGTTTTTCTAGCACATACTACGAATTTCAAATTTCAATTTTGTAAGTGTTAGTGTTCTGGAAATTAAAAGACAAATTTTATATATCAACATTAAAAAAAAATGTTATTAATTTTTTTAAAAGTGACATCATTCTAGCTAGATTAATAGAATCTATTGTCCTATTGATTTCTTTGCAAAGTCGTGAATTAATTGAATAATACAAAAAGGTTCACAGGTTGTACTTAAACCAGTTTCTTAAAAACAGTTAAAGTCACTATAAGAGAGACGGTTTGCTTATGCAAGCATGCTAAATTTGGTGAGAGAGAAAATTTGAGTCTATGCACGTCTTTTTCTTCTATTTTTTTGAAGGAAAAAAAAAGATCTTTAGAATGTTATTTTTTTTTTCTGCAACCATGGCGCTGTTACAAATAGTACTCCTAGTATGAAAAATATACAGATTTCAAGTTTTTTCCCTCTCGAGTATTTTAAATATACTTGCATTAAAAGTTTGGAAAATTAAAATAAAAAATTGCATCCATTTTCTTTATCCATCTTTCAAAATGAAAGGATCAGACATAGTTACAACCAGGAGCCATGCATGTCTTCTTTGACCGCATGCCCTGTCAGTCCTGACATTAGTACTTTCACCTCTTTCATTCCGGGAATATATATAAGAACTTTGTTTTAACTTTTAACCTTTTATTTTTATCTTTATATATATATATATATAAGAATTTTTTTTCCTTTTGCAAATTATACGAAACCGGCCATAACTATTCTCAAACAATCTCCTTTTATATAGATGAATGGTTGCTTTATGTGTCAGTAAAAATTAAAAAATTCAATGGTTTGACCAAAAAACTTTTGAAAGACTTAAGGTCTTTCACAGTTAATCTGGTTAAGATGAAAATGATTAAACTTAAAAAAAAACATTGAGAATATATTGTGAGAATCTTCAACAGAAACTTATTTAGTTTAACAGTAGTCACAGTATCCAACAATGATAGCATACCACTCACGAGAGTTATATGCCTTATGCAGAAAGACTTATGAAAATATCATACCTTTAAAATCTTGTCGTTTAATCATTTAACATAAATTTAGGTCCCAATTTCCCCTATAAAAAAAAAAAAAAAAAAGGTCCCAACTCTATAGAGATAAGGGCAAACTGAAAAAGCATTGGTTAGAGATTCGTGTAAGTGTTATATAATATAAATATAAACACGTAGTATCTCATTATCATATTGCGTTTGTCTACAAATGGCAATAATTAAGAGCATCAATATTCCCGCAACTTTTTTCCTACTCTTTCTTCACCTCCTCCTTCCCTTGGCCTCATGCATCAAAACAAAGCAGGTCTTTCACTCTACTAATTGATCTTGCTGGTCTTTTTTCCTTTTATTTCTTCTCATGTGAAGCAACAATCTTTCTTATTGGTTTCTTACAGGTTTATGTAGTTGAGTTGTTTGGTGATAAAACACTGCATGAAGTAGAGAATACCCATCACTCTTATTTGCTTTCCGTGAAAGAAACTGAGGAGGAAGCCCGAGCTTCCCTGCTCTATAGTTACAAACACACTATCAATGGCTTTGCAGCATTGCTTACCCCAAAAGAAGCTGATAAGCTCTCCGGTAAGACAAGTTATTTAAATATCTATCTATCTATCTTTCTATCCATCTATCTATCTGACGTTGACGATGGAAATAAAACATGGAACAGAAATGGAGGGAGTGGTCTTTGTGCACAAGAACCAGCCAAGGATATACTCTTTGCACACCACAAGGTCATGGAAGTTCGTGGGGTTAGATGGGTCTTTAAATCCTTGGGAAGAAGAATCCGATCACAGAAATGAAAACTTGCTAACTAGAGCACAGTATGGGAAAGACATCATAGTAGGAATGATTGATAGTGGTAATTTATCAATATAAACATATCTTCTTAATTAGTATGTCTATGGTTTTAATTCTACTATACATATTCCACAGTATTAATTTGTTTTCTTTGTATCTCCTATATATCTTATTATTTCAATTTTTTTCTTTCCTTACTCTAGAGCAACGTGTGTGTCAGTGTTTGCGTGTCTGCATGATGACTGTGCTTTAATTTCAGGTGTGTGGCCAGACTCAAAGAGCTTCAGTGATGAAGGGATGGAGCCTGTTCCAGCAAAATGGAAAGGAGTGTGCGAAAATGGAACTGCTTTCGATTCGTCTCAGTGTAATAGGTGACAGTGCTTTTCTTTATATATATGATCACGCTTCAACTTCTTTTTTTCTTTGATTTGGAGGATGTATATCATATTAGTCATAAACTTCAATCAATGGTACTGCTAATATGGAATTTTCTTTTTGCTTGTGAACTTGGACAAGACATAATTTAAGGTTGAAGTTATATTTCACAGAAAATAAATATTTAAATAGTTTGATTTTATTTCTTTTCTTGAAGGGTAGCGATAGCATGCAGTTTTTAAAATAGAGCACTAAATTTGTGGTTTTTGAATCAAGCTTCAATCTAGCTTTTCAATTTTTATTGTTACATGTATTATAATGATGACAAGACGTACAATTGCGTTAATTTTGGTAAGAAAGTTTTTCAATGAACTTTGGAACCTTTGAATAGGTATCCTTTATGAGTTAGCCAACATTAGTAGTTTCTTTTTCCATTTATTTAATCTTGAACTGAACACTAACGAGTGGCTTAAATAGTACGAAAGTAAAAGTTCAATTCATGACTAACTGTTGCATACATAAATTATGATCATGTCATTGTCAAGGTGTATGAATAATATTCATATGTATTTATTTTAAAGATAACCTAAGGAAATGTGGATAGAACTAAATATCCATTAACTTACATGCCAAGGAAGAATATATTTTTAAGGAAGAACACTGTGAGATTTTTATATTATCAATGAAAGTTACTGACAAGTATCTTTCTAATTAATAAAAAAATATTTAACTGAACAAGTAGCATATTATAAAAGACGATCCTACTGTAACTAGCCTCAAAAGAACAATATAGATGACATGTAACATATGTTGGTTTCTCTAGGTGTTCCTTTTATAGTCCTATATATTTCACTAATTTTCTGAAACACAATGATAAGGTCAAAGAAGGCATTTTCAAATCTACCTTTCGCGATACGTGGGGTTAAATTATAAGTAGAATATCTATATAGAGCTTGTTCGTCTAGATGTATATGATTTCTAGCTTTTGTCCTTTTGACTTAATTGTTTTTTGGCTTCTTTTATTTTCCATCTCGTGAGCCTCTCGATATGTATTAATTCCAGTGTCTTTTTTGTTGGTCAAAAAAGAGTGTCTTAGTGAGTGTGTGAGTGTATCTCTTCCTTTTTCAATTTTTGGTTCTGTCAATGTCTTTTCTCTTGGCGTGTGGTGTGTGACTATACACCATTCATCCCATAGTCTAGACATGGATGATTGAAGCAAAAGAAAAAAAATGTTCAATTATTGAAGAGCTCTACACTGAAATGGTCAGTGCATGCCAAAACATGTGCACGAGAGAGAGAGAGAGAAAAACAAACTACCATGATGTGTAAATTAACTAGGGGACAACGTTTTCATCTGTATATATGTATGTATTGGGACGATAGACTGATGAAAATTATGTAACTCTGACAAGTCTTGTTGCTTTGGCTACTCGTGATGTTTCTGAATCTGAGTCCATGACTCCTGCCCATTAATTAATTTGAAAGAGATATATTATATTTACATTACATAATAATTTATTTGTTTTATCACATGACTAATTTTCTTTCTTCTTTCCTGTCTCTATGTTTATATGAATTGTATAAATATAATTTCTTTTTAATAGTCAATTAACATTATCTCTCATAAACAGTAAAAATGAATGTTAACAACTGATTTGGTTTAGTGCAGAAAGATAATTGGAGCACGTTACTACTTGCATGGTTACCAAAGTGTATTTGGGGCTCTAAACGAAGAAGAAGACTACAAATCAGCACGTGACAAAGATGGGCATGGAAGCCACACAGCTTCAATAGTTGCGGGGCGTGAAGTTAAAAATGCCTCAGCCATTGGAGGGTTTGCTAAGGGCACAGCCTTAGGAGGGGCCCCACTGGCCCGTCTTGCGATATACAAAGCGTGTTGGCCAATCAAGGGACAGTCAAAACATGAAGGGAACGTATGCACTAACATTGACATGCTGAAGGCCATAGATGATGCCATTGGTGATGGCGTTGATGTTCTCAGCATTTCCATCGGGTTCAGTGCGCCGATATCATACGAGGAGGATGTGATTGCTAGAGGGGCATTGCATGCTGTGAGGAACAACATTGTGGTTGTGTGTAGTGCTGGCAACTCTGGTCCTTTGCCTCAAACTTTGTCTAACCCTGCGCCGTGGATCATCACTGTTGGTGCTAGCACTGTCGACCGTTCCTTTTTTGCTCCAATTAAGCTCACCAATGGCACAATTATTGAGGTCAGTAAAATCATGCATGCATGCATGTGTCTGTGTCTGCTTCTACGTATACTGTGTGTGCTTCTTTTAATTACTACTGTTTGGAATCCATTTGTATTATGTTCTGCTTCAAAAGTAGGTTCAGAGCCTTTCAAATAGTAACTCAAAGTAAAGGTGATCTAGGTGAAAATATTCCCAGTAGTTTTTACCTTCGATCTATGGTGGTCATTTTTAATTGGAAATTAACTTTTATAATTTGAGAAATCAAATAGACAATAATAAGAATTAGACTCATGAAGTGAAAATTTTATTTTTAAATTTAGAGTTGATATGCTTTATAAGAATTTCAAATTTAATAATTGCATTGATAAAATATATATATATATATATATATATATATATATATATATATATGAATCTACATGTTTATATTGTTTAAACAATAAAAAAAAATATAATTAAGAAAGTTTATTTCAAATATTGAAAATTGAAACCCATGTTGGGACAATTCTATGTTTTCTCAAAATCACACGATTCACTAGCTCAATTCTTGTAAAATACAAGATATGTATAAAAAGTTTACTGTTCATGGCTGCTACTGCTACATGATGAACTTTAACTCGTTTAAATTATAAATTTTTGTCCATGTTAATATCAGGGTCGATCAATTTCTCCACTCCACATGGGAAACAGCTTCTACCCATTGGTTCTAGCTAGCGGTGTTGAAAATCCAGGCTTGCCTAGTAATAATTCTGGGTACTTTTTCAACACTAGTCTTTTGCCTCTTCATATATTCTGATCATGTAACTAATAACAAAGTGAAAAGGTCTATTTCATTAATCATTGCAGGTTTTGCCTGGACAATAGCCTTCAACCCAACAAGGTAAAGGGGAAGATAGTTATCTGCATGAGAGGACAAGGAGAAAGATTGAAAAAAGGCTTAGAAGTTCAAAGGGTTGGTGGGGTTGGTTTCATCCTTGGCAACAATAAACTAAATGGGAAAGATGTACCCTCTGATCCTCATTTTATTCCAGCCACTGGGGTGTCCTATGAGAATGCCTTAAAACTTATTCAATATGTCAATTCTACTCCAAATCCAATGGCACAAATTCTACCAGGTACAACAGTGTTAAAAACCAAACCAGCACCCTCCATGGCCTCCTTCTCTAGCAGGGGTCCAAATATAGTTGACCCCAATATTATGAAGGTACTAATTCCTTCCCATTTGACTGACTTGATATCACTGTATCAATGTCCTTTTTTTTTAATTTTCTTTTTAAGAATAATTTGTCTCAATGTCCTTTGCTTTTTGGAGAAGATAGATTTGGTCCTAGATATCTGCCACAGTTGTCTCAATACTTTATTACTAGACATAACAGTTGAAGCCTTGTGTTGTGTCATCATGCAATTAACTGATTTCTTCTCTGTTAAAAGTAGCAACAAATTCCTTTTATCATTTTGGAGTTTCAGCCTGACATTACAGGCCCAGGAGTGGACATATTGGCAGCATGGACCGCTGAAGATGGCCCCACGAGAATGACATTTCACGACAAGAGAGTGGTTAAATACAACATCTTCTCTGGAACCTCAATGTCATGCCCTCATGTTGCTGCTGCAGCTGTTCTTCTCAAAGCCATACACCCTACTTGGAGCACTGCTGCTATAAGATCTGCCCTCATGACTACAGGTAACTTCAACATCAAGATCCACATTACATATTGGCAGTTAATAAACATGATTTCCTGCTAATTTTAAAAAACAACAAATAATAGGCTGCAATTTGTCATCTATATAAGTGGAATGCTTCATTGATCTTTGTTTATATGGCACTAATACTTTGCAATTATATGATGCGAAATTCTATGGTATCTTCAGAAACTTATGAGTTTTGCTGCTATTGTTGAATACTCTTTCTTTCTCTCCTTTCTCTTTGTGTGTCTAAACTCATTTAACTATTGATCCAGAAAACAACTTTACCAAAAAATTTAAATTTTTCTGCCTACCATAATAATTCTCTTATATAACGTAAAGAATTCAAAATTTGAGTGCATGTTTAGTTTCTACATTTGACAATATTGGATCCACGTCAAGGCAGAACGTACAAATAGTAGCTTCTCCGTTTTTCCATCCTATTGACTTGAAAATGCTATCAGTCACATGTATTCAAGGTGCGAACAAACATAGGCTAACTCTATATATAAGGGGAATGATTTATTGATCTGTTTTATATGCCATTAATACTTGAAGTGCATGTTAGTAGCTTTTGCATTTTTTTTCATTGCGAAAATGCTACTAGCCAGACGCAAGTATATATTTAATGTGCAAACAAACACAGGCTAACTTGATCATGGTAACAAGTCTATTACAAAATCACTTTTAATTTTCCTGATCTGAATCCTTTTCTCTTCTTGCAGCCATGACAACAGACAACACTGGCAATCCATTAACTGATGAAACTGGAAATCCTGCAACGCCTTTCGCAATGGGATCTGGCCACTTCAACCCCAAAAGAGCAGCAGATCCTGGACTGGTTTATGATGCCTCCTACATGGACTACCTTCTTTACACTTGTAACCTTGGAGTAACTCAAAACTTTAACATTACATATAACTGTCCGAAGTCCTTTCCTGCTGAACCCTTTGAGCTCAACTATCCATCTATACAGATCCATAGACTCTATTACACTAGGACCATTAAGAGGACAGTGACCAATGTTGGTAGGGGCAGGAGTGTTTACAAGTTTAGTGCCGTGTCACCAAAGGAATACTCCATCACAGCCACTCCAAACATTCTGAAATTTAACCATGTTGGGCAGAAAATGAATTTCACCATCACAGTGACAGCAAACTGGGGTCAGATACTAACCAATCATGACAGCAAACTGGAGTATTATTTTGGATGGTATGCATGGACTTACCAACATCACGTTGTAAGAAGCCCGGTGGCAGTGTCTTTTCCATAAAATAAGTGCTTTTTTCCTTCTGATATTTTCTTATGCTTTCCAAAGGCAAAAGGCCAAATAATTGGAGACAGGAAACAGATAGGATACAGATATTATTAGAGTGGTGGTGGTATATGCTTAAGAATGTGAAAGTAATGATATTTAAGGATTGAATACAAGATCAACACTAATGACATCATTGTTTTTCTCCCTCTTTCTCATGAAAAATTATTCTGAATTTTATATTTGAATCTATATACTTTTTTGGGCAAATCTTTCTAACCAGTAGTTGACATCATGGTCGAGCCTTACTTTAAGCACTCTCCAACAAGGCGCCGATCTTTCAATCGCTAATATATTACTCGTAAAAAAATATTAAATTTTGGAAAGGAATAACGACGGTGTTAGTTTGGCGTTGGTAGGCTAAACGCATCATTAGTACACAAGAAGAACTAAGAAAACTAGTGTCTGAGTGTAGACATCAAATCTATCTTATATATTAACAAGTTTTGCTCTGAATACATGCCCATCTAGGTATCTATATATACATTACAACATTGTCGTTTTTCAATTAAAGGTGCATCCCGATCCCTCAATGTAGTACACAACCTCTGTTTGGTCAGTAGCTATGTTGGACTTAGATGCACGACAATGAATCAAATTGCTGAGCCACTGATGCCGCAGGAGTAGAACGCTGAGAACATAAATTGCTTTTAAGATCTAGTGGTGTCCTCATTGACATGTACTCGTGTACCCGTTTCATTGGTTGTTTCATTATCTTCCCATACATCTGTTCTAACTCTCACACGTTCCCCATTGAAGTGAATATACTTCCATTTAAGCCCATGTCGTTTTATAACCAATTTCCGCTTCTCTTCTTCGCCTAGTTCTCTAAAGGCTCTTGCCACTCTCCTCACCGTATCTTCATCAGGTTTTACCTGCAACTCCTCCATGTCTGCAAACACCTGAACTTATAGATATGAAAGCAATATGTTAAGGCATAGAAGAGTTAAGTTCAAAATTGCAGGAAAAAATCATGTAAGGTGTGGTGAGATTAATGGTACAAACAAAGTTACTTCTATAATCTTATCTGGCATATTATGATGATCGTATACCGAGATCATCCTTGAAAACAATCTTTTTGAGACCGAGCGCATGTGGGCATGTATGATCATATTCCACAATGATTCTGCCTCATCTACCCTCTGGTCCATATCAAATGCCAGAAGAAGGGTATCGTATGTTCCCATTGTTGCTCCTTGACCTTTACTTAACATCCACTTTGCTACCTGCGAATTACCGAACACTAATAATAAGCAAGATTTTTTCCATTCCTCTTTAAGTAACCAAACTTGAGATCATTAGGTCAAGAAGGAAAAAAAGGGGCTTGTTATGAAAACACAATTTTCAGTCATCAAACAAACAGAATATCTGCTGTCAAATATTCTTTAGAATTTGAAAAAGGCAAACAAAGTGCTTGGTATGATACACAACCAGAATTCTTTAAAATAGTTATGATCTTACTTGAATTACACGAACCCAGTGACCCCTTTTCCTTAAGATTTTTAAAGCCTTTGCCACTGCAATCACTGGGAACTCTATTTCCCAAGCTGTCCATTTATCTAATGCCCCATAAACAGCCTCTTTCTCATTAGGGAGTTTATAGACCTGTCATTTCAAGTTTCACAAATGCACAAAATCAAAATCAACTTGATACTTTTAAGATTAAAAGAACCCTCCCCTTGTTCATTTAATTATTTTCTTGGTACTTTGTTATAATCAATTCATAATATTTTTAATAAATGGTTCATTTCATACCCTGTATTACCAGCTTCTCCACATTCATCTGCACCTCCATGATCGGATAACTCATAAGAAATCAATAGGAATTGAGAGAAAGCTCGAGAAAACTCCAGAAACCAGAAGAAAAATAAGAGAAAGAAGATAAATCACTCTTTGTATTGGAGTGAAATCAATGTGCTCAATCTATTAATCAATAATAACATATGTTGTATATAAAAATGTTAGTAACAGTTAAGGATACTAACAAACTTACTGAATCTAAAACTAATCCAAACTAACCTGTAACTGACAGACTAGGTTTAAATACACAGGGTGATAAAATATCAGATCATGGAAGTGCTGATGAATGTGGAGAATACAGTACTACCCCAAATCTAAGATTCTGAAATAAAAGGATATCAATGGATAGGCAAACATACAGTCCTAACAAGTGCAAGTGCCTTTTGGCCAGACTGAGCTGAATCTCTACTTTTCCACAAGTGGTGCTCTTTCTTTCCTGTTGTCTTCTTTCCTTTTCTGCATTCCAGGTAAAACAAATCATTCATAGAACCAAGAATGCATTAGAAGATGATGAATATAGAATAAATAGCCTACTTCTTCTCCATGGAACTACCACCTTTGTGGCTAAATTTGGATCGGACAAGTGTGCATTGGATACAAATTGACTGCAATCAAAGCAGAATATTTCAAAATAATTTCAAAGCCATATATGAGAAATGCAGTTAGCAAGCTAATTTAATGAGCTGTTGTTACCATCAGTGAGGTGGTTACTGCAACTGTTGAGAATTTCCCCAACATAAGGGCTCTTGTTGTGTCCTTCTTAGCCTGAGTAAGAAGAGATAATAACACAATTACAACAATACAATGGCTTCTTTCTTGGAGGGGAGAGCAGCATTACCTGACATATTCGTGAAGGGAGAAGAGAGGAAACAATTGAGCTTTCACATGTCATAGGCATCATTCTTTTCAAATTTGGAGATGTGTTTTTGACAGCGTGGAAGAGATATGATATGTACCCTTTACTTTAGAGTTATCAAAACTGCACTCCCTGCATTTCAACAGACCTCAGTCATTCCTTTTCATTGAACAAGACCCACCATAAAAACTTTTTCATGCCATTTATCAGTATCACTTCAACAACTGCACTCCTTTAAATTATTCTTTAGCGCTAAACTTATTAAAACAACAAAGAAGCTAGCTTACACTCCTTCAAAAAGTGGTTTCCGGCTTTCCACCCATATCTAGTAAGTCTAAAGAACAAATTTACTCAAATTTCTGAACTTTTTCCAGAATCTTTAAGTTTTGTTTTTCGTGAACTACATTGTGCTGGGTACAGAAACTAACTACACCCAGAAAACTAACACTTAACTTTTGACCATATAAAAAAAAAAAAGTACACCCAAAAAACGAAATATATTAAATTTAAATCAGTAAAATGACAACATTCAGAATCTTCTCTTGTTATGGTTTTGCCCAAGAGTTTAAATTGCCTGCATTCAACAACCAATGTCTTAAAAGAGAAATCGTTCTTCAACTTCGTTTATGCATTCCTTCAAACACTTTATAGACAGAGGAAAATCAACACTTATTCCAAAATAAACAATTTTGGCTAGCTCTAGAACTCTGTCTTACATAAACTGCTAGTGGGCAAACCAAATAATTGATCAAAACAGAAACAGCACATTAAGAATATGCATGAAACAAAATACAAATCATAGTAGAAGGGCATAATTATACTGCGGCAAACACTTACTCTAAAAATAAAATAAAAAAACAAAATAAGAACTCTTATCCTCTTGATCGATTTTTCCTTAGCGTCCACAGATGAGAGAAAATTAATTTGCACTTTTGCATATGCTCTGAAGTCTGAATGATGAACTATTCAGCGCGCTATTCTGTTAATTTTGTGCTTCTCGCTCCTGCAATGTTGCATCTGGGTTTGGGCTTTTGGGCTCAGTTTATTCTGGTCCTCTTTCTTATTTGAGTCTTGCTTGCACCTCTAAAAAGTACTTCCTGCACCTCCAAAAGTGCTTCTCATTTGAACCAAACAAAAAAATACAAGCTATTTATTTTGTGTAAAGTTACTACTTTAAATAAAATTTATTATAATTTATTGTTATCGTTTTATGAAAATAAATTTTAATATGTTATGAATTATTCAGTTATGTCGGGCCAACCTAGAACATAATTTGCATGCAACCTAAAATTATATAAACTCTTATGCCAAACTCAACCTAATTAACTACAAAATGAGTTAGGTAATTGGATGAAGTAGGTCTTCAACCGTCCTAGATTTGATTGGATGTATTAATGTACTCTAACATAAAAGAAATTAATAACCCTATACCAAAACAAAATAAACGAAAAACAAAAATTTATATATTTAGATTTCTTAATACCAAGAGATAGAGAAATGAGAATCCATTTCATTGATCACCAGTGTCACATGCTCACCAATTCCAATTCCTGTTGAACAGTTAGACATTACAATTTCAATATATCCATATCACATGCACAATCAGATAAGCCTTTTGCGACAATCATGCATATCATCATTCATCGGATACCCCCATAGATTAATTCTCTGCCACTCATCAATCATTGACAACGAATTGAAAGGGTATATATATCGTATGTTTTAAACGAGGATAGCTTCTAAATTAATCATTGGATTAAAATTAAAAATAATAAATATATTATATTAAAATCTTAATTTTAAGTGCATCACCATGAGATCTTATTCTTTTCTCTCTTAATTAGTTTTTTTTTCTTTGCATTTTTTTCCAACAACACATAGGCATAACACCACCCTCATCACCATGACCACCGCCCTATCACCACCACCACCAACATGGTTACTATCATCATTCTTGCAACGGCGGCAGTAACCATGTTGGTGGTGGTGGTAGCGGGCAACGAGGCAGTGGTCATGGTGATAACGATGATGTTTTGCTTATGTACTTATGCTGTTGGAACAAAATAAAGAGAAAAAAACTAATTGAAAGAAAGGGAAGGATAAGATCTCATGATGATGCACTTAAAATTGAAGTTTTAATCTGATGCGTTTATTATTTTTAATTTTAATCGAAAGGTTATTATTATTTATTTTCATGTTTTCATATAAAAAATGGTTCTCACTTGAAAAAGTATTTTACAAGGACTCAAAACTTATTTAATCTTATATTTATTTATTATTTCTTATCACTCAACAAAAATTTAATAATTTGAATAAAAGTAAAATAAAGGAAATAATTTATAAAATAAAAAATGAAATATATAAAAAAAATTGCAACTAATAATAGGAGATTTAAAAAAATAAATGAAAAATAATTTTAATAATATTAAAAATTAATAAAATAAAAGCTTAATTACAATTGTGGTCCCTTTACCTTTTCAAATCCACAATTTTGATTGCTATTCAGTTAAGATTCAAACTCACACCTCTTTAATATATATATATATATATATATATAAAAGTACATTTCAAGTGAGAAGATATGTTTATTATAACAGATGAGAAATTTAAATAACAACCATTAATTAAATCTTAATGGTCCAGATATAATTTTGAATTAAAATTAAATGTGATCTTCATCTTATACAATCATATCTTTCTTAATTATTGTATATTTATTGTCCCATCACCATGACCAGTGTCACCACTGTCATTTTTGTCACCACCACTAACAGGGCCACCACCACCATCACCATCATGGTTGTTATCCCCATTGTTGTCGCCACCACTATCGAACGACAACCATGATGGTGGTCTTATTGGTGGTGACAGTGGTTATGATGGTGGCGGTGACCAATGTCGCTACCACCAACAGGACCACCGTCATCGTCACCGCCACCATAATCACCGCCACCATCAACAGGACCACTGTTAGGGCCACCATCATGGTTCTTATTTCCATTGTTACCGCCACTACCATCAACGGTAGTGGTAGCGACAACAACGAGAACGACCGACCATGATGGTGGTGGTGATGGTGGCCCTGTTGATGGCAGCGGTAGTGGTTATGGTGATAGGGGCAAGTGTCTGTAAATACAATAATTAAAAGAGATATGATTGTATATGATGAAGATCACATTTAATTTTAATTCAAAATTACATTTGGACTATTAATTGTTATTTAAACTTCTTATCTCTCATAATAAACATATATAAAAAAATTATAACTAATAATAAGAGGTTAAAAAATAAAAGAAAAATAATTTAAATTTCGGTGTCTCAACATCTCTCTTGGGTCATAGTTTTAAATTTCGGACCGGTGATCGAATGAGTCAAGATACTAGGTCACTAGGTCATTATTCGAACTAGTGGGTCACTAGTTGACCCGCATGACCTAATCTATATTGATAAAAATTTAAAATATTTATTATATCCAAATTTTAAATTTATAAAAATTTATTTTACTAATCTTTAATATTATTAAAAGTTATCTAATTTATTCTTCCTATATTTTTTAACATCTCCTGTTAGTTATAATTTTTATTTATGTATTTCACTTTTTATTTTATAAATGACTTCATTTATTTTTCTTTTTATTCAAATTATTGAATTATTGTGAAAGATTTATATAAATGCCAACTAAAAATTACTTAAAAACTTGTATAGAAGTTTGTTCAACTACTTGGAAGATAGAGATCAATATGCAAATATTATATATATATATATATATATATATATATATATATATATATATATATATATATGTTTCACAATTGTTATCAATTAAGTTTGGTGGTTACCTTGATGGAATTGAATCTTAACTTTGTCAAAATTTATTTAATTTTTTTTTATTTAAATTAACTAATTAAACCAAAAGGTAACTTAGAAATAAAAAAAGGATAATGGTATCATTAATGAAAAAAAACTAATTAATTTTATTTAAATAATTATTAATTACAATGAAAAAAATTAACATTAAAAATAACAGTCAAGACCTCTAAATAAATGACTATACTAAAAGTATTTGATTTTGAAAACATAAAAAAAAAATTACAAATTTTAAACTAGGAATTAAAATTATGAATTTGTAAAAATAGAGGTACAAAACTCCAATGACAACTAAAAATTACTTAAAAACTTGTATAGAAGTTTGTTCAACTACTTGGAAGATAGAGATCAATATACAAATATTGTATTTTCTTTTTTCAGTTTTTGTTTTAACTATAACATTTGTTGCAAATTAAAATCTTAGATATCTTAATTTCACTCTGAGAACAACCGCATGAGCAAAGCAAAGTTTCGTGGTTGACATTTCAAAGTGGCTAGCTATAAATCATAAAATCTAAAAAAAAAGTACTCCTTCAAAACAAAAACTACACGAGAAAATATTTTAAATTTTCCATTGATCTCTACGAAAGAAATTCAATTCGATCCTCGTAATAATTATGTTTGAAAAGTCACACCCTCCTTCAAGCAAATTTTATTATTTTCTTACAAAATATCTAGTTTTTCTCTTTCACCCTCATAAGCTCCCACAAGAACCCAATTGTTTTCTAAATAGCACTATGGTAACTACATTTTCAAATCAAGATTTGTCTTAGAAAACTGAAATTGTTTAACTCATTATTCCCCTTTTGTCCTTTTTCAACACAAAAAGCCTACAAGGGTCTAATTAAGAGATGCTAGAAATGAATTAAAACATAAGTATCACACAATTTACATCATCATAGTCTCTCACACCTAAGGTTGTTGGTCAAGTTTTCTTGAGCTATTTCATCCAACATGAGTTTCTCATCTGCTGGTGTACTATAGATGTTAAGGTTTTTTCCCAAAGGCAAGTCCACACAGTTGGCAGCAAATAGTTCCACGTTTGTAGTGTCAAAGTCCTTTCCATATCTCTCTCTGAACAAGTTTCTAATCTGATGCAAAAGTGAGAATTCAAGCAAATGTTATACTTGCTATTGCCACAACAACATTTGTAGGCAAGTTGTGCACAGAACTGCAATAAAAGTTTCATCATAGTTATTATTTGTATCAATTATTGCACCAATCATGCATATGAATTGAGGTAATTAACCAAGTCTAATGTAAGTACCTGCATTTGCTAATGTGTGACATGTTGGTGATGATGCATTCACAGAAACTATCAATTAGATCATATGCAGTCAATAAACATGTGTCTTTATAGAGCTGTTCAGCCTATATTTTAAAGGGAAATATAAGCAATCACAAAACATTTATTAACTTTTTAATTAGAGGCCAAAAGTAATTGTAAAGCAATAGCAAATGTATGGTAGCAAAAGTCAATAAACAAGGTTTGGTTATGTATATTAACATTAAACATAACTTATCCTAAGAAGAAATCGTTGGTCTAGTACTTGTACTCTATCCCTTTAAATAAGATCTTATTTATCGACTTTTGTCGATTATTAATTTCTGTCAAAGTAGTTGGTTGGTGATGAAAAAAATGTGATTGAAGAAAAAAATCTTAATAAAAGTGGTTAGTCAAGTTTTTCAACAAAAATTAGTCATCAATAAAACTGGTAAATACTATGTATAGATAACATGATAACAAAAGAAAACAGAACTTACCCTAACAAAAGCACTCTCGATCTTATCAATTTGGAGCAGCTGAGCAATATCTGCACGTGATTGCTTATTAATGACATTCCTTCTATTCTTCTGGATAACTAGTTGAGCTTGAAATTGCACTATCAGGTTCTCACTACATAGTTGAAGAGTAATAGACACCAGCTTGAAATTGCTACAGGTTCATCATTATTAGGATTTTTCTACCCAGCTTGAAATGCATTATCAACTCATGTAATTGATCCACATAAAACAAAAATTCTCAGCAAAGAGAAGACCTAAAGAGACATAAATAGCCAAACAAACTTCTCCAAAACTACTTGTAGGAGAACAAAACAAGGAGAAAAAATTAAATCATCTTACAATATATTTTTTCTACCATTTGGGAAATCGATGGTGAGAAATATTGTAGCATACTTCTTTCCAAGGTTACCAGCTTCCCATCCTTTTGCATCTAGGAAAGCCTGAAACTCAGCAACCATCATCTTTCCAGATATGATTGAGGAAACCAAAGAAAAAGGCACCAGCCTGAGAGAGCTCATCTGGTGTAATGATTGGTTCACCCAGCTTATAGTGTTTCAGGTTATTACAGAGGCATACATATGATCAGCTAACAGATGTGTGATTTTCTAATAATATATACATATAGCAGAGGCATTAGTAACACAGAGCAGAACAGATAACAGACGTGTGGTTTTCTAATTATATATACATACAGCAGAGACATTAGTAATACAGCAAAACAGATAACAGACGTGTAGTTTTCTAATAATATATACATAGAGCAGAGCAGATAACAAACGTGTGGTTTTCTAATTATATATACATACAACAGAGGCATTACTAATACAGCAGAACAGATAACAGACGTGTGGTTTTCTAAATAATATATACATAGAGCAGAGGCATTAGTAACACAGAGCAGAGCAGATAACAGATGTGTGATTTTCTAATAATATATAGATACAGCAGAGGCATTAGTAACACAAAGCAGAACAGACAACAGATGTGTGGTTTTCTAATAATATATACATAGAGCGAGGCATTAGTAACACAGAGCACAATGCAAAACGTAAACATAGAGAATAACAGCAAAATATGATCTTTAGAGGCATTAATAACACAGAACCCAATACAAAAGGTAGCATAACAGCAGAATACTTGTCATATCTTGGCCTCGAAACCCTCTTGAGAGTTAACCCCACTCTCAATGGCCTTTGCCAGCTTTTCTATGTATCCCCAGTCACTAAGTAGTAGCTGTCAAAGTAATTATGATAAAATGAAACAAACTTCAAAAAAAAAAAAAAAAAAACACAAAAGAGAAAGGTTGAAGGAAACGCATACACAATGTAAACTTTGAGAACCATGGATGATGATGCTCCAAGACCTCTCTTTTTCTCCACGCTCCAAGGCCTCTCTTTTTCTAACAAACGATGCTCCACGTTGCACTCTCTCTCTCTATAACCGTTTGTGAAATGACAATGACGCAAGCTTAGCATGGCCAATATGATGAATAGTACATCTATTTGTTACGTGTATACTTATTATATAAATTTATATAAAAGAATTATAATATATATAATATATGTATTTATATATATATAATTTGCATAATGACTTATCAAATCAAATAACAAAAATTGTATTTACCTAGTGAATAGAATATAATAATAAAAAAATTATTAATATTGGATTCGACCAATATCAATTCTTGAAGTCATATTATTATTGAACTAACTCATCATTACTATTTAACTAACTCCTAGTTATTATTACACACATGATTTGTTAATGCCACTTGTTTCTATATTTTCTAAATCTTCTTTTGTGTTTAGAGATTTCTCCCTCTTTTCTTCAAATAAAAAATATATATTGAACTTCTTTTGTTTACTCAAATTTTAATTATTTACACTATTTAATTATTATTTTTATTTTAAATGTAAAGTATATATTATGCACCACACTACTGTAAAAGGCTTCTTTTATTTATATATATATATATATATATATATATATATATATATATATATAAACCTTTTATATTAAAATATTTACTATAAAAATAAAATATAATTTATATATTAAAAATATCGTTGACTATGAAGTGTAGTTATAATATGATTTATATATTAAAATTATTAATAATTTTTATGAGTTTTAATTATATAAAAATAAACATCTATCCGATTTTCACTCCATTTTTTTCAATTAACTATTTTATTTTTATACTTTGTCTCTTTCTTTTACGTGAGTAAGATTGGTATTTAATTTAAAACTTATCATTATGAGTATATTCAAATTCAATTTAAAACTAAAACATATTTTAATTTTAATTATAACAATTACTTTTATTTTTGAGTTTAAATTGTATTAATTGTTGTTATTATAAGTAATTAAGTATGTTACTACGTATTATTTTTAACTCAAATTAAATCTAACTAGGGAAAACACAAATTCTATCACAATTCACAACTTGATTAGTTCTTTCACTTCATTCTCTGTTATCTCTCGGACGATCAAGATCAAATATACTTCCACAATTCCAAGTTTCTTTCTTACATAGCTTCTTACTTAAATTATCTTTGATTATCTAGAGCAAGTGAGACATCAAATATTTTCCCTAAATTAAATTTCATGTATCACTTTATTTCATAGAAGAACAAAAACTATAATTGAAAAGGAAGTGGAGACTTCTTATGGATATTTTTCTTTTATTGGATGTTGCCTGTGGAAAGATAGATTTGTAAAAGGAGATAAGGTCTATTACGTGGAAGTGCTTCTCAATATTTCATTTATGGTTATTCCAAATTAAGTGATGAAAAACGAGCAAATCCTTGGTCATTTTCTGCATGACAAGTTTTTATGGAGAAAAACTTTGTTATAAACTTCTTGGACTTATTTGAACACATTAGTTAAAAAAACACTTATATAAGAAGAAAAAATATGAAAAAAAAATCGTCTTTTTTAATAGATAATTTCTATTAATTAATTATTAGATAAAATAATTTTAACTTTTAATAAGTTAATTTTATTTTTTATTTCATATTTCTTCTCCTAAAACTTTTGCAAATTCTTTCATTATATAACTCCTTAGATCTTTTTTTCTCATGTCATGAAGACATAGCATCCTAATCTTAAAAAGAATAACAAATCCTAAACAAATTGATAATAGTTTTAAATTTAAATAATATCATGAAGATGAACCTGAGAATCAAATCGTGTATCATATCATGCGTTCTACGTATAAACTTGACACTAATTTTTTGGCATAATATATAAAATGGCTGAATAAAAAGATAGGAGAATATTACATGATTGAAGAAATTCTTCTAGCTTGTTATTGTTGTTCATCTTCGTTCATTGGGAGTGGTAGCAAACTCTCTCTGTGCATAACAACTTCCCTACATGGTCATCAACTTGCCTTTGTTAGTAAATTTCCCTAATCGGTTACCATCATAATGATGTCCAAAAATTTCACCAGTTTTGGTAAAGCAAATTGGAACAAAGCCATAAGGAGAAGGAAAATCAAATGAATTGATCCAAGATGACTGCAATTTGTATTCTTTCATCATCCACGTTTGACCTTGTATGTATATACTACGAGAATTCATACACAAACACAAACATCCATCCATTACGCTCAACTTGCAAAAATGATCTATCAATTCCCATGGTGGTGGAATCTCTTATAGCCTCCTGATTGTCAAATCAAATGCAATGATTTTTAAATAAAAATCAAGTGAGAAAACCAACCAATGAAGAGCTCCATTCAAGAGTAACCCATGTACAAAATTATATCCCATAGGTATATAAGGAACAATGGTGTCCTTACTGCAACTCCATGAATTGGACCTCGAAGAGAAACAATGGACCTTCTTGCCCAGTGTTATTGTCACAACCACATAGTTGTCGGTTGATGACACGGGTTGACGGATTATATATCACAAAATAAATCACCTTGCCGGAAACCATGGTTAAGAGTATAAATCATCTACATGAACCAACAAGCTTCATGCGTCCATGTTTGTGAATATGTGGCGGCCATGGAATTGGAATGTTAACCGCTACTCTTGTGGAATCATCGTCAAGTGGTGCCTCTATGTCTATGGAGTTAATTTCCAAACTGTTTATTAGAAGAAATTGATGGGCAGCTAGGTCAAAATGAGATTTAGGAAATTGAGGATGAGAGATGAAAAAAAGCCATGATTTACACACACATTTCAAGCGCAATACATGTTTTTTGCTGGTAATCTTAGTAGAATTTCTTCTATCAACTCATTCGGAAGAGTCAAACCCATGTTCGGAGTATTTTCTTTTGCCAACATAGGTGAGGATGAGGAGTAAAATCATTATACTGTATACTTATATTAAAGAACCTGCTAGGTTAAGATGGATTCATATTAACATATTTTAAATTCAAATTTAAATTATATGATAATGATAATGAATTCAAAATATTTTAAAATAAATATATATATATATATATATATATATATATATATATATATATATTTTATAAATCTTTTAAAGATTTTATGAATAAATAAAATTAAAATTTAAAATATTTTTAATCTAAACTTTCCATTTTAATCTAACGGTTAATAATAACCATTCACATTCTCATTAAAATCATCATTTTTATGATACGTCCCCGACTTTTGAACCAAAAACAAAAAGATTTAAAATGGTAAGTAGATCATATATTTGTATTTGTGTAATACGAATTATAATCTAAACTGATTACTTGTGCCATCAGGAAAATCTTAATCGATGATAAGAATCTTATTAATCTTAATATGATATATCAATATTTAAATTTTAAATATTAAATATAAATTAAAATGATCTCCCTTAAATAGTCTAATCTAAAATAATCTTAAATATATATGACTCTTTTAAGTAGTTTGGTGGAAATAATACGGTAGAATAGTAGTCATATCCTTTAATAATTGGTTAGTATTTATTAGGTTAATATTTATTACAAATCATCAATCTTAATGATCTGTGTATCATTTAACAATTTTATTTATTTTTATTTGATTTTAATCAAAATGAGTGACTTTTAATCAATTTCAAACAATCAAAATTAATTAAAAAAACCTATTAGAGAATGTTGCTTGGGAAAAAAAATCTATTAGGTGACTTTCACTCTCTCAACTTATTCAATAGTTTGTCATTTTCAAGTGTATATTGTATACCATTTTTTAATAGGAGTATATAATAAGTTGCTTAATTTTTAGTAACGTTGTTTAATTTTTTATTTTTGAAATAAGGATAATATACTAATATATTTGATAATTACAACTCTTTATTTATAAAATTTTTAAAATAAATATATAATAATTAATTGATTTATCATAAATAAAGAATTATGATTATCCGGTTATCTTAATTCTAAAATTCTCATACTCACAATTGTTTAGCTATGAAAAAAAAAATTGAAACTCTGAAATTCTCATATCTAACTCAATTGTACCTTCTTTCAAAAAAAAAAAAAACTCAATTGTACCTACAAGACCGACTGTCTATACCTCTAAGGTCTGCAATTAATTTTTATAACAATTAATACCTTATTGAAAATAAAAATAAAAAAGAGACCCAATTAAAAGAAGAAAATTAGGAGACCAAATTAGGAAGCTTCAGGTAGTCCTTGGTGTTCCCATTTTCAGTAAGCAAGCTAAGCTGTAACATCATACAAGAATAAATTCAGATGATTAGAGAACTTTGTTGGAGAGAACATTTTTACAAGGTTCGGGGAAAACGACATTTCAGTTAGTTGTGTCATTTATCAAACAAATCTTCATAGAAATTAATTGGAATGAATGCAAATAAATCTTCAAAGAATTTAATTAGACTGAATACACTAACAACGGTAAGAAAAAATAAATAAATTACATGTTACGTTGCTACTAAAGATCCAAAATATAACTAAAAAAATATTATAGAAACAAAAACATAATAAAAATTTTACTAACTTTCATTAAAATATTTTATATTTTTTTATTTGTGTGTATTAAATAAAGTTATTTTGATAATTTAATATTTAATTAATTTTATCAGAAGAAAGATAAAATATATTTTATTTTACTATAATATTCTTAAAAAATAAAAGAGACTTTAGTCCAAATATGTTAATATTAATCGATAATATTCACTTTATGAAAAAATTTATTTTGAAAGAAAATAATTAATTATGATAAAAAAATATTTTTTTCTTTATTTATGATAAAATTAATTAAATATTAAATTATTAAAATACTTTTATTTAATAAAAAAATATTTTAATTTAAATATTTTGGTGTTATTACTTACCTTTGTCCCACTAAGATGAGCATTAATTGTAAAAGTGAACAATAAAAGGATAAGGAAAAATAAAGTTTGACATTGTATCTAGACGTAGTTTACACATTGATACTAACGTCTCATTTAATTGTAGAATAATTATTTTTAAAATAAAATAAAATTTAAGATAAAAAAATATATACTGACCATATATCCCTTCTCTTAGTAAGACACATCAGATGACACTAACAAATTAATTAATGGTTGAGACTGTACTTGGAGTTGATTGGAATGGCAAATTGAGTTCTCAAGCTTTCTATTTTGTCCTCACATTATTATTCTATTAAGACTCTAATTATTGTGATGATAGGGAAAAGCCTGACAACTAATTATTTTTGCCTATCCTTCTCCTGTCTATCCACTCATAATTAAGACCCATGTTATCACATTGATTTCCCTTTCAAGAGCCTAGCCAACATAAAGTACCCTATTGTAAATAAAAAAAATTATATTTAAACAAAATTAAACCCGTTTCAATTATTCATTCTTTAAATTTAATCCCTTGTCAATCTGTTTTGAATTCAATCTCACACTCATAATCGGGATTAATTACGCCTTCCAAAAGTAAAAGTAGTAACATTCTTTTTAATACATTCTTTTTCATAAGTATTTTTTAATATTCATAATCAATTATCAATACTTTCAAATACGTGACAATTAAATTTCCGTTTTTTTTTAGAGAAAATAAAAACAATTAAATTTCTGCAGTTTTTAGAAAAAATAAAAAGATATTCGTATGAATCTCAATTTTTTTTATTGACAAATATTATTTAACTTAAAAATGTCAATAAAGAGACTAAACCTATGATATATCCCTTCACCTTTTCTTTAAAAATCCAACCCATCTTATATCTCCTTATCTCACTTTTTCATTATCTTCTTTCCTCATTTTCTATATAACCAATCATGTTCATTTTTTAATTTCTCATCCATTTCGCTTCTCTTCCACCTATTTTTCTACTAAATCAACACAACCGAAAAAAAAAAATGCAAGTGATAAAAGTTACTATTACGATAAAATGTAGTATAAACTAATTAACGTCTTTTCTATTCTCTCCCCCTTCCCCCCCTCCTCTCTTTTCACTGGCCTTCTCCTCAGATTGTTCAAAGATTCATTTTAGCGACGAAACATGCAGACCGTGACCGTTGAAGGTTGAACTTCAAAAAGTAAAAATGGAAGCAGAGGAGAAGAGAAAAGAGGGGTGCACTGCGCACACCTTTGAAAATCGCAAGCAAGCTCAGGAATCGCCCAACTTGAAAGTTGCTTATTCCAACAATTCCCACAATAAATTAAAGAGAACTAGTATTAAATAACTAATAATAAAGCGTACGTATACTCAATAAGTTATTTATTCCATTTAATTTCTAATCTTGAAAGGTTCCCTTTTACAATGTACGATCGAGACTCCAAAAACGATCTCAAGCTAGCTAGCTTGGCCAATTAAACAATCAATTAATAACAAAGCAAAAAAGAAAAATTAATATGGAGAGAATTTTTGCTTGAATTTTCCTATGGAAAGTGTTGTTGTTGTCATGCTTCTAGAAATCCGGTCAACCTGAGGATGGAATTCCTGACCTGACTCAAATCTCGACCCTTCAACGTCCTCCCATTCCCCGTGCACACCGAAAACGCCATTTTTCCGGCCACCCTCCTCTTCACGATCTCGTGCGGCGGCGTCATCTCCTCCTCATCCTCCTCGCCGGAGCCCCACCGCCTCCCAACCCTCTCCGGTATGTTCACCGGCATCGAATTCGCCACACTCCGTCGACAATTCTCCCTCTCCCCCCGCATCGGCGGCAGCAGCAGCTCTACCACCCCCTCGTGGACGACGCGTTGGTCGGGGAAGACAACCTCGGATTCCGTGAACTCCTCAGCCATATTGGGTTAGGTTATAGTTATTGTGTTATGTTGTTGGGGTTAAGTAAGGTTTGGGAATGAAACAGTGGAGGCTTGGGGGGGGGGGTTGTATTTATAAATAAACAATAAAGGGATCGATCGAGAGATGGGAAACGTAGATAGTACACTTTGGATTTCCTTGTGTTGTCAGATGACGTCATCGTTGATTGAGTACGGTCCCTACCTTCTTCACGAGTCGGCTCGCTCATTTTGTGAACAAAACTAGCTCCTCATTTTTCCTTTTTTTTTTTTTAATAATATTGCATTTCCTTAATCGCAATTTTAAATTCATACCACTGGCCTTATCTTAATTGAATTTGAGTTCTCTGTCTCTACGTTTCACCCTGTTCTTAACTTCCTCCGAGAATCTAATGAATTCTTTACAGTTTACATTATTTATTGAGGTTCAATGTTTGTCCATAAAAAAACATCAAGGTGAACACATCTTATTGGTCAACCAATCAACCTTTCTGAATTGAGTCACGCACATGATTTTAATGATTGTATTAGAGTGAGTAAATAATTCTCTGTTTATGCATACTACTATCACTATGGTTATTATGGACAGATTCGTGAACCGTGAACGGTACTACCTACACATCATCTCGTTTACGTAGCGTCATCGTTATTAATCAATTAACTAAATGAAGATCCACGCAGAAGGGTGATTCACTTACGTAATTGTTAAAGTTGTATTGGTTCATCGTTATCTAAACGGCCGAGAGTTTAGAATTTTAACGTACCGTGTCAAACGATATAATTTTAACGTGCTGTTACGGAGCAATGCAGATGAAGATTTAGTGATTAACATATAAATATTCTAGTAATAAAAATTTTAAGCATAAGCATAACCTTTGGAAAAAAACATTATAAATCTATGTACATTTTTTTCTGACATAGAAAAAAGGTTTTTTTAGGAAAACATTGAGACTAGAAAAGCTGCTTGTTTTTGTTCTGATCAATGTGTGTTTATTTTTGGGAAAATATTTTCAAAAAGCTTTTTTTTTTTTTTCTTTAAGTGAAGCTTTCTCTTCTTTTTAAATCTCCAATTATGACAAAAGATCCGGACATATACAACAGCAAAATCATTTACTTTTTAACATTAAATATATTTATCTATAATTGAAAAGGAGTTTAATAAACCATCATCATCTCTTATGTGCCATATGTTTGTAATTATCCAAAAGAATAATTTATATATATATATATATATAAAAGATAATAAATGTTGAAAAATATTTATTAAAAAAACTTTTAAAATGTCGATAAATTAAAAATCATATATAGTAAATATCAATAAATTTACCATGATAACTTATAACTAAAAGATAATATAAAAAGTATAACATCCTACTATTTCAAGAAACATACATTTATGATATTCTTTAAAATATAATTATTATCTAATAAAATATTAATTTAATAATCTAAATATAATAACATTTAATTTTTTAAAGTGTCTTTTTTTAAAAAAAAAGTCACATAATATTTATAACCTTTTTAATAAAAATAAATACAAACATGTCTCAAATATTCCTTGACACTCCAGTGAACATAAAATACATGTCCTAATTTAATATAGTTTTATATCGTACAAAATTTTAAGAAAAACAAAAATAAATAAAATATGAATAAACATTCTTTTCAGCATTATCATTTAGATTATATTAAGTTTGACCAAGTCTTATATACATTGGTGGCATTCAATCCAAATAATACACAAAAAATAAAAGTGTGATATATCTCATAAAAGAAATTAAAAATTTATAAGATAAAATACAAAAAAGTTCACACTTTATTCATATTACAATAATGTACACGCTTATTACATGGATGCACATGCAATACAAATTTGACTAACTTGTGTTCCATATGTATGTGGTACTCGTCAATATACTGGTGAAAATAGTCTAGGAGTACATGCAATCAATAAAAAGTCACACTTTAGGCATCCAACACTAACACTCTCTCACAAAAGTAACCTAGGAGTACATGCAGTCGATGAATAGTCAACCATGTGTATTTGATACTAACACTTTCCATAAGATGACACTCTTCTATAAAATTAGCCTAGGAGTACATACAGTCGACGAATGACCTTATCATGGACGTTCGACACTAACATTCTTACTAGAATAACACCATTTTTAATGCGTCAGGTTATCCAATTTTGCAAGGATACTTCAACCCATGTGATCAAGATGAGCTTAAAAGAGATTTCACACTAGATAACACAAGTTCATAACTCAACAATGCCTTCCAAAAACACATATTTACAACACCCAACAACAACATTTCTAACTCTAACCTAATGACAATTGTCATAATCACACCATATTAATATTTTAATATCTCAAATATCGATTAACAATATAAATAAATACATATATAAGTATTTATTTATTCATATGAAAAATACATATAATACACAAAATGGTCTCCCTCATATATGCAACAATTGACTTATATAACATATAACATACAAAATAGTATATGTATGTATTCACGTACAAAATAATATATTGTTCAAAGCAAAAAAGTCATATTAATCAATATACATGTAAGTTAAATTCAACATTTTCTTATGTCAGAAGCCTAAAACACAAAATAGGAAAAATAAATCACATTAACAATCAAGTACTTCATAGTAGTTAAAATGGGAAATAAATCACCCAATATACATAAGAAATAAGGTTTAGGTCAATCTCATTATCCCTAACCATAATCATACCCATGAGTACAAGTAAAGACGAATCTTTCCCATTTCTCCTTTCCACCTATTTATTCATGACTCTGGCATAGTTTCCAAAAGAGTAGAAAAAGAGCCGAAGAGAAACTAATATAGGTTTTACAAAAACTCTGAGAGAAAAGTTGGGCTCATAGAACTTAAAGCTCAGTATGTTATTTAACTGGTAAAATTCTTTTAATTTATATATTCTTACTTTCAAACTCAAAACATATTATTAAATCATTTATCTAATTAAAATAAACACAAATAAAATATTTAATAAGAATAAATATATTTATACAATTGGAAAATAAAATTTAGGATGGTACAAAAAGTATATTTTACACTATCAATATACTACCATATACAACATTTTTTGCAATATGATTTTTTTCGGAAGATTTCTTTACTCCTAATTTTTAAAATTAATAATTGAAAATAGTTGACTGCAAATGGCGCATAACAATCTTAGGAAAAACAGTACAGATGTGGTCCCTGATAGTAATAATATTCATTAATTGAATTATTTCAGTCCTCTTTTATTTTATAAAATTTGTCAATCACTCATTCCCTCCATGGCTCCATCGGAAAGCAGAAAAATGACCATCGCATTTACTCACCATATATGTTTTGAATATGAATTCATTTACGTTTCAGAATTGTAAAAATGAGTTCATGCATGGTCCCATGATCTCTTTTTTCTGTTTAGATATTGACAAATCTTTAATCATTTCCCCCTATTCCTGGATGTGTATGTTCTGCTACTGATAATATATTGGTTGATGTAAATATAATGGTGTCATTTTTGTTTGGGTACGTAGAATATATGACTTTCCGTTCTTGACTTGACGAAATCGTTTCACTAGCCTGTATCATAAAATAGTAATAGTGTCTTCATAATATAGATTTTTTTTGTTTTTTTGCAAATCTTCATAATATAGATTATAGAATAGTAGTAGTCTAGAAAAAAAAAAAAAAATATATATATATATATATAAGCACGCAGCCACATACGAGCACACCTTATTCATGAGTATACATTGAAATCGACATGCAGCTATAGTTATGCAGGACATTTGAGTTGAAAATTGATAAGATATTAGACTGATTTGTTTAAATTTATTTGGTAAAATAATTATTTATTTTAATAAAATAAGTAATTATTTATGTTTTTATTATATTTATTTAAATTAATTCAATTTAAAATAAATTATTTTTTATTTATAAAATAATCACTTATTTTATAAATATTTATTATAATTTTAAACCGACTCACTCATTAATATAATTAATATTGTAATAAAAGAAAATTAGTTAACGATGATAATTTTAAAATTATGATATGATCGATCGGGGATAAGATCAAACTGAAATAAAATTTATGATTTAATTTGATACACGTGTAATGTAAAATTTTATATTCATTAAATTAGGTATAACTAAATAATTACTAAAAAGAAATTTGACTTTAGCAAGTGGTATACATGATTGCTTAATTTTTTTAAAGGATCTTGCTGAATAAATAATTTTTTTTTTATCGATAATGTATTAAATTTAAACTCTTGTTAAAATTTATGATCCATTGCTTGATCAAAAGTACGACCAATTAAGGTTCCTTAATCGATAAGGTCAATCACATATTTACATGTTAAAATCCGAACCAAACGACTTTATGAAAAATAATTAGTCAAAATTATCTTTTTTTTATTTTCTGAGTTTATATTTGATCGATGGATGAGATATTGATAATCTTCTTCATGTATAGGACTCTTCAATTCAAACCAAACTAAATTGATCCATGTTGAACTATTTCGAATTGCAAATATAATTCGTTTGAACTGAACTGAACTATTAAATGGTTCAAACAAACTAAACTGAAATTTATTAGAGATACTTTAAATTGAACTGAACTAGTTATTATCCAAACTATTTGAAGTGCTCTAAACCATTTCAAACTGTTCTGAATTATTCCGAATCATTCTGAACTGCTTTGAATTTTTTTTTATCAATCAAAGCAATTTCACTAATCTTCCTTTCAGCTGCGAAATAAATTAACTTCAATATATTAAATGGTTTGAGTAAGGAAATAGGTATATACTTCATACAAGCCAAGGAAAGCTTCCTACCTCACAAATAGAGATTAAATGTCTCAAATGCTGGTCATCTTTTGCTGTTTCTTCCACTAATTTCTCAACCACGGTACCTTTTTACAATACATGAAGGAAAGACACATTACTGAATTGCTAGCTCATTAAAAAGAAAGAAAGAAAGACAAAAACATGGAATGATTTTCAATGGAATTGCTAACATATATGTGTTGTATATAAAATTAAAAAGAAGATATTATCATCTACATGAGGATTCTACACCGTCACAGGATATAAATTCTCTACATTGGATAGTTACTATTTGTGATTCTACACTGTCAAATAAGTGAAGAAATTATAACATTATAATTGTGCATTTCATGTCTTAAGATTTTAGAACGTAAGTGCATAAATATTTTCTTCAATTTCTATGCACCTTTACAAGAACAACTAAGATTAAGAACTTGGATCTAAACTTAGGGGCCTTAACAATGAAAATGACAAAAAAAGACTTGAGAGAAATTTTTGAGGTAGTCTCCATTGGTGATGTAACAGGTGAAATTCATTTCTATGGTCTAAAACAGAATACCTGAAATTATGCTAACACACTTCCAAAAGATCTGGGCATCTCAACTTGAAGCACTCAACATTCAACTTCTCAAAAACACTTATGTAACAACGAAGGAAACAAAACACTAACAAAGAGCAGAGTATCTCAAAAGTGTTGTAATCAAAGCAGAAACTAAAAAAGTAGGTGAGGGAAGTGGTTGGAGAGAGAGAGGGGTGTTTGTGGCGAGAGAGATGGTGACAGTGTGCGGTGGTACAACAACGGTGTGTTAATGGTTCTACAAGCATTGAGTTCTTCACATTTGAGGATTTTGGGATAAATACACGAAGAGTGAAGAGTGTGTGTCTTTTATCTTTTAATTTTTTTATTTTATTAATTAAATAGTTCAGTTACTAGTTTTTTTTAAACAATTTAATTTTGAAAAATTAAATTGATAAACAATTCAATTAAGTTTTTTTTTTCAAGTTTAATTATTTTGAATCAATTATATATAGTTCAGCATCGTACCAGTTAAGTTCATATATTTTTGCCCAGCCTTATCCATGTATTTTTTATATTGGAACTGAAATATTAAAAAAATAATTTAAACAAATGCATAAGCAAACTTAGGGGAAAGAACAACAGCCACATTGAAGTCAACCTAAAACTTCATTAGGAAGTGGCAATAAAAAGTAAAAAAAAAACAAAAAAAACTCATTGATTAATTGATAATTACGCGTACAGCATGGTTTTCTTATTAATAACTTAATAATAAAAACATTCTACCAGAGGCAAAACTATAAAAGTAATGATAAAGTGCTAAAATAATACATATTGTGTTTTTTGTTATATATAAAAATACCATAAGCATTTAAAAGTGATATTTTTTTTTTACGAGCTTGTTACTTAAATTTAATCAATGCAAGTGTAGAAAAGAAAATTGGAGAGATTGCTAGCTACTGTACGAATGCACGCATCATACCTTTATGGAAAAATTCTACAAATTCTCACTGTATTTTGATTAAGAATTCCTTTGCACATTTTAGAAGTAATAAATTAATAATAGTACCAAGATGGATATATTGTATGGGATAAAATAGAAGGAAGAGTTTTTCCCAGTTCCTACCGAAATCCTAATTACCTAATTTCTTTTGTATTTTTTGTACATATTTTTATAGTGAAGGAATCGTAACTTGTATTAATTTGAAAAATTTGTAAAAAAGCTACTGTAGCATAGCTAGCTGAGCCGAGATTGGAGCCGCGCCGCTGGATGAATTAGTTAGGGTAGCCGCTATTGAAGCTTTGGGAAGCACAACAAAACAATGATTGATTGGGTAAAAAGCGTGGTTATAAAGCTATCTCTCTGTGTTTTACTACTACTGCTACAGGCTACAGCTCGGCGCATCTCTAGGCTCCATTTCCCGAGGCTAGGGTCCCACAAATTCATCTATATATCTGTCACCCTGTGTACCAGGATTTCCAACTTTACCGCCCATTCATAACCTCACACGTGTCCATTGCTGATGTCATTTCCCTACTTTTCCACGTGCCCCCGGGGGTGGGGGTCTCACCATGATTAATCCAATCCTGCTTCGGTGCTACGTTCTCCACTTGTTTGTTTGATTTCGTGCAAGTCTCCTTAGTAGGAGTAGTAGTGTTTTTCTTAAGCTCTCATCAATTATTTTATCTTACTTTGTTTTGAGTTTTTCTTCCTGTTTTATGGAATATGCTAGTTAGTATAGTCACTTGTCCAAGCAATGTTGTGTTAGTTAATTTCCTCCGCAAGGGTCTTGCTTTTACAATTTGTTTTTGCTTTAGTTGATTCTTAAACTTAATTGTCCAATCCTCATCTTCCACAAGTTTCGTAAACTGAAATCTGGAAGAAAAAAAAAATCATTAGCGAAGATCTAATGTGTGCATAAAACCCCTGAATGTCAAACAATTATTTCTTGTTTGTAATTTTATATTTGCAATGTGAGCTGGAGAGGCAGTTTAAGTGTCACGTTATAATAGGTTAAAAACAAGCTAGTTGGAATATAAGATATATTAGTGAAAGAGAAATAGAGAAAAAGAGATGATCAAATAAGAGGTGTAGCCTAATCCAAGTGTGTATCGAAGTTTTTTTTATCACTGAGAAAGCAGGTTTAATTAAGAGGGTGCTTGACGTACATGCACTCTAAATTAGTGAGAACGACATCATCAACTTAGGCTAATGATCATGTTATACAACTTCTACATGTTATCCTTCATTCTTTGTGAATATCTTTTCCACAATTGACAATGTTTGACAATGAAAAGATCCGAATTTATATTGTTTATCCAATTATCATTCTCCCGCTTGTTTTACAAGTAACAGACTTATCGTTGTTTAGTTAGGCAAACATATATAGTCATAAAAAATAAAAACTGTAATAACTATGTGATGCTAAATTCAGGCCAACAGATAAATAAATTGAAAAGTTGAATTTCTTTCATTTTAAGCAAAAATAAAAAGAAATCATTCTTAGCCTCGTGGGAATTGGAAAAGATGGGATGTTTTAAATGAAAATAGATTTTATATTAATGTATCAAATTAAAACTTCAATTTTAAGTGTATGAGATCCTATCTCTCCCTCCCTTTCAATTAGTTTTTTTCTCTGCATTTTTTCCCAACAGTACAAGCACATAGACAAGACATCATTCTCATCACCATGACCACCATCTCGTCGCCGTCGTCGCCACCAACATAGTTACTACCGCCGTTCTTGCGACAACCATGATGATAGCGGTGATGGTGACCCTAATGGTGGTGACCATGATGGCCGTCAAGAGTTGTCGCCATTATGACCATCGCCACTACCATTAATATGATCACCACCATCACGGTGATGATGGTGACAGTAACAACGGGGACGACAACTATGATGATAGCGACGATAATGACTTTGGCGGCTGCAAAAACGACGATAGTAAGGTAGTGGTGGTGGCAGACGCAGCGATGGTCATGGTGATGAGGGTGATTTTTGCCTATATGTTATTGGACAAAAATATAGAGAAAAAAACTAATTGAGAGAGAAAAAGATAAAATTCATGCACTTAAAATTGAGATTTTAATCTTATGAATTTATTATTTTTAATTTTAATTCAATAATTAATATTATTTATTTTTATTGTTCTTATTTATGAATTGTACTCATAAAGACGGGATAAAAAACAGAATTGCATATCTCTCCATATATATTCATGAATCATGATTCAACTGTAATTAATTAACCAATAACTATAACTAACTCTCACACGGAGGGTAATTCAAGTAACAAGTGAAAATTTGGTAGTGAAGAGATTATTCTATTATTCAAACTCAAATGAGATATACAATTTTTTTTTGTGCAAAAATGAGATATACAAATTAATCAACAACAAAATGGATCGAACACACTCATGATTGAGTAAACATTACTGTCACTAGCTCAAAAATTAAACCTTGTAAAGTAAAAAAATAATAGCTTGTGCTATGTAATTATCTAATGATTTTCAGTTGTGCATTCTGAACTCTTAAAATATTGATCGGTCAAGTTTTGTTGATTGCACTGAACAACTGGATTGTTTATGAGTATTAATTATTACGACTAGTAAACCAGTTGATGTATCATTGCAAAGTACACACAATTGTTGATTCGCATAACACTATGATGGACTTTATTAGCACTTCATCATTCAATACATGATTATGTCTGAACTTACTGATAAGCCCATTTGCCATATTCGATTGGTGGTAGTTTTTTTTTTTTAAAACGATTGGTTGTAGTTATTATTATTAATACAAGATTAAAAAAAATGATAGATTCATATTTTTTTATTCATAGAAATTGAATATAATATTATATATATTATAGAAAATTTACAATATTTATCCGCCTTTCTTAATCAATTAAGTTAAATTCCTTGATTATATTCATATTATTATATGTTGATAGATAAAAATATTCAGAAAAAAAAATATTGATAGATAAAAAAAAGTTTACATTATTATCACATATTACTGAAATTTTTATAGTAAACATTTCATAAATCATATTTAAAGAAGAAATTTTTAAAAATATATTATTTTAGTAATTTTAAAAGTAAAATATGCCATTTTGAAAAAAAAAAGAATTATTTTCCTTACTTCCCTGTATAGTTTATGCTATTGATACTATGGTACTACTAGTATTTAATTGGCATATACTGTATGGCCATTGGCCCGACGGTTATTCCCTTATTTTTGTTGTTTTCTTGCTATGACAACGTGGTTTGACACATTTCTTTGTGGCACTGAAATAAATGTGATTCAGACTTTTTCCAGCTTTTGTTTTTTTCTTTTGCTAATAATGTGATAGACGTACAATTCCAGAGTTTGAAACGAAGACGATGATTTAACCACATAATAATTAGGTAGCCAATATTGAAACGAAGACGATGCTCTTCATCTGGATACATCATTTTTTCAGATATTTTCTTTAAATGATCGATTATTATTATGTATATTTGCCTAAATTTGCACATTACCATTATTCTTATATTTAAATCGACGTTTCAGGTATCAGAAAACTAGTCTAATTTAAACATCAACTTAATAATAATGGAACTTAATTTGTAAGCTTACACAATTAGTGAAATTTACATTTGTTTTTCTTAATGAACGTGTACAAGTCATACAAAACCTTCATTTCAAACCAGAATCTGAATTATGTGGAAAATAGGAATTGCGCATTGCTCTGGCTTTATTAAAAATATACTGTCATTATCCTTCCGATAAAAGACACATTCAATACTTTCCACAGATAACACTAATTTTATGAATCTCTAATATAGAAAGTGCAGAAAAAGACCCATCAACGAACGCCCAAATATCATTGGAATAATTCCCTGGCATTATCCATTTGGACAATTCCTTCTCTCTTCACAGCAAAACACATAAACCGAGAGCAGCAGCAAATATAGAAATAAAGAAAGAGAGGAAGTTTCGTGCGGGAAAAAGTTTACTAATGACTTGGGCTACTTGGTATTATTGGGAAGGTAGATTGGAAAGTAGTGTAAAAGTCATTATAAAAAGTGATTGTGACATAACTAGAGTAAAGGGATTTAGCTTTTGGGCCTTTACATTGTGATATGGTTTACTTTTAATGGCCCGTGATAGTCCACCACATTCTTTCATTTTGTCATATTTGGAGGCTTGTGTAGGTGGCAGGGGATGACTCTTTCTAGTTATTTGTTACCTTGCATGTTGGACACGGACTCTTAATTTAGAATCAAATTCAACCATATATATTTGCATGTTTACAGGATATTGTAATGCTAAAAACCTCACTATCTATCTCATTACTGGATCATTAGAAGATAGCTATAAACTTGAGATTGATTTTACCTCGCAAATTAAAAAAACCGCATGCAAGACTCTATATTTTCTGCCTTTGTACTCCTACGTACTATATAATTCTAAGTAAGTATTGGGAATGGACTTAACCCAACTCTTACCATTTAAATGATAATGATAACAAACATGTCTAATTTTGTTTTCATGCTTAATATTATTTGCTATAGTCCTTAGTTATTATCTGTTAAAGGATTGAAATGCAGTTTGCCAAAGTGTCTCCAAGAATATTTCCCAAGTAGAATTAAGAAGAAAAACCACTTATTAAAAAGCCTTGCGTATACTAAACCTCAGTAAATATCAAAATGAGGAAGGACATGTTTAGATAAACTTCTCTTAAAATAACTTATAGAATAAAAAATATTAAAAAAAATGAAATGAATTTCTCTATTAAAACTAACTTATCATATAATTAATTTATAGAAACTCTTATACTTTTTTTTCTAAAATATATGGAAAATACATGCGGGTATAAAGATGGTGATTGTGGCAATTCTAGCAAGCCTCGCCGCTAATGGATTTGACACTGAGTGGATGCCAGAAAAGAAATTAAGATGATGCAAATTGCAATAGCTAGCGGTTGGGTGTTAATCTCCAAAATCCTAGACTTTGAAACCTCTATTGGGAGCAATATTTCTAGTGTTTTATTCAATAGTAATAGTTTAGTACTTTTGTAGAGAAAAAAAGGAAGAAAATAAAAGTAGAGAATTTAAAGAATAATAGGATCTGAAAAATAAGGATTAAAGAATAATAAGAATAGGAGGGCGTGATACAATTTATAGATGAAAGTAACAGAGTTCAAAGATTGAGGAAGGGGGTAAAAAAAAGGTTTGTATTATTTTACTATAAAAGAATATTTTGGTAATAAGTAAAAAAAAAAGTGTTATTTATGGTCAATTATTGCAGGAATGTATATTATTAATCAATAGCCAAATCTTTATCTTTGAGAGAAAAAAAAAAGCCAAATCTTTGTATACAGACCGAAACCCAGGGAGAATAATATTTTTCAATTCGATCTAAAATACAATTGTGGAGATAAATGCAAAAGCCTGTAAAGATGGGTCATATCTCATTCAGTTGGCAATTTGCCAGGCTGTCAACAAGAAATTAAAACGGGCCGAGCAAGCCCAAGTTTGATAATTATAATTTCAGATATCATGATTACCATATCATATGATTGCACCCGTATATATCTCTATTCTCCACCGTCTAAATAGATTTGATTTTAGATCTAATAATTAAATCTCATCAGCAGCCCTAGATATTTTCCATTTTTAATGGATTACAAGTTACATTAAGCAAATAAATAAATAATCAATACCACACTGCTGCAATAATAAAAACGTGGAGTAAAGCCCAAGAAATAAAACAAAAAAGCCGTATCTAAAAATATCTAGAAATCTGGAAATAAATAAAAAAGGAAAATAAAAAGTCAAGATGACGCGTCGATAAGTAAAAACCCTAGAAACCACACTGATACTATTACTCAGACACACACTGGCTTTGGCAGCGCTACTCGTTCTCGTTCTCGTTCGTTAGCGTCGCGTCGATCTGCTGCGAGAGGGGCTTCCCAGCCCTTTCTCTATGCTTCAATTCAGGTACGTTCGTTTCCAAACCCTAATTCTGTGAAATTCCACGCGTTCCTTATTATTATTCGTTTTGCGCCGAGGTTTTTGATTCCGTGTGTTGATGTGAAGAACCGGATAGTTATGTTTCTATGTTTCGTGTTTTTCAGCTTGTTAGTATAATAATTATTCGATGTGAATCGCGTCGCTTATTTCTTTGCTGCTTTTCTCTTTTCTCTTTGCCGAATTACATGCAATTCTATTCAATTATAGTTTTGGGGAATTGTTTAATTACCGTGAAAGATTTTTCACTTTCAATATCGTACAGTGCATGATCTATTTGTACTGGTAGTTTATCAATTAACAGACTTTAATTTCATTGGTAAGGATTTTTTGTCTTACATACATTCGTAATGCTTTTTTTTTTTCTGATGGTATTGAAATACACAAGTTATTTGTGCTGAGATTGCTGCACACTTTTAATTATTTTTATTATTTGGGGTATCCAGGTGATTTGTCTTCACATGGAAGCATTGCTTGCTTGAGGGACGCCTTTGACTCAAAGTAGTTGGAATATTTTGGTTTTTTTGTGGGATTGGAGATTTAGAGAGTGCCCCTGTACTCCCTTTTTTATATCATCACCATGATTGCCACAGAAACTATAGTGCCGAGTACAAAATTAAAGATCAAGTTCTCAACCAAAAGGATAGAGGTTGATCCTGGGCCAAAATGTGAGTTTGGACAGAAAGTGTCTCACACTGATGAAAACAGGCGCTGCAATTTTAAAGGAAGATCTTCTGCGCCGAATTCCAACAAGAGGGGACCACCAGCAAGTATTGAGAATGGCCAAAAGGATAAAAGGCAGAGGATTGATCGGAAAGGGTCAATGCAATGTGCTACAATACTGAAGGGTTTAATGTCTCATACATATAGTTGGGTGTTTAGTAAGCCAGTGGACCCTGTAGCATTGTGTATTCCAGATTATTTTACAATCATATCTCATCCAATGGATTTGGGCACAATTAAATCTAAGCTGGAGAAAAACATTTATTCTGGCATTGAGGAATTTGCTGCTGATGTCAGACTGACCTTCTCAAATGCAATGAAATATAATCCTCCCAGTAATGATGTTCATATGATGGCAAAGCAACTCAGCCAAATATTTGACAGAAAATGGGAAGACTTTGGTAGGAAATGGAAGTGTGAAGATGAGCATGTTAAAAGCGAACCAGAAACAATCAAGGAAACTGGGAGAAAAAGTCTTGACACAGTGTCCTGGCATAAAGATTCCTTGCCCAATAAGACACAAGTATCTGAACACAATGGATTTCACAAGAAAAGATCATTGGCAACCAAAGATGCTAGAGTAAGTGTTGTTGTATGTGAGGGAGAAAAGCCTTATTGTAATATTGTAGGATACAATATATTTATGGGAATTGATGAAATAAAATTGTTATCTGCCAACTTTCTTCTCTGTGGTACCTTTGTATGATCACATGTTTCTTTTGTTTTCTGGTTTTAAAATGTCATTATATATTGGCAATGTTTCACTTGTAGGTGCAGGCACCTAAATTATCACAGATTCCTTGCAAGTTGATTGAGAAACACTTGCATAAAGGTATGATGCATTAAGAGTACTGTGCTAGTGTGCTGGTTTTTGGCTCTTAAAGGAGCTAATAACTGTGTATTCTATAGGCAGCAAAGGTAACCATGATGTGGAACAGTCTGCTGGCTCTCTAAAGGTCTGTTCTTCAGTACGTCTTGTCACAAGAAACTGTAGAATTTGTGGTGATGCCACATGCCATTGTGTAATTCCTTGCAATTCAACACAAGTGTCATCAGGTAGTTAGGCAATCTTTCTGGTTGCTTCTCTGATGTGCCCTTTGTTTCCTTATTGATTTGTATCTGTGCACTGATTTAGATATATCATCCGAAGGTTCTGAATTAAGGGACCCAATTGCACGTGGTGCTGATTCATTGAGACAGGTATTAACAATAGTATTATCAAATATCACTAGCCAAATTAGCTGTAGTTTTTAGAAAATTATTTTGCCTGCAAATCTAAGGGAAACTTTATGTCTACATCCAGGATTGCCCAACTAAATGTACATTGTCTATGGAGAAGAAATCTGATCCCGATTCTGACGGTGAGAAAGAATTTAAGATTTGTGATGATAAGTTAACTTCTACTTTTGGCTCTCATGCTGATTTTGTATTTTGATGTTGATATGCAAAGGGGCTGTAAGTTCTTTGGACAGTGAACATGTTTGTCCTAGTTCTCAGCGTATAACTCCTACTACTGATGCCTCTTCTGGTGAAGGTCAGCTTCTGTCTACTTATTATGCTAAATTAACTGCTTTTACCTCTTGGATGTGGATTGGCATGATGCTAATATCTATGTGTTGTTGTTTTAGTATGGAGCACGCCTGTTTTGCCTGTCCAGCTTTCTCCTAAAAAGGCTCTTCGTGCTGCTATGCTTAAAAGCCGCTTTGCAGATACCATTTTGAAAGCACAGCAAAAGACCCTTCTTGATCATGTAAGGCTTATGTGAAGGGTGTCATGATTGCATTACTTTATCCTATTTCTTCAGTAAAGGGTACTTTTGAATTCAGTGTGGTTTCCTAATTTTTGTTGCTCTGTTTATTAGGGTGATAAAGGTAACCCTAAAAAAATGCAGCTGGAAAAGGAGAGGCTGGAAAGGCTTCAGCGTGAAGGTGAATATAGTATATTAGTATCTATTACTGGGGACATGATAGAAACTTTTTGGTAGAAGCATTGTGTACATGTTTTGAATTTTGAATGCTCATCAGTAACTTCATTTTCTGTTCTGTTTTTTCAATGTACTCTATTTATAAATTCTAACTTCATTTGCTCATCTTATGTTTTCATTTTCTAATAGTAGTTAGTTGGTATATATTGCATGCTCTTGGATGACCTATCATTCTTGAATTAGGAGATCCTTTAAAGTGATTTTTCATGTTGGGATGATGAGAACTGTAATTGAATTTATTGATTGGCAACCCTTGTTCATGATATGCTGCCTGCTTAACAGAAAGAGCTAGGATCGAAGCCCAAATTAAAACTGCTGAAGCTGCTGCAAGAATGATAATGGAGGAAGAGTCAAGACAACGAAGAGAAAAGGAAAGAGAAGCTGCACGAGCTGCAATAGAAAAGGTTTTATTCTTGAGTCATGTTTTTTATGTGAATTGAATTTTGTATAATTATCAAAATGAGTTTTTAATTTGATGTCTTTTGTAGATGAAAAGAACTGTTGATATAGAACATAATATGGAGATTATTAAAGAACTGGAAAGTTTGAGTGGATGCACTCTATCTTATAAAGCCGTGGTTGGTAGAAATGGCTATAAAGTTGCATTGGAGACACTGGATAAACCTCAGTTTGAGAACCCATTGGAGCGGCTTGGTTTATTTATCAAGGAAGATTATACCGCAGATGAAGATGAGGAGGTTTTAAACGGAGGTTTCGAAGAAGGGGAAATTTTTAACTGATACACCTTCATGCAGCTCTAAGTGTTTATATGTCCTTTTAGACCGGGAAACAGACAATTATTGTAAATGCACATAATGTTTGGAATCTAGTCTCTGGACAATATCTGCCTTAATTACCCTCTTGTCTGGGAATTAGGTAACTACACACCCTTGCAATTTTGTTCTACAATATTAAAGCATTCCTTCGAGCAAACGTAGAAAGCTCTTATAGGCGTGGTGTGTCTTTGTCTCTTCGATGTAAATAGGTTAAGATAAAGATGTCCCTAAAAACCGGATTTTCTTTTAATTAGTTATGCCACACGTTCTTGAGTAGGTATAAGCTAGTGCTTCGAAGGGAGAGTCCAGAAGAGAATTTAACGGTAGTGGTGGTTCCGTGTACTATAACTTGTATATTGTAGATATCTCGTGTTGGAAACAACAAAGACAAATATTTACAAGAAAAATTATGAGATGATTTATAGACTACCTATATATGTAATGAACTAATATAGGTTATTACTAGTAAATTTTAGATCTTAAATAGATGTCATCTAATCAGTTTTAAATTAATCAAATTAAACATAGTAAGATATACTGATTAAAAAAAATATATTATCTAATCAATTTAAAATTAATTGATAAAGTACTATGAACTAATTATATTTAATAAATATTTATTTTTTTGCATTAACATATTAATTTTATCATTTCAGGAATAAAAATCTTACAATATATAATTGCAAAATAAGATTCATGCATGGTCTTGTTTAGATTGAATAAGATTTAACAAACATACATACCTTTAATATATATTTAAAATATTTTATAAAACCATTCATAAATATTAAACAAAGCCTAAAAATTCATGAATATTATATTAAAAAAATATGAATAATGTCTTGAAAATTAAGAAAATATTGGATGCAAAAAAAAAATTGAACAAAATGAAAATTAATATACAAAAGTAATGTTTTAAAAATTTGAAAAAAATGTAAAAAAGCAAGAGAAATATCTTGAAAATATGAAATAATAATAAAAATATCTTAAAAATTATTAAAAAAACATATTTTAAAATATAAAAAAAACATGACTAGTGTCTTGAAAATATGAAAAAATAATATATCTTGAAATATTGTTTTTTTTAAAGGAAAAAAAACATTAATACCCTCAAAATATGAAAAAATGAAGAATAATGTGTTGAAAATTTGATTTTTTTTAAATATGAAAAACATTATTAATATTTCATATTTATAAAATTTTAAAAATTTTCAACACATTATTTGTTTTTTCATATTTTTTTAAAATTTAAAAGACATTTCTCTTCTTTTTCAATATTTTTTACAATTTTTAATTTTTTTTCAACTTTTTCAAGTCATTACTCTTCTTTTTTCAATACATTACTCTTCAAATTTTGAAGACACTATTCTTTTTCTTTATTTCTTTTAATTTTCATTATTTTTTCAAAATTTTCAGATATTAATATTGTATTTTCATATTTTTTTTAAAAATCATTTTTTTTCAAAATTTTCAATACATTACCCTTATTTTTTATATTTTTAAAATTTTTTTATTTTTCTAAAATTTCTACACATTACAGTTGCATTTTTTAAAAAAAATTTGAACACTACTCTTGTTTTTTCATATTTATAAAATATTCATTTTTTTTCAAATTTTTGAAGACCCTACTCTTGTTTATTCATATATTTAGAATTTTTCATTTAAAAAAAAATTCAAGACATTATTCTTGATTTGTTATATTTTAAAGATATTACTCTTGTTTTTTCATTTAAAAAAAAATTCAAGACATTATTCTTGTTTTTTCCAAATTTCAAGACATTAATCTTGGTTTTGCATATATTTTTAAAATTTTTCATTTTATTTATATTTTTCAAGATATTATTCTTATTTTTTAAAATATTTCATAACAATACTCTTGAAAACTTAATAAAATCCTAAATAATTAGGATTTCAATTATGGTTGATGTCAAAAGAATGAGAATTTTATTAATGAAATCCTTAATATTTAGGATTTCATAAATGAAATTTTGAATATTTAGGGTTTCAAATTATTGTTTAATTCATGAAACAATAAATTAAAATCTTAAATATTTAAGATTTCTTAATTGAAACCTTAAAACTATGGGACTTCATTCATGCAATTTTAAATATTTCGAGTTTCAATTAATGATTTCACTTATGGAATCTTAAATATTTAGGGGTTCAATTTAGATTTTTTTTTATGAAACCTGAATATTTAGAGTAAATATTTGTGTTTTAAATTAGGGTTTTATTTTCTAAACTATTAAGGTTTTAAATTAGGGTTTTATTTTCGAAACACTAAACATATAAGGTGAAATTTAATGTTTCATTAATAAAATCCAAAATAGTTAGGGTTTGATAAATAAAATCATAAATTAAAAACTTAAATATTTAAGTTTCATAACTAAATTCGTAAATTTGAAATCAATAAATTTTAAGGATTTAGGGCTTTATTTCATGATTAAATATTTTGGATTTAAATAATTAATGGTTTCATTTACAAAACTCTAAATATTTAAAGTTTGAATTTATGATAAAATTTGGGTTTTCATTAATAAAAACTACATATTTAGTGTTTCATTACAACACTCCAAACATTTAATGTTTTAAATTAAGGTTTTATTTTCTAAATCCTAAACATATATGTGAAATTTAAGGTTTCAATTTATCTTTTAATTTATGAAACCCTAAATATTTAGGGTTTTGAAAATAAAACAATAAATTAAAAACCTAAATATTTTGGATCTTTTAAATAAAATCCTAAATATTTTAAGTTTCATAACTAATTTCGTAAATTCTAAATCAAGAAATTTAAAGGATTTAGGGTTTTATTTCATGGTTAAATATTTAGGGTTTCATGATTTATGATTTTGGATTTAATTTATGAAACCCTAAATATTTAGGATTTTAATTTAAGGTAAAATTAATGAAACCCTAAATAGTATGGTTTCAATTTTAGTGTTTCATTTATGAAACCTTAAATATTTAAGGTGAAATTGAGAATTCCATTAATGAAACCTGAATATTTAGAGTTCTAATTTATGATTTTATTTATGAAACGCTAAATATTTATGTGTTCATTTGTAAAATTCTAATTATGATTTTATTTATTAAATCCTAAATATTATGATTTTTATTAATGAAACTCTAAATATTTAAGGTTGTAATTTATGATAAATTTTGGGTTTTCATTAATAAAAACTTACATATGTAGCGTTTCATTACAAAACTCTAAACATTTAAGGTTTTAAACAGGCATTTATTTTCTAAAGCTAACCATGTAGGGTGAAATTTTGTGTTCCATTAATAAAACTCTAAATATTTAGGTTTTCAATTTATCTATTAATTTATGAAACCCTATATGTTTAGGGTTTTATAAATAAAATAATAAATTAAAAACCTAAATATTTTAGATCTTTTAAATGAAATCCTAAATATTTAAAGTTTCATAACTAAAATCGTAAATTCTAAATCAAGAAATTTTAAGGGCTTACGGCTTTATTTCATGGTTAAATATTTAGGGTTTCAAGATTTATGATTTTGGATTTAATTTTAGAAATCCTAAATATTTAGGATTTCATTAATGAAGCCTTAAATATTTAGGATAAAATTAATGAAATCTTAAATATTTATGTTGAAATTTATGGTTTTGATTTTTTATTTCATTTTTGAAACATTAAATATTTAAGGTGAAATTGAGGGTTTCATTAACAAAATCCTGAATATTTAGGGTTCTAATTTATGGTTTTATTTTTGAAACGTTGAATATTTATATGTTTATTTGTGAAATCTTAAATAATTAGGTTTTCATTTATTAAACCATAAATGTTTATGTTTTAATTTTTTATGCAATTTGGGGTTTCATTAATAAAACCTAAATATTTAGCGTATAAAATCTTAAATATTTAAGGTTTTAAATTAGGGTTTTATTTTTGAAAACCTAAATATTTATGGTTTTAATTTAAATAATTATGGATTCATAAATTAAAAACCTAAGTATATTGTATTTTTAAATGAAACCCTAAATTTCACCATAAATATTTAAGATCTCATAAATAAAACCTTAAGTATTTAAAGTTTCATAAATGAAATCGTAAATCTTAAATCAAGAAACCATAACAATTTAGTGTTTTATTTAATGGTTAAATATTTATGGTTTCATGATTTATGATTATGTATTTAAATTATAAAATACTAAATATTTAATGTTTCATTCATGAGATTGTAAGTATTTAGGCTAAAATTTAGAGTTTCATTAATGACATCTTAAATATTATTGATTTTATTCATGAAACCCTAAATATGTATAGTTTTAATTTAGGGTAAAATTAATGGAACCTTAACTATTTATGGTTTAGTATATGAAACCCTAAATAATTAGGGTTTTAATTTGAGGGTTTCATTAATCAAATCATAAATATTTATGTTGAAATTTAGGGTTTAATTAATGAAACTTTGAATATTTAAAATTTTATTTATAATTTCATTTATGAAATTTAGAGTTTCATGAGTGAAACCCTGAATATTTAGGTTTTTGATTTATGGTTTTATTTTTGAAATAGGAAATATTTATGATTTTATTTGTGAAGTCCTAAATATTCAAGACGAAATATAGTTTTTCATTATTAAAATTCTAAATAATTAGGGTTTGATTTATTTAACCCTAAATATTATGAGTTTTATTAACGAAATCCTAAGTATTTAGGGTTTTAATTTGGGGTAGAATTTGGAGTTTTAAAAAATGAAACCCTAAATATTTTGGGTTTAAAATTTGGGTGGAATTTTGGGTTCCACAAAAAAAAATCATAAATTAAAACACTAAATATTTTAAATTTTTTAAATGAAACCTTGATTATTTAGGATTTCATTAAGGAAATCCTAAATTTTACCCAAAATATTTAGGATCTCGTAAATAAAATCCTATATATTTAAATTTCATAAATGAAATTGTAAATCTTAAATAAAAAATACTTTAAAATGAGGATTTGATTTAATGGTTAAATATTTAGTGTTTCATGATTTATGACTTTGTATTTAATTTATAAAACCTTAAATAGTAGGGTGAAATTGTTGATTTCATTAAAGAAACCCTAAATATTGTTGGCTTTATTCTCAAAATCTTAAATATTTAGGATTTTTATTTAAGGTGATATTTGAGGTAAAATTAATGAAACCCTAAATATTTATGTTAGAAGTTTAAAGTTTGAATATTAATGGTGGAATTTGGGGTTTCATTAAGGAAACCCTAAAGATATAAGGTTTTGATTTATGGTTTTATTAAGGAAACACTACATATTTATTGTTTTATTTGTGAAATCCTAAATATTCGAGGTTTCGTTAATAAAACCCTAACTATTCAAGGTTTTAAATTATGTTATTTTTAACCATAAATATATAGGGTGAAATTTAAGGTTTTATTAATGAAACCCTAAACATTTAGGTTTTCAATTTATCATTTACTTTATAAAATCATAAATATTTAAGATTTCATAAATGAAACCATAAATTAAAACCCTAATTATTTTTAATTTCTTAAATGAAAACTTAATTATTTTAGGTTTCATTAATGAAACCAAAAAAAAAAATTGGAATTTCATAGATGAAACCATGTATTGAAACGATATACATTTAAGATTTCGTAAATAAAATTTTAAATATTTAAGATTCTATAAATGAAATCCTAAATCCTAAATTATAAATTACGAAACGCCAAGGATATAGGTTTCATTTCATAGTTAAATATTTATGATTTTATGATTTATGATTTTATTTATGAAACCGTAAATATTTAAGGTTTTAATTTAGAGTTTCATTTATTTAATCTTAAATATTTAGTGTGAAATTTATGATTTCATTAATGAAACCTTATATAATTAAGGTTTCATTTTTAAAATCTAAAGTATTAGGGTTTTAATTATTAAACTCTAAATATTATTAGATTTATTAATGAAACCCTAAATATTTAGGGTTTCTAATTATAATGAAATTTGAGATTTCATTTGTGAACTTTAAATATTTAGGGTTTCAATTTGTGATTGAATTTAAGAAACCTTAGATATTTAGATATTTAATTTGGTGCTTCATTTATAAAACCTTAAATATTTAAGGTTAATTTTTTGATTTCATTGATGAAACCCTAAAGATTTAGGGTTCCAATTTATGGTTTAATTATTGAAACCCTAAATATTTATGGATTAATTATTTGAAGATTCATTTATGAAAACCTAAATATTTATTATGAAATTTTGGATTTTATTTATGAAATCCTAAATATTATGTTATGGTGTGATGAGTTTAGGTTTTTGGTTCTTGGTTTAGTGATTAAGGTTTAATATTATGGTTTTAGGTCTACATGATTTTGGGTCAAGGGTTTATCATGCATGATATAAAGTTTTCATGTTTAATTTTTACCTTTTAAGGTTATGAGTTTCAATGTTTATGGTTTCATGGGTTAGGTTTTAAGGTTAATGGTTTTCAATGTTTAGGTTTCATAATCTAGTGTTCCATGTTCATTGTTTTATGTTTTTAGTGTTTTGTTTATGGATAAGAGTTGATGTTTAGGATTTATGATTTTAGGATTTAAGATTTCATGATTTAAAGTTTAGGATTTTATGATTTATGATTTTAGGATTCCATGATTTAATGTTTAGGATTTTATGGTTTATGATTTTAAGGTTTAGAATTGTAAGGTTCAGTGTTTCATGATTTAATGTTTTATTTTTTTTTAAAATAAATTAGGTTTTATGATTTGTGGTTTTAATGTTTAAGGTATAGGGTATAGGGTTCATGCTTCAAGATTTTAAGGTTTCGTGTTACATGATTTATGATTTCATGATTTAAGATCTAGAGTTTCATAATTTAGCATTTACAATTTTATTTCATAGTTTATGATTTATGATTGCATTAGGATAAAGGGTTTCATGATTTATGATTTAGAGTTTCATTAGGATTTATAATTTTGTGGTTTAAGATTTAGGGTTTCATAAATGAAACCTTAAATCCTAATGAAATTTTAAATCCTAAAAATCATGAAATGAAACCTTAATTCCTAAACCGTGAAACCCTAAACTGTAAATCTTAAACCTTAAAACTCTAAATCATAAACTATGAAACCATAAATCTTGAACCATGAAACCCAGAAATCTTAAAGCATAAACCTTAAATCATAAACATTAATTCTTAAAATATTGAACCCTAAAACTTTAAACCATATAATTGTAAAACCATGGATTATAAACCTAAATCATTGAAGCTAAAATCATAAATTATAAACAATAAATTTTAGACCTTAAAACCAACCATGAACCATAAACATTGAAACCTAGAAACTATGAACACTAAATAATAAACCATGAGACCCCAAAACATAAAACCCTGGAATAAAAAACACTAAGATCCTCAACCTCAACTCTAACTGATGAACTTTTGCCATAAAATTGTTAACAATAAATTATAAACCCTAAACATTGAACCATGAACCATAAATCATAAACCATAAATCATAAACCTTGAATCCTAAACTAAAAACTTTAAACACTGAACAATGCAACATAAACCAAAAAGTATAACATATAAACCTTAAATTATAAACCCAGACCCTAAACATTGAATCACCAACCCTAAATCATAGACCAAAAATAAAGAATTTTAAACCATAAACACTAAAATTTTGCAACAATGAATCATAAATCTTGAATCATCAATTCTGATTCATACACCATAATACCTTAAATTATGAATCATAAATAAAACTTTAAACCATGAAATCGTGAACAAAACTTTAAAACCTTAATAAATATTGGGTTTAAAATTTTCCTCAACGTCTATTGTTATCTAGTAATTTAATTAAATATAATAATTAATTTATATAAACTTTAAAATAAAAGAAAAATCTTTAAATTTATGTAAAAGAAATATACACAGTATAAAATAAAATTCTGTAAAACTTAATAATTGATTATGATGATATATAAAATCAAAATTTTCAGAATTAATGATTTAATTTTATTGACTAATTTAAGTAGAATATATATATTCATTTTATTGAACTAAATTACTATACAAAATAATATCGTGAGTGTATTAGATTACAAATTATGATGACATTTGATTAGCGAGAGAGTGGAGTGTAATTTCCCTAGATGCTTGTTTATTATATAGGTTTGACTTGCCATGTTTGGCATCATAACAACCCAGTACTCTGTTTTCCATTTGCAATTCAATGGTAGTAGAAGCAATTAGCTAAATCACTATATTATTAACGAAACACGTTTCAGTATGAAATATTCTCCGTACACAACAAATATGAAAGTACTACTAAGATGAGAGGCCAAAAGGGTTAAGAATTCAGCTCAGCTACATGTAGGAGAAGAAAGACCAAGCATCAAAATGCCACTTCATTTGCTACTACCAGTTAAAAACGCTATGCACTTCCTTTATACTACGTATTTATTTTTAGCACCTCTGTCAAGCTTCTTTGCGTCGTCCTGGAGATATAGCCAACACACAAAACAAAGTTAGCCTGACTCAAGATAAAGAATTATATACACAGATAGTTAGTTTAGTTCTGCTCACATGAAATATAAAGCCAATTGTTTCATTGTAATCAAGAAACTCCTTCCATTGCTTTCCAATGCTCACCTGCAAAAAGAATAGTTTAGATATTCCTCTAGTTGCCAATAGAATTTTAGACAAGATTCATGGGACATTTGGAGAGTGGACTATGATCTTTCTAATAATATAATAAGCTTCACGGAGAAACTTATCAATCAAAGTAAAAGTTCTATTCAGTAAGTTTCACAGTCAAACTTATTAACAAGCTTAAGAGCTTGTTGAATAGTACCAAGTCAATCGCCCAAACGCATTTTAGAGCACAAGTACACAGCAAGATTTAGACAGTCACAAGCACAGGTACCAAAGACAACCCTCACTCATAATGAGCACAGAATATAACATATCATAGAGTTGTCTTATTGCTATTATTCAGTGTAATCACAGAAAGATAGTTTGACAAGTTTGAGAGCAAATAAGATGAGGTATGTCTAGTACACATTCCTGAATATTTCTCACAAAACTTAACGGTTTAAGAGGTCAGTAAAATTTTCCCACCCTCACCTGCAGTACAACAGTCAATTAAGGGAAAAGACAGAAACAAAGCAAAACCAACTAACTAAATATATAAGAAAGAATGTCACCTGAGCAGCTTCATTTGAAGCGTTCTTAGTCCAAATAGAAATTTTTTCCTGTCTACTTCTGACATTCACAACAGCTCCGCATATTTCATCTCCGTGATCAAACTGTTCTCCAATCATAGCCAACAACTTGAGGCAAAAAAAGAAGAGTCTTATAAGCTAATTAGCTTGACCACAAAGACTGAATTTAATTTATATGCACTCTTGGTGTAAGAAAAAATCCACCCAAACATCCTATAGGATATGATAATTTCCCTACATTATCCAATGCCCTATCACTGTAAAAAAATTATAGTCAATCAATCTGAAACCATTCCAGGTATAATTCTAAAGTAATTATTATAAAAATTAACAAACTACCTAAATGCATTCTGACAAGTTTTGAAATTGCAATCGTGGTTTTGCTGTGTTTTTATATTGCAGGAAATTAAAAACAATTGCAGCTAATGTGGCCACCATTGCGATCAAAGACACTCAAAAACCTTGATGGTGTGGCCAAAATCACAATCACAGACCATTTTAAAAACCTTGCATTCTAATTAAATTCACAAGTTAAACTACACAAAATTAGTATTTATATACGCACAAACATCCTATAGGATTTTATCATTTTACCACATCATCCAATTCACTATTAGAGTTCAATTTTCATATCATTTCACCATATAAAAAAATGAACACCATCAAACAATAAAAAAAATCATTTCAGGTACGACATTAGTTCATTCAAAATAAATCCATAAATCAAATTGCACAAAGAAGTGAGTTTTTGCATCACAAACCATACCGTATACAACCAACTGGTATCAGATTTTCCCCTCTGGAAGGTCATAGTCCACTTGCCCCCATTGGCGCAAATAGGGTCTTCCCACTTTGGCTCAATCTTGTGCTTGAAGCAATGAAAGTCCGCCCCTACACCTAACTTGCTCGGGTGGTGAATGTTATTGTAAATGCTGAACAGTTTTCAAAACAAAGAAAACAACAAGGGTTAGCGTTTCCAAGAATCAAGAAAGAAGCAATTAGGTCAAGACCAAGAGAGAGAAAATTTGGGGGAAAATCGAAGCTTGACCTCCAAAACTCTTCGACGGTGGCGAAAGTGTAGATGGGTCGGATGGAGCTTCCCCATGCGGCTTGTTTGGACTTGGCGGAAGGGTTGTCAAACCAGAAGGTCCAGGAATTCTCGAGAGGGTGGGAGTTGCGAACGAGGGCGGCCGGGGGCTTCGATGTGGCGGAGGCGCCGTCATCGCCGTCGTCGAGGATCTCCCCCTCTTCGTGATCGTCGTCGTCGTCGTTGTCAACCCTGCTAGGGTTTGGGTTTTGGTCATCGATGATAGTTGATTTTTGGGCATCTTCCACAACCATGTTTATGTCTCTCCCTCACACGCTTTTTCCTTTCTTTCTTCCTTTTCACAGCTCTGTGTTACGAGATGCATTGGTTAGCATTCACTGATTCGGCTGTTTTTTAAACAGAAACACTTGTGGGCTGGGCTGGGCTGTGTCACTCACAGGGCTCGGGTTTCAGGCCCCATCCTTGTAATTTATGTAATGTTGGTTATTAATTGAGGGATATGCGTATGACATGAGAAACCTTACTAGTTTTGTTTTTTTTACAACGACAAAAAAAAAATCCTAACTAGTTACCAACACAGTCTCTCTCTTTTTTTGCCAGAAAACACAGTCTCTCTTACTTAATTTATTATATTGATTATTATTTTTATCATAATTTACAAAATTATTAAATAAGTGAGATTTATATAAATTTATAATTTTCAATAAATTTTATTCAATAATAGTGCATAAGAGTACTATGTTGCTACCATTTCTTGATTAATAATAGTTTTCTTTAATTGTTTACAAATTACAATCTAGTTTACATCGGCTAGTTTAAGCTTTATATATTAAGGTTTTAAAATGAAATATTCTAACAAAATAGTGGTATAATATTAATTAAATAAATATATGCTTATAAATCTTATAGAATATAATAAATGAATTTATTCGAAATCTAACAATTAGATTTGTAAACAATTTTAATTTAAGTATATGTGCATAATTTAATATTTATATGTAAATTGTGTAAACTAATTTTAAAAAAGATGAACACATATATTTCATAGAATTGATTGAGTAAAGAGAGAAAGTAAGAGTGTACTTTCCATTAATTTAGTTAAATCAACCCTAGATACACCTTATGCTATCACTTTATAAAGTTCTTCACTCCAAATGAGTCAAAATCCTTTTTTTTTGGTTATAGTAAAACTCTTCCAAAAGAACAGACTATATTTTTTATGGTGTATCTTCTAAAGAAAGTCATCATCAATGACCAATCTAAAAAAAATGTAGAAGCTGAAATTTCCGTTTTTATGGTGATATGTAAACTTTTAAGTGATGAATTTGAGTGTTACTATTGAAACTTACATTATAATCTCCCTTCGGAAAGGGGGAAAAGAGAATTCCAACCAAATCTAAGATATAAATTAGAAAAAGTATTTTTTAAAAAAATTGATAGGAAATCAGGCCCTAAAGTCTAGAACAAAGCTTTTTGAACCGCAAGAAGTTACCAATTTACTTTCCATTCATCCAAAATATTACTTACTACTAGAGCAAATCGCAGCGACGTCTAGTAAAGGATTGTTTGTAAAGAATCCATGACCCTAAGGAATATTTTAAGGATCAAGAATTGGTTTGCTTCCAATTATAAATGGGATAATCATAAAGCTGCTACTGCAAGCAGCAGACACATTTTGCCACAAAATGTAACATACAACATATTATTAGTAACACCCATTGAAGCATGATTATTATACAAAATTTTTCAACAGCGTCTTAGTTTTAAGTACTGATTAAAGCAAGTACCACTTAGACTCCGGGTATTGGATACTGAGTAGTAAGAGCTTCAACTTTCCTACGCAGCTCTGAAACCTTCTCTCCCAAAGGAAATTCAGAAGATGATACGAACTTCAAAAAATCTTGGAGCTTCGTTCCCGAGACCAAACTTTTGGCTTCAAGACTTATTTGCACACCCTCATGAATGAAGTCTGCAACTAGTTCAAATTCTTTCTCACCAAGTCCTCTTGTTGTCATTGCTGGTGCCCCAATGCGAATGCCTCCTGGAACCAGGGCACTCTTATCACCTTTTTTAATGATTAGCACGTCAGTAATAATGGGACATAAATATCACGGTGAATAAGCATAGATGTTAATCTGGTGCACCCAAGAAACAAAGCAATAAGATCTCACCAGGCACTGAATTTTTGTTGAGGGTTATTGAAGCCTTGTCAAGAATTTTCTCCACCCGAGCACCATCAAGACCCTAAAGGATGTGTTGTTAATTAATAGGTGCTAACTAACAAGGGTCATACATCAACATGGAAAAATCATGTCTTATGTAAACTATAATGGATGAATGAGGGGAACATAAGAGGAAACTAAGTATTGTTTTGTGACAAAAAAAAAGGAACAATAAACTTACAGATGGCCTTAGATCGAGAAGAACCAGGTGATTGTCACTGCCACCAGAGACCAGTTTATATCCGTGCTCAATTAACCGCCTAGCAAGAGCTCTACAGTTAGCAACCACCTGCAAGATGTAGTTTAACAAGTGTCAGTAAGTGCCTTATGCCACAACTAGCACTATGCATGGTTCAGTTTTTTTACTTAAAATATTGAACCGAACCAAACCACTTTAATGAGCCGGTTCTGAGCCAAAAACCCAAACCAATTTAATGAACCAGTTCTGAAAACTGAATCACTTTCAAACTGGTTTTTAAACTAGTTTTTTCCAAATGGATCTTTGCGTGGTTCAAGTTCAGCAATAAAGTAAACTAGCTTCAATACTATCTGATTCAACAGGGTCTCCTGATAAAATGTACACCATGTGCACATATTAAGAAGCATGCACAATGCCTTTTAAACTCTAATTAATTTCTAAAAGAATCTCAACACACAAACTGTGCATTGATTGCATTCATATTCATACTATCCCAACCTCCAATGATGAAAAAAGGGCTATTGTAATACCTGATTTTGATAATTTTTAAATTCTGGAGATTGGGCATACTTCAAGCAAACTGCTAGTCCTCCAATTGTGTGGTTATGAGGACCCCCCTGGATAATTCTAACACTATCAAAATCACAAAAGTAGGAAGGTAAAGAAGACATGCATCTTAAATCCATAGGTGCATAGGATCCATGCACCTCAACTAGAATAGTCACAAGAGAATTAATAAGAGGGGCATTCCTAATTACCTGTAGACCGGGAAAAACAGCATTGTTAATAGCAGGCTCCAAATCAACCCCATTCACAGAATCTTTCTTGAAGAATATCATACCACCTCTTGGACCCCTTAAAGACTGGAAGAAAATATCTAACAGACTAAGTCATGGGTGTGTCAAGTATAGCTAAGAAAATTATTTACTTCAAGGTTTCAAGTAAACATAGCCTTAAGTTTGTAAAAATAAATGTGAATTCTTCTTCTCTCTTTCATTTTGAATGCAAAAGCACAATGTGTGACATAAAAATATCTCAAGGCAAACCTTGTGCGTTGTGGTGGTCACAATATCACAATACTCAAAGGGATTAGCAAGTACAGATGCAGCAACAAGCCCACTTATATGAGCCATATCCATCATAAGAAAAGCACCTACTTCATCTGCAATCTTCCCATGCATATAAGAAGTAATTAGCTTTTTGCCAAGAAGGAAACCATATAATGTAGATATGTATTAGATCATGAGCAATTTATAATTCCAGAAAAAATGCATAAGTACAAAACATACTTTTCTCATGCGAGGGTAGTCAATGTCCCGAGGATAAGCACTGGCACCAGCAATAATGAGTTTTGGACGAAACAGAGTAGCAGTTTTCTCCAGCATATCATAATCAATAAGACCTATTGTGATTCCAACGTGGGTTAAAGAATAAGTTATCTCACAAAGGAGCCAATATATTTGTAAAAATTTATTGAGAAAACGAAAAAGACCTGTTGATTCATCAAGTCGATAAGGCATAGATTCAAAATAAATTGATGTGGCTGATACACGTTTTTTAGGTGTCTGGAATCCATGAGACAAATGTCCTCCATGAGGCAAGTCCAAACCCTGGCAATTTACCATCACACATTAGTACAATTACAATAATGGGCTGCCAATTGGAAATGTCAAAATCAAGTGCGGGGGAAATAGTTTACCATAATTCGATCATGTGGTTTAAGAAGTGCAGTGTACACTGCAAAATTAGCTGGGGAACCAGATAAAGTTTGAACATTAACACCCCACTTATTTCCATCTACATGAAATGCAGCCAGTGCCCTTTGTTGACATAGGATTTCAAGCTCATCAATGTACTCATTTCCGCCATAGTACCTTACATGTAAAATAAGGGTTTGTAATGAAAAAATCAAACACATTTCAATATGTTGAAAATATGAAAATGAAAACAATTTTCTGAAAATGAAATGTTTTCTTGAATCATAGAGGCCCTTACCTTTTACCCGGTAATCCTTCTGAGTACTTGTTGGTGAGGCACGAACCAACAGCTTCCATCACTGCTCTAGATGTAAAATTCTCAGAAGCAATAAGCTCAAGACTTTTAAACTGTCGGTCCTTTTCCTTGTCAATAATTGCACGAACATCAGGATCAGCTTCACTCAAGCCATAGTCCAGGAAGCTACTTCCCTCACCTAATATTTGCAATTACATGTGATTCCATGGACAAAAGAGATCATTCTTAGTCATAAATTCAAGTAACAGTATACCGAAAACACTAAACATCAAAACAGAGAAAATGATATAGAAACAAATATTCCAAACTCCAAAGATACTCTGTTATTGCAAAAGAGATTTGCTCAGGCCATGAGTCAAATACGTCATACACAGATGTTAACATTTACACACATAAGATGTTCACATCAAATATCTACAATAAACACAGAAGGAATAACAAAGAATAGAGAAGATAAAACACTCGGGGATAAAAAGAAAAGGAATCTATCACCCTTAATTAATCTTTCAAAAGGGGGAAAAATACTATAAATTCACACAAGACAAATTTTCAAACAGATGGTGGATTACAGTTACCTCCAATTTCAGGCACAGAGAAAGACACAGATGATGGCTTCCCAGTCACTAAACTAGCTTCAACATGAGAAGATTTGGATGGCTTCACATTGCAGAACCTCACCTGAGGTACAAACCCATAATTACTGCCATACCCTTTGGCAGGGAAATTCATTCCTTTGGTCCAAAGAGGTTGTTGTTGCAACGAACTCATCATTGTACATGCCTGCATCTTTGTCTTCAGAACTACTTACACGTCACCGTTACACCCCCTTCCTACATGATACAGTAAAATGAAAAAAAAAAAAAAAAAAAAAGTGGCAGATTGAGATTACTTCACAAGATGCTACAAAAGTAAAATAAGAATTGAGAGAATGCATAAAAACGTGGAAACATGATGCTTTGAACAGAGAATTGGCACAGTACCAAATAAAGCTGAAACCAAATGTTGAGGGAGAGAGTAAGAGGGGGAAACAATTGGAAGGTGGCTCCTTGGCTCAGACCAGTTAGGGTTTTAAGAATTTTTTTTTTTTTAAAAACACCAGCACCATAATAACTAAATGCACAAAACTATCAAATTCAACTGTGGCTGCTGTGTTTGAATTTGAGGAAATCTGAACCACCAAGGTTAACAATCAAGCCAATTCCTCAGCTGCTTCCAACACAAAACCAGTACAAAACATAAAAAAATAGAAAAGTAAAAAGCATAAAACAAAAGGCGATCCTTATTAATCTTGCAGTGGCACATAATAGCTAACAATGAAAACAATAAAGTATATGATAGTCTCAAAGTAGGAAGCAGTTCATTGCTATATCATTAGAACACATTTTTAGATGCGATGAAGAACGCACGCACCGTCAAAGTCGTCGCCGCCGCAATCGATTGCCGTGGATCGGAATCACCGCGGAAGCTCAATGTTGGGTGAGCTTAAACGGCAGAAACAAAAATACTAATAAACAAAAACCTTCGAAAACGACACAAAATTAATCCTTCTCTTTTTTCCTCAAACAGTCAAACCCGAACTGTGCCTGTCTACCATTTGGCTTCTTTTTCAGAGCAGCTACGAATTATATAATATGCACCGTTCAAATATTGGAATGCAACGTCTTATAGATAAATGATACTCAATTCTTATTTTTACCTCTGAACAATATATTCAAAATTATAATTTTTTAATTGATAATTATAATATGAGAAAATTTATCTATTGTTTAAATTAAAACATAATTATGTTGACATTTTATTTTAAAAAAGTTCGTTTTAACCACTTTCAATAAAGAGATAATAATATTTTTAAAATTATAATATTTTTTTTAATTTGATTTCGTTTAAGATTATAATTTTTTTTAATAAATTTTATCATATAATTTAAATCAATTATTTGATATTAATTTCATTGTTTTTAAATTATATTTTTTTAATAAATATTAGTTTGTCATCTTCAATTTTTTTAAAAAAATTATAATTTTTAAATAATAATTGATAATAAAAAAAATATAACGAATTATTTTAAATTGATTAATATAATTATCATAAAATTATAATATTTATTATTATTTTAAGATTATTATAATTATTTTAAAATTATACGTTTTGTTATTTTCTTAGTTTGATTTTGTTTAACCTTATAATTTTATTTTATATTATTTTTAATAATATTTAAGTTATTATTGTAATTATTTTAAAATTATAATATTTTTTTTGTTAGATTGATTTTGGTTAGGGTTATAATTTTTATATTATATTATTTTTAATAAAATTGATCATCTAATTAAAATAAAAAATAATTTTCAAATTATATATATTTATTAGTGAATAATTATATATATTTATTAGTGAATAGATTATTATTTTGAAAAATATAAACTTTTAATATAAATATTTTTAACCATTTTTACTAACTATTTTTTGTTTAAGTCAATTATATGTCATGATCAAAAGTGTAATTAACATGAAAAGAATGTATTACACTAATAATGTATGATACTAAATTCTTTGTTTTAATATAACATTTTTAAAAATATTTAAATAAATATTTTTATTTTTTTAAAATTAAATAATATATATTTTTAAATAATACTTAAGCACATGTTATTCAACTTATACTTTACATATTTTGACTTTTAATTTTTAGAAAATGATTATTAAAATATTTATCTCACTTTTCTAATAATCACTAATTTTTTATAAATTAAAATTTTAACTTTAAAAAAAATTACTATAAAAAATATTTTTTAAGTATATATTATTTTTAAAAAAAAGTATATAATAATTGTTAAAAAATTCATCCGTTTAACATGGGTTACTACGCTACACTAGTTGATCAATTAGAATAAAGAAAAAAAAAGTTTAGCAACCCGCTTAGAAAAAGGTCCAACAAAATCATAATTTAAAAGGTTATAAAATCCTTTAAAATCCATTTTTACAAGATATTCATCGAAATCTAAGTTTTTTTTTTTTTTTTCTAACAAAAGACTTTTTATAAGATGTAAAACAAAAATCATTGAATACCAAGTATTTTATTGCACTTTTAAAAAATCTTGAATGAATAAAAAATAAAGAAAGTTTGTGTAATAAATTATAAATCATAATAATCATATCTCTAAAACTGTTTTCATTTTTTTTTAATAAAAATACTCTCTCGAAGAATAACTCCTAAACGTCTTTCCATTCAAAATAAGTATTCTAATTTTATATATGTGTGTTGAAATATGCATTAAATATTTAATCTATTTATTTAAAAAAAATAATTTATAGAAAATATTTAAAAGTTAGTATTTGATAGAATGTGTAAACATCCAAACATAATCACACAGAAAGAATGTGATATTTTTTCCCCTTCCCCTTATGTTTGTTTATTTTTTATAAGTGTTAGAGTAGAAAAAAAATATATTGTGTAAGCCTCTTCATCCTAGTTATTTTATTAGATATATTAGATATAAAACTGCTATATATTTAATAGCATCGTTTTATTAGGTTAACCTTTCATTCATGCCAAAGGTACGTACAATTTGAATTTGCAGGAATATATTTTCATTTGAATACGATATGTAATCTCATAATAAATATTAATTGACGTTGGTGATTCATCTTAATTCTTAACTGTTAAATAGGTGAACCAAGGGACAATTCTCATTAAAAAAATAGTCAAGCTTAACTCTCCTTTTTCACACTCTTATCTAAATATTAGTAATAGGGAAATATTTTATATTTTGTTTACAAAATAAATTAATCTTAAATAACTTCATCCTACAGAGCCGTGAAAGCCACTCTCGCTACCTTGTTCTTGCTTGTCTAGCTAATGGAATCGATGAAGGGATTTGTCTTGGACCAATTGGTTTTATTTATTAAAAACAATTAACAGTAAAAGTATTTTATATTTTATTTTGCAAAATAAATTATTCATAAAGATATTTTAATAGTATTAAATAACTTCATCCTACTTAGCCCTGAAAGCAACTTCCATTACATTGCGCATGCTTGTCAAGCCAATGGATTTTGTCTTGGACCAATTGATTTAATTTATTAATTACAATAATACGAGTTTTGATAACTACTATTATCGAGATAATCTTTCCACGTCACGGTCTCTGTTCTTCTAAAGAAAAGCTGGCTTGATGTTAAGTTTGTTTTGTTTGTAGTGCACTTGTGGATAAGTTGCTGTGTAGACTAAGCTTATAAATAACATGTAAATTGTGCAAATTATAATTAGTGATAGGATTAAATAAGCTTTTGGATAATTATAAAATATATATTTTTTTACTTTGATTCTATAAAATTTTTGTTATATTTTGAATTTCTATAATATATATATATATTTTAAATAACTTTTGTATCCTAATAAATAATAAATTTATTATTGTGTATAATTAGCTAGTGGATCTTATATACATTTAATATAACTACTTCACAAAGTATTCATTAACTTTAATAATGACTAATACTGAAAAACTAATTATTCCATTTTTAATGAAATTTCCTCTCTAAACTACTATTTTTTATACACAATACTAAATATTTACTTAGGAGATTCAAGCCCATTTTCCTCCAACCAGTAAAGAGAGAGTTAAATCCCATCCTCAAACGATTCCTATCGTTTTTTGCAGCCAAGATTTTGCATAATTCTTCTTCCATTTAAATGAGTTAACCGAATTAGATTCGCTTCTTTTACAAAAGTCATTGCATATCAACCCTTGGCAATCTGCATCAATTTCAATTTCATACCAATAAAAAACGTGGCCGACCTTCTCATTGCTCTTTCCAAAAGTATATATTCTTCTACCAATGACAGAAACAATTGGTAATGATTAGTTTTTCATTTGTTCTATAAAATATTTAAGATTGTCATATTCATAATCCAGATAAACAGTACTATGTAGCCCTTCAGCAAAAAAAAACGTACTAAGTAGCCACAAATTTTGATATGCAGAGTAATCTTTTTACACAGACTTCAGAACTAAGTATTCCATTGCACGATATTGTAGTTATCCAGGTCCAGCTGTACTTTTTCGTCTTAGGTGGGTGGAAACAAGGTGAACAAGGTTGGGTGGCGATGGTTATTAAGTAACAAAACAACACCAGAAAATGTTATTTCATTCAACGTGCGAAAGACCCCCGCCACTTTCAGCACGTGTCCTACAAAAGAATTAAGTGTTAGGAGTTAGTATGAAAGATACATAATTACACCAAAGTTAAGCTCATGAATACTACTAGGCTTTCAACCATTGTAATGTACAAAAACATGCAATCACACACAAAGGAAACAGGGCTGGATGAATCTACCTGAGATGCACATGCATGAGGCAACTATGCTTCACATGAACATCAAAACAATAATGTATGAACTAAGAACCATTTAACAATGGGCACTACAACCCAGAAACGCATTTAAATCTTGAATTGGGGCCTTTCTAAATTGACCTAGTGAACTTGAACCATCTTTTCCAGGTTCTAGTAGTTGGATTCTTTCAGAGGATTAGAATCAACTAATTGCAGATGCTATATACAAACCAAGATCAATGAACTGGCAGAAGAAAAATTCTATAGGACAATGATTTGTTGCAATTAAGCAAATACTGGGATTAAAATGCCTAATTTGGAGAATTCAACATCCTTGTTGGGTCCCCACCCAATTTTCCTGAAATGATATTAGACTTCAAACATGCTAGCCTCCTCGATGCATACAAAATAAATGAATGGCATTGAAGGATATAAAAAATCAATTTACAATATAATAATTATGCCAAGTGTACTTACTTGTGGTCAGAAGGATTTGGCATAAGCTCATAAACAATAGTGGCGACAACATCCCTTTTCAACTACACAATGAACAAGAAAGTTAATAATCTCACTAGACTATAAACAACCAGCAACTGTGAATTTAGCAGTTAAAGTACCTGAGTGGCTTCGCCTTTAAAGCCAATATAGTGTATTTTAGTTGTGTCACCTCCAAAATTCTCAGGAAAGTGCAAAGTAATATTTGCCACACTTTGAAATTTAGCATATCTAATCAAAAGAATAGATACATTAAAATACCATGATGCTAGATGCAGTGATACACAAGAAAACTCCAATGACACAAAGCATTACTGCCCCTAATTAGTTATAGTATGGGAGCATATTATTGGGAATATGCTACACTAATACAACAGAGGAAATGCATTGCATACACGTATTATTGCCTTATTGAATATTTCACAATATATTTGGGCACAAGTGTTTGTAGAGAAGGCCACCATGATGGCATAATTAAAATGAGAAGTAGGTAATGATTACCTTGTCTGGTATTCCAATACTCCTTGCATATTCTCAACCAAATCCCATTCCTTCAAGAGAAAAAAAAAATGTTTCATACAAGTTGTGGTGTGGATTTGTCAATTACTTCCTCGAAAACCTTGAAACTATACCTGAATGGCTTGCATGCTTTGTGCATCTGAAAAGTCAATTCCTTCTCGGTTGATGAACCTAATTCAAGTTGAAATGTTCAGCCATTTTGTATAAGAGAATATTTATTTACAATAAAAATAAATTACTGCAACTGAATATTCAATTTAGTCCAATTTATATAAATGTTAGGTTATTTTTTAAAGTACAAAATGTTATATAGAGGATGTATCAGGTCTGTTGACTGTAAATGGGATACTTGGGAAATAGATTAAAACAGTCTTGTCTCTTGTGGGTCCAAATAGTAAAATGCATTATCTTCAAAACCATAAAACTTACACTCTCATCTTGGAAGGACTTGTTCCATCAGCTCCACCAACTATGGATATGCTCTTAATCTTGACATCTGAAGTAAATCTATTTCGCACAGGAGCAAAATGGAAGATGTTACAGCTAAGTTGTTGCAATTACAGTTTTTAGCAGAAAGTTGATCATACTAAATTTGAAGGTTATAAACTTGAATCCGGGCAATGTAGTTAAGCTTTTGTAAAGGAGAACCAACCAGAAGCAGTAATACTACCAAAATCATAGAGGTTGTTAATTATGGGGTTGAAAATTTGATTGGCTTTCTAGGGCATTAGAACAGAAGTATCTTAAAACTGCAAATGAAAGACATAACAAATATAAACGGACAATCCATCCACTATATTCAACAATACATGTCAGGAATCAGCAGCATATATAGTGATACAGTAACACAGCAACAAAGGAACATAGCGGATTGAAATAGATTAAGAACACATTCAGTATGATATTAGATTAAAAGTAGAGAAAAATCATTTGAGCAGAAAAGGCTACTTACGGAATGAACACAAGTAACTCAGGATCACCCTCATTGCTTTCCAAGTGTTCCTGATGAAGCCGTTACTATGTATTAAACACCAAAAATGCAGAAACAGTGAATCATAAAATTGAAGTGAATAATTACCCCAGAAGAATCCAGACGGTCTTCCCAGGCTTTAAAAACCGACTTAACACTTCCTGGATTTGCCTCATTCAAAGCAGTTACCTGACCAATATTATCACATTATGATCTCATTCTTTGTTTTTTTTTTAATTAAAAATTCTATAGAATACAGAAACCGCATTCGATAATAAACTTATCTGAGAGAGGCAAGTTCAAATTCAAGCACGATGTAAATAAACCTAAAGTGCGAATTGCTCTCTAAAGCTCGTTATGGTATCAATTGATGTGAAAATGATGAGAGAGAGAGAAACCTTGGAGAGGTCGATGTGCTTGTAGAGAGACCAGTTAGAGGAACAGTCATTGTCTTCGCAACTGTGGTCGTGCAAGCACGCCATCTTCACTCACTTGTCACTTGCTCGATTCTCTTTTCGATTTGGTTTGTTTAACACACCAACAACAACACGCGTCTTTAAAACGACACTTGCTCAGTTCTATTTGTTTCTTTCCTGATACAAACGGCAACCGTATACTCAATATTCATAATTCATACGTGCATAAACGACGGTGCGCAAGGAGAAAAGAACCTGTGTACGCTACATCTGGACTTTCCCATTAGGCCAAGCCCAATCTAAGTTTTGTAATCAGGCCCAGTTCCATTAACGGTGTATCCCACAGATCCTTTAGTAAAAGCAAAGAATCAGCCATGTAATTTGTAGGATATTTTTTTATTGATTAAAATTTATTAAAAATAGTCATTAAATCATTATAATGTATAGTTTTTAATATATTTTAATCAATAATAGGTAATCTGTTTAAAATGTGGAGTGTGCTGCTAGCTAGCTATAAAACACGTTACCTGGAAGCTACAATACATAGTTTCTGCATCTTTTTATTAAAAAATTGTAAAAATTAGGATGAACACAGTAATAGGTGTGTTATCAAACACGCACTAAAATTCCAACATATAAGAAAAGCTTGCTGGCAGAAGTTTATTTTAAGAGAAAAGAAAAAAATATATATTATATAGAAAATGTTATTTTTTTTAGAAACTAAAAGTGAAATTTACATTAAAAATAGTAATTATGAAGCAAAAACATAATTAACCATTATTACCAAGACAAGGTACAAATAGTACCAAACTCAATTAAACTAATCTTCAATCCTACTACAGGTTCAGCATCAGTTCCCCATCTCACAATCCAAACGTGCTGTTGTCTTGGCTATAGAGATTTTAAGATTAATTGTTAAAAGGAACATCTTGTCAAACTTCTGCTCCAATTAATGTTTAATTTTTTAGTCTCATATCAAGTTATCGACTGTATTGATTAATATTTAATACATAGAGTAGTCCATATATATTAAGCACGTTTTCCACGAGAAAAACACGTTTCATCTGTAGCAAACAAGTCGGCAAAGAAAAATACACTTCATCCTTAGACCTTAGCAAACATGCAGGTGGGAAAATTAAATATCCATTTGCGGTCTTTATTTTCTCAAGCAATTGTTACCAACTACACGTGAAACACATATAGTAAAGAGTATCTTAGCTTAAATAATCTTAAATATAAGTATAATTATAAAAACAAGGTGCATGTGGTATAAGTATAAATATAACAAGATTGTTATTGTGACACTTTCAACACACTTTTTTAAATATATTTTTTTAATGATAAAAAAATATTAAAAATGATAAGATTTGAAGAGTGAGTCATTAAATATGAATGAGATCCATTCAATTTAATATGTAAATCATTTAATTTTTGATAAATTTTGATCAATTAAGAAAATACATCTAAAAGAGTGTGTTTCTATCATTTCCTAAATATGATTTATGATGAAGATAATAATTAAGATAAAAAAAAATAAAGTATATGTATCGGCTACATCGGCCATCACAATAAATATGAACCATACAAAGCTAGCAACCCTAAAAGGTTACGTATACATGTACTCTTTCTATGTAAAGATATTATTCAAAAATCAAGAAAACTCTGTCCAATATTCGTTTTCGATGATGCAAGAGATGTTAAGATAGTTTTTTCTTCTATTTTAGTCCTCACACAAATTCTTCAGAAGAAAACGTTTTGTCACGTGTCAAACTTTTAATCTCTGCGAAGAAGACCAAATGTCAAGGATTTGTTAAACATATCTTCTCTGATTGCAGGACCAGTGAGTACGTTCAGGCAACAGGCGTTGAATATAATAGAATTGGAGATTCCTCAAAGTCTAATGATGATGGGTACATATATATATATATATATATATGGTTTAATTACTTTTACTCTCCTTAAAAAAAAAATTATTGTTTGCAACATTTTTTTTTTTTAGTTTTTATAATTTATTTGTTTATTTCTACTTCTTTTTTTTTTTCTATTCATCTAAATAAGTGAAGGAATTGAAGTTCTTTTATTTTTTTATTTTTTTTATTTCTATTCTTCCAAATTACATATCATTTTTATTTTCCCCCTCTCTATTTCGTTTCTAATCCAAACAAAACACAATGCGTTAGCTATTGGTATACCTCTAGCATTAATCTAATATATTTGACTATCACATCTCTGATAGAAGGCTGGTATATATCTTATTCATAGTTTCGATCATGATCGATAGATCTTTCATCCACACACCGAAGAAAATATCAATGATCACCAAGATACCGAAAAACTTTAATTTTATTGAAACGAAATTAAATTATGTTTATAGGATAAAAATGTGAATTTTACCTTCTTTTTTTTTTTTTTTACAGTTTTTCAATAATGTTAAATAAAATATAAGAAAACTTATTCATGAAATACTATAATTTTTTTTTATACATTCATGAAATACTGTAAAACACTGCATTTACGATATATTCCATTAAGGTGCATGAAATATGAATCCATGCTAATCACAATTATTATTTTCTTTTTCTACTCGATTTATTTTCTGATGGTGTGTATGTTTTGAAAAATCATTATTTTCTCTTTTGTAATAATAGCATGCATGCATGCTATAAAAAAAGTTTAATTTTTTGGGCAGTATTGTCATTTAGAGTGGTCCAAAGGCACCAAACTCGCCACCAAGAACCTAATAATGATAACAATTAAACTCTAGAAAAATCAAGAAACCACCACCAGTGAAAAATCGCGGGAACTGAATGATCAGACACAGACAGAGATATTATTAAGCAAACACATGCCACATTTCATCCAAGATAATATATAGTTAGCGAGGGGTTGCAGTCGCACACTAATCTTCTATTTTTTTTACCACTTAACTTTTGTTAGCTCTTAATAATTTGAGCATTAAAATCCTTTTAAATAATGGTTCTCCATCAGCGCCACCCTAGGACTCGCAGAATGAGGAATTCAGGCCATTTTTAATAACTATTCTAATTCCTACATGTGTGAAAAACAAATACGTACACGTCTTGAAAAGATAAAAAAATAATTTTGATATTTTACACTAGAAGATACAACTTTTTTTTTTTTTAATCAGCTGTTAAGTATTAAATGAATTTTTTGGTGATCAATGCCATTTGCAAACTTGGTATTGGCATCCCTAATTTAAATCTGGGTTAATTTCTATATTTTCTTAAAATTGGGTGATAAATCGCCATAGAATTTAAAATGCCAGGTCAAGGCTGCAGATTCACACTTTATTATATATAATGACTTTTCTTGTTGTCGATATCAATTTTAATTTATTTCTATTTCATGTACACCGACCACATTTTAAGAATAAAATAATATTATTTTCACGATGTTGCACGAATACTTTCTTCTTCTCATGATTATTAAAACTGATAAACTAAAAGGAGAGAGTCTAGTTTGAAACTGTAAGCTATAAAGATATATCCACTACTTAAAATATTAGTGTACTATTGAAAAACAGTTTGATGGAGTTGTAACTACTCTTCCCATGGACATAAGCAGTTCATAACTTTACATTTGTCTTTGCATTTTATCACACGCGCATTACTGCTAATTATTTATTTTCTGCCTAACAGCCTAACGAGTATATATAGTATACTTCTTGGGCACTTCCACATAAATATCTGGAGCAATGCGTGAGGAAGCGTTGAATATTCAGGAGCTCATAAAGAAACCAATGGCTTCAGTTCCCCATCGTTACATTCAACTAAATGAAGCTTCAACCCTTAGTCACGCAGTGCTCCCAACCATCAACCTGAACAAATTGATCCATGGAGAAGATTCACAACTTGAGTTAGAGAAATTGGCCTCAGCTTGTAGGGATTGGGGTTTCTTTCAGGTTAGTTATAAACAAATCAACTGCCTTTAATTTACACTTCACGTATATCTTTATTTATTTATATATGTATGTGTATGAATGCAGTTGGTGGAGCATGGAATAAGCTCGCTAGTGCTGAAAACGCTTAAAGATGAAGTTGAAGGATTCTTCATGCTCCCCTTGGAAGAAAAGATGAAATACAAGATAAGGCCCGATGATGTTGAAGGCTACGGAACTGTGATTCGATCAGAGGATCAAAAACTTGATTGGGGTGATAGGTTATTCATGAAAATCAACCCTCTTACTGAAAGAAAACCACATCTTTTGCCACAGCTCTCTTCACCATTCAGGTATATATATATATATATATATATTTGTTACAAATCAAATATATAACTGAATGATAATCTGTGTATTTATTATATATGTACAGGAGTATCTTAGAGTTATACATTGAGGAGTTGCAAAACCTTGCGATGATACTAATGGGGTTGCTGGGGAAAGCCCTGAATATAGATAAGAGAGAGTTGGAGGTGTTTGAAGATGGGATACAAAATATGAGGATGACATACTACCCGCCATGTCCAGAACCAGAGTTAGTAATGGGACTCAGTGCTCATTCTGATGCAACAGGAATAACCATTCTTAACCAAATGAATGGAGTGAATGGCTTGCAAATTAACAAAGGTGGGGTTTGGATTCCAGTCAACGTCATCTCAGATGCCCTTCTTGTTAACATTGGGGACATTCTTGAGGTAATTTGTATATGGATCACCCCTCTCTCTAATTAATTATATTCTTTATATCGTTTTTTTATCCCATTAATTACTTTATCTCATATTTTTCTCTCTCGTATAGTATCAGAAATTATACATTAATTTTGGGAGAGATTAGAGCTAGATAATTCAAATATAATACGCAAGCCTTGATTAATTTCCAATATGTGTGGATCATATCTTCAAATATATAGTATTTTTATTTGCATTTATTATGTACGTGATCCTAGCAAATTAATTTATTATTTTTTTAACCTTGCTTACAAGTTACAAAGTGGATTAGCTTTACCTGTCCTTTTGACCAGATCCTTATATGCGGAGAGATTTCATCTTAAATTATTATACTATTAATTAAAATCATGGAATAAGTCGAGGCACTAGAGACTTTTTCCATTTGAAGTTACTACTATCTTAAGAGATATTAGTCAAACAACTTGCATTGCATTGAAACTCCAGATGTATATTTTGAATGGGAGAGATGGATTAAATTGAAAGGAACACCCTGACCATATTTATTCAATGAGTAAAGGGAAGGAACCAGAACTGCTGACCTCCCCACTTCCATTCCATGTGGAGGTTGTGGTAGTTAGTTCCATTTTTTTTATTGAATGAAAATGATGTAACTAGATCTATATAAAAAATTAATGCTGTACATATCATAAACTGATGCTGCACCTAAACTTTTAATCATTATTTTCTTTAAAAATAACCTGATGATTTTGATTATATTTATTTATAATTAAAATAAATTATTATATATATATATTTATTTTATTTTATTTTTTTAGAAATCATATTTATTTTTATTAATTGAACATGCCTTGTTGAATCTTCTTGATCATAGTTATTTTTACCTTTCTATATCTTAGTTTCTTATCCTTTTAACTTAATAAATAAAGCTATGTGTGTAATCTATATTATAAGTGAGTATTGCTTTCACAAAAAATAAATTCTGGATCCGCCACTCATTAATAACCTCAAGTACACACTAGCTATGATATATGATTATTAGGAAAGGAAAACACACTACTTGATTTTTCGTACCAAGTGCATATATGATCAGTTGGCAAAACTATTTTAACATGACTGCTAATTTTGACTTGAAGTGCTAACAATGTAGTTGTATTAAAATTGTAGCTCTTAATGGGTTTATAGTTAATATTTTATGTACCATAATAATATTTGATATTTGGAGTTCTTTCGATATAATTATGAAGATATTAGCGCAATTAATTGGTAAAAAAAACAGAAGAGAAAAGACTAAACAAAAAATATTCCAAAAATAAAAGTGATTGTTTTTGTGGAAAATAATAAATTGATTTTGAGGTTCTGCATGTGATTTGATTGGAATATTATAGTAATAAAGAATGTTGGAATTTGCAGATTATGAGCAATGGGGCATACAAAAGTGTTGAGCACAGAGCAACAGTGAATTCAGAAAAGGAAAGGATTTCCATTGCTATGTTTTTTCTCCCCAAGTTTCAATCTGAGATTGGACCTTCAGTTAGCCTCACAAACCCAGAAAATCCCCCGCTGTTCCAAAGAATTGGAGTAGAGAAATATATCAAAGATTACTTCACTCATAAATTGGATGGAAAGTCCTACTTGGAGCATATGAGGATCACAGATGAAAAAATTGCCAAGGCCTCAATCTAGTGGCAAAGAAAGGATTGAAGATCTTACATCAATCACTCTAGCTAGTAATACATATAATATATATAAATAGGGATAATCCTGTTTAGATTCAGACCTAAATTCTAATATGTACGCTATGTATATATGTGTATTGGATAATGCCACGAAAATAAAATGTGTACAAGTATAATCATAAAGTTTGGCATATTATTAATTTGTACCATCCGACGAGCCTAACTTCTTGGTTGTGCTAATGTCCACCCTCCGTTTTAATTCCAATCGTCTAACCGACAACACGTTTAATATTTATTTGTAATGTCCAACCACTAAAGTTTGACATTGACAAAGCTAGAATTTAAGCTTACAAATTTTTAATTTTTAAATGTTAAAATAACTATTAAATCAATAATCTTATTGATAATTATTGTGAAATATTTTTATATATAAATTTTTCATATAAATTTTATTTATTATCATATATTTATAGTTTAAATAAGTTTTAAATTCTTATAATTTTTTATTATATTTTGGATTCTTATAATATATATATATATATATATATATATATATTATAGGGATCTAAAATATAACAAAATTTTTATAGGGACTTAAAGTAAAAAAGAAGTATTTTATAAGGATTAAAAACTTATTTAAGCCTATATTTATTTATTAAAAACTTATTTAAGCCTATATTTATTTATTATTTATTGTGTTCTCAACAAAAATTTAATAATTTAAATAAAAGTAAAATAATGAAGTGATTTATAAAATAAAAAGTGAAATATATATAAAAAAATTATAACTAATAATAGGAGATATTAAAAAATAAAGAAAGAATAATTTAAATAATTTTTAATAATATTAAAGATTAATAAAATAAACTTTTATAAATTTAAAATTTATATATAATAAATATTTTTTTATTTTTGTTAATATATGTCGGATTATGAGATCAATTAGTAGTTTATTGATTATAACAATGACTTTTTGACTTTTGACTAGTTTGATCATCGTTCTGATTTTTTTAAAACTATTATAAAAAGACCTTAAAAAAAGAAAGATGTCGAGATATCGAAATTATTTAAATTATTTTATTTTTTATTTTTTATTTTTTAATATCTCTTATTATTAGTTGTAATTTTTTTTTATATTTCACTTTTATTTTATAACTCATTCTATTTATTTTACTTTTATTCAAATTATTAAATTTTGGTTAAAAATACAAGAAATAACAAATAAATAGATAATAATAAATAAAATTTATGTGAAAGATTTATATATAAAAAATTTTCATAATAATTATTATTTAGATTATTAGTTTGGCTTAGATTATTTTTATATTTAAAAACTAATGAAACTTAATTTCAAAGTACTTCTGGAACGGGAAGGGTGACAGAAATGATTTCTAAAAATATAGAATCATTGCATTTCACAATTTCATACACTTTGCCAAAAATAGATTAATACGGTACGGGGCATGCATGCATGCATTTAAATAGGGACATGTCCTAACACGAGAGACTCTTGTCTTCCTCCATATTTTGTTTTTCGCGTGAAGTTTTGGGGGGGGCAGCTGTAACTAAGCCATTAACCATGGCACAGAAAGAAGAGGAAGACAGCAAAAAGGTAAAAGTTCCATTTTACAAGCTTTTCACCTTTGCAGACCGGCTTGACGTGACTTTGATGATCATTGGTGTCATCTGTGCCATGGCTAATGGGTTTGCTCAGCCTCTCATGACCCTCATTTTTGGGAAGCTTATTCACGTCTTTGGCTCCACCGATCCCTCTCAAATTGTCAGGGAAGTTGCTAAGGTATAATTAATTATATATTAACATGCAATTCATTTTAATAGATGTTCATGTTTGCAAACTAATTTATCTATATATGTGTGTGTATGTCTTGGCACTTTGAATTTCAGGTTGCAATATTATTTGTTTACCTGGCTTTTGGGGCTGGAGTTGCCTCTTTTCTACGTAAGATGAAACTTATTACCCTCATTTCTGCTTATCTATTTCTCATAGACTACAATATATATGAAGAAAAAGGGGTTGAGTCAAAAGATTATTCAAACTAATTGCACTCAACCCTTAATTTATGCTTTTTATACACTTCTGTTTGTAGTTTTCCGACAATAATTGCAGCAATATTCTGATGTGAGGGTTGTTTATTTGGGTGTTGCAGAGGTATCATGTTGGATGGTGACAGGAGAAAGACAAGCAGCAAGGATCCGTGGCTTGTACTTGAAAACTATACTGAAGCAAGACATTGGTTTCTTTGACACTGAAACAACAACTGGTGAGATTATTGGGAGAATGTCTGGTGACACCATTCTCATTCAAGATGCCATGGGAGAAAAGGTATATATACTCCTTTTAATTGTATTGTCGTATATATAATGAAAAGAAAAAGAACTGACATGAAGTTATTGGCTGCAGGTTGGGAAGATTATACAACTTGTTACATCCTTTCTTGGTGGCTTTGCGATTGCCTTTACAAAAGGCTGGGAACTCTGTCTAGTTTTGCTTGGATGCATTCCTTGTATTGTTATTGTTGGTGGAATCATGTCCATGATGATGGCGAAAATGTCAGCTCGTGGGCAAGCTGCTTATGCAGAAGCTGGAAATGTTGTAGAACAAACAGTTGGAGCCATTAGAACAGTAAGACACACAAATTAATTAATGATAGCTAGATAGCCTTTTGTATTTTTATTAAAGCATATTCCTTGACTTCTTCCTGCTGATGTTTAACCAGGTGGCCTCTTTTACTGGTGAGAAAAAAGCAATAGAAAAATATAATAACAAGTTAAGAGTTGCTTACACTACAACTGTTCAACAAGGGTTGGCCTCAGGGTTTGGAATGGGAGTACTTTTAATGATTACTTTTTGCACCTATGCACTTGCCATGTGGTATGGTTCCAAATTGATCATTGAGAAAGGCTATGATGGTGGAAATGTTTTCAACATTATCATATCAATCAATACAGGTGCAATGTAAGTGAGACATGATTATTTTTCTTTTAGTCTACAGAGCTTTGTTTAATTTCGTTTGATGCTCATCATGCTTAAATTGTGTGTCACAATCTTATTCTGTTAAACTAGGTCACTTGGTCAGTCAACCCCCTGTATAAATGCATTTGCAGCAGGCCAAGCAGCAGCATATAAGATGTTTGAGACAATTAAACGAAAACCGAAAATTGATGCTTATGACACCAATGGTGTTGTCTTGGAAGACATAAAGGGAGATATTGAACTCAAGGATGTTTACTTCAGATACCCTGCAAGGCCAGATGTTCAGATATTTTCCGGATTCTCATTCTATATTCCAAGTGGCACAACTGCTGCTTTAGTTGGTCAAAGTGGAAGTGGGAAGTCCACTATAATCAGTTTATTAGAAAGATTTTATGATCCTGAAGCTGGGGAAATACTTATAGATGGTGTCAATTTGAAGAATTTTCAAGTTAGATGGATTAGAGAACAGATTGGGCTTGTTGGTCAAGAACCTATCCTGTTTACAGCTAGTATTAAAGAGAACATAGCATACGGGAAAGAAGGTGCAACTGATGAGGAGATAACAACAGCAATAACACTTGCCAATGCCAAAAAGTTCATTGATAAGCTGCCTCAGGTATAACACAACTGAACAAAGTTCTATGTTTCTTTCTTTCTTTCTTAAGATTATTTTAAGTTAATAAAATTGTATTATTCTGTTTGTAGGGAATTGACACGATGGTAGGAGGGCATGGAACTCAACTTTCTGGTGGCCAAAAGCAAAGAATTGCAATTGCAAGGGCAATTTTGAAGAACCCCAGAATCCTTCTTCTTGATGAAGCAACTAGTGCATTGGATGCTGAGTCTGAACGTGTTGTCCAAGAAGCATTAGAAAAAGTTATGTCACAAAGGACTACTGTAGTTGTTGCACATCGTTTGACAACTATTAGACATGCTGACATCATAGCAGTGGTTCATCAGGGCAAAATTGTAGAAAAAGGTAATAAAATTGAACCAACTGTTTTGCTAATTGTTATCATGAATCAAAAGTATTCACTCTAGCATTTTTCCTTTATATGCAGGAACTCATGATGAGTTAATCAAGGATTGTGATGGTGCTTATTCTCAGCTTATTCGTTTACAAGAAGGAAATGAAGGAGTAGAAGGGAGCTGTAAGTTAGAATCAGTCAAGTCAAATAACAACAGCTTCAACATAGATAGTCACATGGCTAGATCTTTAACTCAGAGAACATCCTTTGCAAGATCAATAAGTCAAGGCTCATCAAGCAGTAGACACTCTCTCTCACTTGGCTTAGCTCTTCCTTATCAAATTCCTTTTCATGAGTCTGGAGAAGGAGACAATGAGGATGTTGAAAGTAGTGAAGTTGATAATAATAAGAAGCAAATAGTTCCTATTAGCCGTTTGGTTAAGTTGAACAAGCCAGAGGTTCCTGTCTTACTACTAGGATCCATTGCTGCAGCAGTACATGGTGTTACTCTCCCTATATTTGGCCTCTTGCTTTCATCAGCTGTTAACTCGTTTTATAAGCCTCTGGATCAACTTAAGAAAGATTCTCAGTTTTGGTCACTTCTATTTGTTGGTTTGGGGGTTCTCAGTTTTGTGGCTTTACCCGTGCAAAACTACTTATTTGGGATAGCTGGTGGAAAACTTATAGAACGTATTCGTTCATTGACATTTAACAAGGTTGTGCACCAAGAAATCAGTTGGTTTGATCGACCTTCAAATTCAAGGTATGTTGTGGTACTGATATTCACTTATTTACTTCCAATAGTGAAAGAGAAAATAAATACACATTCAAAGTCACATGTTAATTCATCTAACTCAAAAGAAATGGAATTGCCATGCAGTGGTGCAGTTAGTGCAAGGTTAGCTACTGATGCTTCAACAGTGAGAAGTCTTGTGGGTGACACCTTGGCCCTCATTGTGCAAAACATAGCAACGATCTCAGCAGGTTTAATTATATCATTCACTGCTAATTGGATTCTGGCTTTTGTAATTCTGGCTGTGTCACCCTTGTTGCTTATACAAGGATACCTTCAGACCAAGTTTGTAAAAGGATTCAGTGCAGATGCAAAGGTTAGTCTAAATTCAGTTTTGCTGACTCCATCAATAAAGAATTAGAAAAAGTAATTGCATATATTGACAAGAGTCGTTTGTCTTTTATAGGTGAAGTATGAAGAGGCAAGTCAGGTGGCAACTGATGCTGTTGGTAGCATTAGAACTGTTGCATCATTCTGTGCTGAGCCAAAGGTGATGGACATGTACAGGAGGAAATGTTCAGGGCCAGAAAAACAAGGTGTTCGGTTGGGTCTTGTTAGTGGTGCAGGATTAGGTTTCTCCTTTCTTGCTCTATACTGCACAAATGCTTTCTGTTTCTACATAGGAGCTATTCTTGTGCAACACGGAAAAGCAACTTTTGGAGAGGTTTTCAAGGTGTGTCATTGTAATGGTCCACCTTAATTAATTTGATGTTTTCTCCTGATCTGGTTCTTACTATACATAGGTTTTGTGCAGGTTTTCTTTGCCTTAACAGTTACAGCAGTTGGTGTTTCCCAGAGTAGTGCCTTGGCTCCAGATACTAACAAGGCCAAAGATTCTGCAGCTTCAATATTTGAAATTCTTGACAGCAAACCAGCGATTGACTCCAGCAGTGAAGAGGAAACAACACTAGACACCATCAGAGGTGAAATTGAACTTCAACAAGTCAGCTTTTGTTACCCAACAAGGCCTAACATTCAAATTTTCAAAGACATGTGTCTAAGCATGCCAGCTGGAAAGGTAATCACTAATCAAATTTTTTTTCTTTTTAAAAATTAATCAAGATTTTGGGTTGTACAAATCTACTAATTTGATATTATGTGTAGACCGTTGCCTTGGTTGGAGAAAGTGGCAGTGGAAAATCAACCGTGATCAGCCTCTTAGAGAGATTTTACAACCCTGATACTGGACGTGTACTAATTGATGGAGTGGATATAAAAATGTTAAAACTAAACTGGCTGAGGCAGCAAATGGGTTTGGTTGGTCAAGAGCCAATTCTATTCAATGATACCATTCGTGCCAACATAGACTATAGTTATAGAAAAGAGGGAGTTGCCACAGAGGAAGAGATAATTGCAGCAGCAGAAGCAGCCAATGCACACAAGTTCATAAGTTCTCTTCCAAATGGTTATGACACCAATGTTGGAGAAAGAGGCACACAACTGTCAGGGGGACAAAAACAGCGCATAGCCATTGCGAGAGCCATTCTTAAAGACCCAAGAATACTTTTGCTTGATGAGGCAACCAGTGCTCTTGATGCAGAATCAGAGCGTGTGGTTCAAGAGGCTCTTGATAGAGTGAGTGTGAATAGAACTACTGTTGTGGTGGCTCACCGTCTTGCAACAATTAAAGGTGCTGACATTATAGCAGTGGTGAAAAATGGGGTGATTGCTGAGAAGGGAGGACATGATGCTTTGATGAAGATTGATGCTGGAGTTTATGCTTCTTTGGTAGCGCTCCATATTAGTGCATCATAGGGTATGCTTGTCAAATCATTTTTGGGAGTCGGAGGCCATGCAAATCACTATATTAAATAAGGACAAATTTTGATATGATCTTGCCCTATTCAACTTAATTTATTGTCATTAATTAAGATCCTCTTATAAACTTAATCGGAGTGTAGTATATATATATATATATATATATGGTACTAATGGTTATTAAATTCGATCTCTTAAACAAGTTCTAAAAAACAAGTTCTAAAGTTTGAATTTCGAATGAAAAAAAGGATGAGAAGACAATATGTGTGGATACACATTCGGATATATAGACACACATATGTTTAGTTATTTACTAGCTCTTAACTATTGGCAAATATTTCACATATAATTAAGAGCACACGTACGTAAAGTGGTATCTGCAGCCTTGCAGAATATATCTACAATCTACGTAACACACTTTAGAACTTGGAAAGCACACTGACACGCTTTTGATACAGTGATTAAACACACAGACATATATACTATACCATTAATTGCAAGAGCTATTCAGATTGAGTGGCGTTGGAAACATTTTCATGATCTGTGATCTTCATGAGGTCTAAGTAGGACTTTCCATCTAGCTTGCGAGTGAAAAAATCTTTAACATATTTCTCCATTTTGATGTTTTTATACAGAGGGGGATTTTCTGGACCAGTGAGACTGGCTGCAGGTCCAGTTTCAGATTGAAACTTGGGAGCAAAAAACATAGTAATGGAAATTCTTTCCTTCGTGGAATTCACTGTTGCCCTGTGTTCAACACTTTTATATAACCCGTTGCTCATAATCTGCAAATTCTAGCATTAATTATATATAGTATCACAAATCAATAAGCTAGCAAACAATAATAAAACTACGTGGAGGAGATGCTTTCAATATACTCCATTGGTCGTAAGAACCTCATTCAAAGCCAAGGAATTTATTTATCATATTTGAATTTCTAAACTTCCATATATGTTATTTTTTTTATCCGTATTAAACTCTCATGTTATGTCATAACTAAGTTTCCATTCACAAAATAAGTCAAGATTATTTAAAGTGAAATGACACTTCTTCCATTAGATACAACATTTTCTATTGTGAAATTATGTGACTGACTGAAGATTTGATAATATCCACACATGTAGTCATGTATTTAAAAACGTCTTTCTTATCCGATGACCAAGTTCAACTCAGTGCTTGTCAGGGTTTGACATATTTACAAAATTAATTGCTCCTATCAGCAGTATATAAATAGTGATGACTGACAATAATTTAGGCATATATTCTACTTACATTATTCAATGATTGAAAATTTATAGTATTGAAATCAGTTTTACTCAATTTTAAAGTAAATTAAAACTTGCAGCCAAAAAAGAAAAAGAAAAACTTAATCTGTGTAAGAAATATTGCTCGTATTTGACACATTAAAGTGATATAGATGATTGACATTAAAAGTAAATTAGTAGTAAAATGATTATTTAATTTTAATTTTAATGATTTAAATATAATTTATAATTAATTTACATTTAAAATGAATAACCTATGCATCGATCACAAACCATTATATTTACTAAATTTATATTAATTTATCTTAATAGTCATACTAATACTAATTATTGATTGATTAATAGTATAAGTTTTTTTCAGTATAGACAATATATAAAATTTAAACTCTTATACTCAATGGATTAATTGTTAATCTTATTTTTCTAGTACTGATTGATAAACTTTTATACCAATTATCTTATTATAATTCTTACACGATTGATTATTTAAATACGATCAATTGATGTATGTACGTATTTCTTCTTTCATAATGGTAGGAGGAACCTCAAGAATGTCCCCAATATTGAGAATAAGGGCATCTGAGACTTGGTTATTCCTGTTGCATCTGAGTGAGCAGTGAGACCCATCACTCGCTCACTGGCTCTCCTCAAACACCTCATCCATCTCTCTCTTTTCTATTTTCACTGCCTTTCCCAACATTTTGCAACTCCACTATGTATAATTCTGAGATACTCCTGCAATTTGTAGATGAATTTATTTAAGTATATTTCTCTACAAAATTTTGACAAAGTCATCTTATTTGAATTAAACTTACACAATACTTGATAATATATATACGAAACAATAATAGGATGACTACTCAATTTAGGCATATAATATATTAATATTAATATTAACATTTACATTATGTATGGTAAAAGAATAAAATTTCAAAAAAAAAATATAAAATTAAAAATAAATGTGTATATACTCTTTAAAATAATATATTATAGAAAATATTTATTAAATTAAGAAACTTTATTATTAATATATAGGTTTTTTTTTTAAAAGTAAAACTCTTAAAAGATGATAGAATATGAACCGGATTAACAAAATCAAAGGTAAAATCTAAACCTATATTCAAAAATTTACCACATCGATTTCTAAAATTCAAATATATCATTTTTAATATGTTTCATATATGTTATTTTTTCTTCCTAAAATCAAAGTTGAGTTCAGCTAGCTAAGGGACAATTCTAGCTTCTTCTTCTTCTTTTTTTTTTTTTTTTTTTTTTTTTTTTTTTATGCGGGGCCTAAGCCCACTAGCTTCCTTTTGCACATATTCAAATTCCTGTCATATAGTTAAAAAAACTCAATTTATTATTTATTTGTGTCAGTCTCTGTAGTGTCCTAAATTACATGTTTCAACTATAAAACCTAATATTGTAAAAAAAAAAAAAAACTATAAACCTAATCAACATACAGGGGTTTTCTCAATTATATAGATTAAATACTTTGTACAACCTTTTCTTCAAGATAGTCACAGCTAACCAGAGATAACGTTGACTCATACTTTATTTATATCAATTTATTATTTCTTTGGTGATAGATATAAGGATTAAGGGAGACACATATTCTATTTGAACTGTTCCTGTCCCTCCTGAAGTGCCTTTTATTAGTTATCTGTGTCAATTACTCAATTTATAATATAATTAAATGAAATGCGACCGATTCACACTTTTAAACATACTGTTCTATTGATCAAATTAATTTATTGAAAATCATTTTTTTTTTTGTCTTATATTTTATTTAATGTCTTTCTATCTTGATTTTGATAGTTTTTAATCAATTTTAATCAATAAAAATAAGTGAATTAATAAACTGTGATGGATTTAGGGTCCGAGTTGGTGATGACAAATTATTTTAAAAAATTAAATAATATTTTCATCATATTTATGAAAATAAATTATTTAATTGGGAAAAACATATTTTGTTCCTCTAAAATTTATTGAGTTTAATTTTAGTTTCTTTAAACAAAAAATTATGTTTTCCCACCTTAATTTTAAAATGCACTATTTTTTTTTATCCTCAAAATACTATTTAAATCATTTTTAATCTACGCATAAAGCATTATCTAAAACATTTTTTAGGAACAAAAATGATACATTTCAAAATTAAGTGACGAAAAACGAATAAAAAAAAATGGAGAAACTAAAACTGAGTTTCAAAATTTATTGAAGAATAAAAATATATTTTACTCTTTAAAACAGATGAAATGCCCGACCGATTAAACATAAAACCTTGGTCAATAAAAGATAAATTTTGATAACAAGTAAAACATTAGGAGACATTAGTAGGGCAAAAAAACAATAATACAAGATATATCATTATGCTTTTCACAAATTTTCCCATAGTTGTATATACGTTCCCACTTGTTAATAAATGTGTGTTGACAGAGGAATATTAGGTTAAAATACATTTTAAGTCTCTATAAATTAACGAATTTCATTTTAGGTTCCTTATAATTCTTTTTTAATCTCTAATATATCAAAATATTTGTTTTTGATTTTTAATATTTTATTTTAGTCCTGATAAATAAAATATATATATTTTAAATCCCTAATAAATTTATTTATTTTATTTAGCCCATTTGAATTTTTTTTAATAAATACATATAACAAATTATATATGTATGTTAATAACCTAAAACAAAATTTGCTACCCAATACTTGCTTGTTAAGAACGGAACATGTTTTGATTGTTTTCTAGTCAACAAAACGTGCATATGGACTTTTTTGTTTATTTGATAGCAATGATCAGAATATTAATTTTTTATAAACGCGTTAATTGACTATGTTTATTAAATTCTAATTCGATTTCATATAAACGTGCCAATTGACAATTTCGTATATTTTATGAGCATATATATATATATATATATATTACGACTTGATTGATAAGACATTTTATTTGAGATTTTTTTTAGTATGAAATATGAAAAGGAACAAGAAAAAAAAATCAAAAACAATTAGTTGTATCTTAGGAAATGCTACCAGTAGCATCATAAAGAAGTTGGATGTTGATCTCTTATGGACAAGCTTGTCAAATAATAAACTTTTCTGGAGAGTTGGCATATGATTTTGCTAATCAATCTATATACTTATTAATCTTTATGTATGCATTTTGAAACTTCAAGTTCAATCCAAGGCTCATGAAAGACCTGATTTTGTTGATGATAGTGAAATACAGGTGTGTTGAAACAACTCTCGTATGATAGATAGTCAACTGAAGAACAGTTATGACTTGATCTTGAGCCAACCAAAATCCATAATAGATAGTTATTAGTTTTGCATGAAGAACACTCCTGAATCCATAACCTCCACCATAACCGTGTAACCATTGACCTCTATCATTTCTAAAAATATCTCCACAGCATGATGCACCTCAATTTCCTAATGAGCTCCCATATGTGTTGATTTTGATGAAGTTTGATGTTGGTTTTTCCCAAGAGATTGAGAGCCTTTGTTGTTACATCATTGATGAACCAATCCTACTACACAATGTCTTAAAAAATCTCAATGTTCCGAATCATCCATATGAACTGGGAAGCCACTACCATAGCCAATTACTTGATCAATTGATGAAATTGAAATTTTAGAATTTTAGAATGAAGATACAAAATAAAATATTAAAATTTAATATAATAATAAAATAAAAATCATATCCTAAAATATTTAAATTATGATATCATTTTTTTAAAATAAAATTATCGTTAATCCGTGATCATATTTTGATTGTCACCACCTCTATAACTCTGTTGGTCATGATTGTCATCGTTATCCCTACTGAGTTGATTATCCATGGTCATTGTTAACAGTCATGATTGGTACCATCTCAACTGTTATAATGACTTTCATGGTCGTATTAGCGGCAAAAACGACCAACGACCGTGCATATACTCTACTTTTATTAGTACAAGAACTCAAAATAATGATAAGACAAAGCATAAAAAATATCCCAAGAACCATTTCTAAGCAATTGTATGGATCAAAGGAAATCTTTAGAGTTAAGATGCATTCATATGTAGAGCAACCAATGATGCATATACTCCATCAATAATCTTGATCAATGCATCATGTCTTCCCCTTTCAGCAACTGCCCCATTTTTCATTACTGCTATGATGTCTGCACCTCTAATTGTTGTAAGACGGTGAGCTACAACTACAGTTGTTCTGTCCACACTAACTTTATCAAGAGCCTCTTGAACTATGCGCTCTGACTCAGCATCAAGTGCACTAGTTGCCTCATCAAGCAAAAGGATTTTGGGGTCTTTGAGCATGGCTCTTGCAATGGCTATGCGCTGCTTTTGTCCTCCTGACAATTGTGTTCCTCTTTCTCCAACGTTGGTGTCATAACCATTTGGAAGAGAACTTATAAACTCGTGTGCATTGGATGCTTCAGCTGCTGCAATTATCTCTGCCTCTGTGGCAACTCCCTCTTTGCCATAAGCTATGTTGGATCGGATGCTTTCATTGAAAAGAATAGGCTCTTGACCAACCAAACCCATTTGCTGCCTCAACCAGCTTAGTTTGAACTCTTTTATATTCACTCCATCAATTAGTATACGTCCAGAATCAGGGTTGTAAAATCTCTCTAAGAGGCTGATTACTGTTGATTTCCCATTGCCGCTTTCTCCCACCAAGGCAACAGTCTACAAAGATATATGTATATCAAAAATGTAATTAAGATGAACAATGTACAGCCCAAAAGCTTGATTATTAAAATATCAAAGTAGTAATTGATTACCTTTCCAGGTGGAATGCTTAGACACAAATCATTGAAAATTTGAATATGAGGCCTAGTTGGGTAATTAAAATTGACATGTTGAAGTTCAATATCACCAGAAACGGCTTCTAGTGTTCTACCCTCATTGCTGCTGGAGTCAATGGTAGGTGTACTGTCAAGAATTTTAAATATTGAAGCTGTGGAATCTCTGGCCTTTTTAGAGTCTGGTGCCAAGGCACTAGTCTGGGAAACGCCTATGGCTGTGATTGTTAAACAAAAGAAGACCTGAGAAAATTTTGTGGTGAGAAGAACTAGATTAATAAAAGAAACATCAAATAAAGATGGAGCATCATCCCAAGGTTGTGATTGACTGATTTTACCTTGAAAACTTCTGGAATAGTTGCTTTCCCATGTTGCACAAGAACAGGTCCTATGTAGAAACAGAAAGCATTTGTGCAGTATAGAGCCAGAAAAGAGAAACCAAATCCTGCACCACTCACAAGCCCCAACTTAATACCTTGTTTTTCTGGCTCTAAACATTTCTTCCTGTACATACCCATCACCTTTGATTCGGCACAAAATGATGCAATGGTTCTGATGCTACCAACAGCATCATTTACCACCTGACTTGCCTCTTCATACTTTGCCTAAACGTACAGCAGATATAAGATTCTCATGATGATGTCCTCCATAATGCATAATTTCATTAATGGAATTGACAAAATTGAAAAGTAAGGCTAACCTTGGCATCTCCACTGAATCCTTTAAGAAACTTCATCTGAACAACTCCTTGCAAAAGGATCAAGGGTGACACAGCTAGAATTATGAAAGCAAGAATCCAATTAGCCGTGAATGATATAATTAGACCTGCTGTGATGGTTGATATGTTTTGCACAACGAGGGCCAGTTTATCACCAACTAGACTTTTCACTGATGAAGCATCAGTAGATAACCTTGCACCAACTGCACCACTGGAAAATTGTGCATTTCCTTCAGTTCGATGAGTAGAACTATAGTAGGAACTAAAACGCATGATAATTAAAATATCCTGCTAACGTACCTTGAATTTGCAGGATCATCAAACCAACTGATTTCTTGATGCACAACTTTTTCAAATGTCAGTATACGAATTCTTTCGATTAATTTTCCACCAGCAATGCCAAAGAAGTAATTTTGCAATGGTATAGTCACTAGAGTAACTAAACCCAAGTCGGCACATAGAAGTGCCCAGAACTTAGAATCTTTCCGCTGTTTTTCTGGAGGTTCAAAGAACATACTTATTGCTGATGATAACAAGAAGCCAAACAAAGGGAACACAACACCTTGAATTATTGCAGCAATGGATCCAAGCACCAAGACAGGAATTTCAGGCTTGTTTAAGTAGGCCAAACGTTTTAAAGAAACCTTTCTGGGCTTCTTAGTATCAGCTTCACTTTTTTCAATATCCCCATCTGCTATTTCTTCACTTTGATGAGGAGGAGAAAAGCTATTTATCTGGGACTGTCTACCTGATGAACCTCTGCTTACTGAAACTGCTCTTTGGATTGAAGATCTAACCTTGGGAGTTTCTCCACTTGACTTCTCATCAGCTTCTTTTGTTGCTCCTTCTTGTAGACGAATAAGCTGAGAATAAGCACCATCAACATCCTTGGTTAACTCATGATGAGTTCCTACATATAAATGCAAACATGAAAAAGTAAATGCCTTATTCCAAGATGTAAAAAGAAAATGATTTTTATAGATTGCTATACTGACTTAACATGATATAGAAAATGGATCAAAACTGCTATTGATACACACATAAATTGAGAAGGAAACAGTAGGTAGGTTGGCGTTTAACCTTGCTCCACAATTTTGCCTTGATGAACCACTGCTATGGTGTCAGCATTTCTAATAGTTGTCAAGCGATGTGCAACAACTACAGTAGTCCTTTTAGACATAGCTTTTTCTAATGCTTCTTGGACAACATGTTCAGACTCAGTATCCAATGCACTAGTTGCTTCATCAAGAAGAAGGATTCTTGGGTTCTTCAAAATTGCCCTTGCAATTGCAATTCTTTGCTTTTGCCCACCAGAAAGTTGAGTCCCGTTCTGGCCGGCCATTGTCTCAAGGCCCTACAAACACATTAATTAACTTAATAAAAGTAACCTAAAACAAGCATTGCTAATGAATTTTGGATTTTGGAAGATTTCTTATATACCTGAGGCAGCTTGTCAATGAATTTTTTGGCATTGGCAAGTGTTACTGCTGTGGTTATCTCCTCATCAGTTGCACCTTCTTTTCCATAGGCTATGTTCTCTCTGATACTAGTTGCAAAGAGGATAGGTTCTTGACTAACCAGCCCAATTTGTTCTCTAATCCATCTAACTTGAAAATTCTTCAAATTGACACCATCTATGAGTACTTCTCCAGCATCAGGATCATAGAATCTTTCCAATAAACTGATGACAGTAGACTTTCCGCTTCCACTCTGACCCACCAAAGCAGCAGTTGTGCCACTGCGAACATTCAATGAGAATCCGGAAAAGATCTGAACATCTGGCCTTGCAGGGTATCTGAAGTAAACATCCTTGAGTTCAACATCTCCCTTTATCTCTTCCAAGACAACACCATTTGCGTCATAAGCATCAATTTTCGGCTTTCGTTTAATTGTCTCAAACATCTTATATGCTGCCGCTTGGCCTGCTGCAAAAGCATTTAGGCTTGGGGATGCTTGACCAAGTCCCCTGCAGTGAATTAAAGTTTTTTAGAACAAATACTAATATTATGTATTGAATATAAATAAAGGGTACGCCTTACGCACATTCCACCAGTCATAAGAGCTATAATTACAGTGATGACGGTTCCACCATTGTATCCTTTCTCAACGACGAGTTTAGAACCATACCACATGGCAAGAGCATAGGTGCAGAAGATAATCATCAAAAGTAGTCCCATTCCTAACCCGGAGGCCAACCCTTGTTGAACCGTTGTTTTATAAGCAACCTTTAACTTGGTATTATACTTTTCCATTGCTTTTTTCTCGCCAGTGAAAGATGCTACCTGATTATTAAATTCGTTCAATATTGTTTTTCTACAATGAAATTAAATAATTGTGTGATTGTTACTTACTGTTCTAATAGCTCCGACAGTTTGTTCAACCACGTTTCCAGCTTCTGCATATGCAGCTTGGCCACGACTTGCCATTTTAGTCATGATGATGGAGACAACTCCGCCGGTAACAGCAACAAGTGGTATGCATGCCAGCAAAACAACAGCGAGTTGCCATCCTCTAATAAAGGCAATCACAAATCCACCAATAAAAGTTGAAGCAAGTTGTATAAACTTGCCAACCTTTTCTCCCATGGCTTCTTGAATGAGAATGGTGTCACCAGACATTCTCCCAATAACCTCACCAGTTGTTGTTTCAGTGTCAAAGAAACCAATGTCTTGCTTCAATATATTTTTCAAGTACAACCCACGGATTCTTGCGGCTTGTCTTTCTCCCGTCACCATCCAACATGCTACCTCTGAATGTCATACCAATATATATATATATATATATATATAGCAGTCAGTCTCTAACAAATGATTTATTATATAATTAAGCTAGGTAGGGTGTGGCATGCATCTTACGAAAGAACGACGCAATTCCAGTCGCAATAGCCAGGTAAACAAATAATAACGAAACCTGAAATTTGAAGTGACAGTATTAATTGCTAGGGTACGTGAAAGAGTTTTGATTATTAATTGCATGCATGAAGTGCAATTAATCAAGATTTAGTGACTTACCTTAGAAACTTCCTTGATAGTATTAGATGGATCGGCGGAGCCCAAGGTGTTGATAAACTTGCCTAGAATGAGAGTCATGAGAGGCTGCGACCAGCCATTAGCCATGGCACAGATCGTGCCAATGGTCATCAATGCCACGTCAAGACGATCCGCGAAAGTGAAGAGCTTGTAGAAGGGAACCTTTAATTTGCTGTCATCATGAGGTGCTGCCATGGCTAGCTGCTCAACCGATGAGAGATGAATTACATTTACAGGCTCTGTCTCTGTTTTTATTGATTGATTAAGTGTACATGCATACCAAAAAATCAATTATTTGAAGAGATCAAATATACTAGATTTGAATAAACAATTAACGAAACAATTATTTGAAGAGATAAATTATTTTTCTTTGCCTACTAAAAAAAGATAAAAGAATAAACACACCCAAATAACACTATAAAATAACGAAACAATTGAAAAAAAAAAAAAACCTTATTAAAACTTTTAGAAGCAATTATAAAAAAAAATTAAATATTTAAATTGAAGATGACCTAAAAAAATTTAAATTGAACACAAAAACTTCTAACAACTTTTACGTAATTGAAATTAATAAATTTGAATTTAACCATTTAATTACAATTAAGAAAATATGTATTTAATTACAATTAAGAATAAGAAAATATGTATTTAATTACAATTAAGAAAATATGTATACAGTCTTTAGAAAGTATTTATATCATATTTAAAATTATTAAATTTCAAAAAAATGTTTATAAGATTTTTATATAGTTTAATTTTCTCAAATAAAAAAAAAACTTCGGAATCAAAAAAATTTAAATTTGTAAATTTTAATACAACTATTTTTTAATTAGGTTTTTTTAATGGATTTTTCATGTATTTACTATCACAATTATATAGTATTTTCATTACTAAATATTAATGTTTTAGTATTTTTTGGGATATAGTATTTTCATTACTAAATATTAATGTTTTAGTATTTTTTGGGAAGTGGACCCTCTGTTTTTTTTTTTTTTTTATGAATAAAGAAATTAAAAAATGGCACTAAGGCCTACAAAAGAGAAGGTCTGAGGCATTAGCAACTAAGTAATTTAAAACTAAAGTTGGACAAGAATTTAATAAAATAAACGGGGAGGAGAATTTGGCTCCTGACTTAGCAAGAATGCCTCCCACATTATTTCCTTGCTTAAGCGTATGCTTGAAGCTAATATTCCAAGGTAGTTGTACGTAATCACGAATGGCCGAAACTACACCTGCATGAGGATGCCCCTCAATGATGAATTTCAGAGAAGTGGTGAAATCCGTTTCACAAATAACATTAGAGAAACCTTTTGTGTGGGCAAGTTTAATGCCATGGAAAATAGCACACAGCTCAGCGGTGGTGTTTGAAGTAAAACCACAATTGTCCATATAACCCGTGATCCAATTGCTTGCAAAATCTCGTAGAACGCCACCAAAACCTGACAAGCCAAGATTACTAAAAGAACTATCGTCCGTATTGATCTTTATGTAGTTTTGTAGAGGAGGTTCCCAATTAACCAGTATCCTATCTGTTGAGGATGAGCTGGTCGAGCTTGTCCATTTGGCTAGATGTATAAGAGAACTTATTTGGTTATACATATACCACTCTGGCCAAACTATATCATTAAAAACCACCTCATTCCTTGCACGCCAGATCATCCAACAAGTGGTGCCGAATAAGAGCTGAAAATTTCCTTAAATGTTACTTCTAAGCCAGTATGCAGCATCATCAATGAAGAAATCAAGACCATACTGCAACTAGATGTATTGCCACACCTTACATGCATAGGGACAATCGCAAAGGATGTGAATCCATATTTCATTGGCATCTCCACACCTGCAACAAGAAGAATCAACAGTAATATGCCGCATAAAGCGGAAAGAGTTAGTAGGAAGACTCCCTCTATAGGTGAGCCAAATAAAGTGTTTAACATTCTCAGGTAGCTTGGACTTCCATACCCACGCACTTAACTCAAAGACAGGTAAGATGAAAAGTGCTCTCTACTCAACCACGCATAGGCGAACTTGGTATCATACATTCCCGAGCTAGATGCACTCTACCTAATAATATCTGGCATAGAAGGATTAAGAAATAAGTACGGAAGGGTGTTCCAAATGTCTTAGGGCAAGGTTGTAGTAAGGACGTCAAAGTGCTAATAGCCATCAAAATAGACATCCTTAATGCGTAATTGCATGTCTCTTTCATGGACCTCATCTACCATGCCATACAATGGTCCCTCCTCTAACTAAGGATCAAACCAAAAGGAGCAATCCCCGTCTCCAATCCTAAATGTGAAACCTTGCTTGAGATGAGATAAGGCTTTCATGATAGAGGACCAAACATACGAGCTGCTTGTGAAATTCTTAAGGTGAAGAATATTCTTTTGGCCAATATATTTCGCATATAGTAAGCCAACCCATAACTTATCCTTGCCGTGCAAAAGATCCCACACATGCTTGTCAAGTAGGGAAATGTTAGCTTGGTGACATCGACGAATGCCCAAACCTCCTTTGACACGAGTTTTAGAGATCGTAGACCAATCTACCCAATGATTGTGATTCCTTCCCCAGATGAAACACCTTAACCTAGAGTCAATTTTATTGCAAATTCCCTCCGGGATCCATAGGTTTTGCATAGAGTAGAAAGGGATAGCAGATATAACTGACATAGCCAAAGTTACTCTACCAGCACGGCTAAGGAGTTGGCCCTTCCAACTTGCAATGCGACTATTGACACGGTCTGTGAGGGAGGCAAAATCCGCCTTAGTGATCCTACCTACCAAGAGAGGGAACCCCAAGTATCTGCCTAGATTATGAGTGTGTTGGAACTCTAATATAGTGGCGAATTGCTGGATTTTGCTACACGGAACATTCTTAGAGACGAAGAACTTAGATTTCTGACTATTGATTTTCAAGCCAGAAGCAAGACAAAATAGACGGATAACATCCTGGACCAATTGCACTTGATTTGCCGACGCCTTATTGAACAACAAACAATCATCAACAAAGAATAAATGTAATATCTTAGGACCACCTCTGGAGACCGTAACTGGTTGCCAATCCCCACTACTCACTTTCTCCTGAATGAGAAGTGCTAGCTTCTCCATGCATAGAAGAAAGAGATAAGGTGACATTGGGTCTTCCTGACGAAGACCACGTCTCGGTGAGAAAGAGGGCAATCTCTCATTATTTCATTTTAAAGACAAGGACGTAGTAATAGTGCAGTTCATAACCAAGTCTATTGTGCAATCTAGAAACCCAAATTCCTTCAGAGTCAATCTCAAGAAGCCCCGATCAACTCTATCATAGGCTTTTTCAAAATCGATCTTGAACATAACATATCCAGTCTTTCCAGTCTTCTTATGCATACTATGAACAATCTCTTGGGTGATGATGGCATTATCACAAGTTCCTCTCTTGGGGATGAAGCTACTTTGAAGGGGACCAATGATAGAATCTAGGTGTGGCCGAAGGCGATTCACTAGGACCTTGAAGACCAATTTGAATAGAACATTACAAACATTGATCGGTCTGAAGTCCCTGATGGACGTGGGATTCTCCGACTTAAGAATAGGAACTATTAAAGTTTTAGTCATTTGGGATGGGACAACAGTTGTAACAAAAATCTCAGCTACCATGCACGTAATATCATTTTTTATATGTGGCCAGAAGGTTCTGAAAAATATAGGTTGAAATCCGTCTAGCCCAGGGGCTTTGTAAGGGTTCATGCTAAAGAGGGCATCATTCACTTCCCACAACGTGACGGTAGCGGCTAGGCCGAGGGGAGACATGATCCTCTAATCGAGGAACATGCACTAGCTGTAAGCAATTGGGAAGACATCTAGCAGTAGATTGGAAGAGACCTTGGTAGAACGATTGAGCTTCCTTCTGAATAAGGGATGCATCAGTGCACCAAATATTATCGATAAACAGGCCAGAAATGTTATTCTTGCGTCTTCTGATAACTATTTGAGTATGAAAGAATTTGGTATTCTTGTTGCCAAATCTTACCCAATTCTCACGAGACTTCTGGAACCATAACATTTCTTCGCGAAAAAGGATCTGGTTGTACTGGTCCTGCAAGGCTTTCTCGAACTGAATCAAGTCGGAAGTAGCCCGAGTCTCTAGTTCTCGGTGGACTCCTTTGATACGAAATTCCAACTTCTTTTTGTCCTGAAAAATATTCCCAAAGACCTCTTTGTTAAAGGTGATAGAGCTGTCACAAACCTTATTAAGCTTATGGAAAGTGTCTTCGGTAGTTTGACCCCATGCTTGTGTCACAATATTTGCATACTCCGGGTGGGAAAGCCAAGCTGCTTGAAAATGAAAGGAAGGGTTTATGCGAGAGTCAGCTTTTCGACAAGAAAGAAGGAGAGGATTGTGGTTCGAGTTGTGGGGGAGAAAAGTTTCCAACAACACATTAGGATAGGCAAGACACCAGTCAGTGTTAGCCACGCACTTATCAAGTTTTTTTGTATGAACCCCCTTGCTTGAATATTCCTATACCACGTGAAGAAGCTCCCTGTGGTTTCCATATCAATAAGGCCACACTGGATGAGAACGCCGTAAAGAACATTGGCCCTAGCTTGGTGGAAGGCTCCCCCTATGACCTCCGATGGTTGAGTAATCTCATTCCAATCGCCAATGACTAGCCACGGTCCTTCCATGTCCTTGCCAATCTCGATCAAGTGGTCTCAAAGAACAGCCCTCACCGTAGGAATAGGGGAGGCATACAGCGCAAAGCAGTTCCACCTACTATTCGCCTTCTCTAGCCTGAAGGTAATACATTAATTCGTGGAGTGTAGAAGAGTAAAGTTGACATCTAGCCTTTCTGACAAGACCCAAATACCTCCTGCATGTCCTCTAGCCTCCTGAATAAATACCTTCTCATACCCCAATAACTTCCAAAAATTTTCAACCCTATGGAATTGAACATGAGTTTCGTAGATGAAGAAAAGGGAAGGTTTATGGGTTTTAATCATATCTTTGACGTGTCGTTTCGTACAACGGCTAACCGCTCCTCTTATGTTCCATGATATGATTGATATATCTTGTAAGCAATTCATGACAACATAATGAAAAGAGGAGGGGAACCTGAGCCATGGCCCTACATTGGCATGGCTTGGCTTACATGGACTAACTCTTGAGCCACATTGACCACCTTCTTACCTTGAGAATCTTCAACCATAACCACATCAATATTAAGGTTCGATGCAATAGCATCAACATGCACACCTAGTACCGTGGTGTTAACCCCATTTTGATTTACATGATTATTTGCATGAATATTGAACATGGACGATGATGGCGTTGATGTGGGGTCCGGTGGAGTAGTATGAGCTGAAGGTAGTACTTTTTTATTTGTCTCATGTGAATTCATGTTGATCTTTGTAGCATTTTGAATTAATTGTGCAATAGGGGTAGAAAAATCTGAACGTGATCTTTTATGAGCAGGTGGGGCCACGTGGTTAGATTGATTTGCATGATTGCTTTTTAAATTTTCCACTTTCTCTTTCTTGCCACGAATATTGGGATTCTGTTGTGGGAGAGAGAATTTATTCTTATCCTTTTTAAAAATAAAATCCCGAGCCATCATATTCTCTTTCTTTTTTGAATTTGAATTATTGTTGTTCTGTTTCTTCCTTCGTTGCACAACAAGCCAATCACCATGAACAGGATCATGATTGACATCTGTTATTTTTGTTGCGGTTTCCACCCTGCTCTCCTGAATTAATGGGGACATTAATTTCAATAATTGAAGACGTATCTACTGTTGTTGCGGTGGTTGCCGGAGCAATTGGCGGCACTGTTCCTTGCGAGGTTGATAGTGGGGTTTCCAACAGAGATTCTAATTGCTTCTTAGTGCACTCCCTTGTAACATGGCCGTAACAACCACATGTGGAGCATATACGATGGAGACCTTCATACTCCACTTGATACCAAAAACCTTTCAACCAGACCTTCCCAACAACTGGTTTAGTAAAATCGATTTCAATGAAAACTCGTGCAAACCTGCCTCGCCTGATGTCTTTGGTATTGGAGTCCACCTTAATTGGTTTCCCAATGGCCGCTGCTAGTGCAAGCAAAATGCTTTCATCATAGTAAATAAGGTTGAGACCCGCGAAAAACGAATCCACACCAACGTTTTTTCAATCTTCGCAAATGGAGAGATAAACTCAGGAGACCAACGTTGCACTGTAAGGTAATGATCAAATAATATCCAGGGCCCTTCATCCATAACCTTTTGGCGATCACCTGCGTTGTCAAACTTCACCATGAAATAACCATTGCCAATGTCCATAATTTCAAAGCCCGCAACTAGCTTCCATAGTCTATGTAGCTTATCCCACATCAAAGAGTAGCCTATACTTTTACCCAAAAGCTTCACCACTAATGCATCTTGCCAAGGAGCACATAGCCCATCGAACACTTTGTTAGAGATATGAACCATTGGTTTGAGGGGATTACCGTCTTCATATTCAATTCTTGTCAATTGCTGTTGGATTAGGTTCACCCTAGGCCTGAGTGCCAGAATGAGTCTATCTTCTATGAACATATCATAGAAGGATGGTCGTGGAGATGGAGTAGGAAAAGGATGACCGTCGTCACCATCTGGTGATTCGTTGTTGGACCCAGAACTGTTCATCAAACCTGTAGAGAAAACAAAGTCCTATTGAAGACTTAGACCCTCTGCTTAAAAAAAAAAAAAAAAAACATTACAAGATAAAAAGTTTCACTTTCACATTATGCTCATGCTCATGGTTGCAACATTATTATCCTCAATTTTATTTTATTTTTTTTATTAATATTTTATTTAATTAAAAATTAAAATATTATGATCATGATTGTAATACTATTCATCTCAACTAACAACTTGAGATAAATGGTGGCAACTTATGTCCTTTAATCAAGTAATTCATATTTAAATTTTAACCTACTTAAATTATTTATAAAATAAATTATGTTAGGATTACGTATGCTTACGGTTTCTAAAAAAACACTAATCTCTTTCGTGTTTTTCATTTTCTATCTTTTGAAAAAAGTGAATACCTAACCCCACATCCATGAGAGGCAAATTAATTCCATGCATGCAGAATATACACTTTTCAAATAATCATAAAAAAGAAGAAGAATGAGAGTAAGAGAACCTCTGAAATAACGGTTGAAAACGTAAGCATATTGAAATACTCCGTAAGCACTGCTAAAACAAATAGACTGGAGTGATGATGAAGTCGTGAGAGATTATGCATGTGAGTGAAATTTTCTCATCAGATTTCTTTTCCCATTCATTTTTTTTTTTTCTCCTCTCCTTTTCCTCTGAATGTGTGTATGTGGTTCTTCCATGACAAAATTATCTAAGTAACTGCACGATTCTCTCGATTTGAGCTTTGTGGTTTCATGACTTTTATCTCTTAGTAACTGCTTTACTTTCTTTTCTGAAGTGATCATATCTTCTGATGACCAAGTTTTCTAATAGTAACTGCCACATCTTTTCTAATTCTGCTTTTTTTTCCTTTTTTTTTTTCTTCAAATATTTAAAATACACACTTTTATTTTAGAAATAAAAATAAATGAATATAATGATGATACACGTTAATATAAAATAATTTTACATGTGTATTAATATATATATATATATATATATATATTTATTTATTTTTACATGTTTTCTTATATCCTTTAATATATTTTTTTTGTTGGTTTATTGTGTATTCTAAATTGAAAAATCAATTCTCACCTAATTTTAATATAAACATAAATAAATGTGTTTATCTTCTATGGCTATTTTATCATGAAATATGATAACATGAGTCAAGTAACTAACCTTGATTTTGTTAGATATAAGGCAAGTACATAATTTATAAGAGAATGTAATTTCTAAAACAAAATATTGAAGGCAAAAAACAATTTTTTTTTTTTTTGTCATGGATCCAACACAAAAACAAATTAATAGATACTTATTAACATATTAATCACTAAAGTTTATTGATAAAATAATAATAATAATAATAAATAATGGGTGCGCAGCTGCCCTTTGGTCGAATCTGTCATGAACCGAGAGGCGAGAGCCTTGCTTGAATGAAAAGTTTAGGTTGAAAAGACAAATGATCCGGCTCGGCTCAGTATCGCTTGTTCAGAGTCCTCAAGAACATCCAGTGCAGACAGCACAATGTCCTTCACCGTGTCAGCTGTGTCAAGCAAAGTAGATGAAAAGAACTAGTGTGTTGTTGCTTAATTTATTAGGAAACCCAAAACAGGCATGAAAAAAAAAAAAGCATACAAAATCAAAATGTATCACATATTGTTGTTGTTGAAGTCATTTTTATTTATATATTTTTCTCTATTTCCATGTCTTCCGTGCACTTCTTTAGTAATTAGCAGATTAAACAATACAAAGTCCAAGATTCCATGCACACTAATAATTAGTTTAATCGAGCAGGTAACCAAGCAATTATTAATCATCAAATATTAATTAACTAACTAATGTATCTCTGCCTGCAATTATGATGATATCTATTTTAAAGGACTAAGAACCTCCAATAAAAAACAACGGAAATTCTCGAAGAGAAAAGGGAGAGAATGTTAAAAATGGGAAAGTTTAGTTCAAGTCACAGTACTTGTGATTTTGTTTACTATGGAGTTTTACTTCCCTTTCTTCTGTTATCACAGTTCTTCTTTCAACTTGCATGGTGTGGCTCCATAGTAAAGTTCCTTCCTGGATTCGAGGGACCCCTTCCTTTTGCTCTTGAAACAGGGTCAGTTACACTGTAGTTTTAGATATATATTAATTTATATGGATTAAAATCATCATTTGCTTCAATCTTATAGACAAACATGTTAAATTATTTATATTATATTCGCTGAATAGGTATGTGGGAGTGGGTGAATCAGAGAAAGAGGATGTGCAGGCCTTCTACTACTTCATTGAATCAGAGAACAATCCAAAGAAGGATCCTCTCATGCTTTGGCTCACCGGTGGCCCTGGTTGCTCAGCTCTTTCTGGCCTTGCCTTTGAAATAGGTAATACAATACTAACTTTGTTTTCCAATTTTTACTTGTGATCTTCAATAAGTGTGATTTTCAGTAAGATGAAAGATGAGACTTAAATCTTTACTATATTTGTTTGTTGCAGGTCCACTTACTTTTAAGAATGATGAATATAATGGGAGCCTGCCCAATTTGGTCTTGAGGCCACACTCATGGACAAAGGTGCCCTGTATGCATCTACTTTTTGGTTGCCTGAAATTTATTTTTTAGGTTTTATTGTATTTATTTACTGGTATTGATCATAACTATTTTTGGTAGGTTAGTAGCATTATATTTGTAGACTTGCCTGTTTCCACGGGATTCACTTATGCAACAACGGAGTTTGCTACTCGACGTAGCGACCGAATGCTAGTTCACCACATGCATCAATTTCTTAGGAAGGTATTCCTCCAAATTTTATTGTTTTTTATATCACAATCATCACCTTTTTCTTTGTTTTCAGTTTTCTTGCAGTAAAATCTGTTAGTCAATTAAATTGTGACAATCGTGCTTAAATGTTTATAGTGGTTGAATGAACATCCAATTTTTTTGTCAAATGAAGTCTACATTGGTGGTGATTCATACTCTGGCATTTCTATTCCAGCAACTATTCAAGAAATTTCACTAGGTAAACAACTTGTATATTGTTCAACGTGTACATCAAAATAGGAACCACAAACATGTTGAAGCTAAATGCTAATGCTCACTTGGCTGTTTGGTGACTAATACTATAGGTTGTTATAACTATGTTTAAAGTTTAATTATTGACAAATCTCCTTGTTTTCAGCTAATGAAAAAGGGGTGCAACAATGGATAAATATCCAGGTTATCATCTTCTAGAATCTCTTTTATGTTAAGAATGCATTTCTTTTTTAATTAATACTATAATGCATGTGTGGGAAAAGGTAAAGGGGGAAATGTATCTTGTAAGCTGTAGTAGTGTGAAAAATGGAAATCTAGGATCGACAACTTCTAATTTACTGCTGTTTGTTTTGTACAATTATAGCATGAAGCCATATAGATTTGGATTTATGATCTCTTGCAAACTAATCAAATTAAAGTACTCACCACTTTCTCATATTCCAATCAAATAGAATATGATACCAAATGCCAAAGGAGTGGAGATTGTTGTACCCATTTTTATCTCATCATTTTTATTGCTGACACATTAATTAAAATAAATATATTATTTTTAAATTTTTAAATGATATTTTATTTTAATTAATGTGTCACGGTATAAGTGGTGAGACAATGATGATGAAAACATATTTTTTTAGAAACAAGTGATCTCCTATGTCAAAGATGTGCATTGATAAAAAAAAAAAAAAAAACAAGATGTTCTTTATTGCATTTTTAACTTAAAACTAGAAACAAGAAGAGACTTAAAACTAGAAACAAGAAGAGACTTTACACGAGGGGGGAAAACATGAGTTTTTTCCCTTAACAAAATCAAAGTATTCCCTCCTTAGATTGAATGGGCAATAGTTTTCATTGGTTGGGTGTTCCGCTAGTTGAATGTTCTTTTCTTTAGGGATACCTGCTAGGGAATCCAGCAACAACTCGAAGGGAAGATAACTATTTAATCCCCTTTGCTCATGGAATGGGACTTATTTCTGATGAACTATATGAGGTAATTTCATTATAATTCATCAATAGCTATTCTTGAAAATTGTGTTGGAGAAACAAAAGTCAAATGCTAACAGATCACTTGTATTTCAATGAACAGTCACTGCAAAAAAATTGTAAAGGAGAGTACATAGATGTAGACACCAGAAATGTATTATGTTCTAGAGATATTGAGTCATACAATGAGGTATGCATCTTTTTTATTTTTTTAGTTTTTTCTGTCCCTTCTTTCCTTATGAATTTCACTTGTAGAATTTCTAGTGAAATTGGCAATCACAAAGTCAACCATTGTTCCATTGCCACAGGCTATATCAGGAATTTCAAAGTCCCATGTTTTGGACCCGTTGTGTGAGGTGTTTGATACTGAAACATCTTGGAGAAGATCACTAATTAAGAACTATCCCGAGAAGTTCTTAGAAGACACTCATCTCAAATTGCCACCCATAAGCTGTAGGGTAATCTTCATGCCTTATTCAATCATCCGAGATGTTTACTTAATGCTTCTTTTCCATATCTTTATTTATGAAATTAGAATCTTGCTATACCTTGCATGCATTTGTTGTTTCATATACCTCTCTAAACTAACTATCCACTCATCTCTACATGTGTTAACTTGATGTTTATTTCCTTACCATCATCAGAGTTATGCATACTTCCTATGCGGTTATTGGGCCAATGATGATAATGTTCGCAGTGCACTGCATATTCGTAAGGTGACAGTAATTTTTCTCAAATAGTTAGCATTGCAATACAACCGTATATAACATAACATAAAGCTTGGCTTCATGTGCTGCAGGGAAGTATAGGAAAATGGCGTCACTGTACCTTCGATATACCTATCAAGAAGGATATCTCAAGCAGCTATGAGTATCATGTAAATCTCAGTAGAAAAGGCTATCGTTCACTGATATACAGGTCGATATTTTTTCTCTCCATGTATGGCATAAGTTAACATGGATGAACTAGTTTGAATTTTACATGGCAAATAACTTTTGTATATTTCTTTGCTAACAGTGGCGATCATGACATGATAATTCCATTCTTGGCAACTCAAGCATGGATAAGATCTTTAAACTACTCCATTGTGGATGATTGGAGGCAATGGCATACAAATGGCCAAGTTGCAGGGTATTCCACTAACAGTTAATTATAAATAAAGGGTTATAATTGTGTAAAATTTTCTTATACTATCCTCATTTCAATATTATAATAACCAGGCTTAATTTATCTTAAAAGCTAAATTAATTAATTTATGTACTTGATTTTTGTTTTTGTGTAAGTAGATACACAAGGACTTACTCCAACCGCATGACATTTGCAACTTTGAAGGCAAGTCTCCTGTACACATAGATTCCATTTGATGAGTATATTCAAGATAGGTGAATTAGGCATTGAGTTTATTGGATCTTATTTACACAAAGTGCATTTGAATGGTTAAGTACTCCACCTATCATTTGTAGAAATTTAATAAGCACTTGCTGATTATTAGAATTCATGAATGAACTCTAGAGTCTAGATTGAATGATGGATTTCTTTGTTTTAAAACTGTAACAATGATGTTCCATTATTTTTTTTACTTTCAGGGAGGAGGGCACACAGCTTCGGAGTACAAGCCTGAAGAATGCTTTGCCATGTTCACTAGGTGGATATCTAACACGCCTTTGTAGGAATTTCCAATAAAGTCATCTTCTTCTCCCTTGGCATCCCTTGCATAACAAAGCCACAGGGTAGATTTTATCCACTAATAAAGAATAAATTTGTGTGTCTTTGTCAAGCAAATAAAGAAACACTGTATAAATGTGATTTTTTCCGATGAAAGCATCGATACTAAATGGGAGTTTCTTCAAGTAGATTTTTTTAATGTTCCATTATGTTAATGCTTTGGTGTTGGGATTTGGCTCACTGTCTAAACTAAAATAAACTACTGTATTTTAAAAGTTTATATAAAGACACTCGTTAATAAGGAAAACATTATTTTTTTTTTTTATCGAGAATTGTGGTTGAAAATGTGTTGATGTGCTTCCAGTGACAGATTTAAGACCTGAGTATAAATTATAAAAATTAAATTTAATGTGTTAAAAAATATAATATAAATAAAATAAAATAAAAAATCAAAATTTTATTAATAATATTTAAAAAAAAATTGTTGAAATAAGTTTTGAATTCCTGAAAAAATGTTTATTTTTTTAGTTTGACTTCCACAATTTTTTTACTAAAAATTTGTTTTACGATGTTATGGATCTTAAAAAAATTTAATTTTACTTTGGATTCTTACTAATGACGTGATATCATCTCAACTATTAATTTATGTTGAGATGATGTCATGTTATTACTTAACTAATAGTTAAGATGATGTCACGTGTCATCGACAGACACTCAAAGTAAAATTAAAATTTTTTTAGAAATCCATAATAATGTAAAAAAAAAAAAATTCAATAACTCAAACTAAAAAAATGAGTATTTTTTAAGGATAAAAAACTTATTTAAGTCTTTTTTTTTATTAGTGAATTTTAAAAGTTAAGGAATGTAAGTGCACTCTTGACCACTAAACTAGTCTGTCACTAGGTGGTGAAACATATAAATTGAGGGATACAAATTATAAATTTTGATATATTTAAAATTAATTTTTTAAATTAGGGGGTGTAATTGCCCACCTTGTTATCATGTGCATCCGCCACAGTGTGCTTCCCTGAAATGAGGGTCATGAGAGGCTGCGACCACTCATTAGTCTTTTTTATTTTTTATGGAATAACGTAAGTTGTTTGAGAAGGTTTTGGAGCTTGTTTGATAGAGTTTTCCGCTTTGACAATGCAAAAACAAGAGAGACTTTCTCACATCATTCATTCATATGCTTTAAAGAATTTGTATAGTCTAATGTTATATACTAAGCAAAATTTTGAGTTTCTAATGGTAACAGGCCAATTGTTACATCAGATGATGCTCCAAAGTTTTATTTAGAATTTTGGGGTTGAGCCATTGAGCATTGAGGTAATAATTTTCTTATTTCCCCTGAATATTATCTTTATATTAATATGAGGTGCCCCATGGCTGCTGAAGCCTTAAAGAGAAAGAGAAGAGAAGAAAAAGAGCGAGACAACGTAGAAGGGTCTCTGTTTTTATTGATTGATACAGTGTGCATGCATGGCACACAACCTTCTTTGGTTTCTTCAGTTCTTTGGGGGAACAACTTTCAATACTTGATTAACTAAATTTTTATATATTTCTCATTATCTTTATCAATTAGAAATTTTGAATAATTAGATTAATGATTATCGATTATCAAAATAGATCTTATATTATTACTAATATTCTTCTTCTTTTTTTTCAATTACGGTGTACTACATTTGTTACATATACATTTTTATTTATTTTTTGTTACATATTTTATTATATCCTTTATTTAATTTTTGTTTATTGTGTATTATATATTGAAAAATCAATTCTCACCTAATTTTAAATTATTATTTTTTTCTTAATGGAGGGACTATCCACCCCAAGATTCGAATTTAACCTAATCTTAATATGAACATAGATGAATTTGTTTATCTTCTATTACTATTTTATCGTGAAAAATGATATCATGAGCCAAGTAACGTCTAAAACAAAATATGAAGGACATATTATAAAAAAATATATATATTAAAGACAAAAAATAAATTATTTTCTTTATCATGGATTTAACACAACCAAATTATTGAAGATTTAAAACAAAATTCATTGATTTATTAAGAATTTAAAACATATTTTATGATGAAAAAAAAAACGATAAAATCAAAATAATCACATAGGGTTGTTGTTGACTACGTCATGCATAAAACAGAGCTTAGTTTGTTAGAAATATTTATTTTACACCCCAAATGTTTTTTCTATTTCGGTGCACTCCTTTAGTAATTAGCAGATTAAACAATACAAAGTCCAAGATTCCTTCGACACTAATTTAATCAAGCAGGTAACAAAAAAACACGCGGTTGGTGATTTGAGTTTGTTGTTTTTTAACAAAAGGAATCATGTTTGTTGCTGAGAAGGTTTCTATTCTTAATCGCCATAAATATTGCAACATTGTTGATCGTTTATTAATATCATGAATATCACTTGTCTTGTAACAAAAAAAAAAAAAAATCACTTCACTTAATCTTATTTCTCTCTTTTTCATGCATTCCTTTAGTAATTAGCAGATCAAACAATACAAAGTCCAAGGTTCATCCACATTAATAATTAATTTTTCTTTTGTATTTACTGATGATATATCAAAATATTTATTTTTTTATTGATATTTTATTTGTCTATGATAAATTAATAAATTTTGTTTTGGGTTTTTATATATGCAGATAATTTATCAAAAAAAAATTAAAAGATCTAAAACAAAATAAACAAAATTATTAAAGACATCATACAAAATTTTTTAATTTATCAAATAAATAAAATAAAATATCAATGATAAAAACAAATATTTTAATATATAAGAACAAAAACATATTTTTACCTTAATTTAATCGAGCAGTGAGTAGGTAACCAAGCACGGTTTCAGAGACTCAGAGAAGTACTATTATGTAAATGACGGATTAGTTAAATTATTAACTATTAAATAATAATAAACTAATGGTATCTCTGCAATTATAAAGGACTAATGAAAATGCTCAATGAGAAAAGGGAGAGAGTGTTAAAAATGGAAAAGTTTAATTCATGCTACATTACCTGTGATTTTGTTTACTATGGAGTTCTACTTCCATTTCTTCTGTTATCACAGTTCTTCTTTCAACCTTCATGGTGTGGTTCCATAGTAAAGTTCCTTCCTGGATTAGAGGGACCCCTTCCTTTTGTTCTTGAAACCGGGTCAGTTACACTATGATTTTAGATATTTAGATATTAATTTATGTGGATTAAAATCATCATTTGCTTGAAGTTGAATATCATAGACAAACATGTTACATTATTAATATTAAATTTGTTGAATAGGTATGTGGGAGTGGGTGAATCAGAGACAGAGGATGTGCAAGCCTTCTACTACTTCATTGAATCAGAGAACAACCCAAAGAAGGATCCTCTCATGCTTTGGCTATCCGGTGGCCCTGGTTGCTCAGCTTTTTCTGGCCTTGCCTTTGAAATAGGTAATACAATACCAACTTTGTTTTCCAATTATTACTTGTGATCTTCAAGAAGTGTGATTTTCAATAAGATGAAAGATGAGACTTGAATATTTACTATATTTGTTTGTTGCAGGTCCACTTACTTTTAAGAATGATGAATATAATGGGAGCCTGCCCAATTTGGTCTTGAGGCCACACTCATGGACTAAGGTGCCCTTTTTGTTGCCTGAAATTTGTATTTTAGCTTTTATTGTAGTTATTTACTGATTACTGATTATGTTATGCTTATTTAATTTACTGGTATTTATCATAACTATTCTTGGTAGGTTAGTAGCATTATATTTGTAGACTTGCCTGTTTCCACGGGATTCACTTATGCAACAACGGAGTCTGCTACTCAACGTAGCGACCGAATGCTAGTTCACCACGTGCATCAATTTCTTAGGAAGGTATTCCTCCATATTTTATCCTTGTAGTTAAATCTGTTAGTCAATTAAATTGTGACAATCATGCTTAAATGTTTGTAGTGGTTGATTGAACATCCAAATTTTTTGTCCAATGAAGTTTACATTGGTGGTGATTCATACTCTGGCATTCCTATTCCAGCAGTTGTTCAAGAAATTTTACTAGGTAAACAACTTGTATATTGTTCAACGTGTACAGCAAAATAGGAACCACAATCCACAAACATGTAGAAGCTGATGCTCACTTCACTTGGCTGTTTGATGACTAATACTACAGGTTGCTTTAACTATGTTCAAAGTTTAATTATTGGCAAATCTACTTGTTTTCAGGAAACGAAAATGGGGTGCAACCATGGATAAATATCCAGGTTATCATCTTCTAGAATCTCTTTTATGTTAAGAATGCTTTTCTTTTTTAATTAGTACTATAATGCATGTGTGGGAAGAGATAGAGGGGGAAATGTATCTTGTATGCTGTAGTAATGTGAAAAATGGAAATCTAGGACTGAAAACTTCTAATTTACAGTTGTTTGTTTTGTACAATTATAGCATAAAGCCATGAAGATTTGGATTTAAGATCTCTTGCAAACTAATCAAATTACTCACTACTTTATCTATTCCAAGTTTAAGTTCATAATAAACACAAATTGTTGATATAGTTCAATTTAAACTGAGATTTGAATAGTTGAGTATAATATAATACCATTCGAATTAGGATTATATGATAATTTTTGGAAAGCTGATGAGAGATATCCTTAACAAAATCAAAGTAACCCTTCCCTAGATTGAACGGCCAATATCGTTGGTTGGGTATTCTGCTAGTTAGAGAACCTGCCATGGTATTATACAACAGCTTCCAGATTGATTGCGAAATGTTTTTTCCTTCAGGGATACCTGCTAGGGAATCCAGCAACAACTCGAAGGGAATATAACTATTTTATCCCTTTTGCTCATGGAATGGGACTTATTTCTGATGAACTATACGAGGTAATTTCATTATAATTCATCAATAGCTATTCTTGAAAATTGTGTTGGAGAAACAAAAGTCAAATGCTAACAGATCACTCGTATTTCAATGAACAGTCACTGCAAAAAAATTGTAAAGGAGAGTACATAGATGTAGACACCAGAAATGTATTATGTTCTAGAGATATCGAGTCATTCAATGCGGTATGCATCTCTTTTTTTTCTTAGTTTTTTCTGTCCCTTCTTTCCTTATGAAATTGGCAATTACAAAATCAACCACTGTTCCATTGCCACAGGCTACATCAGGAATTTCATACTCCCATGTTTTAGACCCGTTATGTGAGTCTCCTGATACTCCCATTAGGAGATCATTAATTAAGAAATATCCCGAGAAGAAGTTCTTAGAAGACACTCATCTCAAATTGCCACCCATAAGCTGTAGGGTAATCTTCATGCCTTATTCAATCATCCGAGATGTTTACTTAATGCTTCTTTTCCATATCTTATTATGAAATGAGAATCTTGCTATACCTTGCATGCATTTGTTGTTTCATATACCTCTCTAAACTAACTATCTACTCATCTCCACATGTGTTAACTTGATGTTTATTTCCTTTCTATCATTAGAGTTATGCATACTTCCTATGCAGTTATTGGGCTAACGATGATAATGTTCGCAGTGCACTGCATATTCGTAAGGTGACAGTATTTTTTCTCAAATAGTTAGCATTGCAATAAAACCGCATATAACATAACATAAAGCTTGGCTTCATGTGCTGCAGGGAAGTATAGGAAAATGGCACCGCTGTACAAACGATATACCTAACAAGGGGGATATCCCAAGCAGCTATGAGTATCATGTAAATCTCAGTAGAAAAGGCTATCGTTCACTGATATACAGGTCGATATTTTTTGTCTATATATGGCATATATAAGTTAACACAGATGAACTAGTTTGAATTTTACATGGCAAATAACACTTGTATATTGCTATGCTGACAGTGGCGATCATGACATATCAGTTCCTTTCTTGTCAACCCAAGCATGGATAAGATCTTTAAACTACTCTATTGTGGATGATTGGAGGCAATGGCATACAAATGGCCAAGTTGCAGGGTATTCCACTAACTGATATATGTTAGGCTAAAATTTGATTTATCTAAAAAGCTTATTAAATTGTGTACTTGATATACATTTGTTTTTGTGCAAGTAGATACACAAGGACTTACTCCAATCGTATGACATTTGCAACCGTGAAGGCAAGTCTCCTGTTCTCCTTCCACTTGATGAGTATATCCAAGATTGGTTGAGTCCACGTATCATTTTGTCTAAAAGTTCAGTAATAAGCACTAATTAGAGTTGATGAACTCCAGAGTTTAGATTGAATGATTGATTTCTTTCTTTTAAAACTGTAACAATCATGCACTGAGATTGAGGTATATGCCAATCTTAATTCCATTATTTTTTTTTACTGATTTACTTACAGGGAGGAGGGCACATGGCTCCGGAGTACAAGCCTGAAGAATGCTTTGCAATGTTCAGTAGGTGGATATCTAACACGGCTCTGTGATAAAGTCATCTTATTCTGTAATAAATAATAAATTTGTGTGTCTTTGTCAAGCAAAAAGAAACACTGTATAAATGGGATTTGTTTCAAGTAGATTTTTTAAATATTCAATTATGGTAATGCTTTGGTGTTGGGATTTGGCTCACTGTCTAAACTAAAATAAACTACTGTATTTTAAAAGTTTGATTCCAGCTAGTAAGTAGTTCATATAAAGACACTCACTAATAAGGAAAACAGTTTTTTTTTTTTTTTATTGAGAATTGTGGAAAGGCGTTGATGTGCTTCCCTAAAATGAGGATCATGAGAGGCTGCGACCACTCATTAGTGTCATTAGCCATGGCACAGAACTTGTTTATGGAATATAACTTCGAAAATGTATTTTTCTTGCCTTTTTTATTTTCCAACTACAACTAAAGGATTATTAAGTTCACGTAAGTTGTTTGAGAAGGTTTTGGGGCTTGTTTGATCGAGTTTTCCGCTTTGACATTGCAAAAACAAGAGAAACTTTCTGATATCATATAGTATGCTTTAAAGAATTTGTGTAGTCTAATGTTATATAATCAGCAAAATTTTGAGTTTCTAATGTTAACAGGCCAACTGTTGCATCAGATCACATGGGAAGCAATGATGCTCCAAGATTTTATTTAGAATTTTGGGGTTGGGCCATTGAGTTAATAAATTTCTAATTTCCCCTGAATTTTATCCCCATCTGTGTATGTAGCTTTCCTTCCATAAACAATTTCTTTTTAAAATTAATAACAAAATTAAATATTAGAAAATTTAGAGGTGTTAAAGTGAGTTAACGTACGTGACTCATTTCAATTGACTCGCTATACAAACAATCATTTTGACAAATGGACTATAATTTATCTGAAAATAAAATATACCTAAATATCTACTTTGTAAGCATGAGAATCAATATTTCCAATTTGATATTTTTTCGAATAACTTTTGATTACTTGGAAACAAAGACCTCCAAAGCTGTAATTTTCAAAACAATCTAGAATATGTGAAAAATGTGGAGAAGAGTCGTCATCTGCCTTGAATTACTACTACATCTATATTTCAAAGTTTAGCTTAGTATTTAAATAACGCACATGTCACTCTGAAACGAGTTACCTTCATTCAAAGCACCACCCTTTTTATCTTTCAAATTTCATAAAATGCATCACCATACATGTATCAGCGTGTATTGTTTGTTGTTGTTGTTGACTTCATGCGTAAAAACAGAGCTTTAACTTCAAGGAATATTTTTTTGAACACCCATGCAAATACTATTAGCATTTCTTTCCATCTAACACAGGTTACCAACCAAGCACGCTTGCGTTTCCAATTTGTTTTAGCCATTGAAGTCAACATGACATGATAGATATCGACCGTCCCAAATCCTAACATAGTAAAAAATTTATTGGTCTGTCATTCCGTGTAACACAGAAATACTGTTACGTAGGATGTAGTATTAGTTTAGTTATTACTAATTTATTAATAATAAAATAAACGATGTCTCTGTCAATATTCTGATGATATCAAGGACTAAGGAACTCCAATTAAAAACCATGGAAATACTCAGAGAGAAAAAAGGGATAGAGCATTAAAAATGGGAAAGTTTAGTTCAAGTTCCATTTATTACTGGGCTCTACTACTATACTTTCTATTGTTATCACAATTCTCCTTTCAACATGCATGGTGCGGCTCCATAGTAAAGTTCCTTCCTGGATTCGACGGACCCCTTCCTTTTGTACTTGAAACCGGGTCAGTTACACTTAGCTAGCAAGAATATTATAGTTTTAAATCTTAGCAAAATAATTTGCCTGAATCTTATAGACATGTTACATTATTTATATTTGTTGAATAGGTACGTGGGAGTGGGTGAATCAGAGGATGTGCAGGCCTTCTATTACTTCATTGAGTCAGAGAATAACCCAAAGGAAGATCCTCTCATACTTTGGCTCACTGGTGGCCCTGGTTGCTCAGCTCTTTCTGGCCTTGCCTTTGAAATAGGTAATACAATACCAACTTTGTTTTCCAATTTTCAATTTACTTTTGTACCATACTTATTATGTATGTACCAAGTAACAAAATCTGAGACTATGTTTACTCTACTTGCATGTTGCAGGTCCACTTGCATTTAAATATGAGGACTATAGTGGGAGCCTGCCCAATTTGGTCTTGAGGCCACAATCATGGACTAAGGTGCCCTGTATGCATCTACTTTTTTTGTTGCCTGAAATTTATATTTTAGTATTTATTTACTGATTATGTTATGCTTATTTACTGGTATATATCATAACTATTCTTGGTAGGTTAGTAGCATTATATTTGTAGACTTGCCTGTTTTCACGGGCTTCACTTATACCACAACAGAGATTGCTGCTCAACGAAGCGATTGGATACTAGTTCACCAAGTTCATCAATTTCTTAGGAAGGTGTTCATCCAAATTTTATTGTTTTCATTTAACAATCATCATCATCACCATTTTCTTTGTTGTTTTTTATTTTGTTTGTAGATAAATCTGTTAGTTAACTGAGTTATTACAATAAATGCTAAAATGTTTGTAGTGGTTGATTGATCATCCAATTTTTTTGTCAAACGATGTTTACATTGGTGGCGATTCATACTCTGGCATTCCTATTCCAGTGATCGTTCAAGAAATTTCACAAGGTAAAAAACTCTTATGTGATTCTGTGTAACATGTCTATAGGTTGCTATAACTATGTTGAAAGTTTAGTTATTGGCAAATTCCCTTGTTTTCAGGAAATGAAAAAGGGGTCCAACCATGGATAAATCTCCAGGTTAGCATCTTAAAGTATCTCTTTCATGTTAGGAATATTTGTTTTTTCCAATTAGTACTATGATGTTTCTGTGGGGAGAGTCAGAGTAATGTGAAAAAATGGAAGTCAGAAAATTTATAATTTACATTTGTTTGCTTTATACAATGATGGCATGAAAATTTGGATTTAGGATCTCTTGCAAACTACTAAAACTACTTACTACTTGACCATATTCCAAGTAGTAAGTTAATACTATTAAACACAAATTGTTCAATTAGTTTGATCAAACAGTTTGATTATATGATAGTGGTTTTTTATCAGCTTAACAAAATCAAGGAAACCCTCTCTAGATTGAATGGCGAATTGTTATTTTCTTCAGGGATACTTGCTGGGGAATGCAGCAACAACTCTAAGGGAAAAAAACTATCAAATCCCCTTCGCTCATGGAATGGGACTTATTTCTGATGAACTATACGGGGTAATCTCATTATAATTCATGAACATCCACTCTTAAAAATTGTGTTGAAGAAACATAAGTCAAATGCTAACGGATCTATCTTATTTCAATCAACAGTCACTGCAAGAAAATTGTAAAGGAGAGTACATAGATGTAGACACCAGAACTGTATTATGTTCGAGAGATATCGAGTCATTCCATGAGGTATACATCTTCTTTTTGTTTTTTTTTTTTTCTCTGTTCGTTCTTCCCTCGCAAATTTTCATTAGTAGAATTTCTAGTCAAACAGTGCAATCACAAAATCAACCATTGTTCCAATGCCACAGGCTACATCAGGACTTAATTCAGCCCATATTTTGGACCCGTCATGTGAGTGGCTTGATAGTGAAACATCTTCGAGGAGATCCCTACTTAAGAAATATCCCATAAAGAATTTCCTAAATACTCATCTCAAATTGCCATCCTTAAACTGTCGGGTAATATTTACTCAATGCTTCTTTTCTTCATATTTATGCAAAGACATTCTTACTGTACTATCATGCATGCATTTGTTGCTTCATATACCATTTATAAACTAACTATCCAGTCTCCACTTATAACTTAACTTGATGTTTATTTCCTTTCCACCATTAGAGTTATGTATACTTCCTCTGCGGTTATTGGGCCAATGATGATTATGTTCGCAGTGCACTGCATATCCGTAAGGTGTTAGTTCATACAAGTGACAGTAATTTTCCCACATATAGTTAGTTGGCAATACAACTGCATATATAACAATAAACATAAAGCTTGGCTGCATATGCTGCAGGGAAGTATAGGAAAATGGCATCGCTGTACCTTCAATATTCCTAACAAACATGATATCTCAAGCAGCTATGAGTATCATGTAAATCTCAGTCGAAAAGGCTATCGTTCACTGATATACAGGTCAATATTTTTTCTCTATGCTCATATATTGCATAAGGTTAACGCAGATGAACTAACTAGTTTGAATTTTACATGGCAAATAACTTTTGTATATTGCTATGCTAACAGTGGCGATCATGACATGACAATTCCATTCTTGGCAACTCAAGCATGGATAAGATCTTTAAACTACTCCATTGTGGATGATTGGAGGCAATGGCATACAAATGGCCAAGTTGCAGGGTATTCCACTAACTGTAGTTATATATTATAATAACCAAGCTTAATTTATCTAAAAATCCAATTAATTAATTTATATACTTGATTTTTGTTTGTGTAAGTAGATACACGAGGACTTACTCCAATCGCATGACATTTGCAACAGTGAAGGCAAGCCTCCTGTTCTCCTTCCACTTGATGAGTATATCCAAGATTGGTGAATTAGATTGGTTGAGTCCACATATCATTTTGTCTAAAAATTTAGTAATTGATTATTAGGGCTGATGAACTCCATAGTCTAGATTGAATGATGGATTTCTTTGTTTTAAAACTGTAACAATGATCTTCCATTATACTTTCAGGGAGGAGGTCACACAGCTCCAGAGTACAGGCCTGAAGAATGCTTTGCCATGTTCAGTAGGTGGATATCTAACATGCCTTTGTAGGAATTTCCAACAAAGTCATCTTCTCTCTTTGCAAGGACTAAACTTAGCATCCATTTGCATAACAAAGTCACTGGCTAGATTTTATTTTATTTTTTTGAAAAGAAGTCACTGGCTAGATTTTATTCACTAATAAATTTGTGTTTTTGTTTATATATGTAAAAAAAAAGTGTATATTTTTAAGGATAGCAAGAGAGAGATCCATATTCAGATGATAAAACCATCAATCCTAGTAGATTCAATTATGTTAATGTACCAGTGTTGGGATTTGGCTGTGTTTAAACTAAAATAAACTCTTTTAAAATTTTGATTCCTGCTAATTACTAGCAGTACTTTAAGGACACTAATTGAATAATCAATTAATGAAACAATTTTTTTAAATTGTAGTAGAAATCAATTGGTCATATATATTAAATATCATATTTCTACATATAAATTTGTTTAACACATGTGGATATTTTAGCCTAAATATAAAATTGTTTTATTTATAATTTCTTAAACAATATTTTAAGAGCACTCACTGAATTAAAATAAACTTGAATTCACTACGTTTGTAAAATATTTATTATGAATACACGACTCGTAATAATAATAATAATAATTATATAAAATAATAATAATAATAATAAAAACAAAGTTTAATTGTAATTTTTATCCCCCTAATTAATTTAAATAAAAAATCAAAGTGAATTTTGATAAAGTTAGAATTTTAACTTAGCTCATTTTAGCTTTTAAATGTTAACATAACCATTAAGTCAATGATCTAATCAATAATTATTATAAAACATTTACATATATAAATATTTCACATAAATTTTATTTAATTAATTTTTAATATTATTAAAAATTATTTAATTTATTCTTCATTTATATTTTAACACCTTCTATTATTAGTTATAATTTTTTTATATATATTTTACTTTTTATTTTATAAATCACTCTATTTATTTTATTTTTATTCAAAATATTAAATTCTTGTTGAGAACACAAGAAATAATAAATAAATATATGATAATAAATAAAATTTATGTAAAATATTCAAAATCTCAAAATTAACGGAAGGACCAAATCACTATTTCATAAAATTAAGGGTATGAAAATTACAATTAAACCTAAAAACAAACATAGATGTAATTATTTAAAAACTTTTAATTTTTTTTTTTGGTAAATTATATCACATTTCAATATAGAATTTTTAACTTAAATTTTTTTAATATTTTTTTTGTGAATTATATCACATTTCAATATAGAATTTTAACTTAAATGCTTTTAATTTTATTTTATTTTTGAATTATATCACATTTCAATATTGAATTTTTAACTTAAATGTTTACAGTGACTTATAATAAATAAATATAGTAATCTCTCATTTTATAATATCACATCAAAAGTTGACATTTATTAAGCTACATCATTATCATTATCATTATTATTTTGACCCTCTTATCATTTTTAGTTTGTGATTTCTACTCTTATCATTTTTAGTTTATCTATTTCATTTTTTGCTATTTTAATTTCTTGTTTTAAAAAAATTTCAATTTTTTCTAATTTTAATTTTATGTATTTTCAATTTTATTGTTTATATTTTAATTAGTTATTATTTTTATAATATTTAAAGTAAATATGTTAAGTTTAGAGATCAATTAAAATAAAAGAAAAGAAAACGGTAGAAAAAATAGAGATAAAAGTGTTGATTTTGGCGGGTGTAAATCTACCTATAAGTATTAAATTAAATAGCTACGAGACCTCCTCGGAATCTTCCTTCCACAGAACGCACCACACCACCCCCGCATCGGAATCGGAATATTCCTTTTCGTCATTTGCAATCTCTGGATCCGTCGTGACAGACGACGGCATGGCCACTTCCAATGGCTTCGTCGACGACGGCGCACCCAATCCTTCGTCGGAATCCGCATTGATCTTTCTCGGCACAGGTTGTTCTAGCATGGTTCCCAACATCATGTGCCTCCTTCAGCCTTCCGACCCTCCCTGCTCCGTCTGCGCCCAGTCATTGTCCATCCCTCCCGAGCGAAATCCTAATTACAGGTCCCACCATTACCAACACCTCTCTCTTTTCATTTCGCTGCTTTCGTTTCAAGATCTCGATTTATTTGCAGGTGCAACACGTCTCTCCTAATTGACTACGCCAACGGCGCTGATCACAAGTATATATTGATCGATGTCGGCAAGACCTTCAGGGAGACCGTGCTCAGGTGGTTCGTTTCCCATCGGATCCCCAGAGTTGACTCTGTGAGTTCACTTTTCTTAACATTCTACCGTGCAATGTCGCTTTGTTTTATTTTTATTTTTTAATAATAATATTAGTGAACCTCTCTCTCTCTCTCTCTCTCTCTCTCTCTCTCTCTCTCTCAAAAGATGCCCAACATAGGAATAGCATGACATACTAGTCTGACTATCGACTGCGATCTCTCTGTTTCCTGGTGTTCTCTTGCATTTCTGTTTACATAACAAAAAAAAAAGTTATTTTTAGTGTCTCCTGTGCAAATCTTTGTAAAAAGGAAACAAATTGAAAACAATGTGACAGTTTTGTAATTGAAGAGTTAAAACAGAGAACGAAATCAGAAAACAAAAGTGCAAGTAAACCCCCCCTTAGCTTCCTCTTTGTTGACATGTAAAACTCAAAAACATGGATTGATTACAATTCTGTGTTTAGCATACCTGAAACCTGAAACTTGCACTCTCTGAAAAACCAAATTTATTTTGTGCTTGAATTGCAGATTATTTTAACTCATGAACATGCTGATGCAGTCCTTGGATTGGATGATATACGGGCTGTGCAGCCTTTTAGTCCAACAAATGATATTGATCCTACACCCATATACCTGAGTCAGCATTCAATGGATAGGTAACTCTAGTAGCTGTTTCTTGTTATTTAATTAAATAATATATTTATAATATTAGCACTGCATACCTGATTTAGCTGATATTTACATGCAAGAAAAAAAAAACTTCATACAAGATTTAACAGGGCACTACTACAATGTAATCCTAACCATCAAATAGTAACAGAATCATCATTCCTGTCTCAACTGCAAAATTATTTAGTCAAATACCCTAAATATCAAGACTTCAACAAATGGGCTTAGAAAACCACCCCATATGGCACCATTGCTACCATTGATATTAGTTATATTTTGTATTACATGCTTAAACTAGAAGTTCTGACATATGACTTGCACACTAGATAAACTTATAGTTCTTTAAGAAGATATAGATAAACATGTAACATTTTATTACATGTATTTTCAAACTATTCTCATCACATGTATTTTATGGTTAATTAACACACAAGCCAGCAAATTGGCTGTGATAGTCAGTCAGTTAAAACATAAAAGGTACTCTATTGATCAGTATGGCTCTTTCATTTTCAATATATATGATGTGATTCAAGTTTCTATCACAGGATAATTATATGCAATAATTCAATTAAATGCTTGAAAAATTAGCCTTTCTGAAAATATTTTATTCATGCAAGTCTTTGAGATGAAATCAGTGTTTTGTGTGCACTTCTCAACCATTGTCTTTGGATGCTTGTATTTCTGGAAAATTGTTTTGATTGCAATGTAACTCCTATCTCAGAATTGCGCCCCTTTGGTTTCATTTCATGGCTGTCTTATGCCCTCCAGTAGTTGAATCCGTGTTTTGAATCTTTGAAACAGCATAGCAGAGAAGTTTCCTTATTTGGTTCAGAAAAAGCGTAAGGAAGGAGCAGAAATACGAAGGGTGGCTCAAATTGACTGGAACATTATTGCTGATGACTGCAATCAATCTTTTATTGCATCGGGATTAAAATTCACTCCTTTACCAGTTAATTGCTACAATCTTTGTCCTTAATGGTGAGATTGCAATACTCCCTTACATTATAATGACTTAAATGTTTTCTTTATGGATGTAGGTTATGCATGGAGAGGATTACATCTGTTTGGGCTTTCTTTTTGGTGAGAAAAGCAGGGTGGCTTATATATCTGATGTTTCCCGGTTTCCTGCTAGTACAGAGTATGGTATGTTTTGAATTAGTTTCTTCCTGCTTGCATTTATCTTCAAGTGTTCTAAGATATACATCATCTATAACCTATCTGTTTTATCATATATTCTGACTCTCTTTATCACTCCAATGGAAAAAGAATGACATATCAATCATGGATTGCTCATTTTGGCAGCTTGGTGCACACTGTCATTCTGTAGTTTGGACAGCATGCATGTGTAGCTCTTTAGATTGCAATAACATCATCAATCCCTGAAGACAAGCTTCATGTTTGAAGCATTTATACATACTAAGAAAACTCTCAGATGAATTATGATTTTCAACATCTTATATCTAGCAATAAATTTCCTTTTACAGTCATCTCTAAAAGTGGAGCTGGACAGTTGGATCTTCTTATTTTGGACTCATTGTATAGGGTTAGTAGTTCCATTTTCAAATATTTTGGTTTAAAATATAGATATGATGCTCATGCTGTATTTTCCAGAAATATAATGCCAGTTATGTTCTGCCACTGAATTTGTTCGATAATGTACATGATATACCAGTAAAGGATTTCTTAATGCACAAAGGACACGAATGCATGCTCACTCAACATGCATAAGTATCTAATGTATGAATTTTTTTTAAAAGTTATTGATTTATTGGCACTTGACATGCTTGATTTCTTTTCTGTTGCATCATTCTTGTCTGATTATTGTTATTAAGTGTTTTTACCCTAATTGTTGTTTCTTATCTGATTCAATCTTTTGATAATTTGTTTTGTGGAATATTAGTGTCTCTTTACAGGAGTAAATTTTTTCAATATTATTTTATTTTTCTTATACAAGACAGACATCACTATTTTGTTGTACATTTAGCAATTTTATCAAAGAAGGCTGATAATATGATTACTCAATGCATATGTGCTAGACCTAAATCCTTTGAAATTTTCATGCACTTCAGCATATCTTCAACTTTAAAATAATAAAACCTGTGTCCTTTCATTGCTTAAAGAAACATAAATGTCAAGTTGCTTTATTGATCATTTGGAAATGAGTAATTCCATACACATGGTGTCAATTGACTCAATTCTTTGTTTTAGTTTTCATATTTCTTTACTTTCTTTGTTCTGTGTTATTGCAGACTGGATCACACAATGTCCATCTTTGTTTTCCACAGGTTTGTTTTCCATTTTACAAAAGAAAAATGATGTTTACTTTACACAGCATATCTCTCTTACCCCATGGTGAAATGTTTTTAATTGGTAATTTTACAGACTCTAGAAACTGTGAAGAGGTTGTGTCCAAAGCAAACACTACTAATTGGTTTGACTCACGAGTTTGATCACCATAAAGACAATGAGTTTTTGATGGAGTGGTCCAGAAGGTATATATGTCATTCTTTTACTGTTGGAAATACATTCAGTAAAAGGGAACTATATATGTTTTTTACTCTATAGTATGTTGTAGATTTTAGAAAATGATAGAATTGACTTTTATTTATTGTACTTAGGGAAGGAATTCCGGTGCAGCTTGCTCGAGATGGTTTGAGAGTCCCCGTAAACTTATAGTAAGGAAAGGTAACAATACTTCATTTTTCTCTTCAAGGGCGATACGTAAACAACCACTTAATTAGGATATGAATTATTCACTATGTCTATGATCAATGTTATTGCAGGTTAAAGAATGTGACAATGTATTCCACATACTGTTGTTGATTTTAATTAGATTGTATTGGAGCATTAATATTCTTTACAGAATATCCTCAATTTTGTTAGAGGTCGCATTTCTGGATATGACAAGAGGATAAGTTATTTTTTATGGAAATCCTGATTCTTCTAATTGAACCTGTGAAAGCTGCTTGTATTAGAATAATGTTTATAATCGACTCCTTGATGCCGGAAAACAAATTGAGTAGCAATGAGTTTTAAGAGCTCAACAAATCCACATCTTAAATTTCTTTTGCAGTCACTCTACGATGAAACTAGTCTGCTGGCTACAAAGTTGTATTATTCATTCAATTGTGTGGTAATTGGTATAAACAATATTTGGTCAACTTAACATTGAGTTTTGCTCACACTGGTCTATAAATAATATTTTACCCGTTACATGTGGATTCTTCTTGCATTACAGTATATTTTACCGAACCAGAGATACCAATTTTGACAATGACAGAAATGTTAAATAAAAATAAAGTTAATCTAAATGACAATTTTGTGGTTTTGTTGAGGGACACAAAATTATTCTTTATATGAAAAAAAACCATGTACTTTTTTTAATGTATGTTTATATATGTAATATAAATTTACATTCTTATGATTAATTTTTAAATAGAAATCTTTTAATCTTCCATAGCATGCAAAATTGCAAATGCAGCCAAAATGAATAATCTTGCTTGTTATCAAAAAAGAAAAGAATAATATTGATTCCTCCGTACCGACTGAACTGAACTATGCGAAATAAATCAGAAATTGAATGCTACCGTAGGTTGCACGCTCCAGTCACCCTCTGTTTAGTCGCTAATTTTGATTTGACCCGTAAGCATTTCAATTTTCAACTCAAATTTCATTGAATCCTTATTTTGAAGTTAAAAATATTTGTAAAATAAAAATAAGCTTATTAATTGTTGTATTTTAATATATCGAAATTACAACCTATGTTAAGTTAAGCTATAGATAAAGATACTCTTACTCGTTCTTAGAAGATCCCTGTTCATTTTTTTTATATCCAGTGAAATCACTATATGATTAAGAAAACATTGTACGTGTTCTTTTTATTATGTTCTGTATGACTAATATTATATTTGTCCTCTCACATCAAAGAAATGCTAAAACGTTGAAAGTTAAGTCAAGTCAATCAAATTCTAATATCTTGGCTTCCAAATATATATATATAACGAAGATCGACTAGAAATTTCTTAGATGTAAAATATATTTTTGTTTATGTTGCAAAATATATATATGTGAAAGTGTTGAACTAGTCAATGCATATTTAGGTTCCATTCACCAGACTTGGTCGTTCACAAGAAACAACACAAGACCAGGCAGAAGAAAACAACCAGTTGAATTCCTCTACTACATCAATTTGGAACCATTCTAGAAAGCAACCTTAGTTACAAATTGATTGGGCTTTGGGTATGCGAGCGTGTCTTATGGTTTGCTTCTCATATTTTATGACTGTCTCTCACACACAAAAACAAACATTAGTAATCTAGTAGTAGTGAAGGCTAAGAATAAGAATATACAAACACAAGAGATCATGGCATGTTCTGTGCCTTTTAACAACAAGAATTTGGACATAAGTTTCTTCGTTTTCAAGCCAACTATTGTAATCATAGATGACCTTGTTCATGGACTCAAACACTTCTCCTTGACCACTGAGAGCCTTGGTTGTGTTCGAAGCTCTATATTTAGGAGCATCCATGGAAATAAGGTAAGTTTTTTTTTTTTTTTCTCTCTCAGCTTTCCATTTTGAGTTCATTTTAAATAATTTCTCCTTATTTAATTATCTCAACTCTGAAGTGTATTATCTTTCTTCCTTTGCCTAGTGAATTCAATTTGTTCTGAAACTTTGCTGATTCTAGTTTGAGTTTATGAAACCCATTTTTTATCCTTGAATAGTACCAACCATTGGCTGGGAAGACCATAACTGAAAGATTGCACCTTAGATTGATTATATTGTGTCATTCTTATTTTCAGATTTGTTTTCCACGTGGGATTTTGGCCCCACGAATTCATGTTCATGAAGAACTTCTATCTTTCAGTGAATGGCAACTTCAGATGCCATTGCTCCATGGTACTCTACCATCTGTAATGGCTGAATCTGTCATCAATTCAAGGATATATTGCTTAAACATCTTTGATTTGTTCAATCAACTAGTTGTTTGTTTCTACCAGAGACTAATCAATTTCCTGAATTAGAACCACAAAATTCTAAATTTCTACAATAATTACACTTTTTTTTTATTGATTAAAGTTTTCCTTGGACCCAACTTATATTTTTATTGTTGACTTCAGGTAAAACAATGTTGTCCTTGTTTTAGTAAAGTAAATATAGCAGTTTCATGTTCCTTGTCCCACTAATACTGTTTTGTTCTGTATTAGTGCTAATCTCTTCAGTTGATCTTCTTTTCACTGGGGATATCATACACAATTGTTCTTTATCTAACTTGGTATGAATATTTATGCCTGAAATCAGATCATATGGTATGGAGCATGGCAGAGGCGATCAAGTAGGGAAAAAGAGGAGCTGACCTCAACCCTTGTAAGTTGGACTATGACTATTGGTGTGATTTCTTTTATTTCTTGGATCATTAAAATGGTAAAAAAGTATCATATTCCTAATCAAATCCATTTGAAAACACTGGAATTTGCTCCAACCAAATCCACTGCAAGCCCACAAAGATAGAAAAATACAAATCATTTTAAGGACTAGTCATTTAGAATTTGGTTGACACAGTATTATGACATGCACAAGAGACATGCCAAAGAAAAAATGATCTCTGTATGGAAATGTTATCTTATATAGTCATAATGAGAGAACCCTATTAGGCTATCTACTATTGTGTCAATTTTTATTTCCGAAGTACACGCAATGTGATTGTTGTCTAGGACCAACAAAACATACACTCACTGATCACTTCTCCCTTAAATTCATTGTTGAATCTTTACAGAAATCAATGTTAAGCAACATATCAAGCATGGCAGTGTTAGTTGAACACAGTTTCCTTGAAGCATACGGTGGAGAATCAAGAGATGGCTCTTGTTCAACTGCAAAATTCTCCACTGGGGACATAATATCCTTGAACTCAGCAGTCACCACTACTAATGACCTCAATGATCTCTGCTACGCTGTTCTTGCAATTTTAAGGTCTCGCTTTGCGAAAATGGAAGGCATAACTGCAGGCCTTTGCTTCAAGGGACAAAGCAAGCCCAGAGTGGTGTGCATTCATCTCTGGAACTCTCTCCATTTCTGTTACTCATGGATTCTCAACTCTGACCACAGAAAATGGATGATGCCATATCTTGAACGCTTTTCTATTGACATGAAGTATGATATTTTCCGAGTAGTCTATGTTAGTGGTGACAATGTGGTTGATCTTAACTGTATTTCTACTCATCAGATGTTGGAAAATGGGAAAGAGAGTAGTAGGCAAGGGCAGGTTATGCAGAACTGAAACTGATACTGCTGCAAAGACTCTCAAGTTTAGAATCATCAAAATCATATTTTGCTTTAGTTTTTACCCCTCTTATCTTGTAAATATTGTATATTAGTTTTTCAACTTCATTAGAACTCAAAATTGCATGTTATGTATGTAGCCATGCTCTGAGACCTTCTCAACTCTTTAACAAAGCAATACTATGTATGGGTATGGCTTTGGACAGCATGGTCTTAATCTTCAGTGAAAGTATGAATATGTAGAGATTGAGCTAGTCTGAGTTGCTTAAACAACTTAGCTTTGTCACGGAAACAATAATTTTATAAGTCATTTTCAAAATATACAATGTTTGAATAACAATCTTCTTGTGATTCATTTAAATGCAACTGAAAAGAAGTGTGTTACCTAAAGTGAACTCACATAACCAATCAATTTTAGGCCATTAGAATAAAAATTGTAACAGACTTTAAAAATTATTAAAAAGAGGTGAGAATAAAAATATGATTTTTTTTTTAATAAATGGCAATCAATAGTAATTTATCTGTTAAAAAAAACTATTTTTTTAAAGATAAAAAAAAAAAAAAAAAAAACTATCAAGGGGCATTAGAGAGTGTAATATTTAACCAGCAAAAAATAAGTATAATATTTCAATTACTACTCACGAATCCATTCTCCGTTAGTATTCGTTCCTTTTGCTGTGTTGAGTTTTCTCCTCCCTTGACGCCCCGCTTGATTCGCTCGCAAAAGACGTTAGTTTTCTGAATTTGCTGACTTCATTTTCATCCACTTTACACTCATTCCCTCTTCTAACCAAAGGTAATTGTTCGCGTTTCACTGATGCCACTTCTGAGGTTCAATCATTATCTACTGCCAAAACTTTTAGCCTCCCATTTCCATGCTAACCATCTCCCCTCTATTGCTTTTTCTGCAACAAGTTCTGTTTTTTCCGCTTCTTATTCAACTGCTAATCTCATAGATCAACATGAGGGTAAAAGCAGCAACTTTAGGAATTTCAATGATGATTTAGGGAAAGTGGGTAATGGTTTTCACGAAAGCTTAAGTTTTGCCGCAAGTGTTAGTGATGAGGCGGAAGAAGAGGAGGGTGAAGAAGGAGAGGGTGAAGAAGGAGAGGGGTCTGGTGATGATGATGATGATGAGAGTCTTGAGTTTCTCACTTCTTTTCATGGTAGCAACCACAAACAGACAGAAAGTATTGCAAGAGTTGAAATTGGTGACAGTGAATTTAGGCACCCTGTGGTGAGGGAGGTTTGTAGGTTAATCACACTCAGGTCTGCTTGGAACCCTAATTTTGAAGGACACTTGAGGCACTTGTTGAGAAGCCTCAAGCCCCCACTTGTTTGTGCTGTTTTGCGTTCTCAGGCTGATGAACGTGTTGCTTTGAACTTTTTCTATTGGGCTGATCGTCAATGGCGCTACAGACATCACCCTGTTGTCTACTACACAATGCTGGATATCCTTAGCAAGACCAAATTGTGCCAAGGTGCGAGGCGGGTTCTTCGGCTGATGACACGCCGCGGAATTGAATGTCCGCCCGAAGCTTTTGGTTATGTGATGGTGTCTTATAGCCGTGCAGGCAAGTTGAGGAATGCGTTGCGGGTTTTGACCTTGATGCAGAAAGCTGGGGTTGAGCCTAATTTGTCCATGTGTAACACCACTATTTATGTTCTGGTGAAGGGTGGTAAATTGGAAAAGGCGCTGAGATTCTTGGAACGAATGCAGGTGACTGGAATCAACCCGAATGTTGTCACTTACAACAGCTTGATCAAGGGTTACTGTGATTTAAATCGGATTGAAGATGCGTTGGAGCTTATTTCAGGATTGCCATCCAAGGGATGCCCTCCAGATAAAGTTAGTTATTATACTGTGATGGGTTTCCTCTGTAAGGAGAAAAAAGTTGAACAAGTGAAGTGTTTAATGGAGAAAATGGTTCGGAATAGTAACTTAATTCCAGATCAGGTTACATATAATACACTTATCCACATGCTTTCAAAGCATGGACATGCCGATGATGCTCTTGCTTTCCTAAAGGAAGCAGAAGACAAGGGTTTCCACATTGATAAGGTTGAGTATAGTGCAATAGTTCACTCATTCTGCCAAAAGGGGAGGATGGATGAGGCAAAGAGTTTAGTGATTGATATGTACTCAAGAGGATGTAATCCTGATGTAGTTACATATACTGCTATTGTGGATGGGTTTTGTCGCTTGGGGAGGATAGACGAAGCAAAAAAGATGCTGCAGCAGATGTACAAACATGGGTGCAAGCCAAATACAGTATCATATACAGCTTTGTTGAATGGTCTCTGTCACAGTGGAAAATCGTTAGAGGCAAGAGAGATGATAAATACAAGTGAGGAGCATTGGTGGACCCCAAATGCCATCACTTATGGTGTTGTGATGCATGGGCTCCGTAGGGAGGGAAAATTGTCTGATGCCTGTGATTTAACCAGGGAAATGGTTGAAAAAGGCTTTTTCCCAACTCCAGTTGAAATTAACTTGCTAATACAGTCTCTCTGTCAAAATCAGAAAGTAGTAGAAGCTAAAAAATATTTAGAGGAATGTCTGAATAATGGGTGTGCCATTAATGTTGTAAACTTCACTACTGTAATTCATGGTTTTTGTCAGAGCGGTGATATGGAAGGTGCTCTATCTGTGCTAGATGACATGTACTTAAGCAACAAACATCCTGATGCTGTCACATATACGGCATTGTTTGATGCATTGGGGAAGAAAGGTAGACTTGACGAGGCATGTGAGTTGATTGAAAAGATGCTCGGCAAAGGTTTGGATCCAACTCCTGTAACATACAGGTCAGTTATCCACCGTTATTGTCAATGCGGTAGAGTAGATGATATGTTGAACTTATTGGAAAAAATGCTCAAAAGGCAGCCATTTAGGACAGTATACAATCAGGTAATTGAAAAGCTTTGTGATTTTGGGAACCTTGAGGAGGCTGAGAAACTACTGGGGAAGGTATTGAGAACAGCATCAAAAGTTGATGCTAATACATGCCATGTTCTGATGGAAAGCTATCTGAAAGAAGGGATTGCTATATCAGCATATAAAGTGGCTTCTCAAATGTTTAGACGTAATTTAGTTCCTGATTTAAAATTGTGCGAGAAAGTGAGCAAGAAGCTAGTGTTAGATGGTAAGTTGGTGGAGGCTGATAACCTTATGTTACGATTCGTTGAGCGTGGAATACAACAAAAATGAGATGCATTTGTGAAGTTATCTGCAATTCTAATCTTAAGCCTTATAGCAATGATTTTGTTTTCAATTTCCTTTATCATTTTTGTTGGTATTCCATCTTGTTGCCTAAACTGTGGCAAGGCATTTTTTGGGGAATTTTTTTTTTTTCCGTAGAATGTAAATTTCACTTATATCATAACTATCATATATGCGATTTAGATAATTTTATCATTTTTAAGTTCAGTCACATTACTCGCATACCATTGTTTCTCTTTTGTGGGTTGTAAGGTGTGCCTTTTGGTGGGAAGAGACCAACGTTTCATTGATTATGTCATGCATAGTTTTCTTTGAAAAGTGGTTTAGGCAAAAGCTTGGAGATTCTCTCAAATGAAGGATTAAATGCACGCCAGCAGACTTACATAATTTCTCCTGGTAAACATAGGATGAAGCTTATATGGCTTCGCTACAATAGAAAGAAGGATGGATCCAACTGTAACTCAACCAGAACTTCACCTTCAACTCTTCAAGGCTCAAGGAAGCTGAATTTGCGAAGATAGCTGATAACTACGCCATTTAATTTAATAGGCTCAACCTTTATATTTTAGTTAGACTCAATTTACGCTGGGGCAAATTTTATTTTATTTTTCACAAATCAAATTTAACTTTAAGTCTTAAGCTCTCAACTCAACTCATTTACACCACAATATATTTCTGACCTCTACTGTACAAAGCACATTTTTTTTCTTTTTAACTTGGGCTTTCTAGTAGGGTAAACTTAAATAGTATCTAGGATTTAGTTGATGTCTTATAGAGCATCCTTAATGAACGAGGCAAGAACCTTAAGATAATAAAACTTTGATGGGGCAGTCGTTCTCTGATCAAAAATCATTTTTTATGAATAAGTAATCTGCGTTCAAAAATTTATATTAAAAGTCTGCATAAATTACTAAAAAAACTTTAATTTCGGCCAAAATTACTAAGAAACCGTATCTATATTATTTGGTGCTTCGTGTATGGACTGTCATCTGTTTGGATGCTATAGTATGAAGACCCATAAACATGAATTTGATCACCTTCGAGTAGGTGTTAAAATACATATTTATTTATTTTCCCTCCTTGATATGGTGCCAGCAAATAAGGGGTACTTTATTGTTGAAAGCATAGGTAGCACTTGGGAGAGATTAACCAAATGAAATTTGGAACTGTGAACTAGACGGAAATAAATATATAAAATAGGCTTGTAGCCTTACTGAAAACACCAAGTAAAAATAAAACAGACAATAAATTCATATATATAGTTCCACAGCGCTAGAATATTCCATTAGACATAAATTCAAGTTTCATTTTCCAAAACAGATGAAAACAGCCATGTCCTAGCAATGACCTAAATATAAAAGACCAACTGACAAAAATCTCAAGCTTCAACTACAGAGAACAAACTTCAGAAGAATCAATGAATTGCTTCTTCATAGTCTCTCACCCAGTACCTTTACAGGTCTTGAACACTCAAACCTGAAAAACATCAAGGGTATTATTACAAGTTGTAGTGCATAGAATGACCAAAGGCCATATAACACAAACTAAAATAATAATTAAAGAGCATAATTGTCGCCAAAAGATATACACAGCTATACAATCATTGCAAAGGATTTAGCAGTCCAAAAATTAGTTGGTTAAAGAATGCAAATCCCCTATAATCCAAATTCTATCCAATTGTTAGGGAAATATCCCAAACTACAATTCCCATCACTAACCTGGAGGAAGAGATTGCTTCAATTTATCAGCTTTCTCTGGGTCAAACACACACAGTGTGTAGAGGTACTTGGAGCATCTGACCTTGAACTTAACCACGTCTCTGCTTCTCTTGATCTTCACCGACCTCGCATCCTTCCTTCTGGCAGTGAGAAGGAAATCCTTAATCTCATGGATTTGCTTAGGCTGCGTAGAAAGTACCACACAACCATTAACAACAATTTCAAAACACGCACACTATATAAAATCAATAGTAAACCAAAACATAGTTACAAAACTATTAGTTCTGCAACCTTACTACACAAATTAACAGTCGTCCACATCCATGAATAAGGATCACACAGCACAATTAAGTACCAATATTGAAATTGGGGTGGAAAATACTGATATCTCTGAAATCCAAAGTCCTGAATACTGAATCTAATTGCTCCCTCACTCACAATTCTGCTTCTATCAGAAACATTGTGTTACACTTTCACTAACTTACATGTAAACCCTAATTTCACCGAGCTTATTCGCACTAAAGTATTCAACAGCAAATCGACACTCAAATAGGTGTCCCAACAATCTTTCTAAGAAACTCGAATTAAAAATGACACTAGTTAATCAGATTTAACGAGAAGGATAACCTTCACTAAAAAACAAAAAAGAGAGCGATATAATTGAGAAGAGGGAAAGAGTAATCACCATGGTTACGAGAGACGCGGCGCTGACAGGGAACAGAGGCGCAACGAAAATGTGATGTAAATTGTCAAACGCATATAAACCCTAACCCTAGAGCCTCAAGCTCAGTCCTCCGGAAGCCCAAACAACGCTGTGGCCCGTGGGCTTTTCCTCCAGTTGTTCAGCTGGCCCAAGTAAAAGGGACAGAGGAAGAATTAAGCATGAAATTTGATTATACTTTTTGTTTTTTTTATCAACTGGGATATACTTTTTTGTGAGCTGAGATTCTTCTTAAAATTGTGGCCCAAAGGCCCCATACAGATGATGGACTAGTTTGGCATTATAGTATTGGCTTCTTGCTTGGTTCATCATTTGGGAGACCATGCCAATCGATGGAGAGAAGCCTAGCACCCAAGTACACAAATTATATGTCCATGAACTATTAATAATAATAATAATTAGTCATATCTGTACTGATTTTAATTAGTTGATAGTGGAAAAAAAATTACATTGTACAATGTATTAAGATTAACTCTTGTATTAATTTTAATAGCAGCAGAATAAGATATCAAATAAATTTAAAATTCTGCGTACAAGATTTATATGATATGAACTTTTAATTCAATAGATAAAAATTATCTACTAAAATTTGTTATTAAATTATATAGAAGCAGGTACAAGACGCAGGGAAGTGTGTTTGAACTTTCCTTACATCGGGTACATGTTTTATAAATCAGTCCTGGCACTATTTCTTACTTCTTCCAATGATTTATAACTTCAATCGCTTTCTAGTTTCCGTGAATCATTTAGTTAATTCACGATTGAAATGCCTCAATCATATAACATGAACATGGTAACAAATTATTAAGCCACAGAAGGAGCCTCCGTAGCAAGAATCTGTACCTCTTGTAACTAGATTTTGAACACTATAGTTTGTCATTCTCTCCATAACAACTAATTAATTATATTTATACATCCCGAAACACTTTCTAGATAATTAGTGGGAATTTTTTGACACAGGAGCGGAGGTGCAGCATGTACAGTGTACAGTGGGAAACAAGAAAAAAGAAAAGGTGTGCTGTGTGCACGTATTAAACAAAACGTTTTTGGTCATATTGTGGGTGACAGAGGAAAGGATAGAATATATATTATATAACTCCCCACCTAAAAATATAAAAAGGGTGGGGTTAGGGTCGTTGGGTTGGGCTTTTTTTCATTATTGTAGGATAGTGCCCTACCTGGTCACCATTCCATCCATACCCAGAAGTTTCAGCCCCACAACATGTTACAAGAAAACAAAACTCCAACTTTTTTAATTAATCACTCAAAAAGGGTCCTTCTTCCTTCCATCATTCTAAATGTGAAACAATTTTCAAAAGACTAGGAGAAGCTAGCTAATACTCAAGTCTCTCGCTGTCAAATCTCTGCCGACATCAACACGTTCTAAGATTTATTTATTTTTTTTCATCAGTTTCTGGTAAAGAATCAGTTAGATATGTAAAATTTTGGAGACGTACACGTACTGTACGTCACGATTTTGTTCCGATCTCATCTCAAATTAATTTTTTATTCATCATCTCCAGTTGTTGTTATTGTTTTTCAATTGCATGAATCTCAATCATCATTAATATATATTTACTTTTTAATAAAAAAAATTTCATTGAAAAATAATGGATAGTGAAAAACTGAACTACAACTCATTTTACGTCAAATTCACTTAGAAACATGTATGTTGCTGCACGGGTTATTTACATTATGAATTCATTTGTCCATGTTTTTTATAAGAAAAAAAATCAATTAAAAGACAATAAGATAACTGCATATGTAAATTTTTCAATTAGGGTAACCCATAAAAAGAAAGTTGTTTTACTATGTTTTTCCGTGACTAAAAAACTTAGAAATTATTTATTAAGTTCAAACAAAACGAATCTTATATATTGAGATTAGATTTCAAGAAACCCCATCATTACAGGTTTAGAAAATATCCTAATAATTCTAAACAGAATTTCTCCCACTAGTTCAATTTTTATTTTTTTTGGGTGCAATTCCACTCGTTCAATTTATCAAGCCGTTCATATTGACTTCCCACTCTGGATATTTTACCTATGAAAAAGGGATTAATTTACATTACGTTTCACTGTACAAAAACATTTTTAAAATCTAAGAATTTTCTAAATTTGACATATATTATGACTTCTTTTATCTTATAGCCTCACGTTAAACGTAAGCATAGAATAATGCAATAATATCTTGAAGTAGGCCCTCGTGTTTTATTGAATTCATTTAACTTTATATACCTAACATTAATAAAGAGAAAGATGAATAGGAAAAATCTTTGAATTATACAGTTAGTATCCCAGCCACATTCTTACAGTTCCTTTTATTGGTTAGTCACTTCCCGAATGAAATAATTAGTTCATTTTTTTACTCCCATTAAGGAACCAATGTTATTTATTTATGCATGTTTTCCACTCCAAATACGTGGGACACTAGAGCATGAAGGGGGCATATGTTAATATAAAAATGGACAAAATGCACACAGCTTTTACTTTGTTATTTAACAGTCAAAGTGAAAGGATGCATGTCCAAAACCAAGAACACGACAAAGCGGACCACGTTAACATTAATAAATAAAAGGACATGCTGATTTATTTTTCATCCCTGTATTATCGAATTCAAAGAACAATGAAAAATAAATCACCATGTCTTTCTATAAAAAGTAGAATGTGAACGTAATGTGACCCTCCTAATTTTCAAAGGGTTACATCACATTCACATAGTACTTTTTCCAAATGCATTTATCCATCACTCAACCTATTCAAGTACTCCAACATCATCATCACATCTACACGTCTTAATTGACTATTTATCTTCTACTCCATGCATGATAATAGAGATTTTACCAAACAATTCAACCGAAACTCATCAAAGGCCAACAAGTTCAACATCAGCTCCACTCCATAGCCAAACTAAAAAGAATAGTAAAATAAGTTCCGTACAAGTTAAGAGAACTATCTCACGCATTGATTGATTTCCTAACGGATTAAGTATCATTCTATATATTGTAGCTAGCACAATGACTAGAAGCCATATAGTTACAGTATTAGTTTATGAATTATGTCCTAGCAGGAAAACAAAATCCAAAGGCTATATTATAAACTACATTAGGCAAGGTGCTTGGGTAATAATATTACATGTGATAGAAGAACTAGAAGTGCAGACTATTATTATTAGTAGTCTAAAGACCCCACAGCTGTTATCCCAGTGCTTAAATTTCTTGGGTCTTGACGGCTAACATAGTCATCACAGATGCCATTAGAAAGCCTTTGAATTGGAACTGAGTTCAACAACTCAAGGCCATTGTTGCCCATTTCCTGCACTTCCTGAGGAGAAAGTATCTTTATGCACCATACACTATTTACGAATTCCCTGTGTCACGAATATGTACCAAAAAAACGAACATATAAAACTACCATATGATTTAAAATTTGGTATTTAAAAGGTAAGAATAAGGCATGTGAAGTATGGGAGACTTACGGCCAGGGGCCATCACCGAGGAGAAGAACATCGTTCTCTCGGTCTACAAATACAAGCTGCCAGCCTGATCTCACAGGGTCCTCCAACTCGCCTTCAAGGCCAAACATTCGGGCGAGTTCACCACGCAGCTCATGGTAGCTGGTGAATTTAGTGATATCCAATGACCTTCCAAAGGACCCTGACTTATGAACCTGTAACAAAAAACTTATTAAGTCAAAAATCCCAAAATGCAATACATCAACAATGATTTTTTTTTTCAAACCACTGGAAAAACTCACCTTCACAAAGGTTTTGTTCAGTGGGTTTCCTTGTCCAGAATTTTCCGGACTCTGCAGGAAACCCGAGTCGCCTATGTTGGGTGTCATTCCATGATTCAATGAAGAATCAGTGCCTGTGGTAGTATTCAGATAATTAGAAGATTGATATGGCAGGGTTGAGGAGTCATTGTTGCCGCTGACCCCCTTAAGGCTTGACATCCCGTTAGGCATGAGCAGTGACGAGTGCTCTATATTGACACCAAATAAGAGATGGTTTTGTGGATCAGTGCTCCCTTCTTGGTCTATTGAGCACTCCCTACCAGGAAAAGGTGGTAAAGTAATAGCATTTTGAGACACGGTACTCAGAGAGGCTCCAGAAGAAAGGAGAGGATCCACTGCAACACGCTTTGAGGGCCACCCGCTTGAATTTTGAACAGGAATCCAAGAGCTTGTTCTAGGAAGGTTCAGGAGTTGAGATGTTTCATCCTGGGGAAAAGAACCCAATATACTGTGCAGGGGTGAAACAATAGTAGTCACAGAGTTCCCATTTGAATCAGGAAATTTTTGCTGTTGACACAGGGAAGAGGTAGCTTGCATAGGTGGTGATTGAGGTTGTGGAGCTGAAACAAACTGAGATATTGTAGAGACTGCACTGGAAATCTGCTGATTATCTACTTGCTGTTGCTGCTGTGTCTGTTGTTGCAGTTGTTGCTGCTGCTGGTGATGATGTTGACTATTGAATGAGTGTTGATGTTGTAGCTGTTGCTGAAGATGAGCCTGTGTTTGTGGCTGAGATTGTGGTGAATGCTGATTCTCTTGATTAGTATTTCCAAAAATCTGCTGAGGTTGTGACTGCTGCAACATCTGAGCCTGCATTAAAGCAGCAGTCCTGTTTGGGAAGTTTTGTGGTTGCTGAAATTGAAGTAAGGAAGCAGAATGCTGTTTGGAAGGATCTAAACTCCTCATGTCCTGAACAGCAGCAGCCGCAGCATGATACATATCTGCTTGCATATTCAACATGGTGGGATCAAATCTTGGCTGCATCCAAGGATTAACCCCAATCCCCTGGAAATTAAGAGACTGAAGCCCTCTATCAGTGTCTCGGAGCCACAACAGAGGTGAATTCAGGCCAAAATCGTCATCCTTCATGCCTGCTAGCATTTCAAGCAAGAAAATTTTGGGAGACCGAGGAGAATGAGTTTCCATTAGTGCATAAATGAAACACTCTTTGAAATTTTATCAGCTAGCCAAATTTGTTTTAAAAAATTAACAAATAATGGATACTCTCAGCCCCCTAAAGGTGGCAAGAAGCTCACCATGGAATGAAGGCAGTCCTGGAGGCCATGGTCGTTTAAGCCTAAGGGGGAATGGAGATGGATACATAGGAAACGTAGTTAATGGCTCAATTTCCCATAGAGACACTCTAGGTTGCCTCTCTCCAGCAGTGGATTCATCCCAGCCAACCTGCAAACCAAGCCAAAGCCATGTTTTAACTTTTAATTATTAAAATCCTTCCCGAATAGAGAGAATAGACAACATATTAGAAATTTTACACCTGAGATTGAAATATCAATAGTGTTTCTGTACAAACCTTGACTGAGCGCCAATGTGAGTTTGACCACCGGACAGGATCCAGGTCACTAATGCCAGTTATTGTACCCATGTATCTGCACAAAAAACAAATCTTAGTATTACAGAATTTTAATACTAACAAGTATCACCAACTTTATCCTTAACTAACATATCAAACATCAGAAAGGAAAGTGTATATGCAATATCAACTTCAACAATGGAAGTTTTAATAACCTACCGCCGCACACTTGACTCCTCCGTTTCAAACAGCATCCTGAACCGCATACCAACTGAAACTCGAGTATGATACACGGCTTTAACATACTTCGCTAAGGGTATGACAAATTCTGAAGGGCTAGCACTGAATTTATGAAGAAGGAAAAAATGTCATTCAAAGAAAATATTTCCATGACTTGAAAGTTTAACCAAAAGTGTACTACTTATACCGTGGATTATAGAAAATGGTGAAACGACTATTTGTTGCAGCTGCATGAGCTGCTGCAGCAAGAAGCCCCAAGTGCATACTATCACTTGACAACACTGAAGAAGGCATCACAGTTTGTGGGCGATTAGCACGGCGGATTCCAAGAAGAAGTTGGTTCTTATCATTCCTATAGAAGAAAATGCACTTGAGTTACACAAGATAACATATCACATAATTACAAACAAAATTAACATCGCATAGCATATTATCTTGATGAAGCAATCAGGTGTTATATTAATGCTGAGGTGGAGGAACAGAATAATATTAATGCTGTCCTGAATATAGCAGCATGCCACGTTGGGGGGCAAGAAACAACAAAATTACTTGCCAGATAAACAGCACAGCATCACCAGCAACAAGTCTTTTAGCACTCACAAAGACACTCCATCCAGTTGTAAGTAGATGTCTTTTGGGCTGGCCTGCAAGGGAAAAGAAATAAAAATCAATTTCAAACATCTGTAAGCAGGAAAGAAACATACATAGAAGTCACAGCCTGACAGAAAAATTTCCGCATTTGCAATTAAATTGCAGGAAACTCAGCTTTATAACTCACCCCGGAAGATATGTCTGAATTTCCATTCATTACCATGCAAATCCCTTGCAATTAATTCTTGAGCAGGAGGCTGTTGAGAGAAATCCTGCAAGGTCAGAATTTTAAATTTAAGACCCGAGAAATTAACAGATGGGATGAATAAGTTAACTTTTGGTAATATGGTATTTTCAGCTTTCACAAAGGTTTACCAATGGAGGAAACACTTTTTCAGCTGCACGGCGAGGCACAGAGAATCCACCATGAGTGCTTGTGTCACTGGCAGTCAAAGTTTTGCAGAAATAGTTTGTTGGCTGTTTACTTGGAGAGCCCAACTCCGCTGGCAGGTATGCCTCCTTTTGCTCTTGCTGCAAACACGGCCTTAGTTAAAAGCTGAATAACTATAAAAGCTGCAAAACTAGTTATCACTTAAGAGTTAAGACAGTGTTATCACTTATCATACAGGATTCAGAGGTTGCAAGGTCATCTGTGCGTACACTTCATCAGTCTCAGCATCAGCCTGAATCCCAAATAAACACACAGATAATTAAAGACAGAGGGTGCAGGAACCAAAAACGGAAAAATCGAAACAATCCAAGCCCAAAACAAACTAGTCTTTATTACTATAAAAAAAAAAACAAATAATGAACGAATCATACATGCATAGTCATGTTATGAAGTTGACAAATGAGTTGAGGAGGCAAGCTTGGATAGTTTGGGATATGAGCATCTACTTCCTTGTTGGTCGACACAGCCACCTGAGCAGAAAAAAAAAATGTCAGAGTAAGGATAGATATGTGTATGTAGTTTATGCAGAAAAGAACGGAGAGAAATTTCTGAACGTTGGTGGTTTCTGGGAGGAGGTAAGTGAAGTTACATCATTAGCCTTCAACAATTGAAGACTAAAGAATTGAGCTTGGAAAGCAGTTAAGCATAAATACACACATGGTTCCCCAGAGTGAAGGAAAAAAAACAGGTTTTGCTAAACAAAAGTGTAACAGTAAACCCCACCCCATCCTCCAAATTAGAAGCAATACGGAGACAGAGACAAGAGACAAGGGAGCATCCTCATGCCCAGAAACACAAGATTCGTATTATTACTTTATTCTCAACATTAGTAAGAGAATGTTACCACAATGTCCACAACTAAGGGTAGCAGCAAGCAAATACAATAATCAAACATCATCATATATTTTACTCACCTGTTCACTGTGACCTTGTGGAAAGTATACCACGCGGCTTCCAACTGCTGGTAAAGAGACAAGGGGACCAGCACATGCATGCCAAAGTTCTGAATCTAGAACTCGCTTTTCCCCTGCAAAATCCCACCCCAATATCATCAAACATGGAATAAAAAAACAGCCCCACAAACAAACTCATTTTGGCATACTCTTGCCAAATCCAAGATCTTTTAAACCATTAACCAAATCCCAGAAACCAAATTACTTTCTTTTCTGATCTCTGAGCTATGGCATAAGCAAGAGGAAACCATAGCCCAAATGGTTCAATTTCCACATCCCCCACCTCAAAAAAATAGCACCAGCCATGTTAGACGTACAAAAGACTTCATTGGCTTGGCTAAACATATTTTAACACAAAGAACACACTCTCTAATCCCCCGAGGATTGAGGTTGCAAAAACCAGTTTCAGAAAAGTAGGATGAACTATGGAAGAACAAAAAAAGTGTTTACCTTCCTGGGGTGGAGGACTAAAACCAGCTGAAGAGAGCCTCATTGGAGCAAGAAAGGCTAAAGCAGATTAGTAACCTCAAAATTGAGTCCAGAATCACAACACTGCGAATTAGGCAACGAAATTATCACAAAATGATACCCTCCACCAACAGCAGAATAACATTCTTTGTTATATTTGTCCCAGTTCTTCACACCCATTAAAATCCATTAATACAAACTAGATTCCCACCTTCAACCAAAACCAGTGTCACAACAAAAGACAATTGCTTTACGCCTCATTCGGTTCCAGTTTTCCTCAACCCCCGACACCCCAGATTCCAATCCTCGACGAAAGTCCTCATTACACACAACACAATCTCTCAGAAGTACACGTGGCCTCTCACAACCAAATTTAGCAACAATCAGAAAGAGGAACAAAGGAGCAGAGTTGAAAAGCACGCAGATCTCAGAGAAAGAGAGAGGTGTTAAGGGATCAATCAGTGTTTGATAGAGAGGAAAGAGCGTTGGTTAAGAAGGAGTAGTACAAAATCGAGAGTCAGCGTTTGGCTCATTTGATTTCCGGTAATGGAAAAATGGGAAGTAGACGTAGAAGTAGCAGTGGTTTGTTTTTATGGTTATGCTTTGTGGTCATGTTCGTGCTACTGCTACTCTACTACTTCTATTTCTAACTCTTAACTTGGTGGTGGCCATGCTACTATAGCTTTACCCCTCCCTCTCTCCTCCAATCATTCACAATGCAACCGCCACTATTTTTGGGCTGTCCTTTTAAGTTTTAAGAGGAGAAAGAGAGTGTGTACGAGTGTTACATTTTTTCTAGGGAGAGAGAGAGAGAGAGGCTACTGTTACTATTACTTTTCGTGCCCACCATTTCATTTTCAGACAACCAAGGAGGGAGATTTTACATTTACATTTTTATTTTTATTTTTACGGTTTAAATTTTCTCACTTTAACATGCTACTAGATTAGGAATTGAATTAGCTCAAATCCAGATTTTAAAAGTTACACAAAAATACATTTGTTCTCTAATGTTATTTGTTAATGTTTTATATTTTGTTATAAGGTGGGACTGTTTGGAAAAAATCTTTTAGATTAATTTAGTTTTAAGGCAATTAATGTTTTTAAGTTAAATTGGAAAGTTACTTTAAGAATAAACTTAAATTTGAAGAATACTATCTGACTGGTGGTAGAAGTGGGACTGTATAGTATAGTGAAACTTGTAAGGCCAACTTTGGCAGGAAGCCTCATTTAAGATAAAGTTGGACCAATTGCAAAATGTAACTGCAGGTGCATTGATTTTGACAATGCAATGCCCCAACTCGGAGAATCATAAGGTAAGAAAGATACAGTTAGTCACTTGGATGTGAAATCCCAGTGTGGATGACTTTAGTAACCCACCCCTTTGGTCCCCGTATAACTTAATATATTTTGATATTTTATAACTTTGGAATTTATCAAGTTTTAATGAGTAAATATTTTGTTATGTAGAGAGCGAGAGAGTAGTCCTACCAACCAGTTTATCAAACGATGACAAGTGTGTTACAGTTTTTATCGTATTGTTAAATACTCTTATTGCACTGCCACTGGGGTTGGAGAGATCAGATTCAGTTTATTCCATTCTAAGGAACTAATAAGTCACCATTTGCGTTCTAGATATATATTTGGTGTAGTTATTAGGAGTGTCAAAGTTGGAGGGACATGCCCGTCATGATTATTGTAAGCTTTGAATAATGGATAAAATATCATGGCCGATTCACGTTCATCATTAATAAGCCTAGACCTGTTTTTTTGACAATTTCATAGTTTCCTTTTTCGGGAGATGCTAGCTCATTGTGCATCACCATGTTGGGTCTATAATATAAAGTGTTTACCAACTTTACTTTATGACAAGACTAATTTTTATTCAATTTCAGCTTAAACTTTAAAGTGCTTTACGTTTAAAAATATATGTATCTCGAATATAAAATTATAGTAAAGCTTAAAATGAAATTCTCACCTTAACATTAAGAGTAATGTTATACTCTTTTTTTTTTTCTTCTAAATAAACATGACTTCAAAAAATAACTTCTCTTTAAAAAAATCATTTGGTTGAGAATTAATGATTGTTTTAGAAAAATCACATTTGTATTGTCTAAGTATGTGATTAGGCGAGAGTCATAGAATTCATTTCAAATTGATGTAATTTATGTTTACTTTTTTATTTATTTTCAAAGTAACTAAACAGTAAAATTGAATATAATTTTTTTTTATCTATTACAAAACTTACTCATAGTTATAGCATGTTTGTTCTCTAGTTTGAACAAAATTGTTTCATGTGAATCACAAGTTAATAGCTTTTGCGCAACTCTTTTAAGTCTTTTGAGCTTTTTTTTCATAAACCTTTTTTTTTTTTTGCTGAAGTTGTTTTTCATATACCTAATTAAAGTAATTTTAACTCAAAATTCATAAAATATATTTTGAATATAGAATTAAACAAGTGAACATTTATATAAAACTATTTTAATTAATAAACGTGATTTTAAAAACAAAAAACAAAAAAACGCGAAGGTGAAAGCAAAACGCAAGTTCACGCACACATTTCCATGAACATGCATGCTTACCGTGATAATTCATTCCTTCAAGGGCACGCAGCAAACGCCGCCGACGTCGATAATTACCACATGATAATTTGTGGCTTAATTGTCTTGAACTATAATACTCCTCACATCAACGTTATAACCAGCTGGTTGCATCTACATACATTATTGGCCGCGTTGACCATGGCGACGAAGATGAAGAAGAAGAAGCTGTTTTGACAATAATAAGTGCTTTTAACTAATAATTGATTTGAAGGTGGGGGAGGGCGTTTCAAAGATGAACTGGGATCCAAGAAAACTAATTAACCAGTTATTTTCTACTGATCGAGACACACTTGTATTTTTTATTTTATTTTATTTTAAGCATTAATTAATTTGGTCAAGTTAGTCACTCATGCATCTCATATTTTATTTTCTGTTAACCAGTTCTTTCCGTCAATTTGATTACACTACATTGATAACTTTCGTCAAATTATTGTCATTTTATTTTCATGAACACCTTCATCATTCCTTCATTTTTTTCTCTTCAATAATAAATGATAGATGATGCTTCTCACAGTGTTTCTAAAAGAACGAGTCACAATGAAAAACGACTAAATTAAAAGAAAAAATAATAAAAGTCATCACCAATTTTATTTAAAGTGGTGATTTTTTATTTTTTTTAAAAACTTCATTTTTATAAAACAAGTTCTTAAAAATAACTTTACAAGAGAGTTTGATTATACACTGAGAATGAAGGAAAACAAATTAGGCTTGAATATTAACCTATAAAAAAGTTGAAAAAGTACAATAAATTTTGGGATATCAGTTGTGAAGGTATCATAGTTAAAAAAAGCATTACATTTTGGTGTAGGTTGTAAATTTAAAATGAAAAATGATTAGACTAGCTATGGTCATAGACTGCACGTAGATATGAAAAGAGTGAAAGAGTAAAAAGGATGAATCGGAAAAGATGAGACCCAATAGAGAAAAAAGATTTGGTGATGGGACAAGACAGTGCATTGCTACAGCACTTTTTTATTGGTCACTGTCCAACTTGAAGAAGTTGTACGTGTAGCAACTAGCAAGCATACCACACACGCAATGCCAACTTCCCATTATCCCACGCGTTTTATTATTGCCTGGTACCTAGTTTAGTTACGCCCTTCACAAAACAAAATCAACTCACACGTTGTATTCATCTAATTTCTTCCAAATTAATAAGGTAAATAATCAACCGTAACTCACATAATATCTACTTGTCCACATCTTCTTGTATTCTGAATGCTACCATGTTTTCAGATTAGAAAAATCTATTTGTTTGGTGGGTAACGCCAATGAAATAAATTATGTTAATATATCTTTTAAGATATAAATAAATAAATAAGAGACGTCTTTAGCGTATTTTGAAATAACTTATACTATAATAAATATATTTTTAACTAAAAATACTAAATGGATTAATTTTAGCATAAATGAGATCAATTTAAATTTTATATTTAATACATCATACCAATTTAATAACTATAAATTAATACATCTTAATTAAAATAATTTGCTTTCATAAGTTAATTTTTTTTTATCTCTACTATTTATTTCATTTTAACAAAATTAAAATTTGATTGTTAACAACAAAATATTTTATTATAATAATTCTTTTTTTCATATGTATAATTGTATCATGATATCAACACTAATTATCACATGTGGCATCCATGCATTCGATTTGTCCAAATCATTTTTGAGTGTGTTTAGGAAACAGAAATTTCATGTTATTTTTTAATAATTTAAGTAATACGAGGATAATTTAACTTATTTAGATGTATAACTTAAATATGAAAAAATATTATTTTAAAAAAAAAAATATTATTTTAATGAAGTTAAAAATTTATAGCTTATAATTATTTTTTAAAAGTTTATTTTATTATATTTAAATAAAATTAATTCTTTTTAAATCACTTTTCAATAAATTTATCTAAACAAAAATTAATTATAATTATAATTAATTAAAATAATAATCAATTACGCATAATTGTTAAAATAATTTAAATTTTTTAACTATTCCATACACACCTCAAAATATGTGCATTCGAAATAATGATCTTTTATAGTTAATTTTTCAACTGTACGTACACGTCTTAATCTTCATTTATTTTTCAACATAAAAATAAATCATGATAACATCTTTTTTATAAAAATACTCACCGACCACTAGATATGCATACCTACATGACTACATCCCTTGCAGTTGACCTAGATAGTGATATTTGATATAGATGTTTTTTTTATTCTAAATAAAATTATTTTCTTGAAGAATAAATTTTAAAAAATAGGATTCTAAAAGAAATTATAAAACATGTTATGTTTTTCTTCAGGGTATAGTAAAATTACGGTGTCAGTTAATAAAAAAAATACTGTTAATATGATTTTTAATGTAATTATATCGTAAAGATAACAAAATTTCTCAGAACTATATAAAAAAAAAAAAAAATCTCAGAACGAAGACATGCAAGTAAGTAGGGACGAACCAGCTTTTACAATTAGTAACCAACTTTAAAAATAAAAATTATATAATCATAAATTTATATATTTAAATAAAAAATATTTTTTTAAGATTCAAAATTATAAATATTAACAATCAATTATACATGTTAAAAATAAATTTCATGACCAATATATAATAAAAAGTAAAACTCATTCCATTATCAAATATACAAAATTTAACTGATTTCACATTAATTAAAAAAAATAACTTAATATAATATAATTTTATCAATTTATTAAAAATAAAATGATCAATATATATATGAATGAATTGTTAATAAAACCTTATAAATATATTTATTTATGATTTTTAAAATAGATGACAAGAGAAAAATACTATTAAAAATAAATTATATTCAAATATTTTATCTAAAAGAATATATATATATAATTATCTCCATAATAAATATAATAAAAAAATAAAATATTTATCATAAAGAAAAAATATATTATTATCTTTACAAAAAAAAATATTATAAAAGGAGATAAAATATACTATAAAAAAGAAAAAATAACATCTAAATATATTTAATTGATTTCAACTTAAAAAAATTACTCAAATATTAATATATATATATATTATTAATTTTTTATTATTTTTTATATATTATATGTATAAAAATAATTAAAAATCGAGGGGGGCCTTGGCCCCCAAGCCACCATGTGGCTCCGACACTGCAGGTAAGGATAAAAAGCCTTCGAAGTCAATAGATAGCCAACAAGTCAAATTAACAGCAGAGAAATATACAGTAAACTTTTTAGTTAAATATTCAAATGCACTTCACCCACAATCACAATGTTCTTCGGATCATTAAAGTACATTTCTCAATGTATATATTGTCGGCTTAGAAAATTCATAAGAAATTATCGCCTCGCAGTATCCATTAGAACTACGACAATAAAGTCACTACGACTTTTTCTAGGGTTCAGATACTGCTCATACCATGTCCCAACTGTATATAATTTTCTTGGAAGATGGTGTACCAGGACTTATGTATTATTAGATATATCTAGAGAAATAGAGATAGAATGGAAAAAAAAAAACCTATAATATATGATATAAAATAAAATATAAAAAAATGAATTAGTTAATTAAATATATGAGAAATTTTAATACTTAATCTCTTTTTATTATTTTCATTTGTGTTTGATAGAATTTTTATGAAAGACAATTTCTTTTTCATGAGATATTTAACGCAACTATAAAATTATCGGTTAAATTGAAACAACTTGGTACCAATTGATACTCTACTCGATATTGATTTATTATACATTTGATTTGATATGTTAACCGATGTAGCAGTTAGCAGACGACGTACATGCGGCGGTATTCATAAGATTCGGTGTTTGCAAGTATTCGAAGGACAAAGTCATATATTGTGCAGTCACCTTCATGATATACATTAGCAGCCAGGAGCTAGCTAGCGAGGTTTGAATATTAATAATGAAAGTCCGTACAAACAAGCTCATAGAACAGATCAGAAACATTATTAGTTGAAACATCAATGTCCACATGTGAAGGAATTCTTCGATGTTATTTTTTGAACTGTGCAAAGCAATGAGCTGCAAACACCGAACTAATTGTCTTGGGCATAAGTGGCAAAAAAACCCGTTGGGAATTTAGCAAAACACAAGGTACTGCAAAAGCTAGCTAGCATAGGCCTTTCATAATTTCAGTTATGGTCTGTCTTCATGGAAGAATAATAAGATGATCACTTGAGTACACGGAATTTGTTCAACAACATGCACTGTAGTAGTGAACTGAAAAAGTACTGGAGGGTGTCAAGCGTGTGGGTTTGAACAAACTTAACGCCCATCATCTACTGTGTTTTCCTTAATTGTATATAACGTGGACCATTGTTGATGCCAACTTTAATTTACAAGTACAGATAGGGAATGTATAGAAACCCAATATTGAGGATTCAGGTTTAATTTCGAATACCCCTTCAATCAACTTGCTAAACTTTTTAATGCATCACTCATTCTTTAACGGCCAATACTATTATTACTATTGGACTCCATCAGAGATTTTTATTTTTTTTATTCATACGAATTATCTATTGATTTTGTTGAAGACTAATATTCATAAAAAATAAAATAAAATGGATGTGCTTGACTATCTTTCCTTCCAATCGAATAAGTGTGGTATGGGGACTTCGACATGCATGTGCCTTTAAGAACTACTACCCTACTATTCTAATTTCACAGTCGTAAAGTTAAGTTAACTAGTGGGACGGATTAGATTATAAATATTATTATTTGAAATTGGAAGGGTTTATCCAGCTTCAGATTAATACATAAATGGCTCCCCACCCTAGCTAGCTATGGCCGGCTTCTTCAGGATAACATATAAATTTTTAAGGCTATAATATTGTATGATTTTATCCGTGGATCCCACCAACTTTGTTAATTTACATGTTTATATAACCAATCATATTATATAGATTCACTTTTATATTATAAATTAGAAAACACTATTTAAAAATTTGTTCTTTCAATTAGATATTTTGAATAAATTCTCTCGTTTCTGTTTTACAAATAGAAAAAAATAATATATCTCAATCATTTCAAACTATTCACGTACTTTATACTTTTATTTATATATTTGATTTGATATCCGATGTTCTTTACTGTTTATCCATTTAAAATTAAAAACAACTATATAATAATTTAAATTGTTTTATTATTCTAAAATATGTTTTATATATTAGAAAAATTTATTATAAATTTTAATAATAAACAAAAAACTATTATATAAAGTACACGTACGTACAACTAATTAAAGTATTAGCTATATCGCGATAAATACTTACAAACGTACAATTGTTATAACACGGCCTTATTTATCAAAACGAAGATTGCAAAGATAAAAGTTGATCTTTGAAACAAGTTGACCCTCTAATAGTTAAATCTTTAAAATTAAGTAAGTTACTATAATTGTAGAAATAAAATATATATTAGTAGTCTTCTGATTATTAATTTTTTTATTTGCAATTAAGTGTCAAAGACTATTAAAATCTATTTAAAAGTTGACCTTATTCAACAAATATTGCTCCATACACATAAATCTAAATATAATAACCAAAAAAAAAATTCACTTAACACTGTTAAGTCTTAATTATAAGGTGTTTTTACTCTTTTTAAAAAAATAAAAATAAAATAAAGTCTCGCTCTAATAACTACTCATAATCATATGATTATAGAAGACAGATCGACCTTCATGTTGTGTGGAACTAAAACACCCCTTAGTCCTAAAGTGCTAAGTATCTATAAATTTGGGCATCCCTTTTGATTGTGACAGTTGCTACATAAGAGTGCCAAGTCAGTACCAGACAGTACCCTTTAAGCCGTTGTGGTCCTGTTGATCGATCTTAGGATCCACAAAAGAATAATAACCTTTGAAATGAAAAGCCTTACGCTGTGCTGTGTTGCAACATATATATAATTAAGTGTGTCAATCTTGATGATATGTGGAAAAACAGCTAGCAAAAAGACATATAATGCAAATTAAGAACTCTAGCTAGCGGCTAACCAACCATTATTAATCTCATACAGTATAATTTGTTTCCACGTCAAAGTAGTCATCATAAAGCTTCCGTATATAGAAATGTGTTTTCTCATTAATTAATGAATTAATTATAATTTAATATCTATAGCTGTAGATTTGAATGTTCCAACTCTGAAAATAGGTGGTCGATCAGTTCCTTTAGATTTTGATTTTCAATTATCATATGTGACAAGATATCAATTCAATGAAAACTTAAGTTCCAGAATAAAACGTACAGATTGAGATTACTAACAATTTTATAATACTATCTCGATCTCGTGTGTCTAACTCAATTATAATATGGATCGATCAGGTGCCTCTCATTAAACCAGAAGTGGCTTTCTTACTTCAACATCAGAAGGAAGAAGCTTATCTGATGCACTAATCTCAAGGAAATACGAACCATTCGCACGTGCAAACTATAGACAGATTCTGACTATATGAATTTCGATCAATTCTCTTCAATTTTTAATTTAATTATCAAAACGCAAGAATATAGTATATGGAGCTGCTGTAGGTAGGTCCGTCGAGTGCAGTAGACAATCTTAATTAATTCCTGTATGGGCCTATATTAATTAATGTAAGAAATGAAGCAAGTAGTTTGAAATTGAAACTCAACAACTAGTGGGTCCTTAATAATTAACGATGACGAAGACGACCAACCACCATATGCATCTTATCATTTTCTTCCCTCTCTTTTTAATTTCCCCCTCACATCTGTGATTATATATATAGTACGTTATTTTTATTCAAAGTTATCCTTAACCAATAAATAACACCAGAATCAAAAAGTAAATTCATTAATAAATTTCAGATATATATTCTGAGTTTATAATTAGCCTCTTAAAGATTAGTTATTTAAATTAGCTAGTAAAATCATTTCAGATATGATGTGTACTTAATAAACAATAAGACATTAATTAACCTCTCACAATGCACTGTAGTAAGCAGTAAATATTGAAGGTTCAAAATTGTAGTAAAAACGTGTTTACATTTAGTATCCGACAGTAATTTAAATAAGCTTAATTAATGTCTTTATAAAAAAAGGAAGATGGGTGGAGGAGGATAAGGTTATAGGCATTGACGAAAAATGGATGCACTTTAAAATAAATAAATGTATTTGATTAATTAATTTGCATGAATGAATGAATGAATGATGAACAGCTAGCTAGATAGAAAGAGAGAAGAAAGGCGAGAAATGTCAAAAAAGCAACAGAGAATGGGTCATGGCTTAGATTTGAGGGTCCCGCCAAATTCCCCTCTCTGGATTTCCTAGTTTCCCTTTTTGACGCCTTGCCTTGCCTTGGGATTGGATTTAGATTTTGATGGCACACACACTCTCATCTAAAAATTGTTTCATCACTTTAACCTTGTATAATAATAATAATAATAATAATAAAACTATTAGCTAATACAAAATTATTATTGATATAATTTTAAAAATAATTATTATAAAAGTAAACAAATTTATATTATAAAATGGTTTATGTTTAAATAACAGTATAACAATATTTTATATTAATAATACATGTCTCCTCCAACACATACTTAAGTGTTCATAGATTTAAATATACATGTTTATAATTGATTCAATTTATTAACAAAAATATAAATGATTTTGAAAACTTGGAAAAAAATTATTAGAAATGATGAGTTTAATCACTTGAAGCAATTATGTTTCCAGTTTATTTATTTTTAAAAAAGGAGATCATTGAACTTAACTTGAATGATAATTAATTTTAAGAATGTTATTCACTCTGTTTTCTTGTCTCAAATTAAAATATTCAAATATTGAAAATTGATAAACACCCAAAGTCTAAAAATTCACCTGAAGTCTTATGATGTTTTCCTTCCTTCGTCGAGTGATAAGCACCATGCACTAACAAAGTAACAACATTCTTTTTTTCTCCTCCTCCAATTGAATGAGAAGAGAAGAAATCCAAACTCGTCCTTGAAAAAAAAAACTGTGGTAAACAATATTTTTTTTAACAAAAATAAAGAAAAACCTTCACTCAAGGTCTCTAATGAATTCAATCATGAGCCATTTTAGCCTTATTAAGTAGGATCCATCTCACCTAATTAACTTGCTTGGTACATTATACCTTGTCCAATTGGTAGTGATGTGGCCATGATGTATCCAATCCAAACCTACTTTTGTTTATCTTATCAAAACATGTCTATTTTCAACCCTTGTGTATTGATTATTTCATCTCTTACTTCTCTCCTTTGTTTAACTATGACAAATACAAATTGGAGCTAGCAATCAAATCATTGAAAAAAAAAAATGCATCATTCCCAAGTGAGGAATTTCACTATACGAGTGTGTTTGGAATCAAACATTTCCACTACGCAATCATTCAAAGGAAACAACTAGAAACTCTAAAATTTATAAACAAATTAAAACTACTTGGTCCTAATTTTTTTTGGTTCATGTTGATGTGTTAATGGCTATTGAGTATTGACCCTGTATTTAAATGGATAATAATAGTGATATTTGCTTTAAGTTAGAGAGTCACGAGGTATTTGAGAATTTCTCCCTACAAATCAATCTAACTTAAATCTTCCCACAATAGAACAATGTGTGTTTGAGAATTTCTCCCTAAAAATCAATCCAACTTAAAACTCTTGTAAGCAATGCATAACTATAAAATGTTTCATCGTGGTTTTGCATATCATTTGTGTAAATTAATCACAAAAACCATCTACATAATTTGAGTACTGTAGTTGAACTTAATTGATCAAAATCTAGTAATATCCAAAGCTATATCGCATAGGCGTTTGGCTCTTGGACAAAATTAGTCACATCTTATAGGCTTATGGCTTTCAGCAAACAGGTACGACTAATCGGGATTCAATAAATGAAGCTAAAAATACGAATGTACAATCTTATGTACAGCCATTTTAGGGACAAATAATGCAAATGAAGATTGCTAGCAAAGAGACAACCCATGTAAAGAAACTACACAGAAAACATCACACTCAAGATAATCGCTTAACCAAATTTTTTTTGGGGGGAAGACATTGATTGTTGTGTAGATGACGGAAAAAAGGACATGTTATAATTGTGGGGGAGGGGTGGCTTTCAACATACAATAATTTCGAGGATCTTGCGGAATTTGTGACTCTAATATGTCCACTAAGATAGTTTCTTTTCCACTCGTGAATTCTTGTCACGTAGCAAACATAGGTATCACACGTCAAACTACACTTAAAAGTTTACCTAATAAAAGCTTGTCAAAAGACTCAAAACGGTACATTCATTAAATTTTTAGTTATATTCATATTGACAAGATAAATTTTAAGTTTCTATAATAACTTTTTTTTTATAAGAGAAAAATTTGAGGCTTAAGCATCGAAGGGTAATGTATTTGTTTAATGACTGACAATTAAATACATAAATTTAGTTCTGACATCAAACTAATATTTTAAATCACTCAATTATGGAGTAAAATTGCATTTCAAAAAAAAAATTATGGAGTAAAATTAATTATAATTTTTTTACAATAAAACAGTTCTCAAATAAGGAAGCAAAAGAAAGGAAAGCTCTATCCTTCAACTGAAAATGTTTTTATAGACAACAATTCGGGATATGAGGTTTAGACTAAAGAAGTAAAATAATGAATAAGATAGTTGAAAGAAATTACAATGCTTACACTTTATAATTAGAGAACATTGCTTAATAAGTTTGAGAATGGAACGTGTAGGGATGAGATTTTGCTTAACCCATCCCTGATCCTACAAGAAAAACAATAAAATCCATCCTTGTCTCATTTCACTCCATATAATAGTGAATCATAATCTTTAAATTAGTTCATCTTATTATATAAATTAAAAAAAAAAAATCAGCAGCAGTCAAGAAAACTGGAATTAGTTTTATATTCATATTTGGCCTTAGTCTCCCCCAACTTCTTTAGATCCCAATATTGATTGTTTTTTACTATGTTTTCACATTGAACTTGAAAAAAAAAAATCATAGCAGACAAATAGAAATTCAAAACGCAGATGAATTATCCATTGAAAAAGCAAAAAAGAAAAAAAAACAAGCGCAAAGCCATCTCTACAGGGTATAACAATAATAAAGGTGGAGAAATTGGTGGGTTTGCAAGGGATTATTGTAATAGGATGGAGTCAAAGTCAACAACACGAGCCGATAAATGAACATAGATTCCAAAATAAAAGAAATATAATTATTCTCATAGCACTAATTATGATGATAATTAAAAAAGTTGTGGTTACAGCACGAAAGTAGTAGAAGGTAAGGTAGACAAAGTTGAAAACAATAGAGCGCTAAAGAGGGGAGGCAAACGGAAGAGAATAATAATGTGGACCCATATCTCTTAATCATTTTGTTCTGTAGCATGAATGTGACTAATCAATGATAAAGAAAGGTTTGAGAGTGTCACACTAAGCATAATTATTAGTAATCAAAAGGGAGGTTTAGCCATAAGTGTCTGTTTTCAAACGTAAGCACACTCTCCCCCAAAGAAGAGCACAGAATGAAACATGTTGACGAAATGTTTGTGTGTTTCAGCACCCTCTTTCAAAGGTAACTTGGGGGGGGGCAAAGCAAGGAAGCAAACCAGCAACCCTTTGGATTTTTTCTTGGCCATGTTTTGGGTGACATGATAAACCCCATTAACAGTTTTGTTTTAATTATAATAATTATTATAAATACATGTTTGCTCATCACCACACTTGCTAATCATTTCTATATCATATTGGTTAGTGAAAATGGACCTACACTAAACATTCTGTCTTTCGGGTCAAATCCCAAATTCCCTGTCATTAGATTAATATTTTCCACTATGCTCATCCCCTAATATATTTCTCTCTCCTTTTTGTCTCTCTTATGCACATCTATCTACATGAGCATGCAACACAGGAGTCTCCCCATGGTGTAGGAGATTTCAATGATGTGTTCCCTTTGAACAGTGAAACATGCAGTGGGGGAAATTTTTTGAAGCACCTATACTAACTATTAAGGATGTTTTGGATAGGGGTTGAGAATAAAATAAGTGTTGTACATATAAATAAATAAATAACTATACATAAAAAATGCTAACATGAGTATCTTAAAAACTTTCTTTTAAAATTTCATTCGTGATTGATTAAAACTATTGGACCTCATATTTAAATCTCAGATTAAAAAAAAAAGTCATTAAATACAATATGAAATCCATTAAAATTCATGATTTTCAATAAATTTTAATTAATAATAAAGATAAAGAGAGTCTTCTAATGAGGTTCTTTCAAAACTCATATTAGCATTGATTTGAGATGGGATGGTCAAATATATTTTTTTTCTCACCTTTGAATATATTGGTATTCTACAAGGAGATGAATTCAAAACTACTGGAGTATCCCTTAAGATACATTTGAAAGCTTTCATGTTTTGAAAATGTGTCAAAGATGGCATTTGAATATGAAGCCCAAGTAGGAATCCATCTATTAATAATGGGACCACATTCCAAGCAAGGCAAGTGGGTTTGAGTTGGACACATTTCTTGGATTATAAAAATGTTAGACATCATCAATGATGCTATTAATTCTGTAGAGAATTATGATTATGACTGGAAAAGTTCATTATAATATTGCTAGTATTTTTTTAATACAGTACCAATCGCTGGAATTTAATATTACTAGAAAGAATGATATTTTAATTTATAGGGCACTTTTAAGATCTAGGAGAAGAATCAGTTGGATAGTGTAGGGCAGAGAGAGTAAATAAATTATTGCAATCTAGGGGTAGAGAAGAACACACCTGGGCTTTTGAATAGATTTGGTTTTAACTAGACTAGATTTCACTCAAATATGCTCTGGAAGTCACTAAGATCCAAAAAGAAGGAAAAGCTGTGCTTATTCTTGATCATAATAACTAAAAGAGATTATTAATGTGAGATCCTATTAGAAAGAGTACTTGAATCGAAGCTAGGTTGGGAAAGGCTCTCTCAATAGTTGCAATCTCCTTAAGCTGGAATCACTTTTTGAGAGTGTAAAATTTTTCACTTATTGCTCATTTTGGCCTCTATTATTTGGATGATTGTGACAAGTTTTATAATGTGATCAATATTCAATAGTGCTTCGTATAACGCAATAGCAGCACATGGTTTTGGTCAAACATGAAATTATCACGTAAGTTTTGGCAAAATAGTTATTTGCTGGGGTATGCAAAAAGCGAAATACACACAGTGCTAGTTAGTTCCTAATCCTAGGTGATATATACGATTTATAAAATAAGTCAAATAAGTTCCATCAGGACCCGCAATTAGAATTTTTTACATTTGTCCAGCTTTGGAAAATGAAACTATAACAATATTTAAAAAATGGTCATTGCGCCTTCCGTTAAAGATGAAATTCACATGGAATTTCAAATGTGAGGATATGCACCCTATACTTAACCCTCGGATTAAGTTAAGAGTCGTCGAGTTTCCTTTGTTCAATGTAGTAAATTTATTTATTTTCTCTTTCATTTATCAATGATTACCTAGGCTAGTGGGATGCTGATGCTTCAATTTATTTATACATGTAGTTTGCCTAGGCAAGGCAAGGATATCATTGGATAATTTGGCTTTGGTTGCATAATGTGCATCATTTGCCCAAAAGAATATTCGAAATGTACAACTTAACTAAGTCCAATAATATGTATAAAAAGTTACAATGTCCCACCATTGACCATTTGCTTTTTTTTTTTTTTTTTTCCATTGGAAGTTTATCAGAAAAAATATATTTTTGTTGACACTCCGGATAGTTGGGGCAACCCTTATGGGCCTGTTTGCTTCCAAGTGACTTTTTTGTAATCACAATATAGATACAAAATCATCCAAAAATGGATGTTAAAAAAGATACTCCCTCCTCTCCCCTAGAAACGAAAACTATTGTTTCTGCTCAACAATTCATTCATTATTGTCAATAATATACTTTTCAGTGGCCATTTATCATCTCTCCAACTGTTCTACTCACTAAATCTTGATTTTAATTCCTAAACAGATATTTGTTCCATGAAATATACCTTCATCTTATGAACAGGAAAAAAAATTAAAATAAAGCCTTCATCTTACGTGTCCTAAACCTCAAACTTAGTAATAAGAACGTTGAAGACAAATTACTTAGACATTACACTACTATTCCCCTTTGTAAACTTCACACAATATTCAATTCATATTTATACGTAAAAGATTGATTGTATGCATCTTTAGAATTTTCAAGTACAACAACTCATTCACTTTCACAAACGAAAGTTCACAATTGTATTGTAAGCTGAAGTCTTCTACATGCCTTGGGCAAAATCTGCGGGAGGTTGTAAATCACAATAAACGAGGGCATCGTTACTTGAACTACTTGAGAAAGAAGATATGTGACTTAATATATTAGACTCAATCTAGTTTGCACCAAAATTACAATATGCACAATATATTTAACATATTGGAATGGTCACTCTCCTAGTTAATTTATCTGCCAAGCTCCGTATGAAGGCTGAGATATCAAAATTGTATATGTAGACAGGTGTTGGATACAACATACAAGTACTTAACTTGGTGTTAATGTTTCTAGAACCCTTGAACTAGCATTCAGAATCGCACTAATCTTTATTGCCTTGGCTACCACCATCATCCACTATGGCAATGTCTAAAAGATGTTACTGATAGTTCAAGAAATTGGCAAGGAAGACTAACAACCAAACCTTCGATTTCGTCTACAATGCAATACACCACCATTTGACATGGAATGATGCTTCACAAGGAGGCATGTCATTCTTCTTCTTCAAAGTCCATCAGGAAATCAGTCAAGTTCTCTGAATCTTCTACAGCCTCGTCCAGTGACAGTGACAAAGAACCTTCTTTCTTTGGTTTTGGCTGCATGTTCAAGGAGAGGAAAGGATGTTTTGCCGATTACACATCATTACAGATAAAGTATAAAAAAAATATGAAAAAAATATATATTTTAAAGACTTAGACTTCTGATTTGATAGTCATCCCAATAATAGGAGATACTAGATACTAGAAAGCCTTCGATCCATCTAAAGCTACTAAACTAGAAAACAGAGACAAAACTACTAGAAAATATTTGATTTACACGAGTACCTTTGACTTGCGAAGCTCAGGAGTACTTTTCAACACACTCCAATAATCACTAAGCTTCTCTACCTCTCCCTCTTCCTCTCCATCATCAACATCACTATCCTCTTCATCCTGGTTAATAAAGAGAGAAACCGGGGGGTTACTTACAGCCAATCATTCAGGAATAGAACTCACTGGACAACCACTGTAAATGAAATCCTATAAAGATGGTGAACAGAAGCTCACATCATTTTCTCCAATGTCAACAGCTTTGGCCATAGCTTCATCCATCTCCGTCGACTGCCATATTGCAAAATAAAGGATCAGACTATTTACAGAATGACAGGTCAAAGGTAGTATTTGAATGAAGGAGGAGGACACAATGCAGAAAGTAATTGTTATAAGAGGTTCATTATGTGAAGCTCTTTATAACTTGACACTTTGAGTACAGTATGAAGTTCAAGTGAAAAACCAACACAAATACAATACTAAGTAATTTCATAAGAATTCTATTGTCAATGAATTATAAATCCATGTGCAAGTTTTGAGAAATTTCAAAAGGTCACATATCTATCCTGCCATAAACAAGATATAAGGATCAGATGATAGGTTGGCATGATAAAGAGAAAACTTACTCTAATAAAATATTTACTTTGAAATGTCTTTTCCCCCTTTTATGGCTCAACTTTAACAAATATAATCAAAGAGACAAAGAATGAATTTTTATATTTGGATTTCTAGCTTTCTCTACCATTTATTATTTCCATCCAGATTCCATTTAGTAGTCTAGTCAACCCAATGGAAGTGACAGGCAGAAAACCTAATGAAAGTCAAATTAAATACAAAACTATATGCAACTCATCAGTTTGCAAAATAATCCACTCAATCAGTATTATAAAGTTCAAACTTCCTTACCTCAATTTGTTCAGTCTTTTCCTTAGCCATAATCTTGTCAAATTCCTCCCTTGAAATGAGTTTTCCTTGCTGATCATATAAAGAAAAGAAAGAAGTTCAGATATTATGGCATAAACAAAATAATCACAATTTTTATTAAAAATTTGGTCTTGCCATTATGTAAGTCCAAAAACTGAATGTTTCTACAATCAGTAACAAAGATGAAAAATCATTTGTAAAAGTATGTCAATTGCTTCAGGGATTATCCTCATAGAAGCAACAAATAACAGTTAAATTGAAAGGATTAAAACTCAAATAAATCTAACAGTAACTGCTACAATTCCATATTATAACCAGCAGGGAGAATTGTCTTACCTTTTTTTGCCGAGTTAGAGAGAAAAGGTGTGACAGGATTAGAACTATGAATCTTATAACCAGCAGGGTTACAAGTTATGAGGTGGATAAAAAATAACCATCAATTACCATATGAATCTTATATTTTGGAGACAGGATTAGAAGTATTCAAGCACATCATTTATAGAGTAAGAAAATTTATCCAAATTTTTTTTAGCACTCCATCTTGGGGATATGTTCATATTAATCTAAAGAGAATAACTATTACAATTTACTCCCATTTTAACGTTAAAAAAAAGGAATAATAAGAAAACAAGGAAGAAGTGCATAGAGTAAATAACCTCCTTCAGGTAAGAAACCATATTTGGCGTTGGTTCATGAAAATCTGGGCCCCTGTAGTCAATCACTTCATTTGGATCTTGAATATAGTTCACTGTTGGGTAAACTGGATCTCCACCCCATACTGCAAAAAAGAAAAAAATTGTTTAACCACTATTCTGGAATAAAAATATTTAAGTTTTAAAGTCAGTACTTTGCTTTATCTGATCCTCCCTCATTCGCATTGCTAAAGGATCCCTTTGGATTCGAACATCAGTCCCCATCATTACGCGATACTCTCGGTCAGTTTGGTTGCAAAACATTTCAATTAGTTGAGTATTTTCATCTTCTCCCGTCTCTTCAAAATGCTTCTGAATAGCTTCACGAGATGTGTCCCTTTTCCATGCTTTCACCCATTCTGAATAGTATGCAATTAAGCCATCTCTTTCCAGTCTCTCTTGTTCAGCCTGAAGCCTGAAAAAATCAGGAGTTTTTTTAACAGATTAAACTATGTGATGAGACAAAATAATACAGGAAGCTTTTATACTTAACATTTTCTCAGTATAAAGCAATTACTACAAAAAAAAAATGATAGTGGGAATTTTTTGTGTGTTTATTTATGAACAAATAAGTTTGAATTTTAAAACTCATTCTAATAGATGAATTTTACAATTATGAGAAATTAAATTGAACTCCATACAGTCATACACTTATGGTTGGGCACACTAAAACCCAACATAGCCATAGTAGGTAGGTTTTCTTAAGTTTTTCCTGCATCTGACTATGCTTTTCTTTTCTTTTATTTTTATTTTTTCAAAACACTACAACTAATAGTGTATTTTCCTATTGAAAAATTACATCTTGAAAGAGTCTTGGAATCTGTCATCCAGTTCCAGCACATCCGTTTTAACATGGAAGCAGAACTCAAGCTTGCACCTTTTAAACAAATGAATCATATTGACTGGTACCACTTTTTCTTAAGTGAGTTTATTATAAAATAATTAAATGGAGTGCTTAAATAAACTTGGAGTAGCACATGTTTGGTCAGGACAGTGAAAACTTGATAGTTACTCTCCTTACAGTTAATTCATGACGCGAATTGTGTCAAGTAGTCTTCTTAGCATATGAAGGTTACTCTCTTACATTTTCTCAGCCATTTCAGATTTTTTTTTCAATCTTCAAGCAACTGTTGCTTAACCTTTCTACTTAATCTCTTGTTTGCAGTTCTTAAATGTTTTACATTTAGAATATACCTTTCTTCTTTATAAATATGGCGCCTTGCTCGGTAAAGGGCAGTTTCTGTTAATGTTGGGACTTCACCATGAAGCTCTATTTGTCCAGTTTCTGCCATAGCTTTCAGGAAAACCTGAAAAATGGTAGAGAAAATCATGCTCAAGACATAAGACTTAATTATCAACATGGAATTTGTGACTTCAACATATATGACTGGCTTTTAGACCTCTTGTCTGACGAACATAACCATGGATGATCTAACAAGTAAAAGTATTTGACATGGGGACTGGGATCATCTTACAAGAAAATGATTTTACAACCCAAATTCTAGAAGCCTGTTAACCAGATTACCAAAAGACAAAAGAAAGATGAACTGGCCACATGACCCTTTAATCCATAAATTGATCATGGTGAATTAATCTATAATTGATAAAATAAATTCCAACCATAAAGCACAAAACCAACAAATGCACACTAACCGTTTCCACATCTGGTTTCCTCCTTTGCCACCTGGACCATTGTTCTTTCTCTGGCTGTCTCCAATTCCACCACAGCTCATCATTCGAAAGTGTCCCCTCTATTGGCTTATTAACCTTTGGGTCAACAAAGGAATGAGGAAGTCCAAGTTTCTTATTGAACTCGTATTCACTCAACTCTTCCTCCTCAGGTTCAGACTGATAAACAACAAAGTCAGACACAAAATCCTGAGACTCTTCCGAGGATTCAACCAAAACCTCAGAAGAACTGTAACCAGAGTCATCATTCGATTCAACAACGGGCTGAGACGAAGCAGCAGCAGGAACAGTTGTCTTGTAATTCTTCCTCCTACTCCCAGGCTTGGCTCCATAAGATGGAGAGGTTGACGATTCGGCAGTCGGAGCAGGTGCCCTTGCAGCCCTCACACGGCTAGCAGTTCCCTCAGGCCAATAATCTTGACCCGGAATACTTGCCCGAGCACCAGAGGCCGGCTCGAGCTGGCCGGAGGTGGAGTCAAAGTAACTGTAATAGGGTGGACGCTCAACTGACACATGCTGAATGTCTTTTTCATCATCTTTCTTTTCACACTTTATGCAAGGAACCTTCCTTCTACAATTGTTCAATCTAACTCCACCACGTTGCAAAATACCAGCACCAACCAGGTATGATGATGACGGTGTCTATGAGTTTCAACGATTGTATAATACAAATTAAATTAGCTCCAATTCACATACAAAAGGGTGTGTAATAAAAATGTGCAATTCGTCACTTCAAAATTGAATTTTATTTGTTTTGTAGAGTGTAAATGTAAAGTGCAGATAAGGTAAGAAGTTGAAGTTAGAAGGGTAACCTGGAAGTGATTGAACGATAAGTTGGGGACGAGATTGGCGTGAATGGAAGCCATAAGCTCCCACTGAACCAAATCTGAGTTTCGCGGATACACTCAACTCAACTCAACACTACACTGTGCCCCTTATGCTACTGCCATGGTTATCGGTTCCTTATCGATTTTCTCTTTTTACTTTTTCATCTGGATAAACTTCTTCGATACTTGTAAGAAAGAAGAAGAAAAAAAATACCAATACTATTCACACTATATTTTTTATAATTTAAATGAAAGAACATATCTCTCAAGTTATCACATTTAAAATTTTAGTTTTTTTTTTTTTTTCATTCTGTATTGAACTAAACCAAACCAAAAATATATATACTAAATATGTTTTTTTTTCTATTTTACCCCTAAATCACCCTAAATTCCCAATCGAAAAGTTGTTATATTATTCAACTTATTATGTAGTGGGTGTATTTTTAGAAAACTTGACAATTAACCTTACTTGTAATTTATATTTATTTTATATTTGACCTTTTCTATGATAAATGCTTTTCCTTAATTGAAATGTTAACCATTAGAAAAATCCATGCATTATTTTGGACTTTTATTCCTACATAGTGGAAATTTATTTACTTGTTAACCAAAAATAAAGTGTTGTTTCTAAAAAAGAATAAGATCAAAACTGAAATAACAAAAAAGAATAATCTAAATCGCAAAAAATAAAAATAAAAATATTGGATTAGTTCAAATTTAAGGTTATTTTCAAATCAATTTAAATTGAAACGAATTTTTATTTTAATTGGATGATATAATTTTCACATTAAAATGAATACCGTGAAATAACAACATTCCTGGCTGCACTGCCACTTTATGCATGTGACACCAGTTTATAGCTGCAGCCTGCAGCGTATGAGAATTTGTGAGGGCCGTCTTGAATTTCATTGTCTTGCATGTAAATGTAAATGTAAATAAATAACATAGCATTCAAAAAAGGATATTATATATTTCTAACAAATTATCGGATGAAAGAGAAACATAAGCGGAATTTGAAGTTACCCACGTTAACCGTTTTCGTCGCGCTTTCAGTTACAAGGATTTAGATGTGTGCGTGTGGAGCATCATCACTTCCACCTTTCTCTTATTTTCTTCCTCTTTTATTTTCACCTTCCTCCACCTTTATTTCCCATGTCATCTCATTTTATCAATCTTCAAACAATTACAATATCCTATTTAAATTAAATATCATATATAATGGCATTCATGAAGTTGGGATCAAAGTCTAAACCTTTTCGTCAGGAAGGCCAAACATGGTTGGTGATCATTCATCTCTCTCTACATTAATCGCCAATGCCATTAACCTTTTTATTTCTTAATGCTCCCACATAAAAATGTAACCTTGTGTGTTCCTTGATCTTTGTGGTTGGTGGGACTGTAAGGGTTTTTTCACCATTTTGTTTGCAAATTAATTCCACTAATTTTTGGATCATTGATCCTAATATTGTTTTACATTCAGGGTTTGTACAACAGGACTACCAAGTGATGTTACCATTGAAGTTGGAGAAATCTCTTTTCTCCTCCACAAGGTGCTTGTTTAGATACAGTTGCTTAGGTGGTTTGCATTAAAAATCAATATAGGCTAATTAACAAGGTGAAACTCTAATGCTTGCAGATTGAAGAACAACACACCAAAAGCCCTTAAAGAACTGCATCTAACTTATTGCATGCATTTTGTTTTTGACTTTGAATGTCTTTTCAAGTTGGTCCTTACTCCTTTGTTTGTTTCTACGTACGTTTGTGATTTTGATGCAGTTTCCATTGCTTTCTAGAAGTGGCCTACTGAAGAAACTCATTGCCGAGTCCTCAAAAGAGGAGGGATCGAGTTGTGTTTTGCAACTTCATGATGTTCCTGGTGGAGCCAAAACATTCGAGGATATAACAAGGTTTTGCTATGGTGCCAAATTAGAAATCACATCATTAAATGTAGTCAGCCTCAGATGTGCAGCTGAGTACCTCCAAATGACTGAAAACTATGGTGAAGGGAATCTTGTTGCACAGACCGAGGCTTTTCTCAATGAAATTTTCAGCAATTGGCCGGATTCCATAAAAGCCCTTGAAACATGTGAGGAAGTGCAACCCTTTGCAGAAGATCTTCATATAGTCTCAAGATGCATTGATTCCTTGGCTATGAAGGCTTGTTCAGATCCAAACTTATTCAACTGGCTGGTGTCTGGATGCAATTCCAAGAAAAAACAAGCAGACGACCGTGCATCGTGGGATGGAGTTTCTTTTGAGAAGCCATCTCAACATGATGATTGGTGGTTTTATGATGTGTCTTTGTTAAGCCTCTCCCTATATAAACGACTGATCATAGCAATCGAAGCAAAAGGAATGAAATCTGAGACTATTGCTGGATCTCTCATATATTATCTTAGGAGGTTTCTCCCCTTGATGAATAGGCAATCAAGCTTCACTGATACAAGTCATGCTACCATTCCTAATACTTCTGAAGCAGACCAAAGGGCTCTACTGGAGGAAATTGTGGAGTTGCTTCCTAATAAGAGAGGGGTCACGTCCTCAAAGCATCTGCTTAGGCTGCTCCGCACAGCGATGATATTGAGTGCAAGTCCATCGTGTAGAGAAAATTTGGAGAAAAGGGTAGGAGCTCAACTAGACCAGGCCGCGCTTGTGGATCTTCTCATTCCAAATATGGGATACTCGGTGGAGACACTCTATGATGTTGACTGCATTCAGAGGATTCTTTATCATTTTATGTCTATATACCAGCCTGCATCAGTAGCAGCTACTCCGTGTATATTTGAACAAGGGGCATTGATAGCTGGAGCTGATGCATTGACACCTATGACAATGGTGGCAAATTTGGTGGATGGATATCTTGCTGAGGTGGCTTCAGATACTAATTTGAACTTGACTAAGTTTCAGGCACTTGCTGTTGCAATTCCAGATTATTCTAGGCAACTTGATGATGGTGTATACCATGCAATAGATATATACCTAAAGGTTAGATCATTTTGGATAGTCTAGCTTGCCCAAGAAATTGTTTATATACACATTCTTGTGTTATGTTTCTGGTTTACTAGATATTTCGTTATATAGATATCAAAACTTCTGAAAAAGAACTGAAATTGAGGAAGAATGAACCAAATTAGTATAAGTGATATTTGAAAGCTACAGCCTACTGGCTTATCCATAGCTATATTGAGAAAGAATGTCAAAGTAAACTCACGACAAAGAAAAAATATGATAGTTCTAACGTAAAACTGACAACTACAGGTACATGCGTGGCTGACAGATTCTGAAAGGGAGCAACTTTGCAGATTGATGAACTGTCAAAAGCTGTCACTGGAAGCGAGCACTCATGCAGCACAAAATGAAAGATTGCCTCTACGAGTAATTGTTCAAGTCCTGTTTTTTGAACAGCTTAGACTCCGCACATCAATATCTGAATGGTTCTTCGTTTCTGACAATATTGAGAACAGACAAAGCCACAGTGGAAATCTTGGCCTCCCCCCCAATAGTGATACGTGTCAACGGGACAAAGCAGAGGGAAATGAAAACATGAGGGAACGTCTTTTGGAGTTGGAGAAGGAATGCTCAAGCATTAGAAATGAGATGCAGAAGTTGAAAAAGACAAAGAAAAGTTGGAGTATTTTCCCAAAAAGGTTTGGCTTTAGAAAAAAGTCAGAGATTTGCAATCCAAAAGAAACAAATAGCAATGGTACAAAGACATCATCGTCCACTCCGAAAGGAAAACCAGATCATGAAAATGGTTGAGAGGCTTCAATGAACTTCATACTCAAGTAAGTGGAGAGATAATTTATTTTCTTCTGCCATGTGTTCTATTTTTTTCTATCCAAATGTGGTTGTAACTTCACAATCAAATTTGTTGGTAGAAAACGTGTTAGTCAAAACAATTGAAGGAGTGCTATTCTCACATTTCTTACACTATTCTGTGTGTGACAGGAGGAATTGTGGTCATCATCACTTCTTTTGGTGTTGCAGATTTCTGATAAGAGCAAATCCTCAACATTCTGTTCCTGCTTTGTTTGATCACACTTGTGGACAGACACTGTTTTAGACATTTATTCCTTAGCTAGGTACATACAAACGTGATATCTTGTTAGATTTGAAACTCTAGGGTGACCACAGTGCACTTTCTTCTAATTGAGACTTTTAGGGGTAGCCATCAGATTTTCCTGGTGATACTGACTGTCTTGATTTTCCATATTTTCTGTGCATCAACGAAGTGACTAGCCCTATTCATTCCTTATAGCTTGTTGCATGTCTACATTATCTAGTATTGTTTATTGTCTGAAAGACACTTGGCTCACTAAAGACAAGGTACTAAAGGCTGTATCTGATCATGTTGTTTAATGACTACTAGGATATGGCAGCATGCGGAAGTTGCTTGTTGATTAGGTAGATAAGTAGATGGTATAGACACTGTAAATACAAAACTATATGCATATACGTTTAGAGCAGAAAAACAATGCAATATCTGTGTATTACATTTTAGTATAATGGCCAACCAACTCTAGATCTTTCTGCATAAAAACAGAGAATTGCGATAAAGAGGATGAAAATGAGTTTATATTCATTAAGTATAACCAGGAATTTTATTTTACTCTTTTTAATCAGTCGCTGTTTTAACAGAACAACGTGGTTACAGGGAAATATACTTGTACAATTCCACCTGCAATATAAGATGCCGATGATTGTATTCTGTCCAGTCCATGCACGAGTATCCTGAACAATTTTTTTTTTTTTTTTCTGAAGAGTATCCTGAACAATTGTACAATTGTAACATGAGAATTGGCTACTTGGGAGATCGTAAAAACTCCAAATAATTATCTTATTTAAAAAAAATGATTTTTCAAAATTACCTTTTTTTCAAGAAGCTTTGAGATTTTATTCAACGAAACAAATAAGAATCCTTATATTTAGACACCCCTAAATTACAAACACCCCTTATTTATCTCTATTTCTCTCTTATTATTGGTTATCACACTGCCTCATCAATCAAAGATCTCTCTTCTCTATCAAAGTGTATACACCCAATACACCTAAGGAGTGTCTAAAGAACATTTTTCTAAATTTAATTCACTCACCCTAGCTTTTGATTCACCACTACAAACTAATCCACGTTGTGGTAAGTGCTAAAATGTAATACAAATCCAAACCCAACTCCTCACCTTCCCTCTGCCCCACGACTTGTCATGATTGCGGTGCTAACGAAGCTTTTAGTTGCTTTAGAAAATTGCTAGAACGTGGAGTGAGACAGGGTGGTAAAGTTTGATGGGACTGTTAACAGCATGTGCTCACACAAAGTGGAAGCTGACTGTGATACCTACTTAGAGGAAAAGAAGGTTGCTTTACCCACACACACTGAGAATTTGGCAATCAGGTTTGGTCAAATTCGTACTAGAGATGTGTTATTACCAGATCTAAAAACTCATCTGTTGGCTCATTCAAAAGTCTGCATCATTACCAGATCTAAAAATGTTTGAAACAGAACATAACATGATATTTTGACTTCAATATAAGGATTCATGTCCCTTTTGGCGCCTATTTTTTATCGAGCTAAAATAATTAGTTTCAGTTTCACTTACCAAATAACTACTTAAACCACATCTAAACTATGAAACCGATACTTAAACTACGATCTTCAAATTAATCTTTTATCATCACATCACTTCACATTGAGTTGAAGACCCTGAGTTTCTAAGATTTACTGGCTGTTTTTTTTCAATACATAGTTACATACATCGTCCAGTGAACAAAAGTAACGAAAAAGAGTTGATCGACGAGCAAATGGCATAATCAAAGGTTTCACTCATACATACAAAAGTGCACCGAAATGAGTCATATTAAGGTGTCAACGGTATATAATACCCAATGTCATGAGGGATATACAATATTATTCAAATCATAGGGACTTTCGCAAGTCAATATTATTACATTTAATAGCGCTCATCCCATTCCCAGCACATACTAGTAGTAGTAGTATATCATGCATAAAACACACCTGAAACAAAAGAACGAACATAAAACTTGATATTATTGCAGAATTAAAACAATTACACGAGAAATCCCTAAAAAAAACAAAACCCTAATTGAGAGATGAGAATAGACCTATGTGTTTTAGTTGTAGTAGAGTTCGAGACCCATGCCGTCGTGGATCTCGTAATCCCTGAGAGTGATGTGATCCTTGTAGATGGTGTACCACTTCTGGATGCGGATCTTGTCGGCTCTCGTCCCCGTCTGAGCCGCCACCAGCTTCTTCAGGTCGCCGATCGTGTCATCGTCGTTGCACTTCACGCGCACCTTCTTCCCCAATCGATCGTTCAACACCACCTCGATCATCTTCGCAACGCCAATAACCCTAATTCCCAATTCCAAACCCAAAGTCTCAGAGTCAGAGGGGCATTCCAATCAGAAAAGTCGTATTTATAGTTATATTCACCGCCTTTCATTGCGTATCAACAAATTGGACTTCTTTTAACATTCATTATTCCTATGTTCTATACATTAAATTCGTACATAAATAATATATTAAAGTTATAATATACCAGTGGTTCCGTGCCTCTCTAAAATATTTTAAATAAAAATAAAATAAATAGAAAATTAAAGAATATAACTAATAAATAAAAGTAACTAACAAAGTTAAGTTATGTGTAGTCGTTTTTTAAAATTTAAAAACTGATAACGGGTAAACTTGTTCAAAATTGTGTCCGCTCAAAAAGGATATCTTCTTTATTAATAGTATAGACAACTAAATCTAATTTTAAAAATAAAATAATAATAAAAAGTTTCGTCAAAAAATGAGTTAGGCTTTCTCTTTTAAATTATGAAACTGGGATAGTATTTAATAAATGTGTTGAAATTTATACTAAAATATAAGTACTCATAAAATTATACTCCGATATAAGTACAAATATCTATAAAAAAAAATATTTAAAAAGAAAATTATGTAAATTTAAGATTTTTTTGAAGTGCAAATATCCATAGAAAAATATTTTTTTAGATAATTTATTATTATAAATTAAGTTAACTACTTTTTTAATCTTTAATGAATTAGGTAATTAGATCTTATAAATATAATTTATGAAAGTGAAATTACATCTAAATTTTGACTTCTACACAAAAAAACATTACCTAATTAAGTAAAAAAAAAAAATTGCAGAAGTACTGTGAAGAGTTAAATTTATTTATTTCCCCCCTTGTACAGTTCCTTCCTTCTTTCAAAACTACTTATCCTTGTTTCCACTCCTCTGTTTTCACCATCGAAGATCTGGGTACCTTTACCATTGCATTCTTCACCCCATTACCACTTTCTGCAGATGCTGCTTCCCACATGATGAACCACTGCGCCTCCCATGGCAGTGGCTTGAATCATTGCGGCATTGGTTGATTTGATCTACATGGAAGTTTCATTCTTTTCATTATTTCTCTCAAAACCCACCAACCATACTCCAACACGTTGCCACGTCGCTTTCTTTGGATTGGTGGGGGGGTTTGCCTTCACGTTTTGGAGTTGTTTGTGGGTTATCGGTTTTTCTAGGGGCTTGTTGTAGACTACCTTGTATTTTTATTTTTTTTTATTGAAGATGAAGAGATTGAAAAATGAACCTCCCAGTTCGAGGAGGTTTAGGTTGTCTCATTTTTTGTTTGGTGTTGGGGTGGTATACTTGGTTTTTGTTTCGTGTAACTTTTCACAGTTTATGAAAGTTGTGACATCGTTAAGTGGGGATGAGAGTTACGATGGAATTGGATTGGATAAGACCGTGGCAGCTATTGGGGATGCTGAAGATGCAGATTCGACCAAACCTTTTGTTAGTTCTGTTTATAAAGATGCATTTCGTTGGAGGTTAGTGGATGATAGGGACCAGGATGCTCCCTTGAGACCAAAGGAGGAACCAGTGAAGCAGATTTCGGATGGATACGGTAGGATTACCAGGCAAATCTCGCAGCGGCAAAGGAACCGAACTGGGGATTTGTCTGTGCTTGAGAGAATGGCAGATGAGGCTTGGACATTGGGATTGAAGGCTTGGAAAGAATTGGAATTGGAGCAGATTGGTGAGAAGGAGGGTGGAGAAAGCTCTATAATTGATGGAAGGACCAAGTCTTGTCCTTCTTGGATATCAATGAGCAAGGGAGATTTGTTGAAGGGGGATGGCTTGATGTTTATTCCTTGTGGTCTTGCTGCTGGTTCTTCAATCACCGTGGTGGGAACGCCTCATTATGCTCATAAGGAGTATGCTCCCATGCTTGCAAGGTCAAGGAAAGGTGATGGTTTGGCATTGGTTTCAGTTTCGCAGTTCGTGGTTGAATTACAAGGGCTGAAGTCAGTGGAAGGGGAAGATCCTCCTAAGATACTTCACTTGAATCCTAGGTTAAGAGGGGATTGGAGCAAACGGACAGTTATTGAGCATAACACCTGTTATCGAATGCACTGGGGAACAGCTCAAAGATGTGATGGTTTGCCATCTGAGGATGCTGAAGAAATGCTTGGTATGGTTTTATCAAGTTTTGTATTCAAAGATTTGATCTTCTTTGTGAGTGGTAATTAATTTGATATATAAGTAAATCTTTTGATGATGCTTGGCAGTTGATGGGTATAGGAGATGTGAAAAATGGATGCGGAATGACATTGTAGACTCAAAAGAATCGAAGACAACATCATGGTTCAAGCGGTTTATAGGACGTAAGCAGAAGCCAGAAGTTACCTGGCCATTTCCTTTTGCAGAGGGTAGAATGTTTATCCTTACATTACGTGCTGGTGTTGATGGATACCATATTAATGTTGGGGGTCGCCATATGACTTCATTTCCATATCGGACAGTAAGTTAATTCAGACATCACGTGACAGATGATTTCATCTTTATGTTTGTTTCCACTGAATGAATATCTTGATAGAGTAAAATTGTCAAAGGGCAGCCTTGGCTTAAACTTCAAGGATAATTGGAATGAATTGCTGTATTCTATAATGCAAGCTGCTGCTGTGGTTATATATTTTGTCCCGCTGATTTTTCTTTTCCAAATTATCATCAGGGTTTTACACTTGAAGATGCTACAGGATTGGTAGTCAAAGGGGACCTTGATGTTCATTCAGTTTTTGCTACTTCTCTCCCTACTTCACATCCAAGTTTCTCTCCTCAAAGAGTACTGGAAATGTCGGAGAAATGGAAATCCAGTGCTCTACCTAAACATGCTGTTAAACTTTTTATTGGAGTTCTTTCTGCTTCAAATCATTTTGCAGAACGCATGGCAGTTCGTAAAACATGGATGCAAGCAGCTGCAGTCAAGTCTTCAGATGTGGTAGTACGATTCTTTGTTGCATTGGTAAGGCTGCTGGCTTTATTTTTGTCTTCCTTTCTTTACAATATCGCATTGATCTTTTGGATTATACCTTTAGTAACTACATTGGTTGGTTTAACTTTTAAGGGTACCTTTTGTTGCTTGTGCAAGTTACTTCTTATATTTGTAATACTCCTGTACTCCTGTATTGATTATTATCAATAATTTCCCCTCTTGACTGAGTAACATAATAATGTAAATAAATGTAGATGAATCAGTGTTGTATGAAATATAATGCAATTTGTGAAGAGAAATAATTTTTTCAATTTAACCACAACCAGTTATGTAATTGTTTGGAATTCAAGGGCTTTCTGTGTATCATTCTTATTGATATGATATGGCTGATTTTTCTGTGTTTTGTACCTGTTTTAATTTTTAAACATCAACATGAAGAATCCAAGGAAGGAAGTAAATGCGGTGCTGAGGAAGGAAGCTGCTTACTTTGGTGACATTGTCATCTTGCCCTTTATGGACCGCTATGAGCTTGTTGTGCTCAAAACCATGGCTATCTGTGAGTTTGGGGTGAGTTCATTTTTAAATCTTTAGTCAACTTTTGTGGTTCTTCTATTTTTGTACATGTTGGGGGTAAAGTGAAATTGCATTTGTGTCAAAATGTGCAACTCTTGTGGTTCCTCCCAATCCATTTTTTGTTGTCTCCTGTTATATAAGCCAATTTTCTTTCATGCAGATTCAAAATGTGACTGCTGCATATGTGTTAAAATGTGATGATGACACTTTTATCAGGGTGGATACTGTGGTAAAAGAAATAGAAGCTGTACCCCGAAAAAAGCCCCTTTATATGGGAAATCTCAATCTCTTGCATCGGCCTCTGAGAAACGGCAAATGGGCTGTTACCTTTGAGGTATGATATTTAGTTGTCACACTTAGTTGAACTTGTAGGTAATAAGCAAGTGTGTACATTTCTGTATCATGTGGAGATTAATGTAGATCGTGATGGTACCAAACCTCCTAATAATTTCTTAACACCCTTTCTCTTAATTGGCTCAGGAGTGGCCTGAAGCAGTATATCCTCCTTATGCAAATGGCCCTGCATACATAATTTCCAGAGACATTGTTACTTTCATCATATCCCAACACAAGGAGAGGAGGCTGCGGGTTTGTTACCGGAAACTTTATCCCTTTGACCTTTCATCCTTTATACATAGAGCTTGTTTGGATATAAGTTAGACGTGCTTTTGAGACTTGAGAGTTTCTCTTTTGAAAATATAGAGCATTTTTCAGTAGAGAAGCTATCAAAAACACTTGTATCCAAACAATAACTACTTTCCAATTCTAGTTTGCATTATCAGTACATATGAATTGATTGGTGAAATATTTGTTTGTGGTGGCAGCTCTTTAAAATGGAGGATGTAAGCATGGGAATGTGGGTTGAGAGATTTAACAACACGGTGGCCGCCGTTCAGTACTCTCACAACTGGAAGTTTTGTCAGTATGGGTGCATGGAGGCCTACTTCACTGCACATTATCAATCACCAAGGCAAATGGTTTGTCTATGGGACAAGTTGTCGAGAGGTCGTGCAAGATGCTGTAACTTCAAATGATTTCCCATTGTATCATTGTCACTCTTGTTTGTACCTACTTCACATCACATAGATTAGTATTGGACAAAGTTACAAAATGCACTACACATTCATTCAATTTGAAAGAAATAGAAGTTACTGTCCATGAATTTTGCATGCATATCAAACCAAAATGTATTTTACAAATCAAATTAAACCGTATTCAAAAGTACTGTCTAATTGAAGTAAAACAAATGAAACTGTGTTCGTGGTTAATAAAAATTTGCATTAAGGTTAAAGGTACTACACAACATACGTTTTCATCGAGGCGGGGAATTAAATATTTGTCCCCACATTTCATACGATTGCCATTTTTTTTCGTTTTTGTTATAAATAATAATCATTGGGCTTTTGGAACGTATTTGGCCCACCTTGACAAAAAAGGTTAAAAAACAGTTAGTGATTTGTTTGGCAGTGTTCATAAATCATAAGCATTCCACATGGAAGATATAATGGTGCCACGTGCCAGTAGTCCCCACCTACTCACCCCTTTGTTAAGCATCTTTCATTTCATCTCACTGTTTTTTTATTAATAGTAGCAAAAGAAATGATTTTATGAGGAGAAAAATAAAATATTAAAGAACACACTTGTGTGTGTGGCGATCGTTGTTACACATACTACAAAGTAGTATATTCTTAAAACGTGAAATCTGAAGTTAGTACATGATAATATTTTAATAACAAAAATTGTAGTAGTAGCTGTTGAGTGGTGAAGACCTTTAAAAAATAAAATAAAAAGCAGCATATAGCTGAATCGCCTGAAAATCAGAGAAATGTTGGTGTATGATGACAAATTGACATTGGTTGGGTCCACAAAAGTAGAAAATAGAAGCTTTTATTTCTTATTACTGTGTATTATCCTTTGTGTTGAGTTCAGCCGTGTCCACCGCGTGTTTCAGTCTACCCTACCCAGTATCCACACCATTCTCACCAAATCAGCCAGAACATTTCATTTTCTCTCAGTAGCTGGCACGTGCCATGGTCCCTCCTCAACCATTTTTTTTTTCTGGACACGAAATTTAGATAAATTTAATTTAATTTCAGAAACTCACTAAAGATAAAAACAAATCTTCACATCCAAAAATAAATTAAACCTCATATATTTCTGATATATGAATCTACTATTACTTATCATCATCAAATTTGATTGCTGACTTCCAAAATATGGAGACAAAAGTAAAAAATAAAAAGGTGAAAATAACTACATTTGTTATTTTAAATTTTAACGAAATTAAAATTTGTTGAATCTAATCCAATCCAATTGGTCTCTCGCGTCCATCCTTCATCTAAAAATGAAACAAACAACAAAGTAAAGAATTTGTAAATTTTGGTGGAAAGAAATTGGTTTGAATGGTCTTAAAGACAAAGCTAAGCATAACATGGCATAGCAATAGCATCTTATCCAGTGTGTGGACCCCGTGTTCCTCTGTCGGCAACACATACATGTGCCACCTGTCCCAAGTGCTACTGACACGTGTCAGTTGGATATGCCGTTTCCTCACTGTTAGGGTAAACTAGCCACGTCGTCGACACTCGACACGACAGCAAAACAAATTGTCAATTTGGAAGATAGTACTGGTACAATCGGAAGTAGACTATTACCTGGTAACAGATTTTATCCATATTCGATTGAAATTACCACGGTGCCCTTCACGATAATCACCCTCTTACTCTGTTCATAAATAAATATCATGCACATTATGACTCACATTTTTTTTTTCCCAATCAAACTCAAGTTCCGTGTGTAATGTAGTATTATTATAATCAATTTATCGTGGTTAATAATGACATGACGCAATACCGTCAATGCAGATCCCAACTATGCCATCTACCAAGTGCTATTGATGTGATAATTGATATTACTGTATTTCATAATTTATTAAGCAATTTGCTCAAATTGGAAAGTTGTATATCTTAACTACCTCTTTGAAATCGTAGTTATCTATAATTAATTATATGCATCACTCAATCTTCTTTTGACATTTTTAGTAGTTTGTCGTCTTTTTGTTTTTTTAAAAGATTGTACACATTAAAAATTAGTTTGTTTAGTAAATTAATAGTTCTAGTTGGCACATTGCGATGTGTGTACATTGTTGTGAGTTAACCTTTTTTTTATTTCCAAAAATTAACTATTTGACTAATTCTAACAATAAAATATAATATGCACTAAACACGTTAAAAAAAATTGCATGCATGGCATATATGATTTAATTTTGATACTGTTAATAATTAAATATTGAATATAACTTTTGAAGTAATTATTAGAAAAATCAATCATTTTTTAACCATATGACATTCTATAACTGAATAAAAGTATAGAAAAATTACACTGTTTGGTGATTTCAATTTCAATTAAATTTTTTTGTATACATGAACATATATAAAACAAATACTCTTGTTTTGTCTGGCTACACAACCTTGTATTGATGGCCCATAAAGGCCGCATAACCTTGCGTGGTCCACGCTTTATACTATTATTTATTTAAGGTTAAGTACGTTGGATTGGATGTATTCGTGAAGCTTTTCTGGCTAGGGAAAGATATCAAATCCAACTAAAATACAAATTTATTGAATATCCGTAAAGAACGTTAGATATTGCTCTTCTGCGCAGATTAACGGTGTCATTATTATTTTTTTATCTAAAATTAAAGTTTCTCGATCGAAGGTTCTTTGTAACAATAGAAAGTATATAAACGGCCAAGATATCGTAATTAAAATTTCAATATAGCAATAAAACCAGCCTTGCAAATCTGAATTAGAAATTATTACTATTCTAATTATTGTTTCTTTCTCGACACATACATAACAAGACGCCGTATAAATTATAATTAAGCTCTTCTGATGGACCAAGGTTGGTATCATGTAAAGAATACACATGAAATATCTTTTGACTTCCTTGAGAATCCCATGGAGAACATGTGAGTAGGGTTCCGACTTTTCCCCTCTATATAGTAGTACTTAATCCTATATATAGTAATAATTTGTTGCGTAAACTTTAGTGAAATTTTGCATTATGATTTAAGGTGCTTAGAAAAGCAAATTCTCTTGCCTAAAAAAATAGTAAATTCTTTGGTACTTAAGAAGGAACAAAAAAAGAGTCTAACATCTAACTAGATCAACACCCATGTCATCTGCAATATGAGTTATTCCTGCCTCATAGCATATCAGTTTTTTTTTTCGACAATAAACGACAGATCAAAAAATTCCACAATACTAACCACCATTAGGAAATTCCACAATTAACCCTATCATTACCCAAGCATCTACTACTTCCACAGTACTGCTTGAGTTAAATCTGGATGTGAAAAAAATAAAGCACGGGATCCCTGATCCCAATTATTGAGGGGTAAGATAAGTATTAAAGTAAATGATTAGGGGCATCTGTGTCATACTCAAAAAGTATTATACACGGAGATGACAAAGTTTTGTCCTTTTCAACAGCTCTATCTGTCTCTACCCCGCATCACCGTTTAGCATTATTTCCTCCGGTGTCACGCACACACACTCATCCCACACTTTGTTTCCACGCAAACGCATTGCATAAAACCCTTCGTTACATTACATTTAATTGAGCACAAGCAATCCAAAACGTAAAGGTGCCCTGCCCCACAACCCACAACTACCACCTTTGCTAATAATCACAATCATCCTCATCAAAATATCTCATTTTCAAAATCCTTCATTTCATCTTCTACTATATGTTGTTATTGCTATTGCTCCACAAACAAAACAGAAAACACCACCACTCTTTATTATAATGCTCCGTAACCGTTTGCAACGGTTGCTTTTGCTTTGAATGAAAGGAGCAGTAACGGCTATATTATAACAAGTGAAGTGAAGGAGTTTCTGTTGTGTTGTGGAGAGAAAAAAAAGTAAAGTGAGAGTTGTGAGTCTGAGAGGAGGCCCAGATGAATTTTAGTTCGTTCTTGACGTCCCTGGGGACCTCGTTCGTGATATTTTTGGTTTTGATAATTGTGTTTGCGATTCTATCAAGTAGGCCTGGGAACAATGTGGTGTACTACCCCAACAGGATCCTGAAGGGGTTGGATCCATTGGAAGGAGGGTTCAAGAGCACCAACCCTTTCTCTTGGATCAAGGAGGCCATCTCTTCTTCTGAAACTGATGTTATTACCATGTCTGGGGTCGACACTGCTGTCTACTTTGTCTTCCTCACCACTGGTTTGTTTCCCTTTTTCACTAATAATTACTCTGTTTTCTGTTTTTTAACAAGTTTTGTACATGAACCAACAACAGCATTTCATTGTATTCACTGTTCACCCTTTTTAGATACTACGATTTTCAAACCGGTTAGGTACTACTGAGATTTTCTTAGGTGTTTTTGGTGCTGTTCTCCAATTAGGATTGGAGTTTCACGTCCCATCGGGGAAATCATTTTTTACATTAAAGGCCAGCATAGATTACCATGGTAAATCTCCAGTTCTGATTGGAGAACAGCAGCACTAAAAGCAAGCACGTATCGAACTTTAACCAAGTTTTGTTCTTTTTCAATATTGGTTAAGCTTTTAAGGGCGCAGAATTCTCGGGAATGAGTTTTCAATAAAATTTGGGGAACTGATTTTAGTCATACTTGAAATCTCAAGCTTGGGTCTTTATCTCATGTTTGTATGAAATATAAAGGACAAATTCCTGGTTCTATTTGCTAGATTGGTCTTATGGAAAGACAGGAAAGTAAATTTTGAACTATATTAAGAAAGTCCTATGTTACTCAGTTTGCTTATGCAGTGATTGTTGAGTTGTTTCCAAATTCTTACGCTCATAAGGTTATTTTCTTGCAACTGTTCATCATTTTCTTAATTGTTGACTTTTTTTTTTCCTTCAGCATAGTGCAGTTTTAAATGGTTTGCTTATGATAACCCAATTCTTTCTTTTGTGGCCTGTAGACTATTGCATTGTGTTTTCATTCTCAAAATCTGTTATCACATCATATGACAGAGAAAGAAAAGAAAAATCTTTTCCACTAAAACATCTGTGTTTTCCTACAAATATGTTTGTCGGATTGTAAACTTTCGTATTTTTCAATTGTTATCTATCACATGTTTATGGGATGTTTAATGTATCCAGAATTCAGTTTTTGATTATTATTCTTCCTGTTCTCTGCTAGTGTTGGGTATCCTAGTTTTGTCTGGAGTTATTCTGCTACCGGTTCTTCTGCCTCTTTCTGTTACTGACCATGGTGTGAGACAAAGTAAGTCACTAACAACTAGCAACGGAACTTTCAGTGAACTAGACAAGTTATCAATGGCTAACATCTCGGTAAGTTCAGTGTTGATAGCATTTTTTTCAGTTGTCATATAGTAAATTTTCCTGTTATTCAACTACTTAGCTGTGTGTGTGTGTGAGAAAGTAATGACCATATTTTTCCCGAGTTAAACAGCCAATCAGTTTCTTTTTTAATACCTTCAAAATTCAAATGCCTGAGACTGAATAACCTTTTTTTGTGTGTAGGAAAGCTCAAGGTTGTGGGGATTTCTTATTGCCTGTTATTGGGTTACAATTGTGTCATTTGTTCTCCTATGGAGGGCTTACAAACATGTGTCATGGCTGCGAGCTGAAGCTCTTAAATCTCCTAATGTAAAGCCTGAACAGTTCGCTGTAGTTGTCAGAGACATACCTCATGCTCCTCAAGGTCAGACCAGGAAGGAACAAATTGACTCTTATTTTAATGCCATCTACCCTGAGACATTTTACAGATCTATGATTGCAACAGACAACAAAGTGGTAAGGTGTTCTTGTTCGATTGCCTTCTTCCATGCCCTCTGGATTAACTTCACTATCTCTGATTCCATATCACTGATATCACTAATAATAGTTTTTCCTTCCTGTGAAAGTTGTAATATATAATTTAATTTTCTGAGTTTATTGCCAATAGGTGAACAAGATTTGGGAGTCATTAGAAGGGTATGAGAAGAAGTTTGCCCGTGCTGAAGCAATATATGCAGAGTCTAAAACAACTGCCAAACCAGAAGGAACAAGACCTACAAACAAGATTGGCTTCCTTGGACTTGTTGGTAAAAAGGTGGATACCATAGAGTATTGCAATGAGCAGATTAATGAACTTAAGGCCAAATTGGAATCTGAGCAAAAGGTCACTCTCAGAGAGAAGCAGCAAGATGCTGCTGTGGTCTTTTTCTCAAATAGGGTGGTTGCAGCATCTGCAGCTCAGAGTTTGCATGCACAAATAGTCGACACTTGGTCAGTTTTTGATGCTCCTGAACCCAATCAACTAATATGGCCTAATTTGAAAATAAAGTATTTTCAGAGAGAGCTGAGGCAATACTTGGTGTATTTCATTGTGGCACTGACTATATTCTTCTACATGATTCCAATTACATTTGTATCTGCATTTACTACTTTGGATAATTTGGTGAAATATCTCCCATTCATAAAGCCAATTGTTAAAATAAAGGCTCTGAAAACAGTGTTGGAAGCTTACCTCCCTCAACTCGCACTGATTATTTTCTTAGCTTTGTTGCCCAAGTTGCTTCTGTTTTTGTCTAAATTTGAAGGCATTCCAACTGAAAGTCATGCAGTTAGGGCTGCATCTGGAAAATATTTTTATTTTTCCGTGCTGAATGTTTTCATTGGAGTTACTATTGGTGGAACGTTGTTCAAAGCATTCAAGAAAATTCAGAAGAACCCAACCTTGGATGTAATTTCGTCCATGCTTGCTGAAAGCCTTCCAGGCAATGCTACTTTTTTCTTGACCTATGTGGCCCTTAAGTAAGATAACTTCCTAACTTCATTTTTATTTAGTCTATTTATCTGTGGTGAATGATGATGATATTTCATTTTGTTTATTTATAAGTTAAAGGTGCATAACCACTTTATGGTGATGATAGAAGGAAATTTAGACGGCATACTTCATTTTCAAATGGTGTTTCACGTCATATCTTGTTATTATCCTTTCCTCCTGGATTCTTTTGAAGTAGGAGTTACTGCGTATTCCAAAGCATATCTGTAACAAATATTTTTTCACATGATGTTGTGTGTAAAGTGTAAATTTTAAATTTAGATTATTCCTACTAGACATATAAATAGGAAAAATATTTACCCTTTATTTTTAAATACTTGACATGACAAACTAATTGATTTTTCTTGATGTCTTAGATTTTTCGTTGGCTATGGCCTTGAACTGTCCCGAATAGTTCCTCTTATTATATACCATTTGAAGAGAAAGTATCTTTGCAAGACAGAAGCTGAGTTGAAAGAAGCTTGGCGTCCTGGAGATCTTGGTTATGGCACTAGAGTTCCTGGTGACATGCTGATTGTCACAATTGTCTTCTGTTACTCTGTTATTGCTCCTATCATAATCCCATTTGGTGCTCTATATTTTGGCCTAGGATGGCTTATACTTCGAAATCAGGTTAAGTTCTTGGAATTTTGTTTAATGAACCCAGTTTTTTGTTTTTTGTGGACATTTTTTATGGATGGATTTTAGTTTTCATTATTTGTATTTATGAGTTTAATGATCATACACTGTCGGTTGGTCTGATAATATAGTTTACATTGTCAGTGTATAGGCATAAACTATTTTCTCTTATGTTTAGTTGAAGTATCAATTTAGTCATTTCATCAAGCTATTTTGAAATCATGTCTATTAGTAAATATTTTTCTTATGAGTTTGTGTATGTTTGTATTAATCAACAGGCACTCAAAGTCTATGTACCATCATTTGAAAGTTATGGAAGAATGTGGCCTCACATACACAACCGTATACTGGCATCTTTGATACTATACCAACTTACCATGTTTGGGTACTTTGGGACACATAAATTCAAATATACACCAATTGTGCTTCTTCTTCCAATCATGTCATTGATCTTTGGCTTTGTCTGTGCAAAGAAATTTTACCCAGCCTTTCAACATCCAGCACTTGAGGTTGCAGCTAATACACTTAAGGAAGTTCCCAACATGGAATTGATTTTCAGAGCTTATATTCCGCCAAGCTTGAGGTCTGAGAAGATAGATGATGACCGGGTTGAAGATGCATTGTCTCAAGCTTCGAGAACAACACATGTTTGATGTAATTATCTGAATTTCAACTTGTTTTTACGTGTTAGAGGATGTAGTCTCTTGTAGAGATATATTAATTGTTTCATTGTTCATAATACGTCATAGGAACCAGGGGTGGTGTTGTTGAGTGTTGACTATTGTGAATGTGATTGTGTAAGAAAATGTTGGGTGGTCTGGTAATATTTTCATGTAGTGTGAAGTTTGTTGATCAGTGTTCTCTTAATTCAAAGATTTTCATTATTTGTACTGAATGAGAGAAATTATGTGACTTTTCATTTGGCGTCAAATTAGCAATGTCGAATGATTCTTTTTAAAGGAGTAGGCCTTACCACGTTCTGCCATGTGCTCTGCCAGCAGCCTGGCCCCAAATGCGAAGGGAAATTGGAAGGAATAAAAGTGGAAAGTAGGATGTGACAAGAGAGAATGAAATAAGGAGTTTTTCTTTTCTTGGTACAACATAATAATAAAATCAATTGAAAGAATATTAGTTGGAGTACCACAATCCTTTTGCATGGATTCACGTCGTCAACAATTTTTGTAAAATTGTCCAAAAAGAAATTCATGAAATAAGTGCTACTTGGCATTTGGGACCATGTACAGGCAATTCAGTTGGACCTGGAATAAAAGTGTCAAGTAGGAGGAATTAGGATCTTTTTTACCACAATAATAAAATAAAAAATAAAAAAACTCAAATGCGTACCGTAGTAGATTATTTACCAATCTACTACTCAACTCACACCATGAATTTGGATCCCGGGAATTTTCACTTGATTTTCGGGTTCTCCGGACCGAATTCAGAACAGGTTTTTGTATTTTATTTTTTACACAACCATCAGAAATAGAGGCAACGTGCCACAACATGCACATTAATAAATATAAACATACTTTTAATTAGGGCAAATTACACTCTGGGATTTCAGTTTCACAAAAATTCACTCAATACCTTTCTATTTCTTTTCTTGACCATATACAAACTTCTCTTAATTTTACAAGAACATAATATTATTTATCCTTCTCGTTAATGCAGACCTTAACTTATTTTTTATGCAATTATATAAATTAAAGGTCAGATTAATGACAAAAAACCAAAGATATATTCTCATTGAACCTTAAGGTGTGAGTGTAATTTGCCTTTCTATTTATTAGCAAATGAAAAGATTTATTGAATAAGCTATTGGAATTTGGAATCAACACTACATATAGCTTAAACATTGTAAAGAGTAAAGAATAACACAACTGCATAAGTAAATATGATCACCATCGTACGCACATGGAGTAATTATGTTTTTTTATTCAGAATATACAATGTCTTACACGATGTAACTCCCCCTTATGCCAGCAAGACAAGTTGGGATATTCCAAACCATGGAGGATTAGGGCTAAAAGAAAAATTTTGTAACTAATACAGACAAAAGACAAGTGCTAGCAAGTAGCAACTGTAAATCGTTCAACTAACTTTCAGATGAATTCATGGAGCAAACAAATGAACTAAGGGCAAGAAGCCAACAACAAAGAACAATAACTTCTGCAAGGTTGCATCACAATGACATTAGGCAGAAATTACACATCATGATTTGCTCCATCTGGCCATACAAAGCTGTGGTCTAGTCCATTCAACATGCTCATATATTTCAGCAGAAAATGAGGTTTTGCCACCATATCATCAATATCAGTACTAGAGAGTCAACACCTAATCAGGTGCTCGCTCCATTCACATTGCAAGTTAAATTAGTCCAAAAGAATTTGAGAGCAATTCTCCAAGCAAAAATGCAACTATTATCTGCATTAGCACTCGTTCAAAAGAATCAGCTATCTCATACAGTAGAATTCAGAATCCTCCATATTTATCTATCCAACTTGAGAGCAATTCTCCAAGCATGATGATCTGAATTTGGCACTCATTCAAAATAATCATATCAGCTCTACAGAGCAAGAGATTAACTAAGTTTGACACCAACGAAGGAACGTTTTATGGATCTTCAACCAAATGCATTAGCAGCCACAGCATCTAGTCCCGGCACACAACATACAAATCGTTCAGCAAACTCTTATAAGTCTTCTCACCCATAGAAGCATCCCTCTTCTTGCATTCATCAAGCAACTCGAAGGCTTCGTCGGCCCTCCCCTCCCGACACAACCCTTCGAAAACAGTCTTGTAAGTGAGATGATCAGGGGACCTAGACTGCCCCAACATATCAAACAAAACCTCAATGGCATCCTCAAACCTGCGATCCATAGCAAGACTACAAACAATAATGACAAAGGAGCTAGTACTAGGAACCAAACCCTTCCCTCTCATTTCCCTATAAAACCCCAACCCCTGATCCACCCTTCCTTTCTCACACAACCCCTTGGCAATGTAGCCATAACTATAAGCATTAGGCTCACACCCATACAACCCCATTTCTCGAAAAACCCGAACCGCCTCATCCACCTCCAAACACTTGGCATAAGCCTTGATGATCATGTTCAACACGAAGGTATCAGGAATGACACCAGAGGACTTCATTTGTTTGGTCAAGGACCTAACCGCATGCAAGTAGACATAGCACACAGTCAACTTATTGAACCTTCTGAGGAGCGAATTGAACAAAAGGGAGTAGGTTTCGAGGTTGGGTTTACAGTCCCGTGAGTTGAGCATTTTTTTGTAGACATCGAAGGCGCGGTTGAAGAGGAACTTGCGGCCGCAGCAGAATCGGATCATGGAGTTGTAGAGTGGGATGGAGGCGTCGTCGATGGCGCCGGCGATTACTTCCTCGATTAGGGTTTCGGCGTGGTGGTAGCGGCGCCCGGCGATGAGGTGTTTGATGACAATGAGGTAGGTGTGGTGGGTGTGCTTGTAGTTGCGCTGCTGCGCCGTCCAGCGGAAGATGTCCAGGGCCAGGTCCGGGTCGGATTGGGCCTCGAGGGCCTGGGCCACGTCGGAGGGGGTGAAGCCCGGTTTGAGGGTCTGTACCCATGTCTCGAATTGTTTCTCCGATGGGGTTCTGGAGGGTGAGGTGGAGGATGGCCGCGCGTGGAGGAGGGGGCGCGTGACGGGGAGAGAGGGATGCGGGCGCGTGAAGGGGGTGAGGGAAAATGCTGAGGCAGAGCGGAGGCAGAAGAGGCGTCTGGGAAGGATCATGGACATTTCGTCAGACCATTCTTTCAAAGTTCAAACAAACCAACTTTGTTAGGGTTTTAACGATTTAATTTGAGATATTTTTGTCAATAATGTTTTATCTGTTATTTTGTTTAAATAAAAGAAAAAGATCTGTAATAAAATAAAAACAAATAGACAGAATTCAAAATTTTAAACAGAGCTAAGAAAGGTCTTCTTGGTCTTTGCCTCCCTTAAACAAATAGAGGGGGAAGCAGAAAAGAAAAACCTAGAGTGTGATGATGTCTGTTTCGGTGGTGCTGAAGAACAGGTTCCTGAGCTACTTGATCTGGCAATCCATACATTCCTCTCTCATTTTCATCACTCTTCTTCTCTCCTTCTTCACCTCACCTCACTACCCCTTCTGCTCCTTCCTCCTTTTCCTCCCTTCCCACCTCCTCTTCTCCGCCACCCTCTCCTTCATCGCCTCCCCCCATCCCCGTCCCCGCTTCACCCTCTCCCTCCTCTTCGCCTCCGCTGCCGCCTTCTCCGCCGCTCTCTCCCTCTCCTCCCTCGCCCCCGCCGCCCACGGTCTCCCCGGCTTCTCCCGATTAGGGTTTAGGGGTTTCCTCGTCGGCTCTCTCTTCGGCTCGCATTACGTCTTCAAGCGCCGATGGGTTCTCCACTTCCCCATCATTCAGGTCATTCATTCTCTTCTCAAATGCCACTCATTATTATTATATTATATAGACACTGATTGTGGCTATGTTGTTGTGGGAGCAGCGTCCTCCTTTTTTCAGCTTCAAGATGGGAGTTCCTTCTGCTGCCCGACGAGCTTTCAAGCTTTCCATTGTTGCTTCCGTTTTCTCTGGCGTTCTGTTGGAGCTTCTGCCGCATCCATTTAAGTACAGCGTCACCACCAGAAGATTCTTCACGGAGCAGATTACCTCTTTTGCTGCCACTTTTGCTATCTTCCTTTCCTGGGAATTGACTCATCATTTGCATTGGGTTCGTTCTCTTCTACTTTCTTACACTTCATTTCATTTTACTCATTCCTGTGCTAATATCAAAATGAAAAAATTATCGCCATCTTGTGAACCATTAATTTGTCTAGTGTAACTTAAATCCATAACCCCGTAAAAACCTTATTTATGTGCTCATGGACTTGTCTGATTTAGGTTTTTTTTACATGTTTTTGTCACGCATCAGTCATGATTCATGAAGTACTAGCTCAATCTTTGTTCAGTGATACGTAGAAGTGGTGTTTTGGTATGTGCTTCTTGTACATTATAATTTGGTTCTATCTGTACAGCATACTTTAGTATAATGTTCGGGATGTGTTACTAGAACTCATAATCAAAGTGAACATGTTACTTGTGTTTGCTCATTGTACAGTGTAAGACTTGCAGAAAAATGTCTAATCCAAACATGAAACATCGAATAAGAAACACCTCTGAAAACAGCTTTTAGTCACAGTTTTATTAGCTGTGTACTAGGTCTAGTTATTGAAACGTATACAACATTTTGGAACTCTTGATGATTTTATTATATGCATGTAAAAACTCTGGTCTTTGGAGGGAAGCATTGTTACCAATTGCTTAAGTCTCTATCTTGGTTGAATATGTACATAGGTTTTGCATACTAAGAGGTCCATATTTGCACCTCCAAAAGGATCAGCAGCAGCAGAAACAAATCCTAGTGAGCATCTCCTTTCTGCTTTGGAGGAGAGTAATCCTACATCTCTTCTTCGGTATCTTGCATATCTTGATCTCTGTATGGTTTGCGAAAACAATGTTGACACTTGGCGGCGTGCGGGATTTTTTGAAGAATCCGGTGAGACTTACAAAAGAGTAATTGCTGTGTGTTTGAGGCCGTTGGAGCATCTTGCAACTAAATTAGGTGAAGGCATAGGAAATTCTGTTGACAAAGCCACTCAACTATCAAATCAGCTGTTGTCCCCAACAGATTCACGGCCAGATTCAAAGCACGTTGAAGAACTGTACAACTTCCAGGTACATGTGTAACTTCATTATTTGCATTTTTTATATGAACCTAAAAAAACCTTCTTCCTTTTGTAACTGGAAAGCTTTAGGCATTTGGGTTCATACTGAATATTGAACTTCACTAAAGCTTTTGAAGACTTGGTGTTTGCATTGCTAGAGCCTACAATGTCTTTCAAGCCTCACTGTTTGATCTTCAGTTTTTATCTGGTATGGACCATGGTGGAAAGACTTATTTTTAAAGTTGTGGAGCCAAAATAAGCAACTGTGCAATGAGTATGCAGAGAAATGTTCCACTAAAAAAATTAACATGTACATTGAAAGAAAAATCGTCATTTTAATGACCCTAAACTCTAGAAGTTCTTGTAAATTGTAACATTGATTATTGAACACCCAGAAGCCTCAGCTGTTCTTGTTTTAATCACAAACTCCTGCCTTGAAAATGGGGTGTGTGCACATTGAATGACATCACTATAGTGAGGGGAAAATCTCTATTGTTGTCCCCACTAAGGAAATAATATATTTAACTAATGGGATTCCAAGCAATTGTGACATTGTTTTGACTGTGATGCACTAACCTAATACTCCTATTTATAATAATATTTTAGGCCTATTACTAGTTACTGGTGTAGGATAACTAGTAGTCTAGTACAAGCCATTTCCAATTGCACTTTTAGCATGATGATAGTTGTAATACCCTAATTTTATATTGAATTATCAGTGGCATGTAGTAAATGAGAAATTGCTCCCACAACCAATTATTGTGTGGTTGATATTTAAGCCATCCCTCTTCATGTGTAAGGAGAATATAAAATGAGCGGAATAATTTGAACATTCTACACATGTAAAAACTCCTCTTTGCTAGGATTATGTTGGTGTTTAGACTTTAGATAATGCAATAACTATAGGTGGGTGGACTTACAAAGGGAAAAGCCAACCTACAAATCCTCTGGGTTGTGCAAATAACTAAATATTTATGTGGTTCATTGACACGAATTGCAACCCTGTAAATTTTATTTTTATTAATAATCAGTGGTGCCGTAAAGTAACTTGTTTAACCTTTCTCTTATAAGAAACCTTCTAGTAGTAGGGCAACAAAGCAGCATACCCCGGTGTTATGAGTTCGTAGATCCATATTAAAAGCATTTGTTTTCTTAAATGCAGTTATATGCTTGGTGCTCAAGGATTGTTGCCTCACTGACTGCCTGCTCACGCAAAGAAGACAAGTTTGGGGTTGCTCAGCTTTCTGGGAGTAATGCTGCCGTGGTTTCAACACTGCTCTCCTGCCTTCTTGCTGTCGAAAATTTCATGGGAAAGAAAACTAATCTGCAATCCTCAAATCAGTTGTTGGGACCTGCTGGTATCAAATGGGCAACTGTGAATAGTGGAAGAGTAGAGGTTGCTGCTGGTAAAAGAAGAAGTGGCCCAGTAAATTCAAAAGCTTATGCTGTCGCTGACGTTCTCAAGACTTCAATCTACCAAATAGTCTCTGCATTCCATGATGAGATGTCCACTGGTGCTAAAGCAAGTCTTCTGGAGAAGGACTGGGTCACCAATGGGAAGCCACTTTTTGGTACTCGTGAGATGCTTATACAAAAATTACGTCTTTTCCTTGATTATCGAGCTACCTAACTGCTACATTGTACTGTGGTTTGAATGCTACTTTCCTGATATTAAACATTCTTGTAAGACATTACACTATACACACATGATGTTGTCAAGTGAGGATATAGATGCAATGGAAAGAAAAGGTTCAGTTTTGCTGATGAAAAAATTCAGATGAAGGATATTAATTTGTCGAGATTTTGTTGAAGATATCTGCATTGGCTGGTAAGTGATCATTTGGGTACTTAATTTTGATGAGTTTGGATGAGCTTTTTTAGTAATGCACAAATTCATTTTTTAAGATAGATTTTTGTGCTCACAAAAAGTTCTTCATAGTTTTATAATTAGCTTCTACCTTAACAGCAATAGTTGAAGAATAAGTAAAAGTTTTTTTTATTGAAAATTACAGGAAAAATGTATTTGATTTGATAACATTTCATGTTACGCTTTTTAATTAAATGCTTTCATTTTTATTTTTTTTTACTTTACTATTAACTCTGGGCCAATTGGATAGATGTGTTTATAAAAGATTCTTCCCAAATATATCCATATAAAAAAATATTTTTTTCTCCCTGAAAGCTCTTAAAAATGAATAAAATGCTAATTAAGTTCCTTGAAATTGTCTTTACCAATCAATATGGTATTTGATATTATTAGAGAGGAAATATAGTTTTAAACTTTAATAATCAGTAGTCAATTAGGTTCTTAGATTAGCATTAACGCTAAATTGTCACTAATATTATGAGAAAAGTGAATTTAATTTGACTTCTGTCCTTAACAATTTTTGTTGATTTTATTTTTTGACACCTTTATACTTGACATGTATTGTTGGTTAACATTCATTAACATTAAGGATCAAATTAATTAATAGTTATTAAAGTTGTTGGAAACTAAATTTGTTTTTATCGCAGTGTCAAGCACTAAATAGACTGGGGATGTTAATTCTAGTGGCCTAAATTAAATTTTTTTATAACATCAAAGTTTTGATTATTTTAGCTGTGTGTTTCTGTTCTTTGTTTTGGGCCGTAGGCCCTCCTGTAATTGAAAACCAAAATAACAGGGCTGTTATGGCTTGAGCTTCCTGCACCTCCTAAACCTGCTTCTTGTAACCCAGGTGAAAATATCTACACCTATAACACAGTGATCCAAAAATACTCTATATTCAAGTGTTTGAGTCATAAAAACATATGCAAAAGTGCCGAGTAGTGAGTTTTAGAAAGTTGGATTCACCAACTGTAGCAAGAAAGTTTAAAAGACGTTATTTTGTTATGTTAGAAAGAAATAAAGTAAAAATGCTCATTGGAAACCTTCAAAATTTTCTGTTTTCTTTTTACATTAGTTATTAGTTATATGTTTTATATATACGGTTTAGCCAAATCGACCAATAATTCTCTTGTTATTATGCCAGTAAATCAATAATCTGCTCTAGATTGAATCGATGAATAATTGGAGTTTAATATCATTATTTGACAACACCACCTAGCTAGCTATCCTTGTCAATGACAACCATGATCCATTTGGCAAGTAAGTGTTATTTAGTCAAAGTGTTATTCGAGTTCCCTAATCATAATCAACTTTAGCAATTCAATCCTTACTCTTAATATACCTTAACAGCAAGTTGTTAAACCTTATCTATCTATCTATCTATCTTAAAAAACTGTACCTTAATATCTCTGCAAGCAAACCCATCTATCTATATATCCATCCAACACAGTTGACTTTGAACTCTAATCAACGGCTATGATGCCTTCTCCTACCTCAAAATCACATTACCAAATACCACCATATAGAACCTGCATAGTTTACACCCAAAGTAATGTAATGCCCCTTTTGGCCATTAATCTCCCTGCCTACTCACGAAAACGAAACTAATCAACTTAAACCAACCACAACAACGAAATTCAGTGATGGCTCAAAACACAATCCTATACGAACCCCAAAAAACCCTCATCCAACCGGTACCACCCACGTGTCCATTTTGAACACTAAGCAAAAGCAACATAGCTCCTTCTCCTTCATGGAAATTGTTCCTTCAACTGTCGGCAAGCTTAGCTGTCACTACACACAAGCTAACTGATCCCTACACGTGGCATACCTCTGATTGGTCTGCATGTCCGGTCATACCCCGCATGAGCACCGTAATTTTCCCCTTCATAAATTATTAGCCAGTTGGAGACTATTATTTATAATATAATTTTGATAAAGTTTTTTGAAGTCATAATAAGAGAGATCGTAATATAAGAAAAAAACAATATTCTGAAATCATATATAATTTCACTTACGCTTTTTGATTTCGCAAACATTACAAGCTGTTGGTGTCGGCAGAGTGCACACTCACTCGTCACGAGTTAGAGATATTTTCCCTCATTTTCTCCATCTGTGCTTGTGTTTTTATTTTTCCCGGGAAAACTGAGTTCAAAATGATGAAGAGGAATACGAGCGCGAGAGAGAATTCATCGTCGTCGTCCACGGTGAGAGAAGAAGAGACCAAATGGGAAATGAGACCCGGAGGTATGTTGGTGCAGAAAAGGAGCGCGAACACGGATGTTACAACACGCAATTTGCGCCTCCGAATCGCGTATGGTGCTCTCCGTTACGAGATCTGCGTCAGTTCCATGGCCACTTTCGGTAAGACAAAATCTTCTCGATCTTAATTACTGTTAATTTTCTTCTGCTCTCTGTTTCTGAATTCTGAGTAGTAGTTTGATGAGTTAGGTAGCTGTTTCAGTGCTGCATTATGAATCATCATTGCCATGGACCGTCTCATTTTTTTGTTTCTTTTCAAATATTTAATAAAAAGAGTGCAATATTAATCAACCAGAAATTATTATTAACTAACTTATTTATCACATATAATCGCGATTCGCGATCCTTTGCGTATTAAACGCATGCCTTATTTATTAGTGTATGTCAAAAAAGTGAGTGAGTGATAATTGAAAATGATATGACAGGGGAAGTGAAGAAGGTTTTGAGCGGCGAAACGGGGTTAGAGGTGGATGAACAGAGAGTGGTGTACAGAGGGAAGGAGCGAGAGAATGGAGAGTACTTGGACGTGTGCGGAGTGAAAGACAGATCAAAAGTGGTGCTAATCCAAGACCCTTCCAGCATCGAGCGACGCTTCATCCAGATGCGTATCAACGCTAAGATCCAAACCGCACATCGCGCTATCAACAATCTGGCTCTCCAACTTGATCAGCTCGCAGACCAGGTACGCAACACCAACTACTTACTGTAATAGAGTACTGCATGACAATTTTACTTGCTGGTCGGTGGGTTACATCGTTTTTGTCACACAGCTGGAACTGGAATGACGTACCAGTGGGAATACTGGGAAAATGCACAAACATACAAACCGCAATAGTAATAGTAACCTAACCTCTTAAGTCTTTGCTCAATGCTCTGTGGTACGCGGACCAAGTTTATATTATTAGAATTAATGTGCGTCAATATGACATCAAATGATAACGTTCAATTTGGTAGTAAATAATACACTACTTCAATAATTATTTGGATAAGGCTCTCATCTCATAAACTAATCCGGATCCACGTCAAAGATCTGAAATTACCAGCTAAAAGATCAACAAGACATTAATCCATAAAATGTGACCTTCATACATGTATTTCTCTCACTTTATTATTTTAGACATCATCAATCTGGAATAAATGTATTTATTATTAGTTGGCATAAGCATTATCTACACTGCTTCATGACAGTTACAAAAACCCTACTCAAACTGTCTTATTCTCAACAAAATCGTAACATTAGAGAAGCAAGAATAGCTACCCAATTACGAACACAGTTAAATAGTCAAAACCTTAATATATTTACCTTGTCCATACTCCATACGTGAATTTATTCCTTCGAATAAATCTCACGGGACTAACTAACGATCAGCTTAATTAATGCACATACCAAATTGTTATATTTAATTAGGAAAAATATACTATTAGACTAGTGCAAAGAAGGTCTTAGTTTTAGTTTGACTTTAGGGAGTTTAATTCTCTCCCAGATTTTATTTCTCTTTCCTTGGATGCGGATAATTACTTTTATAATGTTTCTTCACTTTCCTGCGGGTTCTAGTTTGGGCGTTCACCCCACTCCCCCCCAACATAAAATAGAAGTCCCTAAAGGCTAAAACTCAAAATAAAGTATTCGCTTTTTTTAACTTTTGTCTTTTGCTTTTGGTTACGATGATTCGAGGATAGAAGTAGGTATGATAAATGAGTGTGGGTTTGCCTATTAGAATTTATCCGTAAAATTTTACAAGAATGGGCGTAGAGACGAATATCTTACTATATATGTATATTACATAACTATAAATAATTTTTTGTATATTGAGGTTTGAGTAATACGAGATTTTGTCCGAACATAACATACAACTCATTTTCTTTCCAACAGGTCTCTGCCATTGAAAAGTCTATTTCCAACGGAGTCAAAGTACCAGAAGTTCAAATCACAACACTCATTGAGATGCTTATGAGACAAGCAATCAAATTAGAAAGCATTTCTGCAGAAGGCGATGCTTCTGCACAAAAAAAATTGCAGGTATTTTCAATAGAACTCTACCTAGCTGTCAAGTACTTAATTAGATTAATTTCGGCATTTGCTTGGGTTCATTTGAAAAAAAAATGTGTAGCTAACTAGCTATAGATAGATAATGTTTCTAAATATTTTGGGGGTGAACATCATCTTTAAATAAATAATTACTTTATCATAAAATTAAAGAGAAAGGAAAATAAATAACCAAAAAATGAAGGGGAAATTGCTTTGTTTATTTAGAATAGTTTTACCATGGAAAATATTGCTGAATATGAAGTCTACAGTCTTTTGTCGACTATACCAAAGAAGTTCAATGTAGGAGCATACATAATGTACATTTTCTCCTCAATTGGTAAGTCACAGGGAATAATTAGTTATATGGTTAATAATTTGATGATTACATTTTTCAGGGAAAGAGAGTGCAAAAATGTGTTGAAAAACTGGATCAACTTAAGGTATCTAATGCAGGAATAAAGCCTGTTGTTGTGACAACCAAGTGGGAGACCTTTGACCATCCTCCATCCTCGACCACGTGGGAATTATTCGATTGAGTTCTCGTCCCCCACGATCTTTTTTATCCTTCTTTACTCCAATTTCTTCTCCTTTGTCTATACGTACAAGCTTCTTGTTTCGGAACTCTGTCAATAAGTCTTGCTATCACACTAATAGCTAAGTTTTTTTTGTCCAAAATAGTATTTCGTTCTTCAAAATGGCAATTGAAATAGAAGTCGGAAATGTTAATATATCTATATTTAATTATTATTTTATGGTGAATTTATTATTCATTTTCCCATGTTTGTATTTATGATCTCATGCAATTTATCATTAACTATTTTTAAAAGTTTAATGTATTAATCAGTTATCTTTTGAACTTAAATTAATCCGCGAGGTTGTCCATTGTGATTAAGTGTGGTGGGTGTCTTGTTTTTTTTTAAAGTTCAAGCCATGTGTTAGAACTTAGCATCCTTATCATTAATTAATAATTATAATCACTTTTAGGCTATGTTTGAAAGCTAGGCTTTAGGATAAAAGAGAGGAAATGACAAATGACTAGTTTTTATGTTTTTTTAAAATTTTATTTTTAATACTATTCTTTGTTTATTTTCATAATTATTATATAACTCTTTTGATTTAATAATAAAATATTTGTTCTCGTTTCGTCTTTATGACCTAATTCCAACATATCTTCAGGGGATTAAGTAATGTAAAAATAAATAAATAAAATATCGGATATAATTAAGAATAACTCTCGAATAGTCTATGTAATTTTACTCTAACTATTTTAAATAAAGATTAGTTTGGGCTTTAAACGGCAACAAACTAATCGTTGGTGGTTGTGATGATCAACATGGCATTACAGCAACGACACTCATTAACATAATCCAACTATTTGATAATCCTATATTGTCTGTCTTATCATGTTAGATCACAGATGAGACTCTTCTAAGTGCATCGAATCGAACCCTTTCGCATTGATTAGTTGATACCCATATATATTTCCCAGTGGTGTGAGTGATGAGACTCTAAGGCAAGGCAAGGCAAATGAACGTGTACTCAAAGTTTTCTTCATTGCTGTACAGTCACAGTCACAGTCACACATCCATATTCCATATCACAAGCTTCTTACCATACTACGTTCTCACCAAATGCATTTCTCTCTTGCAATTTTGTGCCTCTTCCAAACACAAACTAAGCCAAATCCATGCATTCTCCATTAGGCATGGTGTCCCACTCAACAACCCTGACATGGGCAAGCACCTCATCTTCGCAATTGTGTCCCTCTCTGCACCCATGTCCTATGCTTTCAACGTGTTTTCCGTTATACATAACCCCAACGTGTTCACGTGGAACACCATGATCAGGGGCTACGCTGAAAGTGATAACCCGACCCCTGCACTTCGCCTCTATCGCCAAATGACAGTGTCTTGCGTTGAACCCGACACTCATACTTACCCTTTTCTTTTGAAGGCTATTTCCAAGTCGTTGAATGTTAGAGAGGGGGAGGCAATACATTCGGTTACCATAAGAAATGGGTTTGAATCGTTGGTTTTTGTTCAGAACAGTTTGCTTCATATATATGCTGCTTGTGGCGACACGGAAAGTGCATACAAGGTGTTTGAGTTAATGAACGACAGAGATCTCGTGGCTTGGAATTCTGTGATTAATGGGTTTGCTCTTAATGGAAGGCCCAATGAAGCTTTGACTCTCTTTAGGGAGATGGGCGTGGAGGGCGTGGAGCCGGATGGCTTCACTGTGGTTAGCTTGCTATCTGCTTGTGCTGAGCTTGGAGCTCTTGAGTTAGGACGTAGGGTTCATGTGTACTTGTTGAAGGTCGGGTTGAGAGAGAACTCGCATGTTACTAATTCACTGTTGGATCTTTATGCAAAATGTGGGGCCATCAGGGAGGCTCAACGAGTGTTCAGTGAGATGAGTGACAGGAATGCAGTTTCTTGGACGTCGTTGATTGTCGGCTTGGCTGTTAATGGATTTGGTGAGGAAGCACTTGAGCTTTTCAAAGAGATGGAGGGGCAAGGACTAGTGCCTAGTGAGATCACTTTTGTTGGTGTGTTGTATGCTTGCAGCCATTGTGGGATGTTGGATGAAGGGTTTGATTACTTTAGAAGAATGAAAGAGGAGTATGGTATCATGCCTAGGATAGAACACTATGGTTGCATGGTGGATCTGTTGAGTAGGGCAGGTAAAGTGAAACAAGCATACGAGTATATTCAGAACATGACAGTGCAGCCTAATGCAGTTATTTGGAGGACGTTGTTAGGGGCATGTACAATACATGGACATTTGAGTTTGGGAGAGATAGCAAGATCCCACCTTTTGAAGTTAGAGCCTAAACATAGTGGGGATTATGTGCTTCTTTCAAATCTTTATGCCTCTGAACGTCGTTGGTCAGATGTACAGGTCATAAGGAGGTCAATGCTGAAGGATGGTGTTAAGAAAACCCCTGGCTATAGTCTAGTTGAGTTGGGCAACCGTGTTTATGAATTTACTATGGGTGATAGATCTCATCCTCAGAGTCAGGATGTGTATGCACTACTAGAGAAGATCACAGAATTGTTGAAATTAGAAGGTTATGTGCCTCATACTGCCAATGTGCTTGCAGACATAGAGGAAGAGGAGAAGGAACAAGCTTTGTCTTATCATAGTGAAAAAGTTGCAGTTGCTTTTATGCTCTTAAATACAGCACCAGGGACCCCAATCAGGGTTATGAAAAATTTAAGAGTTTGTGCTGATTGTCATATGGCTATCAAACTCATATCAAAGATTTATGATAGAGAGATTGTTATCAGGGATCGCAGTAGGTTTCACCATTTTAGAGGTGGTTCATGTTCCTGTAAGGATTACTGGTAATATAATGGCATCTTGAGAGTAAAGTTCTGCATTGATTTCCAAGTGTGTGGTGCTTTAAAATAGAGGCCATGAGACATAATTGAATATGTTGTAATCATTCTCAATAATATTTTCTGCTGCAAGGGTCAACCAATACAACCCTCTTCCTTCTCACATGTTACAAACTCCGTATAGAATGTGCCCTTTTGACCAAATACCCGGACAGTAATGATGATACATGCCATTTCTTTGGAAAACAGGACTTCCTATTGGGAGAGCCAAGACTTGTTTCATTTGACATACATAGTTGTACATTATATACCCTCAAGTTTTATGTGCTTTATTTTGCTGTGTTCTATTCTTATTTCATAGGAAAGGATCCTCACAAGTGAAAAAAAATTGAGACGGTCATACAATGTTCCCCAATAGTTTTTGTAAACATCCACTTTATGTAAAATTATATTATATTATTTTTTTAAGAATTAGACTCTCATCAAATAAAAATGTCATTGGATAGAATCGATACTTAGGTGCAGCCTTAAATTGAATATTCGTTTAAGGAAGAATATAAATACGGATTTGGATCTCCAACCGTGAAGAATTCAAAGAGTGAGGTGGCATCATCCACTGCATGATTATTATAATTAATTAAATAAAATATTAAAAAAATAATTCATATAAAAAAGTGTGATTGAGATTTAAGTAGTGTTTTAAAACCCGGAAGTAAATAATATATATAATATATAATCTTTATTTATATTTAAATATTTAATATTATAGTAGTGTAAAATATTATGTATATAAGTAAACATAAATATATAAGTATTTTTTAATTTTATTATTTTTATTTATTATTATTAAATATTAATGATTAATTTTTATATAATTTTTTTTGTTTAAAACTTTATTGTATCAATAAATTTAAATTTAAAGAATAATTTTGTAAAATTATATTAACTTGTGATGTGATTTTTTTTTAAGGGAGAGTATAAATTTTAATTTTTTTTAATATTGATATTTTTAATAGAGATTGAGTTGTTTTCCTACAGTTTAACAAGTAATTTATTGATTCAACCATTCAATAATTCAATATTTTAATTAGTTCAATCATCGTTAATAAAAAAGTAATAATAATATGATTTTTTTTTTGTTTCCTATAAAGAAAGACAATTAATTTTAAAATAATTGTTTTAAAAATTAAATTTAAGATAATTTCTAATTATGACAATATAAAAAAAATGACTACAAAAATTAATTATTTATTAATTGGATTATTTCTCAAAATAAAATGTTGCTTACAAAGACATTACAGTAGTGAGTAGAGTAATTAATTATACTGCAAAGTAATAAAAAAGGATTAAGCTTACCAAGCAATCTACCCATAATAAATAAAGAAGTTAATAAACAAAGCGTATCGAGGAATTTCAATTTCAGGCACAAAGGTGAAAAGAATTGGCGCGTGAGTAGCGCGCGCTTTTTAAATTCAAAAGTGAAGTTAAAAATTAAAAACCCCGTTCCCTTAAGAGTTCACGAGTTGTGTTGTTTGTGTCTGCGTTTGAGATATCGCAATGGCGGATCTAGAGAAAATGGGCAGAGAACTCAAATGTCCCATCTGGTATCAATTCATCTCTTTCATCTTCTTCTTCTTCTATTGTTTTTACCCTCTGTTCCTATTTCATTCACTTTGCATTGTTCATGCAGTTGGAGTTTGCTTGATTCTGCAGCTTCGCTTACCTGCAATCATCTTTTCTGCTAGTAAATGCACTAAATATCCACATTCTTTTCAATTCACGCTTCCTCTTTCACATTTTATTTTCAATAACAACGCTAATTAAACCTAATGTTATTTTGCATTCAGCTCGTGTATATTCGAGTCCATGAAATCGGCCTCTGCTTGTCCTGTCTGTAAAGTTCCCTTCACTCGTCGAGGTACGCCTAATCCTCTTGTTTTCTCACAATTAGCATTGCCGATTTACTTTACTTTAAATTAAATTGGATTTTGTGTTAATCGTCTAACCGAATTTCTCAGTCTGTTTTAACAACAAAAAAAGGCCATAATATTACAATTCATTTAATGGAGGGTCCATTTTAGTTGTTTTGGCTAAAGAAAACGCGAATTGTATTTTTGGTAGAGGTTCGCCCTGCTCCTCACATGGACAACTTGGTCAGCATATATAAAAACATGGAAGCTGCTTCAGGAATTAATCTATTTGTCACCCAGAATGCGCCTGTTACTAACTTATCAGGTGAGTCATTGTGTTTGTGCCTTTTATTTTCATATATCTGTTTTTTTTTTTTTTTATTATTTACTTGCATTTGCATGCATAGTTGCTTACAATTGTATTGCAGATGGAGAAAACCAGTGTGAAGGTGATGCTGACCCTGGCAAGATGGACGCTGGTGGAACTCATAAAGGTCATGTGCGGGAGAAGAAGACCCGGAAGAAAAGGAAGTCAAAGAAGACGGTTCAGGCCAGCATGGAAAGTTCAGGCTCTGACATCGCAAAACCTTCTTTTCCAGCAAAGAAAAGGGTACAGGTGCCACAAAATATTCTTTCAGAAACTCCAATGAAGAATTTGAAGATTGGAGACTCTCTTAGTGAAATTAACAAAGAGAAAGAGGGAATGGAAAATGTCTCTGTCATGGAAAGTGAAAGGCCTTTCCAAACTGAAAAACAGAATCCTGTTCTTTCACCTTTCTTTTGGTTGCGAGAGGAAAAAGATGGTGAAAAGTTAAGTCAACAAACCGATGAGGACCAAACTATTGATGGCTTAACACCAAATCTTCCTTCATTCAGTGATCTCAAGGACTCAGATGATGAAAGCCCTTCTAATGTTGCCCTATTGGTAAGTGCTGGATTAACAAACAAGTAAATTATAAAAAATATAATGAAATTGTTGATTGGTTTTTTGATAGTTGTGCATTTTATGTTTGACGATAAATCATTTTGACATTTAGCTCTTTTATGTTTCACCTATGTTTTATTCTTTTTTATTTGACTACTTGATTACTGAGAAAAAAACATGTCTTGTTGAAGTCTTTAAACTTCAAAATTTGGTTTACTAACAGTTCTATATTCGTTTAGAAGTTCTATTTTGGCTGGTTAGACATTAAAACAGGCTGTATTGCTCAAGCTGGGTAATGCTGATAATGTTAGCATTGATTGAATTATATTACTAAAACTGTTTTTTGTTATTGTCATGTAGGATGAGGTGCAAAATAAATGCTCTGTTAATTTATTTGACAGTGAAGTGTTTGAATGGACACAAAGGCCCTGCTCTCCTGAATTATTTTCAAGTCCCTCCAAAATGCAGGTAGTAATAGACTTAAAGCATTAGGATATTCTTACATAATTTAGGACTATGTATTACCAACTTAGTGAAGTTTTAATAAGTTGTATGTTAGCTTCAGGTCATGGATACTTATGAGGATGAGGAAAATCAAGAAGAATTGGTAGCTGCCTCACTAGAGCTGGATGCAAATCAGCCAAGAGTTGAGGCTGGCAACATGAAATTTGAGAATCCCAAAGAAGGAAATAGAATGGCTGATGTATTACCAACGAGTGTGTCTCCTCAAATTAAAAGTTCTGATGATTTAAATGGAATAAAGAAGTCTACAAAAAGAAAAAAGAAGGCTAGAGAAAAAAATAGGCACGAGCATACTAGGGAACCAAAAAATTCAACTGATGAAATGCATGTTGATTCAAATATATCATTAGAAGTCACTCAGGAACAAGCATTGGACTATAAACAGAAATCTTCTAATCTGGGGAAGGATAGTAGAAGAGGCAAGAGGGTTTGTTTCAATACCAGTACAATTCCAACACCTATAACTGCTTGTACAGTCTCTAATACATTAGAAGATCAAAGCATTGGTGAAACTAAGAAGGTTAAGAATACAGATATTTTGCCAGGTAAACAAGAAAATGAGAAGCATTGTGCTCAGGGGATTGCTGAAAAAGGCCAGATGAAAATATCTGGAAAACAAAATATCAATCAAACCAATGAGTTTGCTGGTTCTGATTCATCCATTTTCAGTCTGCAAACAGATATTAATGTGAAGAATGCTAATAGCAGGCAATGCAAAAGCAAGTTTTCCAGGAAATCTATGTCTTGCAGTAAAGAATTGAGAACTACTAAAAAGCCAAAACTTTCCTCTGATTGTATCTCGAAGACTAAAAGTAGTGAAGAAATTCTACCTATTGAAAGTGTTCATCAATGTCCTGATGTCAGGGACTTGAACGATACATCGAAAGAAGAACATTGTCCTTTGATGGATCAAACAGTTTTTAGGAAATGTGAGACCCATGTAAAAAAGTATCAATGCGTTTTCTGTCTCTCATCAGAAGTATCAGAGGTAAGCTTGTTTACTTGCTTGTCTTGTCAATAGTCATCACCATAATTGGACTGGAACAGTGAACTTATATTTTGTAATCCAAAATACAGGCTTCTGGCCATATGGTGCATTACCTTGATGGCAGGCCTGTAACTGCTGATTGTGAAGGAGGATCTAAAGTCACACATTGTCACAGGAACTGCACAGAATGGTAAGTGATATAACTATTTTTTTGCATAGTTTTGTTAATATAAGAACTTATTGTTATTTTGGACCTGCTATTATTTTTGAAGATGCCATTCTAATTCTGATATTTTGTCCTGTAGTTATCATCCTTCAAAAAATTTAAATATATGCTGACATGGATTTTAGTTAGGCTGATTTGGTAATCGGCTATAGTCTGAATTTAAGATTGTAAGTAATGTATTTTAAACATGTATCAGGGCCCCCAATGTATATTTTGACGGTGATAATGCAATAAATCTTGAAGCTGAAATAAGTAGAAGTCGAAGAATTAAATGTAGTTTTTGTGGACTAAAAGGGGCTGCACTTGGTTGTTATGAGAAAAGTTGTCGCAGGAGCTTTCATGTTCCTTGTGCCATGTGGACTTCTCGATGTCGATGGGATACAGTATGTGATAAAAATCAAACCACATTCGTAATTCAATGCTATTTTCTGATGATAAAAAAACTAATTTGATCCTGCTAATTTACTGCAGCAAAACTTCGTCATGTTATGCCCTCTACATGCTTCCTCCATGTTGCCCTGTGAAGGTTCAGGATCCCAGAAAAGGAGCAAGAAATGCACAGCCAGGGAGGGCAAAAATCATGGTCCTAAACATGACACAACAAACCAAAGTCGAGTTGCTCATAGATCATACAAGAAAATTGTACTATGTTGTTCTGCTCTATCCGTACAGGAGAGGGTAAAATAAATTCCATTTAGTTTCTAATTGTCTTATTTCTCATAAAGAAGTCTTATTTATTGATTTCTTTAATGGTTTGAAATTGTAGGAAGTTGTTTCCGAATTTGAGAGAGTATCGAAAGTTACAGTTTTGAAAAATTGGGATTCTAGTGTCACCCATGTTATAGCATCAACAGATGAAAACGGGGCATGCAAAAGGACGCTCAAAGTATTGTTGGGTATCCTGGAGGGAAAGTGGATTCTCAATATTGAGTGTAAGTTTAGTCCTTTTAATACCCTACTAGTCCTTATCATAAGATTATAAAAATGTCCGAATTTCTTCCCTTTTCTTGCCTTGTAATGTTTTGCTTCAGGGGTTGGTTGTTTTTTGGCTGAGCAGGGATCAAAGCATGCATGAAGGAAATGGATCCTGTTGATGAGGAGCGATATGAGATTAATGTTGACATCCATGGAATTAGGGATGGTCCTCGTCTTGGACGACTAAGAGTATTGAACAAGGTGAGATTTATCATCATTGTAATGTTGTCATTATTGCTATTATACTACTTTTTCTTCCATTTTCTACCTTCGAGCTTGCCCTTCAATTCCTTTCACTCTTACGTGTTTCTTAGAATGACCAATATTATTATTTAATGACAATGCATTAGATGATTTATTTGCATGTATGGATTACTGTTCCTTGGGTATTGAATGTACTTGAGGAAAAGGATGCTCTTTGAATCTTCTATTCTGAACGTACTTTTAAAAATTTGCAACAGTAACACAGCATTTCAGTTAAGATAGAGTACTTTTAAATGCTTGTCTGCAAACTAATGATTTCTGTTGATAAAATTTCTTATACAGCAACCAAAGCTTTTTGATGGCTACAAGTTTTATTTTATGGGAGATTTTATACCTTCATACAAGGGGTATCTACAAGACCTTGTGGTTGCTGCTGGAGGAATAATTCTGCACAGAAAACCAGTGTCTGGTGACCAAGAATTAACATCACCAGATATGCATCCATACCAAACCCTTATAATTTTCAGCCTTGAGCTTCCTGATAAATGTAAGCATTCGAAAAAGGATGCAATTTGCAGCCAAAGGCGTCATGATGCGGAGGTTCTGGCAAGTTCTACAGGTTCAAAGGTAGCAAGTAATACATGGGTTCTGAATTCAATTGTAGCCTGCAAACTGCAATGCCTTGCTCAATGAAATGTGAATATTGAGGTCATTTACATGCATATGATCTCAAACTGATGTTTTCCCTTTTCAACAAAATATTTAGAGTCATAATATATACTGTGAAATGTGAATGTATCCTAGCTGGAGTGAGAATTGTATTTGAAACCATAATCTAATCTATATTTTTTGAATGGCAAAATGCAAACACGTTTATGCAACCATGCCCTTTTTTTTAACATCCAAGAGATGGTGCCATGGGTAGCGGTCTAGTATCACTATTATTGTGACCCGTGTGAGGTCGAACGTGCCTTTCTTTGGGAAAGCGGAATTCATTTTTCAAAATAATTGAAATGAGTATCAAGTTATTAAATTTATAGAATAACTTGATCTCATCATTAGGCTCATTTTTCTTTCCATTTACTTCAATAGTATCTAGTGACGTGTCTGGTGATACAAGATTAAATGTATCCATCTTTATAGGAGCATTTAAATGAATAGCGTGAGGTTATAATCGATTGTTATTGTCTGGCATATGATGGAATGTGGACAAGTTCATCGAGAAAATATTGTTCAATTAGCCAGGCTGTGTACATTGTAAGCGTGGCTTTTTTGAGCTAGTTTGAAGTTGAATTCGCAAATCCCAAGTATAGTTCAAGGAACATCTATTATGTAAACTAATTATCATTATCTTTTATTGTTTTACTTTTTAATTAAAAATAAAAAAATGGTTCAAAGAGAAGTTATCTTTTATAAAAATAGCTTGATTAAGAGGTAATTTTCAGAATTAGTTAACTGGCAAAACAATCTAGAAAATGTGTACAAATATATATGGGCATTCCTTTTTTTATTTATTTATTATTATTATAGATAGATAGATTATACAAGTATAACTTCTATCATGGAAGTGATATAAATGGTGATCCACTCCTTGAATCTGATGTGAATTATGAATTTACTAAAAAACTCTAGATGAAATATATCAGACTGAACTGAAGAAAAATTGAATTTAGGATATGCATACAGAGAGGACATGAATCTGGTTTATACAACTCCTTGCTTGGGTCAGTGTACATCTGAACGTAGCAAAGTTCAAAAACATGTGCACTGTCACTATTCTCACTCTCATTACACATATTCTACAATAAACTGATTTGGCTAATGGCTTCCATTCTACAATAGTCTAGGACTAGGAGCATGCTTAATTTCTATATATGAAAAATAGACGATCGAAGATGATGGTGTAAATGGACATTGATTCTCTTTTTAATTGGCATATGAATGACATCAAGTTTTCTTCTGTATATATTTAGAGACTTTGATCTTGAGAGAATCAAACATATGCTCCAAAGCTGAAATTTCTTCTTTGATGTCATTTGTTCTCATCCTTCCTTTCTTTAAGCTATCTACCCTGGTAATTCCTGCATCAATTTCCTCTTCCATTTGTTCCATGGCATCACGAATTTGCCTGTTCTCCTCTTGATTTTCTCTGAGCCTTCTCTTCAAAGACCTATAACCATCAATTGATTTCTGGAGTTGATCCGAAAGCGCCTTGTTACGCTCTCGTAGCACTATGTTGCATTCCATCTCCACTCCATTGCCCTTCTTTTCCTTCTGTTCGTTGCTGCATGCATGCAACCTCTCCATCAACATGTCATTCTGTGCCTTTAGATCACCAATGAAATCCTCCAGCTCTGTCAACTCTTGAGCCTTCCTTGCAAGCTCACCAGCCATTATTTGCTTTTCTTTTCCCAAACTTGAACACATTGCTTGAAGGCTTTGTCGCGCCACCAAGCTTGCATTAAGCTCCCTCCTTAGCCTCTCTTTCTCTTCTATAGGCGCATCGGGAGGAGGCTTTTTGTCCTTCGGAGCCGGAATGTTAGACCTAAGGTCTGTGTTACATCTCCTAAGTTCAGCTTTTCTCTTTGTAGTAGATTGAATCTTTTGAATCCTGGTCCTAGCCTCATCTAGGATGAACAACATTCCATTCACCCTATGATATTTGCGCTCTTCATTTTCTTTTGTGCTAGACCCATTATGATCTTGAATTAGCTTCAGTAATAGCTTCACATTCGTGGCAAGCCCTATGGCAAAAAATTACTTTTTTATTGCCTAACTTAATGTACGTGGTGGAATCATTCATTAATTGAATGATACATAGAACATGCAGTTTTGGTTCCAAAATGAAATGAAATAAATTGAACATATTAAGGAATTTTACCTTCAAAACCGCATTCTTCTTCCGGCTGTCCATTAAAGTTACTTGTTGAAGCAGAAAGAAAATGAGGAGATGAATATGCTCGGGCATGATCCATGCTATATATATTACCCAGCAGCAACAGCCAAAAACAATGTATGGTAAAAGATGTGATAAACAGCACTATATGGAGATCAAAAGTTTTAATTTCTTTTATCTTTTTGATGAATTCGATCTCAATGTAAAATGTGGTGAAAGAGAGATTACTTTTGTAGATTTTGTTCTCCTTCTCCCCTTTCTTTCTGATCTCTTCTCTGGAAAAGTTTATGCTATTCTTTCTTGATTTCTAATATAGTATATTATTATGGTGTTTGTTAATTAGTTCAAATGGGAGATGGGTTGGTTCATGGTTGATACTTGATGCGCAATTATTGCTTAGTGTTTGACTTTTTCCATTGGTTTTGTCTTTATCTGAGGCCGCAAAATATATTCTCTTATGCCTAAGATAGATTTTCACTGAAATCTCTTGTATCCTACTTTGTCTGCATAGTTTATGTAAATTAATACACTAATACAGTAAACTAAAACTAATATAATACACCATTATTTGGCGGGCAATGTTATTTTATGCCTGACCAGCTCAAGCGATTGGTAAAATGCTAATTGATAATAGAGTAGGAAGACATAACTATATCATTCTTTTTAGTTTATCTATTCTTATCCTATAAATGTGAATTCTCATTCTTGAACAAAAACGTTTTTCACAACTATTTTCATTTTTGTCAGGTCAGATGACTATATAGATTTTTTATTTATTTATATATTTTTTACTTTCTTCAAATAAAATAATTTTAATGGAGACTATTATTGAATGTCTTGTTTTTGTTGGTTTGCCTTGTTAGTTGTTACTGTTAACCTACTTCATCTAATCAGAAAGTGCTTCATATAGTTTATACATACGTGGCTTCATATAAAATAAGAAGAAATTAAGAAAAGGGTGTTGAATGGAACTCACTACCTAAACCCACAGAGAACGTGATTTAGTATTACACAGTTGGCCACTTTTGGTTGTCCTTAACTTACCAAATCATATAACAAATGTCGTTGCATTTTACCATACACGTGGGTTTAAGCGCAATAAACGCCCCTACAAGTGGAAGAGTCATTTACCATACACTCCTTCACAGTTTTGGGATTAGTATGTTTGTCTAGTGAAGCCATTTGTGGAGGTGCAGAAAGCAATACTCGTAGATAAGTTAACAGAAAAGAGTGGGCTAGTCTAATATATAACTGGGTTTGGAAATAATAGAAAGCGCAAAAGCCCAGGCCCATTTTGCATTCGGGGAGAAGGAAAGCCATGAATTCGTGAATGGTGACCGTCACCAACCAAACGAAGCCTCTCTCTCTCTCTCCCAATGGAGTCGTCGTCGTCGTCGTGGACGTCGACGTCGAAGGCAGTAGTAGAGGATTGTGAAGAACGAAACTGGCTTGATCTTCCGCGGGACGTGGTGTGCACGATTTTCCAGAAGCTCGGCGCAATCCAAACCCTGATGCGCGCCGATCGCGTGTGCTCCTTGTGGCGCGCCATCTCGAAGGACCCTCTCCTGTGGCGCAGCATCGACATGCGCAATTCCGGCGATATGGACTTCCAGTTGTTGCTCCTGTGCCGCCGCGCAATTGACTATAGCTCCGGCCACTTGCGTGACATCAACATCGAGTATTTCGGCACCAACGACCTCCTCCGACACATCACCGACTCGTGAGTTCCCTTTCTCCTTTAATTCTCTGTTGTTCGCGTTTAACTCTTTTCTCTTCCCTAACACGGCTTGCATGCAAATTGCAAACATTGAAATTACTTTCAAAATGGGGAAATTCTTCTTATTCACTTCAATTCCGTCTCAGTCTGGGGTTTTACCCAACAAAGACCAAATGTTAAATAAGTGTGTCCAAGAGTGTTGTTCTTTAGTTTTTTTTTTTCTTCACTACTAGGGACGAGGGCAGAGTTTTTTTATTTATTAATTCCTCTTTTTTTCTTGTTATAATTCAAAACCACATTTCGTATTGCCTGTGATGACTATATTGATTTAATGGTAACTTCCAATTGTCTTCAATTTCAGATATGGTACGTCATATAGAATTGGTGTGTGTGTGTGTGTGATGTAGATATTGTTGAAACTATATGTGTTGCGTCATAATGAGAATGGATTATGGATCCTCTAATGATGTATCTAACCATGTTCATATTTTGTATCTATCTCTTTCCCGATAGATAATAAATAGGCCCTGCACTTATTTAGTCTCTACTAGCAGAGAGACATGGATGTAGTATTTGAACATGGCCATATCATGTTCAAATTTGACATGAGAGCTGAGAGGATCTATTCCTGTGACATAACTCATAAGACAATTAATTTTTGGAAGTGTAAAATGTTTTAATTATGAAATCTCACATTTTTAGATTTTTAACCAAAGCCACAGCAGATCTGTTTCTAGAATCTCTATTTAGTTTGTTTGCCAATGTCTTGCCAAATCTATTGGTTGCGTCTTTATGTAACACTTCTCCCCCTGCATTGTCTTGCCATTTCCCAGTACAAGTCATCTGCGAAGCCTACGTCTTGCATCTTGCTATCATATTTCAGATGAAGGATTGTGTGAAATTGCAAAACAGCTTCCTCAGCTGGAGGAGCTTGATATATCAATCAGCAAGTTAACCAAGGATCCTCTAGAAGCTATTGGCCGGTGTTGTCCACACTTAAAATCGTTGAAATTCAACATGGAAGGTTACAGACGTGCACACATTGAGTGTGATGAGGAGGCTTTTGCTATTGCCGAAACCATGCCCGGGTTACGCCATCTCCAGCTTTTTGGAAACAAATTGACTAATGAAGGCCTGCTTGCTATTCTTGATGGCTGTCCTCACCTTGAATCTCTTGACCTACGACAGTGTTTCAATGTTAATTTGGGAGGAAGTTTGGGGAAGAGATGTGCTGAACAGATCAAAGAATTACGGCTTCCATGTGATCCCACTTATGACTACCCATTTGAACCTGAATTTGATTATGGATCACTTGATGAAGACTACCCATCAGGGATTTCTGACATAGATTTCTTGTCTGATGATGATTATGACTATTATGAATTCTCAGGTGGGAGTGACTTTTCTGAATATGATTATGATCCTGATTATTATGACTTTTGACAAATATTAGACATTTCAGCACGAGGGAAACTGGTGCTGTGAATATTTTAGTTACTCTTTATTACCTCTCCTTTTCTCTGTAGCATTTCAGCCAGGAAACACTCGGCAATGCATTCCAGTAAAAGTATCCTTGACCTTCTAAAGATACCCAATATGTAGTGATGCTGTTTTAACGAAATTTATATGTGGAGTTGCATGATCGGCTTGTACATGAGTAGATAACTGGTAATCGTTTGGAACCTTTGTGAAGTGCATTCACTTTTTGCAAACTGTATTTATTTGTTTATTTATCTGATGGAAGCTAGTATTTGGTTGTCTTATGTTGAAAGTCGATGACCCTGAACTTTGTTGTGTAGTGTTTTTTCTTTTGAAACCCAAAGCTATAAAGGGTAATATTTATCAAATTATAGTAAATGTTAAATTTTGTCAACGGCAGTAAATGTGAAAGAAATAACTATTTAGATTGATTCTATGATTTGATTGAATCCAATGTCCAAACCCAGGCTGCTCTGCTCACTCAACTTTGGCCTACCCTTTTTTTTTACTGTTGACATGAGAAAGCAAGTTGGTATTGTGTATGGATCCATTTGTATGCCTATTTCTGTAGAATTGATTTTAAACAGTTAATGATAAAACTTAAAAAGAGTTGAGATTAAAAAAATGATCTGTATTGAAAGCCGGATCTCTTTTAAAATGTTAATAAAGTTAAAGAAAAATATAATTTCTCTAAAAAAAATATTAATTTTAGTTTATGGAAAAATACTCAAATGTGAACTTTTTTACCTGACAGTTCAATTTTATTTTTTTAAATGCATAATTGACATTTTTTCCATATTACTTACTAAATGGAAACTGATTTCCTTCTCGTATTATACACTAAATTGATCCTTTTTCATTGTAGATTTTTTTATCTGAGAGTTCATTTTTTTTTTTAAATGCATAATTGACTTCTTTTCCATATTATTAATTAAACTGATCCCCTTTCCATATTATTAATTAAATCTTTATTTATTTATTTAATAAAAATAATAGTTAAAATATTAAAATAGTAAAATGAAAAAAGAAAAAAGAAAATTTAACGACAAAATTAATAATTCCTAATTTAAATATTAACAAATAGTATAATTAAAATTTTAACTTAATTTAATAACATTAAATTTTTTAACCAAGTTTTAGTTATTTGTTTTTAAAAAAAATGATATTTATTTACTTATCAAATATTTTAGAAGTTAATAAATCATTTTAAATAATAAAATTAGGTTAAATTATAATTATAGTTTCTTTAATTTTTTTTAATATGCAATTTTGATTTTTGTGATGTTTAATTATAATATTTGATTTTTCTAATTTTATAAATTGTCAATTTTGGTTCATCTAATAGGTTATGAACTAATAATTGTGATTAATTTTAATTATAAATTAATTAAAATTCATTAATAATTATGATTAATATAGTTATTTATAATTAATTAATTTTAATTAACTTAATAATTTAATTAATCAGAATGATTATTTGAAAATTATTGCAACAAAATGGATTTTTTTGGATTTTTTGATACCATTTTAATACAATTTTAAATGAAATAAAGTGCTTTAAATTGTGCAATTGACTTCATTTACATAAGTATCATTAAAATGAATCATTGTTGATGTCCAAAAATATGTTTCACATAAATAAATTAAAACAAAAAATTACACTCTTAAAAGAATAAAATTTTGTAACAAAAGTGATTTTTTAATATTCTTTTGGCATTATTTTGATAAGATTTTAGTTTGAATGAAGTGTTTAAAGTTGTATAGTTGATTTTATCTACGTCAATATTATGTAAATGCAATGTTTTAAATGTTCAAAAACATGTTTCACATAGACAAATTAAAATGAAAAATCACCCTAAAGAAATGAAATTTTGTAACAAAAGTGATTTTTTTAAGTTTTAAGACATTATTTTGATGTAATTTTAATAAGAACAAAGTGTTTAATATCATACAATTGATTTATTTACATGAATATTATATTATGAGAATGAATCATTGTTAAAGTTGAAAAACATATTCCACTTAAGCAAATTAAAAGAAAAGATGACCTTATAGAATGAAAATTTGTAACAAAAATAATTTTTTCATTACATGAGTGATTAAAATTCATTAATTATAAATAACTATATTAATCATAATTATTAATGAATTTTAAAAAAATCTACTAATCACAATTATTAATTCATAACATGTTAGATGAACCAAAATTGACAATTTATAAAATTAAAAAAATCAAATATTATAATTTAAGATCACAAAAATTAAAATCACATATTAAAAAAAATTAAAGAGACTATAATTATACTTTAGCCTAATTTTATTATTTAAAATGATATATTAACTTCTAAAATATTTGATGAGTAAATAAATATAATTTAAAAAAAAAACTAAAACTTGGTTAAAACATTTAATTTTATTAAATTAAATTAAAATTTTAGTTATATTATTTTTTAATGTTTACATTAGTAATTGTTAATTTTATTATTAAATTTTCTTCTTTTCATTTTATTATTTTAATATTTTAACTATTATTTTTATTTATTAAATAAATAAATAAAGTTTAATTAATAATATGAGAAGGGTCAGTTTAGTGAATAAATGAAAAAAAATTTAAAATTAATAAATAATATGTGAAGGGAGTCAATTATGCATTAAAAAAAAAATAGAATGAAAAAGTCACAAAAGTGACCTAGTAACTAAACCGGTTAAATGAAGTTTACATATTTATTATTTAATCCTTGCTACTTTGTATTTTTAAAATGGTATATTCAAATTTCAGGTTTCTGATAGCAAATTTAAAGAATGATCTTGAATCCTTAATACTCAGTCGTTGGCCACCTAAACAAAAGTTGTATTGTTAGCAAGCTTAAAAATAACCTACTTAAATTTGAAATTTTCCTTCTCTGAATTAAAAAATAAAAAATCTGCAAATACCCAAAAACATTAAAAATGTATTTTCCATATATTCAAATTATATTAAAGAATTTAAAATTATTCTAAAATCATAATTAATTTTAAATTAAAATAATTAATAATAACTTTTACGTTATATTTAACAATTTATCATAAATTTTACTTTTAAATTAATTTTAATTAAAATTATTTAAAAATAACTCACCTCACTTCAAAATTAATTCTATAAAAAACGAGTGACCGATGCCAACATACTGTATCTCCATCTCCATCCCCATCCGAACATCGAACCCCAATCCTACCTGGGTAAGTCCGAGGCAGGCCGATGTATATAGGCTTTGCAGTTCACATTTCTCCTGTCTGTCTAATACTGTCAACTGCAAGCCTTCTTCGTTGATCCCAACAAGTTAGTAGTATATTTGTGGGAAACTATCAACTCCACCGTCCCTTACCAATACCAATACCATGCCATCAATTCTTTTTTTATTTTTACTCACAGCACCATCAAAATTTATTAGCTCTTAATATAAAAAGGGTTGTTATAAAAAAAACTGGAAGGAGTAAGTATTATTCATGTCTTGAATTTTTAGTAAATAATAAAAAAAAAAGGTTAAAGATGAATGAGAAAAATATGCAATGATGGGTGTAATTATTGAACTAGGGCAGTGGAAGTCTTCTATCATTTACTACCCAAGTAAGTCAAGACTGCCATTCCCACCCAGTCTTCAACCACACATACATTTATGGAAAGCAACTTGGACAACTGGACCAATATATATTTTTTTAAATAGACTAGTATGGTGCAATAATACTACCATAAATTTGAGATGTAACGTTTGCCTAAATTTTGTCGAGGAAGGATACAGTGTAGATGTGTAACGTGTTTGTTTTTAGTTCAATGCACCCGTGTTATGTATTTGAGAAACTGTTTGATCTACTCGAAGTTAGTTAATCCATAAACTGAGAAGCAAAATAAGTGTTGGTTGGATTCACGTTAAATGTGGAGATTTAGTTGAACCCAACTAATATTCAACACATACACACACCACTATTGACGTTTAGTTAAACACACTACTATAAAAAGGTAAGGGATTTAAGGTTAATTAGGTAGGTAGGTATGTGGGGCCCGACTGTGTTTGTGAAGAAGAAAGAGAGGAGACAATGGTTTAAAGTGATGCTGGTTGGCAGGAAATCACATGTACATGCAATGGTTATGGCATAGCTAATCTCTCTCATAGTCACGACTCATGACTCATGACATGTGTTGTCAATTTAGACTTGAGACTTTCCTCTTCCTTATTACTCATTCATTCATTCATCATCGATCATGCATTCTCTTCTACCACAGACATAACACATTCACACCCACGTGCTGCGTTTGTCACCTTCTAATTCTATAGTAACATATTTAGAGATCTTAATTTTCAAACTTTTTAATTGTTAAGATTTTTTTATTGGAAAAGAAAAGAAAATCTACAAGTGAAACACAACAAAGATCTCCCTTTAAAAAAATAATAATAAAAAAAATATATATATATATATAAAATAATTAATCAATTTTTTTTTCATAGAAAATAGTCAATAACAAAATATTTAAGAACAAATATAATAAATTCAAGAACATATTTAATTGAATACGTTTGAATGATAAAATAATTTAAATAATCAATTTTTTTAATGGCTATATTATGCATTAATAATCAAATTAATCTTTAGTTATAAATAAATATTTATATATTTTTTAAAAAAATTTAATATTAATTATTTCATAATTAAATATTATATTATTAAATAATTTAATTTAATTTAAAATAAAATTTTATAAAGTAAGGTTCATAATAGATCTACAAAAGTATTCTAAGAACTTAATTTAAAATCTATTACTAAATAAAAAAATATGTTATTACATGCATTTAAGGCACTGAGACTAAAAAAACACCTTTAAGATCTCATTAACCCTCACTAAAGATATTCTCAGTAATTTTCAGTTTTCAGGCCACCATCAGCGTACGTGCAATTTGACTCTAACTCTTAACACACTTTTTTAATTATGTTTTTTTTCAAGGAAAACGAATTCATACTGGATTGGACTACTACTATACAATAATAATTGTACCAGAAAAAAAAAATAACAACTCAAGAAAGAAACATCACCATTAATGGCAATTACTCCCTTCATGAATTGCAAAAGCTAGTGAGGTACATCCTCTGTTCCTTATATAAAATTAAAAAGGCTAAATCAGTAGTATGCTTATTATTAAATTATATTGAAAGCGAAGCAGACGAAAGTGGAGTCCTCCCGAAAACTATATAATTGGAGAACAAACATGTTTGATACAAAAGCGGATAAAACAGTATCGGGGACATTCTAAAGCCAAGGCAAAGAGAAAAAGGGGAAAGGAATTAAATTTGTACAGATGATGTTGTTAATTTGATGAGAATGGGACATATCTGAAAATGGCATTTGAAAGCAGAAAGAATTTCAATGAGCTAGCAAGCTGGGGAGATAGAGCATCAATTCTATTTGGTCCTGCACAACTTGTAATTAAAAGGTGCTATATACACTGCACTGCATGCTATGACATGTCAAAACATAATCCTATAGTATATTAAAGTCTTGCATTTTTCTTTAATTACGCGAATCGCACATCATGGCTTTCCACTTTCCTCCTCCATTTGTTTGCTGTAGGATGCGATATTATATCTATAATCTATAGTAGCAAATAAAGCAACACACTCTTATACTATCACCATCATGTAAGGCATATAATTTACAAATTAAGATTCATGTTGCATATGAATGTATATGGGGGTTAGAAAAGTTCTGAAAACGACCCAAGTTTAATTCAACTACGAATTTGAATAATGTCTATTGATCTTGATCTCTTTTTCTGATCAGAAATGTTAAATAGTCAAACATAGTCTCGGGACGGGATCCTTACTTGCATAACATGAAAATAATGATATTTTAATTCCCCTACTGTGTTGTGTGCTAGGAAGTCAAATCCATGGTTAAAAAGATTTTGTTTAATGATAATCATCTACTTTAAAATGAGGTTAGAAAGAAAACAGATATAGAAATTAAAAAGAAAGAAAGAAAATAGAGAGGAAATAATATACTGTGATATTATATATGCAATAAATAGTGTGATAGATTATAGATATTAAAGAAAAATAATAATAAAATAGATAGAAACAAAATGAAAGAAAAAGTGAAGTTATACTCCTATTTTCCTTTGTGTAATACTACTACTACATGTGAAATATAGGTTGGTAGAAGTCATAGTATTAGTATTTCCGAAGCCTTCTTCTATTCATTCTGATATTGGGATTTGAGATGCACAGACAGGCACGTCGACAAGTCACAAGCCTAACTTTTCTATGTGTGTAAAACTGTCTGAGGAATGTGGAATATTTGACAAGAACCAACTTTTCAACCAACAAAATTAGATTATTTATATTTCAGTAAATTTCACACACATATATATAGGTCTCTAAATGCCTAAAGAAGCAGCTCAAGTTCCAAAAGGTTCTTGGTAAAAAAAATAAAAATCCAAAAGGTTCTCTATGTTGCTTTTTGTTTTTTGAGATGGTCAATTATAAATCTTTTTTCTTATATTACATGTTTGGTATACTAAGAAAAGAAGAGGATATTAGAAAAATCAATTCAGAACAAAATTGATTTTATTCGAACCGGTTAAAAAAAATATTTTTTTATTAAAAAATCAATTTAATTAATTGAATTGATTTTTTAAAATTTATTTAATTTAAAAATCAGTTAAAATTAATTTAAAGTTAATTCAATTTTAAACCGATTCGCAGAAGTAATTATTAAATCTAATTAATTGAACTAATTCAAAACTGTTTGGTTAGATTGATTTTTATCAAACCGGTTTTTTAACATCGATCATATTGACCGACGAGTAATCAATTTTTTTTCTCATACTATTGCATGCTTGCCAACCAACTTAATTTTAAAAAAATTATAAAGTTCTTCAAAAAAATGAAAAATAATTGTCTTTTGAAAACAAGATACTCTGAACACACATAATCTGACAATTCTAACAACTTGTTGCTTTGGTGTCGATTAATTAAATGAATTGATTTTGACACAATTAATTATAAGAATTTATCATATAGTAATGTCTTGTCATGTTTTTTTGGGGTACATATCTTGTCATATTATTTGATGAATTTAATAAGTTCTTAGTTCATAAAAAATAATATGATAATACATTATTAAAATAATAACGTAAAATTTATCTATACTAAAAAATACTTAATTAGTACGTACAACTGACCTACTATGGTCTATGGTCAATCTAATGCTAAAGAGGTTAAGGTAATTTACATGAAGTATCAATGTATGTTATATTTTACCTACAATAACGACGTTAGTCATGCATCAGTTCATATCCTTCCATGCTGAAGAGATTTTATCTGTGTTTTGAATTAATTATTTTATAGACAAATCAAACAAATCACCCTGTGGGTCTCTAAAACTTGTTTTTGGGAATGACAAATAAATTCAAACAATTTTGTTCTTTTCCGAAGTTATTTCTTAGTGAAATACTGTAAACAGCTTCTCATCAAACAGTTTCACAGTTTTGGATCAGATAAAATGAAAATAATGATTCAGCAATAAAATTCGGAGACATTTGTAGATTCATGGATGAAATCTAGGACATTAATTTAAAGTTTTATTTATGAAACCTTAATTTATAAATACAAATTTAAATCCTAATTTAAAATTTTATAAACAAAATCTTAAATTCTTAAGATTTGATTTATGAAATCATAAATTTTAGAATTTTTAATTTAGAATTTCATTAATGAAACTCTAAAAATTTAAGGTTTTATAAATCAAATCCTAAAGATTTAGGGTTTTATTAATCAAACCCTAAATATTTATAAATGAATTTTTAAATTACAATTTATTATTTTATAAATGAAATTATATTTTTTAAAAATTTTCAATATATTACTTTTTTTTTCATATATTTTCAATTTTTATTTCATTTTTCAAAATTTTAAGACAATACTCTTGATTTTTCATATTTTTTAAATTTTTTTTGAAGACATTACTTTTAATTTTTTTTTTCATATTTTTACAATTTTCTATTTTTAAAAATTTTCAAGATATTATTCTTGTTTTTTTTTCATATTTTTTTAATTTTCATATTGTTTTCAAATTTTGAAAAAATTACTCTTTTTTTTCATATTTAAAAAAATCATTTTTTTCAAATTTTAAAGACATTACATTTTTTTTTCATATTGTAAAATTTTCTTTTTTTTTCTTCAAAATTTTAATACATTACTCTTGTTTTTACATATGTTTTCAAATTTTTTTTTTCATTTTTTCAATACATTATAATTGTTTTTTCACATTTTCAAATTTTGAAGATGTTACAATTGTTATTTCATATTTTAAAATTTTCAGAAAATTAGTCTTGTTTTTTTTTTTCTTCAAATTTTCAAGACATCACTTTTTTTTTAAATTTTTTTTCAATTTTTAAAGACAGTATTCTTGTTTTTACATATTTTTAAATTTTTTTTTCAAGAAATTACTTTTGTTTTTTCATATTTTATTTTTTTACAAATTTTCATAACATCCCTTTAGTTTTTTTTTTTTGTAGTTTTTTTAAAATTTTCAAGTCATTCCACTTGTTTTTTTAGTATTTTAAAAAATTTCATTTATAAATTTTTTCAAGGTATTGTTTTTTCATATTTAAATTTTTGTTTTATACAAATTTTTAATTAAGGATTCAGGGTTTCATAAATGAGACCCCAAGGATATAAAGTTTTATTAAATAAATCATAAATCCCAATTTGGGGTTTCATAAATGAAACCATAAGTATTTATGATTTCATAAAGAAAATCCTAATAATTTAAGGTTTTATAAATGAAATCCTAAGAATTTAGGGCTTCACCAAGAATCCTCAAATCCTTGAGGTTTCATTAAGAAAACTCTCAATTATGGTTTATGGTTTCATATATGAAATACTAAATTAGGATTTCGAATTTCATAAATAATTTATGATAAATAAAACTCTAATAATCTAGGGTTTATTTATAATTTAGGATTTCATGGTTTATGATTTACGATTTCATAAATGAAACCCTAAATCATAAAGGTTTCACTTACGACATCTTAAATCCAAATTTAAGGATTCATTAATGAAATCCAAATTCCTAAATGAAAACCTAAATCTTAAATTAGAATTTTATAAATAAAACCTCAAATCCTAATTTAGGGTTTTATAGATGAAACCCTTGGGATTTAAGTTTTTATACATCAAACCCTAAGGATTTATGATTTTATCAATGAGACCTTAAATTAGGATTTATGGTTTTATAAATGAAATCCTTTTTTTTTTTTTCAAATTTTCAAGTCACTACTCTTGTTATACTTATATTTTAAAATTTTCATTTTTTTTTCAAAATTTTAAGACATTCCACTTGTTTTTCATATTTTAAAAAAATTTCATTTTTTTTTTCAAATATTCAAGACATTACTCTTATTTTTTTTTCATTTTTTTTCAAATTCGAATTTAGGGTCCTAAGGATCTAGGGTTTAATGAAACCTTGAGGATGTAAGGTTTCATTAAAGAGATCCCAAGGATTTAGGGTTTCATCAATCTAACTATAAAGATTTCAAGGTTTCATAAATAAAAAACTAATAATTTAAGGCATTATAAATTGTGGTTTAGGATTTCATTAAATCCTAAATTACAATTTTAAGGTTTCATTAATGAAATCTTGGGGATTTAGGGTTTCATTAAAAAAATCTAAAATCATGATTTAAGGTTTCATAAATAAAACTTTAATGATTTAAAGTTTTATATATGAAACCCTAATTTAGAATTTCATAAATAAAACCCTAAACATTTAAGATTTCATAAATTAAACCCTAAAGATTTAGGGTTTCATAAACAAAACAAATGATTTAAGGTTTCATAAATGAAACCCTAATAGTTTAAGGTTTCATTTATAATTTAATGTTTCATTATAAAACCCTAAACACTTAGGGTTTCATTAATGAAACCCCACAAGATTTAGGGTTTCATTAAAGAAACCAAAAATATGATTTAGGGTTTCATAAATAAAACTAATGATTTAAGGTTTTATAAATGAAACCCTAATGATTTAAGGCTTCGTTTATGATTTAAGGTTTCATCTTAAATTAGGATATAATGTTTAATTAAAGAAACCTTAAATCTGAATTTAGGGTTCCATAAATAAAATCCTAATAATTTTGGGCATTATAAATAAAACCTTAATCGTAGTTTGGAATTTCATTAAACCTTAAATTATAAATTTTGAGTTTCATTAATGAAGCCTTAAGGATTTAGGATTTCATTAATGAAACTCTATGAGTTTAAGGTTAACGAAACCCTAAGTATTTAGGGTTTCATTAATGAAACCTAATATCATGATTTATGGTTTCATAAATAAAACACAAGATTTAAAGTTTTATAAATGAAACTGTAAATTAGGATTTTGGATTTCAAAAATAAAATCCTAAAGATTTAGGATTTCATAAATAAAACTAATGATTTAAGATTTTATAAATGAAATCCTCAATAGCATTTAGGGCTTCATTAAAGTAAATTCATGATTTAACGTTTCATTGAAACTTTAAACACTTAGGGTTTCATTTATAAAATCCTAAATTATGAATTAAGATTTCATAAATGGTAACCTAAATTATGATTTAAGGTTTATGAAACCCTAATGATTTAAGGCTTTATTTATGATTTAAGGTTTCATTATGAAACCCTAAATACTCAAGGTTTCATCTTAAATTAGGATTTAGGGTTTCATTAAAGAAACCTTAAATCCGAATTTAGGATTTCATAAAGAAAATCCTAATAATTTAGGGCATTATAAATAAAACCCTAATCACGATTTAGAATTTCATAAAACCCTAAATTATAAGTTTCAAGTTTCATTAATGAAACCCTAAGGATTTAGGATTTCATTAATGAAACTCTAAGAGTTTATGGTTAACGAAATCCTAAGTATTTAGGGTTTCATAAATGAAATCATAAATTATGATTTAGGGTTTCATTAATGAAACCTAATATCATGATTTATGGTTTCATAAATAAAACACAAGATTCAAGGATTTATAAATGAAATTGTAAATTTGGATTTTGGATTTCAAAAATAAAACCGTAAAGATTTAGGATTTTATAAATAAAACTAATGATTTAAGATTTTATAAATGAAACCCTCAACATCATTTAAGGTTTCATTAAAGTAAATTCATGATTTAACATTTCATTATGAAACCCAAAACACATAGGGTTTCATAAATGATAGCCTAAATTATGATTTAGGATTTTATTAATGAAATCCCCCAAGATTTAGGGTTTCATTAAAGAAACCAAAAATCATGATTTAAGGTTTCATAAATAAAACTAATGATTTAAGGTTTTATAAATGAAATCCTAATGATTTAAGACTATGTTTATGATTTAAGGTTTCATTATGAAACCTTAATACTCAAGGTTTCATCTTAAATTAAGATTTAAAGTTTCATTAAATAAACATTAAATTTGAATTTAGGGTTGCATAAATAAAATCCTAATAATTTAGGGCATTATAAATAAAACCCTAATCATGGTTTAGAATTTCATTAAACCCTAAATTATAAATTTTGAGTTTCATTAATGAAACCCTAAGGATTTAGAATTTCATTAATGAAACTCTAAGAGTTTAGGGTTAACAAAACTTTAAGTATTTAGAGTTTCATAAATAAAATCCTAAATTATGATTTAGGGTCTCATAAATGAAACTTAATATCATAATTGATAGTTTAATAAATAAAACATAAGATTTAAGATTTTATAAATGAAATTGTAAATTGGGATTTTGGATTTCAAAAATAAAACCCTAAAGATTTAGGGTTTCATAAATAAAACTAATGAATTAAGATTTTATAAATGAAACCCTCAACAACATTTAGGGTTTCATTAAAGTAAATTTATGATTAAACTTTTCATAAATAAAACTTTAATGATTTAAGGTTTTATAATTAAAATTGTAAATTAGGATTTAGGATTTCATAAATCAAACCTTAAGAGTTTATGGTTTGATAAATAAAACTCATGATTTAAGATTTTATAAATGAAACCCTAATTTTGATTAAAAAAATGAAATCTTAATGATTTAAAGTTTCATTTATTATTTAAGTTTCAATAATGTAATCATAAATTATGATTTAAGGTTTCATAATTTAAATCCTAAATAATGATTTAGAGTTTTTAGGATTTAGGGTTTCATCAATAAAACTTTAATGATTTAAGGTTTTATAAATAAAACCCTAAATTAGATTTGAGTATTTCATAAATGAAATCCTAAAGATTTAGGTTTTCATAAATCAAACTCTAAGAAAATAGGGTTTCATGAATAAAACTAATGATTTAAGGTTTCATTATGAAATCCTAAATACTTAGGAATTCATTATAAATCCATACATACTCAGGGTTTCATCAATGAAATCTTAAATTATGATTTAGGGTTTCATTAATGAAACCCTCATGATTTAAGGTTTCATTAATAAAACTCTAATGATTTAGTGTTTTATAATTGAAACCCTAAATTAATATTTAAGATTTAATAAATGAAACCCTAAATTATGATTTAAGATTTCATAAATAAAATCCTAAAAATTGGAGTTTCATAAATCAAACCCTAAGGATTTAAGTTTCATAAATAAAACTCATGATTTAAGGTTTTATAAATGAAACCCTGAGGATTTAGGGTTTTATTTAGGAAACCAAAAATCATGATTTAAGGATTTATAAATAATACTCTAATGATATAAGGTTTTATAAATGAAACCTTAATTGTGGTTTAGGATTTCATTAAACCCTATATTATAATTTTAGGATTTCATTAATGAAACTCACATGATTTAAGGTTTCATTAATGAAATCCTCAAGATTTAGGGTTTTATTAAAGAAACCTAAAATCATAATTTGGGCTTTCAAAAATAAAACTCTAATGATATAAGGTTTTATAAATGAAACCCATATGATTAAGGGTTTCATTTTTTTTATGTAACCTTATAAAACCTTAACTTCTAATTTAAGATTTCATTAATGAAACCCTAAAGGTGTAAAGCTAATAAAACCCTACGTATTTAAATTTCATTAAGAAAACCTAAAATCATGATTTATGATTTTATAAATAAAACACTATTAAGGTTTTATAAATAAAACCTTAAATTAAGATTCAGATTTTCATAAATGAAACTCAAAAGATTTAGGGTTTCATAAATAAAACTAATTATTAAATGTTTTATAAATGAAACCCTCAACAACATTTATGGTTTTATTAAAGAAACCCAAAATTATGATTTAGGGTTTCATAAATAAAACTATAATGATTTAAGGTTTTATAAATGAAACCATAAATTAGAATTTAGGATTTCATAAATCAAACCCTAATGGTTTATGATTTTATAAATAAAACTAATGATTCAAGGTTTTATAAATGAAACCATGTTTATGATTTAAGGTTTCATTATGGAACCTTAAATTCTCAGGATTCATCCTAAATTAGGATTTAGGGATTCATAAATGAAATCTTAGACATTTTGGGTTTCAATAAATAAATCATAAATCATATTTTAAGGTTTCATAAATAAAATCTTAATAATTTAAGGTATTACAAATAAAACCCTAATTGTGGTTTATAATTTCAATTAACCTTAAATTATAGTTTTAGGGCTTCATTAATGAAACCTTCAATATTTAGGATTTCATTAAATAAACCTAAAATCATGATATGGGGTTTCATAAATAAAACTAATAATTTAAGATTTTATAAATGAAACCTTAAAGATTTAGCATTTCAAAAATAAAACTAATAATTCAAGGTTTTATAAAACCCTAGTGATTTAGTGTTTCATTTTTTTTATTTAATGTAACATTATGAAACCATAAATTCAAATTTTGGATTTCATTAATGAATCTTAAGGGTTTAGGGTTAATGAAAACCTTATTATTTAGGGTTTTATAAATAAAATCATAAATTATGATTTAGGATTTCATTAATGAAACCTAAAATCATGATTTGGGATTTTATAAATAAAACACTAAAAATTTAAGGTTTTATAAATAAAACCTTATATTTGGATTTTGGATATCATAAATGAAAGCCTAAAGATTTATAGTTTCATAAATCAAACCCTAAGAATTTAGGATTTCATAAATAAAACAAATTATTTAAGTTTAATAAATGAAACCATCAGCAATATTTAGGGTTTCATTAAAGAAACTTAAAATAATGATTTAGAGTTTCATAATTAAAACTCTAATGATTTGAGATTTTGTAAATGAAATTCGGAGGATTTAGGGTTTTACAAATAAAACTAATGATTTAAGATTTTATAAATGAAACCATCAATAACATTTAAGGTTCCATTAAAGAAACCTAAAATCATAATTTAGGGTTTCATAAATCAAATTTTAATGATTTAAGGTTTTATAAAGGAATCCTTAAATTAGAATTTAGGATTTCATAAATCAAATCCTATGGGTTTATGGTTTCATAAATAAAACTAATGATTTAAGGTTTTATAAATGAAATTCTTAGGATTGAGGGTTTCATTTAAGAAACCAAATATCATGATTTCAGCCTTCATAAATAAAACTTTAATGATATAAAGTTTTATAAATGAAACCCTAAACTAGGATTTATGATTGTATAAATGAAACCCTCAATATTTAGGGTTTCATAAATCAAACCTAAGGATTTAAGGTTTCATAAATAAAACTAATGATTTTAGGTTTTATAAATGAAACATTAATGATTAAAGGTTTTGTTTATGATTTAAGGTTTCATTATGAAACCTTAAATACTTAGGGTTTCATTAAAGAAACTTAAAATTATGATTTGAGGTTTCATAAATAAAACTCTAACAATTTAAGGTTTTGTAAATGACACTCTAAACTAGGACTTTGGATGTCATAAATGAAATCCTAAAGATTTAAGGTTCATAAATAAAATTAATGATTTAAGGTTTTATAAATGAAACCCTCAGAATTTAGGGTTTGATTAAAGAAACCTAAAATAATGATTTGGGGTTTCATAAAAGCTTTAATGATTTAAAGATTTATAAATGAAATCCTAAATTAGGATTTAAGATTTCATAAATGAGACCCTAGAGATTTTTGGTTTCATAAATCAAACCCTAATGATTTAAGGTTTCATAAATTAAAATAATGCTTTAAAGATTTATAAATGAAACCCTAATTATTTATGATTTCATTTATGATTTAAGGTTTCATTATGAAACCCTAAATACTTAGTGTTTCATTAATGAAACTCTTATGAATTAAGGTTTTATAAATAAAACTTTAATGAATTAAGGTTTTATAATTGAAACACTAAATTATGATTTCATAAATCAAACCTTAAGGATTTAAGGTTTTATAAATCAAACCCTAAATATTGAAGGTTTCATAAATCAAACTAATGATTTAAGATTTTATAAATGAAACCTTTAGTATTTAAGTTTTCATTTAAGTAACCAAAAATCCTGATTTAGGGTTTCATAAATAAAATTTTAATGATATAAGGTTTTATAAATAAAACTCTAATAATATAAGATTTTATAAATGAAACCTAAATTACAATTTATGATTTTATAAATAAAACCTTAAATATTTATTTCAAAAATCAAACCTAAGGATTTAGGGTTTCATTAATAAAAACTAAAAACTAATGATTTAAAGCATTATAAATAAAACACTAATGATTTTAAGTTTTGTTTTGATTTAAGATTTTATTATGCAACCCTAAATACTTATGATTTAGGATTTAGGATTTTGTTTATGATTTAAGGTTTTATTATGATTTAAGATTTTATTATTGAAACCCTCAAAATTTAGGGTTTCATTAAAAAAACCTAAAATCATGATTTAAGGTTTCACAAATAAATCTCCAATAATTTAAGATTTTGTAAATGATGCGTTAGATTAAGATTTATAATTTCATAAATGAAATCCTAAAGATTTTCTGTTTCAAAAATCAAACCCTAAATATTTAGGATTTCATAAATAAAACTAATTATTTATGGTTTTATAAATGAAACCCTTGAGATTTAGGGTTTCATTGTAGAAAACCTAAAATCATGATTTGGGGTTTCAAAAATAAAACTTTAATGATTTAAAGTTTTATAAATGAAATTCTAAATTACGATTTAAGATTTCATAAATGAAATTTTAAAGATTTTGGATTTCATAAATCAAACCCTAATGATTTAAAGTTTTATAAATTAAAATAATAAATTAAGGATTTATAAATGAAACCCTAATACTTAGGATTTCATTACTAAAATCCTAAACTAGGATTTAGTGTTTCATAAATGTAACCCTAAATTAGGATTTAGAGTTGCATAAATCAAACCCTAAGGATATTGGGTTTCATTTAATAAACCATAAGTCATAATTTATGGTTTCATAAATTAAACTATAAAGATTTAAGATTCCATAAATTAAATTATAAAGATTTAGGGTTTCATAAATCAAACGTTAGGGATTTAAGGTTATATAAATTAAATTCTAAATTAGGATTTATGATTCCATAAATGAAATTTCAATTATTTTTTTTAATTTTTTAAGATATTACTCTTGTTTTTCAGATTTTCTTTTAAATTTTCATTTAAGTTTTTAAAATTTTTAAGACACTGTTTTTGTTTTATCATAAGTTTAAAAATTTTCATTTTGTTTTAATTTTTTAAGAAATTAATCTTTTTTTATCATATTTTTTCTTTTTTTTTTCAAATTTGCAAGACACTACTCTTACTTTTCATATTTTTTAAACATTTTTTTTCAAATTTAAAAGATATTACTCCTTTTTTTCATATTTTAAAATTTTCATGTTTTTCGAATATTCTAAACATTACTCTTGTTTTTCTTTTCATATTTTTTAAAAAAAAAATTCAATTTTTGAATATATTACTTTTGTTTTTTCATATTTTTAAAAAATTTCTTCTTTCTTCTCAAATTTTAAAGACATTACATTTGTTTTTTTTTAATATTGTAAATTTCAAGTTATTATCCTTGTTTTCTCATGTTTTAAAATTTTCATTTTTTTTTAAATTATTCAAGACATTATACTTGTTTTTTTTTATGTTTTTTTATTTTTATTTTTATTTTCAAATTTTGAATATGTTACTTTTTTTTCATATTTTAAATTTTTCATTTTTTTCAATTTTTCTGAAAATTATTCTTGTTTTTTCATATATTTTTTTCAATTTTTCAAGACATTTCCTTTTTTTTCAAATTTTTAAACTTTTCATATTTTCATATTTTCAAGAAATTACTCTTGTTTTTTCTTTTCTTTTTTTATTTTTAAAATTTATATTTTTTTTTCTAAATTTTCAAGTCACTTATCTTGTTTTTTTAGTATTTTTAATTTGTTTTCATTTAAAAAAAAATTAAGATATTTTTCTTGTTTATTCATATTTTCAAATTTTTGTTTTTTTTTCAATTTTTAATTTAGAATTTAAGATTTCATAAATGAAATATTAAGGATATAGAGTTTCATTAAAGAAATCTTATATCCTAATTTAGGGTTTTATATATAAAATCATAAGAATTTAAAGTTTCATAAATAAAATCATAATAATTTTAGATTTAATAAATAAAAATATAGGATTTAGGATTTTATAAATAAAATTATAAGAATTTAGAATTTCATTTATGATTTGGAATTGTGTGGTTTGGGATTTTAGAATTTTATTGATGAAATATTATATTAAAATTTAATTTAATTTTTTCAAATTTTTAAGTCGTTTCTCATATTTTTTCATAAAAAAAATCAAAATTTCAAAATTATTATTTTTTCATATTTTTTAAAAATTTTCAAGACATTATTTTTATTTTTTTTGTAAAAAAATCAATTTATTTAAGATATTATGCTTAATTTTTTTTATATTTTAATTTAAAAACATTAATTTTGATTTTTTTAATTCTTTTAAAAATTTTGTGACATTACTCTGGTTTTTTCATTATAATGTTCATAAAATTTTTAACCGATTTTAAATTGTATTTATGAATATTTTGTATTAAATATTTCAATTATATAATTTTTTTTATTAAATTTAAGTATGTTTGTTAAACATATAAGTCTAATCAATGACTATGCACGCATGAATCTTTATTTTGTAATATATATTGTAAGATTATTATTTAGTTTTTAAATGATAAAATTAATATATTAATGCAAAAAATATTATTTATTAAATATAACTAGTTCATAGTATTTTATTAACTAATTTGAAACTCATTAGATAATGTATTTTTTTTTATTGATATATCTTAAATTTAATTAATTTAAAACTGTTAGATAATCTATCGTTAGATTTTTAAATTAATTAATATCTAAAATTTGTTATCAATAAATTAGCTACGTATCAATAAATTGACTGGATGGATCATGAACTCATTCTAGTATAAGTTATTTACAACCATGACAAAAGAAGCTTAATGTAAGTATCAAAGTATATTTTATTTTACTTTGCTTTTATTTCTCATTAATAAAAAAAAACTATATTATTTTATAATTAAGAAAAAAAAGTTACAAAATTGAAAGGACAACTAAAAAATATACACATAAGTCATCCGCCAATTATAAAATCTGGGGGGCACCGACTTAAGACGTGGCGCAGAGCACATCCATCGTCGGATTTTTCATCAAAATCAAAAGTAATCAAACGGCGTTAGCTGGTGTCTTGTGTTATTCACGTTGCCGCTATCGCTAACGGGGTAAAACGGCGTCGTTTTGTGCCTCCTGAGTGATGGAACCTCCGGCGGCGTGACCATTCGTATGAGCGCGAGATTGAGTCCCGCGAAGAAGGGATGTTTTTTTACGTCCGCAGCGCCTCGCTTGGACCCGAGCCTGCGGTTCGGATCCTTGTTGAGCAATCCAGAGATGAGGTCCCGCGCGTGCATTTCAAGCGTGGTGGAGGGCGTGGAGGTGGGAAAGGTGAGGGGCTTTTTTATGATGTTGCGCAGCGTAGCCTCGTTCGATGGCCCGGCGAAGGGTGTGCGACCGTACACCATCTCGTAGATGAATATCCCGAATGACCACCAGTCAACGGCGTTGCCGTGGGAGTTCCCGGAGGCCACTTCCGGCGACACGTATTCGTGGGTCCCAACGAAGGAGCACGAGCGGGCTCCAACCGGTTCTGCCACGAAGAGACGGTTCGGTTGAAGGGTCTGCACCTTCCTGGACCGGAACACTCGGTTCGAGAGGCACGAGAACGGGGTGGAATACTGGCGAGTGTAGCGTAACGAGGGTGCGAATGCGGGATCCAGCGAACAGTCTGGGGATTCGACGGCGGGGATTGCATCGGAGCACAGAGAGAGATCGAAATCAGAAAGCATGATGTGACCGTCTGATCTGACCAACACGTTTTCGGGCTTGAGATCCCTGTAGATGATTCCCAGCATGTGGAGATACTCCAACGCCACCAGTACTTCAGCCGCGTAAAACCTGTAACAAGAATATTACTGTTATCAGTGCAAGTGCAAGTGCAAGTGCAACAAACACGAAACTTATTTTTCTCCAAAACCAAAACGCAACAACAAATCGCTTCAACTTCAACTTTACAAGAAGCAATTTTTTATTTGCCACAAAATTGGATCAAATAATTTCTTCCTTTGAAACTGAGTGATAAAAAATAATGCATTAAAAAAAGATGACTTTGTATTTTGTAGATTGAAAGTAATATGAGTGTAAAAGGTGCTGACTTGAAAAAGACAAAACAATAATGTAATAATAATTGGAGAAAAGAAAAGAAAGAAGATGGTAACGTTACCTGGCAGAGGAGAGAGAGAAACGGTTGTTAGGATGGTTGTTGTTGTGTCGAAGGGAGTGCAAGTCGCCACCGGAGCAATACTCCATGACAATGCATGAGAAATTGGAAGCCTCGAACTCCGCGTAAAGGGTAGGGAGGAACGGGTGGTCCACCATCTTCAGAATCTTCCTCTCCATCTCCGCTCTCTGCGCCTTCTTCTTCAGCGCCACCGCCTCTTTGTCCACTACTTTCATGGCGTAGAAGCAGGAGGCGTCGTCGTCAAAGTCGAAGTCGTCGCCGTCGTGGCGAAGGCGGCAGAGGTAAACGGTGCCGATGTCGCCGGCACCGATGCGGCGGAGGAGGTGGAAGTCGCGGAAGGTGAGGGCGGACTTGCGGCGGAGGATGGCGGAGTAGGCGAAGTCGGAGGAGCGGTGAGGCTTGACGATGAGGCTCTCCGGGGAGGAGGAGGAAGGTGGAGGGAGGTCGAAGGAGAGACGGCTGAAGCTGGTGCTGCAAACGCTTTCGTTGCTCATTGAAGAGGAATTGACAGTCTCAGAACTCATACCAGAATCGCGTCCACCACCAATCTCCATGAGAGAATATGAGGAAAGGGAAGAGCGGTGGTTGTGTGGTATTTATGGGAAGGAAGGTGGGCCTGGGCGTGCGGTACATGTCGTGTTAATGTTAACCTCTTTTTTCACACTTCTACAGTACCACTACTCCTTTTCTGATTCTTTTTTCTTCTGATTATTGCTATGACAAACCTGCCCTACAGGGATCAACCATGTTTTTCTCTCTCTCTCTCTCACCTACTGCTAAAATATCGGGTCTTATTCAACCATGCTTTATGCAAACCATATTTAACATTCTACTTATTTTCACCGTAAGAATAAACTATTTATTGCTCACAGAAAATTCAACTCACTCAACAGAGCAACAATGACATTGGAATTGTTACTAAAGATGACTACATACTTTGAATATATAATTAAAAAAAATACATGCATGACTACACATAGCTTAAACTGCAAACAATTTTAAGGAAGATTTCAGTCACGTTACGGGAAATTGAACTAACAGTTATTATAAGGAGATGAGAGTTAAGTTTGAATCCTTAACCACTAATATTCATTCATATTGGTTCTAAGAAAGTTGTTTTCGAGCAATGTTATTTTCTTTTACAATTTGTTCTACTATATATATTAAATGAAAAAAATAAATATATACAATGTCTTAAAATTATAAAATGCCTTTGAATATAAACTTGGGAGGTCACTGAGATCTTGTGAAAGAAAACATTTGCGTATTTTTGGGTGAGTTTCTGTGTCGACAAATAGTAGTAACTAGGCCCCTACTCCCAAGTTAAGCATTGAATATATATATATATATATACCGACATGATACAAGTTGATAATGAATTAGAACTATAATTTAATATAGTTAGTGAGTCAATCCATTTCTACAATAAAAAGGTACGGATGCCTGATTCTTTTCAAACTTTGTCACACCTTTTGAACTTTGTGGCTTAGAAATGGGGAGTTTGTATCCTCTCCAGATGCTTTTGAATTTGGTGCAGAAAAAATGTCAAAGATTCGCTACAACTCGAGGCATACTTCTACAACTAGAAGTGGCTATATATATACAGTATTCAAGTTCATTAGGAATGACATGCATTTCAATTTAATTTTCAACTATACTTTATACTACAACATATTCACGTTTAGTGTTGTGTTTGGTTATGCGTTGCAACTACATTTAACGGGATGGTTGACATTCTGAGACAAAAAAAAAAAAAAAACAAAGCAACACTCAAAAGTTATTTCTGTGTTGGGTTAAATCCAATGTTACCACAAACATACACAAAGAAAAGTAAAAATTTACGGTACACTTCATAATTAATATACTACTAAAAGTAATAATAAAACTAAAGTAACAAAACAACTACAGTAATATTTTAAAACTTTTGTAGGCATAAGACTTACTAGTAATTTATAATTAGAAACTTTTTTTGTGAACTATAATTAGAACCTATTGAGCTATTTATATATCTCAAATTCTAGGTCACATGCATATTAACTCTTCATTCCATCAATGTCAAGAATTTTAGCAATAACATAACTGGAAAGACAGAAAACAAAAACAGGAATAGCAAGTGTAATTATTTGATGAACTAGAACCACAATCAAGTGTGTGGAATCAAGATAGTTCACGTCTGTCCACAGAAATCGATCGAGAGTCATGTCAAATGAAAAGAGAGGTGAATGACAATGTAATGCCTGTAGATGTAGAGACATAGTGAGTGATAATGTTGAATATATGCAAATATATATGTTCATCTCTCTAGAGATATACGAATGCTTGAGTAAAGTTTATTTTCTTGGCCACGAGAGAGAAAATTGTGGGGGCATGTTTGGATGCAATAAAAAAAACATTGTCAACAGATGTAGGACCAATGAGCTGAGACCTTTCTAATTCAGACTTTTAACCTTTTCAAGCTACCAACATCTGCATGGGATGGAATCTTGTTGTTATGCCACAATTTAATTTCTCTGTTAACGTTCTTGGCCAACCAAAATTCTTAGCTTTCTCCACAACGTTGGAAAATCGATTCATTTATTGTTTAAGAATACATGTGTTCGAAGACAATATTAGCTGTGCACCAGTTTTCTGCTGCGATATTTTCTCATCATTTTCTGCGAATTCCCGAAGAAGGTACTTGTGCCAGCCAACTTTGCATGTGTTTTGTGTTACAGTACTATTGTAATATTGCAATAATTTAAATTTGTTATAAATTGAAGGTAAAAATTAATGAGTCTAATGCACTTCAATATAAAATAGTTTTATAACCGATCATAACTAATTTTAATATTTTTTAAAATAATTTTATTAAAATAAACTAAGTTTTCATAAAAGGAGAATTGTTTAATACTACAAGTGTATAAACTTTATTCTCAAAATTAGGGATGTTAATGTGAGCTGACCTTATAACCGAAATGGGCTAAAGGCTTTGGCTCATCCCGCTAGCAAGCGAGCGAGCTACCCCGCGCCAGTCCTCAAAAAAAAATATTACTATATAAATATTTTTTTTGTGTAATTTTGTCATATTTTCTTAATGTAATTTAAATTTTATGATTTGTGAAAATATAATCTAAAATACATTAATGTAGGTGAACGATAATTTTGTCTTGAATGTTTTTTTAGTATAAAAAAAATATTGTTTCAAAATCCATAAGAATTAAGAAATTTAATTAGTTAACTAGTTTATAAATAAAATATTTAAAGATAAATAATTAAAACTTAGTTGCTATTTTAGGTTTGACACTTCGAAAAGAAATCTTAATTTGATTAGATAGGCTAACACCCCATCCTGCTATTTTTTGCAGGTGGGTCGGCCCGAGCCTAAGCTCGTTTTACCATCCCTACTCAAAATTAGTTGTAACCATAATAAAACCAACTTCTCAATTGCTTCATTCACTCAACATGTTTATTAAAATCGTAAAGATTTTCAGCCTAGCACGATGTTAAACACGTTTCCAGCATGTGTTTCGGTTGAGTGCAAATTTAATTTAAGACAAACATGGTGTTACTTTGGTATGGCTCACCTAATTTTATGATACTAAATCTATATAACCATTGAAAGGAATGTAAAAGATAACATGCATGTACGTGTTAATATTGCCCCCTTACATAAAAGCAAATGGCCGCTAAAAGAAATACACATTAAAGCATTGTCTAGTTATTATTATTACCTGGACACAAAAAAGAAGAAGAAATCCAATTTGATGGACTCAAATATATGTAAATTTCAAAAAATTCAGCCCTATATATATTTAGTTTTGTCTCATCATTTCTCTCTTACATTGAAGGTTAAACATCTCAAACATACAATTTGTAAAATTGATTAAAGTAATAATTAATAGTCCGATAACATGTAATTCGATAGATTCAACTATAATCATTAGGTTAAGATTTGATATCTTCATACAATTTGAGTTTGATCTAAAACTCAATTCTACTGACTTGTAAAGTGACAATTGTCTCTTTTTTTTTATAAACTTTAATTATTTTGATCATATATATTACTCATGGATGAGGAATCTTTAACAATATTTTATAAGCAAAATACTTTTTATTGAAAAAAAAAAAAATATATATATATATATATATATATAAGTCATCCATGTCGCGTGTAGTATGTATGCCTAACAGTCCTCTGTTGAGTTTGAGTAAAAAACAATCATGGATGAAAAATGTTTCATGGAAAACGTACAGCATCACAGAATCTAGTTAAAACTGGTCATACCATATAATTTTATGGTCCTATTTCCGTTTTCTTTTCAGTATAATGATAAGGAAAGGCAATTAATTCAAAGGGTTTAGATATTAGTAATAAATAAGTAAATTTATTTTGAATGTTCCCTGCTTCTCCCCTCCCCCTTTTTGCTTTAATTTGTATTAATTAATAACTAGTTACGTTGTGGATGTTGAGGTCGGCAATTATTTATCAATATGCGACCATAAAAAGTAACTATAAGTTAGCTATATACTATACATAATAATATATATGTCACCATTGGTGGGGTTGTGGTGGCCGAAGGTGTTTCATGGAAGATTAGACAAATGCTAAAAAAGAAAAAGTTGCTTTACACCTTTGTGGTCCTATTTTCTTAATCCTTTATTCTTTTTTGGGATGACGATAACAGATAAGTTACAAATTATTCTAAGAAGTACGTACTCGTGAATTGTCTTAGGTTCTATATCATGTAGCATAATTGCTCCAATATATATATAAAATATATTTGATACTATATATTCTAAATTCTAATGATTTTCAGTTTATCATTGCATTCATAATTAATTTTAGTGAAAGAATCAATTTTTTATATTATAAACGAAGGAATAATTTTTCTTATTAAGTGATTATAGTTAGTATAAATTAAACAGTGACACATTGATATATATAAACATGATTACATAACCACCAAACACATTTTGATGGCAAGTACCTTGACATCTTTTACAATTTAAGAGATAAATATAAAAGAAAAGAAAGAGATTGGAATATAAAAAGTCATTTAATATTTTTTAAAATAATTAAAAATATTCTGTAAAAAAAATAATAACAAATATTTCATTAAATATCTCTAATTTTTTTTTAAAGGTAATATCTCTATTGTTTTTATAAGTAGAAACTCATTCATCTACTGTAATATTTTTTTTCATATTTATAAATTCTATTAAATAACTCAATGGATACATAAAAGTATATTTTGTTTCCTTACATATTTGGAAAATATAATAGAAATATAATTCAGACCAACAATTTTATCATTATTCATCATCTTAAAATCTTCTTTTAACTCTTGTACTGAATATTTTTAATATTAAATCAAAATTTATTTGTTTTTTTATATTTCTAGTACTCTTTCCTTATAGGTCAATCATTGTCATCATAAAAATCCTTATAAAAGTAATATCTATTTATGTAATAAAAAAAAATTCTTCTTCAAATGTAATATGTTTTTAATTACTTACTCTAAATCTCTTGAATTTCTTTTCTTATTTCCATGTAAATAGGCGGATGAAAATAAACAGAGGGAGTTATATGAACTAAGTTTATACTAGTATTGTTTTTGACTTTGAGCAAAGATCGATATAGTTAATTAAATAGTGTATTTGTTGTTAATTGAGTGGATTAAAATTGGATGACATTGATGTATGTTTGATTTGAGTAGAAACAAATGACAATTAAGTTGATGCGCATTAAATATAAATCTTGTCCAATTAGTTATGGAAAGCAACGGAATCAAGTGAAAGTGGACAGAATAGATTGATAGAACAAAATATCCAGATGAGCAAACAGTGCATGGCATGGCATGGCATGTTATGTTATGTTATGGTGATTGGAAGCAATTCAGGGGGGCCCTCCACTTGATGGAAAAGAACAATTCTCTATACATGAATTATATAGCAAAGTATTTGACACAACACATAGCCTCATGGCCTCATTATCCTTTTGTTGGAACTAGATTGAGAAGAAAGGGCCCCATGATGGTTTCGGTTGGAAATTCCTGTTTTGAGAAAGGCCAGCAAAAAGTGCATCAAGTGGAATTGTTGCTGCCATGGGCCCTTTCCATTTTGTTTCTCAGCTTCATGACACCAAACCAAACTTTTACTATTTACTCACATGATTCATTTATTATTGCTTCTTTGTATACTTAAAATTCAATTTTACTTAAAGTAAGCAAGAAGAAGATTAATGTTTTAATTGGGTGAACGATCGAAAGCAGACTGAAGATGCAATCCACTAATAGTTCTCATTTAGCAAAACAAAAAGATCACAAAATTTTGAACTAAAGATTTTCACTAGCTAAGGTAGTACTACTAATTAATGACAACTATAATGGGTGTAACTCTTACTCACAAACAATTCTCTACAATAATGCAAGATATATATTACTACTAACTCAGACCTGAAATAAGGAGTGATGCGAGGTTATATACCAGTGCAGTATCTGCCATGGAATGTGTAACATGTGCAGGGCCATGCACGCCACTTATTTCGATTATTATTTTTTTTTATTAAGATTCTCATAAATAACGTCTTCAAAATCATCTCTATATATACACCTGTTTTCTGCCTACTTAGTAGATCATCAATTTACTGTTTGTATTTATATTTATATATTGTGTCACATTAATAATTAATTAATAATAATATATACAATTAACAATCTTTATCAGTTGAAAATCCAACTGCGGGAATATTCCAAATCCATTAATCACCTTTTAAAGCAGCAACCATTGATCAGTTCTACTAAAATAAGTACATAATTGCATGTATAGCCAACCATAATTTCAGAACTACGCAGTTCTCTTCACCATTTCCTCTTATCAGGTGTTCTTCTTATAATCAATTTTAATAGACAATTTTAATCTAGCGACAAGGTTTAAACTCAAAGTGATATGATCAAAACACGTAAATTAACGGCCAATCAGTCTCTTCATTATTTTATTTTTTTTTACTTTAAATGTTTTGAAGTCCCAAAATCATGGTTAGTTTCAGAGTCTATTCAAATGACTTAAATTTGTAGAAATTCCTCAAAATCTTCCTGAGAAGCCAAATAATGGCAGGACTCTTTTCATGCTTAAATAATGGCTTGGCCCTAAGAGTGTGTAATCGTTGGCCCATTCACATGTGAGCCATCCAGACATATTTTAGGTTTGAGTTTTATTAATATTCATTTTGTTTATATAAAAATTGAGAATACACAATAGTCAAAATGCATTCAAATTAATTTGTACCAAAACTCAAACTCATTAGCGATCAAATAGTTTTACACGACCAATCAGTCAATATACATATTTTAACTTCTTCCTAACTTTTAGTATCTTCATTTTTTGAAATTTAGTTTGGTTTTCCTTTGTCCGTTCTTATTTATTGTTAGTGTTAACGGAATTGGAATAAATCTTACCATATCATTTTAAATTTGAAAATAAGTTCAAATTAAGATACTCAAAACACAATCATCTTAAATAACTTGAGCTATTATTTGTCCATCAAATTTCTCCGTTATTTTTTTTTTCATAAAATAAAAAAGAGCCCAAGGATATAAAATTTAGAAAATATTGAGATTAATGGTAGTATTGGATTGGAAGGAAGCATCATTTATGAGAAACAGCCACCAATATTCCCGCTGCATTGATGGACCGACCATCAGACAAAATGTATCACATAGATAGCAACCCATCCTAATCCTTTGCGTGTGACTCAGATTAGTAGTAGTAAAATATTTTAAAAAAAGAAAAAAGAAATGGTTACAATGGAATAAAATGAAATTGAAAATCAAAATGGATAAATAATTTGTCACGTAAATTTGAAGGGACTATCTTCTTGTGTACCTAATGTCCATAACCTGTGGGGTGTGCCTTTTGTTTATTTCCTTAGTCCCCAATTCTTCCAACAACATTTATAAATAAACGACACTTAATGTAATGCATCCGATCTGGTCTAACATTTTTGAACTACGCTTTGATCTCTCTCTAGCTAAGCTTCTCCACAGATGACAGAAAGTAAAAAATGGTCTGCACACCCAAAAGCAAAGCTGGAAAAGTGAGGCATGATAGAAGAAAGAAAAAAAAAAAACGCATCCACATTCTTGTGTCACTCATTTGAGTTTTCTGGCACAATCATGTACTGATATGTATATATTATTTAATTTTTTCTTATCAATATGAGTATTATTAACTTCTAAATTTCTTCAATAATATAATCTTTTAAAAATTATTTTTAATAAATTTTATAAAATAAATTTAAATTATTTTTTTTTATAAAAATCATTATAATAATTTTTAATAATTTATTTTTACAAACTAAAAATATATAAAAATATTGAAGTGTATCATATTATACAAAAAAAAAAAAAAGCTCAACAGCTAATAATTAGTAATACTAACGTAATATATTTTATTAAAAGTTAAACGGTTAGTTCATTAAAAAATTTTATTAAAATTATTTTAATAATATTTTTATAAAAGAATAAAAGATAATATATTTTTCTATTAATTTTATATAAAATAAAAAAAAGTAATGGTATATAAAGAAATATCACGATTCACAAGTAAAACATATGCATTATCTCATAAGGTCAAATATTTAATGACAAGTAACTTAATGTGATACCGTTATAACTGTGTATGTAGTTTAATCATGATGATGTTATTCAATTATAATTTATTATTTAGATGATTTTTAAGATAATTTTATAATAGTCAATATATTTATCATAAATGATAAATTATAATTAAATAATTAATTTTACATGTGAAAAAAAAAATTCTCTTTTTCATAGTTTCACTTTAATTTTGTTGGATAGAATTAGTTGTTGAGTGTTATTCAACCACACTATGAAACTATTGGGGTGTATTTGATGGCATGCTTCAATTTGAGTTATGGATAAGTCCAAACAATAATTCTCTATTATGAATCTATGATGAATGGCATTCGGTTAAAAAGATGATTTTTTTTTATAATTATGTTATTGGTACTAAATAATTTTCGTAAAAAAATAGAGATTAATTTTTCCATAATGTAAGTATTCTCTCGTAATAAATTTTTTGAATATCTGAACCAATCAAGATTCTAACAGGTTAGAAATATGATTATATGTTTTGGACTCAAGTCTAGTTATTATTATTATTATTATTTTTTTTTTCCTAACTTGAGTCATGTTATGTATTCCATGTATATCATTGGTCCTTTTGGTAATTACACAAATAAAATAAATTTTCATTATAAGTTTCCATGTAATATGACAAAATTAATTTATAAAATCGCATGACGTTTACTTAGAATCAAATTAAAAATTCAGTGATTTAAAATTAATTCTTCAAACAAGTATCGAAACATGTACGGTAAATGATTGGAAGAGTGTGTTTTTATTTGCACTTTATCACATAAGTATTATTTGTGCAAATATTGAGAAAATAGCTTATAGGAAAATCATAAATTTTCCTTATTTCATTAATTTCTCAAAACTTATATGAAAATAATTTAATCATTTTTCTGTTCTATCATAAATCCAACTCATGCATAGATGTGTTCAGTCACATTTTTTTGGCATGTTGAAGCGTTTGTAATCAAAAGTATCTAGGACCTGAAAGGAGCATTTAAAGAAAATTCTTTTGGCAATCAAAATTACAATTCTACATGATCAGAAGTTCTACTCACCAAAACAAATGATAAAAAGTTATTGGATGAATTTCTTAACCAAGAAATAAACAAATTACAATCTTATTGCAATTCCTACGGTATCATAGCTCAGTTATAGAGCTAGCACCAGAATATAGTTAGTTAGCAAAACCTATAAACTCGATCGAAGTTATCAGTCATGTGTAGGCAGGGCTATTATGTGAAGAAGTGTAGCTTTCCCTACATATCAACTTGATCGAAGTTAATTGATCTGTCATCAAAACCGAAGTCTGATTGATGGAGCCTGTTCCTAGCCAATCTGCTCATCATAGCAAGACCTAATGCAAGAGGCCCAACAGATCCAGTTACAATAAATAATGAAAATATATCTAGCATGATTAAATACACAATAGAAAAAGATAGATTAAAACAATACCTTCAATCATTTTATAAAGCGATGACCACCATCCCTCTGGGGATATTTGGCGCTGCTCTAAAGATTCCTCAATTTCTTTATCATGCTTCCTTTCCAAAACCCCCTGCAAAGTTATCAGAGCATCCTTTGTCTTCTTCAGAATACTATCCTCGTCTTCCACTTCCAATCGTTGTAGGTCATTATGGGATGAGGTGAGACTAACAGCAAGAGCATATTGGGCTGCAGCAGCCCATCGAGAAGAAGCCAGCCATTTTCTCTGGCCATCTAGATGCTTGTTCTCTTCTCTTTCTGACTTATCCCCACCAAGTGCTAAGCTGCGTAGATATTGGGCATTTGCAGCTCCTGTGCTTTGGACCATCTTAGAGAAAGAACTATCTTCATTTGACAGCAGCTCCTCAGGGGTATCATATTCAAGAACCTTTAAACATAAAATGCTAGCATCAATATAACACTTAACATTGAAGCAAACCATTATCGGGTCTGCGGTTTCGACTTTTGAGTTAAATTAAAGGTGGTCTGCATTCATAAGGATGCCTTAATTCAAAATTTCAATTTTCCTAACAAGAAAACTTCCAAGTTTATACTGTTTTTCTTCTCTCCCTCTCCTATATATGTGTGAATGTGTTTGGCACAAACATTTTATTTATTAATGGGCTAGGTCACATTGGTGTAAGACTAGAAACACACCATCATCAAATAACGCATCGTCATTTCATCCATCCAGCTATTGAATCAAAGGATAGTTGACCATATGCACCAATTTTCAATAGATATTTCAGTAGAAACTAGAGCTATTTAAGGTAATAACTTTAGTATAACTTACACCAGTGACAAAGGACTTAAAAGTATATAATGAGTTAGCCAGTGCCCAGTTCTATGGTTTCAGTAATGAGTGCATACCTTACCACCATCAAGCAAAAGAATCCGATCACAATCAATAATGGTGTTTAGGCGGTGAGCAATAATGAGCATTGTACAGGTTTTGAATTCCTCTCGAATTGTTTTTTGTATTAGTGCATCTGTTCTAACATCTACTGCTGCGGTTGCTTCGTCAAGTACTAATATCTTCGATCTACGCAATAAAGCCCGAGAAAGACTCAACAGTTGCCTTTGTCCAACACTGAAGTTCTCACCTGCCTCGGATACCTGGATACCACATATTTCATTAATAAATACTGGCTTCAGCAACATCTCTCTCTAAAACAAAGCACATTTGTGAAGAACACACACTTCTAAGCATACCCATAATAGCACTGTTTTTCACTTTACTATACCAAAATTAATTGAAGAAATAATATAATCCAAGCCATTAGACTTAATCTTTTTTTAATTGCATTTGAGGACATTTCGAAGAGCTTACTTCAAGTTTCCAACTTATAAAACTAACGTATGACCTTATCAGATCTTTTTAATTTATTTCATTAAATTTGACAGTCAAATTTATGAATAAGCTCTGTTTTTATAAGAGCATGTTGAACAAGTGCTTAATTAAATTATATATCTAAATATGCCTTTATCTCTAACTAACCAAAGGTAGTTTGCAGTGATATACAAACCAATACTCAGTAATAAAATCATCTCTAGCAAAACACCTATTAGCATTTACCTCAGCATCCAGCCCCAAAGAATTCCTCCGTATCACATCCTTCAAATGTGCCCTCTCCAGAGCCTCCCAGAGGTCAGCATCATTGTGTTCATTGAATGGATCAAGATTAAATCTCACAGTTCCTATAAAGAGTAAGATGAACTTAATATTGTTACAATGACATTATTTGATTTATATATTTAAATTACCTGCAAAACATTAGTAATACAAATAGAAAATATTCTTACATCAGAAGTTAAAATATTCTTACATAGATCACAATATAAGAATCATACAAGTTGACAAAATATAGCCAGTCTATCTATCCGTAATAATACAAATAGAAAACAAGGTTGAGCCCGACCTACCACTAAGCTTTGGCAATATTTCTAGACTAGATTTGACCTGAGCTTTTTCAACCATGAGGTCAAGTAGCTCACCAATCGATAAGTGTAGCAGAAGCAGTTTCCTGAGGTATCATATTTTTTAATTATTTTTCATGTGAATATGTTTATCCTTAAGACTTAAATCTTTTTTTAATTGCATTTGAGACATTTGGAAGAGCTTATTTCAAGTTTTCCACTTATAAAAGTAATGTATGACCTTATAAACTCTTTTTCATTTATTTCAATAAATTTGACAGTCAAATCTATGAATAAGCTCTCATTTGATAAGAGCTTGTTGAACAAGTGCTTAATTAAATTGTATACCTAAATATGCCTTTATCTCTAACCAAAGTTAGTTTGCAGTGGTATATAAAAATGAAGTCATCAAAAGTACAGAAATCATTCCCATATTACTTAAAGTTATATTCTATATATCCTTATTATAATTTAATTGAATTTTATTGAGTATTCTTATCGAAGTTTATTTTGGTCTAATTCTAGTGTACTGACCCGTGACTATTGACTATTCTTATTCTATTAATTTAAAATTACTTAAAAAGCATGGCACATCTCTTCAACATTATATTTATGCACAACTTCAATAAATAAATATAATTCCTAATTGAAAACTTTTTTTTTCCTCTTTGGTTATTGGATAATTCTGAACCAAAACCCTAGCAATGATATCAAGCACTAGAATATAATTTCAGAAAAATATATCATAAATACCTGAAAAGAGAACAGGAGATTGTGGTATAATGCCAAGAACTTTACGCAAATCAGCAAGCCCAAACTTTGCAACATCGTAATCATCAATTAATATTCTTCCTCGTTCCAGTTCTACAATTCGAAACAAAGCATTAAGCATGCTGGATTTTCCTGCACCTGTCCTTCCAACAATGCCAACCTTGTCGGTTGGGAAAATGGTGAAAGACAAGCCATGCAACACAGGAGGAAGTTCAGGTCTGTAGCGAAGAACAACATCTTCAAATCTGATTGAGCCTGAAGAAGGCCAGCCAGGAGGAGGGCGATTATCATCAATGATAGAGGCAGCCTCCGAGGGCAATTCTATGTAAGTGCCAATCCGTTCAACTGCATTTAAACTATTCTCGGCCAAACTTGCAAGCCTCAGCACACCGGTAAGCAAACTAGTAATGTTCAGAGCATAGCTAAGTAGTAACCCCATGGTGGATGCAAATTCTTGCTGGTTCTCCGCTCTGCCATTCTGCATTACGGCAAAGGTTGCAGTCAACCATATCATGAGGCCTCCCAAAGTTTCCAATCGGATTGCGAGCCATCGGTTTCCGCTTATGTTCACCAGAGTGAATCGGATGTTGTTGTCCATGGATTTCCCATTTATATCTGCCATTCGATCATACGCTTTGTAAGCACGAATTGTTGATAAGCCATTCAACGCTTCTCCGAACTGTGCGTAAACGGGAGATCTGCTAATCGAGTCTAAGCGCTTTACTTCGCGAGCGGTGCTCTAAAACAAAGAAATTAAAGAGAATAATAACACTTTATTTCAAAATATGAATTGAAGTGAGTGAGAATCAAAGCAAGAATATTGTGGTAATGGTTATACCTGATAGTATAGATATGCTACGTAAAACAACACCAACAATGGCAGTATCGCCCACAAGGACATTGTGCTGACAATGCCTATGAGGATGAAGGTTGAAAAAAGCTGGGACACTTGACCTAGAAACATATTCACAAATGGAGCAACATTACGATCAATGTCTCCCAGATCCTTCGCAAACCTGTTGATAACTCTTCCAAGTGGATTTGTTTGGAAAAACACCATGGGAGCTCGTAATATGGAGTTAAGCATGGCTTCGTGCAACCTTCTGGCAGCATAAAGACTTGATATGATTAACCAATAAGAATTTGTTAAAGTCACAAAAACCTGAAACACAATGCCAAATTAATAATATGTTCCATAGATATGCAGTTCAATCAAATGCAGGCTGTAACAGTGATTTTATAAGAGAATTATACCTGACCAAATGATAGAGCTGCATATATCATATTGTAGAAAGCAGGGTTATAACCCTCAGTAGCACTTTGATCAGTCCAATAGCTTAACCATGTGCTACTTGATATTCGTAGCGTTTCCGTTGAGACATAGCAAGCAAAGAGTACCGAAACCACCCAAAACCCTCCTAATGCATTCTTGTACCTAAAAGGAGCCCAAGACAATTAAGATTAAACAACATTTAAACAAAAAAGGAGCAAGTGGAAAAAGAAAGGAATAGAATATGCACCATATTACACTTTCTTATGGATGTTGATCATCTGGGTTACAAATAAGAATGTCATTTCAATGCAGAGAATGTTGCACTCCACAATATAAATGTGTGCAGGTGCAGCAAATGGTTTTGCAAATCACTATCTTTCAAATGATTTACAGTAAAGCATTTAATCTTCTTACCTCACTAGAACCTTCAAGCTGACAACCCCTGTTTCTCGTTCTTCTTGTTTAATAAGAACAGATTTTCCTTCTTTTGGTTTACTTCCACTCTTTGCATGATCATTAACTTCTCCATTGCCCACTGGTTTTGAAGAGGGCTTCTGATCTGTGGTTTCAGTATCTACCTTTTCTTCTTCATACTCCTCCATCTTTCCCGCATTTTCCATAAGCTTTTGAAAGAGCGGTCCATGGTTAGAGAGTTCCTCAAAAGTTCCCTCCTCCTTCACCATACCTTCATGGACCAAAATGATTCTATCAACCTGTGAAAGAAAATGCAGCTGATTCGTGACAAGAACACGGGTCTTCCCTCTCAAATCTCCCTTGATGCATTTATCAAAAACCTGAGATCATATGTAGTGCATATTAGACAATGTTAAGATTGTAATCAGATTTCAACATCTAACATAAAACAAGATATTTCCATATTCAGCTAATTGAATACTGTATTCAGTATCTCTACAAGCATGATCATAATAATTTCTATATTTTCCATTTATACATAACACTGATAAATGTCAGCTATTAGCAGATACATGTACATACCTACATGTTATATGCTGCAAGAATAATTTATTAATTTAAATATGGAAAAGAGAGCAATAATATGGAACAAAAGAAGCATAAATAGAAGGCTGCATGGCATCTACAGCCAAAGGAAGACAAAGTAGATTCCATGTTTTGGATCAATAAAAAAAGGAGCCCCCGCCACTATAAAATCCTAGACATAAAAGCACTATAAATCACAAATTTAATCATACATACACTATTACTATGTTATACATGACCATAAAACAATTGCCAAATCCTGTGTATATGCAGCACTCAAGCATCCGAAACAATTTAATCTGGTGGGAATTAGTAGTCAATATGAGTTGGAACACTAAAGCAATAGAAAGTAGGCCTCTATAGAAGAGTCAGTTGGCAAGAAGGTAACCTGTCTAGCCACATGTGCATCCAGAGCACTTAGAGGATCATCAAAGATGTACACATCAGAATTGGAGTAGACAGCTCTAGCCATGGATACTCTCTGCTTTTGGCCACCGCTGATGTTCACCCCTCTTTCACCAATTTCAGTATGATCACCACCCTAGTCATTACGCATGTGAGAGAAAGAAGGAAGCAAGGCCACCAACTTAAAAATCTAAGAATTAAATTGAACATTCAATGTATGCACTTAAACGCTATAACTCGTATACACTCACAGGCAGTAACTCAAGGTCATGCTGCAGTTCAGTCACATTTATTGCCCTTTGATATCTTGTTGGGTCAAAGACAGAACCAAACAAAACGTTATCCCGTACCTGTATAAATATAGTTTATCAGACATGATAAACCCCACATTAACAGACATGAGAATAATCAAATGGCTAATAGGATAAACCCACAAAACTTTATCATTAATAACACTATTAACTTTGTAAAGTAATAAATATGATATGATAATGATCAAATAACAAACAGGATCAAACTCACAATTTTATGAATTAATAGCCTATTATTTATATGGTGGATGCAAATTCATTAGAAAATCCATCTTTCAGAACTTCCACTTTTTCAATCCTGAAATCTAAAGCGTTCAAATACAATCCTTTGAGTAAGCTCCAGCAGAATTTTATGAAGACAACTTACGTGCAGTAGTATACTCAGGTGCCTTTGGTGTTATTTTCCAGTTTTGGAGTTTCACCTCAATAATTCAAGATGCCCTTTATTGTATGGGTTACAAAGGTAAAAGTCCATTTTTTTTATCAGAGGACAACACTAAAAACACCTGAAGTACTGAACCCAAGTTTTGTCCCTTTATGAAATTAAAACCTTCCAGCCCCTCCACTCAAGTAATTTCCCAAAATTCTATTACAAAATGAAAGATTTTTTACCCTCATTCTCAAAAACAGAAAGGGGGGGTGACCGCTCAATTCACTTTGCTGGACTTCAAAACTAAGGAAACGATCAGAAAGGGCCAAGCATTCCAGTATAGTAACATATCTTGAATAATATCTTGAATAATTTGAACGGGCTTAGGGTCTAACTCAACCCAACTAAACCGACATATATGGTGAGGGATTATCCAAGCCCTATAAGTACTACATTGGTCATATATCTATTTGATGTGGGATCTCAACATACCCCCGCTCATGACCAAGGCAAGATGAACACCTGGACCGTGGAAATGTGGGTGGTCCAATAACCACACCCCTTCACGCCTAGGAATAAACATCTAGAGTCAGACAAATGAGTGACCAAATAACAGATCTAGGAAAGACTTTAATATCATCTTCGAATTTGGGCTATGATTCCAATAACTCAACCCCACAAGACCATCTTATAAGGAGAGGACAGTCAAAGCCTTATAAGGACTACATTTGTCATATCTCTGGTCAATGTGGAATTTCAACAAATAACATCTGGGAATGCCTTCTACCAACCATGTTTGCAAGATAATTTTGAATAAGAGGGCTAATGTGAACAAAGTAAAGTAACAAGAAAAGTATTTTTGATTACTTGTAAAGCATCCTAAAAAAGGTTATGAATCATTTGTTAGTTGGTTTTTTAGTACAAATAGGGGTATATGATTAGCAACTTAGCATTTCGTATTCACCATTTCTAGAGAGTGCTTAATTGTAATGTATAAAAAAAAATGAGTCATTCATTAGTTTAGTTGGGTAATCATACATATTGGTGTATATGGTCAGCATCTTGTATTGAAACTTTTTTCTCTCTACATCTTCTTATCTTCTTTCTCCCAGTTGTATAAAGTTATGAACTACTCTAAATAGAATATTTTATAAACTTACAGTTGCATTAAAAATCCATGAAACTTGGGGTACATAAGCAGCTGTTCCTCTCAAAACAACAGTTGAATCTGCGATTGGAGGAATTTCTCCAAGCATTGCAGATACAAGTGATGTCTTCCCTTCTCCTGTACTGCCAACAACTGCAACTAGGCAACCAAGAGGTATATCCAAATTTATGTTTGACAATGTGGCCCTCTCTGCCTGAAGAAAGAAAAATGAATTATCAGTTTATTTTCTAGAAAATTCAAGATCTAACACCTTGACAATTCCTATTGATATCAAATGCAACAAAACTCTGTATGACCATGAGATGCTTCCGGGAAAATATCATTTTAACACTACATTATCATGCAATCATTTCAATTCTGCCTCAACAAGATAAAATAATTGAAAAAAAAGCAAACAGGTAAGACATGATACAAAAGACAAAAAATGTTTTCCAGCATGAGGGTACTAGCGAACCAATGTCCTTTCTGCAAGCAAATGGATATATGTATATATAATGATGAAAAACACAAGCTGTCAAAAGGATGTGGACCTTCGCATCCCAAGAAAAGTATCCATTCTTGATCGAGATGGCTGGTAACCCTGGCTCAAGAGGTGGATTTGGTAGAAGTATTCTCTCTTCTGCTAAGAGTAAATCTTCTAGTCGCTTCAACGATACATTTGCATTAACCACCTTTAAGACAAAAGAAGAATTAGCAAAACGAGAACTACACTGGGGCAGCATTATTTCCCACTTCACTCATTTAAGAAGATAACAATAAAAATAAGCAAGTTTTTCATTTCCCTCTTTATATCCATCATAAACTAAACAAGTTAACTCGTGTTATGTTGCTTATACAATTAAATTTTATTAGAAAGAGAAAAGAGAAAAGGAGAGAGTACAAAAACACAGGATAAGGCATCCTGCTGCAAAATCAAAGAAACAAAAAGAAAAATGCAAAGGAGAATAACCTGACCTGAGTTATAGTATTAGGAAGCATGAAGAGAGGAAATCGAAGCACAGAAAATAGAGAAAGTGATGTAAAAGCTCTTGCAGGTGTCAGATCCCCTCCAAGCAAGGTGAATACTCCAAATGTAATCACAGTTACAAAAACTGGAATGCTATTTAGTATAAATCCATTACACTGCCAAAAAATACAAATTGAATAAATACAAAGCTGGAGTCAAGAATCAATACCAAGCAAAAAAAAAAATACTGTTTTTCATGATCAACACTTGTCTCATTTATAAAATCATTTGTTGGACAGAAAGCAATCCATTATGGAAGTGAATTGAACACAGCTTCTTCACTCAAATTTGTAGATAGAAACAATTGTAAGAGAAATAAAAATAGAGAGGATATTACTTAATGGAACTATATGAAACAGATATTTAGAAGTTTCTGATAGGTATTTATATTGGCCCACAGAAGTGCAACATGAGGTTAGTTAAATTCTAACAGCCCTGGATGAATACATTACAGAAATGGGTGTTTCTTTAAGAAACTGAAACTTATATACTCAAGGGAAAAAATATAAATAAACAGAAAAACAAATAATGTTGGAACATTAATATCTTGAATTGGTATGCCATACCGCTCCTAGTAATGATGCTTTTCGAAACCATGATAATTCATCATTTCGGACAATCTGTACTTTAGACTGGAAACTACTCTCCCATGCATAATACCTAAGCCAAGTCCGCATAGCCAACAAAAAAACCTGTTAGAACTTAACATTTTATATAAGTAAATATAATATATCTATATAATACATGCAGTTAATCATTATTGCAATAGGCATACTTTACAGTGTCCATAGCAGCCAAAATTTCATTCATGAGACCAATTCTTTTGTCCGTACGTTGTAATCCTTCCTTAGAAAACTTCTGCATTCTGCTGATGATAAATGTCTGCTTCCACAAAACAAATTATTAGTCAGAAAATCAAATTAATTTGTGTTTTCAGTAAGCTTTCATGATGATACACAAAGGTCAGACCAAGGATATCAACCTACAAAAACAGTTAGAATTTTAGATTATTAACTTTTGAAAGATACTTGTTTGGTGATTCCAAAAGTTGATTTATGTCAGAACACCTCACTTCTTGATGGGATGAAGGTTATTAAATCAAGATTAAAATTGAGAATTACCAAGCAAATTTTTGAATCACGATTCATGAATCATAATTATATCAAATCGTAAGATTCACAGACAATGAAAATAACTTCAAATATATCATATAGATTATATATAGTGTTCAATGTAATAATTTTAAACTAGAAATAGATAAAATCATAAGCCTCATAAAACAAAAAATTTAGTTTTATACAAGTTTGTGAAGCCTCTATTTTGGAAGAATGAAAACAAAGCAATGGAACAGCCAACAGCAAGCGTGGAATGAGTAAGAGTAAGTGACAAATAAAGTTGTGGAGTAATCAAATCCAGTGCAGTGAAAATGTAGACAAATTAAGTTAGTAGGTGAACTCCTGTACCTGTAATGGAAACATAAAAACTAGCAACAAAGCACCAAGAAGGGAAGCAACACCAAGTTGTTGGTAAAGAAGAACCATAGCAACAACAATTCGAAATGGAGCTGACCACAAAGTGTGAAGTGACTGGCATATTTGCTGTCAAAAGAAAAAAAAATATAACTGTGTGAAATTGATTGTGAGGAGGCAGCATTACAACATCAAACATATTGCTAAGATAATTTATAGCATACAAGAGTTTCAAATTTCAAATTTGAAGTACCATTAAGATAATTGGCTACTACATTTCAAACCCCGCAATTTTTATTATACATGAAATGTTGTGGTATCAAAGCTAGCATTGGTCCCTAATTAACAGCTTCAAAATCAAGTGATTCTTTGACACCTGTGAGCAGCACCATTAGAATAGACATCAGACACTAGAGAAAAAGCATACCTGAAGTGCCTCAGCATCAGTAGTCATCAAGTTAGTTATTTTTCCAGTTGCAAATTGCTTTCGTGCTTCATGAGTAAGCCTTAGAGACTTGCGAAATACAGCAGCCACCTACAAGGAAGAAAACAAACAGATAAAAAAATAAATGGAACATCAAAATCAACATGTTAAATGCAACTACTGAGGGGGATGAATTTCAGTAGAAACATGCACTGCCATTCCTGACACAAGGTGGTCAAGTATGATAGACCCAAAAATATTGATATAGCTAGATTTTCAGCAAAAGCATAGAACTAATGCTCCAAAATCTATGTTTTAAGATGTTACTCTTGAAAACATGTTTTAGAAAGTATGCTTTTGGCAGCTGGTACTTTCGAAGCCCAGTTGACAAAGTTTTTCTTTTTGATTTGGATACAACAATAAAAAAGCCTTATCACACTAGGACTAAGGGAGGATAGAAAGGGAAAATTTATTCAGAGAGGAAAAGAAAAACATACAACAAAGGCAGGGAAAGGATGGTCGAAAACAGAAAACTTTAAATATTTTCACAAAAAAGGATTTTATTACAAATCTAATAAACTTTCCCTCAAGAAATCCTTGTTGCCCAGTTAATGGCTTAAACTTTTAGGTCAAGTAGTTCTTTGACAGCCTACTAACTGGGAAATAAAGGTGTGGATAAATACATGTAAAAAATTAAAAGACTTACCAGAGTTGATCTTAACCGGTAACCAACACGCATGACATTCTGAAAATATTGAGCTTCGCATAACACTCCAAAGACCTATTAAATACAAATTCAGTTAGGCTCTTAAAGTTATAGTTACTTACATCAGTTGCATGTAATTCCATCAAGCAGCTATGGAGATCAGCTTAATTTACAAACAAAATTGTCTTTATTGTTTATCAACACTTGTAAACACGCAGAAGCAATTACTAAACGGGTACAAAAATTGTAGTCAAATCTAACAATCTGAAACAAACAGTAATATCAAATATAGCAAATTAAAAATACAAGCATAAGGACTGCTGGCTTCAAATGCATTTGATTGAACCAAATATTATCAAGAGTTTAATCAGATTTGCATCATACCACTCCAACAAATATTGAGAAGGCATATACATAGCCAGTCCAGGATGGATCATCATTTTGCATAGACTGCAGACAATTTATAGAACAAGTTAAATGACATTATGAAAACTGTCAAAAATAAAAACAATAATTATAAGATATTCAGAGAATAATTTTGTCAGTGTGTGTAATACATTTGGGGATGGTCTTCTATTAGCCACTAAACATGCACTAGAGGTACTTAACCAGTGACAATTCAGTAAAACAGCAACTAACCTGTAGCAGCTGATTCAATATAAGTGGGCCCAAAAATTGGGAAATATCATTGCCAATCTACATGTTGTAAACAAAAGAAAAAATAAATCAAATATAATGTTACAAACTCAACAGATTAACCATGCAAAAGTACAGTTCTAAATATTCAAATGCACAGGTCTTCATAGATTTTACACTGGAAATATAACACGAGATTACTGCTGAAACTGTGAAAGTCTAAACAATTACATAGATTTGAAACCAGCTGATCACTAGATGTCAGTGGGCTCTAATACCAACTTAAATTGATAGTTGATATTATGGTATCTTCTCAATGGTTGCATAAATATATTAAGCATCATAACGTTCAGCTCAGCAGTAAATACATAATAAAACTAAGAGTTTAAAGGAAGTGCACTGACTAGTGTAGTTTTACATTGTCAGATAATCATAACTCTCTATATGATTTTTAAAATAATTTCATTAAAGTCAACTGACTTATCATAAATGGAGGGTTGTGATTGTCTAACAGTGTAAAATTAGTTTACATTGTCAAGGCACTACCTTTAAACTCTAAACTAATCACCAGTTTAAAATCTTCTATATATTCTTGCTGGAAAACAGGAAATCATATAGTTTGACACGGAGCAAACTCCACGATGTATATAATCCAAACCAACTGTTGAAAATCAGAAATAATATTCTGATTCTATTCATAATTATAGTATATAGGCAACAATATCTTATCTAAAGGAAACAATATATTGTGTAATAAATGCAAATAAGTCTATATAAACTATGCTCCGTGGTGTATTCAGACACACGGTTTCATCGCCTATTTCTCTTATAATGTTACCTGTTCTAGTTATTTAACATGGTATCTAGAGCCAGGTTGGATAGTACCTAAAACCGTTTTTTTTTTTTCGGAGGACCCACTGTCCTCCGATGCAATTTTGTTGGAAACAAGTTTTCGTATTGCTTTCTAACCTTGCTGCTGCGGTCTCCAAATTTTTTTCTGAAACCCTTCGCCGACCGCCGCCTACCGCCGCCGACCGCCGTGCCGAAAAATTTTCCGGCAACCTCCTCCGATGAATTTCACTACCATCGACCGCACCGCCCCCATTGTCCTCCGCCGTTGACGGAATCTCCACTGAAGATCTCGACGCGCCCCACACGGCGCGTCATCTCATGCGTGCCAAACACCATTTTTCGGTGTGCGTCTCCGACAGCGTGACGGCGCGTGGAGACCCCTTCCCGGCGGCGACTTGAACGCCGGCGTCGTCCCCCTCCCAAGCGACCCTACCCCTCTTGCGCCACCTTCATTTGACGAGATTTTTTTTCTCTCCCTCTACAGGTTTTATTGTGGTACTGTTTTTGCCACTTTTCTTTTTGCATCATGTCTCTACAACACCTACGATGTATGAGGACTTTCTCCAGTGGTATGCAAGTCATCGAACTCTAGTGTCATTGCTTCGGTAGCACAACTGCAATTCTTTTGCCTCTCTCTCACATCTCCTTTTATGGGTCAATGGGTGCTTGACTCTGGTGCATCCGATCACATATCCGGTAATCGCTCTCTTTTCTCTTCTCTTTCTACCTCCTAGGTTTTCTACCCACTATTACCTCTGCCAATGGTTCCCAAACACAATCACAAGGAATTGGCACCACCCATCCCTTACCCAATTTAATCAAGTAAGTCTCTGTTTTATTTGTACCCAATTGTCCTTTTAACCTTCATACATTGCTCACCGCTTGACCCAATCCCATGATTGTTTGATCACATTCACTAAAGATACTGTTGTCTTGCAGGACCGGAGTACGGGACGGACAATTGGCACTGGATGTGAGTCTCATGGTCTTTATTACCTATCTGCCCCATCACAAGCATATTCTGCCACTGCATCTCCCCTTACCATTCATGCTCAGTTGGGTCATCCTGGCCTTCCGATTCTTCAAAAGTTGATTCCTAATTTGTCCAAACTGTCTACTTTAGATTGTGAGTCATGTCGATTAGGAAAACACACACGTCGATTTTTCCGATCGTATGAATAAACGGGCTGCATCTCCTTTTGCTTTAATCCATTCAGATGTCTGGGGTCCGTCTCGAGTCACAACCTCTTTCGGCTTTAAATATTTTGTTACATTCATTGATGATTTTAGTCGTTGCACATGGTTGTTTTTAATGAAAAATCGGTCAAGTATTTTCCCTATTCGAAAAATTTTATAATGAAATTCAAACTCAGTTTGGTGTTCCTATCCGAACTCTTCGTAGTGACAATGCTCGTGAATACTTGTCCAACCAGTTTCAACGGTTTATGGCATCTAAAGGTATCCTTCACCAAACGTCTTGTGCTCATACACCCCAACAAAATGGGATTGCCGAACGCAAAAATCGACATCTTGTTGAAACTACTTGAACACTTCTCATTCATGGCAATGTCCCTACTCACTTTTGGGGTGATCTTTGTTCTCACGACTTGTTATCTTATCAATCGTATGCCATCATCCTGTCCTTACAAATCAAACTCCATACTGTTTTGTTTCCCCATACACCTCTTCATCCCGTGGCTCCTCGTGTCTTTGGTTCCACATGTTTTGTTCATAACCTTTCACCTGGACTTGACAAATTATCATTTCGGTCCATCAAGTGTGTCTTCCTTGGCTACCATAGGTCCCGAAAGGGTATAAATGTTTTTCTCCTACTCTTAAACGTTATTTCATCTCTGCTGATGTGTCTTTCTTTGAGTCCAGCCCTACTTTGCATCTACTTCCGCTTCCACTTCCTTTGACTCTGTGCATTCTCTTTCCCCAAAGAGTCCTTCTCTTGCTCCTCTTCCTGTTGCTTTAGAGGAAGACCCACTCGAGCATCCCCTCCAACAAAAACCTTTTCGGACATATCACGAGGCCTTGCGCCCTCCGTGGTACATGTGCCTACCCTGCAGATTGAGGTTGAGACCATGATCGACCCATCCCAGCCTCCAATATCTTTCTCGGATTAGGTCCTCCGTCCGACCCCCGACCTACCCATTGCTTTAAGGAAAGGTACACGTACAACTCGTAACCCATCCCCTCACTATGTTACGTTGAGTTATCACCGTCTTTCTCCCTTACTTTATACTTGCCTTTCGTCTTTGTCTTCTCGTGTCTATTCCTAACTCTCCAGGTGAAGCATTATCCTACCCAGATCAAGGCGACAGGCAATGATTGACGAGATGTGTGCTCTCCGGAGTAATGGTACACAGGATCTGGTTCCTCTACCTCCCGGGAAGTCCCCGTCGGGTGTCGATGGTTGTACTCCCTTAAAATTGGACCTAATGGTAAGATTGATAGGTTCAAAGCCCGTTTAGTGGCAAAGTGGCTACACTCAAGTGTTCTGGACAGGACTATACCGACATGTTTTCCCCTGTGGCAAAGATGACATCTGTCCGACTATTACTTTCTATTGCGACCATTCGCCATTGGCCCCTTTTCCAACTTGATATAAAAAATGCCTTTCTACATGGCGATCTTGAGGAAGAAGTCTACATGGAGCAACCACCCCGCTTTGTTGCTCGGGGGAATCATCTACCATGGTTTGTCGACTTCGGAGATCCCTATATGGACTTAAACAGATCTCCGAGAGCATGGTTTGGCAGATTTCGTCTTGTTGTACAACAGTTTTGGCTTGATTCGCAGTGGTGCCGATCATTCGATCTTTTATCGCCATTCACCACGGGGATGTATCTACCTCATTGTGTATGTGGATGACATTGTTATCACCTGGAGGAGATGAGCATGGCATAGCCCAACTAAAGCAATACCTCTCTCTTGAGTTCCAAACTAAAGATCTTGGGAAACTTCGATATTTCTTAGGTATTGAAGTGGCCCAATCCAAGGATGGTGTGGTGATCTCTCAAAGAAAGTATGCTCTTGACATTCTTGAGGAAATTGGCCTAATGAATGCTAAGCCAATGGACACTCCTATGGACCCCAAGTGTCAAACCGCTACCTAACCAAGGGGGTTCCTTTTGCAGACCCGTGAAGATATCGAAGGTTAGTTGGGAAACTAAATTATCTTACCTGTCACTCGTCCCGACATTGCTTTTGCGATTAGTGTGGTGAGTCGGTTCTTGAATTCTCCATGTCAAGATCATTGGGAGGCGATTATGCGGATTTTCAAATACATCAAAGGTGCTCTCGAAAAGGACTTGTCTATAATGACAAAGGACATGTCCAAATTGTTGGATATTCGGATGCGATTGGGTGGTTCTCCTAGTGACAGACGATCTACTTCAGGATATTGTATAATGATTGGTGGAAACCTTATATCCTGGAAGAGCAAGAAGCAAAGTGTAGTGGCAAGGTCTAAGTCTTTGAAGGCAATATAGAGCTATGGTCAGTAGCAACTTGTGAACTTGTCTCGGTTAAAGCAACTTATTAAAGAGCTCAAGTTTGAAGAGGATGCCAAAATGACTCGATTTGTGATAATCAGGCAGCTCTACATATTGCATCTAACCCAAGTGTTTCATGAAAGGACCAAACACATTGAAGTGGACTGTCATTTTGTTAGAGAGAAAATTGAATCGGGAGATATCATCACTAGATTTGTTAACTCTAGTGATCAGCTAGCGAATGTGTTCACCAAAGCTTTGAGGGGTCCACGGGTTAATTGTATATGTAACAAGCTTGGTGCATATGATTTATATGCTCCACTGGAGGGGAATGTTGAAAATCAGAAATAATATTCTGATTCTATTCATAATTATAGTATATAGGCAACAATATCTTATCTAAAGGAAACAATATATTGTGTAATAAATGCAAATAAGTCTATATAAACTATGCTTCGTGGTGTATTCAGACACACGGTTTACTGCCTATTTCTCTTATAATGTTACCTGTTCTAGTTATTTAACACCAACATTGGAATCCAAAAGGCCATGTTGCAGCCTTTTGATCAAGTTGCAGATCATAAATCTGGCCATGTCATTTAATTTATAAGTTATAACAAACCAATTTGGCCTTTATTGTGAAATCATATCAAATGTTGAATAAAAAAACAAAGAAAACTATACTGCCAAAATCATGGAAAAATTCACAAACAACCAGTATATCCCATCAAGTTCATGTTTCACCCATGATATCTTATCAACAAAAATAAATAAACTGAACATTACCTTGCAAAAGCCTCCCCACCAAAACCTACAGAAAGCAAAATGAATATAAATGAAATGAAATGCATATATATATAAATACAAATGAGGGGTATAAAACAACTGCAGTTTTGTACGAAACAATGGGTGCATTCCTTATCTTGAACATATTTTACTGCATAAAAGTAAATTGACTTGTTAACATGTTAAAATCAACTTCACAGCACCAAGTACTATTTCAGTTAAATTTCTGCTCTGATTATGAACCTTTAGTTGATGCTATTTATCTCATTATAAAGTTGAAGCACCACAATATTCAAGGTTACATAACCCAAAATGTAAAAAGTTACAAGGATGACTACACATATGAACCTCTCTCCTCCTATTTGTATAATCTGTTTCTTAAACTTTGACAACTGAAATTAGCAACCATTTATTTTTATGTTGTTCAACTGCTACAAACTTGTAGTCTATACACACTAGTATATTGGGTGAATTTTTTTTATATAGAAAAAGAATTTTGTTAAGAAAGAAAGGAAAAATAGAAAGGGATGAGGTAGATATCCTCTCCAACTAAAAATTACAGCATAAGAGAAAAGAACATTAGTTAAGAGCATAACACATGTAGGACAGCATGCCAGTCTGTCTGAATGTCTGTCAAGATATCCCCTTAAAGAGACCTTTGGCATGAATCCACAAACAAGCTAGATGAACTACTCTATCCCAAATGAAATCCATAGGTAGAACTCAACCAGTGAAAGTTCTACCATTTCTTTCCATCATGTACACCAAACTACCACAAATTGAGATCATCTCCAAAGCCTTTTAGAATCTCTATTGATGCACAAGAAAGACTGAAGATTCTTGCAGGAGCTCAGGAGCCATAGGCTCTGGTTGTTATCTTCCTATTTTTACAAGCTCATTGTTCATTTTACAAAATCAATACATACTTGTTTTTCTCTTAGTTTTTAGTGTTCTATCAAAATCCTTATTTATCCATACCTTCCTCCAAGGCTTGCATTCAATGCTCTTAAAAGCCAAGGTTTTGGCTTCCGAGATTCCTCAACCCAACATTTCTGGAACCTACAGAATCAAGAGGCACTATAATGCAGAAGGCAATAACTTCAGTAGAAAGAAAACATTTGGAGGGGGAAAAGGTATACTTATTTATCAGTGTCTCTGTCCGCTCCCATGTATCTAATTTCCATATATCATTATCTGTCAATGGTCTTTCATATCCTAGTTTCATAAGGGGATTCATCCAAGAAAACATTATTTCTGCCAAAGAAAGAAGGAATTAAAATAAGTTACCCAGAGTATATTTTAAAGGATACTAATCCAATTGAGTGCATACTAACCATTGACGGCATATCTTGGCAATTTTCACTTAAGATAATAAACATTTAATACCAGCAGCAACAAAAATGAAATAATTAATAGCTTATTCAACTCAGAGTTTGCTGTTCTAACCCTCTTCACAATAATTATTAAAGCATTTTCCAAATGTATCCACAATATTTTTAACTGTTTAAAAATGTTACAAATGTGTAATACATACTTGACAATAAGTTGGCACTCCTCTCAGGACATATCATATCTTCTCCAGGGAGTTCATCATATGCAGTATCAGTAATCATCTCAGTCCCAATGGGGGTATAACCCGGATAAGGATCCAAAGTAGGAACATACACAAGCAATAGTATTCCAAACAAAACCTGGACCCAAAAAGAGATAACACGTTACTTTATCAGTAAGAATTTTTTTTCACTAGGGTTCTAAGTGAGGGGAAATACAAGTAGGGGGTGACAAGAAAACATCCAATGAAGGGAGAGGGGAAAAAACAAGGAGGAAGAGCTCAATGATGCAGCAAAAATGCTCAATCAAACTGTAAATGCAAAATAGCAATTCCCTTAAAACAAACTTGAGTAGAATGATAAAGGAATTATCAGGTTTAAGCATACAGAGGCAACCTTAATAATTTGAGCTTTGCACTCCAAAATAATGCAATAAAGAATTAAGGATTTAACACTGCAGCCATATGTTTGCCACCAGGTTTATACAAAAATTATTATAGTGAGTCAGATACAGAGTAGAAAGACAACTCTCTAGACACATTGTCATTAAGTCAATGAGAAATTTAAGCAAGGAACAATTCATGTGCAGTCTGAGAAGCAGGCAGCAGATATTTTTATGAAGGCAATTTGTCAAAACAAGGTGTGTTAAATTTGAAACAAGCTGGATATAATTACAATTGAGGATCAGTTTGAGAAGGGCCTTAAAGTGTAATGTCAAGTTAACATGAGTTTTAGGATGGGCTTGTACTGTACTACACACAATCTACTACCATAAGCACACACATATGGGGCCTAACTGTATCAAGTTATACATCTATTCTATAAAACATCTAGCAACAAGACAATTCAACAGAGAAGCTTCATATTTCCAAAAAGGTTCACTCCAAAGTCTGAACGAAAGTCACTGCTAATTTTAAATACACGTCAAAACTTCGCAAGGTTCACAATGGTCATTAGTAGCCTCAAGCTAGCCTCAAAAGTGTATTTTGGACAAGCAAACACAATATTAAGTATCAAACATCCAGTTGCAGTTAGTTTAAAAAGAAAAACATAACCATTGATCACAAGACACACTATATTCAAGAGCACAGAATACCTGGCATATCACCTCACTGATGTATAAATATAGCACAGAGCTGCAAAGAAAAACAAGATGTCAGTTTGAGAAAAACAAAGGGAAGTAAAACATATTGTTTTGAACATGAAGTGGATGAAAAATATGCATTGATCCATTTCCATTTTTAAATAGTGCCTCATTACAAAATAATATATCTACACATGCACACACAAAGACTTGTTTTAAAATATAAACTAAAAAAGCGGAACCAGAGACAATTTGAAGGGTACAAAATCCCTCCCCTCCATTTTTTGTCTCCCCTGCAATGTTGGGAGATTTGGAAAAGGAAAGTGACTTGTAATTTGTGAACTGAGCTAACTAAATTTCCCTAAAATCTTATTTTACCTCACATTCCTTCCATTACTGTTTATAAAGGTATAACTTATAAGAACATAATACTCATATTTTTCCTTCCCCTCAAACCAAACAAGGGAAACACACCCGCACCCACACCCACACCCTTCCCCTCCTTTGTATTGATCAGCTTGTTTGTTTTAACCTTTCAGCCTTTCTAACCATCTTGTCTTCCGCCATTTTTGTACTCTAGATTTCATCTCTTTAAAGTTTACATTTACTGGGACAAAACAGATTTAATGAAATCTCAATAGATAATGCATATCATGTCATTATTAACCAACAAGCAGCATAACCTAGCAAATATGATATGGTCAAACCTGCTATAGAACTCCTTCAAAGAAATGATGAAATTGAACATTACAGCATCCCCTACAATAGAATAAATCAAACCAAATCTGACAAACCACCGGAATTCTCGGATGTAGACTTTAGTTTCAAGCCCAATCATAATTAGTATAGAGAACCAAGCAAGAGCCTCAATGAGCAGTGAAACTATCTGTCAATAGATGATATTACAGCTTTAATTAACAGAATCAAAATCAACAAAAAAAAAAAGGATTCACCAGAAGAAATAAAAGGCACTGATGTATAAACAATAATTCAAATAAGTTGAAAAAATCAAAAACCTTCACATTTCAATTTTATGCAAAATAAATAAGGTAGAATATATATATAAGCCATAGAAACCTATGTGCAGCCAGTAATCAGAGTCATAGCTCACCTCAAATGGAGCAAGTTGAGTCTGCCCGTCTAAATTTAGAACTGATATTCCCATGATCAATCTGTATAATGGCTCTGCCACACAATATAAAGCTAGCAATCCCAGAATATAATTGTAAAGGTTTGACCTTAAACGGAACCTCTTGATTGTGAAATCCTTCTTAATCACCCATATGCGGTAAATGCAGAGGCCAAGAAGTACCAAATAAGAAATGGAAATGACCAGAGAATCAACCGCACAAGCAGTGTAAGCACCAAAGGCATTCTCCACTGATTTTGACCAAACTCCATTTGCAACTGGCTGACAATACCAATCCAATGGCTCAAAAGCCATTTTAATCAACTGCTTTATTGGATAAGTTTAAGCAAAACACATCAGCACAAAAGCACACCCTTCTTCTTCACTCTTCAAATGATGAACCTAAAACCAACCAAAAAGCATCCAGAATTAGCTGCTTATGCATACTAACCTCAAATGAGTCAATAATAATCAGAAACAAGCACTGACATATATATCACCACTTTCTCCACCCACTTATATAGTCTCCGGGAAAATATTCAAACAACCAAACTGTCACTATTTCCTATAGCTACTTACAAATTTTATTTCTAATTTCTATTTCAACCTTTGTATGAGAAGCCTCAACACTGAGGAACTGAGGTGTAAAATTCATGACATAATTCCTCAACGGTTCTCCGTTTTACTGGAAAAACTAACTAACTTTAAGCTAACAATTAGCCACTAACACTTGCTTAGAAAAAAAAAAAACTAACTAACTTTAAACCAACAAAACAAACAGTAAAAAGTAATAACAAGGATGAATCAACAAACTACTAACGTAAAGGGAGAGAAATGAAAACCACAATTTCCTTGCGTACATTCACTCCAGTTCTACATTAGATTAAATCTTAGCAATCAAAAATCCTAATCCATTCGTGTCTTTCAGGCTTTTATTTTATTTTATTACTCAAATCTACACTCCACGGCCTAGTGAGAATTCTTTGAACTGAGCAGAATAATTAAGATAATAAAAAAATAGTAGAACATGTTATTAAAATAATGAATAAAATATAAGAAAGGTGAAGACATGGATTGGAGAAGCATGAACGGTGGAGAAGGAAGGGAGAAGAGCGAAGTGGCGATGATGAGGTGAGTAGTAGCAACAGAAAAGAGTGACGTTAAAAAAAAAGTTTGAAGAAGAGAACAAGGAATATTCGAAGATAAGGTGAAGAAAGAGAGAAAGGGAATCTAACCTGCTGCAGCCTCAGTGCAGTGAGATGTGGCGGAGAAAAAAGAGCGAAAGAAAAATTGAAAAATAAGAAGAATATATATAGGGGAGAAAGAAAGAAAAAATGCGTACATGAACAGAACAGAGATTTCGACTCGGCTCAATGGATGGTGTGGTCATTGGTGGTGTGCCATGAGCTGACCAGTCACTATAATAAAGTACTATGTGTCTCATTCCGTCTTTCGCTTCATTATTATAAAACACAAATATATCATTATCAAATATTATCATACGTCACAGCTTACGCTTACGCTTCTACCCTCGTTTCACGGGGTCTTAGAATGGAAATCTTATATTGTCTTCTTTCAATTAATAAAATAATGATTAGTGGTGTTCTTTTCCTCCCCACTATTACTTTATAAATTTATTATTTATAAGTGAATTCAAATATAGTACATCATGTTTATATTTTAGTTTAAGAGAAATATCAGTCAGATTCTGTGATTGATTGGTTTTTTTTTTTAAATCACCCATTTTAGTAACACTTAGTTAAATAAAAAAAATCAAATTTAATTATTTCATCAGATTAACTAAAATTGATAATTTTTAAAAGAATTCAATCAATGTAATTAGAGTTTAACACTCTATTTTAAATACTATTTTTGTGATGTGATTGATTGATTTTTTTGAAAAAAACCATCCATTTTGATAAAATTTAGTTAAATAAAAAAATGATCATTAAATTATATCGAAATCAATTAAAAATGAATAATTTTCAAAAGAATTCAATCATTCACGTTAGTGGTGTTTACTAGAAAATATCAAATAGAATATTGCTAACATTTTTATTTAGTTTAATATAATAATGTCCTCTTTACAAAAATATCTTCTTTCAATGTGCCCTGTTTTTAAATAAGTGTTATAAAAAAAATTATATTTTATTAATTTATTACATTAGTTTTTAAAGTTTGATTTTTATATATAATATTAGTGTAAATAATTTATATTATTAACAATTAAAAATTATATTAGATTTGACATAAATAAACTGTTTTTTCCGTGCATGCACACGAGAGTAAAAAAAAACTAATTATTATAAAAAAAAAATAACAAATTTACTAGACATATTAATTTGGGCTTAAATGATAATATAAGAATTATTTATCTTTATACAATCAATACATGAACTTTTTTTTTTTCATAATTTAATCAGCCTGATATGAAAATAAGTTATATCTTTGTTTTAGTTTTTTACAAAAAAAATAAATGACATTTTAAAACTTTAATTTTAATTTGATGATAAAAAAGATCGTAAAACAATATAATGTATTTTATTTTAATTTAATTTATTTACTTAAGAACTATTTAATACTCATAAATTACAATTAAAAATATTTCATTTAGAATATATTGTAAATCTGTCATAGATAACTTTAATTTTATTCGTATAATTATTTTAAAATAAATAAAATTATTTTAAATTATAAATAATACATTCAATATAACACAAATTCATTTGTAAGTTTTATCAGAGAAAATCAATAAATCAAATCTTTTTTAATTTTACTAGAACGTCTAAATTTTATATTAATTATCAAGTCTTTAATTGTATTCACTTTCTATTTTATGTGAAATAAAATAAATTTGTTTGGTTAAAAAAAAATTTGTCAATAAGAGTATATCTTTATTTCCTCATCTATGAATGTAGACCTTAGTTTTATTTGAATTTTAAGATCATGACCTAAAGTAGCCATTTCCGTTTTGATCTTCAGTGATAATTTTTGAATTGGACATTCACATTGGCAGAGTTACTACGATGGACCCGGGAGATCCATGTGGATATGACTCCAAAACTTACGCGCCTTTTTTTTATTGGACATTCACATTGGCAAATTCCTCTTTTGTGATATTTGTTTCTACAAATAATCTATGAATGAATAACGTATAGAAAACAAATAGTGAAATATACTGTATATCTGTATTAATTAATGTTTCCAGGCAATAATATCAATCTGAATATGACTGCAATATTACTCTTTTTTTTTTTTATCATTCAGCAAACACTAACCATATATCTATTTTGTGTGGGTTAAGAATCTCACTGCACCCAAGCTAAACCAGAAAAAGCACACATTATTGAGAGTATGAAATATGCACTTACATATGTTTTTTACGAAAGATAACCAAATTCATAAAATGAAATAAATGTATGAGTAAATAATTAAACTCATTAAAATTCTACTTAAGATAAATTTCTCCCTAAGCATTCACAAAAGAAGGAAACCAAAAAGGAAAATGAATTAAGAGCCTGTTTAGTTGTGACTTAGAAGGTCTTTTAAAAAAAAATTTACTGAAAAAATACATTATATTTTCAGTAAAAAAAATTATCCAAAATTCTTATAATCTTGTATTCAAATAATGTAAGTTAAAATCAACTTTAACTTTATTTTTTTATTTTTTTAAAGGAGATAACTTTAGCTTTTAAAAAGTAATTAAATGTGAGAAATTTTATATTATACGTATGGAGAATTGCTTGCTTGTTCGTCAAATTAAAGTATTTATTATTTTTAAAGGAAAAAAATTCATTTTTATGTTTTAATAATTCACTGATTCTTCTTCTACATCAATTAATATGCATTCAATACCTCTGGTTCTATGAGTCTGTCGCATCATGAAATTTGGTGGCCAATGAATGACCACTGTTTTCCACAATCTAAGTAGGGAATAGTAAATTGTTTTCCAAGTCAAAGGACAAGCATGACGTTTCAAATGTTTTTGCAAATGAATATGACTAGTTTGAAGAAGAAAGACAAAAAAATTATATATGCAATTTTATAAATTTATTTTAATTATTCATATTTATATTTATTTATTGCTGTTGGGGAAAGGGAGCATCATTTGTAATATTGTATAACTTTTTTGTGTAAATTATAAATGAAAGCTGAGCAGCATTAATGATCTTTGAAAATGACATAATACTAATGTTGTGAAATTTTCAACTGATGATGGTTGGCAGTTGGCACAAAAACGTGGTCAGCAATTCATACATACTGCTCTGAAGTCTGAACCAGTCAATCAGGTATTACTTTCACACTGGCGGATTACAGGGTGTGGGGACAATTGCCCACAATATTTTTTATTTTTTATATATGTGTAATATTAAATGACTATTGCATAAAAAATTCATTGAATTTTTGGGTGGACGTGGAAGAGTCTAGAAAGTCAAATTAGTTTAAGATTTTGTTTGAGTTTTTTCAAAAACTTGTTTTAGTTACAAATATGTTTTATAGAAAATATAATAAGCTGCTTTAAAAATTCATCACAATTTTATTTTAAAAGAAACATAAAAATAATCATATTTGGAAAAGAAAAAAAAAAGTTTCAATAACGAACTTAAGTGTGTTAAGTTTTCCTTTCGCACGTTGACGCTCTTATCGTCGAGGTCTTAAGGAGAGGAGCATATTGGGCGTACTGGAGCCTTGTCAATTTTGGGCTTGTGGCTTTGTCCAGCCCTCTTTGTTTGGATTTTGGGCCTTTTGCTTTCAGGACATTGGGCTTCAATGTAGTGCTACCCAAAGAAAAACACAACAACAGACTTCAAGACAATTACTTAATGCATTCCATTTTTGTTTGGTGTACCTCCTAAGTAATTAACACTCTAAAAAGACGTTTTTGCCCTTCATTCTGTAACGCCACTAACTGCAATATCTTAAAGATAATGTTTTAAAGGAAATAACATAATTTTCCATTATACTTGGCTCTTGAAAATGCCATATATAAATTTGCGATAAATAAATCCAAATTTAGTCAATAAATTTAGTAGTTTAAGGTTGAAATTCAATTACATAAAAGTCATATAATAAAATAACAAAATAAGAGTCATTAAAGACTTATCGCCCTCTTGATCTTGTGGACTATCACCTGTCACCAATACATATAAAGGAAACACAAAACACAAAAGGAGTGAGATACATCTCACAACATGCTTGAAATATGAAAATGGAGACAAGTAACAACACAATTACATAACACATTTTATTTCTTAGAATTCACATATATAAAGCACAATTAGGTATACCATTCAAAACACTATTTCAGAATTTAGCCTATGAGTATATGTAGTCGACGGATAGACTCATCATGGCATCGACATTAACACTTTCACTAGGATGACTTCTCTTTTTATGCAATTAGCCTAAGAGTACATGTAGTCGACGAATAACCTCACTATGGGTATCTAACACTAACACTCTCAATAGGAAAACATCCTTGCGAGTGCGTCAGGTTATCTAACTTTGTAAGGATACTCCAACTCATGTGATCAACATAAACTTGAGATTCTATACTAGATAGCATCCTTAAGCCCATAAATATACTTTCAAAACACATATACACATATACATTTAATTAAGTCATCGTTGTCCCACATTTTAACACAATAATATTTTTTTGAGACCACACCATTATAATATTATAACATCGCAGGATATTATAAAAACATTCATACACACGTATTTATATATACATATAAATATTTATTTCAATAATAAATATGGAAGTAAGTATATAATGTAATACTTATTTATTTATGGTTATATAAGCATTCATAATACACATGCCAATAAACATATAAGCATTCTTAGTACATACATGAATCAAGAATTAGAATTAAATACATATTATATATATTTATATATATATATATATGTGGAAGCATAACAGACACGAACATTGCCAATTGCCAATTGCCAATTGAAATTTTCAATATAATATATATTAAAGCCTTACGTACACGGCCAATTGCCAATTGAAATTCTCCACGTAATATATATAAACTATCATAATACATGTACGACCATTATAAGAAAATATGAAACAAAACACCAGTAAGCACGCGAACACGAAGGCATTTCACGAAAACATTTTAGTAATGGTACAATATATATTTAACTTGAAAATAGGAATTGGGAACACATTGCCAATCACTTAAGCATTAACACCATTACATATATTCCTTGAATTAAATTTAAAATAGGATAACCTATAAAACACATATAATACACAATCAACTGAATTTTAGAATTAATCTTATCATTCTCCTTTTATCTTGAAAAACACAACTTTACGACAAAAGTATAAATAACGAAAAAAAAATTAGATTAATAAATAAATTTTACAAATTTTAAAATTGAATCGAACTTTTCAAAATTAAAGTCAAAAAACATATAACATATTATATTATTTTGAACTAATATATATATTTTTATATATATATAAACAAATAAGATGTTACACATTCGCTGGATCATTTTCACGGGTTCAACCCGTTATTGTGTAGCAGTTCTGTTCATTTGGTGAAGGTGAAGAAGGCACCATTGCAGCTCGTCACAGTTCCCTCAATGGGTGTGTACTATGTATTACGGATTGAACAATCGGCGATACAAATGTTGAAATGGTCAAATTTAGCTATATCCCATACACTTACAACTACCACAAAGTAAAACATAAAACAAATAAAGAAGTTTCAAAGATTTAAAAAAAAAAAAAAAACTATCAAAGGAAACAGAAGGAGATTGGAAGTTGGAACCCTTGTTACAAAAATTCGTACAACCACTAATAAGTGTGAACCTTTAGATCAATAAGATCATTATACTGGTCACATATTATCTACAACTTTATTGCAAGAAACCAAGTCCCTAATATCCTCATTAAACCCCACGCACTACCTGAAACTATAAAATTGACAGCTTTGGTAGGCACGCCTATGTTTAGTGTCATGCTTTTTTTTTTAATGGCCCTAGACTCCGTGTAGTATCTAGTGCCTACAATTATGTTGTAATGTGTGGGGCTAATGAAATTAATACATATTTAGGTAAAAGTTTGACCTCCCCAATCTTGTGTAACTTATTTGCAACATGGATTTCAAAGGAAAAACTTGTATAGTTGGACGAAGGTAAAATCAAGTTTGATATTAAAATTAAAATTACGTTTGAGTAAAAGTGAAAAGATCTGACTTTTGCGTTGAGATGAAAATCTTATACTAAATTTTACTATAAATCTACTTCTTATTTCGATATACTATAAAATCTTACATTGTTTATTTAGACTTTAAGGTTGATGGTAGTTTACAAATATCAATTTTTCTTAACTTTTTTAACGAGTCTTTTACACTGTGTTTGGTAGCATAGTAACGTCGTGAAAGAGCAATAAAAAAAAAAAAATCAAAATCAACAGTATTTTATAAATTTGTGACACTTCACACTAAAGCAGACAACTTAAGATATGGTAAGCCTAAAATTACAACATTTCAAAACTACAACAGACTTACTTGAAAATCATTTCTAAATATATATATTTTTTTTCAAAATGAAGATTTAAAATAAAGATTGTGAACTTATCCAAGCACACTGTAAAGATTGATGATGAAACCCACTTTGGCTTCTTGCTAGCTGCAGATTTTGTACTGCATATATATATGACCTATTTGCTAAAGGACAATTGTGATATTTATCTACTCATTTAGATGTGTAAGGTGAGAGCGAGACGGGACATCAACGGTTGAGTGTAACTAGTAACCAGTGAGAGATGGTCTCATTTATCTACTTGAACTTGAAGTAAAAAAATGGCTTCCACTATTTTTTTTTCTTTTAACTGCAATATCCTGTGGTCGAGGATTAATGATTAATTTCTATCTGGGTTCAATCAACAAATATTTTTCCATACATATTAATGCGAGATTAAATCTTACCGTATACTTAGGGATAAGGTAAACTAAATATTCAAATTCAATTGCTGCTTGTGGCCGCGAGAGTAATAATGCCTTAAAAAACCCTCTTATAATTACACGGAAAGCCGTAATAATAGGCTTGTTCAATAAGGGATCATATACTCGTAGTGGAAGTTTGGGGGAAACACGTTATATGAGACCAAAGTTTATAATAATGATATGAGCTTAATTTAATGAATGCATAAAGTTTGAAAAGAAAAGTGAGATAAGACAATTGCCTCTTTTATACGGGATTAAGAATTTCAATTTGGAATCTATAAGATGCAATTGGTTAATCAATTTTTTGCGACCAGGCTAGATTACTAGACTAGGAGTGTTTATTTTCTTTGGGTTCTTAAAATCACGGCTTTTTTAATTTCTACTTCAGAGTAATTTTAATGTAGTAGTTTGTGCCAATAAGCACACGACTTAGTCAACTGCATTCTTTTGTATAAAGAACCATTGCAATCAGAAAAAAATGCGCCCACGATATTTGGAATTCAAATCTCAGCAGTGAAAGTTCCTCACCAACATTAACTTTAGGGAAAGAGTGAATGTAGAAGAGAATTGCAGGTTTGAAAAAAAAAGGAATGGTACAAAATAGGATAAATTATAAAAACAAATTGTTAAGGAAATGCGTGTGATATTATGTGCTTATTAGTCTTTGTGAAAATTTTATTTGTTTTAATTTTTAAAAACTACAAAATATGGATTTTAATCTGTCGTAAAATAACAATTTTATTAGAAATATAATATAAAGACTGGAATTAATTTTTTTATAAGAAAAATAAATAAATACATAAATATATATATTTAGGGATGAAATCCACATTTAAAACTACTTTTTAACACAGTTTGATCCTCTGCTAGTTTCTTCACACTATTTCACCCAATTTCACTAACTTTGTCATCAATCATATTATTCTTGATTAAAACAATATTTAATTTCCAATTGAATAATAATAATAATAATAATAATAATAATAATAATAATAATAATAATAATAATAATAATAATAATAATAATAATAATAATAATAATAATAATAATAATAATAATAATAATAATAATAATAATAATAATAAAAGTCATTTTTTATATAAAGAATACACATCTTTTTTATATACTGTACACTGTAGTATTTTTTTTTATGAATAAAAAAATGGCACTAAGACCTATAAAAGAGAGTGCCCTCAATGATGAATTTCAAAGAAGTGGTGGAATCCGTCTCACAAATAACATTAGAGAAATTTTTTGTGTGGACAAGTTTAATGTCATGGAAAATGGCACACAGCTCAGCAGTGGTGTTTGAAGTAAAACCATAAGTGTCCATATAACCTGTGATCCAATTACCTGCAAAATTTCGTAGAACGCCACCAAAACCTGACAAGCTAGGATTACCAAGGGAACTGCCGTCTGTATTGATCTTGATGTAGTTTTGCGGAGGAGATTCCCAGTTAACCAATATCCTATCTGTTGGGGATGAGCTGGTTGAGTTTGTCCCTTTGACTAGATGTAGAAGAGAACTTATCTGGTTATGCATATACTAGTTTGGCCAAACTATATCGTTAAAAACCACCTCATTCCTTGTGCGCCAAATCATCCAGCAAGTAGTGCCGAATAAGAACTAAAAATTTCCTTGAATGTTACTTCTGTGCCAATATGCAACATCATCAACGAAGAAATCAAGACTATACTGCAACTGGATGTATTGCCACACCTTACATGTATAGGGACAATCGCGAAAGATGTGAATCCATGTTTCATTGGCATCCCCACACCTGCAACAAGAAGAATCAGTAGTAATATGCTGCATGAAGCGGAAAGAGTTAGTAGGAAGACTCCCTCTATAGGTGAGCCAAATAAAGTGTTTAATATTCTTAAGTAGCTTGGACTTCCACATCCACAACTAGAACAGGTAAGATGAAAAGCAGGCTCACGGCTCAACCACGCATAGGTGGACTTGGTATCATACCTTCTTGAGCTAGATGCACTCCACCTAATAATATCCGGCATAGAAGGATTAAGAAACAAGTACGAAAGGGTATTCCGAATGTCTTGGGGCAAGGTTGTAGTAAGGACGTCAAAGTGCCAATAGCCATCAAAATAAACATCCTTAACACGTAATTACATGTCTTTCTCATGGACCCCATCCACCATGCCATACAATGGTCCCTCCTCTAACTAAGGATCAAACCAAAAGGAGCAATCCCCATCCTCAATCCTGAACGTGAAACCTTGCTTGAGATGAGATAAAACTTTCATGATAGAGGACCAAACATATGAGCTGCTTGTGGAATTCTTAAGGTGAAGAATATTCTTTTGGCCAATATATTTCGTATATTGCAAGCAAACCCATAACTTATCCTTGCCGTGTAAAAGATCCCATACATGCTTGCTAAGTAGGGAAATGTTAGCTTAGCGACATTGACGAATGCCCAAACCTCCTTTGGCACGAGTTTTAGAGATCGTAGACCAATTTACCCAATGATTGTGATTCCCTCCCCAGATGAAGCACCTTAACCTAAAGTCAATTTTATTGCAAATTCCCTCCGGGATCCATAGGTTTTGCATAGAGTAGGAGGGGATAGCAGATATAACTGACATAGCCAAAGTTACTCTTCCAGCCCGGCTAAGGAGTTGACCCTTCCAACCTGCAATGCGGCTATTGACACGGTTTGTGAAGGAGGCAAAATCCGCCTTAGTGGTCCTACCTACCAAGAGAGGGAACCCTAAGTATCTGCCTAGATTATGAGTGTGTTGGAACTCTAATATAGTGGCGAATTGCTGGATTTTGCTACGCGGAACATTCTTAGAGACGAAGAACTTAGATTTCTGACTATTGACTTTCAAGCCAGAAGCAAGACAAAATAGCTGGATAACATCTTGGACCAACTGCACTTGATTTGCCGACGCCTCAGTGAACAACAGACAATCATCGACAAAAAATAAATGTGATATCTTAGAGCCACCTCTGGAGACCGTAACTGGTTGCCAATCTCCACTACTCACTTTCTCTTGAATGAGAAACGCTAGCTTCTTCATGCACAGAAGAAAAAGATAAGGTGACATTGGGTCTCCTTGACGAAGACCACATCTCGGCGAGAAAGAGGGCAATCTCTCGTTGTTCCATTTTAAGAACAAGGACGTAATAGTAGTGCAGTTCATAACCAAGTCTATTGTGCTGTCCGGAAACCCAAATTCCTTCAACTCTATCATAGGCTTTTGTCAATCTCAAGAAGCTCCAATCAACTTTACCATAGGCTTTTTCAAAATCAATCTTAAACATAACATATCCAGTCTTTTTAGTCTTCTTATGCATACTATGAACAATCTCTTGGGTGATGATGACATTATCACAAGTTCCCCTCTTGGGGATGAAGCTACTTTGAAAGGGACTAATGATAGAATCTAGGTGTGGTCGAAGGCGATTCACTAGGACCTTGGAGACCAATTTGAATAGAACATTACAAATACTGATCGGTCAGAAGTCCCTGATGGACGTGGGATTCTCCAACTTAGGAATGAGAACTATCAAAGTTTTAGTCATTTGGGATGGGATAACAGTTGTGGCAAAAATCTCAGCTACCATGCACGTAATATCATCCTTGATATGTGGCCAGAAGGTTCTGAAAAATATAGGTTAAAATCCGTCTGGCCCAGGGGCTTTGTAAGGGTTCATGCTAAAGAGGGCATTCTTCACTTCCCGCAACGTGACGGTAGCGGCTAGGCCGAAGGAGACATGATCCTCCAATCGAGGAACATGTACTAGCTATAAGTAATTGAGAAGACATCTAGCAATAAATTGGAAGAGACCTTGGTAGAACGATTGAACTTCCTTATGAATAAGGGATGCATCAGTGCACTAAATATTATCGATAAACAGGCCAGAAATATTATTCTTGCATCTTCTGATAACTGTTTGAGTATGAAAGAATTTGGTATTCTTGTTGCCAAATCTCACCTAATTCTCACGGGACTTCTGGAACCATAACATTTCTTCGCGAAAAAGGATCTGGTTGAACTAGTCCTGCAAGGCTTTCTCGAACTGAATCAAGTCGGTAGTAGCCTGAATCTCTAGTTCTCGGTGGACTCCTTTGATACGAAATTCTAACTTCTTTTTGTCTTGAAAAATATTCCCAAAGATCTCTTTGTTAAAGATGATAGAGTTGTTACGAACCTTATTAAGCTTATGAAAAGTGTCTCTAGTAGTTTGACTCCATGCTTGTGTCACAATATTTATATACTCCGGGTGGGAAAGCCAAGCTGCTTGAAAATCAAAGGAAGGGTTTATGCGGGAGTCAGCTTTTCAGCAAGAAAGAAGGAGAGGATTGTGATCTGAGTTGTGGGGGAGAAGAGTTTCCAACAATGCATTAGGGTAGGCAAGACACTAGTCAGCGTTAACCACGTACCTATTGAGTTTTTTTTTGTATGAACCCCCTTGCTTGAATACTCCTACGCCATGTGAAGAAGCTCCCTGTGGTTTCCATATCAATAAGGCCACACTGGGTGAGAACGCCATAAAAAGCATTGGCTCTTGGCTTGGTGGAAGGCTCCCCTTGTGACCTCCGATGGTTGAGTAATCTCATTCCAATCGTCAATGACTAGTCACGGTCCTTCCATGTCATTGCCAATCTTGATCAAGTGGTCCCAAAGAATAGCCCTCACCATAGGAATGGGGGAGGCATACAACGCAGAGCAGTTCCACCCACTATTCGCCTTCTCTAACCTGAAGGTAATACATTGATTCGTGGAGTGTAGAAGAATAAAGTTGACATCCAACTTTTCTGACAAGACCCAAATACCTCCTGCATATCCTCTAGCCTCCTGAATAAATACCTTCTCATACCCCAATGACTTCCAAAAATTTTCAACCCTATGGAATTGAACATGAGTTTCGTAGATGAAGAAAAAGGAAGGTTTATTGGTTTTAACCATATATTTGATGTGCCGTTTCGTACAACGGCCAACCGCTCCTCTTATGTTTCATGGTATGATTGATATATCCTATAAGCAATTCATGATAACATAATGAAAAGAGGAGGGGAACCTGAGCTAAGGCCCTACATTGACATGGCTTGGCTTATAGGGACTAACTCTTGAGTCACATTGACTACCTTCTTACCTTTAGAATCTTCAACCATAACCACATCACTATTAAGGTTTGATGCAATAGCATTAACATGCACACCAGGTATCGTGGTGTTAATCCCATTTTAATTTACATGATTATTCGCATGAATGTTGAACATGGATGATGATGGCATTGATGTAGGGTCCGATGGAGTAGTATGAGCTGGAGGTAGTACCTTTTTATTTGTCTCACATGAATTCATGTTGATCTTTGTAGCATTTTGAATTAATTGTGCAATAGGGGTAGAAAAATCTGAACTTGATCTTTTATGAGCACGTGGGACCACGTGACTAGATTAATTTGCATGATTGCTTTTTAAATTTTCCACTTTCTCTTTCTTGCCACGAATATTGGGATTCTGTTGTGGGAGAGAGAATTTATTCTTATCCTTTTTAAAAATAAAATCCCGAGCCATTATATTCTCTTTCTTTTTTGAATTTGAATTATTGTTGTTCTGTTTCTTCCTTCGTTGCACAACAAGCCAATCACCATGAATAGGATCATGATTGACATCTGTTATTTTTGTTGCAGTTTCCACCTACTCTCATGAATTAATGAGGACATTAATTTCAATAATTGGAGACGTACCTACTGTTGTTGCAGTGGTTACCGAAGCAATTGGCGGTACTGTTCTCTGCGAGGTTGATAGTGGGGTTTCTAACGGAGATTCTAGTTGCTTCTTAGTACACTCCCTTGTAACATGGCCGTAACAACCACATGTGGAGTATATACGGTGGAGACCTTCATACTCCACTCGGTACCAAAAACCTTTCAACCAGACCTTTCCAACAATTGGTTTAGTAAGATCGATTTCAATGCAAACTCGTGCAAACTTGCCTCGCCGATGTCTTTGGTATTGGAGTCCACCTTAACTGGTTTCCCAATGGTCGCTGCTAGTGCAAGCAAAATGCTTTCATCATAGTAAATAAGGTTGAGACCCGGGAAGCTAATCCACACCAACGTTTTTTCAATCTTCGCAGATGGAGAGATAAACTCAAGAGACCAACGTTGCACTGTAAGGTAATGATCAAATAACATCCAGGACCCTTCATCCATAACCTTTTGACGATCACCTGCGTGTCAAACTTCACCATGAAATAACCATTGTCAATGTCCATAATTTCAAAGCCTGCAACTAGCTTCCATAGTCTATGTAGTTTATCCCGCATCAAAGAGTAGCCTATACTTTTGCCTAAAAGCTTCACTACTAATGCATCTTGCCAAGGAGCACATAGCCCATCGAACACCTTGTTAGAGATATGAACCATTGGTTTAAAGGGATTGCCGTCTTCATATTCAATCATTACCAATTGTTGTTGGATTAGGTCCACCCTAGGCCTGGGTGCCGAAATGAGTCTGTCTCCCATGAACATATCACGGAAGGATGGTCATGGAGGTGGAGTAGGAAAAGGATGACCGCCGCCGCTATTTGGTAGTTCGTTGTTGGAGCCAGTGCTATTCATCAAACCTGTAGAGAAAAACAAAGTCCTGAACCAATATGATGGCTCGGGATTTTATTTTTAAAAAGGATAAGAATAAATTCTCTCTTCCACAACAGAATTCCAATATTCGTAGCAAGAAAGAGAAAGTGAAAAATTTAAAAAGCAATCATGCAAATCAATCTAGCCACGTGGCCCCACCTGCTCATAAAAGATCACGTTCAAATTTTTCTATCCTTATTGCACAATTAATTTAAAATGCTGCAAAGATCAACATGAATTCACATGAGACAAATAAAAATGTATTACCTCCAGCTCATACTACTCCACCAGATCCCACATCAACGCTATCATCGTCCGTGTTCAATATTCATGCAAATAATCATGTAAATCAAAATGAGATTAACATCACGGTACCTAGTGTACATGCTAATACTATTGCATTGAACTTTAATATTGATGTAGTTATGGTTGAAGATTCTCAAAATAAGAAGGTGGCCAATATGACTCAAGAGTCTTTTATGTTCCTATCTTTACTATCGTTGATTGTTTGAATTTGAAATTAATTGACCTTGGATTGAAGGAAAGGGAAGTTGTACGAAACATAAATGGACTTTTATTTTACTTGAATTTCATAAAACCCATTCCCATTTTCTTTTTTGGGGTCCCCTCGTTGGGTCACTAGGTTTTGCTACAGCTTTTAATCACAACCTATCTAATTCTAAGGAGTCGCAGGAAGCATTTGACAAAGAACAACATTTTTTTAAATAAACTCTTAAATAATTTAAGGACTAATAATATATTAGTATTCATCTAACTTATTGTCAAATATAGACGTAAACAATAGCACTGCTCTACATATTATATTTATAATCATACCCAAAGAAAAAATAAATAATTGAAAGCCTTTCACAGGAACAAGGAAAGGTCACCCACTTTAAAGAAGCCCAATGGCACATGACAAAGGGTCCTAAAGGGAAAAAAAAGAGAGAAACATTAATAATAGAAGTAATAATAATTAATCATCTATATCAACCAAAACACAAATCTGGCTCGAAGAAAAAAATGTAGCAGACTACCTTGAATAAGAACAAAAATCATTCAAATGGAACTGATTTTAATACTGACTTCATTATTAATGTATTTATTATTTATTGAATTGTAATAATAAAATTAATGCTATAATTAATGAAATAATGGAGTGGGGTAAATGAGTAAAAAAGAGGAGAAAGAGGGACAAGGATGGATGAAGTGCAGATAAATGACTAATTAGTTCATTAAAAATGTGAAGCCCGAAAATTTGGTATTTTGACAAAATAGATGTAAAAAATAAATTTAGTTCTAGACACGATAAAAAGTATGCGACAAATTGAACATATCGTTAATATTTTTGTCTGATAGTTTACATGTACAGTTAAAATATCACATAATTAATTACTGTATTGAATTAGTATAGTGATATGTTTATCCAAGATTAAATTGTCAGTATTTTTTTTTTCAACGCCATTCATCTTTTTTAAAATAAACATAGACAAATTAATCCCTAAATATTATAATTTAATGTTAATTTGGTCTTTTAAATATACAAAAAAAACTTATGACAAATTAATCCAATGATGATAAAATACTTAATTAAATAATTTCAGACATAACACAATTGCATACATGCAAACTAACATTACAACGATCAATAAAAAGAAAAATAAATTTTATTTCAAATGTGTTAAAAATTGTCGTTGTAAAATTAATTATTTATTTAACACAACTAATAACATATGAAATTAAAAAAACATTTTAAGAATTTTGAGGACTAAAAATAATAATTTTTAATTTAGAGAACTAAAACAAAAAAATTTATATTTAAAAAAATAAAAATATATTTAAACTTATTATTTATGATTATCCAACATAATTTTAAATCTTTATTTGATTGATTCACGAAGTAAATTGTGTTTCATTAAGTTCATCAAATATGAAAATTATGAAAAAAAAAATTATTTGATTGATTCACAAAGTAAATTGTGTCTAGTTAAGTTCATCAAACATGAAAATTGTGAAAAAAAAATTAATGTTCATACAAAAAAGAAACATATATAAGGTAAAAAAAAAAGTATGAAAAATGAGTATAATGATCAATAAAAAAAAATGATATTATATTTTTTTATTATTAGTGATGGGATTGATTTTTCAAACGATTTTTATTATGTTTATAATTTTTTTATATTGAACATTAAATGATTTCTATAAGTTTATATACAAGAATAAATTTTACTTATTCAATCAATTAAATAAAAATTTAAAATCATACTCAAAAATAAAATAAAAACATAGTTTTTTTTTTAAATGACTAAATTATCATGAACTAAAGTTAAGTGATAATTTTAAATTTTTTAATAGTTAGATGACGATTTAAAACTAAAAATCAAGTTAACAAGTCATATATTTTTTTTTTTAATCTTTCACGGATTAATATATGTCAATTATATATTTGAATGAACAAATTAACTATAAGTTATAATACTTAAGAATTAATTTGTATCTTTTTTTTTTTAAAGAGGGATGATCTTGTAAAAATAATAATTAGATCTTTCACTATTAATAATTTAGTCATGATAAACATATTAACGTATTAGTTTAGTACAATTATTAATGAAGTAATATGTATTTGTATACGTGGATAATCGCATAGACAAAAATATTGATAATAACTAATAAAGTTAATGATAAAATCAATTTATTACAATTTTTATATTTTTAAAAATTAAATTTATATTTTTTATTTTTCATAAACATAATTATCTGCTTACACTTTCAAGACCTAACTAGACACAATGATACTAAAGAGAAAAAGAAGATGAGAGAAACATTAATAATAGAAGTAATAATAATAATTAATCTTCTATATCAACTAAAACACAAATCTGGCGAGAAGATAAAATGTAACAGACTATCTTGAATAAGAACAAAAATCATTCAAATGAAACTGATTTTAATACAGACTTCATTATGAATGTATTTATTATTTATAGAATTGTAATAATAAAATTAATGCTATAATTAATGAAATAATGAATGTGGAGTGGGGTAAATGAGTAAAAAGGAGGAGAAAGCAGGGACAAAGATGGAAGAAGTGGAGCTATACATAAAGCGTGAAACGGCACAGTGGCTGCCGTTTCCCGATAAGCCCGGTGATTGTTTTGTTGGAACAATCTCTTCTTCCTTCCATTCCATGTTCTTCATGTTTCAGCTTAAGAAGCCACTTTGAGTTGAGGTTCAACTTCAACCTTGTACTTTGTTGCTTTAGCACAACCACAATTTCCCTTCACTTTATTTTTGCTGTTTTATTTTTTTTTCAATTTTCACCACCCAAACAGCGCCTTAAGAACATTCTCTTGTCACTCATCTCTCACTCACTCTATAACAGCAGTTTTATGTTTCCATGCGCAGAGAGAGAAAAGCAAGTGTTACTGTGAACCAAGCACAAAATTCAGCTCCAAAACATGCTTCTAAGCTTTGGTCTTGGATTTAAGGTCTTGTCTTGGACACAAACTCCTTTGTTTCAGTTAGAGAAAAAGCATAAGGAAAAAAAATCTGAAGCTTTTTTTTTTTTTTTTTTTTGTATTTCAAAGGTACACTTGAGAAGCAAGCATGACCATTTGGAAAATTCAACAATTGTCCTGAAATAACACAGCAAAGGTCTCTTACTCTCTTTAGTTTTGTTTTAATTAATGATTCTGAATTTCTTTCAAATCCACATAATGGAAGGTTAATTTTTGTTGTTGACAAAATGGTGGAACTGATCTGAAACTGTAATAATGTGTTTTAATGAGTGATATTTGCAGGTACTGAATTTCATTTCATTTACCCTTTTGATTTTTTTGTTCCATTAATGGAAGTCCAGGTTCACAGATCTGTGAGGTGTGGGAACATCTAACACAGGCTTTGTTTCTCTTCCGTTTTCTATGCTCCAGACCTTGACACCTTCCGCAAAACCCGATCCAACATTGTTCAAAGTAACAAAGCCTCTCAACCTCAACCTCTTCAATATTGTAATTTTCCAAACTACGCCTTAATATATAATGAAGAACCTTCTTGTGGCTTCTAATGAGATTTGCATAATGTCTGCTATTATTTTTAAGGCCAGGAAAAAGCTATAAACAAACAAACACAAGCTGAAGCCAAAAGGGGTTTGGCGCAGATCCGCGACCCATTTGCAAAATTTGCTGCTTTAGCTTAAAAACAAAGGGCAATCACTTGGATTAAAGGTAGGTACATATATACATATATATCCATATCCCTATACATACATATGTGCTTGAGTTTATTTGTATTATACCTTCTCTTAAAGTTCATGGTTTTTAATTTTTAATAAAATTAAGGTTTAGGCTTATATACTTTTTAAGGTGTTTTGTTAAGCAACATGGTCAGACTCAGATCCTATCTGCTGTGTAATAAGTGAACCTGAGAATGTTCTGATGGCTTTATTTTATTTTATTTTATTTTATTATTTTATAAATAAGTACAAAAATAAATAAACATCTATTGTTTTTGGGATGATGATAATGATTTTTATTATTATTATTATTATTATTTTATTTTGGTGTTGAGTTGAGGATGTGGTGTTGCTTTTGGTTTGCAGGAGGGTGAGGCTGAGGGTTCTGAGACCTACTGAGTACTCTTTTGCTTTTGAAAGGCTCTCTTTTCTTTCTGCGATTGAGAAAAGCTTTAACAAGGGCTTCTGACTCGGACCGCGATTTATCGGTGCGTAAATAAAAGGCCTTTTTATCACTACACGGCCAAAGTACTCTCTGGTTCTGAATCATAGTCATCAATGCAAAGCACATAGCAACAACAACAACCCCACCTTCTCTTCCATCGATCCCCACTACCTTTGACTCATCTCTCTCTTTCTCTCTCTACTGCTTCAATTCCCGTGAGAAGAAGAGCAAGTGGGGTGTGTAGCTTGGAAAAAAGGTGTGACTGTGATATGGAGGAGGATGAGATTCAAGCACAGGCATCTTGTAAGTTCCCAAGAGTTGGAAATGGTATGAGTGGCCAATACCAAGAGGAGGAAGAAGAGGGAGGAGACCAAGTAAGAAGAAGAAGTGCTCTTGTTGTTGGTGGAGGAGGAAGTGATGCTAGCACAAACCATTTCCAAAGTAGTAGTTGGCACCACTCTTCTAGAATCATAAGGGTGTCTCGAGCATCTGGTGGCAAAGACAGGCACAGCAAGGTCATGACCTCAAAAGGGTTAAGAGACAGAAGGGTTAGGCTCTCAGTGACCACAGCTATTCAGTTCTATGACCTTCAAGATCGCTTGGGCTATGACCAACCTAGTAAAGCTGTGGAATGGTTAATCAAAGCTGCTTCAGAAGCCATCTCTGAGCTTCCTTCTCTCACCAACCCTTTCCCTGAGACCCCTAAGCAGCCAAGTGATGAGAAAAGGCCAACCAGTGGTCAACGCGGTGGTCAACAACAACAAGGGTTTGATGATGCAGATGGAGACACCAGTTACCACCAAAACCAGAACCTGTCTCTCTCCAAGTCTGGTTGCAGCAGCAATTCCGAGACAAGCAAGGGCTCAGGCTTGTCCCTCTCGAGGTCTGAGATCCGTGTGAAGGCCAGGGAGAGGGCTAGGGAGAGAGCAACAAAAGAGAAGGTGAAGGAGAAGGACTCGAAAGAGAAAAAGAAAGAGAAAGAGAGTACTGAGTCTGGCATTGCTGCACAGCACCACCAACACCAAAGCCATGGCCACCACCACAACCACAATCACATGTCTCACACAGCTTCCTTCACTGAGCTTCTCACTGGTGGGATTGGTAGCACAGTAACAGTTAACCCCACAACAAGTCCTAATGGATCATCAGTTCATCAGATCCACGAGAGTCATCATGAGGCTAATCTATTCAACAAGGGAAGGCAGCAGCAACAGCAACAACATTGGTCTCAAACAGTGACACCTATGGACTACTTCAGCACAGGCCTCTTGGTAGGACATTCTTCATCATCAAGAACTCAACAGTTCCAACTGGGACATGCCGCACTTCCAATCTCACCATTCAGTGGAGAAAACGTAAACCACTCAGAGCAGCTGCAGCATTTTTCGTTCATGCCAGACCACCTGAACAGCATGCCATCTGTGGTGACCTCAAACTCTTCAGCATCAGCATCAGCATCTCATCAACCCAGCGGGGGTGATAATAACTACAACCTCAACTTTAGCATATCTTCATCGGGCCTTGCTGGTTACAATAGGGGGACCCTTCAGTCCAATTCTCCGTCGTCGTCGTCGTTTTTGCCTCACCTCCAGAGGTTTCAACCTTTAGTCGACGGATCGTCCAATCTACCTAATTTCTTTATAGGAGCACCAGCTGCTCCTTCTTCTGCTGCTCCTCCAACAACCATGGACAGCAACAACCACCACCACCACCTTCAGTTCTCACCTGTCTTCGATGGCCGCCTGCAACTTTGCTATGGCGACGGAACAAGGCATTCTGACCACAAAGGGAAGGGAAAGAACTAAGTTTCTCCACCAGGAGCTCCACATTTCTTCCTTCCTGGTAAGACTATAATAAAACTCCTTTTTTTTTTTTTTATGTTAGCCTTATCATTTTCTATATATTCTGTTTGTTTGATATTTTTTTGACTGTTGTATTGTTTATGTTTGGTATATAGTCAAAGAGTTTAATCGTTGTGTATTTTAAGTCTAATTTTTTATATAATAATTTATGATTAAATGATAAAATAATCTATTGTTTTTCCTTATAGTTAATTTGCTGTCATTTCTTTTTTTTATCCATTGATATGCTTGTGCTTTGCCCTTGGTAAACCTAAGAGGATAGTATTTAATAATGTGTGAGAGAGAGAGAGACATTTATTTATTGAATTTTGAAAGAGAATGGTCATGGATGGAGTGAGTGCATTGTGCAATACCAGGAGCCGCTTGCTTTCTTGGTAAGCATAAACAAGTTGGGCACTGAGCATAGTTTAATGTGATGCCATCGATCTGTTAATTTTGTCTTATTATAGTGTACAGTGGTTGAGAGTCATGGAATGGCGTGAAGTAAATAGGGTTTCCAGTGGTTGGTTGTCTCCTTTTTTGTTCTCTCATTGTCCTTGGTTCCCTTTCTCTCTGGCATCGGTGTGTCCGTGCCAAGTGTAAGCCTTTTCTTATGGCAAACACCATGTGTAGGTTTATCACTTTTGTGTCAAAACCAAAATAAATGGCTTTAGGATGAGGATCCCAATTCAATAGTACTATTTCACTCCCCAACCCCAACCTGCACATGACATTACATGATTCTTATCGGCGCATTGTCAGCTTCTAGTTGCTTATTGGTTACTTGGAATTGGATAACAAAACCACACATTTTAGGACCTTTTTCATCTACTCAAAGGTCCATGCACGTCGCACAACTTGACTCTTCCAACCTTAAAAACCAACCAGATTCTCAAACTATGCACACTACTATAGCTAATAATTACTAGGTAGTATAATTAAACTTAAATGAAAAAGGTAATAATATAGTAATATATATTTAGATTTTGTTTTTTTAAGGATAATTATACGAACTTTAAAAAAAAAAATGTAAATGCTAATAACATATGCATCCTTTTTTGTTGAAATTTTATACCTACCCTTCTTACACTTGCCTTACCTTCTTGCTAAGAGTAGTAGGTGTGTGACTCACATATAAGATAGGTGAGGTATATGTATTTTTTTTTTTTAAACAGCATGTATTAACGTGTATAAATAATAATACTACTGGTAGTACAAGATAAGACAGATAACTATAATTTAAAATTACAAGTGTGGAAATAATGCTAACTTTAAGAAAAATCAATGCAAATATCTAGGTGACATATCTATGAATGTTATAAATTGTGTCCTTACCCGAATATAATTTTTTTTCTTATTATATTAAATTCATGTGTTTTTGTAACCACTCATTTGAACAGAAAGAACACATCATTACTAGAATGATTGAGCTTTAAATAAAAAAAAAAAAGTACAGTGGTAAAATCAAATGAAGAATTTAACACAATTTTATTAGAATTGTTCTACTAATAGTGCACATTCATTTCTTAATGATATTTACACTACACTGACTTCTTTTGAAGTTAGTATTAATTACACGTGCATATTTTTTATTGAAAAAATATATGCCTACTTACCTTGCACTTTCCTCTTTTGAGTATTTTAAAAATATTATGTATATTATCCACACATAAAATAGAAAAATGTATAAGATTATTTTTATATATATAAAAAGATAGATAGATGTAATATTTTTTATTTTTTTTTGTATATATGATGTAATTTTTAACTGCAAGTATAATTAACGCTATCTTTAAGGAAAGTCAAGGCAATGGAATTAATTATCTACATAATGGATTATATATATCTAGGGGCATTATATTAGTGAACATTGTTTACTTTTTTGGTAGTACGAAAGGGCAGTAGGAAATGCGCCTAGGACTTTGTTAGCATGAGTCCCTTTCTCTGAAATCTTTTGTTTCAGACAGAAGCTAGGAGGTTTTCCTATCAATCTTAGCACATGAGAACATGTTATTAATTAAAGACATCTTTTCTTTCTCAACAACAACACCTTCATGATCACTGACCACATGATACCATTTAACACGGTTAAAAACTAAAACTTTAAAAATATTATTTATCATGAAATCTCTTTTGTGATTTCCTCCAATGTCCTTTTGGTTTCCTTTTCTTTCTTTTCTCAAGACTATAAATCATGCAATCTACTCTTTTAACTTCCATTCTTCCAAAACATTAAGGTATTATTAGGTTTGTGGGTCTTATATGTTGCTTAATAGTGAATACTACATTGGGGGTGAGGGTACTCAAGATTGTTGAGATGAAAAAGCCAAAATTGTAAAGTTGTTGAGATTTATCACGCAGTCTAGTTCAATTGATTGAGTAGTAATGAATTTGTTCCCTCTCCTTCCCTTAAAATTTTTCAAGTATATTGCTTGAAATCATTGTATAGAGGCATAAACCATAAACATTTTTGTAGCATTCATTTTAGTGGTGGTACTCAGTCCTTATAAGATGTATTTAGGTTGGAGCATCCATGGGTTCTTCTTTTATTGATTTCTTATGCTTGGAAGTGAGGTAAACAAATGTATCGTGGAATTTGAAGCCTTAAAAGTTTGCAAGTTGGAAGGTCACATTTCAAAATTTAAGGACAGAGAAGTTACTATGATGACTTTAACCTGGGATCTTTACCTCTTACCCACCCTACCTCAAGTATGTGAGTTAGGCCTAGATAGTAGGATTGAAGTGTGTTTTACAGTAGTATCTAAGATGTTTGGGATTTTGTGTTTTGGAGAAGCCAGTGTCGGCAAAGGGCAGAAAATTTATTGATCAGGGCAAGAAAGTGGTTCAGGAGTAGCAATTGAACTAAAGCAATAGTGAAGATTGTCATTTTTTAAGTACAAAATTTGGTGAAAGGAGATGAAAAGCTTGGGATTGAGTGGATTCAGAATTTCACTTTATAGATGTAAGAAGAGAAAAGTGGATTCAGAGTCGGTGTCAGACTGAAAAATAGGAATTTGCAACCAAAAAGTAAGTTTTCCCAGTACTAGAGGTGAATTCCTAACCATTTTATATTATAAAATATTGAAGAGAAACGAAAGTCGATAGATGCAAAATATAAATAGATGAAGAGAGAAGGATAAGGGAATAGGAGTAATTTTTTACTAAGAGAACCTTTAAATCTTCATATAAATCAAACTAATTCGTTTTATGTGTTTTGTTATTTATTGTTTTTTTTTTTCTGTTTCAAAACTCATTCTGTACTAATTGGTATGCTTTGATTAGGGTTTTTATATTATTAAAAAGTACATTTGAGTAAAAATATATTTTTTAATGAACATTTAAGTGAAAAGTGCATTTGTGTAAACATATAGTTGTTAGATCATAAATCTTCATTGTGTAAGTGAAACGTGAATAAGAATGTCAAATTGTGTAAGTTTTCTTCAATTGGTTTAGATTCTAAATGGGTTTTAACATTTTTAATAGATAGCAAAATTAAGATGAGAGTTCAACATTAATCCATATTTGTATGACTCGGAAAACAAGGAAGATAAGTGTCTATGGTGGTAGGGCAAGATCTAATTAATATAGTGAAAGTCTACAGTTATATAAGATATTGATTCATAGTACTAGTAGTGGTGGTGCCATTTTCTCCGCTTCTTATAAACAAGACCCCTTATAAATTAAGTAGTACTAGGTGTTTTGTTCCTGAAGCATGTGTAGAGTAGTAGCCAGCCATTTCATGGAGAAGTGTAAAAGATGAACGAATGGAACAAGGTCTTTTGTAGGTGTAGAAAACATAATGAATGCTATGATAGTGATAAATGCTTTGCTGATCATAGATTTCTGAATTCTGATAAAAAGGTAGCTAGTCATCCTTTTCTTTTTGGTGCCTATATATTACTAATCATCTTTTTTTCAATGATATTTGCTTCTGTTGTGTCTAATTCTGTTCTATGGTGTAATTTGATCTCGAGGAGTTAAATAAGACTTGATGAGAAGGTTATTATATTAAGAAGCGTAGTATGATTCTTATCTAGGGTTGGAATTTCAAAATTTTTCCCTGCCTTTTAATTTTCATCCACCTTTGGGGGCATGCATATCTTTCACACTGCAAATATTTGTTTAGACTGAAGTGTAAGCAAATATATATATATGGATCTCTATATGCATGAAGTTGGATATATAACTGATTGAAATCACTCCAATTATAACTCCTCTCACTGCACTATGCTTTATTTGTTACTAGTGTAGTTAGCCATTGTCTACACTACACTCTCCTTTCCATAATCATCTTGGAATTTCTCAATTTGTTTCAATTATAGGGTTACTAATATTTGTTTTTTTTTTACAGGAATTGTGGTCTTTCTTTTTTGTGGGAGCTAGCAGAAGCTGTGTCCCCAGCTTGCCCTTCTGCTTTATGGAGAATTATAAGTTGTTGTCACCAAGTGTTGGTGTCTCTTTTTGGATCATTTTGAGTCATTCAATTACATACATTGAGTATTTGGATATCTATTTTAAGTTATGCGTGCATAGTACTATATCATATTCTTATGGATAAATGTAAAAGAATGTTGGTTGAAGATACTTTGATTTTCTTCAGTGATTCTGAAATTGCCTGTACCGTTTGGTTGGGAAGAGCTGTAGAAAACTAAAACTCCAAATTTCTACAGTGCCCTTTCCGATGGCACTTTTTTTTATAAAGGAAAGTTTTCTTTTCATAACCATCAGTTTAAGAGTTTTTTCTTCCTCACAATTTGCGCATGCTAGTTTGTTGGCTTGAGCTGAGACTTGTGTCAATTATATGAACGTGAATAGTGAACAATTCTTGTGAATTGGACAATCATGCCCAAACACAAGATAGGAGAAAGGTACGAATATTATACTTTTCACTAATGCTTTAAATTTTGCTAAAAATTGCAATCTTTTATTTCTCTTTTGAATAATTCTAAATCTTTCTACTAAATCCTATTAATATCTTTTTAGAGCCTTTTTTTTTTTTGCTGAATTTTTTAAGTTTCCGATACTTTAAATGTATTTTATTTTATTTAATATATTCTGTATAAAATACTAATAAATAAATAGCACATATCTTTTACTCTTCTTCTTTTTTATTATGACATATCTTTACTCGTGTTTTGCCTAGCAGTTGTCAATTTATGAAAACCCGAACACGAGGGATAACATATTGGACTATTGGTGAACTTTGCAATTTGCTTATTATTTTTATGTTACGAGTATAAATATAAAGAGGAAGTTAGATAAATAGGTTAAAGATTGAATGAAAGGATAAAAAAATTCTCAACTATTCTAATGAGAGCAATTTTTGTCAGTACAATATTTATCATAATAAAATTAAATAACTCAAGGACTGATATTATTATATACTTTATTACTATCATTTCAAATTAAATTGGTAGTTAAGATTAAAAAAATGTAACATAAGATAAGCATATCCATATCTTAGCTCCTTTTTTTTTTACAGAATCTTGTTAGCTTATTCTAGCAAATTCACTTGTGAAAAATCTATCGAAGAAGAATGTTAGGTTAAAGAGAGGCAAGAGAAGAAAGAATATAATTTTTTTCCTCTTTTATCATCCATATATATGACGTAATTGTTCTCCCTATTTTGATCATAGTTATTATTATTAATTATTATTATTATTATCACGACAACCAGCTCCAACGGGATGGATTTGGTTGTGGTTCAGTAATGCAATGGGGTACATGAAGCGAAATATGGGGTGCATAAAGTTTCACTCCCACTTTAGTCACCGAAAAATTGGATATATTTGATGCAGGTTCTTTTGGGATATGGATAGTTTTGCCATTGGATCCATTTGCGAAGTTTACTATGTGATGTTCGCCTTTGCAAGATCCAAAACCTAATCACCTGCACAAAATTAAATTGCTGTTTACATTATCAGTTAGTTTGTTATAGGGAGAAAATGCAAGTAAATCCAAAATAAATAAATAAATCAATGTATTAGTCTTGTCTTGTTGATAAAACTGTGTTAAAAAATAATTTATGAATTTTTAATCTTAACCTTCACACTGAATAACCCTGTAGTGAAAAATATTACTATAAGCTAGCGAAATGTACAATCCTTTAGAAAAAAGAAAAAAGAAAAAAAAAAGCATATATTAACTTTGGCTGGAATGAAATCATATATGGACCTTTTAATTTTGTTTCTATGCAAAAGTATAATCAATGCAATTTTCACTTTAAAACGACAGTCAAATATATAAGAGCATTTTTTGCTTATAAAGAAGGAAAGAGCTAACCTAGAGATACGAGCAATTTTTCTATTCAAAATTCAGAGTCACTTTTCAAAAGAAGTTAAGGGACATATCATAAGAAATCTTAGCAGATGTTAATAAAATCAATTCCAGGATCTTCTAGCACAATATACATGGAATAGATGACGCCTGCTATGACATGATGAAAGAAAAAAAAACAAATGACTAGTAGTCCTTAATATAAAGTAATAGTTATCCCTCGTGGGGACGTGCTAATCAATTCAATTATAATTCAAGTTTTAATTAAAAATGTATCAGAATTCAGAAATATACGCACATCTAACTAGCTAGTTAATTGTTTGGTTCTCAGTCTCACCTAATAATTTAAGTTTTTAACATTAATTAATTAATTGCTTCACATCACACCCTAACTAAAGGTCAAATGAGAAGCTCCTATAGACAGCAAACCAGAAGCACTAAAGGCCAAAAGCACAAAAGTTGACAAGTTCTTCTATTTGGAAGATGCAAGTGCCACCTGAAAATGCTCCAAAATGCTGCTAGCTAGTGTGATGATGCAAAGTACAATTATTAGATAATCCTAAAGACCCCTATGCATAATTATTATTATTTTCCTTTTTCATAATTACCCTTCTTGGTATATTAATTATATATATTGTCCAGTGGTTCAGTCTTCCCTCACTGTCACAAACTCTGCCGGCATAAATATTAGCATGTGGGGGCTTGTTCACCATTTGCTGTGTCCTATATTATTCCCCCACTTGTGATTAGTAGTAGGGGTAGAATAAAATAGAAGGCGACATCTTCAATTATAATAATATGGGATATGGTTCCTAATTAATTGTATATAAAACCACCAATGTTAATGTTTAATGTTTAATGTTTAATATAAGAAAATTACAAAGGAATCATCAGTGGAACATCATAGAAAAATTAAGAAAAAAGTGTGGGGGAGAGGAGGTTATGATTATGATTATGATTTATGAGTGAGCAACAAGACCTGTTTTCAATTCTTGCGGTGTGCAAACTTATTGGGTTCAATTAGTCACAAGGTCCAGAGTCCAGACCCTCATTTCACGTGGATTGTATATATATGTGTACAAAGACAAAGCTAAGGTACCTAATGTGACAAACAGATAAAGTTATATAGAAGCAGAACAGCTAATTACCTAATAAAATAACAACAGCTAATATATTTGAATCATTGTTATTAGAGAAAGAAAATAATAGGTCGGTTCTAGGAACCACCCCTTGCCCTGTCATCACTGCTTGTTGCACTAGGCAAATGCTAATCAAGTAAAAATTATCAAACTTCAGATTAATATATTTATGTGTTTTGAAAATTAGATTTTTTTTTGTCTTATCTTAAAGAGGACAAAAAATAATATGTTGTACATTGAATGAAAAGAAATACTACTAGTTTATATTTGCATGTGGGTAGAGTTATGATCTTCGCTTCACTCTCGTCTATAAAATGGTATGTTAGAATGAATAAACTATTCGAATTATAAAAAAAATAAAAATAAAAAACTATGAATTTTTACTATTCTATCAGAGAACTAAGATTTATTTAAGGAAATGATGTTTTTCAACATATGTTTTTCTATACGTATAAACAGAAATCAAACTTATAAATTCATAAAGAATAAGATTATCCATACACAACACTGTTACATCAATATTTTAAAATGTCATCTAGTTTCAACTTTCAAACTCATTTATAGTCATTATGTTAGGATTTGGACATTGCACATTTATTAGGTTAGCAGAAATTAATTATAAAATTGAATAATTGATTCAAGTCTTAGATTTTAAGTGTTTTGCATGAAAAGAGTTGAAGTCAACAGGACTTAATTCCTGATGTGATCTATTCAGTTAAGTCTGATGAATTAATAAGATCCAAACTTGGAGATTCACATAGAATAAATAAATAAAGAATTTTAGTTAAACGTAGTTTTTATCCAATTTGTGGATGTAATACTAATATCTCTCATCTATCTGAAATGGACCATGTCTACTTTAGGAAGCAGGTAGATAAGATGGATGAAGGAAAGAAATGGCATTGAGGTAAATATTTACCTTGTCCTAATCCATTGTGCCCATAATGTAATAGAAGTAGAATGGAAACTGTTGTCTGCGTAGACAATAACTAATTCAATTTTCAACACAAGAGTCTCATCTACATGCATGAATAATTTTGGCCTCAAAATAACCTCATCCTTCATCAAGTATCCATTCTTGTTCTAATGTTCTCTAATATTGGTATTGTCTATTCTGACATTGAACGCGACATCGGTTTGTATAAGGCACCAAACTTGTCCCCGATTGAATTCCCTTTACTATCATCCTACTTTTATTCAAACACAACTTTTAAATATACATAAATATTGGCTATGGTTTTGACCCATTTGTAGATTAAGACATGGTATTTCATCCTTTTTTGCTTTGCTAACTCCATCAAAGTTTTTTCATAATAATAATAAATATCGGTTAGAAGGACAAGAGAATAAGTTGAATAGAAAAAATTATAAAACGAATCGTGGCGAAGCTTCAAGTTTTAAAACAACAAAGATTACGATCCAACTATTTTTAGGGGTAAAAGAAAGAACTTCGCAAGCAAGCAACGTGTCCGTGAAAAATAGGAAGCAGATACGATTAGAGAGAAATAAAGTTCTCACCTACGAAGTACAAACAATCAACAAAAGGATACCTACTTTTAGGCTTTTCACATAATAAAAGAGTGATTTTCCCAATCATATAAGAGCATCATTATCAACAGGGATAAAAAAAAACTAATATTTTGAATTTGCTAAAAGATGTTCTTGGCATTTAGAACGGAACAAAAGATAATTATCAGCAAACTCAAATTTTATGCTTCTCCCTCCTTTTCCTTTTCATAAGAACTAAGAAGGAATGTCTTGTCTAAAACTACAATTTTAATTACGTCCCCAAATAATTCGTTTATAACGATTAAAAAAGGTCTATCCAATATTTTTAAAATAAAAATTATTTGATAATTAGGAAATTTGTAAAATAAATCAAAATGAATCTTCTTGCATAAGATGCCCCACTTTTTTTTTTTAAACAATATTTTTTTTGTACATTTGTCAATGATGAGAACAGCCTAGAATGTTTCTTAATAGGCTCTTAAAATTTCCCCCCTTAGCAGGTTGGAGTATTAAATAAATATCGTCATAGTAATAACAACCTCTTACATAGATCCAGGAAGTCATAATAATTTTGCAATTATAAATGTAGTTTTACTACAGCTATGTATGTGAGCGGCCAAATGTGTTGTAATAAAAGACCGTTACCTATCTCCCGGGGACCATACTCCAACAAAAATTAAAGCCTGAAAGGTTGCAATCTTGACACGATGTAACCAATAATCAAAACCGTGATCATGTGATGTGAGCTTTTAATAAACCCATTTTTTCCACCTACGTATAGATAAGATACCATTACCAACCAGCAAGTTCAACTAACTGTGCCTAGCTCGCTAATTTTCTGCTTTCATTCGACATTCAAGTTGCGTGCGTACATCCACTGTTTTTCAATAATTGAGTCAATTAAATTAAAATAAAATATTTATACACCGTTTATAAAATTATTTTACGTTATAATATATTATTATAATAATTTTTAAAATAATTTTATATAAAATCATTTATCTTATCATAAATAAAATATTATAATTAATTAACAATATAAAATAATTTTTTACACCAATGATAGATCAACCTTTTTCTATTAAATTATTCAATACAACTTATTATACTTTTAAATACATTGTACTATGGCAAGGAAAAAAAAACGCTGTAACAGCTGTGCCCCCGACACACATAATAAAGGAAAAAGAAAAAAAACTGTTATAGCAGCTAAGCTAAGCAAACATGGCCTTAACTAAGTTACGGCTGAAGCTGCTTAAGTAAACTTCTTTTCTTTGACTCAAGACGATCCTTACTCATTACGATGTTTGTGTAAATCCTGTGGTCCTATTGTAAATCTAGTCTAGTCTTTTGTAAATATTAACTTCTACGGCATTACACTGTACATGAATGAAAAAAAATAGCGTATATGATTTTTTTTAAAAATCTTCACGAAATAGATTAAACATATTTTTATAACTTGAATAATCAAATTTAATTAGAAAAATACGAACACAAACTTTAATTACACTAATATAAGCAAATTTGACCTATTTCATTGTAACTTACAAGAAAAAAGAAAAATAAAGTTATCTGTTTCAAAATAAATAAAAATAGCATATAATTATTTTTTTATAAAATATTTTAATTAACACATAATACAATTATGTACTTATTACTTTAGTACATAATACAAAACACAATCACAATTTTAATTTGCAAAACTAATAATAGAAGCTGACTCTTTTTGTTCATTAAATATAAACTCTTATTTTTATTTACTAAAATGAAAATGTAATATTCGTTAATGAGTGTGTACACGTGTTAAGAACAGTATTATTTATTTTTGCACCAAAAAACAAAAAACAAAATACAGCTCGTGTGCAGAAGCTCATACTTCACACTCAGCTTATGCTGGGCGGTGGCCACTTTTAGCTGATAGTGGAGTGGTATGCAATAGCTATCTGAACTGTTGACAAATTCAATTAACTTGACTCACTTCAGCCCTGAATCAGAGTGGCACGAGCCGAATATTGAAAAGTTAAAGTCCGGTTCATTTAACAGACAGGCCAAGATTTTCGGCTCCACCTTAATTCCTTAGCTTGAGTCTAGCTTATTGAACAGTTTACAAGGTTCACCGACAAGTAACTTGCAAACCAATTTGACTCACTTCAGCCCCACCACCAAACCAAAACCTTCAAACGACAAAAAGTAAGTGCAGGAACAAGTATTGCATTTGGCATGATTGACTCATCCAGAAGTTATTTAAAATTACAGAAGCAACATTGCTCATTTAATTAACTTGAGAAAAATATATCACAAAGACAAACCAAACTGATATCTAGAATATTGAATATTCACAGAGAGATCTGATAAGGGCAGATGACTACAAACTTAAAGCTCTTACATGATCATCCTAGTTGCAGGTGTTGTACTCTTACAAGCATTGCCTCAAATTAAAAAAACCAGCAGATGCATTCAGTTTTCAGTTCAAGCATGATTGGTGAATATTGATTTGCAGCTCCTTTTTTCAGTAACTACTCAAATCAAATGTGGGCCACAGTTTCAGAAGCCGGAATAAAGAGCAAGTTTTCGGCGACCAAGCATGTTCGCCCAAAGAAAAATTGTTTTTCTTGATTCCTTCTATATCAAGAACTTGACGTTTTTCTCCCTTTTCAAATGATTCTGCATCCCCTGAAATTTTTCATTCCAAACAAATATATAAGATAAGAGTTCTAAGCTTTAAAAAAGTAAACAATAATATAACACAACATTAAAAGTATCTCTTATCACATAAACAAGGAAACAATAAAAAAAACATTAGAACTAAATTAGTGATAAAAATTATAGAGATATCTTGTCCAGTCAAGGGCAAAACAGGGGGGAAGAAGTACATGGTAAAAGGCATTCTATTCAATGGATCCAAAGCAAGACAGAGAGAATCGGACACAGTCACTATAAAAACAATAAACATGAATTCAAAACATGCATAAAAGACCAAAACAAAATTAGGACTCGTTTGATTCCTTTCCCATCCACATTTAATCAGAATGAGAGTTGAAATAGAATACTACCTTATACCTGAGAAACGCAACGCATCAGAATGAGTTCATCTCAAGGCAATAAGTCCTCCTCTTGACAAGCATTGTAGCAGCCGTCCGGTAAGGCTCCTCAAAGGCGGTGGAAACCCAAGACAAATCCGACGCCTCCTTCTTGGGGGATTGGGATTGGTCGCTGGGCCTAATAGCAACAAGCGTGGCACCCTTCAAAACAACCCCATCGGGCAACTCCAAGTGCGGGGCGTACCAGAGCCTCATGTTAAGCGCCGGAACAAGAGTCCTCTTCGACGCCGACGAGGCCGAAAGCGGCTTCACCCTCAGCTCCTCCAGCTGCTCCCTGTTCATGTACAACACCCCCTGCCCATCGGCATCGGTGAGCACCAGGTTGTCCAGAGTGGCGTGCTCGGATATGATGGGTTGGAGCAAGTAATGCCTAGCGGAGGCGGCGATCAGGGAGCTTATGGTCCAGACCACGCGCAGTTTGAGCCCGCCGTTGGTGTAGAAGGAGTCAGGGATGCTTCCATTGTCATCGTTCGTGTTGATGCAATTGGTGGTGGTGGTGGGGTCGGTTAGGTCTTTGGGCTGGAAGACGGAGGAGGCGCCCAGGATCACGCAATTGTCGAGTGTTGATCCGAAATCGGCGCGCCATTTCAGGAGCACGCCGTCTTCGATGCCTAGCTCGCCGCTCGGGAGCTCGATCCGGAGGAGCCGAATCTCGTTGAAGTTTTTTAGGACTTGCGTTGGGGAGTGGTGGGTCACGCCGCCGTCCGAGTCGTCGTCGGTGCCCACGGCGAGGGAGGAGGAGGAGGGGGATGTGGAGGCGGCGGCGGCGGAGGAGGAGCAGGAGCGCTTTGGGCCGAGGAACTGGCCGAGGGTTTGGATGGGTTTGACGATGCCGCCAAAGACGAGGCGGAGGAGGTTCCAGAAGGGGCCGCGGGACTTGTCGGAGGCGGTGGAGGAGGAGGAAGAGTCGTCGTCGGAGATGACGCAGTCGACGCGGACGACGACGTTTTCGACCTGAGGGACGAGGGAGTGGAAGCGGCGGGAGACGACGCAGCAGCGGCCAAGGGCTTTGACGTCGCCGATCTTGTTGAAAACGAGAAGGAGGAGGGAGTCCGGTAACCGGTCGAAGTGGTCGATTTCGGAGCAATCGGGCTCCGGGAAGATCCGGCACGCTAGATCTGCGCGCTGGGAAGACATTCTACACACTGAGAGAGAGGGGAATTAATTTACCTGGATCGGATCGCAACGCAAGGGTTTATAATTTAGGGGTTTTTTTTCAGGCAGATCTACGAATAAAAGAAAAAGGGAGAGAGAAAATAAGAGATGGAAATGGTGGGTTGTGGAGAAGAGTAGACACATCCACGGTTTTGGTTTTGTCTTTTACATATATGAGATGAGATGAGATGAGATGAGAGAGATACTACGTCGTGTATCGTATGTAAGCGATAATTTCACTTTTTCTTTAGTCTTAATGCATTAAAATTTCTTTTATATTTTCATTTTATTATTAATTTTATGTATAATAATATGTTCACTCTTTGAAAATAAAACTTAAATTTATGATTTAATTATATAAAATCTACTTGATTCTGATGATAAGTTATACATTACTTTTAATTAAGACCACTGTTATGTTAAGCGCGTCGAGGAAAAAGGTAGATCAGTGGTATAGACTATAGAACCTGTGATTTTTTTTTCTGTCATTTCCTCATTCTTCCTCTAATCCCTATTATTGTGTTTTTAACTCACCTGTTACTCAATCTATTTACTATTATCAATCTCCTTTAATTTCTCTCTCTCTAACAACATTTTCCTCACTAGTTTTTATACTTTCTCTCTCAATCGTTTACCTTCTCCTTAGATTTTTCTCTTTTTTCAGTTTTTTTTTTCTTAACGGCACACCAATGAAATCAAAACTTCAAATTTTATGCATACTACCGAAAATCCCATTAAAAAAAAAAGCCTACACTGGTAAATTATTGAATGCTGTAATAATTAATTTAAACTACACTAATATATTTTAGTTTTTATTTTAAATAAAAACCTTTTAATTATAAAAATTAATTATCCAAAATAAAATTTTAAAAAAAAATTATCAAAATAATTTTTAATCTTATGATGATGAGACGTGTAAAACTTTCATTCAAATATAATTTGTTATATTAAGATATAAGTTAAAATATATGAATTTAATTATATAAAAAATATTTATCATGTAGAATATACATAAGTTAAAATACTAATAAAAAGACATGTAATTATACAACAACTGAAGCATGTTTGGTTACTAGTTAAAAATATTTTGAATACATTTTAATATAAATCTAATAGATAAAGTAAAATAAAATAAAAAATAAAAGTTGACATATTTAAAAAAATATATTTTTGTCTCAAATGTATTTTTCTGTCTCCAATTTTCAAATGTGCATTTAATTCATTAACAAAATTATATTTATCTTAAGCTTACTTTTTCAAATGATACCTAAACATGCATTTAGCTAAGCTTACTTTGTTTCTATTTTACAAGCATTCCCAAAGTTGTTGTTGATGAATCTTACAAATATTTTTTACAGTTATAAACTTTTGAAATGGTTGCATTCAGTTGATAAAGGCCACCTACTAGTCTGTTTAAAGCAATATATTGTGGATGCAGTTGTTGTTGTTGTTGTTATTGTAGATCCGATAGAAGGTGAGGGAGTTTGGGAGTGATAATGGTTGTTGGTACTAAATAATACACCTGCTCCTCCTCCTCCTTTAAACTTTATTCAACAATATGCAGCTAATGTTTCCTCCATCATTATGGTAAGATTGGATTGCTAGTTGGTTGCATTTGGTGATGGGCCTCCTCGTGTCTAACTACAAACAATTGTTCCTAGTTAATGTCTTCAACTCGTTGGTATTCACCACTCTTCATTTTAATATTTTCATCATTATATTTTTTATTTAATTATTGAATAGTATTTGTTTTCAGTCTCTAGACACCAAATGTTGTTTTTAGTATTCTTATCTCTTAACTAAGGAGATTTCCTTTAAATAGCGTCACAGTATTTGATAATACTTTACCTTTTAGTAAATTCATTCTTTGCAAGAGTGGATTAGTGGGGCTCATGCATGGGTCTGAATATCACTTGTGGCTATAAAAAAAAAGTATGAAAATATATTATTGAACTATTTGAATATAGCTTAAACGAGCATCACTACATCATCGAGTCTTTTTAATGAAAAAAAAAAACAACTCAATCAAAGATAAGTTAGTTTATTCGATAAATATTAATTATCTATAGAATTAGACAATTAGTAGATACTTAATATGTGCCTACATGATAATAAAAAAATTGTGCATCACCAGAGCAAAAATAGTTACTTTTGCCCATATTTTAACTGATTATTCAAGAGACTTAAATTTTAGATGTTCAATCAAATACTTATGTTATGTGTGATTCTTGTCTTTATAAATAAAAAATAAAAATAAAATGACTATTTTTTTTTAAATGACACAAATTACTCCTCACACATATTTATGGACAAGGAATTAAAAAAAGGGGTTTGAAAAACTAAAATATTTATATTTTTAAGAATTAAAGTTATATTTAATTATTATTATTATTTACTTAGTGTCGGGGATATAAAATTAAGTTTATATAACTGTGAATCAATAAGACAAAAAAATATTTACACGCACTACTCTATATTTTTAGGAGAAAAAAGAAAAAAAAATTAACCTCTCTAAAAATTAAAATTATCTTTTTAAATAATTAATTAAAAGTATAATTCTCACATATACGTAGAAGTCTTACAAAAGTAAATAACAAGTGCTAATTAGTATAATGATCTTTGGATGAATTTCTAAATGGATGTAGTTTAGGCGGTTATACAATATCAAAGATCTCAATTTTTTTTTTTTTTTCACACGAAACTTGCCCTGAATTATACTTGACTAAAATTACTCTTTGGCAAAGACATGGAGTCGACGTAGGTAACTGGTTCAATCTAATCCATTCCTTTGTATGAAACGGTGTTCATGAAATGCAAGATACATTTTGCCGATTTGGATTTGTAAAAGTGATCTGGTTTGAATTCAATCAAAATTAGTCTTATGAACGTGGTTCCAATACACCCTGTTATTATCTTATGAATCTGATCCTTCAGTTTTATTTATTATTATTCTGTTAGTCTCTCCCACCAACGAATATTAAAAATATTTTTTTTAGAAAGCAGAAACTGTAACCGGATTGATGTAAGTTGATTATAGTATATTATTCGTATCCCTGCTTAAAACAAAATTATTTAATGCAAGTTATATAAAAAGTGGGAAATAAGTGAAAGGATCAAAGGAATTGTCCTGCTCTACTAAAATAAAGTTTTGATATAGAAGGATAATGGAAGATTAAGTTAAATAAAGGATTATTCTTCAAATGGTATCCGTTGAAAGCTTCTAAGAAATGTTGAGAAATAAAATGTTCCCAATTTACTGAATTTAGTACGTATATCATCAATGAAGTGTTCAGTCTATGCTTCCTATAAAACTATCTATTAAATACTATAAACAGTCATCCTAAACTAAATTGGATCTTTAAAAAAAAAAAAAGTTCGTACGACATTATTTTGAAGATTTTGATGTTAAAATGCTAGACAACAATTTTTTGTTCCTAATAAATATCTGGTCTATTGTTAAAGAATAAGTTAAAGAGTACGTGAATTGGAAATAACATGCTTAAGTGGAGTATAATGTTAAATACTTAATATTTTCTCTTAAGTACCTATGGTAATTAAGAATTAAGAAAAGAAATAGGCACACAAACACAAGTTAGAGAAATATTTATGCAATTTATAATGCCAGATGTATGTAATTGATTTGTCCCTTTGTCTATCTGTATACTATATAGTTGTGGTTATGACCTGAAACTTTCTATAATCCTTAAAAATGCATATTTTGTATCCCATTTAGGTATCACAAACCATGTGCACTTAACATTGTTCTCATAATTTAGACTTGGATCCAATAAATCACTTGGCTAACCCAGAACACGCGCGCGCGCACGATGTGGCATGTGTGCATTCATGGCACATGCTTTATGAACACTCTACTCTAATCTAAGCTTCACGATGATTGAGATTACTATTTCCGTACTCGCATGAAAGTACAGACACGAAGCATATGTAATGTAAGAATCAAGATAACCTATTTTGCCACTATCAGCTTTGGAACTGGAATTAGGGTCAAGTCAACCCTTTGAGTGTATTTAGGATACAATCCCACATGATATTAGTTGCATCAATAAATCAAAAGCGTTTCGGCAGGTGTAAGTTTTAATTATTTTCACATGGCTTTTTTACTTTTTATATAATATTAAAAAGGATTCTAAACTCTAAAAGCATGTGTATGCCTAGCTAGTCCTCAAAGTGTAAATATCAATTCCTTTCATATGATTACTTCACTTTTTAAAAAGATCTATGCAGAGTTTTAACTCTTAAAACTTTTTTTTTTTTATTACAGAGCTCAAAATTATTTATTATAAAAGTTAGTTATATAAAATAAACATGTATTATGTGTATTACACATACTAAAATTCTAGTTCTAGTTTTAGTTATTATTATAAAACAAACATTCATTTTTTAAAATTAATTACAAAAGCATAGAAGTAAAAACTAAGAAGGGATGAAAAAATGAATTGCATAAATGTACGAAACTCTAATCTGTGCCCTAATCCTAATTTTGATCCGAATACCCACAAGAATCCTAGGTAGTTTCAATTGTATGGTCGCAATAATTCCGAGTCAGGGCTTCAAGCAGCGTGTCGTGTCGTAGTGCTGTGAAATCGCGTTTTTTCAGTGTTGTAGCTCCAATAGTGTTTACAACATTTCGCAATTGTGCATTCTCTGTTGCTGTAAGTTTTCCTTCTCCTCTGTCTGTTACATAATCACACAGCAATCCAAGAGTAATGGATGCTTCACTCCCTGGTGTTCAGCTCAGTCATATTGATAGAGTTAATGGAATTCTTGTACTAATTTAGTGGCAGCGAGAGTAGTATCTGTATCGCATACACGCTCAAGTGGGGTGGGGTGGGTAAGGCTTGCCTAATGGGAACTCCACCCGTTTTATGATTTGTAATGAATCCAATGACAAAATTAGTATAAGAAATCCTTTAATATGCTTGTCACATTTCATTGGAGAAATTTTGGGTCAGGGTTGCTAGTGTTATGAGGACTATCTACAGCTTAAGCTTTTGACCAAGGCCTTTTCCTGGTAATTTTTTGGTTGTTGATTAAATTGTCCTGACTCCGTTCCATTAAATATTTCCCTATGTTTTCAGCTTGTTAATATCATCCGTTCTTGATCTTGTTAATGATTAGTTTTTTTATTGGGTTTTGTTCTTTTACATTGTTGTCTTGCTTGCTTAACAACTTGCATTTGTAATGTGTTGTTGAATTTCTGGCTTAACAGCTTAACTTGGATAAACTGGGGCAATAGGGGGCTGTACAGTATCCAGGCTTTGATCTGATATGGTTCCCTTCCCTCAGAAACTTTAGGTAGTGAATATGAGTGACCGGAATCATATCCAGCGAGGTCCCAGCAAGCTTAGAAATGGTCTGTACACCTTGTTTGGACCTTCCATAAGTTCCATCCACTCACTACAACAATCTGCAACTCTATATGCACTAAATTACTTAAGACTAAATCCATGAAAATAAGTATTGCTAGCAAAGTGCGTTTTAAAGATAGCTATAAGTTGATCCTTAATGCTCTCCATGTCTAAAAGTGTGTTAGGGAATGTAGGTATTGGTACCTGTTATGGTTGAATTTGATATTTAAAACACACAGAATTTGCATTATTCCTGAGTATTTGTTAAGAGGTTAACTGTAATTGAAGGGATGTGACATGGAAAGTCCCCACTCTGTGAACAGTCCAAGAAGAACCCTCAGTCTATCAAAACAGCGGAGGGCAACTGTGTCCTTCTTTGACCCCGATGACAAAACCTCTGGCTTTGGATTGTCTGGCGATCATGGCCCTAAGCCTTCTGAAGTTTATGGTTTTGTAGGTTCTATTACCACTGTTGTTGCTACAGGTCTTCTTCCCTCCTATCATGCTCTTCACAATTTTAACTCTTTCTGTCTAACCTCCTGATAAATGACTTTCAATGTGCAATATTATATTATATGTGATGATCATCTGGGATTTGTGACTTTTAGTTACCCACCAAGTTTTATGTGATGCTCATATGCGATTCGTGACTCTTATTAAATTTTCATTTTTCCTTTGTTATTAGTTATTTTCTTGGTATGGGCATATGTTCCAGAATCTTGGCTTCAATCTGTTGGCATCTCTTACTATCCTAGCAGGTTAGATAGCTCCACTCCTGTTGTTATTTGAAGCTTTGGCAAGTATCAATAGTAACTATTTGGGTGCACTAAACAGGAATTTTTTGTTGAGGAAACACTGAAGTGAGAAATTCTGGAGTGTTAATTTTAAGGTTTACGAATGTAAATTCAGTTAAGGTGCATGAAACAAGTGTATTGGGCTTGCCACTGTTTGGTGAAGTAGGGCTTTCAGGGAAGGGACTGAGGGTAGTATGCCTAACTTCTTCCTTCAGAGACCTTAATAACGAAAAATATATGGAAAAAGGATTTGAAATCAACTGTACATAAAAATGTGAAAAAATTTCTTTAGCTTTTGCTTTCCAGATGTTGGACCGGGTAACACAGCTCTCATATATAGGAAAAGATGATTGATTCAACTGTTTGTGACAAAATGTTAATAAACAACTTTTGGGTTTTCAGATATTGGGCTCTAGCAGTACCAACTTATATGATGGTGACCATTGTATTGATGCTGGGATTCTACATTGGCCTTAACTTCATTTCAACACCTTCCCCTGCATCTTTAAACACAGTTTTTGGTGAGTTTGATGCCAAATTTTTAGTGACACAGGTGTGATTAGTTTTGATAGCTACGTTACTGCCTAAGCTTTTTGCACGTGAGAATATATTAGACTTTATTTTTCTGCACGAAAAATCTTGTGACTCAAGTCCTTTTCATGAGTAAAGTCATTATGGCAATGGAGAATTTCATTTGAATTTTTCTTTTCACGAGGCCATGCTATCAGTTAGGATTCAAAATTCAATCCATGCTCTTGTTGAAGTTTTCTGATAACTGACATGGACATCTCTTTGCTCAGATGAATTCAGTAGGGATCCTTTGAGTCTCGAGTGTTCTCTAGAAGAAGATGATAAACCCATCGAGCCCATTTCAGATATTGGTCTTGACAGAATCAATGATATTATGTTCAATAATGCAACCTAACAGTTATACACATCTCCAATGATTGGTGGGAACAAGTGCTGCTAATTTGTGTTCTTGTACTAGAGGTTATAGTTGATTTTGTAAAAGAATGATTTGATTCCATCTTACTTCATGAATTGGTGGTCAAGAGTTATATTTAAGGAAACAACAACCTCTGTTTCTGAGAGTAAGATATATGTATCTAACACTTATCCCCGGTGGACAGTGGTTGTCTTGTGCACATGGCCACCCTTCATGGAGATAAGCTTGCTTGGGGTTGGGATAACTCATGTAATGAATGAAATATCAGGCCACGGTCATAATCATTTATTGAGCCTTATACATGTATATTCGACATTTTGGTTACTTGTTTTCTTGGAATAATGGAATATATTCATCATGCATTCCGGATAATAGGATATTAATTATTTATCATACTATAAAATCATTCCTTTAACAATAATAAACACAATACCGAAAGTAACCCAATTTTGTAAGGTAAAGAACATGTAACTATGTAAAACTTTAGAGGCATATATAATGAATTGACAGAAAGATAACGGTGCCAAGAAAGAAAACATAAATTGGCAAGGAATTCAAGTTATACATTATTTCAATAAGGTAAATATAAATTCTTTGAAGAAAGTAAACTTCTAAATTATTATTTTTTTGCCAAAATAAAATAAGATGGAATAAGTTATGCAATACTATAAATCATATTAACAGTAATTTGTGAATAGATGTCCGTGCTTGACCATTAGATTTTTAATAAAAATAAAAACAATTGAAATTGTAATTTTTTTAATTTTTGGATTATGAAGCAAGGTTTTTTTTTTTTTTTTTTTATTATGATGAAATTGTAATTGAGTTGGCTTGAACTTGACATGTAAAATAAATTGTTAGGCATGTTGAAGTTGGTAAACATGGAGCTGCAGTTTTAGTCAGAGAAAGAGAGGCAAATCGAAATGGAAGCAGTGAAGATGGTAGGTTTGAAGCGACTGATACGACGGCGTTCCAGTTTGAGAGGTTTCATAGCCTCGCAGCCGCAGCATTTGGCACGCCTCACCCCCAAACGCTTCCTCGATCTTCATCAGGTTTGTTTGTTTCGCTTTTGTTTTTATATTCCCGTTAGATTAGATTATTAGTTTTAATCAGACTGAATTTTCTTTGCAGCTTGGCAATAAGAAAGCAATTGAGAAGGAACGCGCTCGAATGTAAGTTCCATTTTCCAATGTTGGTGTGGTTTTTGGGGTTTTGTTTTGTCAAGTGTTGTTGATGGGGTTTGTGCAGTTCAGATGAAATGACTAGGGGATACTTCGCTGATATGGCTGAGTTCAAACAGCATGCTGGTAAGGTAAATGTACTGCAATTATAATTATGCTGTTTTACTTTTAATATTGCAACATATATTTATCTAATAAGGATGGGAGTGGTTGACTCTTTAGACTACAAACACGTCTTGGGTGTACCGGCTAAGAAAGTAAGAATATGGTAGATTTACCCGTGACTTGATTTGTGCAGATTGCTTTAGCTAATAAAGTGATAATACCAGCAATGGTAGCCATAAAGTTTCCTGATTTTGAAGTCAGCTTCTCAGATGGTAAAACAATGAAGCTTCCTATCCGCGCTTCTGATTGTGCAGTTGATTCTGATAAATCGTCTGTCCCCAAGGCATCTTTGGTTTGCCTTTCATTTCGAGCAAGCTCCCAGGTAATAATCATGGTAGAAGATATTGAAAAGTGCAAAGATACTTTATTTTATTCTTACCAGGCTAAGTTTGCAATTCAGCCTACTAGATTCTTTGTTTTTTTATGACAAATCTCATATATTGCTGCAATCATGGCATGACCTTCTGTAAAGACTTAAAAGAGTTTGAAACCCTAAGAAGTGCATTTTATACCTTTAAATTGGATTACAGGTGATAAAGGAACTAGACATTATGTTCATCGTATTGTTTGGTATGTTTGATTGTTTGTTGGTAACAATCTTTTGGTTTGACTTTGGCTTACTGCTGTAGTAAATTGCTTTATATTCCTTGACAGGAAATGATCAATTCTTGGAGTGTGCCTTTTATTGAAGCATTTCAAAAATCAAAAGACGTTCATTTATATCAGGTAATTATCTGTTTCAGATTTTATGCATTTCCTTATCATTGATTCTGAGTTCGTGACATATTAATAAGCTACTTATGACAGCACATAGCTGTAATATCCCTCCCCAAATGTTTAGCTTTTTTCTTTGGAATTTCTTAAGAAAAAGATGATGAGTGATGCATTTGGCTTTTTTATGTGTTTATCACATGGTATTGACAGTATTTATAACAGTGCTTGGAAGGTTATTATGGAATTTGAAAACTACTACTTGATTTTGTTAAGTTTTACCATTTTCTGCTACTAAAATCATTGGCTTATCTTGTTAAAGAGAGCTTCTCTATCAATCACTTCCTCCGTTGGCCTAAAGGGGACCATTTAATGAGCTTTTCATTAAAAAATCACATGTAAAGACCAGGGAAAGAAAACTTAATAAGTTATTGCCGAAGTTATCATTAGTGCAGTATAATGGTGCCATGGTGGAGGTTGGAGTGGTATGGAGCAGCCTCTGGCCATCATTGCATACCTGTACCTGAGTTTTCCATGTAGCAGGGATTGTGGCTGCAAATTGCAGACACTATGGTGGACGGAAGGAAATTCCCCCCTTTACCCCTGTTTTTGTGTGAGGCTGAACCTACTTTTTGGGCTTTCCATTTTCATTTGAAACATAGGACAAAGGGCACAAGATTCAGTGTTTCTGTGTCTCTAGGATGAACACAAGAAAGACCAAATAGCAGCACAACTGTTTCTTCTGAACAAGCTTCTGTTCTTCTGCCCCTTCTGCCCTATTCTTTCTCCAACACAACTCTTAGCTAAGACCGTTCTGGTCTTTCTCTCCATACTCCAACCAGCTCTCTTTATTCTCTATTCAATACAGGTCTTTCATTTCATCTTTGTTCCCTGTTCTGCCCCTTTTTTTTGTGTTTTATGTTTTTTCTTTCTTTTTCTTTTTGAGCATTTATATATGTGTAGTGTAAATTATTTAATTTGCATCTGAAAACTTTAGCACTGCCATCCTATGACTTGCATATACTAGCGGTTAGTGATTTTGGGGTTGGCTGCTCTGCACTTTTGTTTGGGATTGATAAACTATGGTTAATATTGGTTATTAGTTATTTTTTGCATGAATATGTAATTTTTAAGAATATATATAATTTAGAACACTAGAAGTGTATGATATGTGAAGTTTTTATGTTGATACTATAATAGGTATCGTATTTTTTGACTGTATCGGACTTATACCAGACTTTGTCATTTACATTTATCTAAGGGTTGATCTTCGGGTTAGATGGCAAGATTTTTAATATCCATTTGGTGCATTGGATTTGAGCCTTAGAATTGTACTTGGACCCTTCCAATTCCTATTATCTTGTTTTGGTGTGTGGTGTGTGGTGTGTACATTGGAATTGGGATTCGAATTCTGTTTAATTCCATGGAACTAAAAAACTAGTGTATAATATATTTAATTCCTACTTATTCCCTAAGAATTCCAATGAAGTTATACTAATATATTGTATTTTCTATCAGGTATCATTTATAGATTCGTGGCTTTTGTGTCGGGCTCCTATAAAACGTTTCCTTCTCTGGACAATGAAGAAACCTAGTCATCATGAAAGCAAGACGCAGATGGTGTATTCATTTGGTGACCACTATTATTTCAGAAAAGAACTTAAGATATTGAATCTCCTAACAGGGTTAGAAGCAGCTTTTTCTTATTCAATTCATGCCAATGAAGTTATTAGTTATGAAGAGCACTGTTTTTAACATTTCAACTTCACAGGTATATCTTTCTACTTGATGATTTTGGTAGAGTAAGATGGCAAGGCTTTGGATCGGCAACAGAAGATGAACTATCTTCTCTTCTTTCTTGCGCATCACATCTTCTAGATGAGAAATGAGGTAAGAGCTAGATTCATCTGTTTTTGTCACTCATGCATTGCTTCAGTTAAGTAAAATAATTCTGGAATCATTTTTTTTTTCTACTTTATTTATTTATTCTTTCTTGCTTTCTATGAGTGCTTACAATGAAATTCTCTATTTGCAGATATTTTTGGACTATGATACACATGGCTGAGATTATGCAGTTTTGACTAGTCAATAACACATTTCTGGAGTTACTATTTTGTGGGGACCGAAAATTGTAACCCAGGGAAGAACCCGTGTGAGGACAAGTAGATTATTTCCCCCCAACATTTTTTGGTACATTTATCTTTGTAATCACAAATTAAATTCATTCAAATAAAAGCACATGGAAACTTACAAATTTAAGAAAATAGATTTATTCAAGAAGGAAGATGATAATTATTGTTAAATGTTTATCAATTGAATATACCGACTATACACCTTGTCAAGAGCAATGACTTTCCCAAGAGAAAATATGATCTACAGGGAAGAAATTGTTAAAGCTGAAAAGGAAATATGATCCAGTTATTTATTTTAATGAAATTTGTTAGTCTCTCTTCATTTTTGCTGTTGACCATGATTAAGAACCTGATTCTTAGCGGTTCTTATAAAAGAACTGGTTCTCTAGCTAAAAGTCACGTAAATGATCTCCAATGCAAGAAAAAAATAAAATAAAAATAAGAACATGTTCTTAGAGTAAGAATCCTATCTAAGAATCAGTATTGGAGATGACCTTAGGAAGAAGTGAAATAGGAGGAAGTGGATTGACGATTCAAGCATTTGTACAATAACTAAAAACTAAATTTTGAACCATTTTTTTTTTCTTCAGGTTGCATTGCTTCTTGTTATACTTCCAGCCACGAACATATTTTTTCTTCTTCTGAAAGCTACTTCCAGTTATTTCCTACATTAAATCTATTCAGATTGCTTCATAAATTTATACTATTTAAAATAATTTATTAATTATTGAAATTCTTATATTGCAAGAGAAATATATAAAAAAAAAACTTTCTGTATAAAAATATTATTCTAAATATAAATTTGATAAAAAAGATTAATTAGTACGTTTAATAGTTTAATATAATTTTATACATATGTATTTTTGGTTGAACATAAAAAATGCTCGTACACAGAAACACAAACACATGTTAGGTTTAGGTTAGGGTGGTGAATAGTGAATAGAATAGAATAGCAGAAATCGAACAGCGGTGAGATGGAAGAAGAAGAAGTTTCAGTTTCAGATACGGTTAGTCGAGCACGGAAGCTTCTGTTTCGGCGGATGCTGGTGGGGATCAAAGACGGAAGGTTCTTCTTGGGGTCGTTCTACTGCATCGACAAGCAAGGCAACATCATTCTCCAAGACGCCGTGGAGTATCGCAGCACGCGCCAATCCTCGCCTTCTCCCATGGAACAGAGGTGCCTCGGCCTTATTCTCATTCCTTTCTCTTGCCGCACCTCTTGCCACGTCGATTGCTCTATCCACGAACAGCTCTCTCTCCTTTCGCTTCATCCGCAAACACCACCGCCCTAGCGAGCTACCTACCTATTTGTATTTGTTCCTCCTTTCTATCAGTTGAATGGTGATTTAGAATTTCATTGTATACTATATGCACTACCTTTCAATTGGATTTGATGTTACTTCACATTATTTTCTGAAATTACTCCTCAAATACTAAATAGAAGGATCGTTTTTTTTTTTTTTTTTTTTATAAAAAAAAAACCATTTGCTTTGGTGATATTTTATTTTTCTTATTAGGTTAAACTAAATGCTGATTCGCTGAGTAATTTGGTTCACTTTATCAGTATAACAACACATTTTGTTTAGTAATTCTGTAAATGACGTGCCTTTGTTGTCTCTAACTTATTTTCCGTGTCTCAGAGACTAAGAATTGTGAAAAGCAAGTTATAAAATTTACACATTCGTAGAAAGTTAGGATACTCGTTTCAGCTTCAGAATAGTCATGGTAATTCATTGTACAACGTAAATGTAAAAATCATATTCAAAGTTGAAGTTCACGGAATGTGACATGAACAATCAAAACCTATTACTGTAAGGTGATCCATAGACAATAAGGTATGGTACAGTTCTGATAACTGTGTCAATGGGAATTGCAAAGTTAACACCTGATGACACTCCAGTTCCTGAAATGCATCAAAATGGGCAAAAAACTTAGTCAAAGTTAATAATATGGTACTAGTAGTTCAAATTATTCTAAGTGGGGGATGATACTACATGATCAAAAGGTCATCTCAATTTTCTAGACTTAAATTGTCTTGCAGCTTCTTGTACCCAACTACCTTTAAAATAAATATGATATACAACAGAGTTTTGCAACAAAAATGATGCAAAGGAAGTAACAGTAACATTAAAAGCATGAGTCTCTTATTCCCTCTTTAATAGAGTTATGGAAGTATATTCATGGCATCTTATTACCTTTCTTGGTGAAGGTAGCTGTGTTTACTCCAATAACATGGCCATACGAGTCAATCAATGGTCCACCTGAATTTCCTGTTCACATTCGTGCACATATAAAATCAAATACCTACACAGTCTTGTCAGAATGCTAAGAGTTGTAAGCAAACAATATTATCTCAAATTGGCACTTGAGTGAACAGCTTTGGGGTTAATGAACCTCAATTAAGGGTAGAGTTTACCTGCATTAATTGCTGCATCAGTTTGAATAGCTCCTCTAATGGCCCCTCCATTTGGTGAAGGTATCTCGCGGCCTAAACCACTGACCACCTGCATAATTTACATCAGGCAATACAGAAGGATCAAGCCATACTATTTTGGAGCACCAGAAGTTACTATTAGGACTTGAGTTCAGGTGGCTCATAATGGTTACAAGTTGATTGTCTTGTCAATTAGGCATTATTCTGAAGAATCCAACAGATTTTGTTCTATCTGAGAAGCTACAGCTCAACATGACAGAATCTTTAAACAGGACAGCGCATAAATAATTTCTTGAAATTTCATCTACAAGTTTTCATCCTTCTTCGACAACTATTTTGCATGATTGGATAGAGTTCATAGCAGATTCAGGGCTTTCTCATCAAATCCTACCATGCTAGATACAAACTATTAAAAAATTACCCCAGTTGTGAGAGTGTTCTCATATCCATAAGGATTCCCAATGGCAAAGCAACTCTGGCCAACGCGTAAATTGTTAGACTGACCAAGAGCAATGGGCTTTATTTCATATCCATCAACATCAACCTGCAAACAGAAGAAGTGTTATTATGCATTTTTGACAGTGGCCGATAGTGAAAGAAAAAAGAAGAGGATTGGAATGTGTACCTTCAGAACCGCTAGATCATAAGCTGGATCAAACCCAATTATCTTCCCTTCCCTGTAAAAGCTATTCCCTTTGGCATCAACTAGGCACACCTGTAGAAAGGAGTATTAATGTGCAATACTATTACTACCCAGTAAAAGTATAAAACTAAATGATGGAAAATATGGGATAACAGAACCATATTTCTCCCATGTAAAATATTAAAAGGAATCAGGAGTTTAATGGAATTAACAGCTAAAGGGAAAACCTTACAACGTTGTAAACCACTCGTATCAGTAGCCAGTTTAGCAACAACATGGTAATTGGTAACCTGTCCAACATAAAAAAAACATGACTATGTTGAAGTTTGAACAATCAAAATAGACATACTATGCATACATGTGTTTCATTGTCCAATTATTTTGATAATGATCAAAGGAATTTCAAACTCAATGAAACAGTTTTCCATGTTTCAATCTTCGTTGAATTGAAAGCACCATGGTGACATCTTGCAAGTAATAATTCTGAATAGAGTTTTCTTACTATGTGACCAAATTGATCCCAAATGAAGCCAGAACCAGTGCCTTCCACTATTGCATCTTGATCCTCATCCTCATTCAGCACGTCGACTCCCTTATAAGAGGACTTGGGTACTTTAGTCAATTCAAGGTCTTTAATGAAAACAACCGACAGTGAAGTATCCTGTGTGTGATAATTATCCCAAGTTCAATAAAAGAAAGAAACACCATTTGTCATTTGATAATGTTATATATATAAATGACCTGAAAGAGTTGCACAACGTGGTCTTCTTGTTGCTGAAGCTCATCATCATTTGGCAGCTGCTGTGAAAGTGAAAGTGGTATAGAAGAATTGAGAAGAAGAAGGAAGCAGCTGGAACCAAAGATTGTGGCTCGACGAGTAGTAAGTACAGAGGGAAAGCTCTTTGCTGAGTAAGAAGGATCAGTAGTTAGCATTGGGAGTGGGAAGAGGTTGTTTTTTAGAGATAACAGTGCCATGTCTGTCTCAGAGACATCAACGAGATAAGACCATTCCTTTTACTTGGCTTCTCTTTATTCATTCCAGATGCTTTTCTTTTCTTTTGACAACGCTGCACTCGTAATATCCAATTTCATATTGTTAGTAATATAATATTTACTTTTCTCAATAAATAAATAATATAATATTGATGTAAATTCAAAATCATACACATACACACACACACACTCAGAGAGATAGGTTAAAATATATCAGCTATGTGAATGTGATTTTCTTTTTAGAAGTTATACGACTATTTTATGTATAACTATATGATCTAAACTTATTTTTTACCATTTTCATATATAAAAAAAAATCTTATTAGATATATATTGATAAAAAAAATTATTCTTAATTTTATATATATTTAAATGTTATTTTAAACAAATCATACTAAATTTAAATATATATATATATATATATATATATTTTTTTTAAATTGTTTGTATTAAAATAGACTAAAATATAATTAATAACTCATCAATTTTTTATCATTCTGTTCAGCCTATTAGTATAAATTTTTGAGTATTATTTGGTCTTTTAAAGTTAAAAAAATTTCATATTAATTTTTTAAAGAGTTTTTATTTGACCAAAATGGTTTTAATTACATTGACTCATCACCCACTAATTGAGTCAAATCAAAATAACTTAATAAAAATGAGTCAGCTGGATTAATTAGCTTTGCAAGACTGTAATAACCTTTTTTAAATGGCAATACGATAACACGTCCTAATTAAAGCCGTCTCACAGCAGTAGTGTACACACTACACAGTACATACAAATCTTAATTGTTAGTTCAACCGTTGCTTTCACCTTTTACACGAGTGCACAATGAAGATGCTATCGCCAATATAGATTAAGGCCCACAATACTTCAATCAATAATAATGTCTGAATATTGTATGCTGATTTGGCACAAGTCCAAGAACAAATATTTATCGATCTGTGGTCACAATTTGATTTCTGCAAATTATAGAAGGTTATCAGTTTAGTTCTCCATTTTTCTACTAATAATTTTTTTAGGTCTAAAGATTTACGTACACTCTCCAAAATAAACAGACAATTGAAATATGTAAATATTAATATATCATGAGAGAAAAGATAAGACTTAGCTATATTCAACATTTAAAACAAGTAAAGAAGACAGAAGGCAAAAATTTTGGAATATTACAGACTATAGACATGCATACTCTAAATTTCTAGTTGCGCGCCTGAGATCTAAATTTCTGAATAAACTCCTCTATCCTCCTATTAAGATCCTCATTTGACATCGTAGAAAACTCATTTTCTTCTTCAACATTTGCTTCTACCTTCATAGTCTCTGATCTTTGCACCTTGTTCATTCTGATCTCCCCATTCATTACATGCTTGACTCTATTGGGTCTATCAGATTTACTTCGCCGGTAAATTCTTTCAGGCACTGCTTTCTCCTCAAAATTTTCACTAACATCATCTACTTGCAATTGATCAAGTGTTGTTGGCCTTTTCTCATTGGAGCACTCATCACTAGGTTTCTCAGGTTGATTGAGTACTGTCACAATTTCAAGCACACGTTCTGGGATATTTTGAACAGAGATAGTTTCTTTCTTCTCCTCTAAGAGCTCACAACCAGCTAGCTCTTGTTTGGGATTAATAATGCATTGTTTATCATATTTGGAGACGTATGATGAAGAGATATAGTTTCTTGCTTGACTGTGTTGCATGTACTCTTCATAGAGGTCTTGTTTCTTTTTGGATAAAGTGAATGCTCCATAGTCAGCAGCAATGATGAGAATGAGGGTGTTGGACATGAAAAACCAAAAGATGTTGTTGTTGAGGAGAGAATAGGGAGATAGGTTGAAGGTATAGAAGACACAGATGTAGATGAAAAGGCTGATAGTAGAGGCAAGAAAGGATAGACTTTTTGGTTTACAGTTTCCCTCTAGATACACTGGTTTGGCCATGCAGGAGGAGTGTGTGAAGCTTGTGCTGAGAGGCTTATTTTTAGTGTTTAATTATAAATTGAGAAGTGTATAGAGCTTCTATATATATATACAATGTTTGATTTATGATGCATGATTAAGTATCTAATGATTGATCCCTTACAAATACAAATATACCCTTCAGCTATAGTGGCAAGTTTTGTTTCCCTTCGATCATTTGAATGATGATCCAATAAAATATTTAACAAAAATGTGCCAGCTAATCTAGTGAATAATTTAACCTTTGATGTGTTTGAGTTGAATATTGGGCTTCATCTCATGTATTTGTTGACAACATGATAAACATGAATTATCTTAATGATCTTAGTTCTGTTAAGTACGTAAACAAATATACGTACGCACTAAATTCACGGAGATGAATGAGATTATTCAACTTACTATATATAAATATATAAAACTTAATGTATTCACAGGGAAGAGTAGTTATAGGTACAATTGGCGTGATATCTATAGAATAGATACGATTATCTGAGTTTAACTATCAAAATGGCAGATGTGCCTTTTGGTCTCTAGTTTTAGGTATTTCGGCTCAGTTTTCTATCAATTATTTTACATGATAGCTATGCAAACTAAGAATTAGTCTGCATGAAAAATGAAAAGAAATTCGGATGCAAGTGGAAGTCAAAATATCGTAACGTCATGCATGATAAGTTAGCATTGATTGTTCAAACGCAAAAAGCAGTGTCCGCAAATCAAGTGTGTTCATATTCAATGATTATCAGGTTCATCCGATAAATAATTAATTTAATAATTCCTCAAATAACACATTCAATAATAAAGCCAAAAAGATGTTTTTATATGTTGTTAAGTTGAGATTAAGTTTCTGTACAAAAAAAAAAGTTGAGATCGATTAAGTTGCTTGTTAATTTCATTACGATTGTATGGTCTTTATTTAGCTTGAGGAATTCTCTAGAATGCATATCATATCTAGCTATTTGTCTATTCTCTTTGATATTGTTTTTTATTTTCATTAAAAAAATATATAATATATATGACGGCTTTCGTGTGTTATATGCAAAAATCTACTACAGATTGAGCAAGATGCATGAAAGCATTTTTTTTTAAAGATTTGGCGTTACCATCTTAAGAAAAGAGATTAATAAAAATATCTCATATGTACAGCCATCTCTTGACACACCAATCGTGTTAAGTTTTGGTTACAGTCAATGATAATCTTTGTTGTCTATACTTAAAACTTTTGGAATTAATGAGGATTAATTCTAGATTACGAACTAAATTTAATATGATTTAAAAGAAAATAACTATATATCAAATATAACTCAATTTAATATGATTTAAATAAAATAAAATAACTATATATCAAATGTACATGTATTATATGATTGAACCAAAAAATGTCGGAACTTGTGTGAATTTAATAACCCACATAGACATAGCTAGCTAGACACTTGTGCGATGAAACGAAATTTTAAGATTCCTATGAATGATAAATAAGATGACTAGTTATAGATGTTGTCTAGCTAGGTGTATCTTTATTTATCCGCAGGATTGTTGAATTATGACAAATAAACAAACGCCAAAAGTCATGCAATCAATCATTTATTTACCAACAAAGTCTGCGTATATAACTCTTGCTGGTCGACTTGGGCAATATAATGGTGTTTTTGTGGGGTCGTTTCCAACAACTCTTTTCGTTTGTATAAGATTCAAAGCTTAACACATGTACATGTGTGTAGCACGAAACCTTAAAATGACCTACAAGTGGCAAACCCTCCTTGAGTAGCACCAAGGGTTTGGGTCCCAAATTTACTTAATTAGTCATTTAATTACCACGTATGGCAAACACCTTTACTTGCTTGATGAGTTTAAATATAGTTACATCCAACATCAAGATGGCGATGACATTAGATTGTATGGCATGCTTATTTTAATTAAACTTTATTCCAAAAACCATTGGAAAATAATTAAGGTTGATGAATGATGTGAGAAATCGTAAGTGCATATGGTTATGTTGTAAATAATAAAATATCAATTTCAAAGGGATTCCTTTTTGGCTTAACAATGACAGTAGAAATTAAATAAATGGAAAAAGATTAAAATTGATTTGAAGAGAAGATTAGAAACCAAATTAAATTCAATAAAATAAAGTAGAAATTCATATTTGGAAAATTCCAATATCAAGATCTTGCGTTAAGACTCTTGCTTAACCAATAACATTTCAAGAATCTCTAGTCCTCCTTTTAATGACAAATTAATTTAAAGTGATATCCGTTCTCTCTCAATTAATGGAGATGTGCCTAGTTGAATTAATCATATTGTCGTGAATTAAAGCATAAATTCTTCTCCTATGATTCCAACTCCAACGCTAAGTTCTCCTTTCAGTTTAATGCATACAAAATGGTGATAAGGCGTATAACAAGAATTAAGTGTGATAGAAGAAGAATTAAAAGAAAAAGAATTAAAGAAAACCTCAAATTAATTAAAAAGTCATAAACAATAGTAAATGGCCACATCCCAATCCTAGAATAAAAGGACTACTCACACATAGTCATGAATAATCCAAAACAAAAGATAAGAAGAAAAGAAAAGAGTACCAATTAGAAAACAAAAGCTTCAAAAATCCCTTTGCTATAGCCTTTCCTTAATCTCCAATAATCCAAAAATCATTAAAGATAAGACAAAGATTTGAGCTCAAACTAATAAAAAATAACAAAGATAATATTCTAAACTTAAATAATAAAATAACATAGTGCTTTTCTTCTAATTTTCAGTTATCTCTATGCTCCTAACTTCACGTAAAAAAACCTAAGTTTCTTAACTCAACTTCTAATCCCTTAGCAAGTCAAGCTAAATCACTTGATCAAGAATGGAGGTTCATGAAAAGGCTAATAGACGCTACTCTACATCTAACAATAGAGTTTATTAGAAACCTCTTTTCGATCGTAGTTGTTTAAAAGTATTTTCCAATAACAACTAAATCTATAACACATGCAATTATAATATGCCTAATTATAAAACAAGAATTAAGAGTATAAAGAAGAATAAACAATAAAATAAAAATTGAATAGATAATAAGAATGAATTACATGAAAAGTTACTAGTTCACCAAACTCCCAATAATGAAAAAATTAGCTCTTCATATACATGAGGAACCTATAATAAAAATATAAAAGTGTTTGGAATTGAAAGAATGAAACAGTTGATCAATATTGCACCATTGAGCTCCAACCTTTAGTAACGTAGAACTCTTCTCCAAAAACCATGTTGATCCTATGTGTCTAACTAGTTTTAAATAGGTGTAATTCTCAGTTTTGGGCCAACTATGTAAAGCCCAACTTGCTTAATGAGTTAACAAAGTGATACTGCTTCAAATTTGCTTTAATGTACTCATTCCCTACAAAAATAACATATAAAGTAATAAAATCCTAACAAGATAAAGATATGAAATTAAATCCTAATATTTGGTTAAATCTTAATTAATCAAGGTCAAACAAAATATCAAATAAAAGAAAAGTAAGATAACCACCGTAAATAAAGAATCAGTTATGAGTAACAACATCGGTTATTAGGAGTCACCATGTTTCTCCTTGATTTGATGTCATAAAACTCAAGGGACAACCTTTAAACATGAAAAATAACAAAAGCGTTTAACAAATTTTATAGTACTTCTGCTTTGCTGCTGGTTTTGAAAATCAGCAATGAAACTACCTCATGTGAATTTAATTACACTTTTTATAGTGCAACCCTGGGGTTAACTTTGGGAAGATTTATACTAATGGGTCTTAAACACATTATATAAATGAAATAAACACGATACTTTAATTCAAAATCTTAAAGCTTGTTTGGTAGGCAGTATGAGTGAAAAGGATAGGATAGGTAATCCTATCCTTTTATATTTCGTTATTTGGTGTGCGACCAAGATATGATAACAATATCTTATTGCTTATTATTCTATTACTGCAGTGTATTTCTTATCCTGAGGGAGAGCTGGTTAGAAGCAACAAAATGAGATATGTTTTCTCTTTCCTCTCTCCCATTAATGTTTTAATTTAAGGATTTTTTTTCTTGATTTAGTTGATATTTATCAAAATTGATAATTTTGAATAAATTACAACCAATCATGTAAAGGAGTACAAAAATAGATCGTGGAGAGAGTTTCAACAAATCACATAGTGTTATAAAAAATTGATAATTTTTTATTATTATTTAAACATCATATTCATTCGTTATCAGTTTGTTATCTAATATACACCAAACATCAAATATCATTAAAGCTTATCATGTTATTATCATATCGTGTTCTTATCCTATCTTATGTTTACATATCCTATCATATCATGTCCACTAAACGAGCCCTTAAGATTCAGGTTTTTGGATATTTCTCTCACTTATATAGTTCAACTTTCTCATTTCTATTCAACGTGAAACTTCTTACACATACTTATAGTTGAAAAATATATATAATGTTAAGGAACAAGAAATCATGGGATACAAAATCGAAAAAAAATGTTAATGTTTAAAATCACTCAACAATTAACGTGTGTCTTATATATTAGTGACAAAATTAAGGTTTAGATAAAACGTAACTTAGGATTTCATAAATAAAATTATAAGGATTTAGAGTTTCAAACATAAAACCCTAATAATTTAGGGTTTCAAAAATGAAATCATAAAGATTTAGAGTTTTTGAGGTTTCATTTATGATTTGGGGATTCATGGCTTAGGATTTAAGATTTCATCAATGAAACCCTAAATTATTTAAGGATTCATATTTAAGGTTTCATTGATAAAATCTTAAATCCTCAGAGTTTCATTGATGAAACCTAAAATTAAGGTTTAGGGTTTAGTGAAATAAAAATTTAAGGTTTCATAAATGAAATCTAAAAGATTTAAGGTTTCAAAAATAAAACTCTAACAAACCCTAAATTAGGTTTAGAGTTTCATAAATTACATCCTAAGGATTTATGATTTTATTTATGATTTATGTTTCATGGTTTAGAATTTCATATATGAAAACTTAAATCCAAATTTAGGGAGATTTTTATCAAACTTTAAATTCTTAGGGTTTTGTTTATTAAACCCAACATTAGGGTTTAAGGAAACCCTAAGGATAAGTTTTATAAATAAACCTACAACCTAGGAATCCATAAATGAAACTTCAAGAATTTATGGTTTGATTTAAGATTTGGGGTTTCGTGGTTTAGGATAGAGAGTTTCATTAAAGAAGCCATAAATCATAATTTAGGGTTTCATATCCTAATTTAGGATTTCATAAATGAATAAAACCCTAAGGATTTAGAGTTTTATAAATAAAATCTTAAATATTAATTTATGGTTTCATAAATGAATCCATAAACTAGGATTTAGGGTTTCATAAATACAACCTTAAAAATTTAGGATTTGATTTAAAAACTAGGGTTTCCTAGTTAAGGAATTCAGGTTTCATATAAAAAACATAAATACTAGTTTATAGTTTCATTTATGATACCATAAGGATTTATGGCGTATTAAATAAAACCCAAATGATTTAGGTTTATATAAATGAAACACTAAATTAGGATGTAGGGTTTCATATATAAAATCTTAAATATTTAGGGTTTCATTTATTATTTAGGTTTCATGGTTTAGAATCAAGGGTTTCATAAGTGAAATCCCAAATTAGGATTTAGGGTTTCATTGATGAAATTCCAAATATTTGGGGTTTTTTTTAATGAAACCCTAAATTAGGATTTAAAGTTTCATAAGTTAAACCCTAAGGATTTATGGTTTTGTTTATGAAACCTTATATATGTAGGGTTTCATTTATGATTAGGGGTTTATGATTTAAGGTTTCACAAATCAAATCCTAAATTAGGATTTAAGGTTTCATAGATGAAACCCCAAATACTTAGGGTTTCTTTAATAAAACTACAAACTTGGATTTATGATTTCACAAATTAAGTCCTAAATAAGATTTAAGATTTCATAAATTAAACATTAAGGGTTAAAGGTTACATTAATGAAATCCTAAGGATTTAAGGTTTCGTTAAAGAAATCATAAATCCTAATTTTAGGTTTCAAAAATGAATCTTTAATGATTTAGGATTTTATAAATGAAATCTTACTTTAAGATTCAAGGTTTCATAAATAAAACCTAAGGATCTAGGGTTTCATTTATGATATGAGTTTCGTTGTTTAGGATTTTTGGTTTCATACATGAAATCCTAAATCCTAATAATTTCATTTATGAAACCCTAAATCCTAATATAGGATTACATATAAAAAACCTTAAATCCTAATTTAAGAGTTTTTGTTATAAAACTCTAAATCCTTAAAGTTTTATTTACGAAACCCCAAATTCTTAGAATTTCGTTAATAAAACCCAAATTAGGATTTAGCTTTTCATAAATGAATAAAACCATAAGGATTTAGAGTTTTATAAATAAAACCCTAAATCTTAAGTTAAGGTTTCATAAATGAATCCCTAAACTAGGATTTAGGGTTTCATAAATGAAACTTTAAGAATTTAAGGTTTGATTTATGAACTAGGGTTTCCTAGTTAAGGATTTTGGGGTTCATTAAAAAAACCTAAATACTAGTTTATAGTTTCATTTACGAAACATTAAGGATTTAGGTTTTATGAAATAAAACCCAAATGATATAGGTTTATATAAATGAAACACTAAATTAGGATGTAGGGATAAAATCTTAAATATTTAGGGTTTCATTTATTATTTGGGGTTTCATGGTTTATGATTAATGGTTTCATAAATGAAACCTCAAATTAGGATTTTGGGTTTCATTGATGAATCTTTAATGATTTAGGATTTTATAAATGAAACCCTAGTTTAGGATTTAGGATTTCATAAATAAAACCTTAAGACTTATGGTTTTATTTATGATTAGGGTTTTGTTGTTTAGGATTTTTGGTTTCATAAATGAAACCCTAAATCTTAATAATTTCATTTATTAAAATTTAAATCCTAATATAGTATTTCATATATGAAACCTTAAATCCTAATTTATGAGTTTTTTTTAATAAAACTTTAAATCCTTAAGGTTTCATTTACAAAACCTCAAATCCTTAGGATTTTCTTAATAATAACCAAAATTAGGGTTTAAATTTTCATAAATGAATAAAACATTGAGGATTTAGAGTTTTATAAATAAATCACTTAAGCTTTTTAGGATTTCATAAATGAATCCTTAAACTAGGATTTAAGGTTTCATAAATGACACCTTAAGACTTTAGGTTTTTATTTATGATTTAGGGTTTCGTAATTAAGTATTTAGGATTTCATAAAAAAAAACATAAATATTAGCTGATGGTTTCATTAATGAAACCATAAGGATTGAGGGTTAGTTAAATAAAACACGAATAATTTATAGTTATATAAATAAAACACTAAATTAGGATGTAGGGTTTCATATAAGAAACCTTAAATATTTAAGGTTTTATTTATTATTTGGGGTTTCGTTATTTATGATTAAGTGTTTCATTAATGACACCCTAAATGAGAATTTATGATCCATTAATGAAACCTAAATTAGGATTTAAAGTTTCATAAGTTAAACCTTAAGGATCTATGGTTTTATTTACGAAATCTTATATATTTAAGGTTTCATTTATGATTCAAGATTTCATAAATAAAATCCTAAATTACGATTAGGGTTTAATCGATAAAACCCTAAATTCTTAAGGTTTCATTGATGAAATCCCAAATACTTAGGGTTTCTTTAATGAAACTTTAAAGTAAGATTAATGGCTTCATAAATTACATCCTAAATTAAGATTTAGGATTTCATAAATTAAACCCTAAAGGTTTAGGGTTACATTAATGAAATCCTAATGATTTAGGGTTTTGTTAAACAAATCACAAATACTAATTTTGGGTTTCAAAAATGAATCTTTAATTATTTAGGATTTTATAAATGAAACCTTGTTTAGGATTTAGGGTTTCATAAGTAAAACTCAAGGATTTAAGGTTTCATTTATGATTTCAGATTTCATTAATGAAACCCTAAATTTTTATGATTTCACTTAGAAAATCCAAAATCCTAATATAAGATATCATATATGAACCCTTAAATAATAATTTAGGATTTTTTTTATAAACCTTGAAATCCTTAAGGTTTCATTTATGAAAAATAAAATCCTTAGGATTTCGTTAATAAAACAAAAAATTAAGTTTTAAAATTTCATAAATGAGTAAAAACCCAAGGATTTAGAGTTTTATAAATAAACCATAAATCTTAATTTAAGATTTCATAAATGAATCCTTAAATTAGGATTTAGGGTTTAATAAATGAAACTAAGTATTTAGGATTTGAATTATGATCAAGGGTTTCGTAGTTTAGGAATTAGAGTTTCATTAAAAAAACCTTAAATACAAGTTTATAGTTTCATTTATGAAATAGGTAGTTAGGGTTTTTAAATAAAACCCAAATGATTTAGGGTTATATAAATGAAACACTAAATTTTGATGTAGGATTTCATATATGAAACCTTAAATATTTAGGATTTCAATTATTATATGAGGTTTCATGGTTTAGGACTAAAGGTTTCATAAATGAAACCCAAAATTAAGATTTAGAGTTTCATTTATGAAATCCCAAATTTGTATGATTTCTTTAATGAAACCCCAAATACATAGGGTTTCTTTAATGAAACCTCAAATCGTTAGTGTTTTATAAGTTAAGGATTTGGGGTTTCCTAAATAAAACCCAAGGATTTAAAGTTTCATTTATGATTTGGGTTTCGTGATTTAGAATTTTGGGTTTTATTAATGAAACCCTAAATCCTTATAATTTTATTTATGAAACTTTAAATCCTAATTTATATTTTTGTTTATATAGAAATCTAAATCCTCGGGATTTCATTTACGAAACCTCAAATCCTTAGGGTTTCGTTTATAAAATCCAAAATTAGGATTTAGAGTTTTATATATAATACCTTAAATCTTAATTTATAGTTTTATTTATAAAATCCTAAATTAGGATTTAATGTTTCATAAATCAAACCCTATGAATTTAGGGTTTGATATATGATTGGGGGTTTCGTGGCTAAGGATTTAAGATTTGAGGTTTTATAATTGAAACCTTAACTTTAAGGTTTAGGATTTAGATTTTAGGGTTTCATTAACATAAATGAAACATTAAATATTTAAGGTTTTATTTATGAATTGGGATTTCGTGGTTTAGGATTTAAAATTTCATAAATAAAATACGAAATTAAGATTTAGGGTTGCATTGATGAAACCTCAAATATTTAATGTTTCATAAATTGAACACTAAGGATTTAGGATTTTATAACTAAAACCCTAAGTTAGGATTTAACATTTCATTATTGAAATCTTAAATCCTTATTTATAGATTTAGGGTTTTATAAATGAAACCTTAAGGTTTTAGGATTTTATAAATAAAACCTTAATTTAATATTAAAATTTTCATAAATGAAACCTTAAATCTTTAAGGTATCATTAATGAAATCCTAAATTAGTATTTGTGGTTTCTTAAATAATATTCTAAATTGGGATTTATGGTTTCATTAAATGAAGCATTAATGATTTGTGGTTTCATTAAATGAAAACCTAAATATTTGGGGTTTTATAATTGTATCTTTAAATTAGGATTTAAGGTTTCATAAATTAAACCTTAAGAATTTTGGATTTTATTTATGATTTAGTGTTTCATGGTTAATGATGAAGGGTTCCATTAAACAAACCTTAAATCTTAATTTAGGGTTTTATAAATGAAACCATAAGAATTTAAGGTTTTATAACTGAAACCATAAATTAGGATGTAAGGTTTCACAAATGAAACTTTTAATATTTAGGATTTTATTTATAATTTTGGGTTATGTGGTTTACGATTTAGGGTTTTATAAATGAAACTCTAAATTATGATTTAGAGTTTAATTGATGAAACCTCAAATCCTTAAACTTTCATAAATATAACCTTAAATAATGATTTATAGTTTCATAAATGAAATCATAAATTTGGATTTAAGGTTTCATAAATTAAACCATAAGCACTTATGGTTTCATACATAATTTGAGGATTCATAGTTTAGGATTTAGGGTTTCATTAATGAAACTTAAATCCTTATAGTTTCATTAATAAAATCTTAATTTAAGATTTATGGTTTCATAAATGAAATCATAAATTGGGATATAGTGTTTCCTAGATGAAACCCTAAGAATTTAGGGTTTCATTAATGAAACTGTAAATATTTTGGGTTTCATTTATGATTTGGGGTTTAGTAGCTTAGGATTTAAGATTTTCATAAATGAAATCCTAAATTAGGAATTAAGGTTTTATTGATGAAACCTCAAATTCTTAGGATTTCACTAATGAAACCCTAAATTAAGATTTATGATTTCATAAATGAAATCTGAAATTGAAATTTAGGATTTTATTAATTAAACCCAAAGGATTTATGGTTTCATAAATAAAACTCTAATTATTTAGGACTTTATAAATGATGTCATAAATTAGGATTTTTGGGTTTCATCAATCAAACCTTAAATCTTAATTTATGGCTTCATTTATTAAACCTTAAATTCTTAGGGTTTTATTTATGAAACTCTAAATCCTTAGAGTTTAATTTATGAAAACTTAAATTAGGATTTAAGGATTCATTTATAAAACTATAAATTATGATTTATGGTTTCAATGAAACCTTAAGGATTTAGAATTTTATAAAATGAAGTCCTAAATTAAGATTTAGGATTTAATAAATAAAAATTTTTGGATTTAGGGTTTTGTAAATGAAACCTTACATAAGGATTCATGATTTCATAAATGAATTTTTTTTTTTCAAATTTTCAAGTTATTACTCTTGTTTTTTTTTTTTCATATTTTTTAGAATTTTCATTTTTTGTTTTAAAATTGAAGATGTTCTTCTTCTTTTTTTCATATTTTATAAAATTTTCATTTTTTTTTCAAATTCTCATGACATTATTCTAGTTTTTCACATTTTTAAAATTTTCTATTTTTAAAAATTTGATGATATATTACTCTTATTTTCATATTTTTTAAAAATTTTATTTTTTTTTTCAAATTTTCAAGGCATTACTTTGTTTTTTCATGTTGTAAATTTTTCTTATTTCTTTTCAAAATTTTAAAACATTACTATTTTTCTTATTTTCTATTAAAAAATAAAATTTTAAGGACATTAGTGATGTTTTTTCATATGATAAAGTTTTCATTTTTTAAAAAATTTTTAAGATATTATTCTTATTTTTTCATATATTTAAAATTTTTTATTTTATTTCAAGAAGACATTACTTTTAATTTTTATATGTTATAAAATTTCATTTTTTTTCAAATTTTGATGACATCTCTTATTTGTTTCGCATCTATATAGTTTTTATTTTATTAATATTTTTAAGATCTTATTCTTGTTTATTTCATTCTTTTTTAAATTTGAAAGATGTTAGTCTTATTTTTTTATATTTTAAAATTTTTATATATTTTTTAAAAATTTTCAAGATTTTTCTTTTTATTTTTCACATTTTTTAATTCTTTTTAAAGTTTTTAAGATATTACATTTGTTTTTTCACTTTTTTTTATCAAATTTTCAATACATTATTCTTATTTTTGCATATTTTAAAAATATTTATTTTTTTCAAAATTTAAAGATATTATTCTTTATTTTCATTTTTTTTAAATTATTAAGACATTACTCTAATTTTTTTTTCATATTTTAAATATGTTTTTTTTATTTTTTTTAAGATATTACTCTTATTTTTTCGTACTTTTAAAAAAAAATTTGTAAATTTTCATGTTATTACTCTTTTTTTTTATTGAAAAAAATTTCATTACTAAAATATTATTCTTGATTTTTCATATTTAATTTTTTTCTTTCAAATTTTTAAAATTACTCTTGTTTTCTCATTATCTTCGTTAATGGTGTATAGACACAGAAATTAAAATGTTATTTTTTCAATTATAGAGACTGAAAATTTAAATTTAAAAAACTAAAAATATATTTAACCTAATAACTTAATACAATGATACTGGTACTAGCTACCGTCGGTTTTGAATTTGATTATTTGAAGCTCAAAAGACAAATTTTAATAAATAAAATTGGTAAATTATGTTCAGCAGAAGAAGGTAGACAGTAGTTGATAATAGTACACTGAGGAAAGGGTAAAGGATAGCAGTTATGAAGTTATTTTTGACGTGGGTACTTAAAAAAACTGAAAAAGGTTTGTCTTGCATAAGTTGATGGATTGAACAGAGAAAGAGAAAGAATGTAGGTCTTGGCCTCACATTCATCCCTACTTTTACTTTACTTTTGTTGCAGGCTTACACAGTCATGTCTTATCAATGCTATGCATATTTATCTGCATACTGCATCAACCCATTAAACTGTTCTGGAAATGTGCATTACCTTTTATAGTAACCCCTTTGTCTTTCCCCATCTCACTCCTTTTTCCATGCAAACTAACACTGCCATACTCTCACAATTGCAATTTTGGGAACCCAAAGGCGACAGCAAAAAAAAAGGCTTGCCTTTTTCTCAGCTGACACACGAAAAATGAAATGCTTAGACTTACCTTTACATTCTTCTCCTTTGCCATCAATACCATTCAAGAAACCTTCTTATATAGAGAAAGAGAATCTTGGCCTTTTCAATTCCCTCCAAACCACCACCATTTTGTGAGTTTGTCTAAGCTTGTCTCAAAATGGCTTCTCTCCCTTCTTTCCTTGTTGTGTTCCTCTTGTTTGCTTGTGAAATGGTGGGAATGAGAAGCAATGTTGTAGTTGTACTTGGAGAAGAAATGGTAATGCAAGAGGAAGAGTTGTTGGGTTTGTTTGAAGTGATGGAAGCTCTTGTTGATGACCCTGACTGGGCCCAAGCACACCCTCAACCATGTTCTGACACTCCATGGCCTGGAGTTGAGTGTGAAGTTAGCAATGACCCACCAATTTTTCATGTCACAAAGATCCACATTGGTCCTGATATTCTCTCCCCACCTTGCAAACCTTCTGCTTACCTATCTGACTCCTTGCTCAAACTCACTTTCTTGAAAACACTTTCAATTTTCAACTGTTTTGTTGCTTCACCAGTCAACCTACCTTCAACTCTCTTTGGTCCTTTTTCTACCTTGGAACACTTGGCTTTGCAGTCTAACCCAACACTCTCTGGAGAAATACCTCCAAGTTTGGGTGGCTTGACTAGTCTTAGAGTTCTGAGCCTTACCCAGAACAGCTTCCATGGAAACATTCCAAGACAGATTGGTGGTTTGGTGAATCTGGAGCAACTTGACCTGAGTTATAATAACTTTACTGGTCAAATCCCCAAGGAAATTGGAGGTTTGAAAAGTATTGCTATTTTGGACCTAAGTTGGAATGAAATTGAAGGGAACCTTCCCAGCTCTCTTGGACAACTTCAACTTCTTCAGAAGATGGATTTGAGCTCAAACATGCTAACAGGAAGAGTACCTCCTGATTTAGGAAACCTCAAGAGGTTAGTCTTGCTTGATCTGAGTCATAATTTTGTTGGTGGGCCTATTCCTGAAACCATGTCAAGCTTAGAGCTTTTGGAATATTTTCTCATTGATGACAACCCCATCAAATCAGAGATACCTCACTTCATAGGGAACCTTAGCAAGCTGAAGTCAGTGAGCTTCTCAGGGTGTGGATTCATTGGCTCCATACCCAATTCTTTCTCATCCTTGAGGAACCTCACAGCTCTCTCCCTTGACAACAATAGCCTCAGTGGATCAGTTCCTCCAGATCTAGCTTTGCTCCCAAACTTAGATCAACTGAACATCAGCCACAACATGCTGAATGGAGTTCTTCAGCTCTCTGATGAGTTCATTGGAAAACTTGGCAAAAGGTTGGATGTAAGAGGAAACACTGAACTTTGCATCAGTGATAACCCAAACAAGAAGAACCTGTCTTCATATTTGGAAATCCCCTCTTGTCTAAACATGAAGCCAAGAAATGGAAAATCTTTTGCTAAAGTACCACCAGAAGATCCAGCAGGAATCAAGCCATCTTTGTACCAAAGCAACATAAGTTCGAGTTCATCATCATGGCTGGATCTACAAGTCATGTTTTATCCCTTAGTTTTCAATGTTATCCTTAGTTTCCTTAATTTGTTTTTGTGACACTACTGGGAGATGGGAATGTATTTTATAAAATAAAATGTTTTACTCATATTTACATTCTACATTGACTACTGAAATGAAACTCACTCTCATTAAAGTGCATTCATAGAGCTAGTATGTTCTTGTTGGTGTTGTCCATGGAAATTAAATTAAATTATTCACATAAAAAATTCCATGCAGTGTAATGGCCACAAGGACCTTATTAGCGGCTTCATTTAATAGGACTGGTTGCATTTGCATGCAATGGTGAAAGTAAAAGATTCACATTTGGACTTTTGTGTTTGAATTTTGTATGTTTTGGGAAAAGCTACCTCTTAACTCCTAAGTCCTACCCCGAGTGTTGTTTTCTGTAGCAGCCTTTGGAAAAAGTGGCATGCAGGAACACAGCACTGTCGGTGTCTGATATAAATGAGCACGCTGCAACCACACTTGTTGCTGCCAACACAAAAAGATGCACACCTCAGAACTTGTTTTTGTATTTCAGAGAATCTTGTAAGAAATTCCCAATCTTTACCTGATACTCCCAAAGTTTTAACACCATGAGTACAGGTGAAGAATACAACAGGGGAAAAAATAAAAATAAAAAAGTGCTGCCATTGTTGTGTAGCTTTCTTTTATATAGGTCTGTAAATTAATTTCTAATTTATGCTAGACTTTTATCAATTTTTAAGATATGAAGCCTTCAGTTCAAAATATATTTTGCATTTCAAAACATGCATTCAGTGTATAATTTTCCACATCTCAACTATATAATGACTATAGTTTTCACATTACAAATATGGTATACTACCTTATTTTTTGAACAAGTTTCTAGACACAATCAATATCTTCTCTATTCTACTTTTTTGGGGTCAACTATACAGTCTCCTATGTATAGTATGTGACTTGGATGAGCCCCTAGATGATGGTGTTGGCCTATTAATCAAAACCAGCCAAGGCAGAACTAAATGAATGTTTCCCAGTACCATGAGAAAAATAGAGTTGTCAATGTCATCCTTGTACGCATGCAAGTTTTGTCTGAACCTAGATACCTAATATAGGGTGGGGACGCCTTTGGATTTGTGAGCAACCACTTGTCTGTCACCTTTTTTTTTCCTTGTTTTTAGTTGCCTTCAATTAGTGTATGCTTAGGCAGCTTTCAATGTTTTTTTTAGGAATTCAGAAGGAAAAAAATATTTTGATCATCTTTTTCCTTTGTAATTTCTTTTAATTTTAAACTACTTTGCAAAATTTTAATGTTTACAAGCAAGCACTGCAAAAATTTCACTTAATTTTAAAGATAAATACAGAGTTTGATTCTCTAAAAGTACACTTACTAATATCATACTTGATTAGTATTTAGCAGAGCATAATTTTGGCATCATTTTACTTAAAGTAACAAAAAAAAATTAATGACATTAATTATTATCACTGAAGATTTAACTTCAATTTGTAGATATAAATGTACTATTAATAGGTATTTAGTTTACACTTGATTTGACATATTTGCTATAAATTTAATGTAACATTAACTTGGTCTGATTGAGTTCGCATTTCGCAATACTACTTACTGAGGTGATTGTCAGCGTTTGACGACAATTTCCCACAGACTGCACAGTCATGGACGAGATTTTCTTTCTTGGGTACATACTTTTTTTTTTGGTGAAATTCTTGGGTACATACTACATACATGGGAATTCAGTAATTGAATATTTCAATTCATTATTAATGAAAGTGGGCCAAGGCCCAAACTTCAATCTACACTACCACGACCACACCCTTCTGGTCCAACTAATCGACTGAAATAGTTAAGAGTTGTGACACGATGGGCTTGAATTTTTTAATTTGAAATAGTAGTAGTAGTATGTCCGTTTTTTTATTCGATACTAGTATGTCCTTTATTTCTTTCTTATGTTAATAACAATCAAATAAATAAAAATGAGTTAAATGATCAAGCATATGAAACAAGTCCAGTATGATTTATGAATATGATGCTTCGTAGGACTGCTTTAGCATTTTGAATGGCATGGGAAGTATAGTTAATACTTAATAGTTATACACAAGCTTGACTAAGTCCCGCAACTATTATTGATCCAAGGGGACCCAAATATGAACAAATCATGTTACAATTAGATGTTTCAGAAGAGGCTATATATAATCAGCAATGTAATATATTCCCGGTATGAATACGTTTTCGATCCCTGCTTCAGATTGCATTCTGCTGACGTCAGAAAAGCACTTGAGATGAGTTTGAACATATATAGAACTATGCCACTCACTTATAAGTGTGGTTGCCGTTCACTCCACATTTTAACTGTATGCACTATGCAGTGGGACTGCACAAAATTTGCCGTTCACTCCACCACGTGTTGGTAAAGAAAGAAACCTTCCATCTATCTTTTGAGTAAATTAAGAAATCATTTATGTGGATCTAGCTTAAAAGCAAACACAAAGTTACATAAATTAACCCATTCAGCCAGCGAAACAAAAAACAAGTATTTACAACCTGTAAAAGAAGTAGTTGGTAGTAGTTGATAGTACAAAAAAGGTGAATCAACATTTCAAAAAAGGTGTGAACTCGCAAACCTAATAGTAATTAATTAAGGATATTAAAGAAAGAACGAACTAATAATTCAAAATAGATTGATTTCCACTCATGCAATTAACAAAACATGAATTTTCATTATTTTTAGTGATGGTAAGGTGATGCTTCTTGGACCCGATTCTTTCTCTTCTGAAGGAACTTTTGCAACGATTTTCTCATGGAAAGGCCAGTGCCAGGGCTATACATTTGATTATTATTAGATTGCATTGCTGCTGTTGACGAAAATGGCTCTGACTCTGACCCACTTGGTGTCCTCACTCTTTCCTCCAATTTTCTATTTGCAAGCATTAAAATCGATCTGGCCTGCACGTCATTCACATACCAACCACTAATTAGTATTATCCTTTGATTCCAGAAGTAAAATAATATAAATATACCTTATTCTAAACTACTAAGAATTGACGTCATTTTTTCGCACACAAAATAACAGTGGGTACTGTCAAAATTGACCCGTTTAATTAATATTAATATTAATATAACACGGGAGTTGAAAAAAGAAAAGCACAAGTTGCGTGCAATTTTTTAAGTCAAAGAACAAGTCTACGGTGGATTCGAATCATGAAGTTTCTAGGAAACTTAACATTTGCTTTGCTAAACACCAACGTTGGCCATTTTCACACATCAAACTCGATCGAACATATCACATACCGCGTCCGATCCTTTATCCTTAATTAATTTTCTTCTAATGGTTAAATAACACCAACTTGTCGGCAACTACCATATCTTTTTTAAAATGCTTATGTTTCTCTCTCGGCCTCGGGTAAAAAAGCTGTACCACGCGGTTTCATATGATTAATGCTTATTTTTATCATCATTAATATTCTTAAAAAAAAAAAAAGAGAAATAGGAGTAAAAAATATCATTAAAAAAGTACTATCTTAAAAGCAATTTATTCATAATTTCTTTTTAAAAAATTATAAGCCTAAATAATAATTAATTTTCATCACGAATTCTTTGCGTTGAGCTAAGTTCAATAACAACGGCTTCCTTTGCATCGCCAGAAACATTCTCTATATCTGATTACATATTGGGGGAAAAACCAAATTATCTACAATAATAACAGATAACTATGGTGGCCTAATCCTACAAGTTTTCAGGATTAAGAGTAATAGTACTGTAGTAATTTCGTTCTAATTAAACATACCTGAAGCTCTGTGACATCAGCAACACAAAGCTTGCCATCATAAAAAATTGTCAGAGGTTGTTGCTGCTGCTGGTGGTGATGGAAGAAATTTTGCATTGGGCTAATCTCACTGCTAGCTTCTTCAACCCTTCAATTAAGAAAGCATACCAAAAAACAAAGAATTAATTCAATACCCAGATTAATTAATGGCAGTTATAAGAGAATGAAATGAAATTAATTAAAAAAGTAAGTGGCTTACATTGTGGGCTGGTGGTGGCTGGGGCCAGAATCGCAGGGAGGAAAAAGAGCAAGTTCGAGGTTGCAGTTTCTTCTCCTCATCTTTTCTTCTCTTATCAAAAGGATAGAGGAAGCGGAGATAACGTTAAATGGAGAGATATTGTGTTATATATAATGTGTGCGAAAACGCAAAGATGGGTTTGGTTTGTAGTAATGAAGAACACGTAAAGCACAAGGAAAACAAACAAAATGAAAGGGACTTGGAGCGGTGTCTTGTACAATTTGAGCACGTGTTCCACGCTTTTTTAACATCATACTGTGTTGTGTTGTGTGTGCCACCCCACGCGAAACCGTCACTCGCACCACTTGTGATTTGTGAATTGTGATTCGTGTCGGCTGCTGCCATGCTGTCACCGATTCCAAAATAAATATAATCGTGCATCAAATCCAAAACGCTATATTTTTTTTTTATTAACAGGACCACGTACTTATATACTAACATTTTAGTTTTAATACAGTAATACACCGGCGTTTCCTTAATCTATCATTAACCTTAGACTTATCATTTTGGGGTGTTTAATGCAAGAAGTATTTAAACATTAGTTAATTAAACTTTGTTTTCATGTAAGGATAGAGTCAAACTCAAGTCCAAATACTTAAATACGATAAAATTATAGAGAGTAGCTTTGGTAGTTAAATATCCTTGCACCAGATTTTATATATATATATATATAGGTGAGGATTTTATTATTTGGAATCAACATTAATAGAGTTTGTATTTTACATACTTTTTCTTCAAGACGTTGGAAATTGGAATTATAAACTTCAATTTTGAATGATCAAGGGAATGCTCTTGGTGGTTTCACATGTACATTTCTGGAGTTATTATGAGGTGGTACCATCAAAACTTCCACCTTATCATAAAATAGAGTTTCCTAGAAAGTTTCTGAGTACACTTTGAATCCACTTTATCCATGTTAGACGAATTCATTTTGCTAAATTCCCTACGACAGTAACATGATTAACATCTTTTGAGAGAGTAAAATACAACGTGATATGAAGTAGACCTCATTAATTATGACATAGAAATTCTCGTGTATTTTTTTCTTTTTCTGATAAGGACATGAAAATACCAGGTCTATATACGTGATATAAACATAACCATTTTTCACATTGCAACAATTTGAGAATAAAATTTGGGTTTAATTTTAATACATTCTTTTGGTGAGGATTAATATATTAATTCTGTACTACTAGTCAGAAAACTAATATACTTCGAGGTGGAATATTTATCAAAGTGATATACTTTCTTTACCAATAAAACATGTTTCGTATACATATTAACAAAGTTTTAAAAATCGATTAAGGTGAATCCAATCGATGTACTGAGTCAATCTTCGGACCAGTGGGTCACTCATTAATCCGCATGATCTAGTCTGTATTAATTTTTATACTTATCTCAAGAATTGAAAAAATCTTTAAAAAATTATTCATTATAAATTTATATAATTCCACAAAATCTTATGACATAAACTTTAAATGAATTCAAACTCAAATATCAAAGTCATATAAGAAAACTTACAAAACATAAACAAAGGGGTCCATTTGTAAAAAAAAATATATATATATTTATATGTTTCATTTTCTCTTATCTATTTTCTCATTCCCAAAACGACATCATTTTGTTGAGTAATTTTTTTTTTTAATTGACCTCACCTTGGATCAGTGGGTCAACAGTCCAATCATAAATCCAGCCGGATCAATCCAAGTTAAAGTGGATCAATTACACGAATAGTCTAATATTGAAACTGACCCGATCCGACGACCAGGTCTCGGTTTGACCGGTCCAAACCAACCGGGTCGATCCAATTTTTTAAATAGTACATATTAGTAATCAAACTCTAATCAACATGATTAAATAATCTATATATATTTAATAACCTGGCCTTATGTACACGTATATGTTTTTAATAGAAATCACATGTATTTTTTAGCAACAATCTTATTTGAACCAAGATTATTATGAACAGTGAAATTATTGTTTGAACTATTAAACGTGTTTCACACATTAAAAGTGATTAAGTAGCTCCTTTTGTTTCTTGATTAGGGTTAGCTAGCTAATTGACGTGGTTATCGAATTGACACGAAACTGATGGTGTGGCTTGGAGGCCATGCCATGCCGACTTGCAATATAGTCAAAAAGGTGGCGTAAGACAACTTACCCAAAATTAGAAAAAGCTAACATACATTGGTCACATGTTTTGTTTTTTTTAGGAAGCATTGGTCACATGTTAGGAATACCGACTTGTGACTTCAAAAGTAAAGCACGTGTGATGTGGTGCGCGTATGTCGAACTCGAATGGAATCGGTAGTTCAATGTCAAACCAATCTTTTCATACCAAAGCATGTATTGTTGTTAACTAGTAATGAGTAATCCTTGAGAAATCAAGGTAATTGATACATATTTCAATTTTCAAGGACAATAACTAGCCCAGAGTGTAAAATAAATGCTTCCTCCTATTTATTTTCTCTGACCATGGCCACTTAGCATCTCTCCATCTAAACCACCGGTTTTTGGGACTTGCTACTTCAGCTAAACAACCTTCTCTTTGTTGCAGATGCCGCCTATTATCATCACTCAATCCACAACACTGCAGTTTATTGTCCCGTATCAAAGCTTCCTCCTTATATGTGGGAGTGTTAGTGTTATATCTAGGGTGTTGGACAAAACGCACATTTTTCCACCAGAGTTTTATAGCCTGCAGAAAACAAGATTCGGGAAGATCAACATTCATAAACCTTCAAGTACTAGCTTAAGCTTTTGGGAAAGTTCATGCTTGAGCTTGACATGGCCAACAGTTCAGTCCCTATTGTCCCCATTTGTGTTCAGTTACAGTACAAGAAGCTGGTCTCAGTAAATTTCAGTGATTTCAAGTTCAACCCTCTTAAATTGCTTGCCAAAGAAAACTTATCATAGTCTGACAGGATTTTCACTAAATACTTATCGTATAAAAACACAGTAAGAGGAAAGTATAGCGAAAATAAAGCTTACATGCCAATATATCCATACTGCAACTTTGTGAGGCATCAACCAAAAGAAAACTGCATGATCTGACTCGGGGCATGAGCACAACTTTTTGGCTATCAGACTGGCAGTAAAATAGTTTCCATGCTCAGGATGATGAACTGAAATCGATATTGTAAGATTCTCTTCAGGATCATTTGCTTTCATATTCCAATTTCCAAGCATATCCTACAATAGCTCAAGGAGATGCTTATTAATAAAATGCAGAAGAGTTATTTAAACCTATTGTGATTATCTTAAAATTAAACTTAACCATGTAGACGAAGTATCTATTAAGACATTGTAGTATATATATAGGAAATGTTCATTAATTAATCCAGAGTCTTCATTACCAACATTTTGTTCCAGTTTCATTTCCCTGACATAGTGAATAATGCTATATTAAGTTCAGGAAGATGAATGTTAGAATATATTTAGCATATATTCTCTTATTATTTGTATATATCTTTATTTAGTTAGACAATATTTGTTACCATATATTTAGCCATTAGTTAGCTAATTTGTAGCCTATCTTGGCGCTTGTATCTTGTATATATTACTCTGATTTGTAATGCAACAGACACGGAATTAATTTCCTTCATGGTATCACAGACGGTTTCAATCCTATCTCTTGAACCCTAGCCGTTCATCTTCATCTTCTTCTTCTTCCTCCATTCTTCTTCTCACTCTCAAACATGGCGAGAAAGCGCCAAATTTCACCCCGCCTCACTATCACCAATGTGAAATCTCTTGTTCTGTCACATTAGATAACGAGCAGTGCTCTCGTATCACTCATGGACTCGCCTTGTTTACCAATCTTACTCGGGTTCACGATTTCTACAATCATATTGTCCCACCCACAGAGGAACTCCGCCGAGCAAAGATACCTTGCTTCAAAAACAGCCGATCCCGCCATGTGGAAACGTCTTGACGCTGCGATTCTCCAGTGGGATATATGGCACCATTTCCTCCGACCTTCTCCTTGCTATCCTACGACGTGATGACACACCCGAGGGGAGCATGGACACGGCTCCAAGCTTTATTTCAGGACAATAAGGCTTCGCGAGCAACCCTCCTCAAAGAAGACTTCACCTGCCGTTTTCAAGGAACACCATACCATTGACACCTACCGCAATTACCTTCAATCTCTTGCACGGCCATGCCGTCCGTTGATGCCCCGATGTCAAATGGGCGGCTCGTGTTACGTCTCACGAGTTCCCTTGCCGAGGCGTACAATGGTACGATTGATTTCATCCAAAATCAAGAGCCCCTACCTTCTTTCGAAAGTCATCGATCACGATTGAAAATGGCGTAACACACCATCAAAGCACGTGTCGCACGTGAATCAGGACCAGCGCTGGCACACACCCATGGTTGCAAAGAACTAACAATGACTCCTCCTCTGCTCCTAAACGCAACAACAAAGAACAACAAAGGGCGCAACAACAACAAAAATAAGGGGAAAGGAAAAGCGTCCCAGGTCGGCAAGGTGGGGCCGGTGGTGGTCGGTCCCGGTCGGTGGCGGCCCACGTCCTTAAGCTCGGTCTCAATGGCCACGGTGGCGGCCAAATTGGGGAGGGTGGACCATTCCACCATGTCCTTTCCCTACCTATTCTTGGCGACCACGACCTAATTACACTACCCAACGACCACCTCTTTGGGCCAGGCGTGCTTGGGCCCAAACCTCAAGCCTTCAATGTTATGACTCCATCTACCGCTAGTTACACGCCAACCGATATTGAGGCCGCTATGCATGCTCTATCTTTCTCTCAACCTCGATGGAAACTACTACATGGATACCGGCGCCACATCTCACATGACGGCGGATGCGGTATTCTCTCGTCTTATTTCAATTCAAGCACTAAAAATCATAACATTGTTGTTGGTAGTGGTCATTTAATTCCGATTGTCGGTCACGGTAGCACTAATTTACCCCCACCTCATCCTCCCTTTGTTCTTCAAAGTGTGTTACATGCTCCCAAACTCATTAAAAATCGATCTCTGTTCGTAAATTTACTACCGACAATATGGTTTCTATTTCTTTTGACCACTTTTGGTTTTTCGGTCAATGATTTACTGACGGGGACCAGGACTAATGAGATGTGACAGCGTTGGGGACTTATATCCACTCTTCTCAAATTCTCAAGCCACATCACCCAAACACTCGGCTTTTACTACTATGTCTCATGATATTTGGCATAATCGCTTAGGTCATCCCAGCGATACTATTATCAATTCTCTTCGTAGTAATAAATTTATTGAATGTACTAAGGCTTGTAAGACTTTTTGCTCATCTTGTCCTCTTGGAAAACATGCTTAAACTTCCTTTTTATGATTCTTTATCATACACTTTTCTCTTCGTTTGATATTATTCATAGTGATCTTTGGACTTCTCCAATTGCCGACTCTTCCGGCACCGTTATTATGTTCTTTTTCTTGATGACTATAGCAAATTTCTTTGGACTTTTCCTATTGCAAAGAAATCACAAGTAAAACAATTATTCATATCTTTCCATGCTTTAGTCAAAACTCAATTTGAATGTAATATAAAATCTTTTCAATGTGACAATGGCACGGAATATATTAATGGCACTCTTGAAAGGTTCTTTGATCATCATGGCTTAGTCTTTCGTCTTTCTTGTCCTCACACATCGTCCCAAAATGGTAAAGCCGAAAGACACATAAAATCCATCAATAATATCATTCGGACCATTCTAGCTCATGCTTCTATGCCACCATCCTTTTGGCATCATGCTCTATCTATGGTGACATATCTTCTTAATATCCTTCCTTCTAAGGTCTTAGATTATTTATCACCCACACAAATCCTTTATCAAAGTAACCCTTCTTACCCGGATTTGCGTGTTTTTGGTTGTTTATGTTTTCCATTGTTTCCCTCCACTACTATAAACAAATTCAGAACGGTCTTCCTCAGTGCCTATCTTGGTCCGACTCCAAACCATCGTGGCTCAAAATGCTATGATATGTCTAGTGGAAAAATAATAATTTGTCGTCATGTGCGTTTTGTTGAAACCGAATTTCCTTTTTCAAAATTCCACAAAACCACTCCTACAAATTATGATTTTACGAGTGATAATATTGATTCATCAATCATGCATGTTATTTCTCGAATTTAGCACCACAAAATCCACAGCTGACCCAATTTCTCATGCCGCCTCGGTCTCTCTCCACCCACTCCTCATGTAGCACCGACGCCGCAATGATCCCCTCCAACTTCTTCTCCTATCTTGGCCTCACCCATCTCACGTGGCCCAGTCCCACCCTCGAGACCACACTCCTCTCCTAGGCCCAATAACCCCATGCCGCACCGCATGACAACTCATTCTATGAGTGGCATTCATAAGCCAAATCCTAAGTACTCTACCAATTGTCACGCGACCACCACTAAGGACATTTCTCCTATTCCAAAAAATCCCGTTAGTGCATTCCATGACCCAAATTGGAATCGTGCAATGTTAGATGAATTTACCGCTTTAATTGATAATAAGACTTGGGTATTAGTGCTTAGGCCACCTAGGATGTGAATGTTATTCGCTCTATGTGGATTTTGCGCCATAAATATAAATCGATGGTTCTTTTGAGCGTTATAAGGCTCGTCTTGTAGGAGATGGAAAAACACAGGAGCAAGGTGTTGATTGTGATGAGACCTTTAGCCCCGTGGTTAAACCTCGCTACCATAAGAGCAGCTTCTCGGTATTCTTTGCTCTACAAATCTTGGCCTATCCATCAAATGGATGTCAAGAATGTTTTTTTACATGGTCATCTTAATGAAACAGTTTATATGCATCAGCCCATGGGTTTTCGAGACAAAAATCATCCAAATCATGTTTGCCTCTTAAAAAAATCTTTATATGGTTTGAAACAGGCTCCTCGCGCTTGGTATCAAAGGTTTGCTGATTTTGTTGCTACCATTGGGTTCTCTCACAGTAAGTCAGATCACTCTTTATTTATTTACAAGAATGGTTCTAACACTGCTTATATTTTGTTGTATGTGGATGACATTATACTTACGGCTTCATCTGATCGTCTTCGTAAGTATTTTATGACTCTTTTGGGTTCTGAGTTTGCTATGAAGGACTTAGGCCCCCTGAGTTTCTTTCTGGGTATTGTTGTTACTCGTCATGCCCATGGTCTATTTTTATCTTAGAAACAATATGTTGTAAAAATTATTGAACATGTCGGCATGTTTAACTGCAGTTCATGTCCTACTCCCGTTGACACTAAGTCTAAGCTTAGTGCCACCGGCGATGCTCCTTTTAACAATCCAACCAAATATCGCAGTCTTGCAGGGACTCTTCAATATCTTACTTTCACTCAACTTTGATATATCTTATGTCATGTGCAGATTTGTCTTCATATGCATGCTCAGACAAATGAGCATATGAGTGCTCTCAAGCGTATCATACGCTACCTTCAGAGTACTTTATCCCATGGTTTGCATTTGTACAAATCCACCATTGATAGACTAATCTCTTATACGAGATCTTGATTGGGGTGGGTGTCCCGACACCCGTCGTTCCACTTCCGGGTATTGTGTTTTCCTCGGAGATAATTTGATATCTTGGTCTTCCAAACGACAACTACTCTCTCCCCCGGCAGTGCGGAGGCGGAATACGAGGGGTGTGGCTAATGTTGTTTCGATTCCTCGTTGGGATCGAAACCTCCTTAGAGTTGCATTGTCCCATTCAAAAGGCTACTCTAGTTTCTCGTGACAATGTGAGTGCGATATACTTATCCTAAGCAATCTTGTTCAACATCAACGCACCAAACACATTGAGATGGATATTCACTTCGTTCGTGAGAAAGTGGCTCGTGGCGAAGTCCGTGTGCTTCATGTGTCGTCCCGTTACCAAATTGCTGATATTTTCACAAAAGGGCTTCCGTTCTATTTAATGATTTCAGGGACAGTCTAAGCATACGAGAGCCTCCCGCTTCAACTGAGGGGGAGTGTTAGAATATATTTAGCATATATTCTCTTATTATTTGTATATATCTTTATTTAGTTAGACAATATTTGTTACCATATATTTAGCCATTAGTTAGTTAATTTGTAGCCTATCTTGGCGCTTGTATCTTGTATATATTACTCTGATTTGTAATGCAACAGACACGGAATCAATTTCCTTCAATAAACACCAAACAAAAGTTGCAGAATAGTGTAAAGTGTAAACCAATTCCCAAGAACCAAAAGAGGAAGAAAAAAAAACTACAAGGGTAGAGTTATTTTTTTTTTTGAAGAACAAGGGTAGAGTTGAACTGAGGAAGTAACTCTTGTTTTTTCAATCTAGATAAAATACACAATAAAATAGAACAAACAATAGTTTTTGTGAACCATAATTTTCTGACTCCCAAATGCTGTAAAGCAAAAGGCATAGTTTACATACCATAAAAGGACTGACATGCAAAGACTTAGCCACTAGATCAGAGTGCGGGTTGAAAACAAAAGATACTCTTTCACCCCATGGTGTATTTGTCACCTGAAACAAAAATATCAGCAGTACTGTCAGCACAGAGCAAAAATGGTGCAAAACATCCTATCTGACAGTAAGACAACTAGACCCTTGTACAACGGTTTCAGCAGATTCCTAATATTTAATAGAATTGGAAAAAGACATGAACATTCTTCATTTATCAAAATATCTGAGATTCAAAAATCAAAATACATAAAAAAGACTATTTCTGATTCAACAAAGAATCCCAGAAAGAAATGAAAGGTGCCAAAATCCCGTGAATTACTTAATGCCAAAAAGAACACATAAACTGGTTTGAGAAGTTGAATGGAGTTGATTGTGAGAAAAGATTACCCACTAACTAACGACTTTAGTCAGTAATAAAGCATAAATTAGAAAAATCACAAACTAAGAAAAGAGAACAACTTTGTCACGCACCTCAGCAATGCACTTCTTCAACCGTTTAGTAGAGCCTTCAACTTCATAGCAATAATACACACTCAAAGGATTCTGTTCATAACCCACACTAGGAGGGATTGTCAGGAGCAAACTGCAGAATTGGGTTCAAAATGAAGCAACTGCAAGTCAAAACTTCACAACAAATGGATTGAGTTTGCCTTATAAATTGAAATCAACTTATGCTGTCAACTTTTATCGAAGCTTTGTATCAAACTTCTCCAACAACTGAGACACATAAATTCATTTTACTTTCTTATTTTTTTTTTTTTTAAGTGCTTACAGTTAAGTTTATCCAAACAAACTACGCTAACAGTCGCTGAAAACAAAATTGAAATGTGAAGGTGAAATTTTGCATAGCTCTGACAGAACCCAATGGACAAATATTTAGAAATAAAGAAGAAGAATTACATGGGTCCATTGGTATCGGTAAGTTGGCGAGCTTCATCGGAAGAAAGATGGTCGTGAGGCGCGTGAGGTGCACGGTCGAGGTCGATGAGCGCGTAGCGAACCCGGTATTGGAAGGAATGGTTAACTGGGTGGCGACGCTGGTGCCACACTGTGCCTTCGTAGAGAGATATGGGTTCAGCTTCGTCATAGGAGAAGGAAGAAGCGGCGCGTGGGGGTTTCCACCGCCGCAGTAGCGCGTGAAAGGGTAGGACAAGGGAGAGAAGAAGAGAGGTGAGGAAGGTGGAAATGATAGAGCAAAGGAGATAAAATATTTCCATTGCTACTATTTTTTTTTTCCTTTGATTCTAATGTCTTCGGCCACTCGAGTTTTCTTCTTTTGCGTAAGACTAGTTTGGACTATATATAAAACTAAAAATCAAAATTTATTAGGGACGGAAAGATAATTTTTTTAAAATTCTGAAATTAAGGTATGTTTTGAACACAATCCAATAAGAATTTTTAAGAAAAAAAATATAAAAAATTAATAAAATTAACTTTTCTATAAATTAAAATTATATCTAATAATTAATTTATAATAATTTCACATATTTTAGAATAAGATACACGAAGAATTTCTATTGTTATTAGAGAATTATTTTATATTTTAGAAAAATTAATTTTTTTATATTTTATTTTTCTAAAAATTCTTTTAGAATATGTATAAATAAATTAAAAACTGTGAATTATAGATTTGAGAGGTAATTTTCTTTCCTGGAGACTAAAAACTTTAACCAAGAAAAAGTAAAAACTAATTATGATGTAACTGTAAACATTAATTTTATCGTTTCACATATCAAATTTATAAAAAAAAAAAAAATTAACTTAAAATAAGTTAAATACTTTTTAAATTTTAAAATATTATTTTCTCATACAATTTTATTAATATTCAAACACTAAATGTATTTTCTTTATTTGAATCATCTCAGTCTTTTTATATTTTTGGAGAACTTAAATATTTAATTGGGTTTGTCTCTATGAAATTTTAATTTTATAAATAAACTTACTAGTAAATTTTATGGAGTAAAAACAAACCTTAAAATTAACTTCTTCTTTTCATTTCTTTCTATTTTTCATTTGTTAGGCATTATTATTATTATTAATAAAGTGTCTCCCATTGAATGCCACAGATGCTGGTAGAGAAACTAAAAAGGCGAAATAAGTTGCATCGCTGAACGCTACGAAAGCAACGTAGAAAACATAGACACCCAAGACAAGACCCAACCCAACACAACACACAAACCAAACTTTTTATTCTCGGTTTCTCCGCCCGTTGTGTGTCTTTGTTTCCGCCACTCTTCTTATTTATACTATTTTTTCAATTGCATTGTCTCTGACTCTGTTACTTTCGTTGGTTGCCCAACCTCGATCTCATTCATTCAATGGCCACTCTTTTCCAAGCTGTCACCGCATTCTCCGCCTCCAACAAATTCCACTTCCCATCCCTCTCAGGTTTCTTTCAATTCTCTTATTTTCCTTTTCTTATAATGAGCATGGATTCTAACGTTGTTTCTTTTGTTTTGGTGTTTCAGAGAGGAAGGGACAAATGTTTGTTGTCAGATCTGATGCAAGGATGAGCCATCTCCTCCCAAGAGGAGCTCATAAGTCTCAGACTCAGAGGCTGCTTACTAATGCTGTTGCTGTAAGTTGTTTGTTTCAAATTTCGATCTCTTGTATTTGTAGTTTGCTTTAGGATTCGTGGGATATGATGGAGTTTGCATGGTGTTTGCTATAATGTTTCTGATTAGCTTCTGGGTTTTTTGTTTTTTTTTGCAGACTAAGGCTGACAGTTCTACATCTTCAAAAACTGGGTATGTTTCTTTCTGTTATCACTTGCTGTTTAGATTATCTTATTATGTGTTTGGTTCCGCGTCCATTTTCCACAAACGCGCGTAACTAAGATTGTAGTGTGATTCTAGCAAGTCCTGCACGTGTTTGGTTCCATTTCTTCTAATCGATTCAGCCTCTAGAATCAATTCTAAGGTGAAGCAACTCTGGGTTGCTTTTACGTCAAAGAGAATTGATTTGGCTTTTACTCTGTTTCATTATGGCATAATAAGTGCACTCAAAGTATTTGTGAAAATGACCCAGTGGGAAAAATTTATGGATTAGAAATAGATTAAGGGACTCTGGCACGATGGCATTTGAGTGGTCGATGTTTTTGCAGTGGTCTTTGAAACTGTCTGATCCTCACTCTTAATGGCCTTGCTATTGGGATGAAGTGGCTGAATTTGTTGGCATTAAATAAGTGTAAATATTTTTTGGTGGTTGGTGCTGCATAATTTGCAGTAGCCACATGGTCCATTTTGGTAACTACATAGGTAAAATCATTTTTTATTCAAAGTATCCAAATATTTTTTTCTTAAAAAATCAATTTCTAATATTTATGAACCAAACAAAAATCATGTTATTTCATAATCAATTTTAACCATAATCAATTTTATTATGTTCATTTAAAATCAATTCTACAAACGCATATCCAAACACATACTTATACACGGTTGTTTTGTTTACACTTTTTGCTGGTAAATTAACCACCGTATTTAATTTAATTTAGCTGAAATCAGTTTCTCTGTTTTGGATTTGTTCCCGCTTTTATTTGTGCAAGCGATTTTTTTATGGTTTCGGCCCTTTTTCCTATGAGCACTTGTGCTATGGTTGAGCTCCACCTAACAACTTGAACTGCTTAATTTTTTTACTTTTTTTAGTAGTTTAAATGTGTGCTTGGAAGCCACAAGAAGTAGCTGTTTTGGGTGTTTGGTTTTAATGTAAAAGAATTGTCATTTTTATGTTTTTCCGTTTTTTTTTAGCATGATGAAGTGCAGTAATGAAAGGAAAATAAAAGTGTGGAACTATGATAAACGTTGGCTAGTGACATTTATGTGACACTTAATTTTGAGCCCCAGTTAATAAATGACTGGTTGAACTAGCTGATTGCTTTGGCATTTGTTGTATGCTCTCTTATTGCCTGTGTTGGTTTTAGATATAGGATGATATGATGCCAAATAATGATGAAATTGACCAGATATGCACTTGACTCCCAGGCATGAACTTCTCCTTTTTGAAGCCCTACGTGAAGGTTTGGAAGAAGAAATGGAAAGGGATCCCTGTGTGTGTGTCATGGGTGAAGATGTAGGTCACTATGGAGGATCTTACAAAGTGACTAAGGGCCTGGCCCCTAAGTTTGGGGACCTCAGGGTTTTGGACACCCCTATTGCTGAGAATGCCTTCACAGGCATGGGCATTGGAGCTGCCATGACTGGTCTGAGGCCAATTGTTGAGGGCATGAACATGGGATTTCTACTTCTGGCATTTAACCAGATCTCCAACAATTGTGGCATGCTCCATTACACCTCTGGAGGCCAGTTTAAAATACCAATTGTCATTCGTGGACCTGGGGGAGTTGGGAGGCAACTAGGGGCTGAGCACTCACAGCGACTCGAGTCATATTTTCAGTCAATCCCAGGAATCCAGATGGTGGCCTGCTCGACCCCTTACAATGCCAAGGGCTTGATGAAAGCTGCAATCCGAAGTGAGAACCCTGTGATACTTTTTGAGCATGTGTTGCTTTATAACCTGAAGGAGAGAATTCCAGATGAGGAGTATGTGTTATCACTTGAGGAAGCTGAGATGGTTAGGCCTGGGGAGCATGTCACAATTTTAACCTATTCGAGGATGAGGTATCATGTCATGCAAGCTGCCAAGACATTGGTGAACAAAGGTTATGATCCTGAAGTAATTGACATCAGATCTTTGAAACCATTTGACCTTTACACAATTGGGAATTCGGTGAAGAAGACTCATCGCGTGTTAATTGTGGAAGAGTGTATGCGCACAGGGGGAATTGGTGCTAGCCTAACAGCTGCTATTACTGAAAATTTCAACGACTATTTGGATGCTCCTATTATATGTTTATCCTCTCAGGATGTGCCAACACCATATGCTGGGACGTTGGAGGAATGGACAGTGGTTCAACCTGCTCAGATTGTCACAGCAGTTGAACAGCTCTGCCAGTGATTGATGAAAAACTTAGTTCCAATAAGGACATGGTTCTGGTAAAACCATAGCTAGAACCTTCTTTACAATTTTCTTTCCTCGTTTTCTTTCACTTCTAAATCCCCATAACCTAAACCTTTTTTTTATTTAATTTTGGATATCCTTTGCATTTTTTTTCCGTAAATTATTTACAATTGTCCTCATCCAACCTGAGGTAGTTTCAATTAGTTCATCTGCATGATTATTATAGTGGCTATCATCTTGTTAGGCCTAGAACTCTCGTACTTGTACTCAGTGTTGAACCCACCGCAATTTCTCTTGTTGTAGGCCTATTTTGAAAGAGTGATATTATTCTTACAACATACTTTTTTTACCTTTTTCTGTCTTTCTTTTTTATTTGTATAAATTGTTGGACAAAGTTAAAGTACAACTATCATTTATCATTTTGAAATCACTTGTATGGATGAATCGGGCTGTTTCATGAATCGTTTCATAGTTGTTTTTCATTGTAGGGTTTCTTCCATTCAAATGCCACCTCAATGTTAAGTTTTGAAAATTTATCTGTTTTTTTTTTTTTTAATTTTAATATAAAATTTTGAACTCAAACCATAAGAATGATTCTTCCCTGTATTATTGTTTTTAGTGTAAAATGATTGTAATGAGGTTTGAGGTTTGGATCTATGATTTCATGAATTTTATCTCAATCCCACCATTAAGTCGACCATAGTGAGTTATTACATTACTACCCTTTCATCATTTCATTTTTCTTCATTGTTTTCTTTCGTCATCTATGTTATTACATATTCCCCCTTCCATTTAATTTTAATACTCCTAAATATTTAAATTTATTTATAGGTAACCAAATGGTAACATTAAATGATATGCTATTTTTATAATATAATTAATGTCTTCATTGTCAATAATAAATATTTTATTTGTAATTGATTTTTTTTTTTCTGAAACTAAAATGCGGTGAGTTAAAATTCAAATTTATGAAGTCCAATGTTGTGGATATGGAAACCTTTTTCATTCAAATGAATGAATTGGGATTGAATAAATTTAATTAATTTTTTATTGAGATAAACATCTAAATAAGTATTTATAATATAAGAAAATAACATCAAATGCATAAACAAACTTCTCTTCTAAAATTAACTTATGCATTTTTGTCTATTTTTTCTTAGAATTGAGGTGCAAGTTAATTTTAACTTAGGAAAGATGTTTAATTCATCTTATTTTTATTTTATTCTCTTAATAAGATTTTATTGAGAAGTTTATCCAAGCATATCTCAACATAATTAAAAAATAATAATATAACATAATGTAAAATATTTTATGTTGAAAAAATCACACAATTCATTAAGAGGTGATATATCAAGAAAAGTTTTTATTCTTAAGAATAAAATGGTAAAAAGTTGTTTTTTGTTAAAGAGTTTCAGGCTTTTGGGTATAAGTTTAATCTTCATTAAAGGTATTAAACTTAAATCTTATCATAACAAATATTTTTCATAAACTTCAAATCTTAACACTTGAGACAACACAGTTTATTTTGACTTATCAATTAAATTAACTATTAAGGACAGAAAATATCACATAATTCAATATTTAAATATGTTCATATTATCTGATAAGTTTATTTCTTATCAATAATGACAATTTTTGTTAATTTAGAGGAAGTTAAACATATGATCTTTCTCTTGTTTTCTTTAATTTCACCATTAAATCACTTTTATGTTTTGAATGGTTATACAATATAAATTATTTTAAGATTATGTTTATTTAGTGTCACTCTTGAATGATGTATTTCTATTGTGATATTTTTTTTTTTTAATCATAAGTGACTTATTAAAGTGTATCGATTTTAATAAATAATATTCACGTTACATTTATATTTTTATTGAAATAAATATAATTCATACGAGATAAAATGAATCAATTTTCACTTATAAACTAAAATAAATTTATCCACTTCAACAATAGAAATTCTCATCTAATTTTTCTAAAAGAGACGCATAAGTTAATTTTATCTCATGGAAAATATTGGATTAATCTTGTTTTATTTTATTCTCTTATAAGTGTTTATTGAAATGTTTTTCCAAGCATATTTCAATGGTATCACAAAAATTAATTTAACACAACTTTGAAATATTTAATGTTGAAAAAGTCACAATTCATTAGAAAGCAATATACTAAGAAAAGTTCTTATTCTAAAACCACAAGGTTAATATATTTTTTTGTTATAAGCGCTCTAGGTCTTTTGGTATAAGTCTAATCTTCATGAAAAGTATTAAGCTTAAACCTTATCCAATACAGATATTCATCGTAAGCTTGAAATCTTAACACTTGAAAGAGTATAATTTATTCCGACTTATGAATTGAATTAACCATTAAAAGTAGAAAATATGACATAATTCAATACTTAAATATGTTCAAATAAGCAAATGGAGGAGTATTATTTAGCTTATATATAAAAAAAAAATGCATATTTTAAATAGATTTTAACGAGGTATTGTAATTTTTCTTGTTCAAAATTTATATCAGGTTAACAATATTTCCGTAAGTTTCGTTTTTTAAATTGTTCAGATTGTTGTCTTCCTCGATACCAAAAAAATATACGAGCATTAATGGTCATATAAATGGTTTAAACTCGTACTTCTTTTAATGTATTTATTGAGGACGACGTCTTTTTATCCGAGGTATTAAAAATTCATTTATTATTCAATTACTTCTATTAAAGTCTGTCGGTTCATCAGATAATATTCACACGATTCGACAAATATATATAAGTTTGAGGAATTGACATACTTCCTCACTCAAAAATAATTGACGATGAATCCTTCTTCAACAAATGCTAAAAGGAAAGAAAAAGGCTATCGTTGCTCTTATTGTGAAAGAGTATTTGACAATTATCAAGATTTTGAAGATCATCATAGACTACATAAAGTTGAGTTTAAGCGACGCATCAATCAAATCAATCCCACTCCTGATCAACATGGGAATGTCTCAATGAAAAGTTTGTATGGAGGTTCAACATCCAATAATCCTTTTGCAACCAATGGTACGCAAAACTATAATCATCTTTTAGTTTAATAATTCTTCTAATTCAAGTTACTAATTAACATGCTATTAATGCAGGAAATTCATTTTTCATGTCTCCATATTATTCTTCTACAATAACCAACAACAATGCATCCTTGGAAGCGGCAATTCACACTAAAGGCACAATTCCCTTTTCTCAATATCTGAATCAGAATGTGAAAAATCCATTTTATTCGGGCTTCTCTAATAATCATATGGGACCATCCAATCCTTTTGCAACCAAAGGTAAAGCAATAATCATCTTTTAGTTTAATAATTATTCTAATTCAAGTCACTAATTAACATGCTAAATGCAGGAAATTCTTATGGTGGTTCAGTGTTCATGCCTCCAAATTATTCTTCTACAGGAACCAACAATGCGTCAATTCAAACTAAAGGGACCTTTCCCTTTTCTTACCATCCAACTTCTAATAATAATCATATTGGTCATGCACCGAGTGCAAGTTCTGCTGCTTTAAGTCGTCAATTTCAATTTTTTGGAAGCAATTTTCAAAATATTAAACCTAATGATAACAATCTTCCATATCCCCCTGTCTTTGCTAGAAATCCTTCTTTACCAGGTTATGAAATGACTGGATTTGGTTTATCCAAATTCCCTAGCTTAATTGAACCTGGTTTTGTTAATACCCAAACTCATTCTGTTGACCAAACTTTTGAGAGAGGAAAAAAACACAATAGAGATGAGGTCCAAGAAAAAAGTCCAATGATGAATCCACCCAAAAGGCCCAATACCAACTCTGGCCCACTTGTGCTGCAAAAGAAGGACGAAGAAAAAAATGGTTCTACTTCAAACAGCGCAAATCATGTGGAAGAACCAGAAGCTGATTTGGATCTCTCCCTTCATCTTCATCTGTGAATTTGTATTTCTTTAAAATAAATCTCATGCATTTGAGTTTAAGTTTACCTAGTATGTTTTTTTTTTTCTGTACTATAAAAAAAAAATCTAGTATGCTTTTTTTTCTTGTCATTTGTATGTACTCAATAATGAAATAGTAATGTATGCATTTTCTAGCAGATTATTAAAGTCTTCTAAAAACATGTTATGAAAATTATGCTTTCACACTTTTATTAGAATGTATACAGCTTAAGAAGAGGAAAATAAATAAATGAAAATGTGATAAAAAAAAATAGATAAAGGATATTTGGTGAATATAAACTAAGGAAATGACGAAGGAGTCCAAGATTAACGTCTCATTTTTTTTTACAGCAACGTCTCATTGTTTGTACCATGTAACTTTCACAACTAAACAGTTCATTCATATTTATTTAAATAATTTTTCAACATATTTTATTAATGGAATAATTGCGAGATAGTCCCGTAAAATAAAATGTAACTCCAATTATTAATAAAACATGTAACTTAATAATAAAAAGTGTTTTATATATCCACCGTCACATGTTCACTGTTCAGACAATTGCATTAAATTTGTTCTTAGCCAACGTAAGCACGAGGATTCAACTTTTGACCGATGTTTGAATGATGTGGAAGACGCACGAGCAAAGAAGTATACAGTGGAAAAAAGGAGGAGATGAAAAAATAAATAGAAATAAGCTGGTTTACAGAAGTTTCTCTTATTTTTTAAAAACAATTAAGAAATGTTAATTCAAATTTTACTTTTGTTATAGTAAATAGTTTAATATTTAATCGTAACATTGGAGCATGATTACCTGAATTAACGCGTGAAGCGGTTCAAGTTTAGATGAGTAGAGATTAATACTTTGTCTGTCTTCACTGTTTTGCTTTTCCCAAGTGATGAATATTGAATACCTTAAAAAGGGTCGGTACAACTTGAAACAGTAGAGCGTGGTGGCCACAGCCATGCCGTGTTATGCATTTTTATGTTGCGTGTGAAAGCAGCAGCCCCCAAAGCGCGTGGTTTTGTCTGCACTACTGGCGTCATGTTTGCCACACAATAATCACCCTTCTTCTCTTTATCCCTAAAAGCAAACTCCCTCTGTCTCTGTCTATGCCTCAATCTCATCCTCCCTTTCTCCCTACTCTGTTTACCACTCCCTTGATTCGTTCTCTCTTGTAAGTTTTGTTTTTGTTTTTGTTTTTTGTCCACTTCATTTTTTTTTTCCTTGTTTGTTGTGTGTTTTTCTTTGTTTGGCTCCAATGTTTCTTCCCACCTTCATAAATTCCGGGTTTTCTTTATCCTAATCAGATATTTAATTTGTGGCCAATCACTGGTATTTCATATAAAATTGAGATTTGAAGAGAGCAGGTCCCCTTATCTGTTGTGTGTGAAATAGTTTTATAAAGTTGGAAATTTGAAGGAGGGGGAATTTTGTGTTTGTTGTATCCTATATCAGCTTTTTAGATCATTGTGGAGGAGGAATCACTGCTTCTTCTCTTTATTGTGGATTTGATTAGGTTGATTCCTTTTATTTGTCATAAAAATCTATGAGGGAATAAGTTCAAGTAACTTTGGAATAGATTCTTTTATTTGGTGGGATATTATTCCAATCCATTTGAGAATACCAGAACATGAACTAGAAATTCGCAAATTGGAGAAGGTAAAGTTTTAGTGTGTTATCAAGGGTTTTAGGTGTGTATTTGAGATTTAAGGATGCAGCGTGTTAGATTTTCATCTCAGCAGGCACCAGTACACAAGCTAGGAGATCCTCAAATGACATTAACTCCTAAGTTTAGGTTAGCTGTGATCCAATCTTCTTTGGAAAATCCATCACCTGAGTTAGAGCTTTCTCTCAGAGAAGAACCCTTAATTCCTGGCCTTCCTGATGATGTTGCTCTCAATTGTCTTCTCCGGCTTCCAGTTCAGAGTCACTCATCTTGTAGAGGTGTGTGCAAGAGGTGGCATATGCTACTTGGTAACAAAGAGAGGTTTTTCACCAATAGGAAGCAATTTGGTTTGAAAGACCCTTGGCTTTTTGTATTTGCATACCATAAGTGCACTGGGAAGATCCAGTGGCAGGTGCTTGATCTCACGCACTTTTCTTGGCACACTATCCCTGCAATGCCTTGTAAGGACAAGGTTTGCCCTCATGGTTTTAGGTGTGTTTCAATCCCCCACGATGACACTCTGTTTGTTTGTGGAGGCATGGTATCTGATGTGGATTGCCCTCTTGACTTGGTGTTGAAGTATGAGATGCAGAAGAATAGGTGGACTGTGATGAATAGAATGATCACTGCTAGGTCGTTTTTTGCTAGTGGAGCGATTGATGGGATGATCTATGTAGCTGGGGGAAATAGTACTGATCTTTATGAGCTAGATTCTGCTGAGATGTTGGATCCTCTCAATGGGAGTTGGCGCCCTATTGCCAACATGGGAACAAACATGGCATCTTATGATGCTGCAGTTCTCAATGGGAAACTTCTGGTGACTGAAGGGTGGTTATGGCCTTTTTATGTCTCTCCAAGAGGCCAGGTCTATGATCCTAGAACTAATAACTGGGAAAATATGGCTGTTGGACTCAGAGAAGGGTGGACCGGTTCAAGTGTGGTTGTTTATGGACACTTATTTGTAGTTTCTGAGCTTGAAAGAATGAAGCTAAAGGTCTATGACCCTGAAACCGATTCCTGGGAAGCCATTGAGGGGCCTCCTTTGCCTGAGCAAATATGCAAGCCTTTTGCTGTGAATGTTTGTGATTGTCATATTTATGTCGTGGGTCGAAATCTTCTTGTTGCTGTTGGCCATATCACTAAAATGAACCCAAAGGAAAGTTGTAAGGAAAAATGGAATTTCAGTGTTCGATGGCATGTAATTGATGCACCAGGAAGTTTGTCTGATCTGACTCCTTCAAGCTCTCAGGTGCTGTTTGCTTAGTTTTTCACTATTCTGCAATATTATGCTACGAATGTTGTATGAATAAAATGTAATTAATATAATTATTGGAGGTCTAAAAGTTGTAATAGCTGTGTGAAGGAACATTTTAAGGGTCTGGGTAAACTTTTCTAAAAGAATTTTTGGGAGGAAAAAAATATGAAGGAAAAATAAAATGAGTTTCTCTATAAGCTAAGTTACTGGAGAAGTCAATTTTAACTTGCAGAAAAGTTTATATTTTTTTTTCATCATATTTTTTTCCTAAAAATTCTTCTGAAGAAGTTTACCTAAACAAGGTCCTAAATCAGTTTTTGAATTGTATCAATGATAGTATCTTCTTGTGGTTGCTTGGGCAGTGTTAGTTGTACATCAACAATAACATTGATATTCTCCTTGATGAATGTCTCGATGACTTGATTCCAGTGTCATTTGTTTCTAAAACCATATCACATGCAATCTTAGAAAGTACAAAACCAGGATAGTACTTGTTTGTATAAGGCCTTTTTCCTTATCAATGTCTCGGTCCTGAGACTGGAATTCCATCTTGTTATATAATATATGGTACCAGAATGAAATGTTCAAAATGTTGTTCTGTAATTTGGTAACATTACATAATTAAAAAGTCAAGACCAAATTGTTGGCCTAACTTGAAGACAATGGTATGGTAGAAGATGTATTAACATCTTTACATACGTAGGCTAAAACTATCTGTGGCGTTATATTATGTTGTATGCAGCCGATTTAACACTATAAACTATAAAGAGTCTCATCCGTTATTCCTATTCTTGATTATTGTTCAGTTAACTTGGACATAGTTCACAATTTTCCGTTTTGTCTAGACATGTATGTGTCACTTTCAAGTAACGTTGTATATGTGCATTGGGGTTTCCACATTCTGTCTCTTTTGAAATTTTAGTTGTTTGTTTCCATATTGATCCTCTCTGTTCAAAAAGACGCAAAGGGCTATCTTTATCACCTCGTTTCTCTTGATGGTTGTCACTGTCAGTTGAGAGAGATTAATATTATGACTTTTGATTTTGGGGTTGCGTTTTATAATAAAAGAGAGCCGTGTAGATAATAAAAGTTGATATAGTTGGTGTGCAAGTGGAAGTAGTGGTGCACCTCTAATTGCATAGAGCAAGTCAATGCAAGTTGACTTTAGTGTGAATATAGTGAGATGCACGCAAAGCTTAATTTGAGTTCGGTGAGCAAGTTCTTAACGCTAAAATGAACATTCTTCTAATGCATTTAAACTTTAAAGGCATCTGAGAAAAGCTGAGGTGCTTGCTTTGCTTGTTATGGTGGATACAATACAAGTTGATATATATAGTGGTGAAGGTGGATATTGCAGTTTTTTATGTTGGTGTGAATGATTAAATTGAAGGGCATGGAATTTTTTTGTTTGCATTATGCGATTCTCGTCATGTAAATTGTAATTATAATATGTTCCACGTGCTGAAGTAGTCTTCATTGCTTGAAGAATGAAAATATCAGAGCCACTAAACAGTTTGCACTATTGGATCCTCCATATTGGTTTCGGTTGGTGGAGGTAGTTTGATGATTGAAATTAAACACAACTTTTGGGTGATATATATAGTGAGAGAAGGGATCACGTGGAAGAGAGTTATTTTTAATATTCACCATTCATTTTATTGAAAATTTTATTGAAATCTAATAATAGTAATGAATAATTAATATTAATCACTATATTTTAAGATAATGAACGGTGAAGTTGAGGAATAATTCTTTTAAGTGGTCAAATAATAATAAATTTTAATCTTCATGTATGGTTATACGGCTTAGATTTAATCATTTCACCCTTGTATAAGATTCACTCCTCTTATAAGATAAGCCTTCTACATGTAGATTACCTAACTTATGTGAAAGTGGAAGAAGTAAATATTAATTGTTCAATTGGTGATGAATGGTCCAACCCTGAATCATTAATAAAAATATTAGATCATATAACCTTAAAAAACAATGAACCATGAATATTGAAATTCTAAATCATAAATCGTAAATCCTAAACAATAACTTTAAATTCTAAAATGATAAATCATTAACCCTAATATCATAGCCCTCAAATCCTAAACCATACACAATGACCTATAAGTCATAAATCTTGAATCTCAAATCATAAACCAATAACATTAAACCCTAAATCATAAAATCTCAAAACATAAACCTAAAACATTAAATCCTAGATCCTAAATGTTAAATCCTACGAATCTGAGGCAATGAAATGTAAACATTGAAACCTTAAATATATATTATAACTTATCTCTATTATTAAAAACTTATATTAAATTTAAAAATATATTAAAACAAAATAATACCCTGCATGCCAGGGTTATTATGTTAGTTATGAACTTATGATAATGTAAGGTAAAAGGCAAGATTGGTCCAACCCCAGCTATGTCAAGGGCTTGTGTTGCAGATCAGACGGAGTGTTGGGCCTAGATAGTGGCCCAATTGGAATCCACAACACAACACGGGTTATAGTTTAGATAGTTTCAAACATTCAGTTCATTCATCATCTTCATCGATCGATCTGAGTTAAATGGGTGCGATAACGAGCGCGGTGATAGCAGTGGTGGGAGTGCTTCTGGGTTGGATCACAATAGAGATCGCCTGTAAACCTTGCCTTGAAAAGGGCCGCGAAGCCATCGATCGGAGTCTCAATCCAGATTACGATCCTGACGACGACGCCACCGACAATCGCGCCCCACTCAACCCCACCGCCGTCCCCGACCCCGTCGCAGCTTCCTCCGCTGTCGTCAAATCCGTTTGAGAATTGTCATGTTTCCGCCGATTCAATGAAAAGCCTCATTTTTTTTTTGTGTATTTGCGCTCTTTTGATGTGTAATTTCATCATGTTACTGAATGAATGTAAGTGTGGAGACTTGTCATTATATATATGAATGCAGATTGTAATTTCATCATTATATACACATTTGTTAGAATTGATGTAAGTAGTGGCGGAGTATGATAGTCAAAGGTCGATGACATTTTTTATTCATGTCAAATATTCAAATTACAATTAATTAAAACTTCGATAATGTTCAAATTTAGTTTATTAAAAATATGTATACAAATTAGCAGTGTGTAAAAATTTGTAATTTTAAATTAAAATGAAGTATTTTCTAAAAAATTGAAAGTAGTTAACTTTTAATTAAAACAATCTATGTCTCAGCAATTTTTCAAAATTATAAATGCCTAAATATTTTGACTATTAAAATAATTATTGTAAAAATTAATAAATTTATATCAGGAAAGTTCCTGATTATTTTTATTTATGACACGATAAAAGAATATGCACACTACATATACTGAAGAGAAAACATCTGGCACGGTTATTAAAAATATTTTCAAAATTTTAATTGTATGTTTAACTCTTTTATTAAACATTTTCTGAAACAAACTACAAAGTACAAACCATCCCGGTGTTCTCTAAACAAGTACTAGTATAACATAAAAAAGGAACGCAGAGGGGAAAAACAATCACCTCGGTTCTTGAGAAGAAGCCTACCTTGGTATTTTTGAATTTCTCAATCACTTTGGTGAATAATTTTGAATTTTCAACTAAACGAAAAGAAATTCAAGAGAATATGCTTTACAATTAGAGTACAGTGGTCCATAAATGAAAGGAAAAGAAAAATAGAGTGGGGTGGGTGGGGAGAATCCGTTGTTACTGTACATATGTGACAAGGGAGTAAAACATTGAGCTTTACCGATACGAGGTAAAAAAAAAAAAAAAAAACTATGCCAAGTAATTGTATATTTGAGGGTTGTTCTTGTCTCTCTCCAGATATTCTCTGTCAATCAGGCTTTCAATCCTTTTCTTCAAGTCAGCTGGTTTTATTGGAAATTTGAGCTGTTCACACCATAAATTTCACTTCCTTAATTCTAACAATCAGATAGAAAACGCTTTGCATCACTAGTACACAGCATAAAGTATCTTAGGTCCTATTTGCTTAAATTTCTCTACAAATACTTACAACAAAATAAAAGAAAAAGGAAAAATGAAATAAACTTCTCCCATAGACTAAAATTTGCTTATGTGTAGAACATCTCATTAATTTCTCCAAGAGCTGATTTTAATTTATGCACGAGTTAATTTTAACTAATAAAAAAGCTTATTTCATTTTTCTCTTATTTCCTTCTTTTATAAGTATTTATTAAGAAATTTATCCAAACATGTACTTAGTCCAGAAGACAAGGACATTATTATTTTGACAAAGAAGTACTTGGGAATTCACACAGACTCCATTTGAATTAAAAAACCGAAAGGTAATGACGTCACCTGTTGGAAGAGTTCAGTAATAAGAAGCGTGTGACTAAGCACCTTCCTAGTCTTCATTATCCTCACAATAGCAGCATCAACCTGCAAACCGTGTCAGTAAGAATAATATGTTAAAGATCGTAATCATCATTAGATGTTTATTTTAGTACATAGACATTGAAAAACACCCAAGTATCTTGGATACCCTGGACACAGGATAATATTGATTGTCTATAAAAAGGCATCTTCTTTGTTTGGTTACAGTCAGCTATCCTAGATATTCAACTTCGAATATCTATCTAAATTATCATTTCTCAATTTTGTGAACTAAAGATCAAATATTATATTTATATCACAATTTATGAATTTTAAAAACATAATAATAATAATAATAATAATAATAATAATTAAAACCTTTGTTAACAACATCTTTTCTCATTAATATATATCTACAGAGTTTATGTTCATTCCAAATAGGGATGTTGTTTATATAATTTATTTATTATGACACAGATATTTAGTGAAATAAAACTTATGAGTATAAAAATATCCAGTATGATGCCAAGCATATTAGTTTCTTTGTGCATTAGTGCTCTGAAGAAGCTAAGTGGAGGGCTTTGGAGAGAAAGAAAATTGACCTGATACTGACGGTCTTGGAAAACTCTTTCAGTGGTGCTTGTGTTCTCCTCCACTGTCTCCTTCAACTGAATTGCATTCACCTGCATTCCCCAACACCAAATTAGTTGGAAAAAGAATCTAACAATCATTATTTAGAAGAGGGATAAATTATAGTAACTGCAATTAAAACGCAAATGAAATTTTAAGATTCACTTAGTATGGTACCTTTATACGGTAAAGAGGAGCTGTAAACCCTTCATTAAAAACAAATGAGTCATCATCATCCACATCTCTACCCTTCGGCAACTGTTGCATGTTCAACAAAGGGAATCAGCATTAGAAAAAATTATAAGAAACCATAGTAATTAAAAAAAAATAAAATTATAAACTGATAATTCTCCAAACGATTACAAACACACCTTTTGTAGGACACGAACTTTTCCACATGCAAGTGATTGCAGAGTCCTTCTCAGTTCCTTGTCCTCTATACCAGTAGAGTCCTTGATATCTTGAAAGCTTAGTTTCTCAGCATCATTGAATAACATCAGAACAACAGTCTGGAGCACAACCAGGCATGCAGAATTAATCACAGAAAAATGTGTGCAACACAAAATAGACTACGATAAAAATGAAAATATTAAAAAAAAAACAATGGTTTTTAACAGGCCAACCTGAAATAAGGAGACAGCCAACTCCTTTTTCCCTTTAGGAAACTCTGCCTTTAAGACACAGTGACCTAATGAATTTTGCCACATCAGACGCCTTCCACTATATTTGCTTAGATAGAACTCTTTGAAAATATCCTGAAGGAAGAATAATGGAAAGGAAAGGACGTGTCAGGGAAGTCACTCAAAATATCAAGGATACCTACAGTTACAAGAACATTCATGGTTTATGATGAACCTGGTAAACGTTCAATTCATGAGGCAGTCTAACATCCATGGGTGGATATGTTGGCCAGTACCTGCACTCATCCAATAATTGCAATTAGGTTCACTGGAAAAAAGAAGAAAAAGGAACATAAAAAATATCAATAATGAAATATGGAAAACACATTTTACCCAGTTGTCAAGACATGAACACTCATTTCAATCCCTGATGGGAGTTTTGTCCTAGCCTGGGATGACTGTTTGAAGGACTCATTTATTTCTTTTGATAATTCAATGTCCTGAATCAGAAAAAAAAAATTAATGTAGTTATAGAAAGCAATGGATAAATGAAAGCTACAGTAATTCATGAAGTTTGTCAGTTATTCATATAGTTGTACAAAACTATTAAGTCCAGTCTTATATAAGAAACAAATATTTAATTCATCAAGAACAATAAAAGTAGTTAAATTAGTTAATTTTGATTAATAATGTCATAAATTTAAATTTTATTTGAAAATTACCCACAGAATTAAATGGTTTACGTGGGAGTTATATTTAATGACATTACTAGTAATTCAATATTTTTTCAACTAGTGGGTGTGACTTACCTAATGAATGCATCCACTTTCATGGAAAATGAATGGATGTTTCACTAATAGACTTCACAATAAATAAACAGAATAAAAGGAAATTAATAATTAATACATTTGAAAGTAGGTCTACATTTCTTATAATTAGGACAAAAAAATTATCTCATTTGTTTCTAATATATGGACCAAAGGTAGTATAAAACCCAAGCACACTATCAAGTATCAAAATATGGTGGACTCTTTATGACACTAAGATACCAAATCCTTGTTTAAATGAGTGATAGGTCATTTGATATGTCTGAGATAAATGCTTAATTGATAAGGAGAAAACCACTAGATTGATGCATATTATTGCAATGCTATAGATTTTATACACATGCAAAAGTACATATCATGAGAAGAGTAATTTTCTCAACTTTTTTGAAAGTGTGTCAAATATTGTTTATTGACTTTACAAATTAGAATTATAATAAATTTATTATGCAATAATATTTCAGTAGAATGAAATGGATATTTTCCACAGATATTCACAAGTCTATGTACAATGTTTATATTAGCCTAGATCAAAAAGTGAATAATAAATCCTAATTGATTTTATCATTACAATGACTAGAAAAGCCTAATCATTGTTCTAATTACAGCAACTAGGAAAATCAATGATTATAATAAAATAATCAGGACTAATAATAAGGAAATAATTATAATCAACAATTCTATATGACCAAAATTGAGTTTATAAATAAAAATCCAAGTTCAACCTTACTGTTGAATCTTAAATGTAACCAAAAAATTCTTACAAGGTTCGACCAAAAATAGAGATGTAGAAAAAGGCTGAGGTTTGGTTCAAATATGTGTACCTTAAACATCCCTTCTAATTTGTTTGTGAACTGGCTGCCGCACTCAGTCTTCAACTGTATTAATGAAAGAAAACTTTTAATATTACTAAAAATTATGTGAAGAACTGTTTAATTGTTTCAGAAGTTAATTGAGAAAGAAAAGCCCTAACCTTGGAGATCATAGATTTCTCTGCGTCAATAGAAGCACTCTTTCCTAACAGCAGTCTTTTTGCAAGATCTTTTTTATAAAATGCCTCAAACACATCCTTGCCCTTTAACAACAAAACATCAAGTAATCTTGCCAATATCAGTATGGAAGAGAAAGAACAGTAGAAGTGCATGGCAACACCATGAGCATAAACGAAAAATACAGGAAATAAGGTGTAATTGTTAGCTACTGCACCAATGAAACATCAGGCATACCTGAATGAACCTGAATAAAACCAGGACTTTATCAAGTGTACCCTCCAACTCTTCTTCTGAAGTGCCCTTGTTACCTGCACGAAGTTTCTCATCCAAAAACTTGGCAATCAACTCTGCAGGTCGGTTCTGGCAAGGGGAAAAAAATAGACAGAAGTTGATTGCAAATTACATGTAAAATAAACCCCACAATCCCACATAAATGTAGATAATTTTTTTTGGCATTCCTCTTAAAATTACTACCTTAGAGACACAGATTCTGTTGGTGTGGTCAGTGAGCTACAAATTTTGAAGTTGGAACAAGAACTAATATAATAATTTAGCTTTGAAATTTTTTAAAAAATAAATCAGAAAAATCAAGTAATCTCAATTATCTTTTACAGCCATTATGTTTGCACCATTAGGATTGACAGTGACTATACATAATCATATAGCATATAAGAATTTTTATTTAAGTCAATATGAAAACTTTCTATCTTGAGAAATTTATTAAATTTCAGTATGGAAACTAACCAACAAAAAATGGGGAAGTACCTGACGAAGATTGATAAGATGCTCAAATGAATCTTTAATGGTGTTACAGAATGCTTCATTCTTGGAAAAGCTTTCTTCCCATGTTGTGTCAAGAGAAGCCTTAAATTCCAAAAGGCATGAAACCATATCTTTATCTTTCTCCTCGTCCAAAACAATGCCCTGGCCAGTTCTCCTGATGTATGAACTAATGGCCTGCCTCAGTGACTCAAGGGCATTAACCCTTGAAAAGAGAGAGTACATTCTCTGAAGGTCTTCAATACGATTCCCATCCATAAGCATTGCAAAGCCCTATTATAACACAAAATAAAATTGAAGCAATGGAAAAAAAACACAGAAATTACCAGTTCAAAATCCAGAAGTGATCAAAACCTTATCAAGAATGGCAGGTATATGACGCTCAAGAAGTTGCTTTTCTGCCGTTGCTATCAATGGCTTCCTAGTACTTGCATCCAAGTAGATCAAACATCTTTCATGTTCTTCTTGCAATCTTATCTGCAGAAATGAGTACCCAAAAACATCTCTGTAGTAAGTATACAATGTGAACAAGGGAAGGATAGACAAAGAAAGATAACTTTTATTGACAGTGTCAGATAAAACTCTGGCATTGAATGACATAATCCATTTATTAAAGAATTACCAAAATAACTAAAGACAATAAGATAATACAATGGGTTAAGGAAAAAAAAAAAACCTCCACGTGCTTCAAGTAATCTGGAACATCTGATTGCTGCATGTATTTCACACCTTCAGCAGCATAAAATTCAGATGTGCATTCAAGGAATGGCTTCTCAAAGCTTTCTGCATAAATTCCCAGAGCAGTAAACATCTTCAAAAGATGGTTTAGAAGAGTTCTATCCACTGCTTCACCTTTTCTGAAAAGCAAGACATAAAAGTGAAAAATCTAAGATACAGCACAAATGGATCTATCTGCCAGCTAATTTTCCTATACTGAGAGAGAAACTATAATTGCAATAAGTCAATGAAGTCCTATACTTTATGCACTGGATGTAAAAGATCAAAGATATTAATAAAACCCAACCGTTTGGATGTTCCACGTACAAAAGTTGCAATAGATTTAAAAGAGGAAATAAATAACAGTTGACATTCCAACATATTCTGATAAGATGCCCAGTTGAAGTGATTACATAGATCAGTACAAAATTGTTGGTCAGCCATAAATGTCTAATGTGAAAAACCAATAAATAAAAACTCATCCATAACAATAAGAATCCCATTCTAACCCCTCTAGACCTCTCCAATCCTACCCGTTCATGTGCAAGTGACTATCTCTCACTTTTGGGGATAAAAAGCATAAAGAGTAACCATCCTAGGTATTTTTGCTAACCTAAATTTTAAACAGCCACTCCCTGGAAATATATGCAGATTTGAATAGCTAGTCCCACAAGCAAAACATGCCTGATTAATACTCTTCCTCATTAATTAACTGCAAAAATCTGAAGAAATGTAAAGGAAGAGGAATGTGTTTAGTCCTGAACTTGAATAGAAATCAAATTAGTAATTTTCGTTTGGAGAATGATATTATCATGATCAATGATATCACTATGAAAGGTGTACTCAGCCTGTATGCATTTCATTAAATACAAAAATAAAATTTGAAAAGGAATGGAGGCACAAACATAAAGAACTAAAATGAAAGCAAAGAGAAGAGCCAACAAACCCCCCATCCCACGGCACCTATGTATACGTGGATGGAAGTGTGGAACATTTCAACAACAAGCTGCATATATATAAAGGTACGAAATTGAATTGCAATTTGCAAAAAATGGACTTACCTTTCACTTTCAATCATCCGTAGAAGACCTGTAACAGTTTTGTGTTCTACTTCAGGAGACAATGAAAGATGTTTGCGGAAAAGTTGTAAGCCCATGTCCCATAATGACCGGACATTTGCTGTTTGCTTAACATATGTCCTATCCAGATACAAGGCTATACCACGAATCATCAACATTTGGTCACAAAGATCCTGCCAACATCTCTCAACTAGAGACAGAAAAACAACCAAATCTGGGCTTTGGCCAACCAAAGACTGCAGTGCAGCAGATATATGTGCTTCACACTCCTTTTCAATCCGTTGATAAAGATTTCCACCCATTTTGTAAAGGCAGAGATCGTTCACAGCCTATGGAGATTGAGTTCACCATGAAATGCCAATAAGCTAGTGCAGGATAAATATTCACAGGGCTAAATAAACCATGGTAGAAAAATAATAATAATAGTAATAATTATAGAATTTCCATGATTACCTGATAAAGTTTCTCCAAGTCACAAGAGTTAGGTTGCTTCAAAAATATAGCACAAATGGCAGACTTCAGTTTTGCCCATGTATCCTCCTCAAAATTCGTGGGCAGTGTTGGTTTAGCTACAAAAGAAAAACAAATAAGTATGAACAAAGAAATTTAGAATTCATAAACTGAAAATCAGATATTGTTTATATCTTCCATGCCAATAGATTTCAACAAAAAAGAAAGAAGCTAGATATATATGCTAAATGAGGAAAACAAACTCACAATACAGGCCAAGTTTAACAGGCACATTAAACATAATCACAAGACACACATGAGGCAGTTAAAGTTTCGGTTTTGGAAACAGAATCTAGGGAGAGAGGTGATCAAAAGATATCTCAAAATCAACTAACACCATATAAGAGCTTAACTGTAAGTTTGTAACCCATCCTAATCTACAATCGTTATTTTGAAAATGCTAATATGCAATCATGCCAACAACAAATAGGCTCAAAACCACAAGGACAGACAATGGATATCATCAACATCTGATAGCTCAATCCATATCATCACCATTTCTCATAACAGAGTCTTCCACAACCACAACGTTTACAAAACTCACTCAGCAGCATCTACAAAAACAGAACTTTCCTGGGAAAATACAAAAACACATACAGAATTCATAAAAGCTCTCTTATCTAACTTCTCAAGAAGCTGAAGTCCGCAAGTTAGTTTTAGCGTATAGAAAAAGCTCAATTCATGTCATCTGCCTATTTTCTTATCCTATAAGTGTTCATTGAGAAGCCGATCGAAACAAAGACATATAATCTTACAATAGGAACTGGTTTAAGCTCGGGTTGGGGTTCAAAACTCAAAGTCACTTAGTTAACTAATTTGTGGCACTCTAGAGTCCAAAGATAACAAAACAAACTAGAACAAAGAAGAAGGAAGCTGAATTCAATGAAGAATCGTGCGGAGGAGCAGTTGGGAGAACAAATTAGAGATCAATAAAAGGAAATAAAGAGGTAAAACCTAATGAAAGAGAGCAGGAATTAAGCAAGGAAGAGGAAAAGAGGAGAGTTAATAGCGAATCGGAGAAAAACCCTGATTTGAAGAGGGGAGGGAGGGGAAATCGGGAACACACCTTTGTGGAGCTTGATGAGGAGCTTCTTGGCGGGTTGAGGAGGGGTGGCTTTTTTGCGGGCGAGATTGGCGGCGCGGGCATTGGGGAGATCGTCGTCGAGAGGCATGGAGGAAGGGTCCAAAACGGCGTCGTCAGAGGTGGAGCGGAGAAGGAGGGACTTGGCCTTTTTCATAGGGGGTGGCGGCGACGGGGAGGAACTAGCGGTGCCCGACCGTTTGGTGGGGAGAGACATCAAATGAAAAGAGAGAGAGAGAGAGTGTGATCAACACACCATTGTGTTTGTGTTTGTGTTTATGTTTGTGTTGCCACCCAACCCAAACTAGAGAGGAAAGGAACCCACACCCAACCCAACCCAAGCCAAAGCTAAGCTTGCGGCTTCAGATGCCATAGGATACACAAACCACAACACTACACAACTCACTCTCTCTCTCTCTTTTTTTTCAATTTTCATTTTTTTTTTTTACTGCCTTTGTTTGAAATTTTGAATTAAGATCTGGGGAAACTGTAATAATTAATGTGTAGTTTTTTTTAGTTGAATGAAGATAATTTTGAGGTAAAAAACAAATTAGTTTTTTTCTTACATGTTTTTCTTATAAAATAATATTTCTCTGGACAAAGAAAAAAATATATTTAAAAGAATTTTGAATATTTTTATAAAAATTAAAATATGTCTTGTCTTTTATTTTTACGGAATATGTATTGTCTTTTACTTAACAGAGGATAAATGTGTGTTTATCCTTAATTTTTAATAATGGACATTTAGTTGTGTAAATTGTAGATTATAGATAAAAAAAATGTGTTTAAGTATAATTTTTTTAAGATTTTTTTTTTCAACTTGAGAAAAGAAATTAATATATTTCTTAATCTATTTTTTAAAACACATTTTTTTATTATTGATTAAAATTTATTAAAAATTACAATTTTTGTATGAATCTTACTTATTTGAAAAGTTTCTTTATTTTTTTTTTTATAGATTTTATCTAAAATAGTATATTGTTAGCGTTGTTCTTTTGGAAATTAACAAATAAAAAAAGGTATTTTATATTTACTTATTTTTCAAAACTTGTTTTTGTTTTCCAAAACAAAAAAAGTAGGTATAACTCTAAGTACCTGTTTTGAATATGTTTGGTTTTCCATTTTTTAGAAGGAAAAAAAAAAAACATGTATAATAAGTATTAGTTTGAGAAGCAGTTTTATGAAAATGATTAATTGGTTTTAAAATCCAGATCTATTCTTAAAATCGGTTCAAAACCACCTTATTTCAGAACCGGTTCTTGAAAATCAGTTTGATTCTAAAGCAGTTTGCATTTTTGGTTTAAATTTAAATGAAATTACCCCAAATCACACTATACTCTGCAGAGAGGCAACAAAGCCAACAATCCAAGTTCCAGAATCATGATGCCTTAGAAGTTAGAACACCACAGAAGGCAGCTTTGTGACAGAATAACTATTCTTGTGCCTTCCTTTGCTTCATTAATGGACCACCCACGAACTTGCTCACCAGCCACCACCAATAACTTGCATATTTCTAGCTCCCCAATTATTAATTGTGGTAGTTAATTATATATATATATATACTAAAAAAAATATTGTAAGAACAGTTCACCTTTTTTTTTTTTTAATGTTTTGGTACATTTATTATACTATATGCTAACTAATAGAATCACTGACACATCGTTTAATAAATATACGTTTACATTGATGTATGATATTTTATAAAATTATAAAATAACCTCATTTTTATTTTAAAAAGCATTATATTTTCATTTAAGACAAACCTTGCTCTTTTCAAATTTTCATGCTTTTATGTTTTTACGTTTTTTTTTCTTAGTCTCTGGATCTCAATTATCCTTCTCTTTCTATTTTTTTTTTCTTTCTTTCTTTTCTACTACTTTCTTCTTTGTTGTTTTTTATGTTTTTATTTCTTTTATTTTATTATATATTTATTCTCGGTAAGAAAATAAATTTTCTTTTATTAATTACTATACTCATTTTTTCTATTTCTTTATTCTTTTTTAATTTTTATTTTAACGTATATTTCTTTTTCATTTTACGTTTTCCTTTTTTTTTCCTTTTTACGTTATTTTCTATTTCTTCTTTCTTCATTTTTTTCTCTTTCTTTTTACATTTTTTTTATAACTAAATTAAGATTTCATGAATTTAATATTATTTTGATTAAATGATAAATGAAATTTTTATTATAAATATAAATATTATATTGTGATGTTGAAATTTTTTATTAAAAGTTAATGTTGAATTTTATACATAAATATATATAATAAAAATTGTAAAAAAAATTAAATTATTAAATATATTTTAAAGATAAAATGGTTTTATAAATTCATCGATAATATCATAAATAAATTAAAATAATTTAAAATTTAATTTTAAAAAAGACAACAAGTATAATTTATGAAAGATAATCTTACTCTAATTACATAAGATTATTATTAACGATAAATATTTTTCTCTTAATATATTAAAACCTTTTTCATCGTCTATTACTTTTAAATATGTAAAAAAAAACTATTATTTTAAATCCAATGAAATTATTTTTACTTAGAAATCATATAAAAATAATTTTATAAATAAATATTTTGTTGAATAATATTTATATTCTCGTGTTGACATTTTTATACTAAACATTTATTTAGATTTAATTAGTTAATATATTTATTAGGAATAAGTATTTTGATTCTATGTTTAATATTTCTATATAAGAAAATTTTAGTTGATTAATATTTATATAATAAGTAATTATAAATAATTTATTGAATCTATATTTTCATTATAAAATTATTTTAAACTAATTATTTCATGAATAATATTATTAATTTATTTTTTTTTAATAAAAGAGACTATAGTATCATTAAGGAGAGAATTAAATATTATTTTGATAAAATTATAATAATATAATATAAATAAAAAAAAAAGTAATTATTATAACATAAATGTAATATAAAAGAGAGAAAAGAAAAAAATTAAATTAAATTAAACTTACAAGGAAATAGAGATGAAAAATCATGGTGAGAAGGAGAGTTTAAGAGAAATGAAAGAAAAAGAAAAAAAAAAAGAGAAAAAAAAAAACAAAAATAGAACAGTGTGAGATAAAAAAAATTATGATTTTTTTTTTACGAGGAAAGGAAATAAAACAAGGTGCAAGAAATATAATTTTTTTTAAATATATAAAAAATTATAAATATTTATACCAAATGAAATAATAAAAAAAATTAAATAGAGACGTAATTATAAATATTTAAAATTTACCTATTAATATTAATGTTGATAAAATGTACCTATACATACGTAAATATAAATGTTCCATAGAATTATTCATACTGTAATTATACTTATTTTTTACAACATTATTCTTTTTGTTAATGAATTCATTCGTTGTTTTATTATTTTAATCTGTTTTTTTTTTTTTTCTCGTGGTGCATGAATGTTTATCGACTGCAATTGATCGTAGGGATGTCAAAGTGAGTTGGCTCGTCCCATTTGGACCCAACCTGCCACTAGCTGGCATGGGTTGGACACCTTGGCCCGTCTCACCAGCAGGCGGGCTGGCTAGTCAAAATTGAAAAAAAAAATGTGATGTTGAGACAGATCGTGGCGGTGAGTGAGAGAGAAGCAGATCCGTGAGTACCAAAATGGCCGTGGTGGTAAGCAAGAGAAGCAGATCACAGCAGATTAGGATGAGGTGATGGGGCGACAAAGGAGAGGACCGGCATGGGAGAGGGACCACGAGGGAGAGGTAGATCACAGATCAAGATGAGATGACAAGCGTCGCGACATCGCGTGGGAAAGAGTGCATGAGCAAGGCGAGGTTGTGGTGGGGTTAAGGCAAGGTCGCGATGGCTTGGTGGTGAGGTCGTGGCGACGTCACATGCGAGGAAGATGACGCGAGGGCGTGCGCGAGCGCGGTGAGCGAGGTGACGTCGCGGCGAGGCGAAGCGAGGGTGTGTGTGAGTGAGGCGAGGGCGTGCGCGCGCGTGAGCAAGGCGACATCATGGCAAGGTCCCAGCAAAGTCGAGGCGAGGTCGCGATGGCTATATAGTGGCTGGGATGGAGAAGGCAAAGAAAAAGAAAAAGAAGACCTGTTTCTCTTTTGGATTTTTGCTTTTTGGCTTTTTTGGTGGGCCACGAGTTGCCCCGACGGGTTGGCAGTCTGGCCCGCATGGACCATGGGCTGAGGGCGAGGGCGGGCCAGGCGAGCTGACACCCCTACCCCACCCTACCATTTTTTGCGGGCTAATAGGCTAGTCCGCCGAGCTCAAACCCGTTTTGACATCCCTAACAGTTGACCTACTTTTTTCCGTCGTCGCAAAAATCCAACAATTTTAATTAATTTTATACATGATTAACGACAAATTAATTAAGATTTTCTCCAACTTGGATTATATAGAAATGACAAAGGAGCCTCTTAGAGTTTCATCATTAATTAGTCCAACTTATAATTAACCAGATGAAAATAAGGGCATTGTATTTACACAATAATATAAGTGTATAATATAATTTTTTCATCCCAACCCTGCATAGATGACCAAAATTTTGTTACACTTTGAAGTGTAGTAGTCTTATTCTCATGATATATAATACTAGGAAACAAGAGTAATTAAAGGAGCAAATTTTCTTTAATTATTATGTGTGTGAATCTAAACATTTTTTTGTTTAGAGTTAAAAGACTATTTTTTCATGATAATAAAATAATACGACTCATATAAGAATTACGTTTTTATGTGAAAATGAGAACAAACATTTTTATTCATTGAATTAAATTAGATGATAAAAATTAATGCAGTCTTTTAAAAATTAACATCTACCTATTTCATTTAATCTTTTTACATTCAAAATTAAAAAAAAAAAAAAAAACTGTTATCTTTCAAACGAGTTGCCCCCATAAAAATTATAAAATTATATAAAGATAGAAGATTATGTACTTCAAATAATTTAAAGAAAAGAAAGCAAAAATTCGTTGCACGTGAGAAAGACCAAGAAAGGAAACACCAATTATTTGTATCTTAGTCAGTTTCCTGGTACCTGCATGCATATTATCCTCGTAATAATAATCAATTAGTTGACCATATTCCAAATTGCGTGCTATTTGACTTAGACTCCAAAGGTTCAGTTTCAACCAACTAGTCTCTTTAGACTGCATTTCTGTCTTTTTCTTCTCTCTCTTGTATCGTAAATGTCAACTTACTCTTTTGGCAGTGCCAGACCCTACCTGCTACGTTCTTGGCCACACCTTTCTTATCGCAACTATATAACCCCCACAGACCACATCCACATGCATATTCATTCTCAACACTCAAAAAACAACACATACTTAGTACAACTAATTAAGAAAAAAAAAACTTCATAAGATGGTGTCGCGCGGCGAAGGTCCGAAGATAGTGCAAATCGAAACGAAGTACGTGCAAACCGATGCCGTGAACTTCAGAGACGTTGTTCAGAGCCTCACGGGGAAGAACTCTTCCACGGATTGGATTGGACAAAATGCTGAACCATCATTTTCAAAAGGTGCTACTGGAACAAAACAAACTACTACTGATCTCTTACCTTCTTCTAATTCCATGCAAATCAACCGCAACGTGTCCTTCAAAAACTTTGATGGATTCATGTTTCCTCCCTTAGAGATGATGCCATGGTCATACTCATCATAGCTTTACAACAACAATATTATTTTCGTATACATATCATCATTCATTTGGCCTTTTATTTCAATCCTTTTACATACAGCCGATGGATAAGAGATACAAATGAGAAATATATATATATATACCACGAACTTTCTTTTTTAATGTTTTTTTATTATTAGATAAAATTTTCTGTGGGCCTTGTTAATAGGAATCGGATCGATGCATATTATTTAACAAAACCACATGAAATTTATTTAATAATAGCAAATATAAAAAATGTATGTATTTGGTTACAGTGTATTTTCTATCAGTATATATATCGACAGGTTTTAACTATAGTATCTCTCTCTCTCTCTCTCTCTTTCATGGTCGAAGCGAGAAACAGAAAATAATGAGGTCTCTAGCTACAACAATTTCATTTAATCATATTTTTGCTTGCAAATTTTACTTGTTGTAACCAGTGCGAATGGGGTTAATTAATATTGCAGAATATCAGTGTTTGTGATCTTTGTAAGACCTAAGGTGAAGCTCCATTGAGCCTAAATCATGGGCCGAATAGTCCTATCACTAACCAATAAGCCCAAAACTCATGCAAAGCAACCCTATTAATTTGACGAATGAGCCCAAGACCAAGAGTCCCGAAACCATATTAATTTCTGCTAAGCTAGAGCTATTCATGATAATTCAGATTCAAGAATTTGGATGTGAGAAAAAAAAAAAAAAAGGAAGAACTAAGTCATTAACAGGCAAGCAGGAGGGAAAAAATAAGTAAAAATTGAGTAAAGTTCTAAGTTGTTATTTAATATTAAAAGAAGTAAAAAAAAAAAGTTGAGTTCTTTCTCTGACTGCTTGGTTAGATAAAAAAAAAAGAGAAATAAAATAATGTTTTATCGTATATAATCACTTTAATTCAGCAACCAGTCCAATCTTTAACGTTAACCTTAAATTGTTATACGGATTATTAAGTAAGTGAATTTCAATTTTGATTAAAAAGTAACACGAAAAAATCATATAAAATATTGCATATATTCAAGCTTTATCCTTAGATTAATGAGAGCAAATTGAAATGAATGCCCTTTCCTTCCTTTTTCCGCATCCAAAATGTTCTTAACAGATTAGGTGATCAAACATTCAAATGAAAACATAAACATGTGGTATGTGTTAAACATAGGGCGTGCCTTAACTTGTCTTTGAGCAAACATAAACATGTGATGTGCGTTAAATTTCACTTTTAGTATGCGTATAGCGTTTCTCCCATACCCTCCAACTATGCTTCCTTTTGAACCAAATATTAAATTGTCTTTTAACAAAAAAAGCATGTTCTTTTTATCGAAAATTAATCTCTTTCAGTATTCTCTTACACATGCATATTCATTCATATTCCATTGGATGCATCAAGGGGAGGAAAAATAAGGTAGCTAGCACTCATGATCAGCAAACAAAAACTAAGTATATTATTAGATATATACACGTGCAGTTCTCCCTTGGATATTGATACGAATGAATTTGAAGATATACCCTAGCTTCTCTATAAAATTAAAATATATATGCATTTTTTTTCCAATTAGATTTACCCATAACCATAAAGAATCATGACTGATCAAATAGTATGTAGTAGTGTAAGTTTTTCTTTAGTAATATTGTATCAGAGAAGTTTGAATCAACAGTGACAACATCAATTTCCTAAACGAAGACTAATTTCAAGTTCGAAGAGTATTAAAATTTTTATATTTTAAGAAAGAACCTTAAACATCAAGTATCCACTAAAACATTGGAGTAATTAATTATTTCTTTAAAGTCTAATTAAATTTATACGGATAAAGCCAATACATGTTGGCACTTTTAATCAAAGGAACTTTAGAGTACGTAAGCCTTTCTTTTTATCTTTTCTTAACAGTGAGATCACATGCAAGCTAGGCATGGCTGGGGCGATGCCATTCGTAAGTAAAGTGGAAATTTTATGCAGCAACTTTTCCACTCTTTCGGATCAAATGCGAATAACAAATTAAAGTACTGAGGAGAAAGATCATGTATATATATATCTGATTCGATTCACATCAGCTAGTTGATAAGTGATATATCTGATAATTTTTCTAATGGTAATCCTAGATGATCAAAACTCAATATAAAGACAAAAGTCATGATATGCATGTTCTATGTCAACCAAGAGAGAGAATTGAGTTTAGAATCAATGAATGCACACTTGCAAGAAAAATTGAATCTATCTTATGTTCTTTTTATAGAAATCAGAGAAAAAGTGAGAATGAGAGAGAGAGAGAGAGAGATGTCTTCTAACTAACAAGCATATATACATGCAAGATTATTACCAAATCTGTATCAATCAAATACTGAGCAGTTCAACCCAATTACAAACTATATATTCATCTAGAAAGCTCAATAAGATATTTACAAGTTGGCTATGTGCTAATTATATCCATAATTAACATTATTTTATAATTCAATCAATTAACCAAATGAAATGCAAAACTTTAACCCTGCAGCCGGTAAGGATAAGGATATAGTTAGAAGATTAAACAATTATTTTATTGGTTTAGAATATAAAATCTTTTAAACTAATAATTGAGAAGAAATCTCTAAGTTTTAGGATCGAGCATGTCTCTGGTCGTGCATATTAATTCGCAAGCCTAACAATAAGTTGCTGAACATGATGTTGAATTATATACGATCACATGCATGCATGATTGTGCAACATTTTCAACTGGTTTATGCCCCCATTATATTGTGTGAAACCCCGCCACTGCTAGTGCATATAATGCATTAAGTTTATAACGGTTATAGAAGGATTAATTCACAATTTCTTTCTACCCATGAAATTAACCAATCAAATACGTTGTTTGACCTTTCAAATCTTAATGCAAATTACTAGTTGGATTTTCTATGGACAAGTATAGGGGAATTAATCAGAAAATTTAGACTATAATTAACTCATAATCGCGTGTTTGATTGTATTATATTATAAGAGGTAACTGACTTTTGAAGATAAAGACTTTCCCCCTTAGTTAGAGAGAATCATAATTATCAATTGCAAGTGAAATTCAAAGCTTTTTAGATCTCATCATTAGTTAGTTCTCTTTGCTAATTATATTTATCTAACTTTTTTTTTTTCAAACATTCTTAATTAGAGCGATAGATCATATATCATCTAGAATTCGCTGATTTTCGAATATTATAGTCTTTCCTTCCCTTTACTTTTATTGCACTCAGAAATTTATTTGAATGATTAATCATCATCTATATAATACTAATTAGTTAATAAGTCTAATGATCGATTATCATAATATATTACTACTTTGCTTAATGTAATGTGGGTAATGAGAACGCTGAGAATAATCTGAAGTTTATAATGACGTACATATGAATCTTTGTACATAAGAAATCCAAGAATTTTTAATCCACACGTATACGTCTTTGATTTCTTGTTTTAATCATATTTCTAGGCTTAATACTTTAACAAAAACGAAAGTTTGGTTTTTGTAACCTCGTTTAGTGTCCTTTAATATTTACTTTTGGCGTTTTTTTTCAGCATACACGTACGTATACTGTTGGTAAGGATTTAACATGAATTTACCTACCTAATTAAGATTTAATTTCTTTGCTACTAAAATATGTGATAGCAAAACTGATGCACATATATACTGCAGTTGTGATAAAAGTATATATGTGCATGAATTTCGCTATCACATATTTTAGTACTGTGAATCTCAGTATATGTCTCTATTTGGTTTACTGTATCCTTTGATTTGCATGGAATAGGAAATGGATCAATCACATCCACAAGGTTGTAGCAATCTGTAATAGGAGGGGGCAAATAACTTTTTGCTAGGGTGGTTGTCTGATCCGAGCAAGATTTTTTGTGGAAGAGAACATGAACACTTGTTTTCATTCCATTAATTTGACCACCTATTTTGGCCAAACTTGAACTCATTCAATGAAAAACAAACGAAGGGCTTTCTGACCATGACCCCAAATTAACCATATATATTATTATTACACAAATCTATGGATGAACCCAGAAAAGTTCCAAACAATCTACCGACCAGACAACAAGGTTTCTGAGCAATGACACGCACACATCCCACTACTTTTTTCTGTTGATTTAGATTTAACATATTATTATGACACTTCAACCAGAAAATAATAAAAATAAAATACATTAACCCTTCCACCTCATTTATACAGGTAGACTTCTCATTCTGTCCCCTTGCTTTTCAGCTCAACGTTTTTTGGAAGGTATATATCGTTTCATTAATGATACCCAATTCATGAGTGAAAGTAGTCATGTTAAATAATTATCATTGTCGACATATATAGTCCAAATTTTCTGCATGTGATCACTTCGAAATTAAGTATCTAATCCCTTTCTCAATAAAATATATTTAGTAATAATCCTGTGTATATTAGAGATCCGAGGTTGTTTGTCTGAGTCTGACTTGAATCTTTTGAGTCAATTACGAAGACTTGGGTGGTATATTATTTAACTATAATATTGAATTCTCGTTACAAATGATCAGTACGTAGTTGATATTATTAATTATTATTATTAGATTCTAAATAGTGTTTTGCAGTAGTCATTCAACACTTTCTCAACTTTATAGTATAGTATATATATATATACTTTTCATGTAGGTTGTGTCAAACTAAAACATTAATTGGATAAATGGATATTAATATTGGTTTTTAAGCATGCCTTTTTTAAAACGCGCGAAATTCAGCTTTACTTTGTGATCCTATATCAAAGTTTTGGACTGCCAACATTTAAGAGTCATAGAATTTCCTAATTCAAACTCAATCAAAGTCGCGAGTACTCCTTATATGTTTATGCAATGAAGAAAAAAGAAAAGAAAAAGGAAGAAACAAAATTTTCTTATCCATCAACTAGTTAACAAGTTGGTCTGGTGTCTATTGTACACCGAAAACAATTCCTTATCCACTTAACGAAGACTGTTTTTTTGTTTGTAAAAATTCCCTCTCTTGATCGTGCTACGCTAATTATACATACAACAACAACGTGGCTGCCTACAAAAATAGTCTTGTAGTAGTGTATGGTGGATATATATGGAATCAAATGGCATGTTTAAATTACATTGATATTTTTTACTATTTTTTTTTTGAAATGCTCATCCCAAAGACACATTCGTACGTGGGACTCTGAATATTCAAATTAACTCCATCGTAACTAACTGCTACCAAATGTCCAATCTCAACTCCATGCATCTGCACCCCTCCCAAACTAATCTCCACTATGTTGAATTAACCATAAATCAAATACATATTGTTTTAAAAGAAGATTATTTTTTGCTAGTGTTTGAACTTTCCAAACTGGCATCTAACTTAAATGCGGTATCGCAAAAATTTATAATCTCTTAGCATGTCGTTGATTGATGAATGATTAGATATAAAGTACAAACAAGAATATAAACGATGCATGAATGCATATAACATATATACTGTATATATATTCTGTTCACCAAGACTATATATTAATTTCCATTATTGCTTTTAAAGTCGGTGATGATGATTCTCTTTCGTAGTCTTATATATTCTCTTTATCAGATTTCTGCTATATCATATCATCTCTGAAACTATCTTGGATATCTTTAAGATGTCACCTTTTGTCAATAATGATTTGCTTGATATATGCAAATATATATAAAATATAAGCTACAGTATTGCATGATTCTTCATAAGATCACTGTTAATTAACAAAATGATCGTTCCACAAACCATTACGAAATTGTGCAGAGTAGACTAATTAAAAAATTATTTAGTGACTCAAAAAAAAGTTTATAAACGTTCATGAAAAATAATATATATTTGTATATAGCATAACTTCAAAAAAGAAAAATCTCCTTTTCACATTCTAAGGACATTCATATATGCAAAATTTCTCTCTATGTGCACGTAAACATGCAAATGCCCATGTAATATGCGTTCCTTGATGAGAACACCATCTACATCATTCTAATTAAGGATTAATCTAAATAGATATAAAACTAGTATTGAATATCTAAATGCTACTAAATGGAATTCTGAAGTCAGACGTACATGATTTGGGCTTTTGTTTGAAAATGGTAGATTTTACACGGATGTGTCATGTGTGATTGTGTCATTTGTGTGTACTTGGCAGAAAAGGACCTAATTGCTCTAAAATTTTCATGATGGAGGGCATCTCCAAGTCAAAAGGGGTCAATTCCACCAGACCTATTATTTCCTTTTCACGCAAAGGCTACACCAACCCCATGTCAGTGGCCTAAATAAAATTAAAAAGAAAATGTATACCGGTATACGTATATATAAATTAGTTTAATACGGAATCTCTCATGATTAAGGTGATTTAAATTTTCACCTTACCTAAAAATTTGGGATCCTACAATGACTTGCCACAGAAGCTCTAATATTTAACCCAGCAGTGGGATTTCCCTTTGCTTTTGTTTTAAGAAAGAGGGTATTGAGGTCCAATGGAAGTTGCGTGGGTTGGAAAGAGACAACCCAGTCTAAAAGAATAATATAAATAAGGAAACCATGCGAAACGAAAAAAGACCCCAACGGGTTAATACTACTATGGCAAGCTAAATCCCTCTCAAGTCTCAACACATTTACCTTGTCTCTATTATTCATTCAAACAAGAAAAGAAAGGAATTCTGCTCTCTCTATATCTATTCCCATAATCCCTTATTCTCTTCCTTCCTCCCTCACAATGGCTACATTGGTCACAAATTTCGCTATCACCTATGCTTTTCTCGCTATTTTTCTCTCAGCTGGTACCCTGTTTCCTCTGTTTTTCCATGCATCCTTTATCTACTTTTAATGTTTAATATATCTACTAACACATTATTATTTCATTCAATCACAGGTATTGGAGTATTTCTACGTGTTGAATCATTTGGAATCAACTACGGGCAAGTGGCTAACAATTTGCCAGGACCAGACAAAGTCCTTGAACTGTTGAGCACCCTTAACCTAACAAAATCAAGAATTTACGACACCAACCCGCAGATTCTGACTTCTTTTGCCAACTCAAACATCGAAATCATCGTGACAGTTGAGAATGAAATACTGAGCCAGTTGGATGATCCTCAACAAGCACTTCAATGGGTGAACAGCCGAATCATACCATACCTACCCGAGACAAAGATAACCGGTGTTCAGGTTGGTAATGAGGTCTTCACCGATGATGACACCACTCTGATTCAGCACCTTGTACCAGCAGTGGTGAACATTCACAATGCTCTAGCACAGTTAGGCTACTCAAACATCAAGGTTTCAACACCTAGTTCCTTAGCAGTGCTTGATCAATCTTACCCTCCTTCAGCCGGTAGTTTCAAAAGTGAAATCTCAGGGATCATGTACCAGTTTCTGAACTTCTTGTCAAACTCCAAGTCCCCCTTTTGGATCAATGCCTACCCCTACTTTGCTTACAAGGACGACCCTAATACGATTCCCTTGAACTATGTGATGTTCAATCCTAATGCAGGAATGGTTGACCCTTACACTAACCTCCACTATGATAACATGCTTTATGCCATGGCAGATGCTGTTTCGTTTGCTATTGCTAAAATGGGGTTCAAGGGGATTGAGGTTAGGGTCTCCGAGACTGGTTGGCCTTCAAAGGGAGATTCTGATGAGGTTGGCGCCACGCCAATGAATGCTGCAACTTACAACAGGAACTTGTTGAGGAGGCAAATGGCAGGGGAAGGGACACCTCTGAATCCTAGAATGAGGTTGGAAGTTTACTTGTTCGCGTTGTTCAATGAAGACTTGAAGCCTGGACCAACCTCTGAAAGAAACTATGGTCTCTTTCGGCCTGATGAATCCATGACTTACAATGTCGGCTTGTCTGCTCTTGCAACCTCGTCATCAACTTCAACTTCTTCCTCTTCAATTTCTCTTGCTTCCTCTGCCACTAGGATTAAGGTAAAATCATTGATTGTAAAGTTCTTATTCATCATTATGTTAGTTACTTAGTTTATAACGCATAACTTACATGATAACGATCCAGAGAACATGTATATCAATGTACAGAAGGATATGTGTAATTAACTAGTTATATCTTCTATTTTGTAAATTTTAAAGTCAATAATATATTAAGTTTGTTAATTTTTTAACAATTAATTTAATAATGTATAGAAATTAAACACCAACTTTTATACATAATTGACTGATTTCAATCTAATTATTTTCTTTGATAAATTTTGTTCCTTTTCTTTAAATAAAAACAGGTAGCACCATGGGAATATAAAAGGTTGGTGAAGTGGATGTTTGTATTTGTGCTGATTCAAACCCTTTATGGGTGAAGAATATCCCTATGCTGTGAAAACATCAAGTACAGTTGAGTTGGGATTTTACTTCCTTCAAGTGTCTAAAAGGAGATCCACCACAACACCCTAAACAAAGGAATTAATTCTGGAATCTCAAGTTTGAACATTAAAGGCAAGCTAGCTATTTTGCAGAAGATAAAGAGAGACCAACAACACACTTTCCAAACAATTGGGGGCTGAAAAATCAGCAACACAACACAGGAAGAAGGGAATTCAAGTTGAAAAATGGAAGGATTATTACCCAACTAACGTCTTAATCAAGTGACTATGTACGCTTACGTCCACTTACCCCGCCATTAGTCAGTAGTCACATTCTAGCAACTAGCATGCGTGTGGTGTGGCGGTGAAGGGAAACTCAGATTATTTTAGGTAGATAAGTTAAAGGACAAAAGCCATCTCATTCTTTCAATGCAAGATGTTGCACAAGAATCAATTCTAGTTTCATCAGTTTAATTGCTTTCATTATCAAATACGAAATACTTTACTATGTTGTATGCATGTTGCGTATGTAAAGTTAATTATTTTCACTTTTCTTTGCTTCCTATATACGACTATGTTCCTAATTAACAATGACAAGAATTTGATAATTAAATAGTAGATAGGTTTCCAACTTTTATATTTTTTTATGAACTTAGAATAAAATTGACATAAGCGAAAGTAAAAGCTTCCTAGCTAATTTTTAATTTCACCAACGTACGAATAAAGAGAAAATATAGAGGCTGGCCTTCTGTGTGGATGTTAAGAAATGCTCTCAATTTTGGAAGGTGGAATTAGAGTTGTTAAAATGAGTTAATCCAGTTCGTTGGATCCGGTTCACTTTGACCCACCTTGTTGGTGGGTTGAGCCAACCCACTCCACTTCTTAAAGAATTCTAAAAATTGAACTCGGACCGGCCATCACGGATTAGTGGGTTAAACGAGCTAACTCACCAACTCACTTAAAAGTTTTTAAAAAATAAAAAATTTGAACACATGGTATATTTTTCATTAAAAAAAATACATTATATTCTTTTTTACATGAAACACATTCAATTTTAAAAAAAAAATGAAATCACATTACAAAATATTAAAAAATAATGAAAAAATAACTCTTAGTGAATTAGTGGGTCAGCCCGCCCCACCACAGGAGTTCTTAGTGGGTTTAGTTCAATTTTTGAATCCATAAAAAAATTTGTTATTTTTTTAACCTGGGTTAGTCCAAACTCATGGTGGGTCGAACCAATCTAGAGATTTTGGTCCGTTTTGACAGCTTTAGATGGAATCATGAATGTTAGTATTTGTATATAAAACTGTTGTATCTCCAAAACTATTTATTATTTGGTACATTAAAAATAAAATAAAAAAATATATTTTTTAAGATTAATATGTAGTAAGATTATGATTCCTTCTCTCTTTTGCCACTTTTGCGATCTTGAGTATGCTCTAGTATAAAGTTTAATAAAAAAGAATTGTGAAAATCTAATCTAATTATATGTATAAAGATAAGGCTTTGTTGGTTTCTATTATCCTCTAGAAGACAATGGGGCGGTCTTGCTTTATTCCCTCTGCCAAATAAGCATCAGCATAGGATCATTAGTCATTACCTCACCTTTCGCAAAGGTGCCTTTATCAAACAATTGTTTAATTAATTAAGTTTCTTCTCTCTTTAGACCTTCTATTTTTCTTGTCTTAAAGAGGGATAATCAAACCTCAGCCATACGAGAAAGTGATAGAGATTGGTCTAGCTCTTTGACATCATATAACGTGGAGCACATGAACCCTTAAAATTTAGTATTTCTTCTTTTTTCTTTTTGGGGGCATAATAAAATACAAGGGCAATTTTCAAAGAATCCACCAAGAATATTTGTGTTCTCGTATCATGAAGCTGAACATTCATTCTTATTTGGAACTGCATCCTGAAGACATGTGATTAAAGTATAATTAGACGTATCCCAAATAGCATAGGGGTCCCATGCTTCTTGTATTCTTCTAGGCTATGCTATTTCAGATTCTCTTTTCTTTTGCCAGGTTGCTAACACATCCATTCACACCTCAATTATATACTACTGAACAATAACTCATAAGTTATTTTGTCTATTTTCTATGTTTGGGATATGTTTTCTATTATTTGTGCTCTCTTCAACTGTAGTTTTATACAGCGCTTGCTAGATCAATCTATCACCTTTTAGAAGGACTTCAACATGGCCCTGCTGAAATTTTAGGGAGCAATGGTGATAAATGTCAAGATCATTTTAAAACTTGAAACGTGCAGTAGCTTTCAAACATTGACTTAATTATTAAAAGATATGGATAATGTTTTTTTCCTTATCGAAAATGTGCCATTAAGTTCATTTTTATTCATAGTCTTTTGTCAGCTGCTGGTGACATAGGAAACTTTGGTGTGGGGAAGTGTCTCAACATGGATGTTGTCTTATGGAACTGTTTAATAGGGAATTATGCAAGAAATAGAATGGTCTCGAGCTCTGCTATACAAGTAGTTCGTCACGTCGTTAGTTTAGTTGAAAAGCAAAAACTAAAACTGAATGCTAAATGGAGGCTATGGAAGATAAAGATGTGAAAGCATAGGAATACTAAAGGTTAACGAACAAGTGTTGTCTCTGTTACTCTAAATTTTTGACATGTAGTAGGAACACTAAGTTGGTTCCAACTTCCAACTCTCACTCTCGACGTGTCATATCTCCAAGGTTCCATAGCCGCGATCCTCTCAGTCCTATAGCACACCTCGTTCCTGAAAACGTGATCTTCCATTTCGTCACCGCAGCTTCAAAACCTTCAAATAAGTCTCATGTATTATTTCACAAAAACCTATTCTTATACATTCAAAATAGAAACCAAACCAGCAAAAAAAAATTCAAAAGCTAATGTATTTTCTTATAAAAGTTCAGCACGATGACGGTATTACAAATTAACGTGTTATAATTAAAATAATTGGAATAAGAGATAAACAAAACTATGTTAATAATTAACTTTCAAAAGTTTTAAGTGAAATGTATTAAAATATGACTATGTTAATAATTACCACCTGTATTATATTTAACTTTGTTAACTTTCAAAAGTTTTAAGTGAAACATATTAAAATATGCCTAAAATATATATTAGGTTAAAGTATTAAATTGAAAATTTTAAAATATTATGTATCAAAATAAAAATAAAAAGTTAAAACTGAATGAACTAAAAATGTTATTAAGCATAACTAAAAAAATAAAAATGAAAAAGAAAAAAAAAAGGATAAAAAATTAAGGAAAAATTGTAAAAATGTTCTTAATGAAGTAAAATTTCTAAAAATACTCTATAATCAAAATATGCGTATGCATTGGAATTTAATAAATGGGATCTTTGTTAATCTCAGATAATAGAAGTATTCTCTTTCGAAATAGTTGTATGAGTTTTTAACATATACTAGTCCCAAGAAATTGAGTACTAAAGCCCGCGACATAACCCAAAGCAAATGCCCCCAAAACATTACTATGCAGTGCAGCCTAAACTAAATGATACTACTAAATGGCCCAATGGCCCAAATCAGTGTAAATACCATACTCAGAGTAATCCAAATAAATATTTGGACTTTAAGTAAATAAACTTAAAGAACAAACTAACGACAGTTTAATATTATAATTTCAAGTTATTATAATTTAAAATTTATATAAATAAAGAGTATTTTATTATATTTTCAGTAAACTACTTTTATTCTCATGAACTTAACTAAATTGGTATCGATAAAATAAACCCAATAAATTATGATATAAAATAAAAGAGTCCTAATTTTTAGATACTCTTTATCAACCTACACTTACTTTACACTTTTTTTTTTTCATCTCTTTTTTCCTATCAAATCATAATAATTATTATAGTACACTTCTTCTTATTTTCTCTTTCTTTCTCTTTTAAAGTGTAGAATATCATTGGGGCATACAAATATTTATTCAAGATAAAATTGAAAATGAAAAAGAGAAGCACAAACACTTGGCTAGGATTCACATTAACAAGGCTATGTTATATACTAGTATTTTATTATTTTTTGAAATTCTAAAAAAAAAATTGACAAAGTACGGCGTTCACGCTTATCATCATTCATGAGTATTTTGTGGAAAAGTGGAAATTCATTGGATTTGAGTTCAATTGTCTTCCTTATTGGTTTATCACTATATTTTATAAGCACTTTGCCATCATGAAATTATCCTTCTATAGTAATTATTTTATTTTATTTTCATAAATTTAACTCTTTTAAAGTCAAAAAATAGTATAATATTTTTAAGATAAAAACATAATTATAATTATTAATTAATTTTTGGAAGAATTATTAATTAAATTACAAACACGCTTTTCTTTTAAAATAAGTTATTTTATTTTCACTTTAGAACACGTAAATAAATTAAATATCTATCTTACATTTTCTCTGGTTACATCATCACTTACGTGAATAACTTTCTTTCTCATATATTTATATTCTTTAGCATAGTGTCATAGTGTGACATTTCTGCTTAAAGATGGAAATCAAGAGATGTGAAACCATTTGATTTGATAAATTTCTGAAGTGGTGTAAGCTTGTGTGTCAGTGACTCAATAGAAGTAGTAAAACCTTGCAGAGTTCAATGAATTTGAATGGTAGGTATGTATAGCAATATAAAGTAGGAGGATAAAATATACATTTTCAAACATGTCTTTCTGTCACCTTGATTTTTGGATCACATAAACATTTATGTATCAGTTAACACTGTTGTGGATAAAATTGCAGACAAGAGAATCATCGATGAAATGCAATTCCTCACGTTTGCGATGCAAGTACTCTCCGCTGGCATGATTTGGTCGGTCTAATTAGCCATATTCAGTGAAACCAAGCAAATATTTTGTCCTTGAAAATATTGCCGACCTTTTTTTGAAGATTAAAGATTCAATTCAAAACTCAATTTGCCGAAAGGCTTTTCAGTGTTGGCTTTGGTCAATTCCATTTGCTATGATCTTCTTGCATGTGTATATGTTGAGGCTTTTTATTCGGACTTGTCCACAAGGATCTGTACATGTGTGCTGTTCGTAGAATCATCATCCACAGCAAAATGTTCAAATGTATTTACTTTTCTTAACTAAAATGTTGGATAAATATTCTATCTGCTTGCTTGTGTACTCTAAATTAGTCTTTAAACTTATGGTCAATTTAAATATTATAATATAATTAAGTGTGTGAATTATTTGAAGTGAATTTGTTTTAAATATATAGTTAAGTTAAATATTTGAAAAGAGTTTCATCGTTCATAAATAATCTTATTTGAAGTTAATAAACTTGTCTTCAATAAAAAAAATACTCGTAATTTATATAAAAAAATGTTATAATTATAATAATATTTTCTAAGACTATAGTATTGATAAAAAAAAAAAAAAATAGTTTCTAAGACTAAGAACATGGTATTTTACTGCCTTACAAAAAACTTACAAAAAAATATGATATTTTTATAATTTAGAATTAAATTAATTTATGCCGATAATTTTAAAGTTTATATATAATTCAATACTATATAACTCCAAAAACTGTTGATTCTAACTTTGTACGAACAAGTTTCGGATAAAAATTTCCACGAATTATCATTGGTGTTTGGGATATTTATGGTAGATTGGTGTGTTTTGATTTACTTAATTTATCATTTAAAAGCATAACTCTCAGTGGAATTTTCATTGTAAGTTACTTTTAAATATAAAATAAATAAACTGATTCAATTATTTGTTTATATTCCTTAGATGAATTCAAAAGTATAAATTTAACCCTATAAAATTATGAAAGACAGAGATTTACATCTCACTGGTATATTCTATTTTAGTCTCATCATCATTATTTAGATTATTAGATATTTGCAGAAGGAAGTACCTCCAAAATGGGGGGGAGGGGGGCTCCTGGGCATGTGTCGGCTTGCCAGAAGATAAATAGAAAAAGAAGCATAGCATGCAGTTAGTATAGTATTTAATTATTTTCATATTCGAAACAGATAATACACACGGAGAGAGAGGACACTTATAATTCAATGCGATGCATATTTATTACCATAGAATATATGTGCTTCATTTTGTTCGTACATGTTCCAAATTAAGCCAATCAAGATGCCAAACACAGAACCAGAATAACTATTATTATAATGTCACTCAGCAGCTGTTGAATTGAACCTAGCTTGGCAAGCTGGCCTTTATCAACAATATGTGAAGATAAAACCCCACAAAAATTGTCCAAAAGGAAACACCAAAGCTGCAATACCTAAATTAGATCCAATGCATTCATATATGGACATTCATGCTCGTCAAATATCAATACCTGTTTGGATACTTCATGTAATCATTGTGAAAAATACTGTTGAGACATCAATAAGGACCATAGAATATATCGTTAGTTAGTTTGGCATATATGTAGATTATATCTTTTTCTTTTGTCAATATTATTATTTATTTAATATATATCTTTCTCCTCGCAAATGTTTCACTGTAATTATTTTTTATTTTCTCTCTTCACTGTTATTATTTTCATCATTATATATAATGACTTAGGTAGTTATGTTTAGCCAGCTGGTGATATTATTTCCTATTTATAAAAACTCTGATCACTCACAAACATGTACGTATATGTTGTTTATTGTTGAGTAATGAGTAATGTTAGTTAGCGGATAAGACTTAAGTAGTTAGTATTTTATTTTAAGATATATATATATATATATGTGTGTGTGTGTGTGTGTGTGTGTGTGTGTGTGTGTGTGTGTGTAAATGTTTTCATGATGAATTCAGAGATGATTGCTAATTTATATATATAAGCTAACATTTTTACTTTTTCTTTGATCATATTTATAAGTTAATAAATATTATTTTTTGAATAAAATTTATTTTATATCCTATTTAAGGTTGGGGAATCAAATTTATTTTTATGTCGGGTGTACGTATTTCGCAATATCAGAAACGGATCAATACACTTAGTGTTATATAGACTTTTAATGGAATCGAATTAAACTGTAAAAAGATAAAAAAGGAAAAAGAAATAAACGGGACAGGCCTATATATATATATATATATATGGCAACCCATTGTGCTTTAGTTAGGTGATGCCTTTACAACATTCTACGGCTAAATATTAAGCTTAATGATCTCACTTTGTCTAAGAATATTAAATACTTTACTGAATTAAATCAATACCGTTCTCTCTCCTGCGAAGAATATTCCATCTTGAAATGAAATTCAAGTTTCTATTATCAGGTGATATATATAGCATTCTAAATTCTTGTCGAGACAGAACCTTTGTGGAGTTGTAGAAATTAATAAAATAACTTCTTATTTTAAATAATCATATAGTTAACCTTCGACAAATATACAAGAAAGAATGGAAATTAATATATTCATGATCCAACAACCACCATTGCATTTTTATAAGAATCGTATCATAGTAACAGGCATTTAACAAAATACTATTTTATAAGTAAATTCTGAAATCACAGTTGGAAATTTGTTAAATTTGACTGATTTAAAGATTAAATATAAACTGTCATTAAATTAATTTTTGAAACCATGTCTAAATTAATTTAGAGATTAATTTGATAAAGTCAGAAACGGTAAATTATTTTTTAAAATTATTTTTTATTGTAGTGAATAATCCATATACACATTAGTTTAAGTAGTAAGTATTATAATTTTTCTCAAATAAATTTGTGAGTTAACTTAAATATTTAAAATCTTTAAAGAGACATATGCTGATAATTGAAGTGATGATCGAGTTTATAATATTGTAAGCGAATACAGTTGGCATTGGCATTTTTATTACAAACCGCGACAAATGCCTGATAATTGAAGTGATGAGTTTATAAAATTGGTTTTTTTCTGTGTATGTTTGACTTTCTGAAAGAATATTAACTAGTTTGGTCACGGAATATCCTTCTCTCCTGCGAAGAATATTATACTTTTTGAAATTAAACCTCGGTTTCTTTTCTTTCTGTCTGTTAAGTAAATATAAATGCATGAACCTTAGTTTCTTTTTTTTTATTAGGAAGTTAGGCAGTAATATTCGTGCTTATCAGGAGCTAGAATAGCTGTAATATTATAATTAGTTTCTTCTTGTAGAACTAGGACAACGTCACAGAACATGTTTGATTATTTCTCTTTTTTTTTAATAAACATGCACATAAATTGATTTCATCAATATGAGGTTAAGTCTAAAATTATTTTCAGTATTTAATCGAAATCAAATTTAATTCACAGATTAAGATCAGTTGTATATATAGCCAACATCGATGTTTTATTCGTTCTATTGTAATATGCTCTGATCACTTTAGTTGTTAGAAGGTTCTATTATGAAGCTTTATAGTTTGTTCGTGGCAGGTGGGGATAACTGCGGAAAGCATATATAATCTCATTTTCATATTCTGTAGAATGTAGAGAAGGAAATTAAAGAAATCTGAAATCAATAATCGCTGCTCTGCTCCACTCGAAGGAAACCGTAGAAATTAAGAACCAAAAAGTAAAACATAACTTTAATAAGATACCATCCTTGCACTATGGGGTATCCACCCAGTTCCCCACATAATCTTACTATAGATATCTTGTGTCATGTCAAATTTTATGCATGTGCATGGTGGAGCAATTCTTTCATTTCAAATTTAAGCATGGTAAAAAAATTATTTATCAATAAATAATGGCAAATATTAACACTGTTTTTTTAAAAAAAAATTATATAGTTAATACATTTATTTTATTTTTATTAAACTTCCTTAAAACACTTAATAAAATAATTCATAATAGAAGTTTAATTAAATCCTTTTGAGTTAATTTTGAATCTCATAATCAAAACCTTCACGAATTGTCAAATTAGTCTACACCTTGGAGGAATTAATATTCTTTAACTACCAGGTTGGAAAAAAAAAAAAAAAAAGAGCCTCTTTCTTCTAACAACATGTTGGTATTTTCATGTCAACTAATTTGATTTTATATATATTTTTTCTCTATCATTCGTCCTTTGTTACGTACGTACATAAAAAAATACAAATTGATTCTGAGTTATCAATGCCCCGTGCCGTTACGGCGCATTGTTAAGTGAGACAAATGATGATTCCATCGTAGCTAGCTACCACCAATACTATAGTCAAAATTGTTGACCGACATATTCCAAATGCCATTATTATATAATATATCTGCTTTGTGGTCACCGCGCCGTAATATCACCATCAGCTCAGCTCATATTATTAATGTGATCATGGATATGCAATGCAGATCGATGCTGAATAATGAGTCATATAGATATAATCGTTAGAAAAAAGCAGGGGAATTGAGAGAAAATGGTGGGTAACGTTTGGTTGTTGAGAACTATCAGAATAGTCAAAATTAAATCAGAAACTAAAGTCTTTTTTTACTTTTTACGGTCAGAAACTATAGTCTTTTTATATTATATATGCCAATGGGGAAATAATACTAGTATGTACGTTCTTAATTTTGGTGTACCATATCAACACCAAGTCATAGTCATTGATGTACTGATAAAATAAACGAAAGGCTTGACTGTCGAATCAAAATCTTTTCATTAAAATAATAATTTGCACGATAGCTAGTCTCCTTGCTCAGTAATAAATATTTTAAAAATAGTAAATTAACACATATTTATTGTATTGATTGATATTTCATTTGATTTTTTTAAAAATATTACAGTATATAGTAACTTTTTGAATTAAAAACAAAAATATTCATCCTTTTTCTCAAACATCTTTAGTATAGAGTGGCCGAAAGCAAGCCAACAAGGTGCATCTACAGTAGGCAGATGAGTGCTTGGTCGAATGCGCGTTGAATGGAAGGAGTACGGGATCTTCCTCTCACGAGAAAAGTGGAAAACCCAAAGTACGAGAATGGAGTACTTTTGTTTAATAATTTTAATCAATAAATCTATTTTTTTTTTTAAGTAGTATTTTATTTCTCATGTTTATCCTAATTCCTCGATATAATAATACACCGCAAAAAGAGAGTGTAACACTAACACAAGAAGTCATTACTAATTAGAGTTGCGTTCCATTGATAATAGAAGGGTAGTAGTGGAGTGACAATAACATTTCGATCAAACAAGAAAGCAAAAACATGATAAACAACCTATTCATTTTCTATATATGTCAAGTAAAGTCAAGTGTTTGAAACCTAGATACACACACCCAATAAAATAAAGAAAAAGAAAAGGGGGCTTAGAAACAACACGTGCGAAAATAGAGAGTAGATGGAGTCTTAATCAGAAGCAGATGATTTCTGAAAAGGGGCGAGCCTATTATCAGCTAGCCTTGACGCGTACACAGCCTTCTTGTATTCCCACCATGTGAACTCCTTGTACAAACTCTCTTCACCTTTTGACATTAGTGAAGCTAAAGGTGCTATCTTTTCACTCAAGGGTGCCCCTCCAAAGTATATCATTGACAACCTTGACTTGGTTGGGTCAGCCATAACCCTGTGCTTTACACTTTTAAACCTCCCATTAGTCATCACCTGCATAGGTAACAAAATGAGTCTTTTTGAGACACGTACGTCACCCATATTATTAGATGGAATTGATTAATTAATTAATAAATTAATGGTACCTGTAGAGTGTCACCAACATTTATGAAAAAGGAAGTTGGATCAGGTGGGACTGAAACCCAAGTGCCATCACTGAGACAAATTTGCAAGCCCGATGTGGTGTTAGATCTCAGGACAGAAATTATCTGTGGGTCTGTGTGTTCTCCAAACCCAACCAAATTCCGACAGTTCAATGCTTGCACCTCCGGGCAGGGCGGGTAGTGGTTAAGTCTGAAGCAAGAATCACTCTTCTCATCCATCAGCAACCTACTCAGCACATTCCTCTGCGCTATCCCCAATCCCTCACTCATCAATTCCAACACCTCGTAGCACATCTTCTTCACCGCTCTAATATATTCCTCCACCACCGCCCTGAAGTTGAAAACAAACAAAAATGTGAGTTTATTATTAATGAATGTGGGTGCAGAGAGAAAAACAAACAGGGGAGTCTCACCTGAAATTGTGAGGACTTTCTCGGAAAATGAACTGCGACTTGGGGGAGATGACGTCAGGGTTGGTGTTGAGAAGGAGGTATTCGACCCAACCGACATCACCGTTAGGGCCAATCCTCTTGCTACCGTAGCCGAAAGGGTCAGGAGGGCCTGCCCTGTCTTTCTCGGACTGAGGTTTTTTGAAGAACCTCAGGCTCTGGTTTTCCAAATTGGACATTAACTCTAATGGAACACCGTGGTTTACGAGCTTGAAGAACCCGAAGTCTCTGCAAGCCTTCACTATGTGGATCTTCGCATCGGGGTCCGTGAGGTCCACCACGGGAATCCCCGCGAACTGGGGCGTGGCCTTGCATGTTTTCAGAAGGAGAAACTGGTTTAATGCTGGCTGAGACAGAACAACCATGATGCTACTTGCTAAGAAGAAGAAGAAGAATAAGAGAAAGAGAATTCAGAGATATTGCTAATTGCTAATGCATGAACGAATGAGAGGTACTCTAAGAAGGAGAGGCGTTACGACTATATAGAGGAGAGGAACCATCTGGCTCACAGTGTCCCCTTCGCATTCGCATTTATAGTATCGAGAGAGAGAGAGAGGAAAGGGTCTATGTGTGATTTTTTTTATTTTTTATTTTTAATATTGGTGGAATTTGTTTCTATCTTTTTATAATGTAAAATTGCATTTGGAAAAGCCAACTTCTTCTTCGGATATTTGTTCACACTTGGCTTTACACGAAGCAATGGATAGCCATCTTCCTTGTAAGTTGTAATCCAATAGAAACTTTTCTGTCAGCCACCAACAGTGCCACACGGATTTCTCTCTCTCATTCTTTTCACTAGTTCTGATATACAATACAGAATCTAGTAAGTTATGTCAAAAATAAAAAATAAAAATTTGTAAGTTTTTTGAAGATTCGATTATCGATTATGGATTATCGATTATATTATTATAAAGTATTTTTTTTTTATATAATTATACAGTGTAATATAGTTGATAAATAATTTTTTTTATTAAGATGTAGTCATAGATTTAAAACCTACGTTTAATTAAACCTTTTTATTTAAACTGGTGGGAGAAAGGCCCTTTCTATTATTTTTTTTTAATTATGAAAAATAAATAAAAGAAAGAAAAGAAGTTGAACTTAAAAGAAATTTAATTACGGGATTTTAAATTAAAATAAATTTTAAAAGTATTTTTAACTATAGAAACTTAATTAAAAACACGATAAAACTATACGTACCTACATGTTAATTAAACCTATATTTTTTTAGACAGAATTATTTAACCTATATTATGCTAACAAAATAATATAATGATAATAGACTCATAATAACAAGACTAACAATTTAATTTTGATTAGATCATGATTATACATTTATACCAAAAGAATCTAATTCAACGTCAAATCCTTAATATATTGCAATTTGAGAAATAAATCGTCAATTCAAAAATATTCCTAATTAAAAAGTGCCTGGAAGTCGAATTTGAACCGCAATTAGAAACATCACATAGTAATTAATATTCTTCTTTAAAAAAGATTATAGTTACATAATTTTGTGTATATTGAAAGTGAATAATATGATAAAAAAAATAAAAGTTAATAAATTTTGACATAATTATTATTCTTAAACTAATCATATTTCTTTATTTTCAAATCACGATATCTTATTTAATGATAATCTCTATGATTTTATGATTTTTTATGAATTTTGATCACTAATTAAAATGTATTCAAAAAAGTATATTTGAGAGTATAACAATAACACTTTTTATTTTTTAATATATATAAAATGTTTGTGTATCAAACTTTTTTTTAGCGATTCTTTTGTAAGTCATAATTAATTTCTTTTAGCTGATCTAATACACATGTTTAGATTGAACAAATGCATGCACGTTTCATGAAATTCTTGCAAAAATAAAAATGACATATATGATGATGAGAATAATTTGATTATTGGATGGACATTCAAGGTAATTAATTAGGAGCTATCGTATGATCTCTGATTGTTATATATAAAAAAACATTTGACTGAAAAAAGATTAATGTTTACTATATAATATCTATTTTCAAGAGAATTATTTATTTATGGTTAAAAAATATACTTGATATACAATAAAAAATGGGGTACCCTATGTTGGGTCCGTAATATTTTTGTTTAATTTGTTTTAAAATTTCTTGTGAACCTTTCAAATCGAACAATTACATACAGAACAACTTGTTTCTTCTTGATGTTATATGATATCTGAAGAAAACACTGTTGAAGAAAAATTATGCATTTGGCTAAAAGTTAAAAAATAAAGACAAAAATAATATATATCTGATTTCTAAAAGTTAAAAAAACTTGCTGAACTTCAATTGGGTAATAATTAAAACTTAATTATCCCACTTTGGGAGTCATAATCTAAGTTAGGAAAGTAGCCATATGGAGGAAAGAGGAAGTCTTATGTATTTAATATGCATCCTAAAATGACAAATTGTATAACAACTAGATTCAATATTTGTCGACGTTTTTAAACTAAGCATCTCTCTCTGTGTCATATTCATGCTAGTTAGTGTCCTAGACGTATATGTTTGATTTCATCTTACATTAATTAAATGGCTGCCTTTTCCTATTAAGCGAAGTCGACTGCTTTGATTATGTGTAAATCGTTTAACATATAATTAAATATGTTACAGTATATACTTGTATTTCACTTAAATGCGTTTTTAATTAACTTATTTACATTAGTAATTGTCAATATGTAAGTTTAGTATGTTTAGATTGCTCTGGCATAAATTAGCTTATATTTTAAAAAAAATGTATTTATTAGTTAAGTTTTTATGAAAAAAAAAAGTTAGACACATTAATGCTTGTCAACATGTCAATACACACAATAAATTACAAGACATTAAACCGCAACTGTCTTCAAAGACTAAAAATTTAAGTACACTTTGGTACGTACGGTTCATACAAATACAAACCACCGAACACATGAGAAAGGAGAATGTGAGAAGAACAAAAGAACGACGAATGGAACAAAATTCATAAAACTAAGCTAAAAAGGACTAAAATAAAACACAAAAAAGAGGAGAAGTAATAACCAAACAGTATGTTTAAAAAAAAAAAAAAACAGTTAAGGAGGCTTCTTGTTCATGCCCTTAATTTTCTTACCTGCAGTAAATTAATGAATGTAAAAGTCTTATTTATCCCTTTTCATCTAGATGTCTCAGTATACGATCGAGAAAGACAAGTTTTCTTGGATTTATTTATTACAGCGTAAGTACATTGTTCATTATATCAACAACGGACATGGCTGACCTTTCAAAGAACTAACTTCGAATAAATAAATGTCTTATTCATAGAGACAAATGGGCTGAAACAAAGATAATTTGTTCTGAATAACACAACAAAGATCTTTAAAAAAAATCACTTGGAGGCGATCGAATATGATAACCAACGTTTGACCAAAAATTATTGTGTTAAGGACATTTTCTTATTAGAAAAACAAATTAAACTATCAATGTAAGACAAAATTAATCATAAATCTATTCAACATGAATATCCGTGAGACGAGTTAGAATTGATTTATTCTTGTAATTACTCGATTCAAAATTTTGATAAGGACATTTATTTGAACTTTAACTTAATTAACTTGATTAAGAGTTTGATTAATATACGAAAACAAGACTAGGTCAAATCAATTTGTTGCAACTCGTGTTGGGTCTCAAAAATAACCAAATGGAAATGAGGAAACAGAGCTTGCAAAACAGGTTAATATATTAATAATCATGATAAGGAGTAAGGAGAGATGTATAACAGGAGGAAAAACAAGAGCTTGTCAGAACATGCAATGGAGTTTGTACAAAAGGAAGTGAATTAAAATCCCAAGTCATTTCACTGGTTAAATTGTTAGTGTATGAAAAGTTTGTTACTATTACATGGAAGGATATACAAGTAAAAAGGATGAAATATGTTAACTTTTTTTTTTTTTTTGAGAAATTGAAGATAATGAAGTTAAAAAAATGAATGATTGGAATAGAAATATTTAAAGGACCTAGATAAATAAAAATCAAGAAGTAAGGTTGTTTTAAAAAAAAAAAAACATTTGAATCATGGTGAAATAGAAATCCACACTCCAAGAAAAAAAAAACCCAAAATAACAATCTGTTTTTTTTTTAATAAAATAACTATTCAGAATTTAGGTGGAGGTTAAGTGTAAAATGATTTTACACTTGACTATCATAGAATTGTAAGATTGACTTCACCGTAAAAGGAGAAAGAAAATCAGAAAAAATCATGATTTCATTTTCATGAGTTTGAATCTTTCGTAAAAAAAAAAAAATTAATAATAGTGTTAGCCATAGCTAGATTAACGTAAAACATAAATTAATAATTAACATTTTTTTTATAAAAAAAAAAAGTGTAAAACACAAATAATGGCTAACAATGGCATTGTCCATTCCGTTAATAATAGAAGAATAGATGACATGATTGGGTAGGTATATGGAAACGTTAAATAGTGTTGGCAATAGCTAGATGAACACCTTGTTTTGAGCAGGCCATTTTGTTGCGTAATGGTTCAGCACATGTCAAGCACAGACAGGGCAAGTAAACGAAGGAAGAATTTTCTTGGTCAAAGAAGACCAATGAGTCTTAGGAGGGAGTAAACATAAACATTCTTCCATATGCCTAAAAATCAAAGGCTTTGGAAGATGGCAATATCACTTTCTCGATCTCTAATGACAATGATACTTTTGAATTCATATTCATTGATTTGTATACTGTTTTCCTTTCCCGTTTGAACAGTATACCTATTTTGCCCGTGCGCCTTTTGATTTAGACCTTTCGAGTTTCCAGTTTCTATCACGTTTGATGTAACTAAAGAAACAGTACCACTATATACACTGGCGACCACAATTCCACTCTTGACGCCTAACTCAGGCCGTCACAATTTAATCTAATTTTGGTCAAACAAGGTTTTATTACGTACCAAACAATTTTGTCTAAAATATGAATGCATAATTCAAACGACTTATTTATGAAAGTATGTTGCAATATTATGAATTGTCAGATAAAAAATTGTCTCAAGTTAATATTTCAAGTGGAGTCCTTGCGGAAAATGGGCAGGGATAAGCTTTCCTCTCAATCTCATCTGTACTTTAGTATAGTACTACTGACCTAAAGCATTGTGGAAAATGGGCAACAATTAATGCTCTTTTCCTCTCTTATTATGCATCCATGATTATAATTTATATCTGTTCAATAATTCAGTGAAATTGTTCCTGTTCCCACATCATAGCGGTGCAGGTGCAGCTTTATGGGGGGGGAACCTTTTACTACCAATTTTTATTATATGCACAGTTGAATGATGTCATGCATCGCCCATCACATACTCGGCAAACAAACGTGTGTTCCTACTTCCTACGTAACAGTATAATGCATATCAAGTGGTCTATGTGCGATTGACTGACACTTTTCTCTTTCTTTCTTTCAGTCACTTATCTCTTTAACTGCCTCATGACCTGTCACTGGTAGTACAATTAACATTGACATAACATACTAATTAATCAAAGACTTGTTTGTGTTAAAAAAGAGAACTACTCCTAAGTCCTAAGTCCTATGTAAAGGGAAAAATAAAGAAAGATAAAGGTGTGACTGGTCCATGTATGTAGGTGTACTTCATGGCTCCTGTAGCTGGGGAGCGTCATTATCCTTTACCCAAAAGAAAGAAATGAAGTGCACTACGCCACTACGACTACGGCCACGCCAATTGGAGTTAGCATTGACTGACACCAAGGAAGAAAGTAGTAGTGACCAAAGGACCAAGGATTTGATGGATTGGATGCCTAAGAAGTTAAATCTCGCTGCTGGCTACCTACTAGTGCAATCAACTACATGTTTCTTCGGGATAACAAAACTCGTACTCGATATCTTAGTAATAATAAATTCATTTTTCTCTTTGAATAAAGTTTTAGATTTAAATTTTATAATTAATAAAATTAATATCAATCACTTATAAAAAAAATTTGATTAACAAAATTTTTCAAATTATTGCTTCAATTCATTTATCAAACGGTTAATGACTTAAGTTTAGGCCTATTATTTTATTTAAAAATATTTTTTAAAACTTTTTTAAGAGAACCTATATTAATTGTCCTTTAAAATAAGTTTTCATATTAAGATAAACTTTAAAAGGGAAAAATAATTCTTTTAAAAAAGTTATATTCTAGATAGCTAGGTGAAAATCAAGTCTTACATTTGTAGAGCAGGCAAGTTTTATAAGATAATAATGATTCTAGTAATAGCATAGTTTGTGAAATTGAAGTATATAGGGATAGAAAAAAAAGGTGATAAAAATGGCAGAGTTTGTACCACACATGACAGGTACTTGAGAAGGTCTTATCCGACAAGGATGACAAGTATGCAGAGGTTTGTTGGGCAGGTGAGGTTGTGTGCATTTGACGGCCCTAATTGAGGAGCACAGGAAGGTGCACTTGTGTTGTGTCTTACAAGCCCATTCCACAAGTCTCAATCACTTTCCCGACACGTGTCAAATACTGGCACCATCTCCACACAGTCCCTCGCCCACGTTCTGACACGTGGAGATAGTAGCTTCACTCACGCATTCAGATTTCAGTAGAGTATCTGTCTGCCTGTCCATTTTTTCTTTTCTTTCTAACTTGACGGGCCATATATACCAAACTCAATATATATATATATATATATATATATATGCTTTGGTCCCCAACCCAACTCATTCCTCTATTGTGGCCGTGACACATAATAATATGAATGGGTGGCCATGTCATCCTTAATAAACGGCTTACAGTATCCAACGCAGCGCTCTCTCTCTCTCTCTCACTTTGAAAACTAATGCGCAAAATTGCAATTCTGCAAGTGAATGTGATGACTTATAATTACTCGGATTCGATTCTCTCATTAGCTTTTGAAAAAAGCAGCTGCTAGCTTTTCTAGTAGTGCCCACAATACATTCACATCCACCCCCGGCCCCAATCACGCGCAATATACTTACTATCTAAAAGCAGCTTCATCACTTCACTGTGTATCAATATATTATATTCTCAGTTCGTAGAATGAAAATGCGGTTAACGGGAATTGAACTACCACATTTGGTTTTGTCTAGAAAAAAAGATGCCATCAATATAATATTACTGGTTTTTATTGCCTATCATTGATATTATTGTGGTATAAATAGAAAAATAAAGACAATTAATATTATATTTTTTTACAGCATATTTAATAATATATTCAAAACCTAAAATAACATTTATTTTAAGATTTTTTTAACATTATAGATAGTACAAGCATTATGGAATAGAGAGAGTAGTTAGCTACAAATTTGTAACGGTGATCAATACAAATTTGCATCCAAAGACCTATTAATGTTAGGTTGTGTTATGCCAACTTTTAAAAACATGAAGTGTTTGTAATTTATTTATTAAATTTTGTTGAGGGTGATACAAAAAGTGATAGTTCTTAAAAAAAATAAAAATTCACGGGACAACTTTTATTAGAATCAATTAATGAAGGTGTATTGGATTAGGATTATTTAGAATTTTAAAAAAAAATTTGATAAAAATATATTGGGATATTCAATTGTTAAATAATAAAAAATAGTCTGACAGAGATTATCTAATTAAGATTATCAATTTTTTTAGAAGGGAAACGAAATTTTGTGATATTCGATTGATATTTTGAATAATTTAACAAAAATAATTTGTTATTTAAAATCATAAAGATTTTATGGATTTTTTTTAATTGGATTTTGATAGATTTTTATGAACTTTTTAGTTGATCATATAAATACCAAACCTAACAAACAATCCTATCCAACTACAAAAGACTTTTTTTTTTATCACAAACTTTTTCATTTCATTCTCTCTGCTTTAAAGGCAGTGACATAATCTTTCAACCACATCTATTTTAAGGTGAGACTTTCATATGATCCTAATGTGTTCATACCCCAAATCACTACGAATCAATTTACAAGCCTATAATGTAGTTCACCATCTCATTCCCCTTTAGGTTCATAAATTCTTAATGAAATAAAAATTTTTAAGTTAAAGTTTTAAAAGACCTTTCTAAACTATTGCAGTCAATTTTGAAAAAATACACAACTTAATAAAGAAAACAAAAAGCAATGTCTGGGATGTTATAAAAGAAATCCCAAATATTTCTTTTTATGAAAATTTTATGGATTAAATGAAATATTTTTATATTTTTTACTAATGTTTTGTAATTATTTTTCGCTATCACTTTATGAAAATTTGTGAAAAAGATATCTCAAAACGCATTAGCAGCTTGTAACTTTGATTTAGAATTCATGTACGTTATTACAGGTGAGAAAGTTCAACTCATGATGACTTGTGATTAGTTTGTATTCAATGATATTTTTAAGCATACTCTCGTTGACTTTTGTGTTTAGTAGTTTTTAATGTTTTTTTCTTTTTAAAATCCATAAAATCTTTTTAAATCTTATAAATTCATGAAATCATTTCAAATCCTATATTTTAAATCCATTAAATTTAAACTACAAAATCCTAGTCACAAAAGTCTTTTTAAAAAAATCTTTAACAATTTTTAGTTTTCTACAAAATCTTAAAAATCTTTAATACTTTTTTATGCCAAAAAAGTATTTTAAAATCCTAATTCAAATTACTCCCCTAAGGTTGTGTTATGCCACAAGTTTGGGGCTTCTTTTTTCTTTAGATTTTAATTTTAATTTTAATGTTAGTCTAGAAGTTGATTTAGATAATACTATTGTTAATTGGGCTGAACAAGATCCCTTTCACTTTTTTTGTCCAGAACCCATGCCCTTTCTAAATAAGTTATTATCTACTTTATAAACAAAAAACATAAGCTTGCTTCCTGCACCTCCCAACTCACACTAACTTGTGGTGCAGAAAGTAAAACCTTTAAAAGCCGAGTTTGACTTTTTAAGCCCAAATTGTTTTAGCAGGCTTCCTTGGGCCCAACATTAACACGTAAATAAGGTATGTTAGCCCCACACCTAGTACTTATCATCTCATATTCTCATCTATGAGCAGCATATATCTTTTACTCATTACACGGGGGTTTCTTTAATTAAGATATTAATTTCTTTACCTACCTTTTACATGGAACAAGGTATCACGACGAAAAAATATTCATTTCTTTACCTATCTCCCAAGAATAGAATCATAATAACAATACTTGATGACATTTGACAAGTTATGTAACGATATTTATACATATTGCTTTCAGTGATCTGAAGAACATTGATTTGAATAGTAGTTGAGAGGATCGATATGACAAATTTTGTGAATTCTAAGTGTGGAAAAATATCCTGTGCCATCGTTGGCGCCGGCAGTCTTTCTCTTTTGATTTATTTCTTAAACAACAAATGGTCCAAGCCCAAGCCCAAGCCCAAGCCTGAGTCGAAGCCCAAGCCCGGATTGTCTGGGCTCAGGTCCAAGTCCAGGTCCTTTTTTATTAGAGAACTCCATAGTGGGTTTCGAGCATGGAGTAGATTGAAGACGGAAACATACGAAAAGGCTCAAATAAATCAATCAGTATCAGACAGCATCGATTCTCTTAGAAAGGAACTTCAAAAAGAATGCCCTGATTTAATGATTCTTCAGGTTTGTTTGATTAATATTTGATAAACAATTGAATTTGTTAACAGCTGAGAAACAACTAATTAAGTTTCCTTATGAAGCAAAATGTAGAGAATTTGGAAAACCATGAAAAGGAAGACGAGGCAATGAAAATACTTGAAGAGGCGTTAAAAAAGGCGAGTGATAAACCACATGAAGCATACGAGATTGAAATGTTACTCGTAGAACTTGGCATCTACAAGGTACGTACTGTACTACTGTAGACTGTAGTATCCAATTTCAATGCTTAAATCTAAACCTAGAACCAATTATTGGCAGGGAGGAGAAACAGATTTACAGAATGCCTTGAAATATAAATGCTTGGAAGATTCGCTTAGAGATGCACGACGCCCACTGTTCAAGGTACTATAAATTTTAAAACAGATTTATATACCACACTTCTATGCTTACCTTGATTTTGTAATATTCTACAGGCAATTATATACAAAATGTTGGGACACGACATAAAGAAAGTTAGAGGACATTGGGATGAATTCATCCTAGTACGAGACCCATATCCTGAATTCGATTTTGAAGATTTTGAACGTCACGTGGATCGACTTCAACAAGCTAATGCTCAGCAAAACAAAGACAAATGAATTTGTCATTTTTCTCTCTTTAATTAATTCTTACATATGTATATACAGTATCTTCGTTACAATATTGTTTTCAAAACTTACAAATAAAATCCCACCATATAATAATTATGTAATTACATAGAGAAATTTACGGTGACCATAAGTTCCTCTATTAATTCCAAGCATCAGAAATTCCTTTGCATTCCGCACTGCAATATATTTATGGGCTTTATAGCAAACAGTTAGGAACGAATAGAGATAGATCAATGCAGCTGCTAAACACATTTATTTTCAACTACCAGTTAATAAAAAGCTGCATTCAACGGTATCCACTCTCACAAAATTAATGCTACTTCCAACGAATAGAAAGAGACTACTAACATTTAATCTATACATCCACCAATTCGGCCGATCGAAATGATTAAGAGAACAATTTCCTTTTTAAAAAAAAAAATATAAATACATTACACAGAACAACAAATTAAACAGAGAGAAAATAATACTACTGTATAAATTTTGATGGTATCAAACAAACAATAAATTTCGTTTTAATTTATTGCATTTTATTCTCATGACTTCGCTTTCTTTTAATTAAATAAAGAGTTTAATAATAAATGCATAATATATTTATTTATTCTTAACCAATTCGAGCATTATGTTATGCAAGTAGCTTATTAGAAGAAGGCCCACCTAGATAGCATTGTTGAAATTGACAAGTAACCAGCTATCAATCATTCAATGCTCACTAAATAAAGTGAACCAAAACTAAACAAACCAAATCCATGGAAGAGAAATCTCCAAAGAAGATCACTTTATTATGGGCAGACCAATAAGAACTTCTAAACCTCTGATTCTCCACTCGAAGCTTCTCTGTTTTTCTTTGTTCTATCTCTTCACCACTTTGTTCCTTGCACTCTACACCACTTTGTCTCAATCCAAATGTTTCTTCAGATCATCCCATTCGGATCCTGTTCAAAATTCTCTCTTCTCTTACCCTTCTTCCTATGGGGAGCACAAATACGTTGTCTCAACCACCCGTTCTACATGCTCTTCTCCTATTTTCTTTTCAGGTACCAATAAACTGGATTTCAATCATCAATCCCACTTTTTTGTGTCCAATTTTATGTCCCACGAATAAAAATCTAAACCGAAATATAGAACACAAAAGTGGGTTGGTTATTTAAATCCCAATATACTACCCATGAACCCATCACGTGAATTCTTCTCGTTTATGTGATCAAGATAATCAATTTTTGCTAATGTGTCACGCATTTTGAATTCAGATTACTGGGATGCTGTGAAGGAGATCAAGAATTACCGCAATAACAATCAGGATTATTTAAGGGCTCTACAGTATATGCAAGGAAATGCTGATAGTTTCGGGGGAAATCTAAGCACTTTTACGAGATTTTCATATTTTGATCACCAAAATGATAGCATTGAAGTTCCATGCGGATTTTTTAAGAAATTTCCAATCAGTGATTCTGGTCAGTTACACGAGAATTCACAAGTCAGATCTCAATTCATCCTAGATATATTCAATAATCACTTTTCTATTGGTTATAACATGTCACTGAGATTCATAGATATCAAAAAAGAAAAATATTGTTTGCAAAAATTGATTACATTAACGAGATCATAATGCCAATGCATGAAATCGTCCAATTTGTCTTCTCTAAAATGAGAGTAGATTTCAAAGGATAAAATACAAATTATACAATATTTTAGTTAATTTTAGATTTTTGTTATATATATTTGATTATATCACAATTCTTATTAGTCAACTATATTTAATTGAATACACTTTGAAAGAGATAAATCATTTGTTTTCAAGTGCTTTTATTTTTAGTTTGATATTTCATGGGAATTTGCTTATGTTATATGTTTTTTGGCTTGATGTAGATCGAATTGCAATGGAGAAGTGTGACAACGTGATTGTGGTTTCAGCAATCTTCAATGATCATGACAAAATTCGTCAACCTAAGGGCATTGGATCCAACACATTACAAGAAGTGTGTTTTTTTATGTTTGTAGACGATGTTACCCTCAAAGGTCTTGAACATCATGGATTGGTTTCAATAAATTCAAGAGCATACAAGATAGGTATATGGAGGATTGTAAAGGTTGCAAAAGAGGATTTGTACAAGAACCCAGCAATGAATGGGGTTATACCAAAGTACTTAGTCCATAGGTTATTCCCAAATTCCCAATTCAGCATTTGGATAGATGCAAAGTTGCAACTAATGGTTGATCCTTTGTTGTTAATTCATTCACTTGTTATATCTGATAATGTAGACATGGCTATATCAAAACACCCTTATTATGTTCACACCATGGAAGAAGCAATGGCAACTGCAAGGTGGAAGAAATTGTTGGATGTCAATGCCTTGAAGGAGCAAATGGAGACATACTGTCAAAATGGATTGCAACCATGGAGTCCCAACAAACAGCCCTATGCATCAGGTAACTATACATTTTTTTTAATGTTAATTTCTAGCATTGAGTTGTCGCCTTCCATTTGTCATGCAAAATTGTAAACATTGTTTACTTACAAATTAGTATTGTTACATCAAGAAAATGTTGGTCTTTATGAGTATTGAAGATTTGAACAATGCACCATGAAAGTTGATTGAGATAGCTTAAGCTTGTGACAATTAGTTGCCATGGAAATTGAGTTTAAACTTTAAACCGATCCAAATTCATGACTCGTATTTAAGTTTATTTTGTTAACAATAGTAGTTCAGTCTTTTGCTTAATCATATTTGTCATTTTGCATATGCTATGTTTATCATCTTTATTCCTAACAAGACCAATACAGATAATACGAAGGAGTGTTCATTGTCATCCAATGTATTTGCATATATATGCTGTGTTTAATTGAATTTGATAAAACTTTTTTTAAAATTACTATTGATTTGATTAATAAAAATAATAAGAAACACATGATTAAGAAGGACACTAAACACTATTAGATAATGACAGAAAACAAATTTGCATCCAAAATAATACCACATCTTCTATGCTTAAAAATTTATGGTATCCTCTTTTAATTGTTTTTGACAGATGTACCAGATAGTGCTTTGATATTAAGGAGGCATGGACTTGGTAGTAACCTCTTCTCGTGCCTTATATTCAATGAGTTGGAGGCATTTAATCCAAGAGACCAATTGCCTTTTGCATTTGTTAGAGATCACATGAAGCCCAACTTGAAGCTGAACATGTTTGAGGTGGAAGCTTTTGAACAGGTGGCAGTGGAGTACAGGCACAATCTCAAGAGCAGTGTTGGGACCACTGTTAAGAAAGTGTCCAGTTCAGGAAGAACCAAAAGGGCACACTCTGATATGTTGTATGTGAATGGAAGTTGTTGCATCAAGTGTCAAAAATATCTTTCTATAATGTGGGGAGAATCATCAAATGATTAAAGATCACATAAGAGATAAAAAAAACAAAGAAAGAAAGATAAAAGAGTCTAGTATATGAATTTGTCTTTTAACAAAGTGTCAAGGATATTAGAAATGAAAAAAATCGATAAAGATATATATAGAGAGAGAATAAAACAATTCTTTAATTAATAGAAAAAAGCTCACAAACCTGTTATAATCTAGCAGGAATGTTTCCTATACATTCTTGTCTTTTGAATTATTTGTTTGTGCTCAATATTTGTAATCATTGAATAGTGCACATGTTGATGTAAGTTGTGCAAAGAATTAATCAAATAATAATCATTATGAGAATGATTTGTTTCTTACTCCCAAGGTAGCTTGAAACGACAAAAGTTAGAAAACCTCGAATAAACATACTGATAGATCACTCTTTCTATATTTTTCCTACGACCTCTAATTAAATTGAGAGAATAAAATTAAATAATGTAGAAAAATCCAAAAAGAAAAATTATAATTATATTATTTTAATACTAAATGAAAGAAATATGAAAAAGAAGAAGGGTGAAGATTTAACAAAAGACATGGAAGTAAAAAGAGAATTCATGATAATAAAAGAATAAATTACTTTTAAAATAATTTTATAAAAATTCATTAATTTATTATAAATAAAAAATTATCATTAAATTGAATGACAATGTAAATGGGCATAACATTAAACTCATTTTTATATTGCAAATTGAATGTTGTTGTTACAGCTGAATGAGAAAGAGTTGGGTCTCTCTCTTAACAAAATATTAGTATTATTGATAAATAAAACGTGATTTGAATTGACGAAGTAGTACAATACAAGCATTGGTTCCACAAAGTTGTCGTTGGCCCCAATAATAATAATTCTAATTGTAGTAGCACGACACTAATCTGTCATCTCAAATACTAGTGTAATGTTCCATGAATGAATGAAATGGCAACCGCGAAAATAGAGCACCACCGCGAACAGGCGGAGATATACTCAGGCGAAGCGACGTGCACGCAAAAGTCGCGTCTCCTCTTAGACGAGATTCTCCTACCTCGAGGGCTTCTCCCTCTGGAAAACAACATAGAGGAGATGGGTTACAACCGGACGACGGGGTTCGTGTGGCTAAAGCAGAGGCAGAAGAAGGAGCACCGCTTCACAGCCATCGGACGCACCGTTTCTTACGACAAGGAGGTCACGGCTTTCGTTGAGGAGCATCGCATGTGGAGGCTCACAGGTGTCAAGACCAAAGAACTCTTCATTTGGGTCAGCATCTCCGAAATCTTCGTCAACCCTTCTTCCCAGAAGATTTCTTTCGCTAACTCCTCTGGCATTGCAAGGGCTTTTCCTCTCTCCGCATTCTCTCTCCCTGCAGAGGAACAAAAAAGCAACAACAACAACACTCACAAACGCTAGGATTTTTTTAATTAGGTTAATTGGCTTCAGATCATTTTTTTAATTAGGTTTGCATTTTTATTTTATGTTCTTCAACTTCTTCTTATTTATATTTTTTTGGGCCACTCTTTCAATATGTATATGAATATGATACATAAATATCGTATTACCTATTATATATATATACCTTTTCTTTTATTTCCTTCTCTAGTTCTCTTTGAAAGTTTCAAATAGCTTCAAAGTTCATGCATCGTATCCTAAGGATGATTCTACTTACTCTCACGTACTAGTACTATTTTATAACAATTTTTATAATGAAGAGAGATAAGAAGATAAAATAACAAATATAAAATAAAATGGAAAGGAATAATAGGACGAAGAGAGATAGAGAGTCTCTTGATTGAATAACATTATAAATTTAATATTTATATAATAAAATAATTTTATAAAAGTTAATTATTTTATAATAAATAAAGATTATAATTGAATGATGATATAAAATAATTTTATTATTAAATATCATCATTTTTTCTCTAACATCATTCATCGTTTAATTGCATAAAAAAAAATCATTCATCATTTAAAAACATCCGTATTAGTTTAAAATTTTCAACTATTATATTTCTTTTAAAAAAAGTTTATGTTACAAGAATCATTAATTTAAAATTGATCATAGCACCTCCACTCCCACTTGCCACTACTACATATTAAAGAACAACTTCCATATATAACAGTCAAATTATAAAATAAAAATGTATTAAAACACAATATAATTGGAAAAAGGTTGCACAAATACATCTTGCAATTAAATATATTTTCTTTATAGCACCAAAACAATTATATTTAAGTTTTTCCTAGTGAACCTAACTATTTTCTTTTTTTAATTTGCTGAAGGTGGACCTAACTAATTAAAGCATGCATGCTAAATTAAATAATTTATTAGGAGTTAATTTGACTAAAATATACGTATAATATATATACTATATATTAAGAAAAAACTTATCAAAAATATATATTAAAAAAAAAAACAACTACTCCAATATTATAGTACTTATTAGGAGTTAATTTGACTAAAAAATCAGTAAAAAAAGTTAATTTGACTAAAATACTATCCTTATTCTCTTACTTTCTATAAGTATCATTAAGTATTCCAAGACAATACTACCCTTTTTGCTCATAATAAGTGTCGATCATGCTAGGAGAAAATATAAGTGCCATTTTATCTTTTTAATATAATACTATTAATTAATTTGTTTCATTTATACTACATAAATATTTTTAGAAATAACAATTTCAGATGTAAAAAGTAAAATAAAAACCTAAGGTATCAATTTATAATTATTATTTCATTTGTCGTGTGTAATTCTCTATAATTTACAAATTTCACTGCAAAAAAATTGTAAAAATTTGTTAATGTTTAAAAAATTATTAATTTGTATTTATAACTAATACAGTGTATAGTAAATTATGTCTTGCATGATAAAAATCATATTTTATTTATAATTAATTTTTTTTACAATTAATATACATTAGTAAATAATGTAAGAAAAATATTTATATCATAAAACAACTTTAAATAAGTTATAAGGTAAAATGCTTCTATAACGCATCTACAACGGGTTATAAATAAATTCTTCCAAATACAATTCATACTATTTTGTTTTCTTAATTACAATCTTGTCCCTCAAAATTTAATTTTTCATGATACAAAAATTTATCACTTTTGGTTTTTTTTTTATTTTTATCATTCATACTAATGAATTGATACCAATTAATTAATTTAGATATTTGAAATATTATCCAGGCGGGGTTCTAATCCGGTCATGAAATTCTAGATACGTTTCAACTTCTATTTAAGACAAATTTTGATCATGATCATCATCAACACAAAACAATGGCTTTACCTCACCCCTTCTTCATACTCTTCCTCTCGTTCCTTTGCCTGAGCACATCAACACTTGCTGCTAGCCCTCACACAGTTGTTGACATACGAAATGACCTGCCAATCAACATGAATGTGCAATTGGAACTTCGTTGCGACAAAGCTCCTTCCTTTTATCTGAAACAAGGCCAACACTACAGCCACACTCTCATAGCTGATCAAGATTTTGAATGCAATGCTGTGTGGTTGCCCTTGTTTGCCACTTGGGACGCGTACCTTGCCCAGAGGGACAACGGCCACTTCACTGTTTATTGGTCTGTCAGAAAGGACGGTTTCTACCAAAGTTGGGATGGATCTAATTGGAAGCTCCTTCAAGGATGGTCCACTGAATGATAAACATCATATTCTTCTCTTTAGCTTCTACATCAATAATCAAGAGGTTATGAATCAAATTTCTGAAATAGCATTAGCCGTTATTAATTCAATAAAGCGTACCACATTAAAACTTTAAATCGAATTAATTAATGGGGTTATTGGCTTGATTTGCTCCGTTATATATTCAAAAAATTAAAAAATATATAACTAATATAATTTGTTTGATAAATCTATATTCTAAATACTTAATTAATAATAAAAATATTAAATTGTTTTAATTCTTATATATTGGATTTATAATTTATAAATATATTATTGTGTCAATTTTATTTAAATAAATTCTATTTTTTTAGTGTGTATATTAAAAAAAAAATCTCATTAGCACATAAAATACAGTATAGACATTACATTTGTTACGTAAATGTCAACAAAATTTCTTGGCATAGTGGCAATTGTTTTGTTTGGAAGCTAGCTTCAAATCCTGTTACCTTTAATTTTGTAATTTTATAAATGGGTGTTTGGATTCACATTATAGATTTTTTTTTTATGAATAAAAAAATTAAAAAATGACACTAAGGTCTATAAAAGAGAGTGCCTGAGGCATCAACAATTAAGTAATTCGAAGCTGAAACTGGACAAGAATTTAATAAAATAAACGGGGATGAGGATTTGACTCCTAACTTAGCAAAAATGTCTGCCACATTATTTCTTTGTTTAAACATATGTTTGAAGTTAATATTCTAAGGTAATTGTACGTAATCACGAATGGCAAAAACCACACCTGCATGAGGATGAACAGCGTCAAATCTCTCAATGATGAATTTCAGAGAAGTGGTGGAATCCGTCTCACAAATAACATTAGAGAAACTTGTGTGTGGACAAGTTTAATGTCATGAAAAATAATACACAACTCAGTAGTGGTATTTGAAGTAAAACCACAATTTTTCATATAACCCGTGATCTAATTGCCTGTAAAATCTCATAGAACGCCACAAAAACCTGACAAGTCAGGATTACAATTACCGTCCGTATTGAATAGACGCACTTGAGATGAGCAACTACACACGCGCTAAGATTTTAGGCAGCAACACTCACCCCGCTTTGATATCTTGTTTTTTTTTTTTTTTAAATCTATTTTCCATCTTGTAAATTGAAATGTGTTTTTTTTTTTTTTTCCCTAAAACTAGGTTCAATTATCTAAACTTATATATTTGATTTTTTTTTAGCACCTCATATTTATTAATTGTTAATTATTAATAAAGTATGAGTGTAAAAAATAAAATAAAAGGCAAAAAAAAAAAATCAAGCATAAGTTCAAATAAAAAATTAATATATTTTAAACAGATAAGAAAAATAGATAAATTTTTTTATAGGATATAAGAATATACATTATCATATTAAAGGGACTAAACATTTTAATCCATATGTTTTTAGTTCCTCAACTATTAGAAGTTTTTGTTTTTAGTCTCAACTAAATTTTGATCAATTCTGATCTATTTTTCATTTATCTTTTAATCCCCGTTAAATGATAATATGGCAATTAATTTGGGATAATTTTTTTTCTGTCAACTAAAAATCGCCGGAAATTGATTGAAGGAAATATTTAAAATGTGTTCATCTATTTTCTAGGGGTTAAAAGTCGCACAAATGTTTTCCTTAACCTTTTAAAGATACAAGACGAACAAAGTTAAATAAAAAAGCTGTTCATTTGTCCACTCCTATAATAACCAATTTATAATTTGTTTCCATATTTTTTCCTTAATTTTAACTAATAAAATAGAAATTTAATTATTTACTAAAATACGTTATGTAGTATCGAAAAAAGAGGTGCAGCATCCTAAAGTATATTAAAAGAATATCATATTTTCCAGTATGATTATTACGGGTTGGTGTTTCATTAAGATATGTGGAACGAATCACTTGGCATAGTTTGGGCAGTTAATTGATTCAGTGGTCAGGAAAAAACAAATCATATCTCACAAACAACAGAATACCCCAAAGCCAGACTGCATCAGAGGTTGCCAGCGGTAGCGCCACCCTTATGCCAATTGACAGGCAGAGTACGTCAGGCCAATGATGGATGCGATTAGGATTCTAGATGGGAGAAGAGTGAGGTCAGAATTTACCAAACAAATAAAATGAACAACTCGGATCGAATCAAATAATTTTTAGGAAAAGACAGAATGAACCATCTCTGATTTTTTTTTTAAGTTTTACAACTTTTAAAAACTTTTAGGCGCAATTTCTGGCGGTTTGTACCTGTCAGAAAAAAAAATCCTCACAAATCAAATGTCAGTCATCATTTAACGGAGAAAATTAACAACAATAACTAAAAGTTAAACAGAAAATTATGGCCGAAGGCTACCACTATTCATTTGCATAATATACAAATCAAGGTAAACTTCAAAGCTTCTTCTTGACAGATTATTGATATTTACACAACTAATGCCTAGCATGAATTTTGAATAAATTCATTGAATTAATCTCATTTGGGAAACAATTTAAGCAGTCGCAAGAAAATCAGCATATGTACAATATTCTCTTCAATTTACAATTTCACGTTAGTCCATGGCCTCAAGGAATCACAACTCCAATTCTATCTTATATCCTCTAATGAAAAAAAAAAAAAATCACCAATTACCAACAATTCAATAATGTTAAAAAAATTCGTTTGTACCTGTTGCCATTTTCCAAATTGTCAAATATTCAGCAGTTAATCGCAATGCTGTCATCGGAGCCGTGCACCCATCCAATGGACTAACGTTTCTCGTGAGACTTGTATTTGAAGGTCTTTCACCCTCAAGTACTCAACATAAAAAATAGCTCAACAATGCACAAAACCATTTTTCTACCTGATCACACCAATTTGAAAGCAGAACCTTGATATAGAGAAGATACCACTAATTTAAGATCATTGCCAGGTTTACTCAGTTATCTCCTTCAAATTGGATTTTATTTCCTTATCCTTGTTAGATTGAAAATAACGAACCCCAAGAGTTTTGTAGTCCCATACCATTTGAGATATTTCATCTTGAGGCAGACTTAAACCCTTTTGCTTAACAGATCTCAGCAACTCACAGAAAAACTTGGGATTTTCAAGTTTTATATATTCATGCAACACCCTCTCATGATCCGGGATCCAGTTTCTTGGGAATGGAGTATAATCACAGGATGGAATTAAAGACATGTGCGAAAACTGAACACCTTCAATTGCATCAACCAGCCCCATCCTCAAAAGATCTGAATATTCAGGTGCAGAGTTGTTACTGCTCTCCCTCAGAGGACGGCTGAGATTTCTTGAAGCTATTCCATACACTTTGGCACGGGACTTCAGCCTATACCTAGCAGCATACAATTTAGCCAATGAGCTCCGAACAACATAGGCACAAAAGCCAACAACCTTTTTGCGATTATCCGCATACTTATACCAATCAGCCATGGTCTCAAGGAACTTATTCATCTGAGAATTCGTATGAGCTTGACCCGAATACAACATAGGATTACACGGAAGTGGTTCAGGGTCCTTATCACCCTTCAAAAGCTCAATCCGCCTAAACTGGCGAATGCATTGCTGCAAGCTAGCAGTAACAGAAAGCAAAGTCCCCACACCCTTTTCACTGACAATGTTCCCTCCAGAACCCGTGTAACGCAAGGTAGGGTGTATCACCCTCCGGCATATTATATGATCCAAGAACTGTATCCCCCTAGTAACATGCTCAATCTCCAACTTGGAATTATCCAACCTCACCCCAAACACACTCTCACAAAACATAACAATCTTCTTCCTCAGTTCCACAGCATCCTCCCTAGGCCCTCGGATCCCAATCAAAAAATGCCCACCATACCTAACATAATCCATCTTCCTAGTCTTTTCTCTCCCACTTGACGGAACAAACTCCGGCCATGCCGGGTTATGACACCCGTCATCAATTGAATACTTCCATATGGAATCAAGCTCACACGGCCTGAAAAACTCAACAATGTTTTCCTCCATCCAACGATCCAACTCATTGAGACAAACATTAGCAAGCAAAGGACTTAAAATCCCACAATGGCCATAATCAGGTACCTTAGCAGCCTCCTCAGGAGCAAAACTAAAGAAAGTTCTCAACCAATAAGGATCAGGTTTCGGTTCATTCTCTTTCAAAATCCTCTTCTTAGTGGCTTTCCTCTTCTTCTGCCTCGTCAACTCCTCAACATTCTCTTCCTTGCGCGACACATCGCGCAACTTCTCCCCCTGAAGCGCAGATTTTACCAATCCTAAAATCTTCTTATCCCTGGTACCCTTTTCGAGGTAACGCATTACAACACTTGGATCCACGCGGTCCAAAATCTCGGTCAAGTCCCCTTTGAGGAACCACAAGTACCCGGCGAAGTTACTTCGAATGGTGCGAATAACCGTGTGGGCGTTTCGACCAGGTCGAAACGCGTGCGATTTGGGGGAGAAGCGGGGCTCGAAGACCGGTTCGAGAATGATTAAGAGAATCTCCTGAACGACGCGGTCCTGGAAGCAGGGTTTATTGGATTGGATGAAAGCACGGAGTTTGCGTTTGGAGAGGGGCTTCGAAGCGGCGGCGTCGTGGGGGGCGCGGAGGAGAGGGTTGGTTTTGTCGTTCCATTCGAAACGGTTGCGGATAACGACGTTGCGGAGGGAGAGGAGGGAGTGGAGGACGGGGGCGTGGATGGCGTTACGGGGAGGGAAGGTGCCGGTGACGTGGGCGCAGGAGCGTTGGTATGCGAGGAGCCAGAGGTCGAAGTTGGAGAGGAAGCCGGTGAGGTTGGGGAATGAGGTGTCTTCGGGAGAGGAAGAGGAGAAGGTTTTGACCCATAGAGAAGTGCATATTTCGATGGGGTCTTGTTTCATTAGGGTGTGAGGGTCTTGGTACGGTGGTTGCGGGGAATCAGTGGAGAGTGGACGCGAAAACTTGAAGGAACAGAGTGTGTTGCGACGGCACTGAAGCTGTTCGACGATTTTCCTGAATGATAACATTTTTCAATTTTCGCATACTCGCACTCCCGAACCAATACCTGTCAATGTCATTTCCTCACTCAGAACAGAACCAATAAGTGCTGGTAGTAGTAGTAGTAGTATTCTCACAGGGTGGTAAAAGTAAACCTGGAAAAATTACACTCAGTCAATTAATTCTTTTTTTTTTTTCTTTTTCTAAATATACTATGTAATACTTTTCAATACAATTACAACCTGTTATTTTATATAATTTTTAAAATAATTCTATAAAAATTAATTCACTTTGATAGACGTTATAATTTTTGTTTATACACTACCATTTTTATATAATTTTTTTATTATTTGATGGTATAAAATTATGTTACATCATTTTTTATATTATAATTTTTTTACTTTTAGATTTTAGTTAAAATATTCAAATAGTATAAAAGTTTATGAATTTAATAATAATACACTGAATATTAACAAAATATTTCAATATGTACAATTGACAAAATAGGTATTTATTTTATATAACTAGCTAAATTATAATTTAGCATTCAAAAGATTTTTAATTTTAAATTTCAGTTTTTTAAAGAAAATTATGATTTTTTTCTTTCGATTTTTAAAATTACACTTTTTTTTTTAGGAAAAGAAATTACACAATTTTAGTCTTTCATTTTGTTGAGTTGGGAGTGAAACCCAAGTTCTTTCCTTTCCTTTTCCTTCAGCTTAATATCTACGGATGAAAAGATAACAATAAAACATCTGTAAATTATTGTTAAAATAATTTTTTCTAGTATTTTGATCAAATTTTGATATTTTATTTTTCTTTTAAATATCGACACTTTATATTTTATTACTATTAAAATAATTTTATCAATTAAGCTAATATTTTTTTAATTTAATTTCTTACATTTCATCAAAATAAGTATATAATTTATCGTCTTTTCATCTAAAGCAAATTTCAAGCCTAAAGTCTGATACTATTCGGGAAGCAGCTTTAAACCATATAAAAGGCAATTGTTTAATCAAAGGCTTGGTTTTCTCACATCAATCAATAATCAACCTAACTTTTATTTATGCTGTCTCTAACTTTATGTAAATTATAATTATAATAAGTGGAATTAACAGTCGTGTCCTTCACCCCAAAAAAAAAGACGAGCTAAATATTTATTTTTTTACATTTTTTAAAATTAAATTCTTGAAAATATTAATTAGAAACATAATTACCAAAAAGTTGTCGTCGTTTTCTAATAAGACGAATTAATATGCAAACGACGATAATTCGAATCATATCAAACAAAAATACATTCGGTGGCTCCATATATAAATAAGATTAATTAGGAGTTAGGACCCACTCTATATTGACCATGGTTATCGTTCAATAAAAGAAAAAGTAAATAGAATACATACTACTACCAGTAGTAAAGAAAGATGATCATCTATCATGGTTTTACCATCTAGGGTCTTAGCTATGGCTGCAATATATAATTTTTTTGGTGTAACTGTTTCACATAAAACGGTCATTTCTTGTAGTACTAAAGATTTTACCAGTTAATCATTATAGCCGTAAATTAATTGTAATCACGTACAATTTAAAACATTACTGTGAGAAAATCATTTTCTCTTTATATTATCTTTACACACTTCATTTGGTATTGGTGGCATTAGATTTTGATGTGCTACCATCTTTTGTTGCTGTTTCATTGTTAGTGGTAGTTGTTTACTTTGTTTTTGGTGGGATGTAAGTCCGCGATCAATCCCTTTAGTTTCATTAAAAAAAAAAAAGTGTCATACATAACACATTATATATAATAAACTATTTATCACTTTAATTAGTAGTCAGAATTGAAAGGAGACAGCTTTTTATCTTTGATTTTTTTATGTTGCCAAAATGTTTTGTTACTTGGAAAGCTAATTTAATTTTGATAAACTGTAATTTATTTATTGTGACATGGATCCGACTTGTGTGGCACATTGTCTAGAGAGCCGTCCCTACAGTGCAGTGCATTGCATGCAGCAGCAAGAACAAAGTAAACGCCACGAAACTTCAAACATAGGAGGACTTTTATTTGCTTTCCCCAACGATGCAAATTCACATGCCTTTCTCTCATTCTCCGTCTCTACTCTCTCGTGCACCTACCGCATATCTTTTATTTAAAAAAAAAAAAAAAAAAAACTCGTATTCACCATTTGTTAATTCGAGCAAATATTCTATGAAAATCATTAATTGGAAGAAAGAAACATATATACTTCAATAATAACAGACATCTCTGTCTGTAACTGACTCGTGAGCTAATTAGAAGCTATTTCAATTGGACAAGGAAGAAAAAAAAATAGTCTATTCACTATTAGTATAAAGACAATTTACACAATTATTTAATCATAATTTGTAAAAATAACCTATCATAACTCATGTACAAAATAAAACATGTACCAATAAAATAACCTATTTATTGACTTTTTGAGTTTTTACACTACATAGAAATTCAACTCAAAATAAAGAAAACTAACCAAAACCAATAAAGGGAAAGTATATTTTAATGACCAAATTACTATTACTATTGCCTTAACTGTTAAATCTTTTGGTTTTTCTTAAAAATTCTTATATATGATTGATAAATTAATTGATTTTTCTAATAACGATCTAAATAGTTATAGATACGTGACGAGTTTTTATTGGTTGAATTTTTACACAGTATAGAAATTAAACCAAGAAAAAACTAGCCAAAGGTAGAAAGAAAAAAAAGAATATACTGCAACCATGAAAAGGATGGTCACCAGAAAACGATAGAACCCAAAAGCTAAGCCTCACTCATGATTTATTACACTGTACATTTATGACAACATCAGCATGAGGCAAGAAATGAGAAAGGAAGAGTGAGTAATTATTATAGTGATGGTACAATGCAAGAATTATAAGGATCAAAAGCAATGATCATCAATATATATATTATCTGTATATATAAGAATAGTGAAGAGGATCAGAGGTGACGGTTATTATTATTATAATGTGTGGGAATGAACTTTAAAAAGTTGATAAGTCAAGGTTGTTGTGCAGTACTGAGATGGCAGTGGAAGGATGACATCGACGTCACCGAATTGGGTTGATCGTTGTGGCATGGTGATGAACCAGAAGGAGGGACAAAACCCTTTGGGAGCATAACGGAGAAAGTTCGTGATGATTGCTGGAGGTTGTTGTTCTTGACCATCTTCTTTCTGTGCTTCTTGTTGTTTCTCTTTAATATTCTTCTCTTCTTGAAGCGTTGTAATAGTTCTTGTTTGCTCAAGTAGGTGGAGGAGTCTGGAGTGTTCTTGAGGTAGAAGACTTGGTGGTGGTAGCGGGAAGGGTTTTGGGGTTGGAAGACTTGGATCTCTTGGTGTGAAGCGGAAGTGTAAGATAGGAGGAAAAAGAAAATTGTGCACATGCACTTGAAGCTTTGACTCAGATTTCCCATGCTAGTAGTGTTGAGAAAGAAGAGACTAGTAGTGCATTATTTATATGGAGGGAATGAATGAATGAACCGAGATTGAAGATTAACGGGAATTCCAATGGGTGGTTGAAGCTTTTTAGACGATCGATAAAGGGAGAGAGATAAATTAAAGGACCTCCACTGGAGAGAGATCAATTTGTGGGTTATATACATAACATAATTAATGCTGCCTATATCTATTTTGTTAACTAATCACACTAGCTACATATTATCAATTATTTAATATTGTATTGTTAATTAATCATCAATTTATCATACATCAGTAATATAACAATTATCTGCCTCTGCTATTTAACCAATGGGTTTAAGCTATCAATTCCGATAGGCTTGCGCATGGTGAAAAATAAGTTAGGAGAGGACAATATCTATATATATTGTGTGTGCTTAATGTGTTTGATAAAAGATGAGACTCTAACTTTATTTTTCGTGAGATTATTTCATACTTATATTATGATTATAATAAAAATGTAATATAATAAATTTAATAGAAAAAATCACAAATATATAGGAAGAATTAAATTGTTGATTGATCGATAATAAATTTGATCTTCTTATAAGTATTATAAATTATTAATCTATAATAATAATATAAAATTATTTTACACTTTGTTAATGTATATTTATTAAACTTTTTTTAAGAAGTCATTAAACTTTAAACTTTATCTATTTTTCACATAAATGCCTTATTTTCAATTTCATTTCAATCCCTAACTTAAAATTAACTTATTTTGTAAATATGCTCCTATATTACATCAGGGTTAGTGAAGCAAAATAAAAATAAATAAAAAACTTAGGGTTAAACTATTATCAGAGAGAAAAAATCGATAATATATTTATTTTAATCTCAATATTTTTATAGTTTTATTTTTATAAATCACTTTTCAAAAAATTAATATATAGTAAAGTTTAGAATTAAAAAAAAAATCAACTTTTTGATTTATTTTTTCAAAAATATTTGACACTTATTTTGTCGCGCATCTCCTTCTTTGTGAATCCCTCCCTGCTCTTTCTTCAAGTTTACGTGGCACATCTGCATTGATTATATTTGGAAGGATCATTAGTGTCATTGGAAGATTTTCAAATTGTATAATCACTTGAAAGGCTACTGCCATACTGGAACAATCAGTCTTATGTTTTGTCCCTGCAGTATAACTGATTAAATGAATTGAGTGTGGTATGAATAGTTATGTCATAAATGTTAAGGATAAGTTATTTTTATTTCTTTCGAACTAAATAACAAAAAGTTCTACAATTTTTATTTATTTAGTTTTCATGTTTGTATTCACTCTTACCAAATGGGAACGGTCATTTTGTCAACATATGACACGTTCAAGTTTATTTATTTATTGCTACAAATTAATAATAACAGCATTATTGAATTTAATTTTTTTTCACCAAAAAATAAAATAAAATTTTGATACATTAACCAATTAGACGCGAGTTCAGCGTCACCCCGTAAGGTGTTGCAGCATGTCAAAAAGGATCATATTCTGTGTAGGAGATCTGAGGCGAGACGACTAAGAAAAAAATAAAAAAAGTTTTTAGGTAAATAACAAATAACAAATATTTTGCAGTTACCTAATCAAATTATTAGTAAGGTTTGTAAATAAAACGTAGTCAATGCGTGAAAAGAAAGAGAAAGAGAAGGGAGATGCAGCCATTGATCTGAAAGACAGAAGATTGTAACATCCCCTTCCTTTTATTTTCTGTCTCTGGTCGCATGAGAAGATGATACTACATAAGCATAGAATCCCGCTGTTCCTACGCAATCGAATTCCCAGCTAAATTTTCTCAATTGGAATTGGTGTCTTGTGATCGGATTCGGATCCATTACGACACCATGTCCAAGTCTCTGCCCTACTCCACCAAAGATGTTGACTACGATAACGCCAAGTTTCGCCACCGTTCTTTCTCAAAGGTCAGCCTTTTCTCTTCAATTTAGATCCATACCTCGCTCTTTTCCCCAATACCTACCTTCCTTATCTGCATCTATTCCTCTAATCCTAATCATGCTAATTGCAATTTTTATCTATGTGAATTTGTAATGAACATTTTTTGTGAGTTAGATAAAGGAACCGATATTTAGTTGTTTGCTATGTGTTGATTTTCCAGGTTATTACTCAGAATTTACTCACCAGTAACCTAAAGCGTGATTGTGTTAGCTGTAGTATGGGAAAGTTTCTGTTTTTGTTATTGATCTTTGGTGTAGCATATGTTATGCTGGCACCTACTAGTTCAGGCGGTGTAGTTTCTCATGATCAGACAATTGTGAATATCAAAAGTTACGCAAATAGCACCATTCTTAATGGTGCTGGCAAAATAAAGAAGTTATGGAGGGGGCCGCCGAGGCTTCCTCCTCGATTATCGCCTGATGAAAAGGGAACTGCCAATGGAAATGGACTTGTATCGGGCAATCCGGATGTTGTTCGGTCAATGTGGATTACTAGGCAAAAGAAAGTCAAGGAAGCTTTTGTTCATGCTTGGTCTGGATACAAGAAATTTGCCATGGGTTTTGATGAACTTTTGCCACTCAGCCACAATGGAATTGATGGATTAGGAGGGTTGGGTGCTACGGTGGTGGATGCTCTCGATACGGCTATGATCATGGGTCTTGATGAGGTTGTTGCTGAAGCTGGATCCTGGGTTGAACAACACCTTTCTGAGAGAATTAGTAAAAAGGGTCAAGTGAATTTATTTGAAACCACGATTCGGGTTTTGGGTGGGCTTTTAAGTGCGTACCATCTAAGTGGTGGGGAAAAAGGAACGAACTTAACTCAAGCAGGACCTAAACCATCAGTTTATCTACAAACTGCTAAGGATTTGGCTGACCGTCTGCTATTTGCTTTTACGGACAGTCCAACTGCTATTCCGTTTACTGATGTTCTTCTGAATAACAAGTCAGCACATCCAGCTCCTGGTGGACTGAGTAGCACATCAGAAGTTTCCACTTTACAGCTTGAGTTTAATTATCTCAGTCAGATATCTGGTGATCAGAAGTATGGTTTGGAAGCTATGAAAGTCATGGAGCACATGAAAACTCTTCCAAAGCTTGAAGGACTAGTTCCTATCTACATTAGGTATGGAACTGAATATAATTTGATCAGTGTATTTGGATATTAATCTCCACTTGGAATAATTCTTGATAAATCTTTTGATTTGTTTTTGTTCAATTACTTCTTTGATCACCACAATTATTTTTTTGTCACCTTTAAGCTTGTGTCTTCTTTTCTTTTCTCATCATATTTCTACTGACATTTAGATATCTCTGATAAACAAAATACAGCCCTCATTCTGGTCAATTTAGTGGAGAAAATATTAGACTGGGATCTCGTGGTGACAGTTACTATGAGTACTTAATTAAAGTATGGCTTCAGAGCGGAGCTAGTAGCAATAGTAATACATCATACCTATATGAAATGTATAAGGAAGCAATGAATGGTGTTAGACATCTTCTTGTTCAGAAATCAATTCCAAATGGACTAGTTTTTGTCGGAGAATTGCCATACGGATCTAAAAATGGTTTCAGCCCAAAAATGGATCACCTGGTATGAAGTACTTTCTAATTTTGGCATTGCTGACAATTTATTTAGTGCTATAGTAGTTGCTTGAAAATATCATTCAGCGGAAATAGTGTAGAAGAATTGATCTAGTTATCGTGCCATATGTAATATGCTGCACTTGCTATACAATGTCTGACAATCTTGAACTGTGTATTTCTGAATTGATTTGTTATTAGAAATTATTGATTTGTATTTGATGTATATGAAGTATGAAATTCAAATTTTATATTGCCAGTGTAGTTATGATATTCCTGGTTTCCCACCCTATGGTTATGTAGGAAATTATAGAAAAGTGAACTGCAGATGTTCCTGCAGGGCTGCATTGTTACCATTGTCTACTGTACTGTAGTAATAGTTGTATGCATGCTCAATGCTAAGTCATGCTCTGGTATTCTGTGGTTTAAAATTCATTCCATATCAGGTAGTGGCTCCTCTGGTACTTAATTATACAATACGGGAATCCATTTACAAGTTAAGCATATAATATAGTACATTTTGTCACATGAGGATGTCATAATTGTACTCAATGGAATTTGAATAAACACTGAGCCTATATTCCATGGCTGATGTTACAAAAGAATGATGGGACAATTGCTACCATAATTTTCTGATGCCTGAATCATGTGATACTGTGCAATGTCCAGGATATTTACATTTACATTAGCAATATTGATCTGAGTAGTAAGATGGGATCTACGACAACTTTAGTGCTCTTAAAAAGTTTTTGTCCCAAGCATATGTTGAAGCTTTTGAGTGTAATAGGTTTCCTTCAGCTGTGAATTGGACACTGACTGTAAAACATCAAATAGCAGATCAGTTTAGCTGAAAAGTATCTTTTCTGTTATTTTCTTATTTATTCTGCTCTCATTTTTTATCTTGTGGAAATTCAGTTGTGCTTTGATCATAATTAGAGGTGCCTGGTTAATGTTGACATGTACCCACTAACATTGATGTAAAATTTGATGCTGCCCTTTCAGGTGTGTTTCCTACCTGGGACTCTTGCACTTGGTGCCACTAAAGGCCTTACAAAGAAACAGGCAATGCAAAACAATATGCTTAACTTTGAAGACCTAGAAAATTTGAAGCTAGCAGAAGATTTGACTAAAACATGCTTTGAAATGTATGCAGTAACTTCAACAGGTCTTGCTCCTGAAATTGCTTACTTTCATACTGAGGTCAGTAGATTTTATATGACATTTTGGATTTCATCAATTGATAAAAGATAAAAAGATGCATTGATGTATCTCATTATATACCAATGTCCTCTCATTTCTGTTCTATGATGCTGCTTATGGGAAGCATTTGTTTTTCTACTGCTTTTTTATTTTGGGTAACCATGGTATTGCTACTGCATTTTTACATAGCAAGAATAGAGACATGACATCTAGCCTCTGGTTGTGTGCTTTTCATACCCAGGAATTTTCTGAACAAGGTCAAGACGGAGGAAATAAGAGCTCAGAATATGTTAATGACATCATAATAAGGCCTGCTGACCGTCACAATCTTTTGAGACCTGAGACCGTGGAGTCGTTGTTTGTTTTGTACCGAATCACAGAAGATCCAAAGTATGCTTTCCCCCCTCTTATGTATAAAAAGATTAGTTTATACTTTATACTTTTATTTCTTCTGGCCATATGTAAGAAACAGTGAAAACAGGCTTAATTTTGGTTTTCCTTTTTTTTATAAAAATAATCTGACATGAATATTATGTCTTACAGATATCGTGAATGGGGTTGGCAAATCTTTGAAGCTTTTGAAAAGCACACAAAGGTTGATACTGGTGGATATTGTTCTCTGGACGATGTAACTACTGTTCCTCCTCATAGAAGAGACAAAATGGAGACTTTCTTTCTAGGCGAAACTCTCAAGTATCTATACTTGCTTTTTGCGGACAGCTCTCTTATTCCTCTGGATAAATTTGTTTTTAACACAGAAGCACATCCTATACCAATCAATTTGAGGAAATAAGTTTATTCATCAAAGGCATTCAACACAGTTATTAGAAATACGGACCCTGGTCTCACAAAGTGAGATGCTTCTTTGAAGTCAGTCTAGCATCTCTTACACTGACCAAGAGCACTTCTGGTTGTAAAGGAATTGATTAGCTGGGGTCTCTGTGATAATATACTGTGAAATACTGTTTGAATCATGCAATACATCAGGAAACACATTTCAGGGGTTGTCAATTGATTGTGACTCATTTCTTGGATTTATAGCCGACCATATCTAAATGAGATTGTAAAATTTTGTTAAGTCATGGACAAAGAGCAGCTTTTGTAATCGAATTGTATGATTTTCCAATATGTTTATGGATGCTTAGCATTTTTTGTGATTTCATTACATGGTTGTCATTACGTTCCTAAAGATGCCATCTATCTTCGTAACATCATCTTCATTTTCACTGCACAGAAGAAAGAGATGATCTCCATCTCGGATGACATTTATGTCATCTATCTCTGCATTCTCTGTATTATTTACTTTTGTAGGGTTGAAGCCACCAAATTTGTCACCTGCAGTTTTGCAAGTTTGTAGTTAGGAGATAGTAAAACCAGTAAAAAGTTATACTATTATTCCTCTGTTATAGGTTCATGGATCATAAAAAACATTTTTTTCCTGAGGTCAAAGCTTACCAGCAATTTTGAGCAGTTCTTCTAATGAATCAGGCAGAATTATTAATTTTCCATGCTGACCTCGTGAGGTACTCCTGCTGTGTAGTAAGTGGATTGTTACTCTCTTCTTGGTGAGCCTTGCCGATTCTCTAACACTTGGAAAGTTAGAATTTCTTGAATTGGAGTTTGTGTTTATTTTCTCTAATGGGAACTTGATAGGTCTAATAACATCTTGTCTTCTGTGTCTGATCGAGCCATTCCTGTCAAGGTCTAGGATTTCTGGCTCCGCTATCTCTATTCTAAATTCATCTAACTTATCATTTTCACAACTCATTTTTTGGTCACAAATGCTCTTGTTTTTTGGCTGTTTTAGCAGAGCATTTTGTGCCCACCCTATGGAATTTGGTTTAGGATATGCGTCTCTTTCAAGCAGAATTTCAACAATGTCTAGATTCCCTTTGTGTGCAGGGGCATGAGGATCTCTTCTATAATGCTCAGGGATCATGTTATGTTTAGTGACTAAATGACCGTTATTAGTCACCTTACGCAAACTGGTCTCCGAGTTTGTAATATCTATGCACTCTCCTTCATGCATTAATGAATGCTCTTGTGAATTATTTGTACACTCGTGAGAAGGGCTTCCTCTCGTGTTACCTCCTTGAAGCACTTCATGTGGAAACCGTCCAGAATCTGTGCATGGATATTCAAAGCCGAAACCTTCACGCCCCTTTAATCTCTGTCAATATAAGATAACATGTGGTTTAGGAACCTGTTATTGTTGAGGGGAGATATATACAATAAATGAAATTTATACTATATATTCCCCATGTTGTTTTAGTTTAGGGGCCTTCATTATCCTGATTACCATTAAAAGGTTATCCATTATAATTTGTGCGTCTCCTGGATTTGCTTGTAAAACATTCATTAAGGATGCTTTGCTGAGTCTTAAAATCTGAGAAAGTTCTGTGGTCCGAACTGTAAAAGGCTGTGGTATATGATATAAAACTCCAATCTCTCCAAATGCATCTACTGCAACTGCCTTCCCATGAACCTGAATTGTTTAATGTAGAGACAGAAAGTTATATTCAGTTATTTCATATTATGAAGACAAATAAACACCAAGATTGAATATTTTTTTTACATGATCATGCCCATCGATGTAGCCAACCAGTTCCTGCAACAAGTAATCATTTGAAAAGATTTTTTTAATCAGTATGCATTCAACAAAATTAATTAATGGTTACTAGATAATTCATGATTTAAGCTAACTCACCACTGCCCCTGAAACCAGCACATGAAGTTCTGTGGAAGACTCGTTTTGCAGTATCACATCTTCCTTGGGTGGGAAATACTCAGCTTCCATTTCTGAAACCTATTATTACAGGTTCAGGTATGGATATATTGTAACATTATTTCTTTCTCTTCTTACTCTTATCTTAGCCAAAGAAGAGGAATAAAGAAGGAGGAAAAAATGTCACAATAATAATAAAAACAAACAAGACATGTGGGGTATTAGTATTATTACCAGTTGGAAAAGGAAATCATGCGAGACTCCTTGGAAAAGGTAGAGCTTTTGCACGATAGGAAAAAACAGATGGTGTGCAATGCTTGAACGAATTGCCTTTGGAAGATCATTCAATGTTTCTTGCTGCTTCAGTCCTTCTGTTTTGAACCTCAAACATATGTGTGACAACATTTGATCCTGTAAGCGGTGGGGCAAATGATTTCTTGAAGCAAATTCAGAAGCTGCTTTCACTGAGTCCCTCTGTGGCACCAAAACCAATCCTCTCTTCATTAGAGGGAAGAAATAATAAAATTCCTCTTATCTGACTGAATGAGCTTTTTTTTGTTTTTTTATTGGAAAGGAAATAATTAGTTATTGCTGAAAATGAAACTGAAGTGCAACATACCATGAAACTAACAGGAAAACTATGCTAGATTTTTCTGTTTCAAATATAACACAAAAATGTAGGGCCTACAGAATATTTAAAACCAGCTTTTTGAACATTGTCATTGATAGTGACTTTGAACCAGGGTATTATTAAATGAGAAACAGAGTTTAGTTTAGTTTAGTTTAGTCTAAGGCATGTATAATAATTGGCACTGGCAAATTGAGCAGTAGCAGAATAGAAAAAAAGCATAAGTTTGAGAATACATACAAAATTTCTGGTACGGCTGGTCCAGTGAACTACAAGGTTAGTCATGTTTCCAATGATATATGATGTTAAACCAAGGTTGAACAGCATGTAAGCTATATCAAAGAGCATCTCTCTCGTGTTCTCAGCATGCAAATCCCCATAGCCAGTGGTAGTAAGAGTCACAATGGACCAGTATATTGCAGTGACATATCTGTCCCAAAGACTTTCTTCTTTGAAATTTGGGTACACTGCACCAATCCAGGTTCTTTTGGAATCTGGGTACCTCTCTGCAATGAGGTAGTTAAAACACCCCGCACAGTGCACTGCAAACAAGGTCACCTGAAATTTTATGAAGAGTGGCAGGCAAATTCAGTTCTAAAAAGAGTACCTTGAAATTGTTACAGCAAGAAGAACTAAGCAAATAGTAGTGGCTTACAGCAATGAGCTTTGTGCACCTAGTCCAAAAATAATTGAAGCGAATGTCCTTTTCAAGTCTGAAAGCAAAGCATAGGAGCTAGTGAGCACTGTCATATTCTTGTAATTAGAAGCATTGGTGAAAACCATAACCATAAAGTTGAATATGACATGATGGTAAACCTTGCAAACAGAGAACTGACTCGTCTCAACCGCCATAACCGAAACATGTTGAAAACTTTGAAGCCTAGCTCACTGCTATGACTGAAGAGGAAGCTGAAGGATTGAAATGGTATTGTTGAGCAGACATCAAAAGCAAACCAGGTAGATAGGTATCTGCAAGTTTGGTTGGTTGAGCTATGTGAAGCAAGCAGAGTTGTTGTAGCATCATTTTTTAGTTTTGAAAAGAAGAGTTTATAGACATTCACCTGATTGCAATTCTCTTTGGATGATCAACAAGAAGATAAGAATGGTGATCAAGGTATGCAACAAAGAATGTCAACACTATGTCAATGGCAAAGAAGGCATTGACAATGTTGTCAACGATGAATAAAGCATCTTCCTTGCAAGGAAGAAAGGCAAACTCAAATGGGCAAATCCAAGCTGAGTATATGACTAGAACAACCAGTATCAACTCCCAAGCCCTGTAATAAAAAAGTACATGAGAAGATGCAGGCACAAACAATAATATTCATAAGAGTTATGTATCTTGTTATGACTATATGTAATGTAAAGGGTCCATCACATCACCTATAGTGAGGATTGAAAGGGGAGATTATGTATCTTCTAAGTCTAGTTTCCTGGTTCATTCTAGCTCCAAGAGATGGAAGGAGATCATCATTGACCAAAAAGCTTCCATGGGGAATATTTCCCGTTTGGAATTCATCTTGCCAGAACCTCTGGAAGAAGTTTCTAGCACAAGAAAGCGACATGTGTGCTTGAATTTGAATCCTCAAGGCTACACAGTAGAGGTAGTTAAGTGTTCATGGGGTTGAATTGAATCCTCAGGAATTGGCCATATTTATAGTCAGGTTGTTGACTTGGATGCACCGGGTTTAGCCACTTTTTTTGTTTTTTTCTTCCTGACCTTTCCTTATGTAGCCTATGATGATAAAGGGATAATCAGGAAGCTTATGCAACTAAATGCAAACTAAAAAGATATACAAGGGAGTGGTAAAAACGTGTACGGAAAATCCTTCTTCATTTGGTCTCAACAATTAAGATTGACAAAATGAAACAAAAGTGGTGGAAGTATGATAGAGCCCGGCAAGTGGCAGACAAGAGAGTCTAGACTTTGTGAAAATGCAGTTGCAGACAATTTTGTATGTCGACTAGCTAGCTAGGGGATACAAAGAAGCTTCATATGGTGTTTCTTGCTGCATATATGGTGTTGCTATTGGTGGCTGTGGTGGTAGCAGATCCATCACTACATATAAGGGGTGGAAATTACATAATAAAAAATATAGCCTTTTTGCTTTAGAAGAATAGATTCAGGATGAAACATATTGGTTAGTTATTGTTTACTGTTTAGTTTACATTTCAAAAGACAGACCAGACAGACAGTAGAATGAGTGGGGATTCTATGTAAATATGACACGTGGGCCAGTTAGGCTTTTTCTAGGGGGTTGTAACTTGTAACACACTAATTCTTACTTGTCCAAAACCCACTAACAGAAAATCCCAATTATCAATTCATGTTGCTGATTATCACAATCAATTACATGTGCTGTGCTAATTCATCTCCTTTCTTTTTCTTTGTAGTTTTGGATTGGTCGACATTAATTGAAATACAGCAGCTGATTACTACCGACCTTTCACCTTTGATTGATTAAGGGGCGTTGTGGCCCATATATTATGATAATTAGGTGATCATAATCAACTGCAAGTGGATTTTATATTGTGAGCTTTGAGATAAGTATTTTGGAATTATGAGGTTAAGATCAATGTATTGTCAGAGGATTTTTCTTTATATTCTCTCCATTCATTCATTCTTGTCTTTAAGCCACAAGGTAGGATGTCTCCATTTCAAGGACTGTAGTTTGGGTGACGTTTTGAAAATATTTGATGGAATGGAATTAAGCACAAAAAACTTCTGGGGCTTTTGAATTGGAGAAATTCCAAAGCAATATAAAAGTCTTGAGAGAGCTATCCTTGGTTTAATTTAGCATGTGAAAGAGGGTCATTTTCTGAGTACTGGTCCCGTATGAATATCTTACAAGAATCTTCCCCAAGAGATAATGGAGAGAGAGGGGGATAACTAAAACACCCACTAGCTGTGTACGAATTGAAGGATGTGCCAAAGAGAAGAACAACTTGTTAAAATAATGGCAAAAGTATGAGATCCAACTAGAATTCTGCTCCAATGTATGGTAAATTAAATTCCCCAGATCTTGGAAGAAAGCATTTGCACAAAATATAGATCATAATTTGGTTTTTCTGCACATGGAAACAAGACAGAATATTGCGATGCATACAATTTGGTATATATTTAGCAAAGAAGTTAACAAGCAATGATATTATTGTTAGGAACAGGAGGAGTAAAATGAGTAGTTATTACTTATATGTTGTTTAACATGTCCATCTAGCTGTCAAACTAATGTGAAACTTCTTACATGTACTTATTCTCCAACAACCACAGTAGACAGCAAGTAATGTTTGATAAACAATATTATTTTAATGATGAATGCAATTATTCAAACATGGAAGTGGGGTTGTGGCAAACTGTTAATGGTGGCGCCTATAGAGAAGCCAAGCCCCACCTCTCGTGGGAGGCATGTTCTCCAGGTACAAGGATGGCAATGTTGCCACTCTCATCACGTGGACTAATTAACAATACTTTTCATGGTTCCTTTGATTAGCAATACGAATCAACCCAAATCTTGTTGGTTAAGGAGTACTGTGTAGAACCATGAATCATGATCCTCATGAAAATACACCCTACAAAAAGTTCCAAGGATGTTGACAATGCATTAATGCCAAAATCTCTTATCCCCATATATATATATATATATATATATATATATATATATATATATATGTACTAAGCTTTAATAAAATTTCTCACCAACTCTCTAGCATATTGAAATTGTATTGGTCACAAAATGTGGTTTAGCTTCTCCATTAGCAGTTCCACTAGAGCAACAAAAGTGTGCAGTGCTGTTAGGGCATAAATTATGTGAAAAGGAAACATGAGGAAGAAGAAAGAAGAAAGAGGTAGACATCAAGTTCCTGTTCGTTGTTGGGTTTGTATAATGTTAATGAAGTCAAACCATTTTTTAATCAATTTCATGAACATTCAAGAGTCCTCCTCAAAGTGATTTTGAAATATATGTATGCATAGAGCATAATTAATATATATATATATATATATATATATATATATATATATATATATACTTGTTTTAGAATAATAGAAGGAGATAGAAAGACAGAAATAACTAGAAGACTTAATGGACTGGTGCAAACAAATGATAGGGAAACGCGTAGAAGTTATTTTATGCCTTTCCTCCTCTCTTTATTTTTGTATATATAAAGGATATGATTCAAATCCCGTTCTTAGCTTAATGAGCATTTTGCCTTTGGTATCAAATGGGGCTCACTTTTGTGTTGGCCTCGGGTATCAAATGGGGCTCACTATTTTGCTCTCTCTCTCTCTAGCTATGTCCCCATTTTTTTTATTCCCCAGCAAATCCACATGATTAGTTCATTAATTATTTAATATATTTCTCTGAAAAACAATCACAATACATCATTTGTTTGATAGCTTTATATATGTTCCAACACATGGTGCTTCCTCATCCCATTGAAAAGGATCAAGATTCTCAGCAGATTTTTGAGAAAAACTAAAGAGATCCTGGCCTTTAATTTTTTATTATATAATGACAAAACAATTTAATACCATGTCAAGATACTTCAACCAATTTATTAGAACTCATTAATTTACAAAACTGTTATTTGGACCTACTGCAATTTGCTGAAAACTAGATATCCAATTGGCATCAAATATTGACTATCCAAGAAAGTCAAGATTTGACCAAATAATAAATATTAAAAAAAAGTTTATTAAAAGAGATAAATGGGATATTGAGTTAGTCTTTTAAAATTTATCAATATGGTCCTTAATTAAACATAAATCATTTGACTAAATTCTTGTCTATTTTAAATATTTAAGAAATAAATTGATATTTAAAACCTTTAACGGGTCATATAATGTTTTTGGAAGACTAATTAGATATTTGATCAAAATGTAAAGGTATAATTTGGAGAATTGAATGGAGGAAGACATTGTGTACTTTCCTATTCTAAAACTATGATCCAATAATAATTAATTATAAAAAATTAAAAGATGGAATCTAGCTAGCAAGCAGAAAAAAGAGAATATTTGTCTTATGGCTATTGAAAGGCCAGAGGCAAACTGCAAACAAGACAAGGTCGATGGTCCTGTAAAAGGGTGATCATAATTCATCAATCATCATGGATATATCCCCTATATTTTGCAGGACTTGCCCATCACCATCAAATTAAGTAAGTGGTCCTGTTTAATTCATTACTAATACCCATCAAAATATATATTGTGAACTAAATTGCAAAGGATCAATATGCATTTTCTGTCACTTTCGAGAAAATGGAAACTTTGGCATCTCTCACGATATCTACGTGTGTACTCTGAAGTCTGATCATAGTTAGAAGCGAAACGAATTCCATCGTAAATCTTTTTTTGAAAATGAAAACTGAGCATGCAGCATGTGCCAGTCATTTCAAAAATCATGTTCTTCCAACTGACAAAAGTTTTTTTCCAGTATTAAATTGCAATAATTCCATGTATATTAAGTTATTAACTGCAATAAACATTATGTTAATATATTCTTAATTAAATTTTAAAAAATACTTTACCGTGTCTGTAAAAGTAAATTACTTTACTGTCCTTTAATCACAGATTTAATTATTATTATTATTGGATCGTCTTCAGATTTAATTAATATATTCTTAATTATTACTTTACTTTCAGAATGAATGAATGGCTGCAAATAACAGTTGGAAGGAAGAAGCTTTTGTACGTTGTGGCGTGGATGAATGCGATCAATTATGATTAACGACAAGATTTTGGTATGGAGATAAATGATAGCTAGTTAGACACAACTGATCAATTAATTAATGGGTTACCGCGCGTGCTTCAATGGTTTGTGAGTATTAAACATTGTGGGTCTTGCATATATATATATGCGGTGGAAGTGGAAGTAGGGTTGCTAATTAGTTGTGACATGAAAGAAGAACAAAGATGTATATATATGGAGGCAATGCTAGCTTGCAGGTTTGGTTCATTTGAGTTTGCATGCATGTCGATCACAGAGATGGATCGAATTGAAGGGGTTTTGGTTTGTGATGAGTTATTTGTTTTGAGTGTTTTTCACGTAAGGATGCTTTCCTTTCATCCTCTGCTGATCGATATTTAATTTGGACTTGGTGATCACTGATCACATGAGTTGATGTTGGGTGAGAGTGGTTCTATTTGGCGGTGGATTCATGCACGGTTGGTGGTTGTTTAGTATTATGCAGGAAGATTAGGTTTGTCCATGGACAATGAGAGAAAACCAACACTATAAAAAACTAAAGTTTTAATAATAATGATTTCATTAATAATAATACTAATTTTTGTTTTTAATAGTTTTATCAGTGATATTTTAGTAACTATTTTTAAGAAATTACATGTAAATAATTTTGTTCCTGTTGATAAATTTTTTTTTGTAATAAGTTGTTTTCTAGTATCCTTCATCTCTCAACCTTAAATACTTTGAAATTAGCCATGCAATTCCCTCCTTCTTATTCCTTTCCTTTCTTCTTTTTTTTTTTTTGAAAATATTTAGGTAGCAATTATCTTTCGTGAATCAAAATTATATCATATTCTAATTAAATAATAAATAATGTGTCATTTTAGAACACATTAAACATTTCACATCAATAATTTCATTAATGTTAATCCATGTCTATTAATGTAGGCACATACGACCAAAGAATTGATCTTTCATGAATCTTAATAACAATTTCTTTCTTTTAATTAAGAACTAAAATGACCCATCTCTAAAATGATCGATGAATTATGTGATATCATTTTCATCACTGTTCATGTCAAAATTAAATAAAGTAATATTTATGAATGTGTAATTTAGTACTATCTCTAAAATGCATGATAGTTGAATTATGACATATGTTCCATGATTGTTATGTCAAATTTAAATATAAATGAGTTTTACGGATGTGTAATTTTATAGTCGATATTTATTTACATTTTAAAAAATATTATATGTTAAAATAAATTTGAGTGATAAAATATCAAATAGTTTTTAAACTATACAAATTAGTTTTGCAAATTTAATCTAAAGTTAGTTAATGAAAACTCTTAAAATGAACAACTAAATTGATGGAATTCAATGTTTATAATTTTTTTTATTAAGTGAAGTAAATTAGACATGATTTATTCTTAAGAATAAGTGGATTGTTTTCTGACAGCAAATATTAAATTATTATAGTATTTTTACACAATCAAGTATTTTTAATAACATAAATATATATCTTTTACATTATGATCTAATTATAAATAGTCATATATAATAAATTTATTATTTTATAATAATTACTTCATAATACATACTTGAAATATTTCAAATTAACAGGGTGAAAATCATTGTAGTATATGAAAAATAAACTAAAAAATAAATTGATTCTAATATACCCGAAGTTATTAGAATGTTTATATAAAAATATAAATAATCAATTTATGTAGAATCATGGCTAAACACATGTTTTGTCCCCATGAAAAATATCAATTTGTCTTCCTTAATTCGCTTGTCTCTCTCCCCACGATCTGGGCACATGATATGTTTTTCAGTTTTAGTGTCTGTTCGTTCTCGGAAGAGCCTCGTCCACGTTTTCTTTTTTCTTTGACGAATGTCCACGTTCTTTTGTCAAAGGGGTGTTTGAGAATTTTCAAAAATATTTATCCAATTATCCATGTATGATGGAAATAGTTTTTAATTTAATGATTACTCAAAGGCCAAAAGTTGGAAGTGGCTTAAATGAATCTGACACCACTAAAAGGAAAGGAGTGCACTTGTGAATTTGATTCCCCAAAAATAAAAATAGTATATTTTAGAAAATAAAATGTAATGATAATTAGTAATTAAAAAATTAATGATTGAAATTATAATTAATTTTAGGTTTTGTTATAGATTTCCTCTCGTATTTTTTATATGGACCAAATTAGAGATGTTGTTTGATTTTTTTTTATAGGAACTAATTGATTTAAAATGTCTCGTGCATTAATATATTTTCTTACAAAAATATTTTTAACTATAAGTTATTTTTCTAAGTTTAATAAATTCAGTAATAAGTATAATACATTAATACCTTAGACTCTTCTAGATTCTAATTTTGTTTCGTATGTGAAGCATTTTGACAACTTTATTTTGTCACTTCACATGTGTGTAGCTAATAAAAGCTAAAATGATAAATATATTATTGATGAGATTAATTTTAGAGATAGTAATGAAAAGAAAAACATTGTCATGCTTATTTTGCCAACATTTTTTTAAAACATGTAAGGAAACAAGAACCAAAACATTTACATTTGATCTTCAATTTTTTTTAAACCTATTAATTATCATTTAACTATTATAACCCTCAATCAATTGACTAATAACATCTACAGGGTAAAATTGTTAAAAAGATTGATTATTTTTTGTGAGTGTTTACAGTTCCTTAAACGTTTAAATAATTTACACAATAATTTACTTAAATGATAAAATTATTAAAATGAGTGCTTAGTTTAATTTTATTGATCTTACAATACTATTAATTATAATAATAATTTTGAAGTAACGATTACTTATTCAAACAAATAAAGAAAAAAATGTTAAGTAAGCTTACTTAAACATAAACAACACATTAAGCATGCAAGGAGATGTTAGAACAAATTATTGTTCCAATTTTATAAGTAATTAATTTTAATTTTATTATTTATCATAATGATATTCGACTCAAATAAAATTAGATCAATACATATAATTATATAAATAAATAAATAAATCCTTAAAAAAAAAATTCTACTCACAACAACTTAAAAATAATTTAAGGGCATGTTTAGATAAAGGTTAATTTTATTGTATGAATGTAAGATAAAATCTAACAACCTAACAGAAAAATAATATAAAAAGAATGATAAATATCCTTTTATAAAAAAATTTGCCACAAAAGTTATTTTCCGCCTTTTAACTGATTCGTCGTTCGATTGGACTCTTCCAACATGCAAAAACAACTCGGACCTTCTCAACCTGTCCTTCCCCATCAGACCTGATTTCGTGGGTCAGACTTTTTCTTTTACTAATAACACCAACGTACGTCTCTATTATAGTTATCTTTAAACGTACGTAAATTTTATTAAAATTATTAAGGTCTTTGATAATACTTTTGTTCTGATGAGGGATAAAATTACTAAATTAACCTATCAATTTTAATATAACACTTTCGAATATCGTTTTTAATTACTGTGGACTGAAATTTAATTATTAAATTAGTTATTTTGATGGATCTCAGCTGATTAGAAAGAAAAATGTAAAAATGAGAGTGGAAATGGTAGAGAAAATTACAAAGGCTAGGAGAAGATATTATTGACGTGGGATAATGCAGGCCATTAATGAATGAATGACATCTGGGACCAATTAATGTTAATGGTAATGCATGAATTGAGACGAGAGTTGTATTATTCTATTGGCGTAGTGTGTAGATACTATGCCATATATATATATATATGTAATATGCTCTCTCTCATATGCCTAACGCCACCTTCAACTTCAAGCATGTGGCCCTGTGCTGCAGGTTTGAAAGCCAGTTTATGCTTTCACTCATCGATCTCTCTCACGTCAATCATGATTGATGCACTATGAATGCTTTCTTTTTTGGTCCACACTCACTCCACAATCCATATCAAGGACGTGATTTGGACTCTATTTCTTTTCTTGTACCATCGCTTTCTTGTAAATCTTGATCGATCGATAATTAATTGATTAACGCCCCAAAAAACATTAAGTATAGTTAATTAGTAACTTGAACCTTTTCAGTACCTTCATTCATAGAATGTTTTTGCTTACAAAAATAAAAACAAAAAGGCAGACAATCGTTTAGTTTTGTAAAATTAACTAGAGAATGAAGTATAAACCATTAAAGCATCATCGATCGGTCAATTTTTTGAGTTAGAAGTAACGTGGTAACAATAACAAAATCTTATCTCATTATATGAATTGTATTATTTGGCACGGATAAAAACCAAAGAAATTAATAATTATATTTTCTGTGTGGAAAAAATATTAATATTTTAGAAACAACATCTGACTTTACACTAGGGCTGGCCTTGTTGCCACCATGTAAGTCATTCTCAACGCAGCCACGCAGGACAAGAAAATATAATTGCTTGTTTCTACTAATAGTTGCCGAAAGATACATTTTGTTTTCAAAAGTCTTCCAAAATAATTGCTTCATGATGTGACTATTTACCAACTCTTTCTCATTAATTTGTTGTTAAAAGCTTGCATCCAACTGTTCATAGTTCATTATAAAATCTGATCAATAATCCTCTCTTTCTTAAGTTGGCTTTTAAAATTTAATTAAGATTCAGAATTTGTTTTAAATATGATATCCTGTCTATTTAGTTTTGTCCACAGTAAACAACACATATGACTTCACAGTTCACACGTACAGGACACAGCAAATAGAGTGATTTTTCTTGCTGAATTTGTTATTCATTTATTTATTTCACATTACCCTTAAGTTCAGATCAAGCATGCGCATAATATAGCAGGATGTGTGATCAATTGCTGTAAACTTTTTAGTATCTGTCGTCATCAATCATATGCATCAAGTCAAAGAATGAATCCGGTACATAGCATAAAATCAATAAGAACAACCAACAAGTACGAGTTTTGTTCTATTTAAGCAATGCGGGTCTAATGACTATGACATAACTTGCTGCTATATATAATGAAATGATATAGAAATCATGATTTATATTATATATCATTTATTCTATGACTAAAGGAACACCGTCCCCCACGCCAGTACGTACACAGTATACACGATCGGTAGGTATGTTATACCAAAATTAATAGTCATTCAGTAGTGCATTGTGGCATCTCTTTTCTATTTTAAGCTAAATAGCAACAACTTTGGTAGTGCCCTCCATCATTCCGCTAATGATCCTGAAAAGTGACACGTTACAATTTGCTAATTCCGAAGAAAGGGTTTGTGATCTTGCTAGCTGAATATGCTTCGAATGTTTTAGTATGGTGCATTACTATAGACTATTGTTTGGATAGTAGGCAAATTTTTTGCTTTATTATTTTCATGACATGTGAGAGTCCAACAATATTATAGTTTTCTGCTTTAATCATATAACGTGCTTTTTCCCCAAACCATAAATGGATATATAACCGTTAACTATTTACTGTCTGGAAATAGAAACAATTGCTGAATTGAAGAAATTTTGCTGTATTTAGAGCGGATCTTTCCTAGATATATCATTAAACTTTGAGGTACCTGAGTAGTAGGTTTAGTAATCAATGTAAAAGATATTTCTGAGATGAGAAATGCTACAACCTCCGAAGTTTTAGCACAAAAACTAAGTGTTCCAATTAAACTGTGCCATCTGTCATCTAATTATTAATTAATTTTAACTTTTTAAAATGTATTTTTTTTCAAATTTATCCTTGTATTCATTCTGCACAAAACACAGTGCCTGCACAAAACACAGTGTTTTAGCACCTTGCTGTTTCTGAAATTAATATATATCCAAGTCCATAAGCTTTCCAAATCAAGTCTATAATTAACACAAGTGTATATAAGATGTGGATTGATTTGCCACCACAATTGAAGTCAAGGCCACGTGAGAAACATTAAAACAAATAGATAACACATCGATCGACCTGATCCAAAATTTTAAGATATTGAATATATGTGTCGTTATTATTTATCTGTTAGTCACCTTATTTATTCCCATCCAACATGAGAGTTATCAAATAAATACATTAGAAAATGTGTTGATAATATCAATCTTAACAGCAGAAACACTGACTGCTGATGGATTCTAAACTTTTAAGGACATATAATAGCCAATATGAAAATTTTACCGCACGTTTATATATGAATGATACATAAATACATTTGTGGTCCAGATTATGAATAGGAAGATAATAAGAGATTTATATTTTTCTGATAAGTAGAGGGTATCATAATGGAAGAGTTGAAAATGATATATATTTCCACTGCAACTTTGCGCAGTGAGGAGTGAGGACGCACTGATGCTAATCACAACAGCGGAAAGCGTAGTCCACAATTGATGCTTTAATTCGGTGGTAATTACTAGTGGCTATTACCATCTCAGTACGTACAATTCTGAGGATATATATATATTCTTGTCAAGCATGCGTGCTTTGTACTAGCTAGCTGCTTGATGCTGATTTGCGATAACTCCACCACATCACATGTATTCATGCCAATACATACATACAATACAAACTAACTCAAATATATAAATATGGTTGCGTTGGTGTAACGACATTGCAGGTGGGATTCATGTAAATGTAAAATATCAAGCTTCGTTTTAATAATTCTCTTGGAAAATGATTAATGACTAGGAAGGACATGTCTTTCCATAAAATTAAGAATGATAAAAGCTTTAATTTGTTCATCATAGCTTTTATGACCTATTTATTTATTAGCCTTTTTAATGTTGGAAGACGTACAACAACAATATTGTAACCCTTTAATTTTCTTTCATGATCTCCTTACGAGGCTGCAGTTTTCTTTAATTTATTTTAACTTCCTGACTGAATCATTGACCGACCAAAAAGTAGATTTTTATTAGTGGTCGCTAAAGTGCTTCATATATATTTTACGTACCCTTCGGGCACAAGGGTCAGATAGGGATTGATGACAGGATCTTCGTGCTTAGAATTTATCAGAAGTGCCAAATGACTAATAGTGCATCAGAAAATGGTACGCTATGAATACCCACTAACATCAAATAGCTAATACCCACTTGCTAACTAGGATCGATGCAAACCATTTACTGTATTGCTTGCCTAATGATATTTTTTTCTTCTTTTTCAAATTTAATTTATGGGGGAGGAATACGGTGTCTTAATTTGTTTAAATACTAATTTATCTTAACTCAAATTAAGAAACAAATGAAATTCAAATTTGCAACTTATCAGATGTAATGTGAAACTCTACGTGTGTCACTCAACGCCAACCCCTCATCGGATGTAATGTGAGACTCTGTGCTGTTCCAATATTCAACCAAACCCTAAGAATTATTAACGGCACATGTTGGTAATTTTTCACAATATTAAAGTTTTTTCAAGACTACAACTGTTACTATTAGCATAAGCTCGATTTAAAAGCTATGCTTAAATTATTTCACATGTTCCTCACCCTTGAGACTAGAATTCAATTTTCACTCAAACAAATAGTACTTGTCTCTATATTGGGGTGTGAAAAGATATACTATATATTTAAGTAAATTGAAAGGATATATGACTTGGTAGCTAGCTAGCTCATCCTCCGATCGATAATGTATTATTCTTAATTCCATCATACATATCCCATTATCGATAAATATCCTCCTCTTGAGTGACATGCATGTTCCTTTTTATAGGGACTCAATACTCACTCAAACATTTAAAATGCCACATAGTGCTTCACCAGATAAGCCTTGACCCAGTAGCTTCTGAAATTCATGCACCATTTAGTTTGGAGCTAGCTCTAATTTCATTGAATATGCCCGACAAAGCAGTACCGGGTATGTATGAAGCAAATATATACAAATTAATGAAGATGAACACGAACCTTAAATGACGGGGAAGTGAACCCACCATATGACTGTGAGTTACGTACGATTTGGAGGTAGCCTCTTACATTTTGCTATCACATCACAGTACGGAACTAATTACCTATCACAATTTACAAGATCGATGGACTATAAAATTAGAATTTAGAATCCAACCTTGTGTTGTTTGTACGTACACCTTACACCTTGCATGTGCTCTGTGCTCAGTGCTCAGTGCTCAGAGCACAGAAAAATTAACGTGATTATAAAAGGCGCTTCTTCCGGAATTTGTTTTCTTATTTTCTTGTTTCTACACAAGAGATATAGAGTTTCGATTCTCTGCAGCTGTACGGAACCAATAATTTTAAAATAAAGTTTAATTAGTATTTTAACTGTGAAAGAAAAGCGTTTATTATAATTTTTTATAGAATTAAAATTTGTGGCAAATATTTTTAATACATAAATTATAATAATAATAATAATAATAATTACAAGACTTAGTTCAGTTAATTGTACTTTTATCTTCAAAATTTTACAATATTACGAATTTTGTCTACAAATTTTTTTTCATCAAATTTACAAAACATCGTCTATTACCTCCACATAAATAAAATTGTCACAATTAATGAAAAATTATCACAAGATTATGATAGTTTAAAGAAAAAACCACAATTTTTTTTCTAATTGTAATTTGTCTACGTGGTAATTAAATTTATAGCCTTTGTTAGTTAGACCTTCATAATTATCTTCACTTTGTTGTATGTTTCCATTCTCAACTTTCCTTTTTTTAGCTACATATTCTCATCTTGTTTTTAGTTGGAGCACAATATTAGCAACGCATGAAACAAAAATGTTACCAACCTACGTAGTAAGATTTTTGGAAGAAAGCAATAAACAACTACTCCATTAATCTTTCTTTCCTCTCATCTCCCATCACTTAAAAACACTATTTCATTTTCACCATTGATTCTTCTCAGCTTTCTCATCTCGCGCATTCATCTTCTACTCTCTCATCTCGAACCATTTTCACGTCTAAGCCAAAATGATGTGCTTCTCTTTTTCTTAACATCCATATTCTCTTTCCACGTCTCCCCAACTCCCGAAGTAATTTTAGTAAAAAAAAAAAAAAATCATTTTTTTTACAGAAAATTAAAGCCTCTCTGCAGCCACTGACCCTCACTCTGTCACCAATCCCCCAAAGACTCTGATGTGTAATACCATTATTCAGGTGCAATGATATCAAACAAAGCAAATTCATGTGATCAAAGATGAAGATAACATCATTTCTGATTTTGATAATTAATTTGATCTAGAATAATAACATTTCATGACATTAGCATCGATCATAATATACTGGTCGGTGATAATTAATATTCACATGCACTCTAGCGAGCCTAATTGTCTTGACAGAATTCTGTTCATATACAATACTTAAATTTAAGACATTATTTAAGAGTTAGAGCATAATAAGGTTAACTCTCTTAATATTGTAAGTTGTACTCAATAACACTGACTATGCACAAGGTTTGCTTTACTTTTCTCCCTCTAGAGTGGAGGTTTGGAGCATTTTGGCTGTAAGGGCAACTGCGTGTGAATGGTATATTGGGCCTTGACACTCAAAGCTTGTATTTTGGATTTATTGGACACTCAACTCAACAACTACTACAGGAATAAAAGCTGCTCTGACCAACCAACCTACTTCTTTGCACAAAAATAATCCATTATTATTTTGAGGACACAAGGTGGATCCATTTTGTAGGCTCTACATATTATAATAGAGGCCCAATTGAGACTTCAAAGACTACATTTTTAACTAGTGTGACCACTTGATTTCCACATTATTACTAGTAGTAAATATGATTTGCTCTACCCCAAGTGATATCCCTTATGCCTAGTTAGTTTCATCAACTTCTTCATGAGCTTCATAAAGCATGACTGCATAACTTACTTCGTTGGACCGTTGACTGTTAGAGTGGAATGGAACAGTGTTCCAATAGAATAAAGGGCTTTGGCCCTATATACCAAAAAAAGAAGAGGCTTAGGTTTAGGAGTTAGGAACAGGTCTTGTATAGACACAGAACAGAGGAGACGAACATTTGCAGATATAAGTCTAGTGTGTGTGAGTCTTTAAATTGTTTTTGGAGTAATTTATACTATTTTTGATTCTTTACTACTCGGAAACAGTTGAAAATTGAAACCTCTCTATTCAATGACCACTAAAGTAAACAACAAATAACGAACCTGCGAGTCACACGCTCTAAGGAGCTAGCTGGAGCTGGTAGATAATTTCAAGGGACCACAATTCACGCCCAACAACACCAATAATTATAGTATATGCAACTCAATAAGTAATCAAAATGACAACAACTGCTATGAGCCTCAAAGGACTCTATGTCGTCTCTTTTGCAGCTTCAACAGACTCAGTCCTTTAGGATCAGCAAAAAATATACACATGCATTCAATCGCTTGTCGGACTCATCAAGATTAACTATACACATTAGGATATCAGACTCTATTCCTATGAAAAAGACATACAAACTAATTTAAAAAAAAAAAGGAGATATAATTAACAGTTATACATGAATTTACTGTGATTGGTTTCTTAACTAGCTCAACGATGGCTATCCCCTTAACTACCTTACAGTTAGACAGTACGGTAGTAATTATTGCCAAATTCATGTTATGGAGCATAATAAATACTCCCATGCCGATTGAAGCCCGATAAGCCACGTTTTGGTATTAATTGTCATTTTTAACTAAATTCTATAAGTATTGACAATCTTCATTTTATTTTATGTTTAGGAATTTGAGAATTGTATTCATTCTTCAACATGGTCGTAATCACCCAACACGGTTAACAGTACATTCATATTAACTGAAGTTTTCAATCTTATGATCACCACAAGCATGATCATGATTCTATTTTCAGTCAATTATTTTGTAAATAATCATGTTAAATTATAGGATGACGATACTAAATTTTTCTTTTATTAATAAAAACTTTGGATAATCAAAAAGATATCTATATGTTTTTTTAGTTTTAATTGTCAGATATCAAGAGTTACCATTTTCTTGTAAAACTCTCTTTTCCTCTTAGTTTGCTTATAATATATTGTGATCTCTCGATTTCTAAATAAGGAATTGTGATATAATTATCCTCAATTCCCTAATTCATTATGTTAATTAAATTAGTGTGTATTCCTTATGATCATTAATGATAGACCAACTTACACTCTAATTGAATTTGAGAATTTTGTATAATAAGTCTTAATTTTTATTGATTGGTATTTATGTTTTTCTTAAATTGAAAACCTCGAAGTTGCGTTTTAGGAATATAACAATTCTCTTAATCATACTAATAGTCTAATTTAAATTGAGTTTAAATTAAATTATTAACATGAATTAAGTTTCAAAAAAATTGAATTATTAATGAAATTACAATCTTAGATTTTAATTATTCTAGTTTTATTTATATCACTTAACATTTTACTTTGTGCGTTTCTCAAACAACTAAATCAAATTATAAGAAAAAAATTATTTAAATTTTCAAACTTCTTAAGTAAAAATGACTATACTAACTATTTTGCATTCCCTTCCACTAAATGGATTGTTCTCACTCTTATGAACTTAGTGAAGTTTTATACCACTGCACTAACCCTTTACACTCCCCTTATCTCTTTTTTTTGTGTTTCTTTAAGTATTATTTTTCAAAAACTAAAATTTCCAACTTGCTTTTTAAAATTCATCAATTTACTTTTAACATTGTACTTTTCTAAAAACACTATAATTTACTTTTTATATATTGCTTTTGACATTGTTTTTACATTTCAATTCATTAGTTTAATTGTTTGTAATATATTTTTCATCATACATAATGATCTTATCATCAAAGATAAATATTGTACTTTTCTTCTAAAATAATACAATAATTTTTATTATTATAAAAGATACATATTTTTCTTTCTTATTTCTCTGATGTTTTTATTTTTTATTCTATTTCTTGATTCTTTAATTCACGCCACATCCACAAAAGGCAGTTTCATTTTTAATAATAAATAAACTCACGGGATATATACCATATTATGAACACTGTCGAGACTCGAGTGCCGTAATACGGCGGTGGTGGAAATTAAGGGGCTCACCGGGAGACCGTGGTCTCAGAACCCGTATAAAAAACAGTCTGTAGTTGTACATCAACTAATACTATTTTTTTGTACACAATTAAATAATATATCGAAATAGTAACACTCTTTCCTACAATTATATAAAAAAAAAAAAATATCCGCGTCCACACTGCACTGCAGATCGGAAGATACATTTATGAAACATGACTATTCACCAATTATTATTAAATGAAACTTTATTTTAACAAAGTGTAAGCTAAAGAGGAAAAAGACCGTAACACAACAGTGGTGTTGAGAAAGAACCTTGGATAAAAGGACACTCACATTCACTTCCCTATACTCTCTATCTTTGCCTTTGCTCTCCTTGCCTCAAAAACAGAGTAGAGAGAGAATATTTTCTGTTTTTTGTGCGTGCAGATGGCTCGGAGCTCCACAAGAATGAAATGGGTCTCCATCTTCACACTTCTAATCCTTTCCCACTCGCCGCCCCTCACAACCTTCGCAGCAGAACAAGATGGTAATGTCCCCTCCCCCTCTTCTTCAATTTCTCTCCTTTTTATGTTCTGAGATCTGTTATTGCAACTGCTGTTTGCTTTTGCATTTCTTGTTTGCTGTTTCTGCTTCAATTTCTGTACCCGGGCAAATTCTGGGTTCTGTTTTAACCAGCTGATTCCTGCTACTGTTTTCTAGTTCTTGGGCTGAACATTAAGGATATACCAATTATATAAAGAAGAGAGTAATATATTGGGTTCAAGTTAAATAACTTCATTTAGTTCTACTGTTTGACTTTGTTTAAAGAGTTTTACTTCTAAGTGAAGTGAACTCTATCATTTTCTATTGGGAATACTCTTCTCATGATTTTCAACACAGAAGGCCCACCTTTCTCCTTGTTATGACCATTTTTCTTACTAGTGATCATCACTTTTCTCACCACTCCGTGGTGATCTTCTGTTTTCCATTGGCTTGCTATTTTAATTTCATTTACTGAAGGCTGCTTCTAATTTTGTGTCATGTCATACCCCTATCCCTACCAATCTTTCTCCATAGTCCATGGCATCAGGAATTAACTTCAAATTGAGTCCAAAAATGTAATTTGATAAAACTCTGATGCCAAAACTTTAATAATGGCACTAGCTGTAAGTAAAGCGTTATATACTTTTAGTTCCAATCCATACATAATCTGTAAAGCACACATACTTAAACACAAAAGTGTAATTTTCAAATATAAACTTGAAACTTTACTAAAACGCTTTAATGTTTTATCTAGCTATTTTTTAGTTGCTTCTCTTTAAATAGTTTCTGATAATGCTTTGTATTAGGTCTTGTGTAGATAAAGTTATCCATAAATACTTAAAAGAGAAAAAAAAACTAAATAAACTTCTAGTTAAATTTAGTTTATAAGAGATTTTTTAATACTTATAAAGAAAATTATCTAAACATACCGTTAGAATAAGTCAGTATTAAATATTTTAACTGAAATAGGAGTTTGTTGAACATAATAATGAACTAAATTAGTAAAGAATGTGCAATTAATTAAGCATATTAAATTACAAAATGGACTCTACATGACCAGGTTAAGAGTCCTGACTGTGTATGAACCGTTTTGGATGATCTAAATGCAGCGCAAAACATCGCCATCGTGCAATTATGGATGTGGCATGTACTGTAACTAATAAGACCGAAAAACTAACAATGTTACCGGTTAATTAATTAATTAATAATAAAAAAAAAAGGAAGCACCCAACACTCTACCTTAAAAAATGTAGATCAAACTAGGTAGTGGTTTCTTATAGGAGGAGAAGAAAAATCATAACCGGCCTAGAGATACACGAAAGATGGGTAGGTATGGGTCCGGGGCAAAAGACCTTTGCTATTCTTCTTAACCTAGGGATGCGAAATGACCCAATTGTCAGTGTTCCCGCTACTCAATACACGCTTTTTAGTTTCTTTTTTTCCTCCAATCTTGACCAAAGTGCAAGGTCCTTTCCGTAAAGAACGCCAATTACTTTTACCTACTATTATTGTCGCGTAGGTCGCTATCATTGCTCAGTTGAATAATAAAAAAAACACAAACACAGTAACAAAAATAAAGTACTTTTTTCGTCCTCCTTTGGTCAGAGTGAAAGGATTGCGGAGCGTAGTGAGTGGCAGCATGCGTTAGGACCCACGCGCTCCCTGCTGCTTCAGGTTTAGCAAATATTTTTGGGTAGTTTCGGAATTCGGACTATAATTTTAATGTGAATCAATGACACTAATTTCTTTATAAAAAAATATATTGAGCATGTTTTTTTACGTAAATAATTGTTAGACTGGACTCTGGACCATACCTCAATTTGTTTGTTCCCCGTCAACATCGTCTTTTTGTCGCATTTGCTGCCTTCGGATCTTCCCTATCCTCCTTGGCTAGTTGGCAGTTGCATGTTCATTTTTAGGCCTTTTATTTTGATCCCTTTTTTTTTTGTTATTACTCGAGTCATTGTGTGCTTCGCAAGTTGGCACCTCCGAAAGTTTGTTCCTTCTTTTATTGTTTCACATTCTTGAGCCCCATTCTCGGATAAGGCAGTCGAAATTATACTCAAAGTTTGTTGTTTTTTCTTATTGAGTTGGTGTTATTGTTTATGAAAAACATAAATGTAGAGACGGGACCAGATATAAATTGGATAGAATGGTGTGGGTATGGTGCAATCACTACAAAACGACGACTGATATTTGTTACAATATTAATGTTGATTGCATTGCATTTGGTTGGAATTACCTGTGGGATGGGGTGGGAACATGTGCTTCAGGACTACACCTTCACAATCATTCTGCCGTCAATTACCTGTTGAAAATACCTTGAGAGCAAAATGTGGCCCCCATAATCATCACAAATGCTTTTTTATTTTATTTTATTGTTATCATCTTAAAATAAAGAGAAATGATAGTATCCATGTTATGCTTGATGCTTTGCTTGCTGCCATGATCTATGTTACTATTATTTTGGATTTGCATGTTGATGATTTATAGTATAATAATTTTTCACTTGACCACTTCTCACCTAGTTGGAGTCTAAACGTAATTAATATGCCCTACTTTTTGTCAACTGTGCCATGTTTTTAGAAAGTGATAGCAGGGGGGACGGGATAGATTTTTTTAAATTGTAAACTTTCATACTTCAAAATTTATAAAGAAAAACGAATGATAGTGTGTGTGTGTGCGCTAGTATTGATTTTGGTTGAACCTCCAATTATTTGAAATTGAAAAGTAAATGTTGTCAGGGTCGATTTTGTTTGGGTCCCATTAGTTAAGCTTTTGAAGTTGTTATTATATTAGGATTAATAATGATCTTGGCTTTAACCAAACTTCAAATGTTAGCTTAAGGGAAAAGATTGCACAAATCATTAGAATGATCCTCTTTTTTAACTAATGAAGAGTTGAAGCTGGGGGGAACTTATTTTCTGAAACTATATTGAATAAGTATCATGAACATACATAAGTGAAGCAATAATTAAAAAAGATATGCATGACACGAGCATATATGATTGCAGGGCTGGTGGCGAATGGAGATTTCGAGGCTACCCCATCAAACGGGTTCCCTAACGAGGCGATAGTGGAGGGCCCCAGTGAAGTCCCGAACTGGAAGTCAAACGGCACCGTTGAGCTAGTCGAGTCGGGGCAAAAACAGGGTGGGATGATTCTGATCGTACCACAGGGTAGACACGCGGTGAGGCTCGGAAACGACGCTGAGATCAGCCAGGAGGTACCGGTTGAGAAGGGTTCCATCTACTCAATCACGTTTTGTGCGGCTCGCACGTGCGCCCAGCTGGAGTCCATCAACGTCTCTGTCGCGCCTTCATCGCAGACGGTAGACCTGCAGACACTCTACAACGTCCAGGGCTGGAACCCTTACGCGGTTTCTTTCACTGCGGAGGATGACACTTTTAGGCTGGTATTCAAGAATCCCGGAATGGAGGATGACCCCACTTGCGGCCCCATCATCGACAACATCGCTATCAAGAAGCTTTTCACTCCTGATAAACCTAAAGACAACGCTGTCATCAACGGTGATTTCGAAGAGGGACCATGGATGTTCGTCAATACTTCACTTGGTGTGTTGCTTCCCACCAACTTGGATGAAGAAACATCCTCGTTGCCCGGTTGGATCGTCGAATCTAATCGCGCCGTTCGCTATATTGATTCTGATCACTACTCTGTTCCACAGGGGAGGAGAGCCGTTGAGCTGCTCTCGGGAAAGGAAGGGATCATATCCCAAATGGTTGAGACCAAACCGGACAAGCTTTACAGCTTGACCTTTTCGTTGGGTCATGCTAATGACAGGTGCAAGGAGCCTCTTGCTGTTATGGCCTTTGCTGGTGACCAGGCTCAGAATATTCACTACACTCCCAACTCCAATTCTACCTTCCAAACTGCTAACCTTAACTTCACTGCCAAGGCTGAGAGGACTAGAATTGCCTTCTACAGTATTTACTACAACACCAGAAGTGATGATATGAGTTCTCTCTGTGGGCCTGTTGTCGATGATGTAAGGGTCTGGTTTTCTGCCTCCGACGGGCTGGCCTTTCCAAGGCTTGGGCTTCTAATTTTGGGTTTGCTTTGGGTTCTGTTCATGTAAAAGGGGGTGCCTTTCATTTGGTCTTGCTTTATTTATTGTTTTGGTCAACTCACATTCTCCATGTCAACAATGTTGTATGTATGTGAACTGCCGTAAAGTTTATGCTATCAGAAATTAAATTGCTGCTCAAGTCTAGAACTTTGATGCTTAAGTATGTGCCCCCTTTCAAGATTTTACTCACCGATCGGATCATCTATATCCTATGTACGGTGGTTGAAGTGCATCTCAAATTTTGTCATTTGTTGAGTTTTGCTGCGCAAAATCAGTTGCACATATATGACAATGCATTCACTCATTGATACTTTATTCCAACTTGTACCTCCAAGTCAGCAGTCAGCCCCAAGAATATGTTTTGTGACGTGGATTACTTGATCCGAGACTGTTTCAATTTTATGGATTGAAGTTGAATCGACTAAGTGGGTGCATTTAGATATGAGTTTAAAAGTTAATAAATATTAGAAAATTGATGTTTGCAGATTAGAAATATACAATTAAAAATAAATAAATATCCAGGTTTACAACATTTTTACATAATAAACTTAATAGTTTACATATTTACATAATGCTGTATATACATTATATTGATCTATGGCTCTATCCTTGTTGATTGCAAGTGTTCTTTCTCACCCATAGCAAGTAAAGTTTATTAGACAAATATTTTCATGAAAAATAATTCTTATCTTTTCAGTATTAGACAAATATTTTCATCAATATATTTTAGTGAATACATCCATTCCTAGAAATATACAATATTTTCTTATTATATTATCCTTTTTATGCACTCATTGCGTGCGGATTTTTTCCAACAGAGGATAAATTATACTCAATGTTAACTTATTTAAAATATAAGCAGTTTTTTTTCTGACGAAATATAAGTAGTTTACAATTATTAGATACATAGAAGTTTACAAATTTTAATTCATCAACAAATACAATGCGTGTATTATTGCTATATTGAAGTTTTTTAATAAATAAATAAATAATATATCTGATACCGATTCAAATGATAATAAATTTGTAGATTTTTATAATAATTATTTTTAAAATTATACTAAAAATCACTTTTGATTACTTACCATGTAAAAACTTACCATACTATGACTGTACATACCTAAGTTTTTTCGATGCGGGGTGAAATGGAAAATATGATAAAAAAAAGAAGGTGAAATGGAAAATAAATAAATTTTCGTTGAGAGAGAAAAAAATACCAAAAATGGAAAAAAAAAGACCGTTGATTTGAACCGGTGGTGATGACCGAAGTAAAAATGTCAACAAGTATCTTCGCGTATAAAATGATCCGATCTGAGAAACCGAAACACTGTGGAGACAGAAAGACTGGAGCATAAGGCGGGGAAGAGAGTTTTTTTTCCTCTCTTCAATGGAAGGCGGCGAACAGGTTCTCCCTTCGGCCACCGCCACCGCCGCCGGCAATCCCACCGCCTCGCCTCCTCCGCTCGCTGATCCTGTCGGTGCTCCCGATCTCGCTGTTGCCTCGCCCGACGTCGTCGCGGAACCTGAGTTTCACGCGCTGATTTCAGACGAAGATCACGAGCACGAGCACGAGCACGACCACGAGCATGAGCATGAGCACCTCCACGAGGAACGCGATGATCACGCAGCTGTGGCCGCTGTCTCCTTGGACGATCTCAAACTCAAGATCATTAAGCAGGCAACGCCTCTTCCCCCTTTCAATGAACAATTGCTTTTTCTCTTTGCAATTCGCGTTTCGTATTACTGACTTGTCGAATTGGAGAGTGAGATCTGTTGTTGTATCATATATGCAGTTTGTGTGGATGGAGAATATAATTTTATTACTTGAAAAAAAAAAAAAACAAACTAGAAATCTCGTGTTTTCGCGTTTACTAGGTTTTGCTGTTTGGATATTTTATTTGCTTCTGTTAGCTTTTCTAGAATTGTTGTTGTATTGTGTGCGGTTTGTGGATAGAGAATAGAATCTGATGTGTTTAGTTGAAAACCTAGAATTCTCGTGTTTTCGCGTTTACTAGCTTTTGCTGTTTGGATATTTTTTTATGTGCTTCTGTTAGTCACTTGTTTATGTTGATTTTGTTGCAGGTGGAGTATTATTTCAGCGATGAAAACCTGCCTACTGATAAGTATCTCTTGGGTTTTGTCAAGAGGAACAAGGAAGGGTTTGGTAAGTGATACGTCTCTTAAATATCCTGGATCAATTTGATTCTAACTGGTGGAGGTTTTTGATCTCCAATTTATAACCATTTTGGAGTTTTATTGAAGGTTGAAAAATAAATTCGTTTGCTGCTATTCTGAATACGTTAGTATGAAGTGTGGAATAATCTGGGTCATGTATTGGATCTTATTCTTTCTTAAGTGCCCTGACTTTTGAATTTGCTTATATACCTGAAGTCATGAAGGATGACAAAGTTGAATTCCGTGTGCCGCGTTTAAACATTCATTTTTAGTGACTCAATATGTATGTCCAGCTAATTAGATTATTTTATCCATTAGCTATTCAATTATACTACTTGAGGACAGGTGATCATATTTTCTGTTTTCTATACATGATGAAATATTTGACAATTCTGGTGATCTATTAGAGTTCATGAGAGAAAAGGTGATCATTGATGTGGATTGAAAGGTGTAGCAGCCCACCTCATATAGAAACTAAATTGAATGTAATTTAAACAACCATGATGCCCTTGTAATAAAATATTGTCGATTATGCAGTGTTTTTTTCTGCAATGATCTTTATCAATTCAGTACTTCATTGTATGAAAACCTTGCTGAAATATTGGCAGAATGAGCATTGTTGTTTATTTAATCTGAAAAGCATCATCTATGTTAAAATAGGAAAAACAAAGGGATAATTGAGTGTAAACCGTTGTTCGACTACTCAGTGGGTATATAGGTTAATTACATTAATGGTACATAAATAGAATCAAAATATTAATTTTGATTTTCAACATTCCCCTCACATTCCCCAGGCTGAAGCTTACTAAGCTTTCAGCTTGTTACAATAAAATTTTCCAACTAATAAAAATAAAATATAAAACCATTTGAGTTCCACAAAAAAAGTGTCGGAAAGACAATTCACCGATCTTGGTGAAGTCGGGGGAATATCTCTAGAAAGAGAGAGCTGGAATATACATCAGCCTAAGAAAGCAAGTTCCGAAGCAATAGGATGGGCAACTAGAAAGTTCTTCCTAGAAAATGAACAGTGATCAAAAGGTGGTGGTCAAGAAGACACACTGGAAAAGGACGGCAGCAGGATTGGTGACCGGAATATTCTTTGTTGGAAATGAGCAGCAAGCAGAATGTGGTTGCCGAAAAACATGCCGGAAAAGACATCGGAAAGTCTTCGGAAAATTGAAAAGATTGTTGGAAAAGGTGTGGAAGAAGAAAAGGTTGTCGTGAAAAGGAAACTTGGTCAGTGGAAAAAGGGCGACACAAAAAGGGGCCACCAAGACAGTAGGTCCACAGTAGGGCACAATTTTCTTTTACCCCACTGTTAGGCTCTAGATACCATGTTAAAATAGGAAAAACAGAGGATAATTGAGTGTAAACTGTGTGTTAGAGTACACAGTGGGTGCATGTTTATATAGGTTAATTACATTAATGGTACATAAATAGAAGATATTTTGTTTCCTCTAAATTTAGAGATTATGTTCTTATAATCTCCAATTATGAATAAAATCAGAATATTAAATCTGTTTTTCAACAATCTAGTAATGCACATAATCATATGCATGTAATTTTACATGCATTAAATGTTATCAATATGATATTTTTCAGATAATCAATGTAGCATTTATTGCTTTTTGTATTAATTTAGCTAATCCCAGTGCTATACTATTTGTATAGCTATCATTATTATTTTTCCAGTGCCACATGCACGTGTTTGTATATCCTATCATTTAATTCTACTTAACACCATTCATGCAGTTCCTGTATCAGTAATTGCTTCTTTTAGAAAAATAAAGAAGTTCACGCGAGACCATGCATTTATTGTTGCTGCAATGAAGGAGTCTTCACTGCTTGTATGATTCTTCCTTCCTTGTTTTGTCAACATGAACTTCATTGCAATTTCTCTATACTTCAAGTCCTAAGAAAAAAATTCTCTTATGGGGGACTGCAGGTTGTTAGTGGTGATGGGAAAAGGGTCAAGCGGCTCAATCCACTTCGTTTCAATGAATCTAGAGATCATAAGGTATTTACTTCAAGGAGCTTGCTACTCTTGTTTGGTTTGTTCTCTGTTATCCTGCATCTTATTCTTGGACTCTAGTTATATACTGTTTTGGTAGAGAATTTGCCAGAGGATCATTCAAAGAAGAACATTCAACAAATATTCCATGAAGCTGGAAAGTATGATTTCTTCCTTAACTTGTGCTTGTGTATCCATGCTTCCAAATCTGCAATGATGTTAACATTTCTTTTAATATGCAGTATAAAGAGGATAACCATTCATGACCCACATTCTACTTCAGAGTCTGCAAAACATATCAAGCAAGAAATGTTAATTAGTAATAAGGTACTAAACCATCCAATATTAACAGTTAACCCTAAATATGGACTGCTCTTACATTTTTAATTATTGCTTTTACTTAAACTACCATTTTGAAGATTTGAGCTGTCTCAATGTAGCTGCATTTTATATTTTTTCCTTTTAAAAGTCCTTTTGTTTTTTCTAATGTGGATATGATTACATGCTTTGGTGGTTTTATTGTCTCAAATTCCAGCTAGGGGAGTACCAAGTAAAAAGTTGTATTATCAGATGATGCATATTATTAGGCTGCAATAATCGGATCTGTCTAGCCTCAATTCCACCTTAAAAAAAGAAAACCCATTCTCCTTATTGCTCACTGTAGTTGTCACTATTGTCAAACTTCAAAGTCACTTTGGTGATTGTTTTGAAAATTCCTTGTGGCCATGATTCTTCAAGGATGAATGAAAAAATATGACATTTACTGATATCTAGTTTCCACCTTCAACTAAGTAAATGTCCACCTTGTTGATAATTCTTCTCCAAAATAGCCAAGGATTGTCCTAGAATTATTCATGTATTTATTTTTTCCTGGTTTAGTTGGATATCAATTTTGGTGCTTGATTTAGATGTATCAAATAAAAATTGATGTTGCAGCTTGATTTGTGCCTTATTTAACTTTGTTTGCACTTACAATATCTATCTACTTCACTTATGTATGGTAGTTACATGCTCTTGTGGAATATGAGACTATTGAGGCTGCCGAGAAAGCTGTGAGTTTCAGTTTATGTACTTTCTTTCATATAATGATTGAGGCTTTCATTGCCTGGATGATTAACTTAGTCTTTTGCCATTATAGGTGGCTATGTTAAATAATGAACAAGACTGGAGAAATGGCATGCGGGTTAAACTTCTCAAGCAAATGGTTAGTTGCTGTTTTTCTTTTTTTTTCTATTATTAAATTAACAGTAAACGGTGTTGATGTTGATTTTATGATTTAGGGGAAGTATGGACACAAAAAACAGGCTTGGAAGGGATCTAATTCTGAGAAGAATAATTCAAGTCATGTATCTGAACAAACAGGAGATGAGAAGAATCATGGCTCTAATGAGCATCATGAAGATACACATGAGGAAGAGGTATGTATTTCATTTATTTTTCACCATTAGCAGCACCCTAGAAGTAGTTGTTAATGCTGCTGCTATTTACATTATTACAGGATGGGGATCATTTGTCAAAGGATAAAGGTGGGCAGAGATATAGAAATCATCAAGGAAGATCAAGAAAACATAAATATCGGGCTGGAAATGGAATGGGTATCTTTCTATTTTGCCAGTTCCATTTGATTAGTATTATTATTTGGAATCCTTGTGGTTTTCATAACCTGTTTCATTGTTCCAGGCCATGGAAGTACACCATCAACTCATGCTGCTGCCGAAGCATCAAAGCCACCTCCTGGACCAAAAATGCCAGATGGAACACGTGGCTTTGCAATGGGACGAGGTCGGCCTCCTGTCCCTGCTTCGGATTAGCAAGATGAGGGATTGTATTTAGCAGTATTATTATGTGTCCGATGTTTTAGGATGGTACTAGTTTTAACTTGAGTGGTCCCTATGCGTGTTCGCTTGAGTTGTGCATGGGTTTGTTGGACTGTTAAATTATATATCTCAATCTTTGGAAGCGAGTGTTGGTGGTGAAGTACATACCCGTTAAGATTATTAGGCTGGGAAACATAGAACTGTTTCTGTTTTGGTAATCCTCACCTTACGAGGAATCTGTGTAACAAAATCATATGGAGAAATTCGTTGACGTGGATGAAAGAAAGCTGTGTTTGATAATACCAATTGAAATTTTCTAGGTTGACAATAGAATGTATGATGAACTAATGTACGCATATTTTTTCCCTCTTCTGATAAGAAGAATGAGATAATTAATTTATAACGTAGCGTTACTTAAAACAGAAATTAGAGAGATCAGAGAGTCTGGTTACAATGTGTACTTTTATATATTGTTGCATTTATTGGAATGCATTAATAATAAATTGATTGATTTTTATAATAATTTATCCTTAAAATTATTATAACGTAAAATAATTAAACTTTTTATAATGTACCTCGCCGAATCTCGGTTTTCAAGATTTTATTTGCAGCTTCCAAATTTGAAAGGGTTTTTTAATTCAGGATAAAAATAAAATTATTTTACACGGTTAAATATAACTTATTTTTATAATAATTTTTAAAATAATTTTATAAAGGTTATCTGTTTTATCATAAATGGAAAGTTGATTGTAAAATAATTTTACTCTCTTTTCAAATTTTCAAATTCCAATGTGATTAAATTTTAAAATAATTAGTATTTTTTTTATCAGAAAATATTATTGATTAGTTTGTTAGTTTTTGTTAGCGGAAGGAGTCGAACCAAAGTCTCTTCATCTTATTATAATTTTAATTTTAAAGAGTTTTTAAGTTAAAAAATAATAAATAAATTTTTATTTATTTTTTAAAATTTTTATTTTTAATTTTAACTTAGAAATAATTTATAAGTTAAAAATAAGTAATGTGAAAGTCAAATTTGTTGAATTTAATAAATAAATGGATCATCACGGAAAAAAAAAACAAAAAAACAAGAGGATCATGCAAGGGGCTCTTGAAGTTTCCAAAAGCCCAGAATCAGAACGGAAAGCGAGAGTTAGCTAAATGACGTTGTAATATCAATTTATGAGTATTATTAAAAATAATTTACATACACATTTTAATTAAATCTATAAGAAATAATTTTGATCCTCTCCGTGTGTAAGTGGTTCATAGCAGAACAGAACCACATGAGAAGCCTAACTCCAGCGAAAGCGAGTCCCTTCTAGTGCCAAAAGCAGGCATACTTGTTTTGGCTTGCAAATTGCATCAAAAGCACGTTTCCACGTGGCGACGCGATGATTTCGAAGTGCCGCCATTTGACAATTTCCCTCTCTGTTGGTGTTTTCCCTTTCCTAACATGGAATATACTTACTCGCGTCTATTCTATTCCATGACCATTTTCTTCAGATCTACTTCCTCTGCAACTCTCTCATCCATGCCTTCTTCTCATTCTCGCATCCTCAACCACCGCCATCGCTCTCTCCCTCACCATCTCTCTCGCCGCAAACGCCTCTCTCTCCCTTCAACCACTTCCCTCGCCTACTCTTCTAGCTTTCGCTTCGATTGCGCCACACTCGAGGTAATCTGCTCTTTATCTCACTCTTTACACAATACGATTGCGTCAATCATTTGTTTATCGTTCAATTCCTTCTTTGCAGTTACATCCGTTCATTGCTCACCGGTATGAATGCTGCGTTCTACGCAATGTTGCTCCTACCAGAGCCTTCGACGATGTTCGTTCTCGCTCGCTTCTCACAATATCTTTTTTAATCTATTTTCTATACTTCTACTCTCGCTTTACTCTTACGATTCTTAGTGGTACTTGATGTTCTGAAAGTTCTCAAACCGTAATCTATTACTCTCTAATTTGAGTTTCAGAGATTATTAATTTCGATCATCTTCGATTATGTTTTATTTTTCTATAGTTTTACTATTGCTTTACTCTTACGATTCTTAATAATACTCAGTGGAGGTGCTTGGTGTTCTGAGAGTCTTAAACCATAGTCTCTTAGTATCTAATGTTGAGTTTGAGAGATGAATACCTATCAATCATCTAAATAAACACTGTATGAGTGATAAATGCTAACATTATTTTAACGACATTGAGAATTTGGTGCTTAATGCAAATACAACATTAAAAGCACCTAAAGAACTTGCATCTATGTTTTGTCCTTTGGCATACAAGTGCTCTTGATTCTTTGACTAATGATAATTGTGAAACTGATGTGATAATCTGCACGTTTACACTTGCATACGTTGTAAGGGTTTATATCTGGAATTTAACTTGATGAATCAATCCCCTTTGAGGCTCTAGCAAGTCATTTTTTGCCATGAACTGTGGTTTATCTATGCTGATTCAGTGTCATGACATTTGTTATCTTTTTCAGGATTCATTTGACATACCAATGCTTGATGATTGGAATACTGATGAGAGTTCTTCTGCATATATGCTCTCTTCCAGTGACGGGGAAGACAGTGATGGTGAAATTTTTCTTACTCCGGTGAATGATCCTGAATTGCCTTCTGTTTCTGCATCAAATAATGATGCTCTAACAGTGGCTGCTCATCGGTTTGCAAACCTGGGGAGGGGACGCAAGAAATCTAGGCAAGTATGTAGAAACTTGTGCAGATGGTGGATTTGAATAACCCTTCTTTGTCAATCTGAATATTTCAGATGTTGAAACTGTTATTGCATAGCATAAGATGGTTTCTAGAGATTTGGCATGATCTATGTAGCACTGTGACTGCATCTTGAAACTGTGTCCAAGTGTCCAACACATGTTGGACATGGACACTCATATGACACGTGTCCAACACTACATTTCAATGTTGGAATAAGAAAATATTTTGCCCTGGCTCTGACAAATTGAGGACACAGCTTGGATATGGCTCCAAGCCTCCAAGGGACACGGCTGGTACCAAATATGTTCAATTTTTTTAAAAATAGTTTTAGGTAGGCAGAGAGATCTCGGGAAAACTTCATTCATACACAAAGTCACAGAAATTCACAAACGTATTGTTTATGGTAGTAGATGGATGGATTGAAGATGAAAGACATAGTTCAATAGTTCATCATCTTGTTTTAGAATCTATTTTGTAAAGAAACAAAGTGTTCAAATTGTATAATAATGTCTCTTAGTGTTTTTTTGTGAGACTTGTTGTCATAGGAAAAATATAATACTTAACAAGTTTTTTGAGATGACAATGAATGAATATGTAGATCTTGATTCTCAATTTAGATCTATCTCTACATATGTCCGTATGTCTGTCTTGTGTCTGTGTCATGTCTGGTGTTTGTGTTTGTGCAGCATAGGGCATTTAGTATAGTTGATAACTTAATGCTTGATAGCCTTTCTTGTCATCTATTACTTAAATCCTTACAAATTGTCATGTCTGGTGTTTTAATGTGTTTGCAGGTCCAAACTTGGTATTTTCATCACTATGGGGCTTATAATCGTCTTGACATTACTGCTTTTGTATGTGGATTGGTGTGCATGGAGAATTGTTAGACTTCCCTTATCAGCTTTTTACTTGACCCGCCCATTTCTCATATCAGCCATTTTGGTTTCTTTTGCTGGCTATGTTTGTGTCCCGATTTTCTGTCATTTTAAAACTATCCATGTAATCAAGCAACAAGGATTTGCTAGACATCACATGAAAAAGAGGACACCCACATTGGGTGGTTTGCTTTTCATTCCTATTGGTGTAATTGTTGCTCATGTCTTTGCTGGTTCCTCATCTGAAGTGTCTGGGGCAGCTGGAGTAACCATTGCATTTGCTGCAGTTGGTTTATTTGGTGATATATTAAGCCTCACCAAGAATCATTGGAGAGGTTTGCCTGCATTGACAGAAGTTCTTTTGGAGGTGACTAGTTTATATTTTTATTAGAAGCATAGTTTTGGGAGTTATGGTATGCTAGTTGATTTGTTGATCTTTAACACCCCCCTCTCTCAACCCCAAAATCCCAATTGGGTAGCTCAGGGTCTGTTTGGTAGGAAGGAAAGAAATAGGATGGATGGAAATAGGGAAGATTAATGAAAATAAGTGAGAAAATAAAGGTTTTTTATTCAAGAGAAGCATGGAAGAAATAGGGAAAATGTAAATAGGTGACAAATAAAGTGGAAATAATTAGTGGGTCGCGCACCTTTTTATTTCTATCATCTCTCATTTTCCTTCTACCAAACAAACTCACTCACCTTATTATTTCCCACATATTTCTTTCCTTTCCATCCTATTTCTTCTTTACCAGACAAATGCTCAGTGATATCTCTCTCTTCACATGGTCCCTCACAAATCGATTTAATCTCTCACTAGTATAAATATGCCTTAATTTTGTTCTTCTGCAATCAAAATCTGCCTTACGGAGACACCAGATTGCAAAAGTGAGAAAGACAAATAGGGTTTTTGTTTTTTGCCAATGCTTACAGCTATCCTATTTCTTTTATTAATCTGCATTTTTAATTCCATGCAGGTAGCTGTTGGAGCATGGTTTTCATTTTGGTTGGACTTCACCAGTATATCTTCACCCTATGGCATGTATACTTTCTTGTAACTCATCTGATCAGCATTTTTCTGATGGTAACTCACATATCTGTTCTCATAGAATGCATTTCACAGACAGTTGCAAGCATGACTTTTTGCCCCTTCTGCATTTGAGTTAAACCAATAATTAAAAAATAGTATGAATTTTTCTCTTTTCTTGTAGTAAAAATACTTTCAACAGTTTTTTAACCTGATCTGAAATGTTTAGTTGGATAAATGGCATGAAAGGATTTTCTCTTAATTCATAAAATTTTATATTTAGTGTGTCCAATTAGTATACAACGTTCATTTGGTCTACTCATGCAACTGACAAATGCCAAGAATGGTTATTGGCTGTGGAACTAATTGGTCTTCACTAACTTCATAAGTTGAGACTTTAGTTCTATGTGAAAGTAATTTAATGTCTTAATTCAGACTTTCAAGATTCATTTTATTTTTTAATTACTCAAGTTTTGAAATTAATCAAATTATAAAAAAGGAAAGATTTGAAATCAAATGCAGCAATCTTATTTTTTTGATAATACACTAGACTGCTGAGTTGCATTATTTATTATGTAGTGTTACAGGAAGTGTTGGGTGGTCTCTAGAAAAAAAAAATTAGAAAAGAGGGGGGGGGGGAATTTAACTTTATGGCAGTGCATATCTAAGGAACTATGTATAAGATTAATATATTTTTTACTGTGGAATGTGGATGCCATCCCATTTTTACACATAGGTCCTTCCTTGTTTGACACAGAACTATTTGAAAATTGTCTTTAAAACACTCTTGGAAAACTAAAAAAATTGAAGTCTTATAAGAACATTTTTTGTCTACAATCCTGTAAACTGTAGATGACAATGCCCATAAGTGAGACTTCTTATTTGTGTGGTTATCTGTTAGTTTATCTGTTTGATGATTGGATTGATTGGTAACAAATCACACGTACCTCCTCCTTCATCTCATTTCCTTTCCTTATACACAGGAAGATGCTGATTCCTCTACCGCTGGGCCTAGTGTACTTGGGACGATGTTACCAACTCTTGACTTCATTATGTTTTGTTTCCATGGGACATGGTGTTAAATTAGCAGATGCTCTTGATGGACTAGCTGGAGGTATAGCTGCATTGGCATTTACCGGAATGTCAATAGCTGTTCTTCCAATATGTTCTGGTTAGTAGCATTTTTTATATCAACTGTTCACTTTGAACACATCTTTAAGCCATATTTATTTTTCTAAATCAATCCAGTTCCACATTCAATTATATAATCAATAAAAGGAATTAAAAAAAGAGAGTATTAGATTACAACAATAACAGAACCTTATCTCACTAGGTGAGGTTTGCTCCAAGGATCATATAATGCCATTTGATTCGGTTACAAGTCTAATCTTCAAAGATATGCTGTACCATGAGATCCCTCTTAACAACTTCCTCCAGTGTGTTTATTGGTCTCATCCTCCTCTTTTTCAGAGTACTAAAAACCATGCAATTTACTCTCACTGTTGCTTCTAGTGACCATTGTACATGTTGAAACTCAAAACCACCATGACCAATTTTTTGCTACACCATTATCTCCTTGCATATAATCATCATTTCATATCCTGTCATTTCTTATGCGGTCATACATCTCATTTCTGCTACCCTCACCTTTTTCTCTTGTTCTTCAAGAGTCCAACATTCACTATCATAGCCAGACATATAATATGATAAAACTAACCTTGGAGCTTGGTAGGTATTTCAATATTACAACAGCACATTGAGTTCAAATTTACTTTATTGTTGTCTGTCTCTAATTTACAGATTATTGGTAAAAAAAAAGGGGGGGGGCTGGGCAGGTAGAAAACACATTTATAAACGTTAGGGTGCTGAGGGAAAATACAAAGTTGAAAACTTTCACAATGGTCTAAGCTAGTAATCAACTGTTAATTATATTTTGTCCATGTCTCATGAGAGGGAAGTGTTGTTTTCTCTCACTTGAACTAACTTCTAATGCACCTTGATCATTATTTCCCATTACCATCTGGATCTAAATACATTTTGGTTATCTTTCACGTTATAGTACTGCATTCCTGTTGTAACTGACCAGAAGGGAAAAAATCTCAGTTCTCTTTAAGACCGAGCAACTTTGCTTTTTGTATCATGATACTAAAAATGGTCACTTTTAGTACTATATAGAATGAATTATTACTTATAACAAAGTCTGTCTTTGATAAAAAATTTATTTGTAAATATGCCAAACCAGATCTTGCTATATTTGGAGCTTCAATGGCTGGATCTTGTGTTGGATTTCTTCTACACAACAGATACAAAGCGTCTGTATTTATGGGAAATATTGGATCTTTGGCACTTGGCGGTGCATTAGCTGCAATGGCTGCATGTACTGGAATGTTCTTCCCACTACTCATTTCTTCCGGAATTTTCATTGTTGAGTCATTATCAGTTATCGTTCAGGTCTGTCCCGTGCTTACAAATTAAAATGCTTTCATACATTAGTTTAAATTTTCTTTTTCTTTTATATGAGTGAAACATGCTCATTAACAATTAACATGCTCAAATCCTATCTCAGGTTTTGTACTTGAAGATAACTAAGGGGTTCCAGAGAGCAGGGTGGCGGCTTTTGAGAATCCCTCCCTTTCATTACCGCCTCCAGTTACGTGGATTCAGAGAACCAAATATTGTATTAGGTGCTTATCTTATATCATCTGTTCTGGCTCTGCTTGGCGGCTATGTCGGTCTTGTTTCAGCATAACATTTTGATATGGACACAATTGAACATTTTTGCAAGACATTCATTCCTCTGGTATATTCCTATCACATTGACACCTATCTCCCCTAACTAACACGTGTGGGCCTTGTATTTGGACGTCCTCGTTTAGTTTTCTTTTTCTCAGCATGGTGTTCTTGATTAAGCCCCCCTGGTTTTCGAAATACACGTGAAATTTATCATTCTAACTTGACAATAGTATTTTCTCATCTTCATCTAGTATTCACCATTTAACAAAAATACAAAATCGTTGTCATAATCCATATCTGTGCTAGCAGCAATTCGTGTTCATCTTTATTTTATGCCTAATACATGAGGTATCCTTCACAGTTCACATAGGCAGCAATCTTTTTTAAATTGCAAATATCTTTTTATATGATAGAGTTGTCTGTAAAGTTCACATAAGTCTTTAAAGGGCCTATCGAAAAAAAAAGGGGAGTCTTTAAAGGAATCAAACACTTAGGTTCAAATGAGTCTTTAAAGGAATCAAATCAAACATGTATTACATGAATTAATTACCTGTTAATGATATTATTTCACATTTTAATAAAACGTTACACGATTTAAATTAATAAAGTGTATTTTCTTTTCTTGTAATAAACAGAATAATTTAAAATTAAATAATATTACTTAATTTAATAAAATTATCTTTAAAATATCATTCATTTAATAGCGTCCACCATTTTTATCCTTTTTTTTAACTGGATCTTCTCCTACAACAATCTTCTCTATTATTTTTTTTTCACAGTATCAAAGATGGAGTAATTTTAACTATTACATGTGAATTTGATATCGGAACAATAATAATTTTAAAATATTTTATAATTTTTAATATACGATTTGAAAAATACAATGTGCAAATTTAAGAAAATAAAAATGGCGGTTGGAAAATCAGATAGCAAAATACAAAATGTGACGATGCTATTTGAGATAAGCTTGAGTAAGTTGTTTAAATTTGTTACTTGATTCTCATTCGTGAGATTTATCCTACGGTCTACTAAATTGCTGGAGAAGATTGTTGAAGCAGCGGATCCGGATCCGGATCCGGATCCCTTCTTTTTTTTTCCACATTCCCGTTATACCAAATGGAGAAAGATGGAATTAAAGTGTGTGATATTATTGGTGATTAGTGAGAGAATTTAATTCTCCCGACAAAAAACAAGATTGAGTCGCAGATAGGTTTGTCAGTGTCCCTAACTCACTATGCTTTTTTATGTCTCATCACTTGTCAGACTACAGTAGTTCCGGTTTCAATCTTGTTTGACTCTTCACCTGCACATGTTTATGGTGAATCAACAACGGTAATAAATGCTATATTTATTTATTTTTCTTTTTGGTACAATTTCTTAGTACTACCCAACCTTACCCACCTAGACACACTATAACTAATTTATATCTCAGATTGACTTTTTAGCAAAAGAAAATTGATTTGTTTGATTATTATTGTACGATATATGTTTTATTAGGTTGAGGAGTGAGGAAATAGAAATAAGTATTGCTACTAAGAAAGAATCTAATTAATATAAAAGACAAGAGTATATAAAAAAAAATGTATGAGAATTATTGGGAAATCTAAAATATTAATATTATTTATAAATTTAATTTATTTAAGTTTAATAATATATTAACAACACCCCCACCCACACACCTACCCATATATTTTATTTCTTAAGTTTAATAATATATTATTTTTGCATATATAAATATTGAATAATATTATTAAAATTAATTATATGATTTATATGATCAATACTACTACATATAATTGTAGTTATATCTTGTTAATATTATTTATATTGAAACTTATAAAATGTTAATGTATACTAGTATTTATTCAAGAAGCAAAAATGTTGTTCTTAAATATAATCTCGTACAGCTATTCAAATTTTATGATTAAAAAATAATATGAAAAAACATTTTTCTCAAATAAGTGGTCCTATTCAATCTGAATTGGTGAAAAGTAAATTTTAAAAACACATTGTCTCAGAAATTAAAAATAAATACCGTGAACAAAACGTGTGACGTTGAACTCTTGACTCTGAAGACAACACAAGACAAGAATGCAACATAATCCCAATTCCAAGAGGCTAACATTGGTGTCAGCGTAACATGTGAATGACTGCAAACAATTTCGATTTTAGATCAAAGGTAGGTTCACAGCTAGAAAAGGACTGCTCAGACTCACAGGTTAGCCACATTACCACAGATCAATCTAGCATTTTGTCAGGACTCACAAAAGTTTTCATGCTAATTTATACTAGTAAATTCAGTTACCCTAAATCTATATGGAGTAATGTAAAATGATACATAAATATTCATAATTTCACTTTATTCATACATATATTCATAAATATGTGTGTCCGGACATATTTATTTAAGTAACTTAATTTTTTTTATTTAATTTTATGTAATTTAATTAAATTTATTTATTTTTTATGGTAATTTTTATTAATAAATTATTTAATTCATTAATTTTTTATTTTTATATTTAATTTAAATTTAAGTAATTTATGAAAAAAAATTACTTATATAAATAATTTTTTTTAATTTTAAATAATCCAAAATATATATGACATACAAAATTAAATTAATTTCAAATTCAATACACCTCTAAGTAATTCTTATTGTTAAATTTATTTATTTTTCTTGGTTAAACAACTCCTTATTATAGATCCTCTTAGATATAAATATAGTTTTCATCCTTAGTTATTAGTTTAAATAAATTATGATGACTTCAAGATATTTCTGAAAAAAATCAAGTATATATTTCAAAAGATTTATTTTTTAATAATTACTATTAATAAAAGATAGGTTAAAATAACTAAATTATTTTAAGTATATAGCTACCAGTCATTTCAGATATAAAATAAAAAAAAGAATACTTTAAAAAAAATTGTCTTATCAACGCCTTCCCATTTATGAATTTGTAATACGCATTCTCATCATAATTGCTAATAGTACAACTTTATCCAAATCGCAATACAATTTTTTAATTAGTCCCTTTCAAACACTCATTAACGAGAGAGCAAAAAAACAAAACTTAGCTGGTTTGAACTTTCAACGTGCACACATATCTATTACTAAATCATTATTGGCATAGCTATACAGATGTAGCTGTGAGCATCCAGTATAATAATAGCAATAATTTCATCATCCAGAGTGATCGATCACAAGTCTTTTCCAAAAGAACACCTTTTAGATCTTTACAAAAGATACATACATAGCAACATCCCAGAAGTTCCATCTCAATCAATTTGGCGTCTTTCTTCCTTACATCATTTTATTTTTGATTCCTAATAACCACCCAATCATCCACCATCCAAAATTACCTCTCACATTCACATACACAAACTCTTACAAGAATTGCAACATTTAAAAAATCAAACAAATTCAAAAAATAAAAATAAAAAGTCAACACAATTTTGTGGCTGCTAAACACAAAAGTGACATAACACCAACAAATTTTTTGATTAAAAGAAAAACATTTTAGATCACTTAATTTTCAGTCAAAATTGATCTTATCCAACTTAAACCGAGAATTGAAATCTAAAATGCATTTCATCCAATTCAATTAAATTTTTTTAAAAAAATGTAACCTGCACTGCATGCTGCGACGAATGAGAAGGGGCATTATAGTAATTCGATGAGGTCAACCACCGCAGGAAAAGAAGGAAACCGCGCGCACCGTTTGGACAGAAATACCCTGCAATCGTCTTTGGGGCAAATGGTGGGCACGTATGCGATTTCATCGCAGCCGTCGGTTATGTCCCTTTTGAAATCGATTAACGTTGTGAACAACGCTATGAAGAGCACAAGATGATTCAATGCGTACCTTTGACCCACACATTGGTGGGCCCCAGCCCCGAACGCCAGAAAGTTTCTTTTAAATATTTGGTCCTCCTGCCTCTCCTCCGAAAACCGCTCCGGGTCGAACCGCTCCGGTTCACTGAACCCCTGAAACGACGACTCTAACGCCGACGGGAACACTATCGCTCCCTTCGGTATCGTGTATGTCTCCGTCAGCTGATACCTCTCCGCCGCGATGTGCGGCACCAGCGTCGCCGGCGGCCGGATCCTCACCACCTCACGCGCCACCGCCTGCGTGTACTTCATCTCCCGGAGCATATCGGCGGTAATCAGTTCATCCGACTCCGGCGACCAGATTCCGGCGACCTCGTTTCTCACCTTCTCGAGCACCTCCGGGTGCGAGTCCAGCAGCGCCACCGCCCACAGCAGCGACGAAGTGGACGCGTCCTGCGCCGCGAAAAGGAAGTCAAAGAGGTAGCCACCGATCTCGGAGTCGGTGGAGAACGGCGGCGCCGTATCTCCGGCGAGCTTGGATTCCTCGATTTCCCTGAGCGTGTCCTGCATCCAGTAATCGATGAGGCACGAAGGCTCTTCCCCTTTCTTCATCCTCGTCTTGCTCATCTCGGTGCACGTGCCTAGGGCTTCGATGAGTCGGTCAACGGCGAGCCTCGCGTTACGAAACGCGGTGCCGGGGAAGTCAAAGGGAAGCTTCATTAGGCCGACGTTGAATAGAAAGTAATCCCTCTCGAAGCGCTCTCGGGCTTTGAGGCCCAAGTAGGGGCCCACGAAGACTGTCTGGGAGGTATCGAGGTTCATGTCACGAGCCAGAATACGGAGCGGAAATGAATTTGATTGGGTGAGCCAGGACTTGAGGTGGTTGAGGATGATAATCTGCTGGAGTGCGGTGTAGGTGGAGAGAGCTTTGGGGGTGAAGTTGGGGGCGATCCGACGGCGGAGATTTTTGTGGTCTTGGCCCATCATGTATATGAGGTTGTGTTCACCGAACAGCTTTTTCCCGAAAGGGTGCCCCACCAGGTGGAAGGCGTCCGGCCTGACATTGGCGAACACTTTATGGGACAGTTCGGAGTCTCTGATGAAGACGATGAAGTTTCCGATTATGTAGTTTGCCGACAACCCTGGCGGCGTGGATTTCGCATAAGAGGATTGGTCCTCCCAGAACTTGGTTGGGTTTCGGACCAATGGGATTGCGTTGCCTACGAAGGGTAGCACCAGAGCGGGTCCTGGGATGGAGCCTTTTTTAACAAGGTACGAGATCTGTTCGAGGAAAATAAGGAGGAGGATGAAGCATACGAGGTACGAGGCTAGCTCCGTGTAGGAGAAAGAAGCGAGTGTGAGAGGGCTCATACTCGAATGTATGTTTGTGTGCAATGCAGAGAGGGAGGGAGGAGATTTATTTTGGTGGAACCGGTGAAAGGGGAATAAAGGTAGGTGTGAAACTGATTGAGAATGTGGGAAAAAAAATGGTTAAGAGGAGTGAGGTAAAAAATGGTGAGATTTGATTTCAGGTCAAAAATTGAGTTTTTGAGAGGGAGAGGTTAGGTGGTGTGGGAAATACTACAATAGGAGGAAGCAGAAATGGTTTATCTATGTACTCTCACCTATGAAGTATGAAGTTGTTTTGTAATTTATTTAAACTGAGATAAATAGAGGACGGCGAGGATTTGGGAAAAGAAGTGGTGGGTCTAATGTCTTGGTGGGGTTCGGAGCCAGATAGGTAACGTCGTTTACGACAATACAAACGCATTTTCCTTTTTCAAATCCAAATATCAAATATTCATCTCTCCTTCAACACTCAATACTGTATATAGGATGAAGAATGAATGAAAATTTTTAAATATAAAGGAAAATTTTACTTCTTTTTTTTTTTACCTTTTTTAATTAGCATTCAATCATAATTGAGTACTACTTTTTTTTTTATTGAAAATATGTTTTATGCCTTACCAAAAAGGAATGTGTGTTTTTAACCTTTTATTATATATCTATGTAATAAATAATAAATAAAGTAGATACCCATTTTATAATCATCTTTGATTTTCACATTTTTGTGTATAAAATTATTCTTTAATTTTATTGTTATTTTAATAATTATTTTTTATGTAATTATCTATTATTATTTATTTTATTTTTTTATTTAAAATTAAAAATATAAAGAGTCGAATTCCTCACTCCCCTAAAACAAAATATTAAAGATAAATTTTGATATTTAATGAAAGGAAATGAAACAGATGTAATTTAGCCTTTTACTTTTGAGTTTTTTCAACTGACATTTAATCATATACTGCTAGTTTTACATTTAAATTCTGTTTCATGTCTTAATCAAAATCCATGAATGGAAAAAAATTATGTATTGGATGAAATCTTTTTTTTTTGGTACAGTATAAAAATAATTGGACGAAATGTTTGATATATTCTGTTAGAAATTAAGTTCATATTTATTTTAACATTTGAAAAATTAATCTTATTTTTTTAAAAGAAAATAAACAGATTTAAGATTATCAATATTTTTTTATAATTTTTTTAACATGTTTTCTTCTAATACTGTTTTTTCTAATATTATTAAATTATTTGAGAAATACAAATAATATTGGAAATGAAAATATACTATGTAGTATTATTTTATTCCAACAATGCTTTACACATTTTACGTACTAATGCGAAATTTCAAGAAATCACACTTTCCTTTCCTGCAGTCTCTTTGTGTATCTGGACCAGAATAGCCTACAGATTAGAAAGATTTGCATGGTGATGCATTTTTAAATTAAAGGATTTATTTTATTTTACTTACATTTTATTTTATTTATTACATAAAACCTATGTTTTTTTAATAATAGAGATTCATAGTTAAAATGTCAACTGCTGGAAAATCCTGGTCTTATCTCTGTAGTCTAGTCTGTATTGTACACGTGTGTCTTTTCTTACAGAGCCTTCGGTTGGCTGTTGTTTGTATTATCCTTGGAGCATTCTGTTTTGTTACTACCACCTATAAAAAAATCCACATCATACAAACCAGTTAAACATATTTTATGATAGTTTTTATTTTTGGTCATTGATATAATTTTAAATATTTATTCAAATATATTTTCAAAATAGTTTTTTTTTAAATATAGGCCATAATGTTTTTGATGTTACAACCTGAGTTTGAAGTTGTTGTTATCCTTAATTAGATTTTTCTACTTCAAGGTCAAGGTGATAGTTACCTGTTCTCTTCAACAACAGTTAAAGTGTTCAAGAAATTTAATTAATCGAAAAGTCATCCTTTTGGAATATTCCAATCCTATAATTTCCATTTTTCTCCGAGCCGTAAGATTTGTGAATATATTGAGTCAATTACTTTGCTCTTCAGTTTCAATGTCTCAAAGTTGACATGACTCAAAATTCCCAATCGTGTACAACCGACTATCTCTTTAAAGAACACCATTTTTGATATTTCAGATTTCCTTTATTTGGACAAGTTAATATTCTTGAAAGCTCAAAGGTTCTTTCCACATCCAAGATAATGTACTAAGCATTTAGATTTCGCATAAGTCGGTTGATGATATGTTTCCTAGAATGTTCTTCTGAGATTGCTCCATTGGGACGATGATGCCTTCCCACGTATGAAATGACCAAATAAAACACAATATGGTTTGTATTTTGTTGCTAATAGGATGACAAAATGAGCCTTGTTTTGTCACGCGCGTAAAATGATGGGGTAGTGGTACAATTTACGCCTGTCCCACTTTCAGCTCGTAACTCGCGCAAATCGACTTGTCTAGTTTTTTTTTTTTATGAATAAGTAAGTAATTAATTAATATTTCTAATTTTGTTATGTTTATGATTGTTGTTAAAGTTTTGATTATTTATTTTTAAATATTTATTTTTATAAACTAGTTAGTTAATTAAATTTTTTAATTTTTATGTATTTTGAAGTAATATTTTTTTGTGTTAAATAAATATTCAAGACAAAATTATTATCCACCTACCTTCATGTTTTATAGATTACATTTTCACAAATTATAGAGTTAAAATTAAATTACATTAAGAAAATATTTATATAATAATTTTTTTATATGGTTTTTTCCTTCTTTTTTTTTTAAGATTGGTGGGTCAACCCACCTATTGGTGGTGGGCTATGGCCTCTAACTCATTCTGACCATGGACAATCAGTCCAGCTCATTTAAGGTGAATTGTGTCTAAATAGATTAAATCAACCCGTTTTGTCATTCCTAATTACTCGTGAAGAATTTGAATTATAATTAGTTAAAGATGCATTCGAAAAAATTACAAAATTATAATATTTTTCTAAAATATTAATGATTTCAATTATAACAAAATTGAATTATATTATTAATTTATTCAACACCTTTCATAATATTTTTTATATTAGAAATCCGTAATTTTTTTTATATAGGCTCTTCTTATATTGAATATTTTTATTTTATTCGTTGTCGTTATTAGAAAATATTAGATATTTTATTTAACCTCTATGTCATAGAAGCAAGATATTTACGTTTGTTTAAATAAAAATTATGCTAGTAAATACCCTTTTTTAACCCACTTCTTCTTATAATTTGTGTAAAAGAAAACATACTTTATAATACAACTCTATGTTATAGGAGTTCAAATTAATTATATTTTAGTTTTATTATGGATTAAAGTTTATTAAAAGTTACAAAATTATGAGTGTAATAAAAAAATGTATTAGAAGTGTGTTGTTACCATTTCTTTTAAAACAAATAAATAAGGAGTCTTGATTACAATAATTAAGAAACGTGTTAAATATATATCTATAATTTTTTTAATTAATTTTAAAACACGAGTACATAATTGTATATTTTAATTTTTAATTTTTAATGATTTATGATTTTTACTTTTATTTTTCATCAAAACTTAAATAAGTTGTTACTTCCCATAAAGTTGGGTTTTATCGTTTTAACTCTCTTAGAATTATCTTTCATTTATGTGTACTAATTATTATTTATTCATTTGAATCTTTCTATTTATGGTTTCTTATTAAGTAATGACTTGACTAATAGAGATTATACAATAAGCTAGTTAATGAAAAACTTCTCATGACAAAAGAGGAAAGAAGAAGAAAAAACATTTCATCCTTGAATCAATATTAAGAAGTGGGTAGCATTTATCATAAATAATGGTGAAAGAAAATGAATAGGTTGTGAATTCTCGTCCCCTCTAATGACATTTATAACAAAAACTAACAAAATTAATATTTAATAATTAAAAAAAAATTTATCATAAACAAATGAAAGGACTGAGGAGTAAGTTATTCAGCTGGCCCCCATTATTCTTAATTACGCACAATTCAAGTGACATACTCAAGCTTATGACAATTTTGAAGTCAAATGGAAATTAGTAGTTGCAAATAATCTTTTGTGACAACTTGAAACTGTTGATTAAACAGTGTACGTGATCGAGCAACTTGGAGCTCATATATATCGTACTAATTTATGAAAGAGTAAGCTTGGAGGTAAAAATTGATTCCCACAAACACAAGTCTCGTGATCAGAACATGTCCATAAGATATACATTTGACAACACAAAATGCCTTATCATAAAACAATAAAATATGTGAAATATTGCCCACACATCACGAACAAATAACAAATATATAATTCAAGAAGAAGTAGCTGGTCCGCAAGAGCAAGGGGCTAGTTCTAGGCTTCTTTTTTTTTTTTTTTTTTTTAATTAATTGACGCATAAAGCTTGATTACAAGAAACTTCTACCTGCTAATGCACATAAAATATAAATTATCAACCAATAATGGGCATACTTATATTTTAATTCCAAAACAATAAATAATTAAATATGAATTGTTAAATAAATGTTTTGTATTTGAAAAGAGAGAAGACACTTTTAAAGAACAACATATATAATTGATGAATATGAAATTAAAATAGCAACAAATTAATAAACATGCTTGTTTATACAGGTCACTGGTTTGTGTTCAACAAGTCATGACTACTATTTGTCACCAACATATTCGGTTAAGGTCGTTGAAAATGAAGGATATATATACCAAACCGTGACTGGTGTTCATAAACACGTGTGATAGCTCTTATTACTCAATAAAGCTCAAGGAACGTGCAGTCTCTCTCGAGAGCTAAGATAAATCCATGTTTATTGCATGTATATATAGGAGATACATTTTAAATGAGGTCCTAAGTGGAAATAAAAACTAATTATTTAAGTTTTGACATCTCCGAACATATACTTCTTAGTTCTTATATACACGAATTTAGAGAATGATCTCTTAATCACATACTTAAATATTCTGATGTTGAACATAACCTAGTATTAGCTAGGGACAATCCAGAATAAATTCAAAGATTTTATGTATGATATATATTTGTGAAATTAATCTGACAAATCTGTATATAAAAAATAGATAAAAAGTTATGAGATAAAATAATCAATATGCGGAAAAGAGATGAAAATTATATAAGTAATATAATTTAACAATATTAACACACACATGTATCTTTTTTTATTTTAATATTGCATCATACGACTTGTTTAATTTTTTTTTTTAATTTTCTTTAGTAGTGTATTTTACTTTCAAAAAGGTTAATAATTAAAATATTCCAAAGAAAACGTATGATTAAGTTTCTCTTGCAATTGGTATTTTTAATTTTATAACATATAATAGATATATTCATGTTCAGAATTTAATAAATATGTGACGTGATTTATTTTGTTTGTTTGCGTGCGGTGTGTATTGCTCATAATGAAAATACTTCAAAGATAATATACGACTAAGTTTCTTTAGGAATGTCGAGAACTTAATATTTACATGACGTGATTTATTTTGTTTGTTGGCATGTGTCTGGATATATATAGCTTATAGTGAAAGAAATTCGAAGATAAAGTTTGATTGAAAGTTTCATTTGTTGTCAAGTAATACACATAGAATTAATAAAATGCAATGAATATTTTCTTATTTAAAGTTTAATAGTTAATTTAATATACGTATATTCCCAAAACTCCATATTCCAATTCTTTAAGACAACTAAATACAAATACAAGATAAATCTATTGCTCAACCAAAACCCAATGACGTCCAATTATGCAAATTGCAAATACAAAACTCCTAAGTCTGACACAAAATAAGAAAGAAGGAGAAGAAGAAGCTGCTGCTAGCGTTCAGTAGTTAAATATATATATATATATATATATATATATATATATATATATTAATTAATTAAATTAAACTATTTCTTATGTCAATAAAACAAACGGAGAAACGGCTAAAATGAGTTCATGCTTTCATAATTATCGTTATTTAATATATATGACAGGATTGTTAACATCAAAGTACATAATCTAATATCGTAAAGTTTTCAACAAAAAAGAAAAAAGAAATCACGTGACATGAAACCCCCACGTTTGACTTGTGTAATTCAATTCTCATTCTATACCTAGGTAATTACGTGAGCAATTACGCAGTGCTTCAAGAAATTCAATTAATTGAAAATATAAGAGTCAAAAGTTATGCAGTAGAGTGTAGCATATATGTTTTGAAATAGAGCTAGTGGTGTAGGGTAAATGGAAGACATAAAATCTTTGTAATCATGTGAATCTCATGTATGTAATATTCTCAATGTATTTTCTAATTAAGAGTCATGTCAAAAAGAAGTTATGTACATATTTACCGTGTATAGAAAAGTTGGGCCGGGGCCGGGGCCCAGGCCCATTTATTTAACCCTGGGGTCCAAAGATTAATATTATATAGATTAAACTTTAAAGTCGTACGTAGGAGAAGAGAAAGAACTCTTACGTAGGAGGAAGTAGTAAAATGATTCCCAATCCGATGAGCGGCGAGGAGGGGAAGAACAGTGAAAACCCTTATTATGGGACCTTTCAAGGCGTCGCTAACCACTATCCTCCTCAGACCTCCGCTTATTACCAACCACAAGGATACTCATACCACCGCGTCGTTCCAGGTATCAATCAATGTTTCGATCCTTCATGAGATGTTGCTACGTACAAGATTTGAATAATGTTTTTGTTTATTTTGCAATGTTGTACAAGTAAGTTTATGCCGTTGCTGAAGGAAGGCCTGTGAGAGAACGTCGTCTTCCTTGCTGTGGACTTGGTCTCGGTTGGTTATTGTCAGTTTTCTCTCTTATTCATATCTATTTAATCACATAACTCCACCATTCTCTGATAATCATATTCTATTGCAAGGTTTCTAATTGGTTGGTTTCTTGGTGGTGTTCCCTGGTACGTTGGAACTTTCATTCTAATGTTTCTACACATGGATCCTCGTGAAAAGCCTGGATTAATTGCATGCGCAGTTGCTGTAAGTTTTTTTTTTGCTAATTATTTCATTTGCTCATCTGCTGGTTGTTATGTGGATTTTGTTCACCAGTTATTGAAGCGACATTCAGTAACATACTTGTGTTTAGTTTCTACTCTGTAATTAATCGATCTTTAGAATTGGGTGTTTGAGTCATTCAATTCGGAGAAACTTGCTTAGTTGAAAAGTAGTGTCTGAGATATGTTATATGCATTGTTATCTTTATAGATTGATGACTATAAAAGAGGGAAGAAGGAGTTCAGATTAAGAAATGGGTCCCCTTTCTTGTAAGATGTGGAATTGATCTTTTATGCTCCATCTCATCAACCATTCCTCTTTATGGATAGTAGTAACCCAAGTTGATCTGTTTATAGTTGCAGTAGTTTTTCTCCTTCTGTAGCCGGTTTTGAGTGGTTCATCTCTTGTCATCTTACTTTGTATTGTGAGATGTAAATGTCAAGGGTTCGAAACTTTTCAAGATACATGCTAATTAGATAATTCAAATTAGGCAACGATGTAAAACAATTAAACACATTCTAGTCAGCACAGTTCACAAAATTTGAAGTGATTTTCCTTCCCTGGCTCCTTTATCTTACCTTTCATTCCCTCCAACCATGCACTATGTAGATGTTGGATTTATCTATCACTTTGGTAACTTACGACAGATAGGTCTATTTCTGCATTGAAAATACTGTCTGATCTAGGAATTGTAATGCATCTCACACTGGCTACTCTTTATTCCTTTGAAAGATGGTCAATTTAGTTTTTTTTAAAAATATTATTATTGTTGTTGTTATTGATTAGATTTAGATGGTTTTGTCTTTCTTGTGCTCACTTGGACTCTGTTCTTGAATTTACAGTCCTTCGTTACTTTGATAATTGTTGCTCTTGGTGTCACACATGGAGACCTTGGGAAGTTCACATGAAGCACAATCTTTATCATACCTTTTGACCTGCATTGCATAGTCCTGTGAGCTTTTCTTGCTGTAATTAATTTACACTTTGGAACTCGGTCAGTGCGTTACAATTGGCTGCTGTTGGAAGTTGACACTTGACATTCAGATGCAATTTCTACATGTTAAGAGTAGGAGTTCATAAAGTATGGAAACAGATAAGGAAAAAAAAAAAAAAAACTCCTACTAAAAGTGCGAAATAGGATGTATAATATATGTCCTCTTTACTTGATTTAAAGTGTTTATGATCTTCATTTTCTGAGCTTCAATTGTTTAGACTCTTAAATATTAGCTCTGGTATAATTTAATAACACTGCCATTCTTTCTACCTTCTTATGTTCTTACTACCACCACGACCATCCTCACACCAAAAGTGTTACCTATTAATGTCATTGCTTTTACCACTACTACACCATTACCTTACAAGGCTATCTTAACATGCACCTTGCGCTGTTAAGATGCATGGATATGTTCATTTCAAATATTTTGGTACGGAATATATTTAATCAATTTAGTTTTTAAAATAATTGGAGAAGGAACATATGAAGAATTGTAAAACATAATTCATTGTCGAACAATAATTTTATTTCCATTCATTCCAATGGGAGAACCAAACTATTATATTACAGAAGTTACGATGAACTGACTTGTAAAAAATAAATTATTTTATTATTATCATTAAATTATTTTTTTAAACTTATATATTTACTTAATAGATTTTAAATCAATTTTATATGAAACTTTGAAAAAAAATTATTAAATGAAGAAAGATTTATATACGTAAATAATTATAGCGGTCAAAAGAGAAAAGTATGAGTAAGTGGGAAAAAATTATGTAAAAATATAACAATTTCATCTGTTTATGATTGTATTTTATTTAATAAAATTGTTATAAGCAAATGAAGTAGTTAATATATAAAATAATAATTTGGGCCTTAATTATGCAAAAGAAACACATAAGCATCCATTTTATATTATTTTTATTTATGAATTAATTTAACCTTTAATTTTTCCAAACAATTTAAGTTTAATAAGTATTTACTACGTATCTCCAGTTTTTGACTGAATAATTCAAAAGAACCATAATTAAAAAAAGAAAACATCTAAAGGTTTGGGCCTTAAAGTGGTCTGCCCCAAAGAAATACAAGCCCGAACCCGAACCCAGCTCCTAGTTAAGAGTTAGGGTTTCGAGCCTCTTTATAAACAAAGAAAACCCTACTTTGCTCCTCTTCATCGTCGTAGCACCACACCGAGAGGTTGAGGGAGAGGGAGAGAGTGTGTTGTTCGCTTGTTACCTTCTCCAGAAATGGTTACGTCCAGGGTGCGTAATATTCACTCACAGCTTTCTCTGTTCGATTTTGTTTTCCTCTGGCAATGATTTCTAAGAGGCGGTGTTTTTTTTGTGTTTGCAGTTTCACCAGTACCAGGTGGTCGGGAGGGCTCTCCCTACGGATGCAGATCAGCACCCGAAGATTTATCGCATGAAGCTCTGGGCCACCAACGAGGTTCGCGCCAAGTCCAAGTTCTGGTAAAAACTCGTTCGTCTTTCCGATTTATCTACGTTTTTTTTTGTTCCTTTTCGTTCCGTTTTCCCGAGATCTCTGATGTAATGTATTGCTCCATGTATCGTTTTTTACCGTCTCTGTTTTAGAATTTTGTATTTTAAGGTTTAGATTTGTTTTTATTATTTTGCTTTTAATTAGGTACTTTTTGAGGAAGCTGAAGAAGGTTAAGAAGAGCAATGGTCAAGTGCTTGCTATCAATGAGGTACCATAACCTTTATTTAGGCTTATTAGTTTTTGTTTTTGTTTATAAATTTCCGCTGATTGTTGCAATTTTGTTTTTAGTAGATGAAGACAGTGATATAATTTCTCCATTGCACTTGAAATTATAGCTATGAAAATTTCATTTGAAATAATATTTGTGTTAGAGTAAGAGTAGATGGTGATTTATTTGATGTTCCACCTTAGTGCAAACTTAGTGTGCGGAAGTTGAATGTCTTTGTATGCGATGTTTTTAAAACAAATTGTTTTGTAAAATCCCTTGTGGGGGCAATTTGTTATGTTTTCCCATGCTGGCTTATTTTTACATTCCCTCATTGTTTCTTATTACTCTGAAAGTTTTTGTTGAGTTTGAGTTTATATCTGTGTAGCGTAAAAGGTTGTTAATTATATACAACTTCATTCAAATTACGTTATGCACAAACTGTTTCTTTTACCTTTGTATAATCGATGTTTCTAGTATCTCAATTTACCTTAATAAAAACTGCAGGAAAAAGTCATGTTCAATGGAATGTTGTGTTTTTGCTGTTTCAAGTACTTTGAGTAATACTGTTTTCTTTTGCACTGCACTGTTGAATTCCTAATGTTTAGTGTGGGTTCTTGTTTGCCCTATCAATATCTGTGGAACTAGTTTGTGCCATTGCCTATTTATTAATGGAATCCTTGTCTTGCAATTTCAGTGTTTTGTTAGCAATTTGTGGGGGTTTTATTGAATTTGTACATATGTTTAATTTGTTAATTTTTGAAGTATATTATTCTGTAGATTTTTGAGAAGAACCCAACCAAGATTAAGAACTATGGCATATGGTTGCGGTATCAGAGTAGGACAGGTTACCACAACATGTACAAGGAGTACCGTGACACCACTCTTAATGGTGCAGTTCAGGCGATGTACAATGAGATGGCTTCTCGTCACAGAGTCAGGTCCCCTTGCATCCAAATTATCAAGACTGCGACCATCCCAGCCAAGCTTTGCAAGAGGGAGAGCACCAAGCAATTCCACAATTCCAAAATCAAGTTCCCATTGGTCTTCAAGAAAATCAGACCACCTTCCAGGAAGCTGAAGACCACATACAAGGCCAAGAAGCCCAACTTGTTTATGTAATGTGGTTGGTTGATGAACGAGTTACGAATACCTTAGGGTCCTCCTCTCTATCAGGCGTTTCAGTAGAAACGTTCCCGTTGGTTTATTACTCCCAGATTTTGTTTGAGGTTTTTTTAGACTATCGTCATTGGGTTTTATCTTTATGTTTCTGTTGGATATTATCTTTGATCATTTTGATAATTGAGTAGAATTGAACAAATATATATATCGTTGTCAATCTAGATGTTAACTCTGAATTTACAGTCCTTTGAAGGAATTAGGCTGTTGCGCAACATTCGGAATGCAAAAACATTTCCCGATTAATATCGTAATCCAACCTTGTGTTGTATATATCACAAAATGAAGATATATAATATATATAATTTCTAGTTATAATTAATGGTTAGATAAATAATTTACAATAGTAAAATTTAACACTTCTATTGTATTTGCTAAATATCAATTTGTGACCGATTAATTAAATATGGCTATTATAATTATACACGTATAAGTTGATCTTTTTATTTTTTTTTGTAAGAGTTGTGTATTTCTAGTGGCTTCATATCTTTGTATGTGAATTGACATGATTCTCTGTTGTTATTTGTGTATCATTTAATTTTCCTGGCTAATCTGAAGAAATGGTAATTTGGGTTTGTCTAAAGAAGTGGAAGTATCAAACCCCCTCCTCTCCCTCTTCTGCTTTTATTTTTCCCGGTGATTTTTCTTCCCATTTTCGTGCTGGCTAACACGTAGGATAACATTTTTTTTTTCCTGATGGATGAATTTACTGGCCCTGATATTTTAGTTTTTTGGACATTCTGGCTAAACTTATTTCATCTAGCTAAAATTCTCTACAACCCTGAATTGCATTTTATTTACAGTACAGGGGGCAACTTTTTATTGTTTTAATCTTAATGAACTTCACTTCTAATGTGCAGGAAAAAAAAAGAATTAAAGATAGGCTTACTGGTACCTTGTACCTACACACTGGATACTAGGATCAATATACAGTTTCTCTTATTTGGTATATCACCAAACCAATGCAACATTTAGACGGCTTTTGTATAAAGTTAACAATTAAGAGAACCTATGAAGGAACAAGGTTTTGGACTATCCTTTTCAGAGGAATGTTTCCTAGAAAAATTGTAATGCACGAAAAAGCAAGAGGTGATTCTGGGAATTAAGTGAGTTAAATGTGTACTCCAGAGTCCAGATATTCCTAGTTCAATGGTAAAATCATAAGGGTTGTTGACATGACACTTACCATAAAAGAGAAATGCACACAGGAATTTAATTGACTAATATGGCTCTCTTATAGCTTCCTTTTGTTACAAGAATTGGGTTGTTTTCACTTTTTATTTTGGTGTCTCAAGCTGCATTGTATGCAACTGCGTGGTGATTTATGAAAGGTTACGCAGAGTGCATTCAACAAAAAGCAAAGTGACTGCTGCATTATGAAATATCTTTTATAAGGTATTTAATACTTATGTTTATAAAAAAACAAATTGCGGGGATAGCTCAGTTGGGAGAGCGTCAGACTGAAGATCTGAAGGTCGCGTGTTCGATCCACGCTCACCGCATAATTCTTGATTTTTTAAATACCAAACATTTATCTATATCAGAGAAGAACTTACATTGAAAAAAACCAACACCTACTAATAAACATGTTGTTATGATGGGAGACAAGGTCGTCTATACAACATGATAGTACTAATATCCTTGTCTTGTGCAAACTAATAAATATTCTTGATACGCACTCAAAGGGGTTGAGGCTTTGTAGTTTCCATGAATTTATATACTAGGGTTTTGGTTTCACGAATCACGATCAATGTGTCTGTGTCTGTGTCTGTCCCTATATATATAAGATAAATTCAATACCAGCTTAAACTAAAAATAAAAAATCTTGAACGATCGACAATGAAACATGTTGCTGAGGAAGTGTTATTGAAGTACAGGAAAAGCTTGAATGATGACTAGTACTGGTAAGTAGTAGGGTCAAAATTAACTATCATATATACACTTACTTGATTATCGATGTGGTTACCTCAACTCGTTTCAAAGTTTATGTGATGCTCAAGCTCAATAACTCCGGCGCAATCTAGCTTTTTAGCTTATACGCAAAACAAACACAAAATATATAAATCACCGACATTTTTGTTTTGTCACTCACTGTCACTGACGTGAGTGCGTTTTGATATCATAGAATTTGGGTAGTGACATCACCACCTAGTAGTACCTTTAATTACCTGCGCACCACTTCACCCATCCCGTGGATTTTGCACCGTATTAACACTCCCCACATTGCAAAAATAATTAAATTATATATAGTAATATAGTATATGCACAGTGCACACACTTTATAAATATTATTTTAGAAAGTCGTTTAGTCACATCTTGCTCTTGTACGGATGGAAATATCTTTTACCGTTGGATGTTTTTTTTTTTTTTTCACTTTCTTTATGTTACTGCTTCCCCACCACAAAATAATCTCACGCGCCTCTGGTGGGCGTGTGGTCCACATTAACGCTAGTAGATCAGAAAATGGAGAGTGCAGACTGCAGAGTTTTTTAAGGAAAAAATATTGTTTTTATTTTACCCTTTTAATTTGTTTATAACTTCCGTGGAAATCTTGTGACTTTTATAACTTGTCCTTTTTCTTTTACAAAACTTTTTGTCCACTTAATATTTGTTGCCTTTTTATTTAATACTATTTAGTTCAATAAATTTAAATATCCATCGTTAGATAGATAGATGTGATTATTTGAGATTGACAACTCTACTTTTTATTTATAAAAATCCAATCTTCAATCCCCTCAATTGAAAGGTAATTTTCTTTTCATTTAATATATCTGCGCCGCAATTCAATGCAATCATAGTCCCCAACCCATGTAAACAATAATATATGTAATTCACATAAAAATTTTAAAAACTTTAGCTTTCATATATTTTTAATATGAAAAAATTACATTACCAATCAATTAAACAATATTTTGAATATAATTTTTCAATTATTTATTATAAAAAATATATATTTATCATGTATATCAATACGTAGCTAAACTGATAATATAAAAGTCTTGTACACACTATTTATGTATTTTAATTAATTTCAATAAAAGAAAATAGTGCAAATGCGCAAATATCAAGTAAGGAAAATGTTAATCAATCCAGACATTCTATAGGTCTTCAAGGATGTTAGAGATCTAATTTTAATTGTCTCTAAAATGAAAAGAAAGTTTCATTGAAGTTTTAAAATCTAATTTGTTTTTTTTTTTACATGTTTTAAAAATACAGAGGTCTCGTGTTAGATTAAAATAGGTCCAGTGTTAAGTCATAAAAAAAAGGTCTAGTTAACTAATTAGCGGATACTACTTACATTGAAAAAGGTTTTCGTGGTTATTATTTTTGTTAATGCATGTCATTGTAAATTTGTGATAAAGTAACATTAACACTTGTCAATTGATATAAAAATATCATTTGTCAATTTATATTTGGATAATTTTTCACTCGTCTGAGCAAACTTATTTTAGAGTTGTCCTATTCTCAATCAATCCTTTCATTGCTCTTTATAACTTTGTTCGTGACATCTACTAGGCTAAAAATAGAATTGAATGGAAAGAAGATATTTTATCGTGTATATATTATTTGTTATAAAACTTTTGTAGTTGCTTATCGAAAAAAAAAATTGTAATTGTACGTAGAATAATGATAAATTTTTTAAAGAAAAAAAAAATAAAAATAAATATATATATATATTATCATGGAACCATAGTCAAAAACAACAACTAATTTTCATTGAAAAAACCATGAGTACATACAAGATAAATATATGCTTGTCACAATCTTACTAAATATCTCGTGTTTCTGTTTACCAATTGCCACCATGGGCGATAGCTAACCTTCATTTTAGTCAAAGAAACATTAATTGTAAGAAAGTAATATTAACAAAATTGTTTTAAAGGAATTACAAATACACAGAAGAAGAAGAAAAAAAGACACATACAATTTAATCTTATGATAACTACATTTACAAATGCATTGGAACAATTTTTTTTTTGTTAGTAATATACTTTCTATTATTGGCGATTTAATTAAATTTATTAAAAAGTATAAATTTTTTAATAGTTTATTGAAAAAATAAAGTGTTAGGGGCAAAAAGGATATAGAAAAAGTACATAATAATTCTTCTCTAAATCATTAAGATTACTCATAAATCGAGAGGCAAAAGTATTTTATTGTTATATTTATAATATTAGGCTATTTAATAAGACATATGTAAAACGTGTCTGGGAGGAGAAAATATTCTTTCAACAAATTGTAGGTTGCAAAAGTATCCTCTGCCAACACGACCTTTACCTTCAACATAAAGCGCATTTTCATTACACTATTTAAACACAAGCTCATGAGTTGGGAAAAAAAAAAAAAAGAACAGAAAAAAAAAAGAGAAAATAATGGAAAGATATTAACAATCAGAAAAAAAGGATTTAGTTATTTTCGTGTTAGAGTTAGTTAAAGTTAGAACATAGATATCCGTAGCGGTAGTAGTAATAAAATATTTTGTAAGATCTATATTTTCAAATAAAGAAACATTGGTTCTGCAAACAACAATAGTTGAACGTAAGTATTTACCTATTTTTTTCCACAAACATTTATAGAAGAAGAAAGTCAAAAGGTAATACAATTGAATTTAGATATATAAATTGATTTGAGCTTAAACGAAAAGTCCTAACACATTTTTTTTCTTTCTTAATAAGTATTCATAAAAAAAAAATACAAACAAAGCTTATGTATTATTTTTAAAAAACGAGACAAGTATCATATTTTATTTTTTTTATGAAGAGACAAGTATCATATGATAAAATTGTTCTTAAAGCTTAAACGATAATGAATGCTTTTATTAATTACTAGTTTATTATACCCATAAGATAATTAAATTTGATTTCATGATCTATCCTGTCTTAATAACTTGCCTTGATATAACTATAAGGTTCATCTTAACAAATTTGGATTTAAAAATTGTTGAGGAACATATGTAAATGTTTGACATGAAGAAAGAAACCCTAAGCTAGTTAGGTTTGGACAATACATAAGAGTGTAGGGGAAAGTATCCGATGGTGGTGGTCACATAGTAAACTCTTGTGACCTTTTACCCTTTTAAGGAAGATCCCCCTTTTATGCCACGTGGGGCCAATAGCATCTATCTCGTGCTCTTTTTCGTATATGTTGTCATCACCGGTCAGCCATAGCCCACAACCACAACACATGACTAATTTTAATCAATAATTAATTAACCTTCCCTCCCTTTAGAATCAAGTCTAATACTACTACGAAAGGACAACTCTGTCATATCCCCATATACTCTATTAACTCCCACTATTCCACATGTTGAAATTCAAGGTCATTTTCGTCTTTTCAGAACTTCCTCTCTCACTCACCCCCACCTGCTCCCAAGCTCAGCTTCAGTCTCTCACACAATGCCTGAGATTCTCTCTCTTAAAATAAAATAACTAAATATTTTTTTATTATTTAGACTATAATAGTAATAAGGCGAATAAAAACAAAAATAAAGAGGGATTATATATTTGGTAATTTTTGTGGGGTGTGTTGGCGGGTGCATATAAATAAAACCAACCAACAAACTCACAGACCAATAAAAGAAGTCCCCTCAGAGAGAGAGAGAGAGAGATCAAAAATCAGAACACGCTTGAAACTGAAAGAGAGAGTAAGTGAGTGTGTGTGAGAAAGAAAATCAAGAGAGAGAGTGAGAAGAAAACAGAGACAAACGCTGTCTGTGCGAGTTAGAGAGATAGAGAGAGAAACCCCAGAAAATCTAAGGCCATATTTTGTGTCTCTAGTTTCCATTTGATCGGAGGTTCTCATTGTGGTTATCCGATTAGCGTGAAATCAGCTCCGTTCTCCGGTTGAGGTCGGTGCAATGGAGCAGTACGGCCGGTCCAGTGAAGGTTCGCGGTCTGATCCGTCGCCGGAATGGGCCGGGCCCGAAACCCAAACCGGGCTCGAAGGTAGTTATCTATTTAGCTATTGATTGCGATTTATGGTTTTGGTTTTGGGGGAATGTGAATGTGGGGTTGGTTCTGAAGCGGGTTCGATCTTGATTGTTGAAAATGAAAATGAAAATGCAGAGCCTATGTGGCAATTGGGAATGGGTGCTGGGGAGGAATCGTATCCGCTACGCCCCGATGAGCTTGATTGCACGTACTATTTGAGGACCGGCTTCTGTGGCTTCGGTTCGCGCTGTCGGTTCAACCATCCTCGTGATCGTACCACGGTAACTCACTCTTTTCTTTTCATGTGCATTTTCCTTTGATCTTCCTCTAAATCACTCAGATTAAGATGCTGTATATGTTTGCATTCCATTCTGTGATTTAGGTTGTTGGACCTGAGAGGACTGCAGGGGAGTATCCCGAACGAGTAGGCCAGCCTGTGTGCCAGGTACTCTTTTTATGGTTCTGTTTTGCTCAATCATTCAGTTTCACACTGTTTTTGTGGAGGATGGATGGAGTGTGGTTATGTTTTTTTTTTAAGGCTTGTGACTATATCTGCTGATGGTTAAAATGCAGTATTACATGAGGACAAGAACGTGCAAGTTTGGTTCATCTTGCAAGTACCATCACCCCAGGCAGGCAGGAGCTGCTGCTGCTGCTACCCCTGTATCACTAAATTATTATGGATATCCATTGCGACCGGTCTGTGTCACTTTTTTTGTATTTACTACATATATGGTTAAGCTTGTTTTTATTAATCTTCACTTTCTTGTATTCTGATTCTGGAAAGATTTTGATCTGAATTTGAGTGTTTATAAATGGTAATGATGACAGGGTGAGAAGGAGTGTTCCTATTATGTGAAAACGGGACAATGCAAGTTTGGTGCAACTTGTAAATTCCACCATCCAGTTCCTACTGGCGTCCAAATTCCACAACCATCACCAGTTGCTCCACTTTCGCCTATGCCTGTACCAGTACCTTCGCAGTTATATTCAACTATGCAGCCCCCACCCGGTCCTTCATCCCAGCAAATTGGTGTGCTAGTTGCGAGGCCTCCTATGCTGCCTGGCTCATTAGTCCAGAGCCCCTATGGACCTGTGGTACTGTCCCCTGCCATGGTACCTATTTCTGGTTGGGGCCCTTATCAAGTAGGTCAAGCATTTCTTTTTGATTGCTCAGTCATATTATATGGGCATTCATTGAAGCTATTAACTATTGAGCTCTTCGTGCAGGCTTCTGCGGCAGGTGCTGTTCTTCCTTCTGGTACTCCATCTAATGTTGGTTCAGCACAGCTTTATGGGATAACCCAGCTACCTTCATCAGCAGCTGCCTATCCTGGACCTTATCAGCCTTCTGGTTCCCCAGTTGGTCCTTCAAGCAGTAGTCAGAAGGAGCAGGCATTTCTGGAAAGGTCTAATCAACCAGAATATCAGTATTATCCGAAAACAGGGGAGGTTAAATTTGGTCCATCATATAGGTATAACCCTCCACCGGACATGAGTGCACCAAAAGCAAATCTGATTCTTAGTCCTGCAGGCCTTCCTTTGCGCCCGGTAATGCTTGCCTCTCAACATTGTTGTAGTGTGGTGGCTTTTATTGAGTCGTGAATTACATATGCATGATCCATCTCCCCTCTTCCACATAGTAGGAAAAAGCTTTGCTGTTGTCGATCCATCTTCCCTCCAACTGAATTTTGTAGTTTTCAGAGATCAAAATAGCTATTTGTGAATTATAACCAAATTGACTTCTTAGCATTTTGTTTTCAATAGCTTTTTGGAAGATTTGAACCTTGTTTACTGAAACCCAAGCTTAGTTTGCAACTCATGATTGTGAACAAATCATAGTAGGAGCCATTATTCTCTGTTCTCGTGCTTTGGTTAATTTTAAGATACACTTTTCTGGGATGGTGAGCTTTTGTATTTATACTTTCATGGGTCAGGCATTCATGTTGGGTTATATCACACCTATACCATCTTTAGAATTTAGATGAAAGATCATTTGATGAAATGATATCATGAATGCCTAGTGAATGAGTGTATTAATCATAAAGTTGGACGATATTTGAACTCTTACATCTTTAGTCTATTGAGGATTCTTCTAGAAGAATTTGAAAGCATGGAGGTAAAACTGTTGTTTTAATATTGTCACCTTGGGCTTGATTGTACCTTTATGAGAGTGGAATTCTCGCGTTGTCATACATTCATTTTAGTGGGGCTTCCTGTTCCTTTCTTTAGGTGTATGTTATGTTTAATATTTTTGTCTCATCACTATAACTGCACCCAAGGGTAAGTTCAGTTAGAAAGATCTTCTTCAAAATCTTTCAGTATGGATATGTTCTCTTCCTGAGCAAGGAATACTGTGTAAGAAAACACTGAAACATCATAAAGTATTGTGATTGATGTTATCATGTTCTGTTGTATTTGAATGCAACTCTGATTAGTTTCTTCTGCATAATCACGAGGGAATTTTCACATTAATGTATTGATCATAAAGGGGTATTTTTTCCCTGTACTCAAGAAGATTTCCTGAGTCCTACATATTATTTTTGGCCGGCATATATATCTTTCCCACATATATGGAAGTTTTCATTTTTTTGGTACATGAAAGTCTTACAATTCCTCTTTCAGTTCAGTAGCTTGCTTGTAGATTATAATTTATGAACTCGTGTATGTTAATATGCCATTGACTACTGGGTAAATGATCTTATGATACCTATCATGCCTGTTACAGTGGTATTCTCAACATGTACTTTGTATGAAATTGTTTTTTATGGGGTATGTTATTCATACATAGGGTGATAAGTTGCTGCTTTGAATCAGAACAACACTAAGTCACTAACCTATTTGTTCCAAATTTCAAGCCTTAGTAATCATAATCTGTCACATGCACATCTAGTGCTCGCAAACTCAGGAGTTAGAAATAAAATACTGATCCCAAACCAGGAATAGTTTGGTACACTCGAGTACTTGATTGAATGATAGGATCATAGGAACAAGATTGAGACTCTGTGCCTTGTGGCAGTCCAAGACCATATGTATCATTTAGAGGTCACTATCGCAAACAAGTTCAGTTGGTACTCTGATCTTGTAAATGAATCTAGTGTACCCCTATTTAAGATTCTTATGCCCATAATTAGTCCTGCATACAAGTTGTGTCAGTACTCAGTATTCAGAGATCTTCATTCCCCACTAGGGAGGGGGTGGGTGCAGTGGGGTGAGAGTGGTCAGGTGTGCTAATGGCCATATCGGTGAAATAGGCACATGTTACTTAAAATACACATTTAAACATCATTGCACATAGTCTTAAGAATGGTTATCATGAATGGCAGGGACTAAAACTGAAGTCTGTGGACGAATCATATTAGGGATAAATCAGCCATTGTCTCCTTACATTTTCTCCAGTAGCCAACAACATCAGGTTAGGAATCATATTCCTATATGTAGATCAGCTTGGCATCTATCTAACTGAAATTTATTGGAAATCATTAACTTTGGTGTGTCCCACTTCTAAATCAAGAGAATCATTAAATGAGAAATGAGATTCACCAAAATTGGCGACTTCTAATTAATTTCAGTCAATAGTAGGGAAAGTGTTAAAAGAGTGTCATAGAGTGTGTTGCTAACATTCCTCTTAATTTGTTTTAATTTTGTCACTCTTCCATATCTTTGCACTGCGAAGAGCCTTTGGCACTAGGGTACATTAGTTTTTTAGTTTTTTTTTGTTCAGTCTATAGGTTTACAAAACTAGCCCTTGGTAATGATATAAGTTTGTCTATTCAATTGAGTTGTTTTTGAAAAATATCTTGACTGCCTTCTTAATCATCAATCTAATGTTTGAGTTTGATAATCAGGGGGCACCAACTTGCACTCATTATGCACAACATGGAGCATGTAAGTTTGGTTCTGCATGCAAATTCGATCATTCTATGGGATCACTGAGTTATAGTCCATCTGCTTCTTCCCTGGCTGACATGCCAGTTGCACCCTATCCTGTGGGTTCAACAATTGCTACTCTTGCTCCATCATCTTCATCTTCAGAGTTGCGGCCTGAACTTACCTCAGGATCCAGCAAGGAGTTTGTTCCACCCAGAATGTCTTCATCAATGTTGACTGGGTCAATTGGCTCGACTTTGTCAACTGGTGGACCCGATTCTCAATCAAGCACTCAACCACCTGCCCAAAGTTCAGGTCCTTTATCCACTGTCACTAGCACCACAAGTAGCAATGTCTCTCACACCTCAAGCTAAGCAATGTGAATGCATACCTCATCATTACTCCTTTTTTCAATCTCAATTCTTCCACTGGACATAATTATTCAAGGAGGTCCTCCAATAGGTTTTGTTTTCAGTTATCCCAGTTCCACTTTCAGGTCTAGCACACTTCACACCAATATCTTTGTGTTCATATAATCTTTTTTGTGGCCATCCCTTTGATCTTGAATAAACCATGGCCATCCTTGAGAATTTTAGCAATCCATACGACCACCTTGCTTTTGAATAACTCATAAAGAATCTGCAAGCCCATTGTGCACATGCCCTTTCACATCTCCAATAGGTTGTGCTCCAATCATTTTGATATGAGAACATTCTGTCCAGACTTTTGTTTATCATGTGTTGATGTCTCTTCATCTTAACCCTTTTTCTAATTTGGGAACAATTTTTCATTTCTGCTTTGTAAGTCCTGTTTACTTTTCCCAACTTGTATCTAGGGTTTAATGTGAAGAGAAGTAACCGGGAGACTACAATGAGGCTTCACATTGCTATTTTATATGGATTTAGATACACACAGTGATGTTGTGACAATGAAAAGCTTGACTTGGTACTTAAATTTATTACAAAATACGTACATGAAGAAACAAATTTAAATTAACGCATTTGAATGTGTAATAACTTTTTCTCCTTTTTCTACCAGTTTATACCTGATCAAGCTTCAATGTGAGATTGGGTGATTTTTTGGAGTTTTTTATTTTATTTTTATATCACACCTTCCCCTTGATCGAATTTGATGTTTTTGTTGTATGATGTTTGTACTTTATATAGAGCATGCTCCTGGCACACAACATCCATTGAAAGAAACTTTTTAGTCGAGTCCTTGTGTGCACCATGTGTAACGCATTGGACCAAAAAAAACGATATCATGTTGATGTGGCATAGAGTTTAAAGGTGATGCAACACACACCTTTATACATGGCTGTTTCTTAATTTTGAAGTTAAAAACTTCCGCGTAATTACACACTAACGCCTAAATTAAAGTCACGTCAGTTTTTAATTTTTTCTCATGGTTCAGAACTATGGGAAAGAGAAATGAAACGTCCGAGTAAAGAAATAAAATGGTGACGACTAATGTGATAAAAAAACAGGTCCTGTTTAATAATAGTATGAGCACCTAAAAAAATAAAACAAAATAATAGTATGCGAAATGCTGGTTCGTGCGTGCATTTATTTTCTCGTACTGCATAACAGTACTCTTTTTCAGATTATTATTTTGCATTTTCCAAGTTTTCTGAGCTGAGTAAGAATCTTAGTCAAAAATCTTCCTAGATTCATAATAATAAGAGTTTAAGAAATGTTATTGCATGTAAAACTCATTGCATAAATGACTTTTAATGATGTGAAAGATAGAAATAGTGAACTATGGTAGACGTACGAAAGCTTTTTTCAACATCTTAGAACTAAAAAAGCTCATCCCATAATTTTTTTTTATAGGAATCAAACTTAATATTAAGGGGTTTACAATACATCCGGCTCAAAAACTCACCCCATATATGCGTGCAGTTTAGTAATTACATTAGAAGAATAAAAGACCAAAGTTACCTCACAGACGTATACCAAGTGCATGCAAGTACCACGTGGCTATGGTGTGATAATCTCCACGTAACATATAATCCAAATTTTGTAGTTTACGAAATAAAAATTACTAAAATTTGATTACCTATCACATAGAAATTCATCGTAACCATAATGGTTCGACACCATGTAATAATTTCTTGTAAGACACTCGTTAATTTTCAATAAAATGTACCTTACCTCACTCACCCTGAGTATCCAAAATCAACATCCCCAAAGGGAGGAAGTGATGTAGAACAGGTAGTTGAAGAAACAGCCTCAGCCTGAGTCATGAACCCATAGCTTGAACTATCAGTGAAGGTATACAATGCATTCATGCACCCTTCCCCAGCCCTTGATGGATTTTTAAACATAGCTGCTAGTTCATTGGAACTGCAATCCCATGATTGCTGATTATTATCCCATAATCCATAGTTTGAGGCCACTGTTGTATGCATGTTCAAGGCTTCTTGAGTGGTGTCAAAATGTGGGTGAGCCTGCATGGAGTTTGAGTAATAAACGTGGCCAGCCTTAAGTTCATGACTTGAAGCACTGGCATTGCTCTTCCTGAAACAGTTATCCTGAACTATGCATTCAAGATAGCCCGAGTTAGAATCACTGGAGAAGAAGAAATTATCATCCTGAGGAGGTGACCCATATGCACTCATCATGTCACAAGGGTTTTCAATGTGGGAAGTGATGTTAATGTTACCAAGGTTTTGATTGGTTGGTAGTGTGTTGTGAGTGTTATGTGAAGGTGGCAAGAGAGGTTGAGCATTGTGGAAAATGCTGGTATTGGTATTGGTATCTTTGGAATATATGAAGTTGGTTCTTGCTTGGCATCCTTTCATGGACAGAGCAGCTCTGTCATAAGCAAGAGCAGCTTCTTGAGCAGTGTCAAATGTTCCAAGCCAATGTCTTTCTTTAGTTAAAGGGTTTCTGATTTCAGCAGCATATCTACCCCAAGGGCGCCTTCTTACTCCAAGAAACCTTCCAGGTTCTGCTTGCTTTCCTCGGCCTCTTCTCTCGCCAGAAGGAGACATGTTTCGTTGAAGGAGAGACAGATTCATTTGGTTTTGGTTGAACTCGTATCCTTTGAGGGAAGAATCTGAGGTTCTTGAGGTGGACATGGCTTGGAAAATGGAAAGAAAGTAAGTGTGTGTGTGTTTTGATGAGAGGAAAGGGAAGTTAAATAGTGCCACCTCAACTCTCAAGGGAGCAGAGAAGAGAATATGGATGAAAAGTGTGGAGTTGTGGGAAGTCTTTTAAAGACAGTGACTTCATCATGGGAGAAGGAAAAGGAGATTTTGCATATGTCATTTTTTATGTAAACCGTTTTCCCCTTTTCACCTACCTATAAATAAAATCTTGTTATTATCTCAGTATATCATAAATTTGTCCAAATTTCTGTCACATGTCAATTTTTTAATCAACTTTTTCTCCCTTTCAACCAATGACATTTTGGTTATTATTATCACCAAATGTTTGTTTCCACTTTTCCTGTGATTTTGCACCGAACTGATGCTAGTTTCTGGCTCTCCATCCTATCATCCATTTTATAGTTAAACTGAGTAGTGAAAATAAAGATTCCCTTTACTTGTCAAATTCTCAACAAACTGCACTTTTGAATTTTATTTTGCAACAATCAATTTCTTCATAGGTCCAATGATATTTAAAATGTGTTTGCTGTATCTTAGTAACAAGCATAATAACCGATTTACCGTGGTAAGTTAAAAAATAGATCTACCTTAGTTTTCGAACTCACTGAACAATGTAAAACTTAGTGAGCCAATTATTGCATCTGGTCCATGCAATCATCAAATTACCTAGAATTCTACAAGCTAAACTATATATATTTGAATAAACTACCAATTTCACCCCTGAAGCACCGGCGGATCCACGTAGAGGCAGGGGGTGCAGTTGCACCCCCTCAAATTTTAAAATTCAAAAAAAAAAAAATTTAATAAAAAATTATTAATAAAATTTAAAATTTTTGTATTTTATTTTATTTATTTGCCCTCACTAACTTAAAGGTCTTGGATCCTTCACTGTCCTGATGTATTACTTTCTCTCCTAAGTAGTCTCTGAAATATTAAAATCATTTTTGAAATATTTGAAGATTCATCACTTTAGTTTGTAAGTGATGTATTTCAATAGGACCACTAAGGAGAGAATGTAGTAGTCTAAGAGGATTACTTAGCAGGATTTTTAATACTTCCTGGACTAGTTAATCAGTATTTTTTTTTTAACTTTAGGACCACTAAGGAGAGAATGTAATAATTTAAGGATGAAATTGATGGTTTACTCCAATTTTGTTCTTTTCAGTACAAGAGATAATATTGAAAAACTAAGACACATACACATCAGAAGAAAAAGGCTTGACCCCATAAACTATTATTGTTATTTGTTATATATGTATAAACTACAGAGAAATCTATCATAAAATCTTCACCTATGATTTTCAGCTAGTGCCACTTATAGAAAACTTTACTGGAGTAGTGATATATCATATATCACAGGGCAGACCAGAAATGGAAAGCAACTGCATTATTTGTCTGCATACTAGAGAGTATCCAATCTTTGAATTTGGAGGCACTTTATCTTAGCATGCTGTTCACCAGCTGCATGTAATATACACATGTGAATCCTTTTTATGCAAAATAATCAACCAATTACATAGTTTTCAAAGGGAGCAGTTAAAACTTAAAATTATCTGACCAGGATGAACATTATTCACTAATTTGATATTTTGTGTCTTCCCTGTCTTGTGTCATTGAAAGAACGCCACTCTAGAGTGCACAAATGGAAAAAAGGTTGTCTTATGAAAAGCCCACTAGTTAAATTCTTAGTTTTGTCTGTTACTTTTATGGCTGTTATCTCCACATATACTGAATATGCTCTTGTTTTGTTATGGTACCTCTGGTACCTTTGCTCAATGAATGATTTCCTTTTTTTGCCATTAAAAAAAAAAACTTCGCATTTCAATGGAGTTGTATGGTTTATATATCTGTTTTTTTTTTTTTTTTGTCAACGATGGTTTGTATATCTGTAATTGTGACCGCAATTTAAAACCTTGGTTAGGCCTGAAATTTGGATTAATACAATAGCATAAATGTAAGAAAATCGATAATGACACAAAATAGATGATAAAACATAGCATACATGTTCCTAGCAAATTGCCTTTGATCAATTTTCAATAAAGACTGATAATGAGAGACATGAGTACTGATCTCCAAAAGCCAATGGAAAAAGGGTAGTCAAAAAGGGCAACGAAAAGCTTAAAAGAAGCATGCAAATTGAAGAAGTTGACTAAACCGCCCCACAAGACAAAAGCTATAGTGGGCCACGATTTTATTGATTCACAGCTCTTGTAGTAGTATAATTTTACTCTCTTTAATTAAGCCTGCAAAATCATTCTATATGGCATTGGAAATAGCATGCCACTAATCATATCAAAAGGGTCAAGCCGTTTTGTTGTTTTTTAGCATTTTCCCCTTTGCCACACATTGCTTTGTCATCAGTAACACCATGTTAATTGGCTCAATTAAACCTGCAGTGAACCCACTAAATTGTGCAAACAGTGCTAGTGAAAAGTATTCAAACAGGAGACCAAAATGAAAGAGATCACAAACGGCTCAATTACAGTTGTTTGATTAAGAAATCATTTGGGTTTTGACTCTTGACTCTTCCACTCAAGATTTCAAGCAGCCGAAAGATACAGATTTGTTAGCTCCATTTGGGCCCCCATGTTTTTAAGGGTAAGATATTATTAGTATTAATGATCTTCCTCTACCAAGACAAGCAAAAAAATATGGACATACATAAATTCAAAAACAAAGAAAAAGCAAGAAGTTTCTTCTAGTTCTAGCCATAGACTATTAGCTATAGAGCTTTAGTTGATTGCTAATCAATGCATGGGAAGAGAAAAAAACCAGTTTAATTATGAATGACATTATGACAGAATATATACTTATACATAGACACAACAACACATATTAGGTTATTTAGTAAGAGCATATTTTTATGAGAGGAACTAATTTTAAACATACAGCTATAAATTAATAGTCAAGATGACCAACCTCCTTTCTTTTCTCAATATATATAATATGATCGGATTCTTATGTAAAGTCTTGGAACTTACCATTTAGTGTGAAGAAAGGATAGTCAGGGCACATC